>CM046659.1:140132999-141449249 GCA_025594165.1 Tamias sibiricus
CTGGGAGGCTGAGGCAGGAGGGTTGCTTGAGCCCAGGTGTTTGGGGCCTGCCTTGACAACATGTCAAAGACCCCAGCTCCAGAGCAAACACACGTGTCTTCATGCATCTGAGTCACTACAGTACTGAGGGTGGAAAGCTTTATTTTACAAATTAGATAAAAACATAAACTGGGCACTTGTTAATATTCTTAAGGTTAGTTTGGAAGATTTTTCTTCTCTGTAGAAATTAAGATAAAATTCCTATGAATCTTTACCTTTTTCTGATATAGGTATGGGCTAATTAAGTGATTGGTAAAGATCCAAAAAACTAGCTGTGCTTGGTGGCACACACCTGTAAATCCCAGTGACTTGGGAGGCTGAGGCAGAAAAATTGCAAGTTTGAGGCTAGCGCCAGCAACTTAACAAAACCCTATCTCAAAAAATAAAAAGGACTGAGGATGTGACTCAGGGTAAAGAACCCCTGGGTTCAATCTCCCTTACCAAAAAATAAGGGTGTGGGGCTGTAGGGGGTCGGGGGCGATTCAGAAAACTTTCTTTACCTTTTGGAGTTCTGGTCAACCTAAAGATAGGGTGTGAGTGAGGTACTCAATTTATATGATGGAATCTCACTGTGAACCTCACACCATTCTATTTCATTCACAGGGCCACTGCTAATTCAGACTTTGAGTTAGCATTACTATAGGAAACACAGAAATCTGCATTTCTTTTTTGAAAGGAACCAAGGGAGACCCTAACTCAAAACAAACACAAAGCAGTACTGAGATTGAGGTAGGAAACTGTTTTAGGAAACAAAGCTTACTGTGTGGCCCAGGCTGGTTTTGAACTGAACTCAAGGGATCCTCCCACCTCAGTCTCCCAAGTGCAAAGATTTGTTTCTGGTAATGTGGACATTTAGGGCTGAAGAACTATGGCTAAGGCATTGTCACCTGTTCCCTTAAGCAGTAAGATATGAGCAGAAGGGTGTAGGATTACTCACGTGAATTTTTTTTTTTTTTTTTTTTTTTGGTACTGGGGATTGAACTCGGGGACACTCAACCACTGGGCCACATCCTCAGCCCTTTCCTGTATTTTAGACAGGGTCTCACTGAGTTGCTAAGTGCTTCATCATTGCTGAGGCTGGCTTTGAACTCATGATCCTCCTGCCTCAGCCTCCCAAGTGCTGGGATTACAGGCATGCGCCACCACGCCCAGCTGAGCAAAAATTTTTTGTTGTCTAACATTGTACATCTATACTTACAGACACTGGGAAGTTTCTATTTTATATTGTATGAGATTCCTTATCTCGCGTTTTTTCCTGATATTTTAGAACCTGATGTTGTTGTTAAACGACAAGAGGCTTTAGCAGCTGCTCGTTTAAGAATGCAAGAAGAACTAAATGCACAAGTTGAAAAGCATAAGGAAAAACTAAGACAGGTATAAACTGGTTTTATTTAGTAAGTTATTTTTTATTATTTGCTGTTTGGGGGATCAAATCCAGGGTCCAGAGCATGTTGGGTGAGTGCTGAACCCAATCTGAATGATTTTACTTTGAAATTTAGTCTTAAGAAATGGTATGGGGGCTGGGGTTGTGGCTCAGCGAGCGGCAGAGCGCTCGCCTTGCACGTGTGCGGCCTGGGTTCAATCCTCAGCACCACGTAAACATAAATGCACTGCATTGTGTACAACTAAAGTAAATAAATAAATATTTAAAAAAAAAAGAAATGGTATGAAGCTTAGTGGGTGACAGTGACTGTGTGTATGTGTTGTTATTTGTAAATTGTTAGGACAGGGTCCTAATTCAACAGATAATTTAAGGCCTACCATGTAAATATTGTTAATATTGAGAAAAGTATGCTGTTAGAGAAGAATAAATGTGAATGTATTATTATAATGCCAAGTACAGTGCTCAGGAGGGACAGACTGGAGGCAAGATGTGTGTATGAGTACCTGTGCCTGTTGTTGGGGGTAGTAGGAGCAGAATTGCTTCCACTTAGCTTTGTGTTGGTCAGCATGCAGTTTCATCCTCTTAAGCAGGAAATACTCTTGAGGAAAAGTGGCTTTTGTGTGTGTGCTTTCAAGTGATTCTCTTACATTAGTACCATTGAACAAAATCATGTGTCCAGGTCTTGTGTCAGATACACAGAAGACACATTTAGCTTTGTTTTAAGCTGTATTGCACATGTGGTAGCATGAGGGGAGGGGACTCTTCAGTAAATGGAAGGAGAACAAGGGGAAGGCAACTGAGGGCTCAGCCAACAGTGGTGCTAATAAGAGATGGAAAACAGGAGATGGAGTTTTGAAAGTATTTTTTGTTGTTGTTGTTTTTTTTTTTTTTGTTTGTTTGTTTTTTTTGTTTTTTGGTACCAGAGATTGACCCCAGGGGTGTTTTACCACCCAACTATATCCCCAACCCTATTTTATTTATTTATTTATTTTTTGGAACAGGGTCTCACTAGTTGCCCAGGCTGGCTTTGAACTTGTGATTCTCCTGCCTCAGCCTTCTGAGCTGTTGGGATTTCTGGCATGTGTCACCACACCCAGCCTTTTCAAAGATTTTTAAGGCATGGGATTTGGTTGAAAGAGAATGTGGAAGGCGGGGTGGGGAGGAAGAACTGAGAATTGCCTTCAGCAGTAAGGTGGAATGCAGTAGTGTGATCACCCACCAGCTTTGTCCTCATCTGTGCCACTAAAATGACTTCTGCCGCCTAGTTTTAGTTTTGAAGTTTCTGGGCCTCCTCTTCCCCCTCAAAAGGATGCCTCTGCCTGCAACTCTTAAGGTTGTATTGTTGGTCTCACCTACATCTGTTCTTTGTTCCAGAGACAGGTGTCTTTCTGCACTCACTGGCAGCTGTTCTTATTTCTGCATGGTTATCCTCTTGGGGTTTGTCTGCCTAGCTTGGCTGGGACCAACCCCATATACTCGCCCTTCTTGGTCATCCTGTCCCAACAGCCTTTTTGTTTTTTGTTTTTTTTTTTTTTTTTGTGGTGCTGGGGGTTGAACCCAGGGCTTTGTTCATGTTGAGGCAAGCACTCTACCAAGCTATATCCCCAGCCGTTCTCTTTCTTTTTTTTTTTTTTTCTGTACTGGGAATTGAACCCAGGGCCTTGCTTATGCTAGGCAAGTGCTCTGTACTGAACTATAGTCCCAGCCTTATGTTGAGACAGGGTCTCACTAAGTTTCTTAGGCTGGCGTTGAACACTCTGTCCTTCTACCTCAGCCTGTCGATTAGATGCAATTATAGACAATCCCCTCTGTGCCCAGCTCCAACATGTAGTCCATGTCAGTTGATTAACTATCTTCCCTTTAGTGGTCAACCTAAAGTGTATATTATTTACTTTTTTAATTAGAAAAAGTTGTGGGGCTGGGGTTGTAGCTCAGTAGTAGAGTGCTGGGTTCTATCCTCAGCACCACATAAAAATAAACAAAACAACAACAATAACAAAAAAGTTGTGATGTAAAAATCTGTACCATGCATGGAAACTTAAGTTTTTACATTCTCCCCATTCCCTCACTTTCCACTGCACAAGCATCCCAAGTTTCTGGAGCATTTTTCCAGAAATATTTGATCTATAAACACATGTGTAGGCTCTTTTTTTGGGGGGGGGGGGCAGGTACTGGGGATTGAACTCAGGGCCAGTCAACCACGGAGCCACATCCCCAGCCCTATTTTGTATATTATTTAGAGACAGGGTCTCAGGGAGTTGCTTAGTGCTTTGCTATTGCTGAGGCTGACTTTGAACTTGTGATCCTCCTCTCTGAGCCTCCTGAGCTACTGGAATTACAGTTGTGTGCCACCGCACCCTGCAATGGGCTCCTTTTTATAGAAATGGAAGCATGTCATTTTGAGCACTTCTTTTTTTTTTTGTTTTCCCCCCCTAATTTCTAACCATTAATTCTCTGTGTAAGTGATCGTGGGAATGGAATTCAGGGCCTTGTATACCCTAGGCAAGTACCCTGTCACAGAGCTATACTCCCAGCCCAAACCATTAATTATTATTGTTTTGTTTTTAGATCTGTACAGTAAGTCATATTCCTTCTGTGCACCAGAATTCAATAATTTCATGTTATGAGTTTGTGTATTATAACAGTTTTATCATTCAGTTTGCTAATGTAGCTGAAAAGTCTTTTTTTTTTTTTTTGGTACTGGGGATTGAACTCCGGGACACTTGACCACTGGGCCACATCCCCAGCCCTTTTTTGTATTTTATTAGAGACAGGGTCTCACTGAGTTACTAAGTGCCTCGCCATTGCTGAGGCTGGCTTTGAACTTGCGATCCTCCTGCCTCAGCCTCCCAAAGTGCTGGGATTACAGGCGTGTGCCACCGCGCCCGGCTTGAAAAGTCTTTTTTTTTCCCCCCCTTTGGAATCAAGGATTGAACCTAAGGGCACTTAACCACTGAGTCACATCCCCAGCCCTTTTATTTATTTATTTATTTTAAATTTTGAGATAGGGTCTCACTGGGTTGCTTACAGCCTTGCCAAATTGCTGAGGCTGACTTTGATCCTGTGATCTTCCTGCCTAAGTCTCCTAAGCTGCTAGGATTACAAGTGTGCACCACCATGCCTGGATGAAAAATCTTTTAAAAGACAACTTTAGAATTGTAGTGAAAGTCTCCAAAAATTGCAAGAGGGACAGAGAGTCTGTGTTCAAGTGTCTAAATTCTATGGCATACGTAATGTAATTCTGATTAAATCTGTGCCTCATGGTTACTCTGAGATCTCTTGTGTCCTATGTCAGAATTTGTCTGCTGCAGTTTCATTTAGATGTTCTCAATTACTCACTGAAGTATAAAACAACTTTCACATTTAGAGGTGGTTGGTTTCTTGACCTTTTTTACTTGAGGACAGTGGAAATACAAGGTACCAAGTATTTGGATGTAGCAGTGATAAATCTTGTCTTTTATGGAGAGGAATTTGCTGGGTGCCTGCTTTTTTAAAATTCATATATATATATATTTTAGTTGTTGATGGACCTTTATTTTATTTATTTATTTACATGTGGTGCTGAGAATTGAACCCAGTGTCTGACATATGCCAGGCAAGTGCTCTACCACTGAGCCACAACCCCAGCCCATGGGTGCCTGCTTTAAGACATCTGTTCACATATCCTTGTGACATCAGTTATGTGGAACTAGAATGAATTATAGTTCTGTCTGGATTCCATTGGAAATGAGAGATTTTAAGTACAGCTGGTATATATGTCAGTTGCAGTTCTTGGTTGCTGGAAGAGATGCTGCTCCTTAAGGAATAGAGAACAGAGGCAAAGGTCTCTCCTATGATCCTCACAGCCTCAATGTCCTGTTAAGGGCAAGTTTCAGAAGACCTCCATCATTGCTCTTTTTTCCATGACACATTGCTTTTTTTAATATAAAAATATATTTTAATATATAAAAATACAAAAAGCAGCTCGCACAGTGGCACATACCTGTAATTTCAGCAGCTCGGGATGCTGAGGAAGGAGGATCATAAGTTCAAAGCCAGCCTCAGCAACTTAATGAGGCACTAAGTAACTTAGCAAGACCATGTCTCAAAATTTAAAAAGGGCTGGAGATACGGCTCAGTGGTTAAGTGCTCCTGGGTTCAATCCCTGGTACCCCCCCACCCAAAAAAAAAAAAAAAAGAGTACAGAAAAGCAAGAGTTAAACTCACACAACTAGATCACAAGAGTTGGTTTTTTTTTTTTTTTTATTTAGTTGTACACAATGCAATGCATTTATGTTTACGTGGTGCTGAGGATCGAACCCGGGCCGCGCACGTGCTAGGCGAGCGCTCTACCGCTGAGCCACAATCCCAGCCCCCACAAGAGTTTTTTTTTTAACTGAAGAAAACAATGGGTCTGGTTTGTTTTGAGAGACATTTAAATTAATAATTATGAAAATAAGCATTTTCTTTAAAAGAGTAGAGGCTTATGAGTACTTTTTTTTTTGGTACCGGGGATTGAACTCAGGGGCACTCAACCACTGGGCCAAATCCCCAGCCCTTTTTGTGTTTTATTAGAGACAGGGTCTCACTGAGTTGCTAAGTGCCTCGCCATTGCTGAGGCTGGCTTTGAACCTATGATCCTTCTGCCTCAGCCTCCCAAGTGCTGGGATTAGAGGTATGTGCCACCGCGCCTGGCTATGAGTACCTTCTTATGTGATTATCTTTCTCAGCTTGAAGAAGAGAAAAGGAGACAGAAGATTGAAATGTGGGACAGCATGCAGGAAGGCAAGAGTTACAAAAGAAATGCAAGAAAGCCTCAGGTAACTATAGACTTGGCCTGCCATTTTCCAATAGATAAAGACTTGTCAAGTAGAGTGTTAAATTTTTTTCTTTGTGATGCTGGGGATTGAACCCAGGGTCTTACACATGTTATGCAAGCACTCTCCCACTGAGCTACAGCCCCAGTCCCAAGTAGAAGGTTCTAAATAATTCTTAAGCCTGTGTGTGTTCAAATAGGAGGAAGAGAGTCCTGGGCCTTCTACTTCATCTGTCGTCCCAAAACGGAAGTCTGACAAAAAGCCTTTGCGGGGAGGTGGTAAGCACCAAACGATGTCAAATGTCTGGAATTTTCAACACTTATAGGCTGTACTTAACCTTTTAAAAGTAGATTCTCTTAGCCCGTCGTGGTAGCACATGCCTATAATTCCAGCACTTGGGAGGCTGAGGCAGGAGGATCGTGAGTCCAAAGCCAGCCTCAGCAATGGCGAGGCACTTAGCAACTCAGTGAGACCCTGTCTAATAAAATACAATAAAGGGCTGGGGATGTGGCCCAGTGGTTGAGTGCCCCTGAGTTCAATCCCTGGTACCAAA
The DNA here is from genome assembly GCA_025594165.1 of Tamias sibiricus. Lineage (NCBI taxonomy): Eukaryota > Metazoa > Chordata > Mammalia > Rodentia > Sciuridae > Tamias > Tamias sibiricus. The sequence continues at coordinate 140,139,772 of CM046659.1, forward strand.
AAAAAAAAAAAAAAAAAATAGATTCTCTTTCTTTGTTTCAATGTCCATAAATTGGCACTAATTACTTAAGCTTAGGGTTATGAAGATTAAATAAAGGAAACAGAGGCAAAATGCCACATAGGTCCTAAGTAATTAGAGTTGTACTTGGGATCAGTAATCTCACCTGATCTCACTGCAGCTCTAAGAAAAGAGGTAAGCAGGATGTGGAACATTCTGCCCACCTGGCAGATTAATGTCAAGGGACTAAAACATAGAGGTTAAGTCTTGGTAGTCAGGTTTGCCTTATTTCTTTTTTAATATTTTTTAGTTGTTGATGGACTTTTATTTATTTGTGTGTGGTGCTGAGAATTGAACCCAGGGCCTCACGCATGCTAGGCAAGTGCTCTACCACCTGAGCCACAACTCCAGCCCTGGAAGCCTATTTTCAGAGCTCCTAGTGGTGATATTTAGGAGAAGAATAGGAACTGTAGAAAATGTAATAGATGACATGCTTGTATACATGGCCAGTTTTGGTATCCAGCAGTCTTGAATCTAGGGCCTTTGACCAGCCTGGTTTTACAAAGAAAGAAATAGGCAAGGGAATTTATTGCCCAGAGATTCCATAGTAAGTAAGGAACAAAACCAATTCATTCATTGGTTGGTTGGCTCTAGGGCCTGAACACTCAACCCAGTCATCAGTTGTCTGCTGACTTTGGGAAGCTAGTGGAGGAGGAAGAGAGGGAGGAATGATGTAGGCAACCCAGTTCTGACTCTGAAATTCCATTATAGAACTTCTGCCAAGTTCCAACATGTATTGATTTTTTTATTTGTTATTTTTTTGTGGTACTAGGAATTGAACTCAGGAGTGCTACCACTGAGCTATATCCTCAGCTCTTTTTTTTTTTTTTTTTTTGAAGCAGGGCCTCACTAAGTTGCTGAGGCTGGCCTCAAACTTGCAGTCCTCCTTCCTGAGCCTCCCAAGTGTCTGGAATGACAGGCTCATTCCACCATTCCTGGCTTAAATTTATTTTCTTTTATTCATGTATTTATTTTTTTTAATGTGCTGGGGGTCTGAATCCAGTGCCTCACACATGCTAAACGAGTGTTACCACTGAGCCACAACCCCATCCCTATAAATTTATTTTCTATAGCTTGAACTGCTTTTGAATATATACTTTTTTATTAAGCACTGCAGTTGAAGCCTTCATATACTCAAGGTCAGGCCATCCTAAAGGAGTGGGTTGTTTTGTTTTGGCTCCCCCCATATGTTTTGAGGAGTTATGATCAAGAGGCTGAATGGCTTCTTTTTTCCCTTGCAAAAAACATCAGTTCAAGTTGCAATCACAGTATAGAACATTTTTTAATATGGTAGTTAAATTTTTTTTTATTTAATTTAATTTTATTTTTGGTACTGGGGATTGAACTCAGGGGCACTCAACCACTGAGCCACATCCCCAGCCCTGCTTTGTATTTTATTTAGAGTCAGGGTCTCACTGAGTTGCTTAGCACCTTGCCTTAGTGCTTTGAACTCCTGACTGAGGCTCCCGAGCCACTGGGATTACAGGCATGCACCACTGCACCTGGCTTAGTTAAAAGTTTTTTGAAAATATCCATGAGAATACAGTCTATACCTTTGCATGTGAGGCTCACATTTTTTTGATATAAAGTGTTCCCAGATTTTCAGCTATCAATAGTGTTCTGCTTCCTTTTTGTCATTCCAGGTTATAATCCTTTGACTGGAGAAGGAGGTGGAAGCTGCTCCTGGAGACCTGGACGCAGAGGCCCATCATCTGGTGGATGAAACTAAGATTCTTGTTAGTGTCACTTTTGACATTAGCAAGATAATCCCTTAGCCCTTGATTCGATTGCCTTACGCACGCTTTTCACAGTGACTAGCCCAGGGGAGGTGTGGTTTATTTTTGTTCTTAACTATACCTGCGTATTTGAGGGTTTCAGTCAGCATGGGATATAGACATTGCCACTAGATCACACTCTACTGAAAGACAGTCATTGCTGTTGTTGATTTCACAATTAATTGCTAGTTGGTAGATAGAAGGCCTCTAGCTAAATAGCAATCTTGGTAAAAGAGGCCCAGTAATGATCTTGTATGTTAGAAGTCCTTCCTAATTAAGGACAGTCTCTGTGACAGGTTGCGTTGAATGATGTCTTCCTTATAAATGGTGAGCCCACCAGTGAGGATTACTGATGCAGACGGTAGATGGGGTTTGTTTCTGTATATTTATTTTTATGTACAGAACTTCGTAAAAAATGAAATTGTAAATATTTAAAAAAAAAAAAAGAATGACATTTTTAGCATCTTTATTAAATTTAAGGAAATTTCTTTATGAGCCTGAGTTTATCCATCACATATTAAGCAGCTTTTTAACATTCACAGACTCCAAATGTTTGTACTTACTTCTCCACTTACTATTCCTTACCAGAAATGAGAACTGCAAATGGCAGACAGCTACAGCAGTTTTGAAAGTTGGCAGATTCTACTGGCTCATCTACAAAATCAGGTTCTTGCAGTTTAGTTGCTGAATTAATAGGATAAAGAAACATCTTGATTCAAGATAACTTATAGACTGACCAGGTTCCTAAGGGCCCTATGGGTCATGCCCAGTTTGCCTTGACTTATTGATTATGTTCTTGTGAGAGCCCTTATCAGGGATTTTCTAAAAGGACCAGATATTGACCACATAGGGTCCCCATTACATAGTTATTAGGTTTTATGGTTGTTGTTTTTTGTTTGTTTTATTTTTAAGATTCATAGCTTATGGACTGGATTTGGTGGACCCCTACTATAGAGGTTATCATGAAAATGAACAAAATTAAACTTCAGGGCTGGGTGTGCTAGTACATGCTTATAATCCCTATGACTCTGGAAACCGAGGCAGGAGGATTGCAAGTTCAATGTCAGCTTCAGTAACTTAGTGAGACCCTATCTCTAAGAAAGGACTGGGGATATAGAACAGTGGCAAAACACCCCTAAGTTCAATCCCCAGTGGGCATCCCCCCCACCTCCAAATTTAAACTTCAGAATAGTGCTGATTGGCTAGAAAAGTATTCTGAAATGTTCTCTATTTAGTCAACATTTATTGAGTATCTGATGCAGGTAGAATAGTCTGTGATTGTGTCCCCTGGCATATAAACAAAAAAAGTTTGGTCACATAGGACTTAAAATGTCTTGGGAAGCTTTACAGGGAAGAGTTGAGGGAAGTAGAAACAGGGTACTTAAAAGTCAGTGTTGTTGTAAGACAGGAGAGATTTGAGCTCCAGTTATATATTTTAAAAGTAGAGTGATACAGGCCAGGGTTTTGTACATAGCAGAATCAGCTCTATGGCTGCAACCTAGTAAAAGTAAGCTCTTGACACAACACTTTGTAATAAATAGGAACAAACTACATAGAAATAGCAGGGGTTACAGTGGGAATAGTAGAAGGGTGTGTTTTTTCTTCTTTCCATAAATTATGAAGTCAGGAGCATGTAGGAAGAAGCAATGCTTAAATTTTGAATGTCCCCCTTACATCTCTCTCTTCTGGTGGTGGTAGTGGAGGGTTGGTGTCATGAAGAATTGATGAGCAGATATGGATATTATCTGTATATATTAATAATAAATATTATTTATTGGGATGCTAGTTATGTGTGGTAGTATTTGAGGAGCATTTACCATGTGGTAGTTACATACCTATATATTTAGTCATCACTACAGTCCTGTGAAGCAGGTGTGGTTAATAAGTATGATTTTCAGGAGCTGAAACTTAGAGGGGTTAAGTAAATAATCCAAGGCCCTAATTATTGAAGTTCATTTTGTCCCTGTATTCTTGCCTACCAAGGGCCTTAGTTAATCAAGGTGTGGGGAGCTTAATCCAGCTAATGGAATAATTACATATGGAAGTTGTGTTACAAGTCTAGTGCAGTCAGTGTTTCAAAGGGTTGGACTGTGATTTCTAGACAGGTCTTGCTGAGTGTGATGACACACACCTATAATTCCAGTGATAAGAGGGGCTGAGGCAGGAGGATCACATGCTCAAGGTCAGCCTCAGCAATTTAGTGAGGGCTTAAGCAACTTTGAGAGTCCCTGTCTCAAAATAAAAAGGACTCATTGGCAAAGTGCCTCTGGGTTCTATATCCACTACCAAAAATAAAGGTTTCCCCCAGCTCCCCAGAAAGAATGAGGAATTGGGGACAAAAGTGCAAGGGCCAAAACCTGAGGCCTCTGGCGAAGAAAAGACTGGTCCAGCACCATGAAAACTGTTTCAAATTCAGACACCCTTCTCTGCCATGTCCATCTACAGAGAAGCTATAACTGAAATGGAAACATGTCCTAACAGAGAATTTGGAATTAAAGTGATAGATATTTGGGAGCTCTTAATTATTAGTGGGATTTTTAGGGAGGAGGGACAATAGGGACACTGCTAACGCCTTGTTTTCACATGACCATGTGGACTCCAGGACATAGCTACTGAGAAGTAGATCGAGGACTACTACAAACACTGAACATTAGATCCCCCTGGTTTGTGATTATTATAGGCTGAATGCTTATGCTGCCCCTACCCACTTATGTTATATTGAGATCCTGAATTACCAAGGCACTGAGGCAGGGCATTTGAGTCTTGATCAGGTTGTGATGACGATGGAACCCTCATGAATGACAATTAGTGCCCCTATAAGAGACCACAGAGCTTTCTCTGCCATATGAGAGTCAGGAGAAAGTTAGCTGTCTGCAACCTGGAAGAGTGCCTAACCATGCCAGCACCTTGATCTTGGACTTCCTGCCTCTAGAACTGTGAGAAGCTGTTTTATAAGCCACCCTGCCCATGCTACCTCCTTGCAGCAGCTAAGACTGATTATTTTATCTCTATATTACTTCCTAACACTTCCAACTCTTACATTCCATGAAAGTGCAATCTGTGGCTACAGAATTCACATTGTTAGGTCCCCCTAAGTCAGACAACTACTTTTTTGGTTCTGGGTATTAAACCCAGAGGCACTTTGCCACTGAGCCCCTTTTTTATTTAAGAATGGCTCAGTTGGGCTGGGGATATAGATTAGATGGTAGAGTGCTTGCCTCACATGCACAAGGCCCTGGGTTCGATCTCTAGCACCACGCACACACACACACACACACACACACACAAAAAAAAAAAAAAACAACCAGCTAAGTTGCATAGGGCCTCGCTTAGTTGTTGAAGCTGGCCTCAAACTTGTGATTATCCTGATCCTCATCTTCCTGAGCCTCTGGGATTACAGACGTGCCACCATACCCAATGTCATTCATTTCTGTCACCATGCAATGTTTGTCATCACCCAGCATTGTTCCCCAGCAGACTGCAAGATGGGCAGGGCAGGGCCTGTGCTTATGCTGTTTACAGCATCTCCAGGCCTGCTTGGAGTCTTATTTTCCACAGCACTTCTCTTCTGCCACTGTATTTTTTTGAGATGGAGCATATGAATTGGGTTATGATAACAAAGACATTTCATCTCAAGCCATCAATGTCCACCTGTGTAATCTCTAGAAAAGGCATTTGTATTCTTGAGTTCACAGCACCACTTATATCAAGTGGCATTAGAGGGGTGTTTACCTTCTTGCCTCTTCTAACTCCATGAGGTAGGGCACTCGCAGATATCAGCTCATTGTAGGTACCCAAGATGCATTTACAGGCCACCAAAACTTGCAGTGGGGGAAAGATGTGATTACGAGGAGGTGTGATGATTCTACCACAGAGGGAGAATGGAAGCTGAGCAGCACACAGAAGTTATCCCAGCCTGGTCTGTAGGGTTCCTGAAGACGCCAAACATTGGAGCTAGAAGGGCTGGGATGGGGATGTCCCTTCAACCCCTCGATGAGATTGAGCATAGGTCTAAAGACTGAGCTCTGGAGCACATTGGTGGTAGAGATTAGGAAGTTCAGAAAAAAGCAAGACTGAGGAATGGTCAGGAAGGGAAAAAGCAGGCAAGCTGGGAGGCCCAAAACCAGGTGAATACTGCTTTTTACTTTTTAAATACATGTATTTTTTTAGTTATAGTTGGACATTTATTAATTTTTATGTGGTGCTGAGGATCAAACCCAGCTCTTCACATGTGCTAGACAAGCCCTCTACTGCTGAGCTACAACCCCAGCTCCGAATACTGCTTTTTAAAAGAGTGCTCTGGGTTGGGGATGTAGTTCATGATAGAGTGCCTAGCTTGTGCAAGCCCCCCTTGGTTTGATCCCCAGCACTGAAAAAAAGTTCTTAATTCTTTAAAAAAATTTTATTAAAAAGGATAACTTAAGCTGGGTGCTGTGGTGCACGCCTGTAATCCCAGCACTTGGGAGGCTGAGGCAGGAGGATCATGAGTTCAAAGCCAGCCTCAGCAATGGCGAGGCACTTAGCAACTCAGTGAGACCCTGTCTCTAATAAGAATACAAAAGGGGGGGGGGATGTGGCCCAGTGGTTGAGTGCCCCTGAGTTCAATCCCTGGTACCAAAAAAAAAAAAAAAAAAGATAACTTCAGGGGCCAGGGTGTGGCTCAGTGACAGAGTGCTTGTCTAGCATGTGTGAGGCACTGGGTTCAATCCCTGGCACCACATAAAAATAAAAACAAAATAAAGTTAAAATTAAAAAGAACGGATAACTTCAGATGAAAATCAAGCCCATCAGACTTACCATCACAGGCGACCTTAGGAACAGTTTTAGCAGAGTAGATTGAACAATAAATGGACAAAAAGATGAGAGAGGATACAGAAAACTTTTTTCAAGACGACACCACAGTGAAGAGAGAGGTGTGGTCAGTCATTTGAGTAAAACCCAGTATGTAATGCTATAGAAGAGAAGGGAATGTCACAAGGAGGGGCATATATACAATGTGTCCAGTGCTGTCAAATGAAATGAACCAAACATCCCTAAGTCTGAAGTTTATGGGCCCAGGAAGTGTATCTTCAGTGCACTTAGAGGGATGGGCAAGGAACAGACATGAAGAGACCTCTCATCCAGAGGGAACCAGGGGTTTTTATGATGTGGCCTTGCTTTTTTTTTTTTTTTGTGTGTGTGTGTGTGTGTGTGTGTGTGTGTACACACCAGGGATAGAACTCTGGGGCACTCGACCACTGAGCCACATCCCCGCCCCATTTTTATTTTATTTAGAGACAAGGTCTTGCTGAGTTGCTGAGGCTGACTTTGAACTTGTAATAATCCTGCCTCAGCCTCCCAAGCCGCTGGGATTACAGGTGTGCACCACCGCATCAGCCTGACCTTGCTCTTTAGAAGAAAGACTTAGTAATGCTGTTTGATGAGGAGGAACCAGCAGCGATGGCAGGATGGAGAGAGGAAGGGGCAGCAAAGAGTCCCTGAGGCATGATTCTTCAAGTCTCTCTCAAATCATTTGGCCAAGGACACAATATCATCTATCTAAAAGTTTCCACTGAAGATTTGTGTTCTTTGCCCAAGAATTTATTAATGCTGCTCCATGATTAGGATGGATGGGCATTCATCCATCATTTAAAACTTAAGAACTCTGGGCCAAGCTGTACTCCCAGCAACTGATGAGGACTGCAAGTTTGAGGCTCGCCTGGGCAACCTTAGCAAGACCCTGTCCCCCCAAAACAAAAAAGGTTGGGGTGTAGCTAGGTGGTATAGAGCTCCTGGGTTCAATCCCTATTCCGCTCCCACCCCATAAAAGTAATAATTAAGAGCTCCCAAATGTCTATCACTTCTGTTCCAGAGGTCCAAGGGGCCATGGGTGGCTACTGCTGCAGCTTCTGCTGCTTCTGTGACAATTACTGCTCTGATAACTAAAACTGTGGCAGCAACCACCAACACTTCTCTGCTGACAGCTGCTGTAGCTTCTCCTACTGCTCTAATCACTGCTACTGCTGCCACCCTCATTGTAGCAAAGGACTGCCACCACATCTGGAGATGTCCTCCCCACTGCTGCTGGACCCAGAAGTTTGCCAGGGAGTTTTCCTTCAGCCTCTTAAGGTGGAGGTAGTGAGCACCTCTACCATCTCCTGACAGCTGAGGGCATGGAGCTGAGCTACATGACAGTGGCTGAAGTTCTGTGGCTAACTGCTGATTGTGCCTGCAGAGCCTGCCCCTTTTGCCTATATAAGATTCACCACTGGGGCCTGGGGTTGTGCGCTCGTCTAGCCCGTGTGAGGCCCTGGGGTTGATACTCAGCACCACATAAAAACAAAGGTGTTGTGTCCAACTACAACTAAAAATAAAAAAAAAAAAAAAAAAAAAAAAAAGATTCACTACTCATGTCTTCAGAGACCCAATCCCAGAACACCGTTCTGCCTCCCTTGTGCTTCAGAAAAAGCCCCAGTAAAACCTCATTCATATGGTATTGCTTTGTCTTTTTGTGATCCTGCTTTGAATTGAGCAGTCCTCAGTAGAGCTAGTAACTCTAAGAACTGAGAGCTCGTAACACCAAGGAGCTGCACTTTGCCTTTTCATGAGTTCTACCTGAACTGAGCAAAAAGAACCCTCAGCTGCCGTGCGTGGTGGCATACGCCTGTAATCTCAGCACTTGGGAGGCTGAGACAGGAGAATCGTGAATTCAAAACCAGCCTCAGCAATGGTGAGGTGCTTAGCAACTCAGTGAGACCCTGTCTCTAATAAAATATAAAAAAGGGCTGGGGATGTGGGCCAGTGGTTGAGTGCCCCTGAGTCCAATCCCTGGTACCAAAAAAAAACAAAAAACAAAAAAAAAACCCCTCAGTTGATTGGCAACAAAGTGACCTCTGATTTGGAAGATCTATCCATTAGCTTTTCCGGCATCCCAAACCACTCTGAATGATTTTAAACAACCAGTTATCCCTAAAATTCTGCTGGGCATAGCTATGTTGATTTTGGCTACACTCACTCATGTGTCTGTGGTCAGCTGGTGGCTCAACTGGTGGCTGACCAGGCCCAGTACTTGGGATTGAACTCAGGGGCACTCGACCACTGGGCCACATCCCCAGCCCTTTTTTGTGTTTTATTAGAGACAGGGTCTCACTGAGTCACTAAGTGCCTCGCCATTGCTGAAGCTGGCTTTGAACTTGTGCTCTTCCTGCTTCAGCCTCCCAAGTGCCACCATGCCCAGCTCCCCTAATCTGTTTTTTTAAAGGCACCATCAGATTGGGTTAGGATCCACCCAATTTTCCCCATTTTAATTAAATTCTTTGAAGACCCCATTGCTAAATATAGTCACAGTTCTGGGGATTAAAGCTTCAACATATGAAATGGGGTGGGGTGGGGCGAAAGCAATTCAGTCCATAACAATTGTTGTCCTTGTAAGAAGAGAAGAGACATAGACATTGAGAAAAGAAGGCCATGTGAAAACAGGCTGACTGGAGGGATGCAGCCCACAAGCTAAGGAGCCCCTGGGCCTACCACAAGCTAGAAAAGGCAAGGAAGTTTCCCCAGAAGGTTCAAGGGAAGCTTGGCCCTGTCAACCCCTTAATTTTATATTTCTAGTCTTTAACCAAGCTGCATCCCTAGCCCTTTTTAATTTCTCATTTTGAGACAGGTCTCACTAAATTGCTGAGGTTGGCCTCAAACTTGTGATTCTCCTGCCTCAGTCTCCCAAGTCTCTGGGAGTACAGGCATGTGCCACCACAACAGACTTATACTGCTAGCCTTTAGAACTGTGATAACAATAAATGTCTTTTTATAAGCCACTTTGTGGTTGGTTGTTACAGAAGCCACAGGAAACTAATACAGTGACCTATAGGAAATGTAGTTGTCCTATAGAAATTTCTCTTACATCTTGTAGACAATATAGATGCAGTCCAAAGGAAGAATAAAAGTGGCATGAATCTATCACATGTAACATGCTCAGACACCTCCTAATAATAGGAGATGGCCTGGAGGGCATTCTTTCAGCAAAGCCTTGAAAAGATGCTGGCAAAGGGGTCACCAGCATTCTTGTACTGCTTTGGTGGTAACTGATGGAGCAAAGCAGACTTGAGGACAGGGTGACAGGCCATGCTGGATAGTTCAAGTTTGGCACTCCAGATCCATTTTTCACGCCCTCTTTAACCAGAAGACTAACTTGTATAAGCTGCAGGGACTTATCCACAGTCTGTTCAGGCCAGTCACTTGGGTGTTGACCTGAGGCCACCTTGACTTAGCAGATACAAGCATCACTCCTAGGTGTTCCTATCAACACAGTAAACCTGAATTCTGTTCCCATAAATTTGGCTCCAGCAACTTTATCATTCTTTTCTTCTACCTCCTGACACCTGTGGAGTCCCCTTCCATAATTCTTCCCCACTTCCCACCGGTGTGGGTAGATGGGGTCCTGCCACACTTTTAGTGTATAGTTACGGCTTCCCACAGCAGGCTTGTACTTTTCCACCAGAGATGTTGGGATCAAACTCCTCCTGTTTCCTGGAGGCTGTGAGGAGCTGTGGGATGAGGCCTAATGCATCAGGTGGCAGGGAGCTACCTCAGGAGCATTAATTGAAAGATGTTTCTGTAGGAGTCCAGCGGTGAGGGGCTGAGACAAAGGGATTTAAAAGTTCAAAGTTCTCTGCAACCCTTAGTCAGGCCTAGTTTTGGCTTTCAACCTTTTTTTCTCCAATGGCTACAGAGGATGATGGTCCAGCAGGGCTTTCTGATCTTTCCCTTGTGTTCTGCATTGGACAAAGACTGCCTTCAATTTATCCTTTTCTCTGTGTATACACTTGAAGGTCATAAGAAGCAGTCAGCTGATCCCCACAGTCTTTGTAATTCCCTTGTTGCCATTGTGCCTAATTCACTGTCCTTTGATCTCCTGTTGCCTTGGTCTCCTCTTGCCTACTTTGCTAGGCTAACAGGGATATCCCTAGGCAACAGGGATGCCCCTGATGCCACTGCCAGCCATGGATCACTAGTGTCCCATGGCTTGCTCCAATAGCTGAGTAAGCCAGTCCCCAATCCCATTGTGAAGGTATGTTTCCCAAGCCCATGTCACTAATCATATCACCACAGTGAGATAACACTACATACTTCTTAGAAAGGCTAAAATTAAGAATATTTATGATTCCAAGTGTTGGTGTGGACACTTGGCATGAATGTGGATGAACTAGAACTCTTACATTACAGTTAGGAATGGAAAATGGAAAACAGGGCAGTGATATAGCTCAATGGTAGAGCACTTGCCTAACATATTCAAGGCCCTGGGTTTGATTCGGAGGCGGGGGCGGGGGGGGGCAGGGGCGGGTAGAAAAGAAAGAAAGAAAAGGAAAAAAAAAAAAAAATTTTTTTTTTTTTTTTTTTTGCTACCAGGGATTGAACTCAGGGGCACTCAACCACTGGGCCATATCCCCAGCCCTTTTTTGTATTTTTATTAGAGACAGGGTCTCACTGAGATAAGTGCCTCGCCATTGCTGAGGCTGGCTTTGAACTTGCAATCCTCCTGCCTCAGCCTCCCAAGTGCTGGGATTACAGGCATGCGCAACCGCACCTGGCAGAAAAGAAAATTGAAAGCAATTTGACAGTCCTTAAAATGATGAAATGACACCTACTGTACTACTCAGCCATTTTACTGGTAAATATATACCTAAGGGAAATGAAAACGTGTGTCAACATAAAGCCTAGCAAATGACATGAATGTTCACAGCAGCTGTTCATTTAATAGCCCAAACTGAAATCAGTGCAAATGTCCATAAATGGGTGCATGGATAAACTGTGGTACATTATTAGATTGGAAGGCTGTTTAGCAATAAAATGGAATGAACTATTGACACATGCCACAGCATGTTTCAAGATATTTTTTTCTGTGTGAAAGAAACCAGAGCCCCCAAAAGAGTACATACTGTATGATTCCATTTATACAAAACTCTTGAACATGCACACTGATCAATAATGATGGGGTACAGATCAGTGGTTTTCTGAGAATAGAGGTGTGGACAGGGATGGAGGAAGCACAAAAGGGTACAAGAAAACTTTTGGGGGTGATGGAGATGGTCACTATTTTAATTATGGTAATACCTATCTATCTATATGACATATATGTACATACACATATATGTCAAAACCTAAATTGCACATTTTAAATATACACAGTTGATATCAATTATACCTCAATAATATTGTTTTTTTTTTTTTTTTAATTCTCTCTATTCAAATAACTGGTGAGGTTCCTGTCTACTCACTGGATCCTTGCAATCCTCCTGTGTCAGCCTCCTAAGTCACTAGGATTATAGGCATTTGCCACCACGCCAGGTTAAATGTATTTTTCAATGGCTTACGTGTTTATTTCTGATTTAAAGTTAAATGGCATGAAGCTTCATTTCAAAACCATTTCTAATCAATTAGAAAATTTCATGAAATACAGAAAATGTGGAGAAGAAACAAATTACACTAGTTCAGTAGAAGTCCTCCTATTAATTTCGACATTGCTGAACCACTCTACCAGTGGCAGCTGAATACCAGGGTCAACTGTATCTTAGGCCATATCCAGTTTGTGTTAATAAAAGTGTGTTCTTTTGAGGTTTCCTTCCCATTTACTAGGCAGGATACATTTTCAGAGTGCCCAGAGTGTTTAGGTTTTGGTGGGGTCTGAGGTCTTTCCTAGGGAACTTAATGAGGGCTTTTGCTGAGGGCTGAGACAGGAGGATTGCAAGTTTCAGGCAGCCTCAGCAACTTAATGAGACCCTATGTCAAAATAAAAAGTGAAAGGACTGGGGATATGGCTCAGTGGTAAATCTCTCCTGGGTTCAATCCCCAGTACCAAAAAAAGAAATTTAGATTTTAAATATTCGATAGTAACAAAACCAATTGCTTCCCTGCCAGAGGGCAAACACTAGCAGCAAGGTGAAAAGTTGTGTTGCATGGGTTTGGGCATGGGAGCTTCCTAGGATGCTTGTGTGGGCCATATTACAGGCCAACCCATCTCTGCTTCACTTCTTTGTCAGCTTATGCTATCAAGGGAGCAAAGCTCACAGAGACTCCAAGACTCCACAGACAGCTCATACCACTGAGACAATACATAGATGCTAACAGCTTACAAGTGTCATTTTTCAGGAAAATTTTTTTAAAATGTTTCAAAAAGGTCAATAGCCTTTTTGTATTAGTGAACTTTCAATAACTGTGACAAAATGCTTGAGTTAATCAACTTTTAAGGAGGAAAGGTATATATTATCTCAAAGTTTTGGAGGTTTCATTCACTTGGCCCCATTGCTTTGAGCCTGTGGCAGCCCAATATATCATGGTAGGAGTGAGTGGCAACTGGGAAGAAAAGAGAGGAAGAAGAGACACTAGGATCCCGACATTTCTTTTGAGGACATACACCCAATAATCCAACTTCCTCCCACTATGTCCTGTCTCTTAAAGGTTCACCACCTCACAATAGCACCATTGGCTGAACACAAAACCTTGAATACATGGTCCTTTGAGGGGGTGTTTTAGAACCAAATGACAACCCCCCTCTAGGGGACACAGATGGGCTCACCATCTTTGCACTGGTGTTGAGGCTGATGAAAGTCCAATGATGTGAACAAACTTAAGTCCTTTAAATCCATCCCCTCCTCACCCCATGCCTGCTCAAATACCATGAAAAATCAGGATTTTCTGGGCTTGGGGAAGGAACCTGGATTAGTTTTTGAATTGTGATACTATTTGATGTTCATAGGGTATACAGCATACGTAGAATATATCAATAAGACTCCCAGTTTTTGGGGGGTGGTACTGGGTATTGAACCTAGGGGTACTCTACCACTGATCTCTGCCCTAGTCCTTTTTATTTTTATTTTGGGACATGGTCTCCCTAAGTTGCTGAGGCTGGCCTTGAACTTGCAATTCTTCTGCCTCAGCCTCCTAAGTCTCTGGGATTAAAGGCATGTGCCACTGTTGCCTGGCTAAAACTCCCAATTTTGCACAGCCATGTAATGCTTATTTGGAACCTCAAATTTTTGTAGTGAGGCTGGGCATGGTGGGACATGCCTGTAACTCCAGTTATTTAGGAGCCTAAGGCAGGAATTGCAATTTCGAGGTCAGCCTGGGCACTTAGTGAGACCCCGTCTCAAAATAAAATTTTAAAAAGACTGGAAGTATAGCTCAGTGGTAGAGTGGTTCAATTCATGTATTTAAAAAATGTAGTGATGACCTGCAGACAACCTTTCCTGTGTGAAATTTGCATCTTGTGGTCCCAGACTAGTGCAGGAAGACAAAAACTTCTCAACCAGAATTTATAATAATCTTAGATGGGCTGATATTTTGCAGGTGTTGGGAGATCATTGGCCCATTTGTCACATAAAAAAAGGATCCATGGCAGTCATATGAATCTGGGCATCAGGATCACTTGGGGTGCTTGCTAAACCTGCAGAAGTCAGCCCCACTTGTCCAACATTCTCATTCACTTTCATGATGGATTGCAGTTCACAGGGGTTTTTTTTGAGACAGGGTCTCACTAAGTTGCTTAGAGCCTTGCTAAGTTGCTGAAGCTGGCCTCAAACTTGCCATCCTCCTACCTCAGCCTCCTGAGTTGCTGGGATTACAGGCATGCGCCAATGTGTCCATGTCAGTTCAGTTTTTTAGCTTAACTTTAATTTTACATTGTTGCCAGATAAACACAAATACAGAACCAGTATACAATACTGGAAAATGCTGGAGAAGGCGATAATTAGACATAGGCTGCTATTAACCATAAAATAAAGTGTCTGATCTTTGTTTTCTTTTGAGTCCAAGATTAAAGAAATCCTCACTTAACAAGAACAGGTGTACACCACAAGGGGGCGCCATTGTTACAAAGTTCTAGCACCGTCCTGCCCACCGCCCCCAACCCCTTCTCAATCTACTATTTTAACAAATTTTGAAAGATTTTTAAAAAATGTTTAAGGGTTAAAAAGGGGAAAATAAAAAGACACACGGATTGGGTGGAAGTGGGTAGGCCACTTTCCTAGTGTGCACAAGAACCTGGGTTTGATCCTTAGCACCAGTAAAAAAAAAAAAAAGACTACCACAAGTCCTTAGGATTATGGAAGACCCAGGAATAAAATACAAGGAAGACCAAGTATTAAAGAAGTAGAGAAATAGATTCTAAATAAATTTATTCAAAGTGGTGTTTGGGACCATAAGTGTTTGTGTGTGTGTGTGTGTGTGTGTGTGTGTGTGTGTGTGCATACACACATATGTATGCATTAATATCTTGGGGATGGGGCTAAATTCATTGATGCTTCATGTAGTGTAAACATAGTCTGAAGGTAATTCTATACAATATTTTAAATAATTCTGTACATGAAACAAAGCTTAATGTTGTGGAACTTTTAATTTGTGGCCCCATTTCAGCCCTCAAAAAGTTTCAGATTTTGTAACATTTTGGATTTTGAATATTTGAATTAGGAATGCTCAACTCCTATAGGCATTTTGATGATTCAAGAGGGCTCTTACTATTTCTATGCTTGAAGAATACCAACATGACATGTTAAGAAAACTATGAAGCAAAACTTTAAATTAGTTCTCTGAAATTTCATTTTTAATTAGATGTTGAGGGGTGAGAGACGAAATAAAGTATTGTGGAGATTCTTGCTTAGAATCTGCTGCATTCTGGGCTCTTTGGCTGTGGCTGGTGACAGCATTCACCATGTGACTCACTGACTTCATCTCTTTGGGCCTCAGTGTCCACTTCTGTAAGAAAAAAACAGCTGTCAGATAGAATCTGTGATCTTAATGAACTAAACTGTTAATATTTTTGAACATCTGATGTGTGGAAAAATTGGTATCATTTTATCTTTTTGTATGAAGTAATACAATCACATATTTAAAAAAGCAAGAAAAGACTGATGTTTAACAGTATTCATTGGAAGATCTCATTCACATCTTTCCTTCAAATACCCCCCATCCCCCATTCCCTCTAGCTCCTCATAGATCCACACTTTCGCAAGCATCCATCTATTGTTTTGTTATAAAAACACTAACAACATTCTTATTGTTTTTTTCCAGTATGGGGATTTACCACCTAGCCATATCCCAGCCCTTTTTTATTTTTTTTTGAGACAGGGTTTCACTAAATTGCTTACTTAGGGCCTCACTAAGTTGCTGAGGCAGGTGTCAAACTTGTGGTCCTCCTGCCTGAGCCTCCTGAGTTGATGGGTTTGCAGGTATGTGCCACCATGCCTGGCTGACAGCATTCTTATTCTTCTTGCCCTTTATTTTTCACAATTTTGTTATAGAGCCTGCTCACTTTGTTTTACAGCTGCAGAACACAGATTGTCCTAATTTATAATGGTTTACTGATGATTTTTTGATTTTATCATGGGGCAAAAGTGATGTGTTTGCAGCGGAAACTCTAGTTTGAATTTTGAATTTGATCTTTTTCCCATGCCAGTGAAGCTGGGAGCTGCTGTTTCCAGTCAGCCACACCATTAGGAGGGGAAACAAGTGACACTGCACAGTGTGCTATGTTGTTAAGCTGTGATGTCCTGTAGGTTAGGTGTTATTCAATGGGTTTTCCACTTATATTTTCAAACTGATGATGGGATTATTAGGACATCTTTTTGATAAATAGAAGAACACCTGCATTTCATTTTGCAAAGGCTAGTCCACAGTTTATTTATCCATTCCACACATAATCACACAGAACAACCTTGTACAAGTGTAATTTTGTACAGGTATGGCTGGAGGATAAATTTCAGAAGTGGGGTCTAAATTTAATGCACTTGCAATTGCTAATGATGATAAAATGCCCTCCCAACAAGTTGTACAGACTGTGTGACAGAATGCTTCATCATACCCTACTTAGTGTGAATTCCTAGAGAGCCCTTCATTGCCAGGCATGGCTAAAAGCCCTTATCAACCATCCGATGAGTGATAAGAGTATTTATGACCCTAGTGCTGGCATGATAGCAGAATAAAAGGGTGTGCAAAGGATCAGGGAAGCACACACGTGTGTGTGTGTGTGTGTGTGTGTGTGTGTGTGTGTGTGTAATTTAGCAGTGGGTGCTATGGTGCAAATGTTCTTTTATCCTTGCATTGTACTTTAGGTGTTTGCAGATTTGAATTACTGCTGTCTCAATTAGTAGCTTAAACCTTCTGCAGCTTGAATTCAAAGCGATTTGATGCTTCATTAAGCCTTGAGTAAAACAAAGAGGGTTTGAGCTACACATCTGGAATGTCTCCACAAGACCTGACCCAAACTGTGGTTAGCCCTCAGGTGGCCATGCTGACCAGCTGACCAGCACCAGGGTTTGGGTGTGGAGGAGGGGGCTGTCCCTCCTGTGGATGAAAGCTATGTCTTTGTGCAAACCCTCCAGCTGCAGAAATTCTGACCCTGCTTTAAAGATAAATGGCATTTCTTGGCAACAGATGGGAAAGTCAAACTTCTTTGTGATACAAGGATTAAGTCTTACACTATAAGCAAACTTTCCTTGGCCACTGAAGGGAGGTTATCTTCCAAAGAACGTTTAGGCTATTTCCCAAGAGTGCCTGCGCTGGAGGCAGCCGTTTCTAGTTAGTAAGATTATATCTCATCTAGCCAGTGTGCAGAGTTGTGCTCAATTTCTTCTTTCTGGATCTGTCCTAATATACATGTGCACATGCACACATGCTTGTGTGAGAAACACACTGATGATGCACAAAGATGATGGGCAGAACAAGGAAGCATGAGACACTGAAGAATGTTCCAAACAGTGTTGGATCTGCTAGTGTTTGGAAGCCAGAGCATAACCCATAATCACTTGCCCTTTCCTGTCTCTGACTGGAAATGCTGCAACCAGAAGAAAAAATTGAGAAAAATTAAAAAGGTAATGAGGATCTTGCCCATCAGTTTAATATCAATATTAATAATGAAGCAAAATTTTATTGGGTTAATAGAGGTTAAGTGGTAATATTAGTAAAGTGGTCATTACAGATAATCTTTGCAGGCAGTGAAGAGGACCTTCTGAAAGGATCAATTATTACAATTCTCAGAATTCACTGTTTCTTAAAAGAGGCAGTTCTAAACGTTTTTAAAAATTATTAGCATTTTTTTTAGCCGGGCATGGTGGCACACGCCTGTAATCCCAGCAATTGGGAGGCTGAGGCAGGAGGATCATGAGTTCAAAGCCAGCCTCAGCAATGGTGAGGCACTTAGCAACTCAGTGAGACCCTGTCTCTCATAAAATACAAAAAAAGGGCTGGGGATGTGGCCCAGTAGTCGAGTACCCCCGAGTTCAATCCCCGGTACCAAAAAAAAAAAAAAAAAAAAAAAATTATTACCATTTTTTTCCCAGGAACCCTCTTTTGAGGCTCAAGTCCAGACTCTGTGTTTTTCAAGAAGCCCTTACAGGGAACTCTGTCATTTGTTCAAGGCTTGCTGCCAATAAACAATTGAGGTATTTACCAAGGGTTTCCAAGAAATTGCTGCAAATTACATGAAATGTTATACCTGCAACAGGCATTCAATGTATTAGCAGTAGGAAAAAATGTACTTCGTGTGGGAACAAAGTTGCAATTTGTGAGAAAATATTCAGTCACGTAGGTAGACGTGAATTTTAATTATGTGTCAGAGAATCACAGACATGCAAACAGAAAAGAAGTAGATGATCTGACATTTTAAATGAATTTCTCAATATCAGTCTAGACTCACTACCAGGAGACTTTAACCGGATCTAGTGAAAGATCCATTTAGAGACAAGGAGACTGTCAGACCCTGAAACTCTGAGCTTGGCTAAATGGGACTCCATTTAGAAGTCTCAGAGCCAATCCCAGGCTCCTGATCCCCCATCCAGCACCAGCCGCCTCTCAGGTGCCACTAGGCCTCTTCATGGAATATGCCCACAGTTCAGGTTTCCCTTACAAGTGGACCTGTATCTTATTATGGTTAACACCACTCCTATTTTGTGACTCCCCCCAAATAACAAAGAAGGTTCCCAGCATCATTAATCAAGAACTGAACATCATTACACTTTTCTTAATTTACTGTGGTGAAACACCTACAAAATCTTATCAACCAGCCTTCTCCCCATCTTTAAAAATAAATTAATGTGAGAGGACATGTGAATTAGGAGCTGCCAGGGCCTCCAGGAGGCTGCCCTATTGAACCTGTAGGTAAGGCTGTATGTGAACCTAGGAAGCCAGGGATTTCTAGGAATTGGGAAGTTGTGGAGGACAAAATATTATTCTCTTCATATGTTTCTGTACTTTTTATTGGATTTTAGTGTAGGAGAGGAAATAAACATATGTCCAAAGCAGGTTAGAAGATATGAAATCATTGACTATCTCACAAAATTGAAAGTCTACAAGCCTGCATCTTGCCAGATTTATGTCTTACATAAATCATTTTGAATTATGGGGCCGTTGCTGAATTTGGGGGCTCTGGTAACTCCCCAGCATTTGTGGTTTATGGTCTTACTGGAAACCTCTTTCGATGGTTTTTGAGCCTGTAATTCATGGTTGTATGTTCTGTATTTTTCCCAAGACCACTGCTGGAATCCTGTATTCACTGCATAATCGTATTTTATTTTTGGATGTGGATCACTTCTTAGGGAGGGAGTGTGGGGAGGTGGGTAATGAACTATTTTTGACATAAATCACAAGACTCTAAGAAAGTAGTAGTACTCCAAAGAATAAACAAGAGCGACCACCATTCAGCTAAAGTGTTTGCATCTCCCACAGCTTGGTATTTTAAACCGTGTTAATATCTGTTATTTAGTCTTATTAGTAATGAAGAGAGGCTCAATGATCACCCCCAGATATGCTTAGTTTCTGTCTCAAATTCCCGGGGTCATTTGATTAAATGAGAGCCCCGCAGGCCCAGGAAATACTTTGCTCTTAAAGAATTTCATTATAAAACCCAATAATATATTGGCGACTAAGTAACAGGACTGATACTTACAAACATTTGTTGAATTGTCACGTACTCGGTTTCTGTGGCTTTAACAGAGTTTTCATAAAGGAAATGTATAAAATCTAAATTCTAGTGTAGAGGAGCAGGTATCCAAAATCTTCAGAAATCCAGGATCCTTTTTGTAGATTAACTCTATTTTGACAAAGACTCAGATGAGCGATACTAATCAGCCTATCTGCCCACACAGATTACAAATAAAAGTAGTGTGTTGTTTTATCAATATCTTCTGCCATTTCTTCAACATCTACTAAATGCTAGTACTGTGTGAAGAGTTTGGGCATAAAGTATGGCTCCTTCCTCCCTCCCTCCCTTCTTTCTTTCTTTCAAGGTAACTGAATTCATGGTTCACTCTCCAAGCCTGCACGTCCCAAACGGCTCCCAAACTGTTGATTCTATATGTGCCGGTTCCTGCCCACAGGACGGCGGGAACAAAGATACAGTGTGGATGGGGACGACGCAGGCAAGGAGCCGGGAGGTCAGCCCGCTGAAAGGCAGGGCGCGGCAGTGGGGTTTATCCGAGGACAGTCATAGGAGCGAGGAACGTGCGGTTCGTGTAGTTTGGGGCCAAGAAGCCCCTTCTGCAAAACTCGCCCTGGAGGTGTCCGTTAGCGACGCCCAGGTGCGCAGAGGGACTGCCCGCGGCGGCGCCGTAGGAGGCGAGTTTGCCCGCCCGGCGCAGTCAGCCCGCGGGCCGGCGGGGGCGTGGCCGCCGGCGCGGATAACGGGCTGGGGAGCCGGCGCCCGACTAGGCCTGCAGCTCTAAGGCAGACCCGGCCCCACGCCCCCTCCGCCCGGCCGCAGACCGCACCGGCGGGCGGGGCACGTGGGCTTTTTTAATTTTTTTTTTTTTTTGGGTCAAACTTTGGCCACGTGAACCGCCCCCCATTCACTTTTGCGCCAATCGCGCGGCGCGGACGGATCCCGAGAGGGGCCACGGCTCGCAGCCGCCAGGGCTGCTTCATAACGCGCTGTGCGTGACGTGAGGGGCTTCTGTTGCAATGGCGAGCTAAGCCGGAGGATGTGCAGTTGCGGCGGCGGCGTCGGCCACGAAGAGGACTGGGGCGGGCGCAGCACAAGCCTAGCGGAGCCAGCCGGGGGACGCGAGCTGGGCGGGACAGGGGTTCTGGCCCGGCTGCCACTGCCGTCGCCGTCGCGCTGGCCCCGCGCCTACGAGCGCGAGCAGGAGGAGCCGCCGCCGCCTCGCTCCCGAGCCGCCGCCGGCGCGCACCGGGCATGGTCCCCTCTTAAAGGCGCAGGCCGCGGCGGTGGGGGCGGGCGTGCGGAACAAAGCGCCGGCGCGGGGCCTGCGGGCGGCTCGGGGGCCGCGATGGGCGCGGCGGGCCCGTGGCGGCCGCGGCGCTGCCCGGGCCGGGCCTCGCGGCGCTAGGACGGGCTGGCCTCCGCGGGCGGGGGCGGCGGGCTGAGGGCGCGGGGAGCCTCGGCGGCTGCAGCGGCCCTGCGGGCGGAGTGGCGCGGGCATGGCAGCGCGCGGCCGGCGTGCCTGGCTCAGCGTGCTGCTCGGGCTCGTGCTGGGCTTCGTGCTGGCCTCGCGGCTTGTTCTGCCTCGCGCTTCGGAGCTGAAGCGAGCGGGTCCACGGCGCCGCACCAGCCTCGAGGGCTGCCGGCCCGGGCAGGCGGCGGCGGCAGCAGCAGCGTCTCAGGCCGGCGTGGCGCGCGGCGATGCGCGCGGGGCGCAGCTGTGGCCGCACGGCTCGGCCCCGGATGGTGGCCCGCGCGACAGGAACTTTCTCTTCGTGGGAGTCATGACTGCCCAGAAATACCTGCAGACCCGCGCCGTGGCTGCCTACAGGTGAGTCCTTTCTTTCTGGGTACAGCTTCCCGCATTCTGCATCCCGGTGGGCGGCATTACCTGTTCATTGGCTCCTGCTCTTGCGTACTTACCAGACTCGAGGCACTCAGACTTCTTGGAGGAACCAGGTGTTCCTCTCAAGAGATGACCGGCATTGGCAGCGGATGTCAGGGGCGGCAGGATAGCAAGCGCAAGGCTCAGGAGTCGGGCTTTGGGGTCAGATGGACTAGGGTGACTCTCTGGGTGTGCCTCACCCTAACCTTGTGCAAGGTACTTCAGCTTTCCGTGTTCAAGCCTCCTTCTTTGTTAAATGGGCTTGACGAAATGAGTCTCTCTCATGAGGTTGTAGGAAAATTCATAGCCCAGTACCTGTGGTAGTGGTGGCAAGTGAGGTTATCATTTGATTCTCTAAAATGAGCACATTTGCCCTTGCAAAGCTAGAGCTCATGTAAATTAATCTGGCCAGAGATTTTCCACGGCATACTTTTTGATTTCACAGTTGAAGGCACTCCGGTAAACTAAAGGGGGTGCCCACTGTGCACTTGACCACATGGCCTGTAAAGCAGAGAGAAAAAGAACCTTGGAGAAAAAAATCATTTCCTGTGGTAGATTCCGTGGAAGACGGCATTCCCGCGTTCTTTAGCTCATCAATTATGGTATATACATGTTATCCAGTAACTGAACCCTAGTTGGCTAAATGAGTCATAAAAGTGGCTGTAGTCATGTTAAGGATTAACAGAGGGATTACCCAAAGCAGTCTTTAGAAAGGGGATGATTTTGGAATGGCCGGCATGGTTAGAATCAGACTTGTAGTGGAGTGAATTTAAAGTAGGAGAGGGATGTACACTCAGTAAAGGGATTTGGTGGAAACTTTATGTGTGAAATACAGAAAACACTGTTTAGAGTTCATCTGGCCACAAAAACAAGCCAGTGTCAGGAATAGTTTCAGAGCATGAATGTTTGGGGAATGAACTTTTAGATCGGTCAATACTGAGCAAGGCTATAATAGTTGCTTGCTGGGGTTTTTTGTTTTTATTTTATTTTTGCTGCTGTTCATTTTAAATGCCTTTGTAACTCCAGCTTTTAAATCCAGTCCTGCTCTTTTAAGTTTTCAAGCATTAGATATTTTAATGGGACAAGCATATACAGATCTTTCCTTCCTTAAAGGAGGAAGAATTGAGAAATAAGGTCAAAGAGCTTGACTGCCCTTTGAATGACTTAATCCCCATTCCTGCATGTTTCCATTATCTTGTTGAAGTCCAGAGTCCACATTCTGCCAAGAAGAGTTCTGAGCAGTTGAAAAGCTTAGAATGTGTTCTAACACAAAAATGGAATCCTAATTAGAATAAGTTATACTCCATGTATGTATAATATGTCAAAATATACTCTATTGTCATATCTAAAAAGAACAAGTAAAAAGAATTTAGGTGTTATAACTATAGACTAATGCAGCAATTTGGGAGCTATAAGATCAGGTTCTCTCCAAGTATACCATGATTTACCTGA
Source organism: Tamias sibiricus (assembly GCA_025594165.1). Classification (NCBI taxonomy): domain Eukaryota; kingdom Metazoa; phylum Chordata; class Mammalia; order Rodentia; family Sciuridae; genus Tamias; species Tamias sibiricus. Next base: position 140,162,843 of record CM046659.1, read on the forward strand.
TTTACATGATTTCTTTTTGTCCAGAGAAACATCCACATCAGAAATTGATGAGTCCACATGACTACAGTTTGATGACTGGCCATGTGAAATCACAGTTCTAGGGACAGTTACCAAAGTAGTTTTTCCACTGCCCCCAACAAATACCAGCATACTCAAAATGTAATGCAAACTAGAACTACTAGTTTACACTCCATGATAGTTTTCCAAAGTCCATACTTGACATTCTGACTTTTGGTTTCCTTTCCACATCTCCTACCTCCTCCTTTTTATTTAAAACACACACACACACACACACACACACACACACACACACACATACACATATTAAGATTTTATTTTCTTATAGGCAGTTGGGGAAAGTAGAAACACAGTTTGCCCTCTGGCCTGGGTTCTTCCTTCTTTGAGACACCTCTGCTTTTCTGAGAAATGAAGACCCCCTACCAGAGGTTTGCAGCCATTCCTTCAACTTTCTTGCATAGCTTTTATTTTTCTATTTTGAATAACTCAGAGTACTTGGAGTCTAAGGGTGGGCCTGCCCTTACCAGTAAGAGTGTCTGCCCCTCCTGTCTACCCTGTGTTTAGATTGGCTTCAGGAGATGGCACAAGACAATTTTAGCCTTAAGGAGCTTTCAGGGAAGGCCTGCATTGGGATGGAGTTTATAGGGTGTAACTTATGATTACAGTTTTACTGTGTTTTGTAGGCCAAAAATCCACACTGAACTCTCAAATTGGAAATTCCATGTACAGTTTCGAGTGTTAAGTAGACTTGAATCTCGAATCTTATAATGCGAGACGAAATCATAGTTGCAACTGGGTGTGCTCAGTTTTATATTTCTTCTGAAAAGCAAATTTATTCTTAATCTCAGGAAAAAACTCCACTTTTTAAACCTGTTGTTTGACTTATGGTTGAAGGAGATGCTGACACTTTTAGTAAGAAGGTAGTGTGGTATAAGATATTCAAAGTGTCAGAATTTAGGTCTAGAAACTAGTAACTATCAACCTCTTCTTTCCAAGAACTGTTTGAAATCAGTAGAAGAGCTAAAAATCCCTTGAAATATTCAAGAAGATATGCCTGTCTGCACTAAAGTTACTGCATATTAATGACAAAACAGCCCCATCCTACATACTTTACTTTCTAGACCTGCCAAACCCTTGTAGTAAGGGTAGGTGCCACCAAGAGATGGCAGGGCAGTGATAGCTAATAGCAGACAAGATATAGAATTTAAAAAGTAGGCAAAATAAAACTTGAAGTGCAGTAGATCAAAGACCAGCCAGATCTGACTTCTGTAGACTATGACTAGACACATAGCTTTTAGGTTCATAGGAGTAGTCTTGGTTCATCAAAACATTCATATGCACTTTGGATTCATCCCTTTGTAAAGCAGATACATGCATGGCCCCTGTGGATCCAGACTCCCTGAGGTTGGGGACATAGCAGTACAGATAACTTGTTCCAGTGGGAGGGACAGACACTAAAAAGAGGGTTTCAGCTAGTGGTGGGCACTGTGGAGAAAATAGAACAGGGTAAGGGCAGGGCTGGGTGGTGCCCTGTCTATATTAGGTAGTTGGGGAAGGCTTTGGAAAAAGTGGCATTTGGGCCCTTGAGTTTGATAGTGAGGAACAGGTCTGAATATCATTGATGAGCATGTGAGGCAAAGGGAAGAACTGTTAAGTCCCAAGGCAGGAAACAGTTTGGAAAGGAACCCAGACATGGCCAGTAAAAGAAAGGGGAATGGGCTTACAGTGTCTAGTCTTTCAGAATTTTGCCACTCAAGCATTTAAGCAGGGAAAGGGGGTGTGAATAGTTGGGATTCTGCAAATAAACACAGAAAATAACTTATTTTGACTCATCTACAAAGTTATTTGTATTCTAGGTAACTTTACTTTAAAATACTACAATTCCCCTAAAATAATTTATTGTGCTAATTATCAACATGTTGTGGGAACGCCTGCATTCCTTATGTCTTGAGTTACTAACTGCAACCCATATTTTCTCCATCTTTTTTTATTTCTTATATGTTCTTTGATAAACAGAGGTTAACTATTCATGCAGTTCAGTCTGTCTTTCCCTGATTTTAGAACTCCTTCCTTAAGTTCTGAAAGCTATTAACCTAGGGAGATTTTAAAAAGTAACTTTTTTTTTCCTGATGCTAGAAAGGCTAGAAGTCATCTCAGCTTCATTTTCCCTTCCATATTATATATTGTCTCAGCACCATGTGTTGAGTAAGCTCTCATTTCCCTACCAATTTGAAATGCCATCTTCATCATATTCAAAATTCTTGGGTATGTTTTTGGACTTCCTCTTTTGTTTTATTGATTTTTTTTTCTATTCTTATGCCAGTACCACCCATTAAAATTATTTGAGGTTGAATAATATTTTAATATCCGGTAGACAAGGTCCCCTTTGTTTGTCATCTGTTTCAGACATTTCTTGGCTACACTTACCTGTTCTTGCTGGGGGAGTTGTGATGCAGTGTACATCATTTTATTTTATTTTATTGTCAACGTTTTGATTTTAAAAAAAGCATCCACATTTAGTTTTTTAGTCCTTTTAAATCTCAGAACACTGAGCTAATCCAACACTTCTTATTTGTCTTAGTTCTTACTTCTCCTGGGCCTGAAGATGGGCAGCAGTTTTACTTATTTCTTTCTCAGAAGAAGGACTTTGTCAGTTCCCTTCTTTGCCCAAGAGTGATAAAGGGTACCTGTGAAGATTAGTATCTATCTGTAGGGGACTGTGGGGAAAAAGGGTGAGAAACACTAGCTGTAGATAAAGGACTCTTATTTCACGGTACTGTTGTATCAGTTAATGACCTCTTCCCAATACTTTAAAAGAAGGCAGACTGTTCCTTTTACCAGCCGTAATGAGCTGTTCCTCCTTTATATATCTCGGAGTTCCTTTCTTTTTTTATTGAGCTAAGTATACCATGTTATCTTGAACCAGTTAAGAGCAGTACTCACTTTCTTAGATGTAGTTCTGTTTGGCAGACACTTATATGGGAGGTTTTTATACATAAAATCAAATAACCTCTAAATGAACTTTTGCAGCACAATCCATTTCAAGTGTGTATTACCTGTAGAAAAAGATGAGTGAAAAATGTGGTCCTGAAAATGAGTGTAGTTTTATATATCATGATTTGAGATCTTGTTGCCTCCAAATGGAATATTCCAAGCATAGCCATGGTTGTGTTCTCATCACATTGGCAATTTGACTTTTCCCTGTTCATGAGTTAAGGTGCTAGTTATTAAAAGTAGACTACCAGTGCTGGGCCTCAATCCCTACAGAATTTAGTCCAGGGAAGGAAATGAATGATGATGGATGATGAGGGAGGTGCCTGAATGAATTACTGGGGGGTACAGAAGAAAGAGGCTTACACTGCATGAAGAGGATCAGGGCAGTCTCACCCACACTCCCACCCTTTCTTCCCTGGTGAATCTTGAAGGATGAGTAGGAGTTTTTGAGACAGAGAATAGTAAGTTTCCTAAAACGTGAAATACAAAGAAATGAAATAATGGATGAGAAAGGGACAGTTCATTGGAGTTGAGTTGTGAGCTGTGGGCGAGGGAGTAGCAGGCAGGGACATTCAGGGCCAGGCTAAGCTAAGGCATCTGTGTGCCAGACATAGGAATTGGGTTTTGTGGTATGGGTTTTGTGGTATTTCAGCAGGAGAGTAGCTTGGTGTGTTTGGAGTTTCTGAAGATCAGTTTGGAGTTTCTGAAGATCAGTTGATAGCCTAACTATTTAGAGAATGGGCTAAAATCCAAAGACAAATTATTACTTATTTGGGTGTGTGTGTGTTTGGCAGTATTTATCAAGAACTTTAAGATGTATCTCCCCTGAGATCTAGCAATTCATTTAGAAATTTTCCAAAGGAATTTAAACATGTATGAAATAGACATTTAAAGTACCTTAGGTGTCCATCAGGAAGTATGGATCATGATTGATTGAACTGATTTAATTGAATTGTGATCTGTATTTCATACCATTAAGATGGTGTGGGTCTGGGGCTATGGCTCAGTAGTGAAGTGCCTGCCTACTATATACAAGGCCCTGGGTTCCAACCCCACCCAGCACTGGGGGAAGGGGAAAAACAGTGTGGCTGAATTTTTTTTTTTTTCAAAATGAAGAAGTTCAAAATATACTTGAATGAGACTATGCTATGTAATAGTATGGTCAGCATGAGGCCCATTTTGTTTACAATCAAAGTAAACTTACATATTTGTGTAGTATAGAAAAGAAAGTGTAAAAGAATATACACACCATGATGCTAAATGACTTTTTCCTATTCTATATATCCTAGTTGTTTTACAATGAGCAATTGTTTTGTAATAAAGCTATATGGCGGGGGGGGGGGGCGATGACAGCTCTTGGGAAGAACTGTGAATTTTGATTATTACCCTCCCACCCCGCCCTGGTACTGGGGGTTGAACCCAGGAGCATGCTATACCATTGAGCTACATCTTCAGCTCTTTTAAATTGTTTGAGACAGGGTCTCCCTAAATTTAAATGTGTTTAAATGTATCAAATTGGTCTGTCTTCCTTCTCAACTTTTTTTTTTTTTTTTTTCTTGTGGTGCTGGGGATTGAACCCAGGGCCTTGTGCATGCAAGGCAAGCACTCTACCAACTGAGCTACATCCCCAGCCCTTCCTTCTCAACTTAATGCATTGTCATTTCTGAAGCATTGATTGCCACAGCATTTATTCTGTGTATAAATAGATTTGTTTTGGATGGTTAAAAATAAGGGGCAGTCTACTCTTACTTGATGTCAAGTTGGTGCTTGTGAACCAAAAACCTGAGAATTGTTGAACACTAGATATTAATATCTTGAATGTATGATTTTTGTTAAGTTGATCACAGGTGCAAATAAACTTATTGTGTATGTTACTGATGATAATGCCCCAAAAGAAGTGAGCAGGATTTTGAATAGTAAACAGATGGACACAGAAGAAGGATTTCAGAAGGTTATATTTGAATCAGGTTTTCTGACTGAGAGTTAAACCTTACCCCAACGCTAAGTTTTGCCTGGATTTTCTTGTCACCAAGTCAGCAGACAAAGGGTGGGTAGAAGTGGTTGAAGTGTGTGTAAGACCTCTCTCCTTATCTTTGATGGCTGTTTCCTCAGCCTTATCAGTGGCTCAGAGACTGAAAAAGAAATGTGGGTGATAATCTAGGTGACAAGTGTGTGGGATGAGAAGCCAATAGTTTGGCCTGTGGGGGCTGTAGAGCTGTACCTGTTTGCATTCTGGCTTCCATGCTTATTAGCTTTATGATGCTGGGCAAGTTAGTTACTTAGATTTAGACCATAGCCTCAAGTTTCCTGTGGATAATGATACTTTACATACCTCAGAGAGTCCTTCTAAGATTGAGTGAGTGTAATTCAATCTGTAATTGTTCAGTGAAGGGTGACTGTTGGCTATGGATAAGCAGGCTAATTCCAGGTAGTGCCTCAACACTGATTTTTAAGGGGTCAGCTAGAATAAGTTCAGGGTGGTTTTTATTGTTTGCATTTAAACACTGATTTTTTTCCCCCTAGATTTGAACAAAACTTAAGTTTCGTTCATGTATCTTATTTTTCTCCTGATAACAAAGGAAATTACATTTATTTGGGGTTAATTAGGAATGTATTCCAGATAAACAGATTCAAGCAAGTTTGAAAATGTGCTGTTATACATGTCCCTTAGAGTTAGTCCAATGTTTACACTTTTAAATGTACAGCAGCGTTATTTATGTTATACCAAGTAGCTCTGCAATATTCCAAGTTCTGGAAATGTATCAGGTGATCAGAATTTGCTTTCTGTCATTTACATTGTGAATTTTATTTCTTATGTTTCAAAGAGGGTATATTTAAGGTCTCTATCAGGAGTGTTCCCATTGTTTGTTGTGTACCTGTGCTCCAAGAACAGATTACTCTTACCTCTTAATACTTCAGAAATGTCTTCTGGGCAAGTGCCCAAGTCATTATTGAGGTGGGAAGTTTTAATCTGCCCTGCCAACAGCTTGAGAAGAAAAATGCTGTTTAGTACTTGCTTTCCTTGTAAGTACATTTTTTTTTGGTACCAGGGATTGAACTAAGGGGCACTTGACCACTGGGCCACATCCCCAGCCCTTTTTTGTATTTTATTAGAGACAGGGTCTCACTGAGTTGCTAAGTGCCTCGCCATTGCTGAGGCTGGCTTTGAACTCATGATCCTCCTGCCTCAGCCTCCCAAGTGCTGGGATTATAGGTGTGCACCATCGCGCCCAGCAGTACATATTTTTTAGGATAGTCAGTAAAGAGCAAAAATTATTTCTCTTTTTAAAATAATTTCCCCACCTATTCCAAAAAGACACATCTTAAGGACAATGAATCCGTTAAAAGGAAGCCACATACCCGGAAGCCACAAACTCAGAAGGGTGGAACTGTAAATACATTTTTTTTGGGTACCAGGGATTGAACTCAGGGGCACTCGACCACTGGGCCACATCCCCAGCCCTTTTTTGTATTTTATTAGAGACAGGGTCTCCCTGAGTTACTAAGTGCCTCGCCATTGCTGAGGCTGGCTTTGAACTCGCGATCCTCCTGCCTCAGCCTCCTAAAGTGCTGGGATTACAGGCGTGCGCCACCACGCCCGGCGTAAATACATTTTTTATTTTTATTTTTTTGGTACCAGATATTGAACTCAGAGACACACGACCACTGGGCCACATCCCCAGCCCTTTTTGTATTTTTATTAGAGACAGGGTCTCACTGAGTTGCTAAGTGCCTCACCATTGCTGAGGCTGGCTTTGAACTCGTGATCCTCCTGCCTCCGCCTCCCAAGTGCTGGGCTTACAGGCGTGAGCCACCACGCCCAGCTTGTAAGTACATTTGATACAGAGCTCCTGCTATTGAGGCAGAAGACAGAAATAATGGACTGAATAGTGCTGGCAGTGTCCAGCTTGAGGGCACACCTTCAGCCCTAGGAGAGGCCTCAATCAATCACTTCAGCCTGAGAGTGTCCACAGGGCCTTTTGCTGATCTGACTGGCAATAAAGAGCACACACTCCGTTTTTTTTTTTTTTTTGGGGGGGGGGTTGGTGAAGTGAGACTGCTGTGCCATGAAACCATTCTTCCTATAAAGATATACCCTATATACCCTGTTCACCTCACTTATTGTTTCTTTTGCTGAGAAGAAAAAAGAAAAAGATATACACTACATTTTCCTGCTTTCTTGCTGTGGACCTGGGGGAGGAATTTCCCAACTCTTAATGTGTGTGTGTGTATGTGTATTCAGATACTAAGATATATATATTTAGTTGTTGATAGACCATTATTTTATTTATTTATATGTGGTGCTGAACCCAGTGCCTCACACATGCCAGACAAGTGCACTACCACTGAGCCACAGCCTCAGCCCATCTCCCAGCATTTTTAATAATAAAAATTAGTATAACTGTTAAAGTTTAGAAACTTTAAAACAAAGAACTCAATTTTACTGTTTTTCTTTAAGGTTTTGCCTATTGGATAAAGAAAGGTTTTTATTACAAAAGTAAAATTTTCTGTTGTCCTATCTTTTGGTTTCTTTATTTGCTTGTTAGCCCAAAGCTTTCCTCCAGGTAAAAAAAAAAAAAAAAAAAAAAAAAAAATTTCTATTTCTAAATATATGGATCTGTTGCAAAAAAATTTTTAGAAAATGTAGAAAATACAAAGAAAATTCAGTCTCTTCTGTTCCCCTATCCAGAAATAACTGTAGTGACTGTTTTGGGGTGGAGGTATATGTTATTTTATTTTTGTATGTATACATTTGTTCTTTTAGAAAGCCACATCAGAAATGTATACTGTTGCCTGCTTTTTAAGCTGACCACATATTATAATTATTTACCCTGGACAGTGGTTGTGCTGTAGATGCAGTGTTACACAGAAATGAATTTTATGTAGTTTTCCCAAAAATGGCACTAGAAATGGAGACTGTGATATCAAGTCCTCACAGGACACAGACATTCCGCTAAGCTAGGATCAGGCCAGAAGCATTACTGAACTGTGATTTGACTTGGTGTAGGGGTAGCAGTTAGAACCTAGAAGAATGTAGGAGTTGCTTGGCACTCAGATTTCAGTTGTCTTATCTGGGCTCTAGGAAGAATTGGGTATCAGTCCATTGAAAATTGAGCTGTCTGGTAAGGGCCTTTGCAAATATCCTGTTGTGTCAATTAAGAACTGCTGGTAACAAATGGGTTGATAGCCAAGTTGCCATTTGCTTGTGAAAACTACAGACCTTTGCCTATTCCTATCACAGAAGGAGGGCCAGCTTGCTTGGTCAGGAACATTTCCTTCAATTTTTTGAAATTATTAATGTGCCTCTTCCCTACCCAGTGGTGAACTATGTGCCAGAACTTGTTCACAGGTGGAGCTCTTTAAGCTAAAATTACCTAATTGAACAGATCACAATTTCTTAAGATTGGAGGGTTTACAAAGACTTCATGTTGAGAGATGTCCCTTAAAACACCATCATTTAGATCAGAAAATGACAACATGACGTTTTTCCCTGGATTACCTAAAAGGGAGCAGATAATAATTGGGTGGAGTTACTGTGAGACTATAGAGGTGCTTTTAAGGATGGTTGAAGATAAGATTGTCTGTTTTTAAAATTAATTGTTTTCTCTTCTTGGACAAATTATACCACTTGAAATCACAGTTTGAGGCATTAAGTGTGACCGTGATTGGCATGTTGCTAGTGCTTACTGCTCTGAGTTCTGTCTGGGGGCATGTAAGGAAGCAGGGCCAGGTGAAATGATTTTTGAGCCTCAGTCTAATATTAAAGAGTCTGGTGTTTTAAGCAGAAACACTTAAAATTTAAAGTCTTATAAGACTTGTACCTTGTAACACTGTCTAAGATTGAGAATAAAACAAAATTCAAATATAGTACATAGCTTGAGGGTTGGAGTTTTAGCCAGATATGTGAGAAGCATTTTCCACAATAGCGTCATTCCAGTTTGCAGTCTTGCAACGGACTATTCTGTGTTTGGTCTACACTTCCCTCTGTCTCTTGCTTTTTCTTTAACTACATTATTTTATTTACAAGTTCCTGTCTACCCTCATGATAAATGATACTAATATAGTGCCAAGGCAGGCTTCTAAGCACTTTTTTAAAAAAAATATTTATTTATTTGCTTTAGTTGTACACAATGGGTTTTTTATTTGTACGTGGTGCTGAGGATTGAACCCAGGGCCTCACACGCTAGGTGAGCGCTCTACCACTGAGCCACAACCCCAGCCCATCTAAGCACTTTATGTGTAACAATTTATTTAACCCTCATAACAGTCTGATAAGGTAGATGCTTTTATTCCCAGTTTACAGGTAAGGAAACTGAGGCACAGAGTAACTTACCAAAGTAGAGCCAGGATTCTTACCACGGCAGCATGATCCCAGAGCCCATACATTGTATATTGCCTCTTTAATAGGTTGTTCCTTTGAAGTGAGGAATTAGTTACTTCATCTTCCAAATAATACTATGGTGCTTTCGTATTTTCATGGCTTTTTGGGTTGGCTACTTCAGCACTACTTTGAACTTGGTCTGTTTTAGTACTCACATTTCAGTTTAGAAGCACCGTATGTATTAACAAGCTAAAGTTAAGTAGCTGTTATTCCTCATCCTTTCAAATCAGTCATAAAATGGTACAGACTATTTAGCTTTGAATTATATTTCAGAAGTATCATGAATAGTAGTATATTTCAACTCCAGTGAACCTGTGAATTTTCCCCTCTGGATAATTGTTTACTTGTTCTTTGAGTCAGTTTTCTATAGATTGGAATTGTAGGAAGTATGACTTGGGGGATGAAAAGTGATGAGAAGCGCATCTGGAAACGATTTCTGCCCCTCTTCAAACACATATGTATCATCTTTAATTCACTTATTATATGTGAGTGGGTAGTATTCATTCCATACATTTACTTACTTCTGTCATGTGTCAAGCACTGAAATTATTTACATTTTTAAAGAATCATAACTGCCAACAAAACAACATTTCTATACAAGGAGAGTATAGTAAGATTTCTTTTTCTTTTATCTTTTTGTACTGGGAATTGAACCCAGGGGTGCTTAACCACTGAGCCACGTCCCCAGCCCTTTTTGTGCTTTATTTAGAGATAGAGTTTTGCTAAATTGCTTAGAGCCTTGTTAAGTTGTCGAGGCTGGCTTGGAATTTGTGATCCTCCTGCTTCAGCCTCCCTGATTACATGCATGTGCCACCACCACACCCAAGTGAGTCAGATTTCTTGACTTGAATGAAGTTAGTGTAATTTTGCCATCACTGCTTTCTAGAGGTTGGAAGAGTGCTGGGAAGTCATCTCCCCTCCAGAAGTGACCACATCAGAGGGGCACCTGTGGATTTGTCATACATTGTGTTTATGTTGCAGCTCATTCTCATTTGCAAAGGGACTGGTCCCTTTATAGGTGGGTTTAGTTTCTCTTTAATTGTCTTATCTCTCCTATATTTCTTTTTTTTTTAATATTTATTTATTTACTTTAGTTTTACACAATGCAATGCATTTATGTTTACGTGGTGCTGAGGATCGAACCCGGGTCGCGCACGTGCGAGGTGAGCGCTCTGCCGCTGAGCCACAACCCCAGCCCCCTCTTTTTATTTTTTTTATAACAAGAATATAGAAGACAGAATTAGAGCAATCAAGAATGAGTTCTCGAGACATGTCAGAGTTAGCTCTACACCGAACTGGTGTAAAAAAAGTGTGTGTTGTATGGATTTGTAAGGCCCCAGAAAGCTAAGTATAAACCATGGTGAGAATTTGAATGTTTTGTAACATAGAAGTAAATAAAATTGTAAGTCACTCTAGGGTGTGGACAGAACAAGTATACTTAAATGTTCCTGTTAGGTTGACTGCTAACAAAGTAGCAGATAGAAAACCTAGTGGGAATTTTTTATGGTCATGTCCACAGCAAATGAGAAACTGCATTCTAAAAGCCTTGGTAATGACCTTGTTTCCTATATTTCTCTTTCTTTCTTTCTTTTCTCCCCCCCCCCCTTTTTTTTTTGGTAACGGGAATTGAGCTCAAGAGCACTTGACCACTGAGCCACATCTCCATCCCTATTTTTTGTATTTTATTTAGAGACAGGGTCTCATTGAGTTGATTAGTGCTTCACCATTGCTGAGGCTGCCTTTGAACTCATGATTTTCCTGTCTCAGCTTTCCGAGCTGCTGGGATTATAGGTGTGCACCACTGTCCCCCACTTCTTCTTTTTCTTTTTTAAGAAAAAATTTTTTTTGTGAAAATGAATGTATTTGATATATTATTTAATACTGTAGAGTTATGAATTTGTTTAATGGGTTTTTCTTTTTTAAAGAATACACTGGTATAGAATATATAGCTTTGTTTAAAATCCATATAGCATTAAGGGAAAACATTAGCAACTACTGTGTTGTATCCATTAATGCACTTTCTCCCTGGACATTTTAACATCTCTGAAATTAGGATGCATCTTACAGATGTTGACATGATGGGATTATGATTGGCAGTATCTGTATCTTTTTGATAGATGAAATGGTGCATCTTACAATTAACATTCTATATTTGATGAAAAAGAATATTTAATACTTGGACTTTTAAAATATTTATTTGTTTTAGTTGTACACAATGCCTTTATTCTTTTTTTTTATATTTATTTATTTGCTTTAGTTGTACACAATGCGTTTTTATTTTTATGTGGAGCTGAGAATTGAACCCGGGCCACGCACATGCTAGGTGAGCACTCTACCGCTGAGCCACAACCCCAGCCCTAATACTTGGATTTTTTGAGCTGCATGTTTGGTAGAAAGTTGAACGTCATCTGATTTTTATTTTGCTTGAATAAATATGAAGTTGTTTTGTATTTCTTAGATTTTGATTAAGAAGAGAAATGAAAGCCAGTCATTTATTTTCCAAGTACTTCATTGTAAATTTTTTCTAAAATTACGAAAGTAATACTATGTTTTAGAATTTCAGTTTTGTGGGCTGGGGATAGAGCTCAGTTGGTAGAGTGTTTGCCTCGCATGCACAAGGCCCTGGGCTCGATCCCCAGCACCACCAAAAAAAAAAAAAAAAGAATTTCATTTTTGCAAAATGGATGGACGGTGGTAATAGTTGCACCACAACAATGTGGATTATCTATGCTACTGAACCATACACTTTTTTATTCTTTTGGCACTGGGGACTGAACCCAGGGTTGCTTTACTATTGAGTTACATCCCAAACCTCCTTAAAAATTTTTTTTGTTGTTGTTTTTAAGTTTTAAGACAGAGTCTCACTGAATTGCTTAGCACCTTGATAAGTTGCTGACGTTGGTCTCAAACTTGTGATCCTCCTTCCTGCAGCCTCCCAAGTTGCTGGGATTATAGGTGTATGCCACCAATGCCCAGTTTGAACTGTATACTTAAAAATGCTTAAGATGGTAATAAATTTTATGTTGTATGTATTTTATCACAGTTAAATTTTTCTCAAAGCTAAGTGATATGATATTTATGAAAGTTTCCCCTCAATACAGAGATACATAGAATAAAAAACAGTGAAAGTCTTCTTTATCCATTTCCCTAGTTCTATACTCTTTCCCCAGAGGTTTGGAATATATTTCCATATATATATATATTTATGTATACACACATATACATGTATATAAATTTACTTATTTGTTTTTAGTATTAGGGATTGAATCCAGGGGTGCCCTAACCACTAAACTCATCCCCAATCCTTTTAATTTTTTATTTGTATCTATTTTAATTTTTTATTTTTGGTATGAGGGGATTGAACCCAGAGGTGCTTAACCATTGAGCCACATCCCCAGCCCTTTTTTTTGTATTTAATTTATAGACAGGGTTTCACTGAGTTGCTTAGGGCATTGCTAGGTTGCTGAGGCTGACTTTGAACTTAGAATCCTCCTGCCTCAGCCTCTTGCCTCTTCGATTATAGGCGTGTACTACTACCATGCTTAGCATCTTTTCAGTTATTTTTCTCCTAAGACTTTGCACTAAAAATGTGTGTATGTTTAGTTTGATCTGCCAAGTCACTTTTTCACTGTATAAATACTATTGTTAGCAGTTAAGTTAAAATGACATGGAGGAGAATATTATTTGGAAACTGCTTTTTTTAATTTCGTTAAGATTAAATTTGCTATACATCAAACTTCCCCTGGAAATCCAGAATGCTCTGATATATGTTGAAACTTTTTGAGTGCAGTGCTCAATTCTGCCAGGGTCAGATTTCAGAGCACTTTGGATTTTTGGATTAGATCCGCTCAACTGGTAGTCTGTATACATTTTCCAAAATCCAAAAAAAAAAAAAAAAAAAAAAAAAAAAAACCCTCCAAATTTCAAACACTTCTGGTCCCAAGCATCTCAGATAAGGGATATTCAACCTATATTTCATTTAGTCTCCATTATATATTTTTCCTGAAAGTAGTGTATGTAAATAAATTATAGTAAACTACTTCAGCTCTTAATACATAGTCTAAGTACAAGGTAAAGGACACGTGATAGCTTTCAATCAGTTGTTTGGTATAAGGATGCTTTGTTTCCTGTTAATTGACCCCTAGTCTTTCCTTGGTCCCGTGTATCAACCCTCTGCTCTGCTCCTGGGGATTTCATCTATTCTCTACTCCATTACCTTTGGTGACTTCTGGTGGTTTTTGTAGCATAAAGGCCCACATGTCTGGCAGGTTCTGCAGGACCTGCAGAGTTTTCCCTACTTGACAACTTTCCCTACTTCCACACTCTTGATTGCGTCCTGGTCTGCCTTGGTGTCCTTGATGGTCACCCTGTCTCAGGGAAGCATTCTCTGTCCTGCAGGTCTGTTCACTTGCAGTGATTCTTTCAGAGAGCTTATTTTAGTTCTTGATAATATGTACATGAGTGAATGTCTTGTAATGTCTCTTCTAATGTCAGCTCAATGAGTTGGGTGATGTTTTGTTCACCATCACATTCCTTTTGCTTGGCACATGTTTGGCACTTGATCAATGTTCAAAGAAAATGTACTGAATGAATAATTTGACTTTTTTTTTTTTTTTTTTTTTTTGGTACCAGGGATTGAACCCAGAGATGTTTACCCACTGAGCCATATCCCTAACCCTTTTTTATATTTTATTTAGAGGCAGGGTCTTGATGAGTTGCTTATTAGGGCCTCACTAAATTGCTGAGTCTGGCTTTGAACTCACAGTCCTCCTGGTTCAGCCTCCCAAGCTGCTGGGAGTATAGGCATACACCACAATTTGACTTCTTGTAGCTTGTTTTATAGAGTTGAGGAGTTTGTCATTAGGAGTTGATGTATCCGAAAGTAACCTGACTACCCAGGTCTTGGTGTCTGGAAGTTTGGTTTTCACTGGAACTGTTTTAACACTTCATCCTTCTTTTTTGTTGGGTTCTTTTTAAAAAATGAATTTGGAGCTGGACATGATGGTGCACATCTATAATTGCAGTATTCCGGGAGGTTCAGGCAGGATGATCACAAGTTCAAAGCCAGCCTCAGCAATATAGCAAGGCCTTAAATGACTTAGCAAGAACCTGTCTCAAAAAAAAAAAAAAAAAATTTTTTTTTTTTAAAGACAGAAGGCTGGATGTGACTGAGTGATTATGCACTGGGTTCAATTTGTAGTAACAACAACAACAAAAGATTGGATTCTGCAGTATCTGGGAGCTTGGGCTTCCATTAAGAAGAATCAAACAAACCAAGTAAATCAAGCAATCATATTTAGTGATTTTAAAATGAGCAGATATGTGAATTTCTAAAAATAAGCCTGGAACAAACTGTTCTCTAATTGATATTTATTTTAATTCCAGAACATGGTCCAAGACAATTCCTGGGAAAGTGGAGTTCTTCTCTAGTGAGGGTTCAGACACATCTATACCAATTCCAATAGTGCCACTACGGGGCGTGGATGACTCCTACCCACCTCAGAAGAAGTCTTTTATGATGCTCAAGTACATGCATGACCACTACTTGGACAAGTATGAATGGTTTATGAGAGCAGATGATGATGTTTACATCAAAGGAGATCGTCTGGAGAGTTTCCTGAGGAGTTTGAATAGCAGTGAGCCCCTTTTTCTCGGGCAGACAGGACTGGGCACCACAGAAGAAATGGGGAAACTGGCTCTTGAGCCTGGTGAAAACTTCTGCATGGGAGGGCCTGGTGTGATCATGAGCCGGGAGGTGCTTCGGAGAATGGTACCACACATTGGCAAGTGTCTCCGGGAAATGTACACCACGCACGAGGATGTGGAAGTGGGAAGATGTGTCCGGAGGTTTGCAGGCGTACAGTGTGTTTGGTCTTATGAGGTAAGAGCAGAAATCTTTATTATAGGAAAGACTGTTAATTTTGTCATTATCTCTGAATCAGCTGTAGGAAATTAGAGATAATATCCTTTTCGAGGGCTAAAATTGGTATAAATTACACATTTTTAGCCACAGGTTTTTGTCTTTTTCTTTTTAAAATTTGAGTTCCCTTAACACCTTTTCTCTTGGTCTTGGCTTTTGAAGCATGGCTTCCAAACCTGTGTCATGATACCTTGGTTGATAACTAATGACAGTTGGGGCTTAAATAAAACAAGTGGTTTGCTGATGGTCATAGTGACATTTTCATGATTATTCAGAAAATCATTTTATCTGATTTCTGCTGACTCCACAGATATAATTGACCACTCTAATCTGGTCATGATGACCTACACAGATTAGAAATTTACATGTTTTGAATTTAGAAAATGATTAGTAATGTGAAAAAAAACAGTAGCATTTGGCTTTGTGTCTATTTTGAACCTTGGGGCTTGGGTAGAGTATGTTCTTAGCATATATTAGGCCTGGGGTTGCATCCCCAGCACTATAATGAACAAATGTTTTGAACCTTGACTTTTTAGATAGTTATTATAATCTGTACGTTTACAATGTAGTTCCTTTCAGATGAGGTGGTAGGCAGTTTCTGAGTTACCTTGACATGCACATGAAATTTTTTTTTTGTTGTTTGTTTTCCCTAAAACCTGAGCTTTATTATTTATTTATTTATTTATTTTTTTGGTAAGGGGGAATGAACTCAGGGGCACTCGACCACTGGGCCACATCCCCAGCCCTTTTTTTTCTTGGTATTTTATTTAGAGACAGGGTCTCACTGAGTTGCTAAGTGCCTCAGCATTGCAGAGGCTGGCTTTGAACTCGCAATCCTCCTGCCTCAGCCTCCCAAGTGCTGGGATTACAGGCATGCACCACTACGCCCGGCAAACCTGAGCTTTTTGGAGGAAGTCTACTTGTAGTCGTTTTCTAATTAATAGTTCCGGAGGATATGAGTTAGCTTTTTTACTTTTTCTGTTTTTATTGGCAGATATGTACCTCTTGCCTGCAGTTGCAGGATCTCATAACAGTGAAAAAAATAGTTTAGGTTGTATTGTGTTTATATCGATAAACTACTGGTAGTTGTGAAGAGCAGAGGGAATTGCTAGGCCTTTTGCCCAAGAAAAAGAATGTAGTTTCTGATGTGAATTATTACCTCTTTTGGAGTTAATTTCCTAAAATACTTGAGTGAAGAGCTGGTGTTCTTGCCTGTACTTGCCTTTCCCTCACACTTGCTTTTAAATGTCTTGTAATCACTCTGTTACTTTTATTTGAACTTTTAGGGACGTAGACATTTTCAAGTGCATAGGAAATGATCTTTGTGTAATCTTAATTTTAAATTTTCAAAAATGTTTTTAAATGCTAGATGTGATCTGAATGAATCCCTTAATCTTCATGTGCTTTATACCACTCCTCCCACCCCTTCCATTATGTAGGTGATTGCTGGCTGGGCCAGGGGATCTGTATTTTCATGGATTTTTGAAAGAGGAAAGCCATTTGGGGATTTCATGCTGTATTAATCAAAATACTGCAGTATTTCTGCATTTTCTCTATTTTTAATTAAAATATTTCATTGGTGCTAAAATATGTAATGCTTTGTGTAGTTTGGAACACTTTCTCCTGACCCTTATCTCTGAGAAGGGAGCCTTCTTGGTGGATTTGTAGAGGATGTGGTTACTTCTGAGAGAGAATTAAAAAAAAAAAAAAGTCTTACTGTATTTATGTTTGCATCTTAGATACTGCTAAATAGACACCATTAAAGCCAGTATCTTGAGTTAGGTCAAGAACTTAGATATAGCACCAGTTCAAGATATAGTTTTAAAGTAGTGTCCTGGGGCCGCAGGGATTGGAAGACTGGGGGCTAGTTTTCTTGTTTTAATGCAATCTAATGTTAAGGTTTCTAACACCCTAGGCGGGGGTGCTTGGGATCATCCTGTGTGAATGCTTGGAGCCATCTCTTAGACTTGATACATCTGCAAATTGCCTAATTAGTTGGTGAGAAAGCTCTTTCCTTGAATGCTTCCCTTTCTCCCTGCTTTGCGGTTGGGTCAGCGACAGCAGCAGGAAGGATCTCCCTGGGAATGTGGGGCAGTCAGTCAGGGTGTTTCTGCTGCTTTGCATAAATGCCTTATGATGACAGGGCTTTTACTAGATACTGCTGGCTTGCTTGCCCTGGTCTTAGGCCAGG
Organism: Tamias sibiricus; assembly: GCA_025594165.1. Lineage (NCBI taxonomy): Eukaryota > Metazoa > Chordata > Mammalia > Rodentia > Sciuridae > Tamias > Tamias sibiricus. The sequence goes on from CM046659.1 coordinate 140,180,348, forward strand.
TGGCTCTGTTACCAGCAGTGCTGACTGTTCTTTTTTCTCTCCTGTGAGTTGCCTGTTCATAGTTTTGGCCCACTTTTCTGTTGGAATGTTATCTGTCTTAGGGTTTTGTTGGAATGCTTTATTTTGAACAGTATCTTCTCTCAGACCATGACTTGTCTTTTTATCTTCATTGTGAAATTTTTATTATAGGCAAATTGTGAATCTAATTTATCATTCTTTTCCTTGATTTTCTTCCCTTACCCTCCCTCCCCGCCACCCCCCCCCCCTTTTTTTTTTGGATAATCTTGCTTAAGAAAATATTCCCTTCCTGGGGTCACAGAGATTTTCCCCTAAATATTTTTCTGTATGTTTAAAATTTTGCCTTTCATATGTGGTTCTTCATTATCATTTTAAAGAATTATATCCATTGGGATATTTACCATTTTGTTAGATGTTTGGTTTCTTTCTTTCTTTTGGTAAGGCTTTAAGGACTTACAAATTATTAGAATTTATCATTGTGTTCACCATTCAGACAAGATTAATTTTTCATGTTGATAAGGAACTTTCATTAAACATCATATAAATCTAATTTCTTCATTAAAGCTTACATAAGAAAATTTTGAGGTAGAGTCTTATGGTGAAGACAGTTATGTTAAGCTTTGGGTCTTGGAAGGTACTTATTTTGCTCAATTGTAAACCTAGCCAGAAGGTGTAATTTTTTTTTCAAGTAGAAATAATGCCTTATATAATTTCTATAATTAAGTGACTCATGAGTCATGAGGAACAACCATCAAAATCAAAACCCAGGGCTGGGGTTGTGGCTCAGTGGTAGAGCGCTTGCCTAGTATGTGCGCGGCCCGGGTTCGATCCTCAGCACCACGTAAACATAAATGCATTGCATTGTGTACAACTAAAGCAAATAAATAAATATTAAAAAAAAATCAAAACCCAAATTTATTTCTAAGCATGTTTGGATTATTACTGGTAGTTATTTATTAATAAATAAATGGATTTTAAAGCTTTACTTGGAGATAATTTTAAACTCACAGAATTTATGGCAAAGTTGAGAATGTGGGCTTGAAGACTGATAACTACTGGAAAAGTCTATAGGAGTTTGTCTATAGCAAGGCCTGGTTCCCCATGTCACAGGGGGTTGGCATTATTAATTCAAGTTTTACAAGATTTTTCTGAGAAACATGATCGAAAAATTTGAAAAACTAATTTGTTTTATTTAAGCAAATATTAAATACTGTTCTTTTAATAAGGGAACAAAAAGAACATTTACCTACATAACCTATGGGTTTCATGTTTTAGTTTTTAATTGGTGTATTCCTGTGGGAAAAACATAGATTGTTAAGAGTAGAGCTCTGTGGATTTTCACAAACTGAACACAATTGGGTAACCAGCACCCAAATCTTTCACTTGTTTTTTTAAAAAATATTATTTATTTGCTTTAGTTGTACACAATGCGTTTATTTGTATGTGGTGCTGAGGATTGAACCTGGGCCACGCACGTGCCAGGCGAGCGCTCCACCGCTGAGCCACAATCCCAGCCCTCTTTCACTTATTTTAATACAATCTTTAGCTATTAAAAAAAAAAAAAAAAAAAAAAAAGGCTGGGTGCTGTGGCGCATGCCTGTAATCCCAGCACTTGGGAGGCTGAGGCAGGAGGATCGTGAGTTCAAAGCCAGCTTCAGCAATGGTGAGGCACTTAGCAACTCAGTGAGACCCTGTCTCTAATAAAATACAAAAAAATGGCTGGGGATGTGGCCCAATGGTCGAGTGCCCCTGAGTTCAATCCCTGGTACCAAAAAAAAAAAGGCATTTGGGGTAGGAGATAATTATTACTAAAGAAATTTGGAGATAGACATAGATGGATTTAATACTTTTTCAAAAGTTATTGTATTTAATAATTAATGCTGTTACATGGTTCAAAATTCAAAATGGAAAGAATTTATAAGGATAAATCTCTCCACTTCTCTCTCACTGGGTTTCTTCCATGAGTCAGTTCCTCAGGGTGCATCCTTACAGAGAGGCACCAGGAGGTGTCACAGGGTATATCACATCATGTACAAGCCATTTAGTTTATGTATCTTTCCCCTTTTACATGAATGCTAGCATGTTAATACACTATCTACAGCTTGCTATTTTTCACTTAAATTTCTTGGAACATTTTCTGTGTGGTTCATAATCTTTTACATATGGCCCTTAAGCTATTTTCAGTTCCTTTCAGCAGTTTTTCTAATCAGTTATTTAGCATGACACTTCCCAACCTTTTCTGCATCATGGTATTCAAACACACTGGGAGACTGACTTCAAGGGCTCCTACCCTAGCCCCTATCTGCTGCAACCACCCTTACCCCCATACCTCCCTAGACCTGGAGTGGTGGCTAGTAAATAAGAACTGTCTTTTGAACTAGTAGGAAAATTGCAAAAGATTGAAACATGAATGGCTTTCTTTTTCTCCCACAAAGACTTTGGAGACAAAGCTGAGGAGACAAAGATATATATGTTCACAAAACAGTTGAAAAGAAAAGTATGAGGCCCTGTGATACTGATTTTAAATTAAAGAAACTATAAGGAGGGCAAGATCGATGACATTCTTTTTATGGGAAGGCACAAAATCTGTGGAAACCAGAGTTTACAGCAAAATATGTAGAGAAGAAAAGATCTTTATTTGGCTGGTTTTTAAAGACACATTGAACATTGTTACATCAGAAACCTGGGATTTTTTTTTTTTCTTTATTAGTAGAAGAAATAATATCTCCTAACTGGTGTTGTCATGGAGATGATTCACGTTGAAGTGGTGGCTTCCTCCTCATTTAGGCTGCCCATCCATCTCACCTACCAGAGAACCAGGCAGCTCCCCACCCTGTGGCCAGAGTAGGTGTACCACAGACCACACACTAATGTTGAGCTATACTTCTCATGCTTACACTGAGCCTTATTCTTTTGTTCTGGAGGTTTCGAAGTTCAGTTACTCAGCCTCTAATAGATTGAAAGTGGCAAATTATCACCCCTAAAAGAGAACTACTGTGCAAAGACTATTAGCAGTGAGTAAGAAAGGCATGAAGGGAAACTGAAAAATTAGAGAAAGCGAGCAACACAACAGTCTAAGACCAACCATTGTGCTGTAGAATTCTAGTTTCATTCCATTGTGATTGGAAAATGTACTTTGTATGATTTCAATTATTTTAAAATAATAGAAATGTTTTTATGCCCAACATATGGTTCTGTCCTGGAGAATGTTCCATGTGTACTTGAGAGGAATGCCGTTGTTGAGTGGAATGATCTATAGATGATTGTTAAGTCTAGTAGGTTTATAACGTTGATCAAGTCTTCTATTTCCTTATTGATTTTTTTTCCTGGTATTCTAGTCATTATTGCAAGAGGAGTATGAAGTTTACAATATTGTTGAATTGTTTTCCTCCCTTTGGTTCTGTCAGTTTTTTCTTCATTCATTTTGGGGATTTGTTTTTAGGTATATAAAAACAATACCTAAGTATATTTAGGAATGTTTGTATGTACTGTATTTTCCTGATGGATTGGTCCCTTTATTATTTTAAAATTCCTTTTTTGTCTCTCAATAACAGTTTTTGTCCAAAGTTTATTTTGTTTGATATTAACCATAACCACTCCACCTGGTTGGTAGATCTTTTTCTGCCTTTTTACTTTTAAAGTATGTCTTTGAATCTAGAGTGTATCTGTTGTAGATAGCATATAATTGAATAATTTTTCAGTGGGTTCTGCCAGTTCTGCTTTATAAATGGAGTGTTTAATTCACTTTTCATTTAATGTAGTCACTGAGAAGGTAGGATTTATATTTGCTGTTTTGCTGTTTTTTCTTGTATTTTTTTAAAGTTCTGCTCTTCAATAATTTTATGTTTAACATTTTCTAGTGTAGCATTTTAAAAAAATATTTATTTATTTGCTTTAGTTGTACACAATGGGTTTTTTATTTGTACCTGGTGCTGAGGATCGAACCCAGGCCGCACATGTGTTAGGTGAGCGCTCTACCGCTGAGCCACAACCCCAGCCCTCTAGTGTAGCATTTTAATTCTCTTGTCATTTCTATTTCTATATATTTTTGTTTTGTTTTGTTTTTTTGGTACTGGGGATCTATATTTTGTTAAAAAGCTGTTTTCTTAGTAGTTGCTCTGAAGGTTACAATTAACATCTCAATAACTTAGTTAAGATTAAAACCAATTTAGTAACAATAGTAAACAAAAATATTTACTCCTGGATAAATCCATCACCTGAGTCACCTTTGTGCTCTTGTTGTCATAGAAATTATATCTTCACACATTGTGTGCCCATCAACACAGATTTATAATAATTGCTTTGTGCAGTTGTTTTCAAAACCAGATTAGAAAAATACATTTATGCTGTCTTTCTATTTACCTATGTAGTTACCATTATTGGGTTCTTTATTCGTGTTGATTTGAGTTATTGTATAGTGTCCTTTCATTCAGCCTGAAAGAGTTCCTTTATTTTTCTCTTAAGGTAGGTTTGCTAATAATTAGTTCTATTTTTATCTGGGGACATCCTAATTTCTGATTGACTTTTCAAAAAAATATTTATTTATTTGCTTTTAGTTGTACACAATGTGATTGTTTTTACTTGGTGCTGAGGATTGAACCTGGACTGCGCTCCTGGTAAGCAAGTGCTCTACCGCTGAGCCACAACCCCAGCCCTCTGATTCACTTTTGAAAGATAATTTTGTTAGATGTAGATTTTTTTGGTTGGCAGTGTTCTTTAGCACTTTGAATGGAGGCTTTCTGCCATCCATGATATCTAGTAGGAAATCAGTTGTTAATCTAGTAGGAAATCTAGTAGGAAATCAGTTGTTAATCTAGTAATCCCTTTATGTGATGAGTTGCTTTTCTTGCTGCTTTCAAGATTTTCTCTTTGGTTCTCCACAGTTTGATTATGATGTGCCTAGGTGTGGATCTCTATCATTCTTGGAGTTTTTTGAGTTTATGTGTGTGTTTTACTTTTCATTAATTTTGGGAATTTCTTTCTGCTGCACTGCCCCCCCCCAAATTTCCATCATGCATGTGCTGATTCATTTTTCTTTGTTCAATTTTTTTTCCTGTTCATCATACTGGATAATATCAGTTGACCTGCCTTGAGGTTCACTGATTCTCTCTTCTGCCTATTTGAATTTCAGATATTGTACTTTTCTCTCTTTTTTTGGTACCGAGGATTGAACTCAGGGGCACTTGCCCCCTGAGCCACATTCCCAGCCCTTTTTTGTGTTTTCATTTAAAGAAAGGGTCTTACTGAGTTGCTGAGGGTGTCATTAAGTGCTGAGGCTGGCTTTGAACTTGCAATCTCTATCTCCTATGTTTTCTTACTTCTTCTCATGTCTCAAAATTTTTGAGACATGAGAAATTTTTGTTGGAAACTAAGCATTTATTATTATTTAAATGTTATGACTTTGTAAATCAGGTTCTCTTCCTTCTCTGTCACATTTTTGCTATTTGTTTAGTGACTTTTCAGAACTAGTTCCATAAAGTCTCTATTCTTTTCTGTGTGCCACTGAAGTTTCCATTCAATTTGCTTAGTGTTCAACTAATATTTGGGCAGAAATTTCCTTAGTTGCCTAGAACTGCTAAGTCTCCAGTCCTTTTTTTTTTTTTTTTTAATGTGAATGGACCTTTATTTTATTCATTTATTTATACGCGGTGCTGAGAGACCCAGTGCCTTATGTGCATGCTAGGCAAATGCTCTTCTACTGAGCCACAACCCCAGTCCCTCTCCCAGTCTTTTTTTTTTTTTTCTTTTCTTTTTTGAGAGAGAGCTCTGCATACCTTTTAGTGCTTGCCCTTAACACTGGGCAGGCAGTTGACAACTCTGTCTTAGTCTTTAGTTCCTTCTTATGCAGAGGCTCAGGGTCAGCCGGAGATGAGAACTTAGGACATTCTCAGGTCTTTCCTAAGCTTATGCACAACCCCACTCATGTGTGTGGTCTTCTACATTCCCAATATTTTCTTTCTTTCTTTCTCTCTTTCTCCCTTTCTTTCTCTTTTAAAATCTTTTTAGACATTGATGGTTTTTTTTTTTTTTTTTTTTTTTTTTTTTTTTTTTTTTTTTTAATTTGTGTGCGGTGCTGAGAATCAAACCCAGTGCCTCACACATGCTAGGCAAGTGCTCTACCACTGAGCCACAAACCCAGCCCCCAATATTTTCAGTGAAGCTTTTCAAAGTCCCATTTGGACATCTCATTGCCTAGCTTTTCTTTTTAAGCTTTTTAGTTGTCTTTTGCCCTATCAGCCACTCTTTGGGGCTGTGCAATATTCAGTTATTTGAGATTATTTTTGATAAAATACCCATCCTTTTACCACTCTCTATTCCAAAGAGGTTATTTGCATTGAGAGAACTCTGAGGTCAAATAAAGTCAGCCTTATCTGGGAGCGGTGGCGCACACCTGTAGTCCCAGCACTTTGGGAGGCTGAGGCAGGAGGATTGCGAGTTCAAAGCCAGCCTCAGCAGTGGTGAGGTACTTAGCAACTCAGTGAGACCCTGTCTCTAATAAAATACAAAAAAGGGCTGGGGATGTGGCCCAGTGGTCAAGTGCCCCTAAGTTTAATCCCTGGTACCACAAAATAAAATAAAATAAAATAAAAGTCAGCCTTGCAAGTGGGGTCTTCCAGGGGACCTGCCAGACAGATCACATGACAGTTCTCTGGGAATGGGGCTTTGAAGAAAAGCTAGCCTCTCTGGCCCCTCCAGTGGCTTCCAGGTTGCTCGTTCTCAGTGTGATTGTGGATTATTGGTTTTCAAGATAAGGGTAGATCTGGAAAATAGGAATTTGAGATAGGGTTAGTTAAAAGGTCACAAAGCTCACTGTTAATATTAATTTTGATTTTCTTGCATAAATGCTCCCTGCATTATTGCAAAGCTTTAGCTAATGTAGTCTTGAAAAGGTTGCTTCTAAACATTTTTGCTAGTGTTCTCTTTACCTCTGGAGAGAAAGATTTTTTTGGAGGTTGTTACTCTATCAGTTTCATTTGTGTCACCTGAAAATCATCCTTTATAGGGTCCTAACTTAAATTTTATTTTTTACAGTTAGACTAACATGTTCTGAGTATCCCTTTAGAATCTGTTTAAGAAGTATTGTTCCCTAAAAATCAGAAAGTCTTTCAGCCAATGAGTTATAATAGTCTTTTACATTCATTAAAAAAAATACTTTTGCATATTTGCTGTTAGCAATATACTGTTTCACTTGGAGATACAGCCACACAGAAAGCAAAGATCCTGTTATAGTATGGTGGAGCTAGGCTTGAGTGCAAAAAAACAGATGGTAAAGAGGAGTGTATGATATGTGTTTAAGACAAAGCAGTGGAGAGACAAGGTCAAAGATGAAGCCTGGAGGCTTAGATGTTGAGGGAGGCAAGAGAATGGTAAGAGCATCCTGTTTGGGCACAAATAAACCTGGGCTTGAATTTTAGTGCTTCATTCCGCTTCATTCCTCACTAGCTGTGTGGTGTTGGGCAGCAAGTTACCTAACTGTCATGAACCTTAATTTCTTTAAAAATGGGGTAAGGGTAGAAACGGTTGTAGAATGGTTTCTAGGATTTATTGAGATGATATATGATATTATATTATAGCTAGAGCAGGGCAGAGTGTGAGGGCTTGTGAAATGGGAGGTTGTTGGGAGTATCCTCGAGTACAAGAAAAGCAAAGCCATTCAGAACTCATTCCCTACGAGTTTTGTGTAAATACTACATATCTAACTGATTTATAGTAACATTGTGGTCTTGGAATCCCTGTTCTTGCTTTTATAATGGAGAAAAGACTGTTTGACAAATATCAAGAGTTTACTGAAAATGGAAATGTTAGTTGCTTTGAATCTCTTTACTAACACCTCTGAAATGGTGTCACCATTTGGTCTGTCAGCACAGTGTGGTTGTGAGGGAGGCAAATTGATATGTCTTCATGTTTGGTAGGAGTATGTTATACGTATTCTAAGCTTTATTTATTAATCAGCTTTCTTGGAAAATGATCACTAGGTAGGTGTATTTAACCTATTATGTTTAGTTGGCAGGAAAAGGGCTCTTTACTCTTTAGCACATTAATCAGAAGTTGGGATCCATTTATCACTTTATCTTAAGATATAGCCCAGTAAGATGATTCCTGAATTCTAAGAATTTATCAATAAATGAGAATGGACTAATAGAAAAAAAAAAAAAAAAAAAAAACCTCACACTACCTAATTAACAAACCAACAATAACCAGAGCAAAATACTGTTAAGACACACAGGAAGGCAAGGAAGGGCTGGGTGACAGTTGGAGCAGGAGAGGATGAGTTAAGAGGACAGTGTGGAGGGGCTTTGATAGCTTGGGTTACCCTATTGAAAGGCATTTGGATTTTGGGACTGTTATAGACAAAATCCCAATGGTACCGTTTGCACACACCCCTACCCCTTTCTCCCTAGTCTTCCAGCCATGTTAACTGCAATGGGTTGTGAGGATGAGGGGCCAGCAGTAAACCTCAAGTAAGAACAAGGGAAGAAATCAGAGATGATGGAAACAAAGACATTTTGACTAGAGATTAAACTAACACTTTAAAGCTAAAACTAAATGATATTTAAAAAATTTTTTTGTTGTTTTTGTAGTTGATTTTTTTTTTTTTTTTTTTTTGTACCAGGGATTGAACTCAGGGGCACTCGACCACTGGGCCACATCCCCAGCCCTTTTTTGTATTTTATTAGAGACAGGGTCTCACTGAGTTGCTAAGTGCCTCGCCATTGCTGAGGCTGGCTTTGAACTCGCGATCCTCCTGCCTCGGCCTCCTAAGTGCTGGGATTACAGGCGTAGCCACCGCGCCCGGCTCTGTAGTTGATGATTTTGCAAATGTCTGTTTATGTAGACTGACTATAAATCGTTCTTAAGACAACTTTTGAGGGTTTATGTGAACTATAACTTAAGGTTTATTTACCAAACTAATTATTTTTTTAAAGTAATTACAAAGTATTAATTACTATGATGGCTCATAACCATCACAAATTCTTTGATAATTTTCCCTCCTGGAAGATAGAACTTAGTTTCCCTCCTCTTACCTGTAGGCTGGTCTTAGTGGCTCACTTCTGATGAATGGGGTAGGATTTGGGAACCTGGCATTCACTACCTTAACCTCATAAGTCATCTTCATGTCGTGTACTCACCAGTATGATGAGGTGAGGACACTTCTCTTCCTTAGTAGTCTTCCCTGAATCCATAATCCTAGGATAGTCAGGAGAAACAGGGCATCAAACCCAAGGTGTGGGGCTTTTTATAAGGTGTCACCATTGTTTTTCCAAAGTGCCAAGGTCATGAAAAGCAAGGAAAGACTGAGAAGCTCAGAGTGGAGACAGTGGAGACATGATGACTCAGTGCAGCGTGGGGCTCTGGATTGGAAGAGAAAAGCGGCATGAGTGGGAAAGCTGGTGAAGTGTGAATAAAGTCTATAAGGGAATAGTGTTATATGAATATTAATTTTTTCATTTGATATCAAGTGTGCCATAGTTTAATAAGATGTTAAGAGAAAAGCTGGGTGAAACAGGGCAGGGGGATTTCTTCACTCTTGTTTACAACTTTTGTAAATCCAAATGATTTCAAAATAAAAAGAAGAACCCAGAGACATATAATGGAACACAAAAGGGATGTTGCTCTGCCTGCCCCTGTGTCCTCTGGGCTGCCCTGTGCCATGGGAAACTGTGCAAAGCAGTAAAAGACTGGATCTTCTGTGACTCAAGTGGATATTGTACAGGATGTGATTTGTAGCTTATTGACTTCTAGGAAATCTAAAACAGAAAGGTCTTTGTTTGAGGTGGCTGCAGACTTCTAACCCTAATAAAAGAGCTTATCATTTGAGCAAGCTTATAATGTACTATGTGGTATTACTATAAAAATTTTGTCATGGTACTATTACAGCAAAACTGTTCCTTGGCTAGCAAGAATCCTTCAGCATTCACTCAGCAATTTAATGCTAACCCTCTTACTGACATCATCAGGCTTAACCCTGTAGTGTTTTACTTCTTTTCACTGAACCTTTGTAGGAGTAAAGAAATCAGTGTAGAGTTATTTTCTTTGAACTCTGGAACTTATTTCCAAAGCTTTTTCTTTCTTTTTTAAAAAATCTTCCTTTCATAGAAAAATATTGTAGTTACTACTCTCTCTTTCATGTTTGTTTCATGTCTGTATTTTCCTGCAACATGAATCCTAATTGTAAAGACATGAAACTTAGTTTTATTTGTAATGTGGTTTATTAAAGGCAACAAGATGAGTAATATTCTGATCTTGATGAAGGCATTCATGACCTCTGTAGTTGAGTTTTTGATAGTTTAGGGGGTGGTGCTTTCTACATTTACAGCTGAGTTCATGTGTATTTGGTGGTAATCCCTATAAGAAAGAAAAAACATCTGTCATTATCATTCAGAAATATTAAATTCTCTGTTCTAATTTTGTAGGGGAAATCCGTTGGATATTATTTTGACTTAGAGCATGTGTAGTCAATTCAATAATAACCACCCAGAGATGTCAAGTTCTGGGTAAATATTACCTTACTAGGAAAAAGGGTCTGTTAGGGCTCCACAAGGGTCTTTGGAGATAGATTTAAGCTGAGGATCTTTGGGGTGAGGATATTACCCTGGATTATCCTGGTGGGCCCTGAATGCCATCACAGTTTTGTTAGTTGAGACAGACAAAGAGGGGGATAAAAGATACAGACAAAAAGGTTGGTGAAGTGGTGTGTGGTGGCAGCGCATGCCTGTAGTCCCAGCTACTCAGGAGGCTGAGGCAGGAGGGTCTCAAGTTTGAGACCAGCCTGAGAGCAAGATCTACACTGTCTTGAAATAAAAATTTTAAAAAGGAGTAGGGATGTAGCACAGTGGTAGAGTGTCCCTGGGTTCCATCTCCAGTCCCCCTTCCTTCTACAAAGCCATGTGAAAAAATTAGAGATGGGAGTCATTCAGCCATGAGCCCAGGAATGCTGGCAGCCCCCAGGAACTGGAATGATCCAGGCTCTCTCAGAGAGGGGGCAGCTCTGTCAGCTCTCAGACTTACAATGTCCAGAATTGTGAGGGAATCTGTTTTTTAAGCCACCAAGTCTGTGGCAATTTGTTTTAGCAGCCTCAAAACAAATACAGAATGCTACCCAGAAGTGCAGCCCCTCAAGATGTAAGGACAGTGGCTTCATGGCCCCATCATGGAGCTGCACACCTGTAGGAGAACTGTGTTCTCTAAGCTTGTCCCATCTCTTCTAAAAGATGATAAAACCTGTCTTGCAGGTATGTTGTATTAAGTACCTGGCGCACGAGAAGCACTCAGTAGTTTTTTTTTTTTTTTTTAAACTGGGTTGAACCCAGAGGTGCTTAACCACTGAGCCACATCCCAAGCCCTTTTTATTTTTTATTTTGAGACAAAGTTTCACTAAATTGTGTAGGACCTCACTAAGTTGCTGGGGCTAGTCTCCAATTTGTGATCCTCCTGCCTCAGGCTCCTGCATTGCCAGGATTACAGGTGTGTGCCACTGTGCCCAGCAGTAGTAGTTGTTCTTATTGCTTGGTTGGTCTAAAGCAACGATTCTCAAAGTGTGGCCCTGGACCAGTAGCCTCAGCATCACCTGGTTCTCAAGTTGCATCCACCTCCTGTATCAGAAGACAGAGTCATTGTGTCCTCAGAGTTCAGCATGTATCAGTCACCTGGAGGCTTTTTAAAGCAAGATTGCTGGGCCCTATCCCAGCAGGTGTGATTCAGCAGGTCTGGTTGGGGCCTGGGAAGAGGCATTTCTAACAAGCTCCCAGTTGATGCTGTTGGTACTAGCTAATATAAAGTTTGATTTACAGAATTGTGAGCAGAAAGGTATTTTTGTTTGTTTTGTTTAAAATGAAATGTTAACTTTCAATGAAATTTTAGATTTTTAAAAAAATTACAAAGACAAAGTTCCTATATACTGTTGTTTTTCTAATGTTGGTATCTCCTTAGACTCTGCTTGTCTATGATGGTGTCAGATTTTCTTTGTTTTTGATGACCTTGTCAGATTTGAGGAGTGTTGGTCAGGCATTTTATAAAATGTCCCTCTCTGGGATTTGTCTAATGTATTTTCCTCATCACTAGATTGGAGTTAACTGGTTTTTGAGAAGAAGACCACAAAGATAGAATGTCACTTTCATTTATATCATATCAAGGATATGTCCTGTCGAGAAGATTTTTTAAAAAAAATATTTATTTATTTGCTTTAGTTGTACACAATGCGTTTTTATGTGGTGCTGAGGATTGAACCTGGGCCGCGCACGTGCTAAGCGAGCGCTCTCTACCGCTGAGCCACAACCCCAGCCCCTGTCGAGAAGATTTATCACTGTTGATGTTGACCCTGGTCACCTGGCTATGTCAGATTAGTCAGGTCTCTCCATTGGAGCCATTCTTTCCCTCCCCCTTTTGTATACTGTGTTTTTGGAGAGGAAGTCTCTGTGGATAGCCCACACTCTAGAGGGTGGGGAGTTATGCTCCACTCCTTGAGGGTAGAATAGCTACATAATTTAGAATTATTCTGTACAAAAGATTTGTCTACTCTCCCCCATTTGTTTAGTTACTTATGAATATTGATATGAATTCATGGATATTTAGTTTATATTGTGGCTTATATACTACTTTATTTTTTTGGTAAAAGTGTTCTAGTTTTGGCTTTTTGGGGGTTCTTTGAGTTGGACCTGCCTTTCTTTTAAGTACTTTCTTAACTTCTGACACCAGAAGATGCCCTAGGCTCATCTTGCATATTTCCTGCCCTAGTCCTAGAACCAGCAGTTTCTTAAAGGAACCCAGGATCCATTTATTGGAGAATACTGTTAGAAACCAGGATCTAGGTACTGGGTGTGTTTGTATACTAACCTACTTATATAGGCAGATCTATAAATTTCTCTGTATGTGGTTGTTAGGCAACTTTTTGTTGCTGTTACCAAAATACCTGACCAGGACAACTTAGAGGGGGAAAGTTTATTTTGACTCAGCTCATGGTGACTGGGAAGCCGAAAGAAGAGGAGGAAGAACCAGGGAGACAAGATATAATCCCCAAGGACATGGCTCCCAGTGACCTGCTTCCTCTAGCCACACCCCACCTGCCTATAGTTACCACCAAGAAATCTATTCAAATTATTAATCCATCAAATGGATTCATCCAATGATTAGGTCATAGCTCTTGTAATTTCATTATTTCACCTCCTGCATTAATACAGCAGCTTTTGGGGGACAACTTACATCCACACCATAATAGTATGTGACCATCTACATTTATTTTAAGGTGAAAAGATGAATCCATACTGTGCTTTTCAACTCTAATCTTTACCAGGTGGTTCATACTAGTGTCCTCCCTTTTCTTAATTGCCAGCTTCCCACCTGGCAGTAAGAAGCCTGGCTTTCACCATCTGCCACCCATCTACTTAATTCTTCAATCCAGTATTCATGCATTGTGGTTTTGGAATTGTTATCATGTATCCTTATGGGAAACAGCTTCACCAACTAGAGTACAGTGCTTATATGCAATCTCATTTGCCTTTAGTCTTGAAGTCTCTGCTCATTTCCCAGATTACTTAGCAACCTTCTCCCTCCGCCCTCTACAGTGAGGGGTGTTGTATACATATGTAATACATTTAGGTTGATTTTTCACAGTCTGCATTCTATCCTGGGATTCCCTGACCTCCTCAATGATTTTTTAGAAGTTTGTGTACGTTGAAATTTGTTTTTGTGCTGTAAAGTTCTGTGGGTTTTGACAAATGCATTATCAGGTATTCACCATTAATTTTTTTCTTTTTTTTGTACCGGGGATTGAACCCATGGGTGCTTAACCACTGAGCCCCATTGCAAGTCCTTTTTAAATATATTTTATTTATAAACAGAGTCTCGCTGAGTTGCTTAGAGCTTCGCTAAGTTGCTCAGGCTGGCTTTGAACTTGTGATCCTTCTGCCTCAGCCTTCCAAATCACTGGGATTACAGGCATGTGCCTCCACACCTGCCTCCATTAACTTTTGTACAGAGTAGTTTCACTGTTTGGAAAGTCTCTGCACTTCGCCTATTCAGTGCTCCTCTCCCCAAACCCTTTACCAAGACCATGGCAGCCACTCTTCTTTTTACTGACTCCATAGTTTGGCCTTTTCTAGAGTGTCATATAATTGGAACTATACAGTATGCAACTTTTTCAGACTGGTTTCTTTCACTTATCATTTAGATTCATCCATGCCTTTTTGTAGCTTGATATCTCATTTCTTTTTTATAGCTGAGTAATATTCCATGATAGGGATATGTACCATAGTTTGTGTATTCAGCTGTTGAAGGATATCTTGGTTGTTTCCAGTTTTTGGCAGTTAGAATAAAGCTCTTAAAAACATTTACATGCATATTTTTGTGTGGATGTGTTTTTAAATCACTGGGTAAATACATTAATGTGATTGTGGAGTTTAGCTAAGATGCTCTTTAGCTTGGAGAAAACTGAACTGTCTTCTACTGTGACTGAAATGTTGTGCATTCCTAGTAGCAGTGAATGAGAGATCCAGCTGGTCTTCATACTCTCCAGCAGTGGACTTTGTCAGTGTTTTGGATTTGAGATATTCTAATAGTTACATAGCAGCACTTTTTGTTTTAGGAAGAGATTTTAATGTCCCATTAAAAACTCAGGCTGAGGGGCTTTTATTTGATTCTGTATTTCTGTTTATAATTTAGGCAAGTGGCTCTTTCCATTTTTGTTCTTAATAATATTAAGCTTGACATGTTTTTGCCTAACTATGAGGATATGGAAAATTGTTGGACTGATCTTTGGGTTTGGGTTTGAATTTTCCCTTCTATTTTTATGGTTGTTCACGTGCGTTAGGCATTTAGAATATTAATACAAAGTGCTTATCCTTAATGGCAAATGTTTTTTTTTAACATTTATTTATTTGCTCTAGTTGTACACATGCGTTTATTTTTTTTAAAAATATTTATTTATTTGCTTTAGTTGTACACAATGCAATGCATTATGTTTACGTGGTGCTGAGGATCGAACCCGGGCCACGCACGTGCTAGGCGAGTGCTCTACCGCTGAGCCACAACCCCAGCCCACGTTTATTTTTACATAGTGCTAAGGATCGAACCTGGGCTGGGTCGCACACGTGCTAGGCTAGCACTCTACCGCTGAGCCACAACCCCAGCCCCCTTAATAACAAATGTTTTAAAGACAAGTCTAAACAGTTAACAGATTATTGTATTCCATATTTAATACCTAAATGATTATTAACAAGCCAAAAGGGTTTTGAAGAGATGTACATGAATTGTTCACTCATTTGTTGTTAAACACGTAAATTTAAAAAAAAATTTATTTCTTCTCTTTAGCTATACATGACAGTAGAGTGTATTTTGACATACATACATACATGGAGTGTAACTTCCCATTTTTGTAGTTGTGTATGATGTGAAGTTACACTGGTTGTGTATTCATATAGTTATGTCTGATTCATTCTACTGTTTTTCCCGTTACCTTCCCTCCTTCCTTGCCCCTACTCCCCCTTGTCCAATCTGGTGAACCTCCCCACCACCACCTGTGTAGGCATCTTCATATCAGAGAGAACATTCAGCCTTTTGTTATTTGGGATTGGCTTATTTCGTTTGGCATGATATTCTTCAGCTCCATCCATTTTCTAGTAAATGCCATGATTTCTTTCGTCTTTATGGCTAAGTGATATTTCATTATGTATATGTACCCCATTTTCTTTATTCATTCATCTGTTGAAGGGCACCTAGGTTGGTCCCATAGCTTAGCTATTGTAAATTGAGCTGTTATACACATTGATGTGGCTGTGTCACAGTAGTATGCTGATTTGTTGTTGTTGTTGTTGTTGTTGGTACAGGGGATTGAACTCAGGGTCACTCAACCACTGGGCCACATCCCCATTCCGTTTTTGTATTTTATTAGAGACAGGGTCTCACTGAGTTGCTAAGTGCCTCGCCATTGCTGAGCCTGGCTTTGAACTTGCGATCCTCCTGCCTCAGCCTCCTAAATGCTGGGATTACAAGCGTGCGCCACCACGCCCCGCAGTATGCTGATTTTAAGTCCATTGGATATATGCTGAGGACTGGTATAACTGGGTCAAATGGTGGTTCCATTCCTAGTTTTGTGAGGAATCTCCATACTGCTGTCCAGAATGGTTGCACCAATTTGCAGTCCCACTAGCAATGTGTGAGTGTACATTTTTCTCCACATCCTCACCAACATTTATTGTTACTTGTATTCTTGATAATTGCCATTCTGACTGGAGTGAGATGAAATCTTAGTTTTAATTTGCATTTCTCTAATTGGTAGTGATGTTGAACATTTTTTCATATATTTGTTGAGCATTCATATTTCTTCTGTAAAGTGTGTGTTCATTTCCTTTGTACATTCATTGACTGGGTTGTTTGTTTTTTTGGTGTTAAGTTTTTGAGTTCTGTATATCCAGGAAATTAATGCTCTATCTGAGGTGCAGGTGGCAAAGATTTTCTCCCATTCTTTAGGCTTTCTCTTCACGTTTTGGATTGTTTCCTTTGCTACAAAGAAGCTTTTTAGTTTGATACCATCCCATTTATTGATTCTTGATTTTACTTCTTGTGTTTTAGGACTCTTATTGAGGAATTCGGTTCTTAAGACAACACGATGGAGATTTGGGCCTAATATTTCTTCTAGTAGGCACAGCGTCTCTGGTCTAATGCCTAGGTCTTTGATCCACTTTGAGTTGAGTTTTCAACAGGTAAATTTTATTAAAGTGCCTGCTGTGTGGCAAGAGCACTAAGATGAGTAAACATCCCTATCCTTGCCATTGTCAAATTTAAGACAGAATATGTATGTGTTTGTGTGTATATTACATATACACATAAAATGTGTGTTTGTGTATCTTTGTATAGATACATTTCTGTAAGTCATTCAATGCTCTTTCAACATCCAACAAATAATTATGTACCTACACTGTATTTCACTGGAGGAACCCGGGAAGAGATAATACACAGGTCTCTGCCCTTGTGGAATTTTGTCCTTGCTGCAAGGTGATTATTTCATTAGTTACAACTGTGGTGCTCATATGAAGACACATATAGAATCTATGACAATATGAGCATGACCGCCCCTGGGCTGGAGAGTGAGGATCCAAGGTCTGAACTGGTGCCTGAAGGTTGAGGAAAAGGCTAAAGGCTCACATGGTAGGGTGGGGTCCCCTGAGAAGAGCCCAAGCAATTAGTGAAAGTTGACTAAATTGAGGGCAGTCAGACAGCAGAAGAGCCTGTGAATGTTATTTCATCTACTTGCTTTAATTTGGATATTTTGCCCCAGCAAGGGCTGTTTTTGCTTCATACCCCAATCCTTTTCCTTCATAGGTAAATATTGGTGGTTTAATCAAAGTACTCCTGCAAAGAATGAATGTTTTTGAGAATACATTTTTACGGCCATAAAATAGAAACAATACAGACAAATATAGAATAAAAACATTCGCGGTAGTCAAAGAGGATCAAAGATGAGTAAGACAAGAACCCCACTTCCAAGGAGTTGTCTCACAGGAGAGAGACACTGTGTATAATCATACATTTCAGTGAGAAGTACTAAAAGGGCTAGAAACAGAGGTCTTGCAGGAAACCAAAGTCAGGGTGGCAGGAACAAGTCCGTGTGTGGGGCGACTGCTACTCAGAGCCTTGTGGAGGATGACTGTATAGCACAGACATACCAGGGAATGAGGAAACAGGGCCAAGGTCATAGGAGCCATGGATGAGGTCCCTGTGATGTGACCATGTACAAGGTCACATACAAAGGACTAGAAACTGGTCCAAGGTCAAATGGCAGTGACTCAGAGGCATTATAAAAATGAGATTGCTGATGTAAGAATACTCTTTGTTTATAGTTGAAAATTATTTGATTATAAAAAATAACTTTGGGGGCTAGGGTTGTAGCTCAGTGGTAGAGCACTTGCCTAGCACGTGTGAGGCACTGGGTTTGATTCTCAGCACCACCTATAAATAAAATAAATCGTCCATTAACAACCAAAAAAAATTTTTTTTAAATTTGGGAGAATTTACTTTTCTGTATATTTTGAAATCATAGAAGATTCTGTGCCATGGCAGCTCCATGAAGAGCTTACTTAGTTTCTAGTAAACTTTGTGTACTTCATTTTTTGTGGCCTTTCAAACTTAAGTTTGATCTTTCTGGCATTATAAGCTCATATTGATAGTGTGCTCTAGAAAACTTTTAAGATTTTAATCACTGTGAATTGTAGGCTATATATCCTTGGTATTTTCAGGTCTTTACACATCATTTGTATGTCAAAGCTTGTAAACATCTATTAAAATTATATGGATGTACCCAATTGAAAAAAACAATTATTTTAAGATGGCAGATGGAGGGGCTGGGGCTGTAGTTCAGTCGTAAAGCACTTGCCTCGCATGTGTGAGGCACTGGGTTTGATCCTCAGCACCACATAAAAATAAATAAAGATACTGTGTGTTTATCTACAACTAAAAAAAAAAAATTAAAAAAAAAAGATGGCAGATGGAAGCAAAAAACTTGTGGGGTGAGATCTTGCTTTAGTCATTGCCTTCCTGCAAAAAGGGCATATAAGTACTTTTGTGATAGAATCTGTAGTGAAATAGTGTTCTTGAATTTTGCACAGGCCTTGGTAAGTGGGTGTTTGTTTTTACTACTTATGTTTTATTAGTCTACCTCTTCTAAATCTCTTTTCCTCCCTTACCTTCTTTTGAATTACTTTTTTAGTTTTGTTTTCTCTTCTCTGGTATTTGGTGTGTGCTGGGGGAGGACAGTGGATAGTGAGATGTGATGTGCTGTGCTGTGCCCACTAACATGGGAGTTGCTGCATCTTCAGTAGAAGTAAGATGAGGCTGAAGTGGGCAGATGGAGTCATGAATCATGTGCGCGTGCGCGCGCACACACACACGTGCCTGATGTGTGTATCCAGCTCATTTCACAGTCCCTTCCCACCTGTTGCCACCAGCCCTGAAGGTGATGGATCCTGGTCACTCAGGACTGGCACAGAGGAAACCTACTAGTCACACCTGGACTATGTGTTTAGGATCTCGAGAGCTAGTTCTTTTTGGAGGGAAAATGTAGAGTACAGCTAGACTGCCACTTCCCTCTGAGTATTTTTGCTTTTTTAACAACATTGGTGTTTTTAAAGCACCAAATCTTAGGAAATCACCCACTACATTAGGAACTTAGTAAATATTTATTGGCACAGAAGTTTCCTGATGCGATCTGTTAGAGACATATTTTCTCCTGCTGTTGTATTTTGGAATAGTTTGGGTGACTTTAATTTAGGGCACTATTATCATTTATACCATTTCATTTTGAATCTTTTATGTGAGCTGTCGTATGGAGTAAATCTAATAAACCTAGGACTTACCTATTTTGTATTTTTTTAAGTATTTATGTATTTGCTTTAGTTGTACACATGCATTTATTCTTACATGGTGCTGAGAATCAAGCCCTGGCCACACATGTGCTAGGCAAGTACTCTACTATTGAGCCACAACCCCAGCCCCCTATTTTGACAGCACATTTTGTAATTTTTTTAGTTTGGGAATCGTTTTTTTTGTTTGTGTGTGTGGTTTTGTTTTGTTTTGCATGGTACTAGGGATTGAACCCAGGGCCTTGCACATGCTAAGAAAGCACTTTCTACTGAGCCACATCCCCATCCCTTTTTATTTTTTATTTTCAGACAGGGTTCTCGCTAAAGTTACATAGGGCCTGGCTAAGTTGCTCAAGCTGGCTTTGACCTTGAGATCCTCCTGCCTCAGCCTCCTGAGCCACTGGAATTATAGGTATGCACCACTTCACTTGGTGGGAATAGTTTTAGAGTATTCAGTCTGTTTGCTTTTAAGATAATAACTGATACATGTGTTTAAATATACCATTTTTACTACTTATGGTTTTTGTTTTTGTTTTTGTTTTTTTGGTAATGGGGATTGAACTCAGGGGCACTCGACCACTGGGCCACATCCCTAGCCCTTTTTTGTATTTTATTAGAGACAGGGTCTCACTGAGTTGCTAAGTGCCTCGCCATTGCTGAGGCTGGCTTTGAACTTGCGATCCTCCTGCCTCAGCCTTCCAAGTGCTGGGATTACAGGCGTGCGCCACTGCGCCCGGCCTCTACTTATGTTTTATTACTCTACTTATGTTTTATTAGTCTACCTTTTCTAAATCTCTTTCCCTCTCTTACCTTCTTTTGAATTACTTTTTTGTTTTTGTTTTTTCTTCTCTGCCATTTATTGTTTTTTAAAAAATATTTATTTGGTTTTAGTTGTACACAATGCCTTTATTTTTATGTGGTGCTGAGGATTGAACCTGGGCCATGCATGTGCTAGGTGAGCGCTCTACTGATGAGCCACAACCCCAGCCCCTATTTAGTGTTTAACTGGTACAAATGATGTCTTGCGGTTTTGACTTATTAGAGACGTAAATCTCATTTTCAAGGAAATGCAAGGATTTTAAAACCCTGCAACTCCATTTTACTCCTTTCACCATTTGGGCTGTTGTCATGTGTTTATCCTACAAGACATCTTTATTACTGTTTTATGCAGTTAATTTTATTTAGATTTACATTTGTAGTTACCCTGTCTCTTATTCTGTATTCCTTCATGCATTTGTTCTTCCATCTGTGTTCTTTTCTTCCTTTCAGAAGAATTAACTTTCAAATTTCTGTTAAGCAGGTCTTCTGTTGATGAATTCTGTTTTTGTTTGTTAGGAAAATTTATTTCATTTTCTTTTTTTTTTTTCAAAAATTTTTTCAAAATTTCCATCAAAGCTGAAATATTTTTTTCAGTGAATGCTTGTATATGCACACTTATATTCTGTCTGTTTTATTATACTTCCTTTATTATGTATATGTCCATCCATCTTATTTTTTGATGTATTTGAAGGCAAATCAAAGCCATTGGTACATGTTTCCTCCAAGTATTTCAGTATGCCTTTTATTAACTAGACTTTACTATTGGTTTACAGGTATTTTTTCTTGAGATCATATTTATTTTCTTTTCAGTTGTAGTTAGTCTGTCATTTAAACCTATTGTGTTTTATTTGCATTTTAGCAGAATATTTTAGTTTTGGTTTTTCCATTTGGTATTTTTAGTAGCTTACTGTTCTCTGCTGAAATTCTCCACTTTGTCACCTATTTCTTGAACGCATTAATCACTTTGTATTAAAGTCTGTATGTAATAAGTATGGATTTCTTGTATTTGCCCTCTTCACCCCAGTTTTCAATCATTTATAGGTCTTTTACACTGGCATGACTAGTAATGTTTGACTAAATTGCAAACATTGTATGTAAAAATTCATAAAAAGTCTCTGGATATGATTTTTGTCCTCCAGTGAGAACATTAAATTTGCTTCTGACATGAACAGAAGAACAGATTATCTTACCCCCAATAGGAACTGAGCTGTTTCAAACTTGCCTCATCTTTATGAGTTGGTCTATTTCTGGCTCACTTCTATACTAAAGACATAGTGTGCCGAGTGTGTATGTGTGTGTGTGTGTACTGGGGATTGGACCCAGGGCATCACACATGCTAAGCATGTGCTTAGGGCTACACTCCAGCCCCTTCCAGTCATTTATTTACAATAATTTTTTTTTTTTTTTAGTTGTGGATGGGTACGATACCTTTGTTTTATTTATTTATTTGTATGTGGTGCTGAGGATCAAACCCAGTGCCTCATGCATGCTAGACAAGTGCTCTACCACTGAGTCACAACCCCATCCCAGCACTCAAAAGTTTATGAGGGTTAGCCTGTAGGTGGGAAGAGAAATAATGGTGTTAGATGAAGACAAGTACTTTGAGAGTATTTTGACAGTACTGACTTGTAAGACTAACCTTAAAGGGTCTTCATTGCAAAGTTTAAGGCACTTTTATACTTTGTTAACTTACTTTTTAAGTGGTTTTTCAGGGCAGATGAATCACATGTTAGTAGAGTTGTTTTTAACATTGATAATGTCATACCCTTTATCTGTCCTCTCCTACCAATCAACTGAAGGGAGCCTGGTGTGTGTGCTGAGATAACGCTTAGCGATTGGAACAGTTACTGATTTGATTATAACCTACACTGGAAATTAAATATAGAAAGTATAGAAAAATTCATTATTACTGCCTTTTCTTCTTTGTTGACATCATGCAAACATGTCTTATTGTTGCTTAGCTACTGACCTTGTATTTGTTATTTTTGTTTAACAGTCCCCCCCTACCCATGGAACACTGAATTTGTATAATTTCAGTCTAAACTTAACTCTTTTTATTTAAAATAGAAAAAGTCTCATGGAATACGGAGAGATATCTCTATTATTCTTCTACAAATCTGTATATAAGTTAAAATTTTATTAAAATGAATGGAATTTTAAATGCTGTGTTTATGTCTCTTTGTTCACTTTTGATATGAAATATGTCCTCAGACTTGAGTTTTATGATACTGACACTTTTGGAGACTACAGACCAGTGGAATATTAATTAGTTTGGATTTTTAAAATTATTTTCTTCTGAATTGATACATAGTATGCATTTTAGGCAGAAATATGACAGAAGTGACACTGTCTTCTCCTTGCATTTTAGTAGTTCATGACTTTTCTTTGTTTCACTATTAGTGGTGTCTGCCAGGTTTCTCCATTGTAAAGTTACTCTTTCATATAATTAGTAAGCACTCTTGCAGAGAGCTGCTTTAAGGCTATACAAATACCCTGTTCTTCAAACTCACACCTATGGTTTTAACATCCATTGATGTTTCTTGACTGAAAAAATTAATATTGTAATGTTTACCAAGTGGTGATTTTATAATCCAGTCATTCCTTCTACTGTTATTAGTTGGAAGTAAAGTTTATTCCTCTTCCCATTTATTTATTCATGTGTGTGTTTGTATGAATATAGACTCTTGCCTTCCTATTTTGTTTAATGGGTTATAATCTCTTACTGTTATTATATTTTCCTATTTAAATATCCCAGATTTGTCCAGTCCTTTTGTGAGGGTTCTGTGTCTTTCTAGATATGCCTCTATATTATCTGAGCAATTTCTTGCTTTCTGGTACAATAAGATGTTCCATACTCTTATGTTTTCCTCTTCAAATTTCTCTAAGATCCTTGTTCCTTATGGTAGAAAATATTTAGAAATCAAAATCTGGCCCTAGGGCCTGGGATTGTGGCTCAGCGGCGGAGCGCTCGCCTCGCATGTGCGGGCCCGGGTTCGATCCTCAGCACCACGTAAAACATAAATGCATTGCATTGTGTACAACTAAAGCAAATAAATAAACATTTAAAAAAATATATGGTCCTAAGTATGCTCACTTCTGTTAGGTTGTTGCTGTTTACAGGCCTCTTCAGTGGATTGAACTAGGAAAAATATGTGTGTGTCTCCATAATTTCACACTAATACCCCAAATTCCATTTTATCACCAAAGGGTTCTTTGTTCTTTCTTTCCATATTTGTAACTCCTTTCGTGCACAGTAGAGAAAACCAGCTCTTATCATCCTCAGAGATTTACTTAGTGCACCAATTTCTGCTGTATGTGAGCAATCTGCTGTTGATGCCACATTTCTTCCACTGGTGCAGTCATGTCCTTACTATTCAATCAGCACTGCCACTCCCAGCATGCACAGAAGCCTTTCTCACTCTGGGCTCTGACACCCACTGCTGGGCTTTTGTGCCTGTCTCCCTCAACCTTGCTTGATTCCACTAGTGCCTTTTGAGGGGTTTTTTGTATGTTTTGTTTTGTTTTTGGTGTTGGGGATTGAACTCAGGAGCACTTTACCACTGAGCTACATCCCCAGTCTCCCTTTTTATATTTTTATTTTGAGACAGTCTCATTAAATTGCTGTTTTAAGAGTTTTTTTGAACACCTGTAGTAAGTTTAACAAAATAAAATATTTCTATTTTAATATCGTATTCTTTGAAGATCTATTTCTTTGGCTATTTCTTTGTGCCAGACATCCAACTTTGTCTTTTTCCTAATAGATTGGGCCTTGTTTTGATCATTTTGGTATTCCTCTTTGAGGTTACTATGTGAGGCATTTAATGTATGGAGAACATGATAAAGATAACTAGGGTTTTAAGGAAAATGTTCTGTTAACTTCATGTTCCATACTATGTGAAGTGCTCTACTATTGTAGCTAGCTGGCTGGCATCATGAGCTGTATTCTGAAAATTCAAATGAGTGATTTTTAAAATACTACTGTTGTTAGTTGGCTAAGTTGAGAAGCATTTGGTGATATTAATTCTTACCATTCTGAAGGTTTGTATGGGTGTGACTCTTTCATCTTCTTTCAGCCAAAGACTTACTTTCTTTCTTCCTTTCTTTTTTTTTTTTTTTTTTTTTAATTTCCAGAACTGTAGTATAGAAGATAAGCCTTTTATTATTCCCATTTTAGGTAGTGAGTGGTTTCTTTTTAATTTTGATTGTATATGCTGTGTTAATATAAAATATATTTGTCAGGAGTGGACTTAGTTTCTGAGAAATATGTTAGACAAGATTTGTTTCAGATATCTTGTTAGGATTTTCCCCTTTAAGTATTGTTTGTTTCCTTTGGTTTGGTTTGGTGTAGTGTGGTGTGGTTTACTTTGGTTTCTCTTAAATAAAATTTAAATTTGGAACCAGGTTTCTCCAGAGAGTATGCAGCTATGCCAGTCTGTAGAGTCAAGTAGCCAGCAGATAAGCATGGCCCAAATTCCTAGAATGTTAATTTTACCTGACGTTTGGGGGAGAGAGAATAATGTTTATAATGAAATAAATGTGGATATCATAAAAGTATCATGCAGATTCATGTGAATTTCTAAGATTAAAAACAAGAAAATAACTTTAATATTTGTTGGAGGACTGCTTTAGACTATGCCTTAAGCCATGGGAATATTCACTGTCCTCTGCTATCAGGGACACTTCTGTGTAGGAGGGAAAAAAAAATGAGGAAATGACATGTTCTCTCACAGTTGATAAGTCTAATTTGCTTCTTTTC
Source organism: Tamias sibiricus (assembly GCA_025594165.1). Lineage (NCBI taxonomy): Eukaryota > Metazoa > Chordata > Mammalia > Rodentia > Sciuridae > Tamias > Tamias sibiricus. The sequence goes on from CM046659.1 coordinate 140,205,293, forward strand.
TGCAGGCAGTTTATTCATGTGTCTAACACTGATGCCTTTTCTAGCTTCTTAGATTCCATAGTTTACTGACTTTCCACAAAACATCATATTCTTTCAGTATATAATTTGATGAGTGTTCATTTATTTTCTGAAGTGTTGTTTGTACGCTGTCATCTTACATAATGCTTCCTTCCAAAGGCTTTACACAGGACACAGTCTTGGTTGTGACCATCTCCAGCATCCTGCTGGCTGCTACACCAGCTGAGGAAGAACTGCTCCTGCAATGTTGTGAGGCATCCTGTCCTCTACCTTGGTCTGAATGGCTGAGCTGCTTCCTTGAATGGATTATGTGCCTCTTGAGAAACAAACCTGAAAATTGGTTCTCCTGATGATTGGAGACCTGTTCTCTGTTCCTTGTCTGTCTAATCTCACATCTTGTCTGTGTTACCTCCATTCCATTTCCTAAATTGTCCCTCTTGGCTCTGAGGCTACCCCAGGGAGAGAGAAAGGGAACAGATGTGGGTTTGTGTTTGAAATGAAACTTCTTATTTAGGAGTGCAAATATTATGTGATATACATAAAAATAACTTTTATTATTTTAAGTATCAATACTTAAGATAGAAAATAATAACATTTAGCCGGGCACGGTGGCGCACGCCTGTAATCCCAGCACTTTGGGAGGCTGAGGCAGGAGGATCGCGAGTTCAAAGTCAGCCTCAGCAATGGCGAGGCACTTAGCAACTCAATGAGACCCTGTCTCTTAATAAAATACAAAAAGGGCCAGGGATGTGGCCCAGTGGTCGAGTGCCCCTGAGTTCAATCCCTGGTACCACAAAAAAAAAAAAAGAAAGAAAGAAAATAATAACATTTAAGAGCATAGGAGGTAGAGCAAATTATTAGACTATTTCCAAAATTAAAATTTTCACTGAGAATAGAACAAGTGTGTGTATTTGCATGTTTAAATGTTAGAATGCTAATGATGATAGTCATGGACAAAAATGTTAAGACTTTATTCTTTTGTTATCACAGTACCCTTCAATTTTGAGTATGAATCTTTTAACAAGTAGTTATAAAACTTTATTAGAGCTGTATTTTTTTTTTTCCTTTCTCCTTGTTTGGGAAGCTTTGTATATAAAATCTCTGCAGATTAGTAAGTATTGTGTTTATATTAAAGGGGAAATATAAGGACCAGGTTTTTTCTTAAATAACTGAGGAGTAGGTTGGTTTTAGTATACTATTTGTTTTTTTCCCCTCTGAATCATCCATGCATATGGTGGTGATTTAGCAACTAGGAGGCACTGTAAATTATTGGTTATAATAAATTGATGTTATGCCCACAGCACAGTGAGCAAAAAGGATGAATTAGGGTCAGAAATAGTAACAGGCTTTTGTCCGGGAAACCTCAAAACATATAATGAGGTATTACCATGATGATTATGTTAAAAAAAGAAAGAGAAAGAAGATCCAAAAGGCAAAACATTGAAGCTTTAGGCTTAATAAAACAGATTACAGATAAAAAACAACTTTTTTATATTCCTGAAAATCTCTTTGAATAGTCTAAGAGCTTTTAAGAAGTCTCTTACTATAATTTCATTATTTGTTGGTAAATGGGATATGTAATATTAAAAAAAAACATTACTATGATGTTTTCCCAGTGACAGTATTTATAACTTCTCCAGATGATCATTTTAAACTAGTTCCTCTTTTGATAAATATTTAAAATTCTGAAGTAATTTTTAACCTTAACAGAAAATAATTCCCCTAAATTCTTCACCCAGATGTCCTGATTGTTGATACCACATCGGGTTTATCCTTTTCTCTGTATGTTTTTTTTCCCCTGAACTATGTGAGTAAGTTTTAGGCATAATGCTTGTTTTTGCCCTTGAATACTTCAGTGTGTTTAGTGTGCTTGCTTGCTTCCTTCCTTCCTTCCTTCTTTTTTGGTACCGGGGATTGAACCCAGGAGGGTTTAGCCACTGAGCTACACCCCAGCCTTTTATTTATTTAGAGACAGGGTTTCATTCAGTTGCAGAAGCTGACTTTGAACTTGTGATACTCCTGCCTCAGCATCCTGAGCTGCTGGAATTTCAGTCGTGCGCCAAGGTGCCCAGCTTCAGTATGTTTTCATAAGAACAAAGACTTTCACTTATATAAACAGTGGCAGTAATCAAAATCAGGAAGTAAACATTGATATAGTTGTTGTACAGACACTTCATCAATTATCTCAATAATGTCTTTCATAGTAAAAAAAAAAAAAAACAAAAACTCCCTAGTTTCTAGGTGCAGTTGAGGATCCCATGCAGCATTTAGTTGGTGTGTCTCTGAAGTATTTTAAACCTTGTCCTTGTTTTTGCTGTCTGTGACTTTGAGTTATTTTGCAGAGTGTCCCTCAGTTTCGATTTCTCTGTCTTAGTTTCCCCCAGGCCAAGTGACATTGTGTCCTCCTCAGCACATCACGTGAGGAGTGAATGATTTCAGTGATGTCTGTATGGGTAGTGTTAATCTTGATCACTTGCCAGGTTTCTCTACTTTAAGACAACTATTTTTTTTTTACCTTTGTAATTAATAAACATCTTATATAGAGCAATTTGAAACCTTGAGATATCTGATTCCTCCTCTAACTGTCATCCACTAATTTTGGCATCCATTGGTGGTTTTTACCTGAATTAATTACTGTGGTATTTATCAAATGCTGGTATTTGCAACTCTACTAGATGGCAGTTTTTATACTGAGCATCTTTATACTTGGGATTTTGATAATTGCTTTCTTTAGAAGTGACCCAAGAAGCCATTTTATTGAAGTTGAATAGTGTCTCTCTTGTCCTGTGTCATCCATACATGCAGATGTGTCTCCTCAACTTTTGGACTGGGTGGCCCAAAGGGTAGAAGGTACACGGCCTGTTGAGATTGGGGACAGAGTCTGCTGAGTGTGTCTTGGATGCCTGTTCAGCTGTTATATATTCTTTGCCCACTTCCCCTTATTTTGGGGCCTTTTGGCATCTGGAACCCAGCACATTGTACTTTAAGGCTTGGTTAAATGCCCCTGTGTTCAATCCCTGGTACCAAAAATCAAAACAAAATAAACAAACAAATAAAAAAACCTTGGTTTTAGGGGTTAACAATCATTAATAAGATTGATCTGTAGTTATTTGTTTTGTTTACTTAAAAATGCTGTTACTGAATCCTGTTGTCACATATTCTTGATTTTTTTTTCTTGATTTTTATATGCTAACAAGTGCTTGCTGTGGTTTGAATATGGTGTAAGTGTGTCATACATTGTAAGCTTTTTGTCCCCAGTGTGGTGGCGTTGGGAGTTGGTGGGGCTAGTGGGAGGCTGCAAGATGGGGCTCTTCCCCTGCCCTGGCTTCCTGTCTCACAGTGTGATTTTGTTCTCACTTTTGAATGTACTCCTGCCATGTGGTGCCACCTGCCATGAGGTGATGCAACCATGGGCCCTTGGTAGAGCCAGTGCTATGATGTTTGGTCCTTTAAACTCCAAACCTTTTAGCTAACTAAACTTCTTTATAAGTACCCAGGATTAGGTATTTTGTTATATTAAACCCCCCCTCCAAAAAAAAAAAAAAAAAGGACTAATGCAGTGCTAGTAATTTTATTCAAGAAATAAGTGACCTTCTATAGTAGTGATAATGAATTTTTAAATGTATGGAATCTCTAAAAGCTAGAAGAAAGGACTTTGAATGTATTTACCACAAAGAAGCAAAATATTTGAGAAGATACATTTAACCTGGTTTAAACATACAGTGCATACATGTATAAAAAGATCACAATACTTCATAAATATGTACAATTTTTATGTTTCTATGTATCAGTTTAGAAGCTAATTTAATTTAAGGATATATAGGGAATCAAAGTCTACATTCATCTAAAGCCCAGGGACCATGGCATTTCCCCCCAAATTATAGTGGTTTTTTTTTTTTGATAATTAAAAAAAAAAAAAAAAAAAAAACCTAGCTGGACGTAGTGGCACACGCCTGTAATCCTAGCACTTGGGAGGCTGAGGCAGGAGGATCACAAGTTCAAAGCCAGCCTTAGCAATGGCAAGGCACTTAGCAACTCATTGAGACCCTGTCTCTAATAAAATATAAAAAAGGGCTGGGGATGTGGCCCAGTGGTCGAGTGTCCCTGAGTGCAATCCCTTGTACCAAAAAAAACAACAACAAAAAACAAAACAAAACAAAAAAAAAAAAAACCTGCCTAAAATGCAAAAATTTACCTCACCACTACTTTTTTTTCTTGCTTAATTTCCATTTACTAGGACCTTTTAAATTATTCATCCTCAATTTATAGTCTTTATCCTTTAGTCTTAACCATTCCTCTCAAATCCCTAAACATAACAAACTACTATTTATAAATGAACCTTTTTTTTTGATACTGGGGATCGAACCCAGGGGAACTTAAACACTGAGCCACATCCCCAACTCTTTTTTGTATGTTACTTAGAGACAGGGTCTCACTGAGTTGCTTAGGGCCTCGCCAAGTTGCAGAGGCTGGCTTTGAACTCACAATCCTCCTGCCTCAGCCTCCCAAGTGCTGGGATTACAGACATGTGCCACCATGCCTGGCCTAAATGAACCTTTTAAAGTAAAACAACAACAAAAAACCCACAACAAATCTAAGTTGGAGCCATATTCCATTCACACCATTGTGTACCATTAGTGATCAGAAATGCCCTCAGTCTCCACATCAACCTCACTCTGACTCTCACATCCTGCTGCCTCCTCCCTCCTTGGAGTAGTGGGTAGGATGCTGGTGCAGCATCAGCTGCCTCTGAAGTTGCTGAAGCTCACAGCTTGCACTCTTCTCATTATGTGAGCTCAGGTTGAAAGCTGAAATGTATCTGGAGGTCTGAGGGTTTTCCTCCTCAGCTATGTGACAGGCCCTTCTCTGTCTGGCTTGCTGCTGACTTGACATTGCTCTGACTCCTCCTGGTACCCCACAGGGAGGGCATAGAGGCAGGCTCCCAATCTCTCTTGGGAGTTCAGGAAAGATGGCAGGTGACAGTCTTACTTTTCTTATTTTCCATCTGGTTGGCCTGGCTTCTCTAAGAATACATCAGTTGCAATAAAAAGAGAGGGTCAGCCCCTGCCAGCTGGGGCCACCAAAGCTGCCAGGGAACGCCTGTCTGCATTTCTTCCCTGCTGCTGGTTTTCCTAACCTCTTGTCATCTCTCCATCCAGTGACTCACAGCTGCAGCCCTTGCTAAAATTTAGTTCTTCTGACTTAGTGCTTTCCTGTCTACCTTCTTCACCTGCCCAGAAGCCTACAGAAGAGAGCCCCCACTTGTCCATACACAAAGTGAGTCAGATTAGCTGCAAAAAGACACAAAGGAGTTAGACCAGGGCTGCCTACCAACTTGTTTCCTATTCTTATGCCTCTCCCCCCACCCTCTTTTTGGTAGGGCCTTACTGTGTTGCTGGGACTGGTCCCAAACTTCTGGGCTCAAGTAGTCATCCTGCCTCAGCCTCTTGAGTAGCTGGGGCTATAGGTGTGCGCCACTGCACCTGGCTTATATATCCTTTCTATTCTACTCCTTTGACCTCCACCTTGATCCATAGGATTTGAGATGGTACCTCCTGCCATATCACCTTCATGTTGATATTCATGAAAGGTTGGGGGGGCAGGGTAGGAATAGATGACTCTTTCTCCAAATACAAGCCTTGTTATATTCTTTATATAGTAGGTTTTTGCCAGGAACTTGGATCAGCATCCCAGATGCTGCTGCTATGTGCCTCTTGTGGAGAATCTGTAAGAACAGTTACAGGAATTTGATCTGCCTATCTTCATCTCCTTCATCCCTTCTTCCTCTTTATATCCCTATTGGCACACCCTGGAAGGGCAGGGACTATAGGATATTGTAAGACAGAAGGGGCCCAGACCCTGCTGAGACAGGGAAAGACTGAGTCTTGGAGAAAGGATTTACACAGGGAAGCTGATGTGGCGTGTACAGCTGGGGGAGAACCTGTTGGCCCAGCCACAGTGCTACCATAGCATCAGACCTAGTGGAGAGAGGAGAGGTTGGAATGGGGTGTGGCAGCCAAGTGTTCTTATCCTACTCCAGGTGTTCTTATCCTATCCCAGCCTGTTACCATCCTACTCCAGAACAGCCTTTGAGCTGTCTTGAAAAAGTCCTCTTAATCCTATTCACATTAATAATTCACCCTAAATTGTAATCTTTGCTTAGCCTAAATTGAGACAAACTTGGTCATGAGACTTGCTTAGGGACATACAGTCTATGAGAAGCAAAGCAAGTGCCAGCTGCTCAGGCTCTGAATTGTATTTACAGTCATGTCTGGTAGGACCACACACCCAAGTGACTTTGTTTATAGCTAGTATTTTTGTATAAAGACTTCTCTTAAGTTCTACTTTGATACACATAAGAATAAAAAAATTTTTAATTGATTCTAGAAGTAAACTGTTTCATGAAATGACTATATATAGTGACTTTTGTCTTATTCAGCCTACATTTTCATCTTGGTGCCTCAGTGACCATGAGTATATGGAATTTTAAAAATATATTCTTATTTTATGCTGTCATAGGTTATCGCTTAACTTTACTTAACTGGTGGGTATTCACAAAATATCTGTTGTGCAAATTGAATTGTATGAAAGGAATTTTTATTTCTTTATCTTATTTGGAATGATGAAGGAGCCCTAATTAGGAAGGGCTGTTGTAGCTAGCTGGAAGCCATAAGTTCCACCTGATATGTATGTGACGCACCTGTAGGCACCCGCAAACCTGAAGGTATATAACCGGGTGAAAGCGGTCCGAGTTAGGAGAACGGAGAATTCAGTCAGCCGGGCAGTCACTCGGTCGGTCAGAAGAATCAGCGGTCAGAACGTAGGCAGAGCGGTTACAGAAGAGAAACCAGATAGAAGAAGTAATGACTGGTCAGAGTTAGGCCGAGGCTCCCAAGGAAGACAGAAGACAGAAGACAGAAGAAGGAAGAAAGAAGAGAGAAGAAAGAAGTTCTAATCTTTCTCTAAGCTAAGCTCTATCTTTCTTTACTCTACTCTAAGCTAAGAAGAAAAGCTAAGCTCTATCTTTCTTTACTCTAAGCTACTCTACTCTAAGCTAAGAAGAAAAATCTTTCTTTCCCTCTCTAAGCTCTAAGAAAGTAGAAGTAAAAGTAGTAAAAGCTTAACTCTGCCCCCGAGAGTTTTTATCCCGGGTTACGGTACCAGGCAGCTTACAGAATGATGCTTCTTAGAGCCTTGTTACTCATATATATATGCTTATGCAGCTGTAATGCTGGTTAGAAACAGGGATGATGAACTGGGCTGTTTGTGGTCTTTGAGGGTTCTATTTTAGGGAGTGCTGTCTGTTTTTAGTTTCTCCAAACTGCCTTTTATGCACAAGACCAACGTAGGATGAATGTATACCACAAAGTAAGGCCACGCAGAACTTGATGCATCATTTTTTCTTCTTCTAGTGTTACTTCCATGTTTTTCATTTAATTTGAATAAAATGTACTTAATTTTTAGAGGACTAACATAAAATTTTAATTTTAAATCACCTTTTAAAATTTTTATTTTTAATTGTGGTCTGATATATATAATAGCTTGGTGTAGTGGTGTACACCTGTAATCCTATCTGGGAAACTGAGGCAGAAGGATCACAAGTTTGAGGCTAGCCTGGGTAACTTAGCAAGACCCTATCTTAAATAAAAGGGCTGGGGATATAATATAGCTCAGTGCTTGCCTAGCCTTTCAAGGGTTCAATTCCCAGTACCCTCCCTACACAAGTGTGTACACATATACACACTATATTTGCCAGCTTTTTATTGCTGTGACTAGAATATCCCTCAACAACTTAAAGGAGGAAAAGTTATTTTGCTCACGGTTTCAGAGGTTCAGTTCATGGGCATCCAACTCCAAATTAAAGCAGAACACCATAGCAGAAAGGTGTGGTGGAGAGCTGCTCAGGATGTGACAGCCAGAAAGCAGAGTGTGAATAAGGTACCAGGAACAAAATACAAATCTCAAGACTCACCTCCAGTGTTGTACTTCCTCCATCCACATCCTACTTTCCTATAGTTACCATCCAGTTAGTCCATCCAAATTATTAGCCCACCAAGTTGATGAATCCAGTGATCAGGTCACACCTGTCATAATCTCATCATTTCACTTCCTGCATTAATATAGGAGCTTTTAGGGGAACACTTCAAACCATAACTTACATATAACACAATACTTGCCATCTTAACCACTTATTTGGTTCATTTGTTTTGTGGTACTGGATTGAGCCCAGGGGTGCTTTACCACTGAGCTACAGCCCCAGCCCTTCTTTTTAAATTTTATTTCTTTTTATTTTGAGACAGGATATTGCTAAGTTGCTTAGGGTCTTACTGATATGCTGTGACTGGCCTCAAATTTGCAATCCTTCTGCCTTAGCCTCCCAAGTTGCTGGAATTTACAGGCACGTGCCGAGCTCTTAACCACTTTTAAGTGCACAGTTTACTAGTGTTAAGTACATTGTTTGAGACCAATCTCTAGAACTTTTTAAAATCTGAAATTACTTTTTTAAAGTAAGATATTCTATTAGAATTGGAAAAGTAGGAAGCCAAAGGCATAGCACTGACAGATGCAACAAGGTGTTTTGGTGTCAGGGAGACAGAACCAGTCAAGCATGGTGGCTTGGCGTCAGGGAGCTGAAGAGCAAGGAGAAGCTGAGCTCTGGGTGGGAATGTGAATTGTTTGGGGAAGGATGCTGCATTTTAGAATGTGGTTCACTTCAGCCAAGTCTGCTCATGTCCAAAGGATCTAGATTAGGAATCAGCAGGCTTTTTCTATAAAGGGCCAAATGGTAAATATTTTTTACAGTCTATGGCTTCAGTCCTAGCCATTCAGCTCAGCCTTGTAGTGCAAAAGCAGCTTTTGACAGTAACTGAATTAAGTGAGCTGTAGGCATCGAGTGCCAACCCCTGCTCTAGCTGGACACGATGTTTTTGATCTTGAATCTGTAACCACTGGCTGTTTCTTAGTGGGAACAATACCTACAGTACCTAGGGATGGCACATAATTACATGAAAATATATATTATATAAAATGCTGCTCAGAAAGTAGAATTAACTATTGCATTTTTTGTGGAATGTCATTCTGAGGTGGTATTTAAACCATAGATTGGTCTTAGGCCTCTGTTTTTAGTTTAATAGCAAATTTATAACTTGTATGACTTAGGAAAGGGCGAAACAGCTACCTACAGCAGACACTTGAGAAACACAGTGGAAATAGATGTTAATTTCTTTATCCAGTAACAGGATAGCTATTCCAAGTGTTCCAGGATGGTGTGGACTCTGTTCTTCACAGTCATTGAGGGATCCAGGTTCTTTCATTTTGCTTCTCTGCCATCTCCTGTGGCATTGTCTTTGATGGAGATGGATCACATGGTTACTATGCTCAGGTTACAGCCCTAAAGAGACCATGGGGGACACATCACTTCCATTCACATTCCACTGGAAAGGACTTGGGTATGTGGTCATATCTCTAACTTGACAGAAGTTCAGACAGCTGGAGTCAAGCCACAGTTTGTCACCACAGAAGAAGGACAGATCTCATGAGGTCACACTCTGTCCTGTGGTGAATCCCAAGCAACCTGTTCTCTTGTGGACTGGGTTTTTCTTTCTCAAGTTGCAAGTTTATGTTACTGAATTTGACTTTTGGAATTCAAGGCAATGTACCAGGGTCAGAAGGTTAAGAAATATAATTGCACAATGCAATGTAACTGGCTTTTAGGTCAAAAAGCTCCTTATTTAAGCCATGTGTGGTGGCGCACACCTGTAATCCCAGCGACTTGGGAGGCTGAGGCAGGAGGATCACGAGTTCAAAGCCAGCCTCAGCAATGGCGAGGCACTTAGCAACTCAGTGAGACCCTGCCTCTAAATAAAATATAATAAAAGGCTGGGGATGTGGTTCAGTGGGTCAAGTGCCCCTAAGTTCAATCCCCGGCATTAAAAAAAAATAATAAATCTCCTTATTTGAGATCAGATTAGACTTTCAACAAAGTTTTCCATTGGCTAGAGTTCTTGGTTGTTAGAATTTTGGTAATCAGTATATTCCATTTGTAGTTTTGGTTTTATGTTTGCTGTATTACAATTTGCTATTATATTAATAATTTAACATTATATAAATGCCATAATTTGGGGTATCCTTAGATACTTCACCTAAATTCTTCCTGGAAAATCATTCTGGCTATATAATAGATCTAACCACTTGGGAGTACTCTTGAAATACAATATAAAGTAGCATATCAATTCAAATGAGAAAGTCTCTCTTAAGGTGTCTTCCTTTATTAAAGCCTTTACATTTTCTTATGTGGCTTTTAGCTTTCTCTGCCATAATTTTTGAGTTTGGGTATGCATTTGTGATTAGGCTTATATTTGAGGGGCATGGGAATGCCTTGTCATTAGTTATCAAAGTTTAACCTCAGCTCTACAGAAGGGACATAGTAATGAGCCTACAGTTTTTCACTAATTTGAATGAAAATCTCAAATTGGATAATGCTACCTTCTTTTATGAAATAGAGCAAAATTTGTGACTCATGAGTATTTGCATAGATAACATACTTGGAAGTGAAGTAAAGCAAAGACTAAAATAGTTAAACATGCTTTGCTTCTTTTTATTCTAGGAATATGCCTGTAGTTCATGTGAATTGCTAGGGTCATATACAACTAAAGAAGCTTATTATGTGTTTGACTAAGACATTTGGAAAGAAAACAAGGGATTTAAATTATGGCTTTACTGCTTATATTGCCTAATTGTTCCATGGTGTACTTTCTTAGGTATGGATTTTAATATGGAATGCCACTTGATAACGTTAGGGTTGTGGCTAATTGTTGTCGTTTTTCTTAGTTATTTTGACATTAATTGTATCCTAAGGTAGTAACAGTGGTTATCACTGGGCAGTAAGAATGAAGTTAATATTTCTTTTTTTTTTTTTTTTTTTTTTTTTTTTGGTACTGGGGATTAACTCAGGGGCACTTGACCACTAGGCCACATCCCCAGCCCTTTTTTGTATTTTATTAGAGACAGGGTCTTACTGAGTTGCTAAGTGCCTCCCATTGCTGAGGCTGGCTTTGAACTTGCGATCCTCCTGCCTCAGCCTCCCAAAGTGCTGGGATTACAGGCGTGTGCCACCGCGCCCGGCTTGAAGTTAATATTTCTTTTTGCCTCTCTGAAATTTTCTGTTTCTGCCCATGAATGTGTGTTGAGTAATAACGTCTCCCAACAACACACACCCATTTTTGCATGGGCACAGTCCCATCTGACACCTGTTCATACAAATGGGGCACGAGAAAATGCCCATCGAGAGACTGGGAAAGAAGAAGAAGAAAGAGGTCTTCATTTCTTCTAGTATAACTCATACTTATGGGGATTATGAATATTCCACTATTCAGGGAGCGTATGCTTATTTTATATATACATTTATTTTTATATTTATGTATAACTTATATTAGCTAAAGAGAGGTTAGTGAAAATTGTACTTTTAGTCTCAGTTGACACATGATATTGCTTTGCCATTAGCCTTTAAGTTTTCTCACTTCTGTGAATTTTTTTGTTGTTCTTGTAGCTTATAATTTTAATATCTCTTTCTTGGGTTGATCCTGATTGATAAATAGAATAGCTATCAATCAGTAATGTTAGCTATTTCAAGAAAATAAGATACTCAGAAGTAGAATTATTACTCTCACATATTTATAAGTATGCATATACACTGTATAGTTTATAGGGAGTATAATTAGTTTTGCATCTGAATGAAATATTTTGCAAATACCAGAGTAGGGTTTTTTTTTTGTTTGTTTGTTTGTTTTTTTGTGGTCCTGGGGATTGAACCCAGGGCCTAGTGCATGCAAGACAAGCACTCTACCAACTAAGCTGTTTCCAGCCCTTCAGAGTAGGATTTTAAGTGTCTCCTCCTTTCCCCTGTATTTTATTAATGATTGTATGTATTAGCCTTCTGCTACTGTAACAAAATGCCTGAAATAATCAATTTAATGAGGGCTTTATTTTTGTTTCAATTCAAGGTCACTTGGTCCTATTGCTTTGGGCCTGTGACACACACAGTACATCATGGTGGGAGCTTGTGGCAGAGGAGGCCTGGAAGCAAAAAGAGATAGGGGAAGAGGTCGGGGTCCTGATATCCCCTTTGAGAATATGTCCTCCCCATGACTGAAGACTTCCTGCTAGGCCCTACTTCTTAAAGGTTCTACCACCTCCCAGTAGTGCTAAGAGATGGGGACCAAGCCTTTAGCACCATGGATCTATGAGGAATAGTCCAGAGCCAGACCATGGCAATATATATTGCTTAAAATAATAAAAAAGATTTAGAAATAGTAATCACAAGTGATGTAGCTATTTCTACAAGAAGGCACTATAAGAATCACATGGTTTATGGGTGTAGGCTTATAAAATGCTGTTTGTAAGATTATACTTTGTTCATTATCTCCCCCTTTATTTTCTTGTAGCCAGTTCTTTGCATAAGACACATCTTCCAGAATCTGTTCAAAACTCTGAGTAAAGAAGTAAATAAGAGCCAGGCACAGTGGTGCATGCCTGTAATCCCAGCAGCTCAGGAGTCTGAGGCAGGAGGATGGCAAGTTCAAAACCAGCCTCAGCAATTTAGCAAGCCCCTAAGCAACTCAGCAATACCCTGTCTCTAATTAAATTTAAAAAAATTTTTTTTTTTTAAAAAAGGGCTTGGAAATCCCAAAAAATTGAAAACCAAATGTTCTCTCTGATATGTGGATGCTAACTCACAGTAAGCAGGGGATGGGGATCAGGGGTGAGGTAGAAGTTCAATGGATTAGACAAAGGGGAAGGAAAGGGGAATGGGAATAGGAAAGACAATAGAATGAATCAGTCATAACTTTTCTGTGTTCATATATGAATACATGACCAGTGTAACTCCATGTCACATATAACCACAAGAATGGGAATTTATACTCCATGTATGTATAATATGTCAAAATACATTCTATTGTCATTTATAACTAAAAAGAACAAATAAGTTATTAAAAAAAAGTAGATAACATCTTGTCCTTTTGGTCTCCTTTTCAGAAGTACATTCTTGAAATAGAATTTTGACATTTTAAGACACCACTGTTTATCCTCCTACCTTTTGTGGCTCTCACCATCATTCTTTCCCAACCAAACCCACACAAGAGTCAAAGTCAGGGCTTGGGATTTAATTTTGAAGTGGAGGCAAGGTTAGAAAGTAGGATTGTTCAGGGACTTGGAGGTAATCATGTGTATCAGTGATTCTATTCCAAGTGGGAGCAAGAAGTATTGGCTGTGATAGATTAAATACTACTGTATTTGGTGCTTAGAAGCAGCTTTCTCATTCTTTTCCTTTCAGCACTTAATTATTATTTAATTTTATTTAATGGTGCAGAATACCAAATAGGAAACAAGGAATATAGGGGCAAATTTGATGGCAGGATAGTTGTTCTGGCAAAAAATTCAGAACTAAAATTAATTTTTACGTTAATTTATAATTTAAATTGCAATAATGAAGTGTCATTTTGAAATTCTTTTTTTTTTTTTTTTTTTTTTTTTTTGGTACCGGGGATTGAACTCAGGGGCACTTGACCACTGGGTCACATCCCCAGCCCTTTTTTGTATTTTATTTAGAGACAGGGTCTCACTGAGTTGCTAAGTGCCTCGCCATTGCTGAGGCTGGCTTTGAACTCGCGATCCTCCTGCCTCAGCCTCCCAAAGTGCTGGGATTACAGGCGTGCGCCACCGCGCCCGGCTTTGAAATTCTTTTAAAGTGTTGCCTGGCCTACTGCACTGTTTTCTCAGGTGAGGTACCCTTACAAAATGTATGGGCACGTGTGAATAGAGTAAGAAACAGGAGTAGACATGTTTAATTGAGATAGGTTTGCCCTGAATGAACTTTTTAATTGTTTCCTTTCAGTTTATAGTACTTGGCAGTCTGTGTGTTAATGTAAATAATAAAGCACAATTTACCCATTCTTTACTTTTCTAATTTAAAGATTACTTAACTCCACTACTTCTAGTAATGACTTTCCTATGGAAGACTTAGTAACCACATGCAAAGGGCCCTAGGAAAAGTGCTTAGTGCTTTTGAGTCACTCCCATTTTAATGAAATGCCTCTGGATCCCACTCTGCTCTTGTGCCAGGTCTAGATGGCACAGCTGAGTGCTTGTACCTAAGGAGAGAGTAAGTGGGCACCAGGGAGGTGTAAAAGTGCTCCCCGATAGTCCTTCCTCTCCTGGTACCCTACGTTGCTGAGATTTGGTGCCCTCACCTATTTACAAAACAAAAATGACTGCAGCATAGTCTTCATGACCAAGAGAGTGTGTTTTCTTAGGAAGTAAAGGTTCCTGAAGGTGCACATCATCCTAGTGTGGATGATCATCTTCCTTTAGTGCCGGGATTATTTGTGTTGTGTGCACATTAAATAGGGGACTTTTTAGCTCTCCTGTTTACTTTTATGCTTTTCCAACCCAAATTTTATTCTATGGAACTCTGATACTTGTTTAGAAATTTTTAAGTAGTCATTTCTAGCATCATTATTGATTGTGCCACTAAAGTACATGTGTGTATGTGTGTGTGCATGAACTGGAGCCTCCCCATGAACCTGTATAGAGAGATGGCCACAGGACCTAGAGTTTGGAAGTTGGATCTAGCTGCATTTACAGTAAGGAGCAACCACCTGCCCACAAGTAGACAAACTGGTGACTTGACCATTGTGCCTGCTTTTTGCTTCTGGAAGTGCTCCTTGCACAGAATAACAGTGTCATATCTGTTTAAGAAATGAATGTTCCCAGCTATTAGATGCTGGACAGTCATGGAAATACCGTAGAATTTCATTTAGTCTATGTGTGTTAAGTGTTTGATGCAGCTCATTGATACTATAAAAGCACACAAATTGTTTAGATGGGGAAGCAATAATAAACTTAAAAAAAATTTTTTTTTTAATCAGATACCTTTCAGGGGTTAAAGAGCTAGCTGACAATTCAAATAGATTGCCTAATATTAACCAAAAGGAAGAATTATGTTGAATGATTGTGCAGGTGAAATAGTAGGTTATTTTGGAAATGTAGGCTGATTATCCATTTAGTATACTAAAATTCTTGATTGGTAACATTCTGTCCTTAGTATAAATGTCTGTCAAGGGCATCTGTTATATGCCAGGGTCTGCTAAGTGTTGGAGCCACGGAAATCATATGTGAGACCTCAAGAGACTTCAAGGAACTTCAGTCTGGTAAAGCAGATAGGGAGGGATAGTGTAATTTCTGAGAATTCTAGGGGGTCCTCTTTTGGGGGATGCTTTTCCTCTTGCATCTGTCTGAAAATATTGATTATCTGTACTCTAAAGTCTTATTCTCATAGCTCTTGTCTTCTTTGTTGGGACTGGGAGTTGGGGTGGAGGACGACAAGATGTGCCTGTATTGTCTTTGGCTAGTTTGTCTGCTGGGCCCTACAGCCTGACTGAGAATGGGGAGGTAGAATTAAGGAGAATGTAGTTCCCTGATATCCTGTCTCCACACATGTACAGCTTCCCCAGTATAGATATTCTTTGCTGTAGCGGACATTTGTTAAAATCAGTGAAGCTACTTGGACACATCGTTATTGCTCAGAGTCCACAGTTCACAGTGGACAAATGTTTTGGTGTTGTACGTTCTAAGGATTTGGACAAATTTCCATTGTACTATCACACAGAGTAGTTTCATTGCTTTAAAAATCTCTGTGGGGGCTGGGGTTGTGGCTCAGCGGTAGAGCGCTTGCCTAGCACGTGCATGGCCTGGGTTCGATCCTCAGCATCCACGTAAAAAGAAACGCATTGTGTACAACTAAAGTAAAATAAATAAATATATTTTTTAAAAATCTCTGTGAGCTGCCTTTTCACCCTTCTTTCCTCCTTAACCCCCTGGCAACCACTGTTTTTTGTTTGTTTGTGTGTTTGTTTGTTTGTTAAAGGTACTGGGGATTGAACCCTGGGTGAGTGTCTTTTTTGAGACAGGGTCTTGCTGAGTTGCCTGGGCTGGCCTAACCTGTGATCCTCCAGCCTCAGCCTCTAAAAGTATCCAGAATCACAGGCATGTGCCTCCATGCGTGGCCTAACCACTGATCCTTTTTACTATTTCCATAGTTTCCTTTTCAGATTGGCTTCTTTCACTTAGTAATATACTTATGTTTCCTCTTTGTCTTTTATAGTTTTGTAACTCATTTGTTCTTAATGCTGAATAATATACCATCTTCTAAATAAACCACAGTTTGTTTATCTGCTTACCTAGTGAAAGACATGGTTGCTTCTGCTATAAATATCCGTCAATATATTATCAGCTTCTTTGGGGAAATACTAAGGAGTCAACTTCTGAATTGTATAGTATGTTTAGTTTTGTGAAGACCTACTGAATTCTTTCAAAGTGACTGTCATTTCGCATTTTCACCGGCAATGAATGAGAGTCCTGTTGCTCCAACCCTCTGCAGCATTTGATTCTGGATTTAGGCCATTCTTACAAGTGTATAGCGTATCCCATTGTTGTTTTGATGTGCATGTACCTAATGACATAGGATGTTTTTGCATATCCTCATTTGCCATATGTGTGTCTCTTTGGTGATGTGTCTCTTAAAGTCATTTGTCACATTTAATTGGGTTTCTTGTTTTCTTAATAGTTTTAGGAATTTTTTGTATATTTTGTATATAAATAAGTTTGTATATAAACAAGACTTATTTGCCTAATAAGTCTTATG
Source organism: Tamias sibiricus (assembly GCA_025594165.1). Taxonomy (NCBI): domain Eukaryota; kingdom Metazoa; phylum Chordata; class Mammalia; order Rodentia; family Sciuridae; genus Tamias; species Tamias sibiricus. Next base: position 140,222,013 of record CM046659.1, read on the forward strand.
TGACTATTTAATCTGTGGCTTGTCTTCTCTTGTGACATGTCTATTTCATTGTCAGTGAAACCCAGTTTATCAATTCGTTCTTTTGTGGACTTTGTTTTGTGTTAGATCTAAAAAGTTACTGCCAAACCCAAGGTCAACTAAACTTTCTTATGTATTGTGCTTTGGTTTTATTGTTTTGGATGTTACATTTAGGTCTGCGATCCATTTGGGTTAATTTTTGTGAAGAGTCCTAGCTCTGGGTCTCAATTCTTTTTTCTTTTCCTTTCCTTTCCTTTTTCCTTTTCCCTCCCTCCCTCTCTTCCTTCTTTCTCTCTTGTGCTCAATATCTCTCTCTCTCTCTCTCTCCCGCCCCCCTCTCTCTCCCTCTGTCCTTCTCTCTCTTTCTTTCATGGTACTTGAGTATTCAGTTGTTCCAGCAGCTTTTGTTGACAAAGCCTATCTTTTTGTTGTTGTAGTTGTATGTTTGTATATGCCTATGTTGGTTGCCTGTGTTTTGAAAACTATTTGTATTTTTTCTCTGGGAATTTAATACTGTAAATATAAAGCTTTAATAGCTCCCTTTACCGCCACCACCCTACTCTTTTCTTTGCCCATCACCCTCTCCAGCCAAATTTTTCTTCTGATCTTTTGTGATAGAAAACTTTTAAGAACCGGTGCCTTGGAGTAATGACTGAAACGAGAATTCCCCCTCAGACTTGACTTGCACTGAATGAAGATGACAGATGTTGGAGACCGTAATTCTTGGGCCACACTTAATAGCTGCATAGTTAGGTTGTCCTAACTTAACTCATTAAGCTTTAATGATCCAAATTCTGTTTGAATCTTTAGGTGTTTTTTGTTGTGTTTTATTTGTTTATTTTCTGATAAATACTGTAAGTTAAAATAGCATAGTGTGTCTTTATGTAGAATTGGAGTTTACAACAGATCAAGTATAAATAAAAACAAATTCTAGAAGGAAATAAACTTGTAGGCTATATTTGACCCACACAGTTATTTTGGCTTGTGTCCCCTACCCCTTCCCACCCTTTTGTCCCTCTCTCCCAATTTGAACTGAGTACTAACACTTTTAAATTAAGAGACTTTCCACACACAGCTGGACTTCTAACTTCGCTTAGGTCTGATAGCATCAGGCCTGTATTACTATATCCTCATTCCCCTTCTGGCTTACACCTGACTTGCTTGGGTAAAGTTTGGTTTTAGTTTACTTTTGTTTTGACTTGGTTTTGGTGATCTCCTAGGCTAGAGCTTAAATGAGTCATACGGAGATGTTTTGGGTCAAGTGTGACATTGGTACCTCATCCCATATTGACTAGAGTTAGGACAGTGCCAGAATGGGATAAGTGGAGGCCAGTGGGACTGGATCCTAGGGCTAGAGGGGAATGGGTTTTAAAAATATACCTTTAGAGAAAAGGCCCTTCCTAGCAGGTCCAGGGCCAGGCAGTGATTCTGCTCCTTGCCTGCTCTGCCAAGTTCATGCTGATATTTTCTCTGTACATGGCCTTTCAGATTCTCACTGCCTTTCACACAAGGGTTTAGTAAATATTTGGCCCTATATCTGCATAGGAGTTCTGCATATATTCGTTCTGCCTAATGCTGCCATATCTGCTACTTTATCTATTTGGTTTGGAGGGGTTGTGGAATTAAAAAAAAAAAAAAAAAAAAAAAACAGTGTTGTCCAGAGAGCTCAACTAAACAACTGCCCTAAGGTCAGGCATGTATAAGGAACAAAATAGAAATTTGTTTTGCTGTACTGGGGATTAAATTTAGGGCCTTGTACATGGCTAGTGCTCTACCAGTGACCTATGCCCCCAGCCCTTTTTATTTTATTTTGGAGAGGGTCTCGATAAGTTGCCCAGGCTGGCCTCAAACTTGTGACCCTCCTGCCTCAGCCTCCTGAGTATCTGGGATTGCAGGTGTGGGCCTCCATTCCTGGCGAGAGATGGGAATTTAGGTGCAGTTCTCCAGCTACACATAATGGTTATGTCCTACCTTGTCCCTATTGATTATTCAAACCATGGAATGTCCACTTGCAAAATCCTATTTCAGCTTGCTCACTTTGCTAATATTGTCTTATGCAGAAGCCTTAAATTACTACCAGCAGCTTTTATTTAACTTTATCAAGATCAGTTCTCAATTACTTTGAAATAGGCCATGCTTCTCTTGACAGTGTTTAGATTTCAGAATTGGACACTGACCATTCAAGACTCATTTATATAGTTCTCATTTTTAACCACAGAGCCTCAGTTTAATTCCCATGAAAAATTTAGTTTTTATGAATGGAGTTTTAAAAATACAAAATACTGACTCCTTGAACTTAATTGGACGAAAAATTGGCAAATCCTATTCAAAACTAATTAGGAGAGACCTCATAGGGACATGTGGGGTAACCATATGTCCCTAGAGCTAGGGACAGCACAGTTTCTGTTGGTGTTCAGGCTAATTATTTAGCAGACCTCCACTTTCATCTCAGAAGTTCTTGCTTTGGACAGTAAATTTTCTAGAAGCCCCACCTGTAGGTACATGAGAATGTTAATTTAAATATTTAAAAATTTGCGACTCTGGCTATTCAAACTACCTGCACTTGTGACCTGTTGACATTTAGGCAACCATATTTTCTTTGAAGCAGTTTTCAGAGCAAAAGGATGAGAAAACAAATTCCTTGTAATGAATAGAAACACTGCATACACACATTTGAATGAGGTTGATCTGGAGCTATGATCGTCTGTTGATGTGAAGGAACTGTGTATCTAATGAAGGACTGTAATGTAAACTGTTAATGGGGAAGGACAAGACCTAATGAGAATGTTGGCATTCATTGCAGAGGACAGAAAGCACATTTGCTATTGAAGACCATAGAAAGTATTTGTTAAGGAAGATTAGATGTGGGTGATTGATGGTTGTTCCAGCTGGTCTACAAGTTCCTGGGAATAGCATGACCTTGATATTAGCCCCTTTCAGATTTACCATAGAATGACACAAAGTCCTGTAGCATCTCACTAAGGGATAGGGGTTTTCCAGAGTCAAAGATTATGGAGGTATTTCTTAGAACAAAGAATAAGGACTGTTTGGACACTGGAAATTAAACCATCTTTGCTACTATACTCATCTTAGAAAGTTTCTTCAACTAGTTTTTTTTCTTTAAGTGTTTGTTTTTTTTTTTTTTAGTTGTGTATGGACTCAATGCCTTTATTTGTTTTTATGTGGTGCTAGGAGTGAACCCAGTGCCTCACACTTGCGAGGCAAGTGCTCTACCACTGAGCTACAACTCCAGCCCTTAGTTTTTGTTATTTTTTAATGTAAGGAATACCTGTTTGCATCAACTAGTGTTTTCTTCTGTTAACTGTTTTATAATCTTCTAAACAATATGCCAAATTATAAATAATCCAATTACCTGGCGATAATAAACTTTCTAAAATTCTAAATTTGGTATTATTCAAAATATTTTTTATAACAAAAAAGTCATTACATATATGTTGTTCCTGGAGTTATAAAATAAACTGTTGAGAATCTCATATCCTTAACCTTTTGTTTTGTGGGATAGAAACATCCCAGGGATATGTTGTTACCTTTTAATGTTCCACATGTAGTTTTTACTCTCTGATGTGAGCTTCTACTGCTGCAGCTTCACCCAAGTCAGGAGTAGTGGGCAGAACATCAAGGTATGACTTCAGAGTACACATACAACTTGGTAGTAGCTTAAATCAGTAAATATCTCTATACAGTCTTATTTTTTAACCTTTCTTCTTGAAATTGTTTTATTCTAAACTTTCTTCTAGAGAAATAATAGTTTATTTCTATTGCCAGAAAATTGCTAAAATTTTGAGTTAGTCATACAATTACACTTTTTAAGGGTTGAGGGTTTCATCCTCTGAATCCAGGAAATTGCCTGGAGTTCAGAAATTAAATCTTCCCTGTATCTTTACCTGCTTAATGAGGTACCTTGGGGTGAGCGTTGAGTTAGCCATAATATGAGGGAAAGAGAGAAAATGGATAGAAGATCTTTTTTTTTTTTTTTTTTTTTTTTTTTTTTTTTTTTTTTTTTTTTTTGTGGTACCGGAGATTGAACTCAGGGGCACTCAACCACTGGGCCACATCCCCAGCCCTTTTTTGTATTTTATTTAGAGACAGGGTCTCACTGAGTTGCTAAGTGCCTCGTCATTGCTGAGGCTGGCTTTGAACTCGCGATTCTCCTGTCTCAGCCTCCCAAAGTGCTGGGATTACAGGCGTGCGCCACCGCGCCCGGCTGGATAGAAGATCTTGATCAATCATTTCTCATTACAGAATACATAGTTAATTTCATCTACACCGCATAGTTAATTTCATCTCTCCCATAGGATGCCTTCTTAAATACAGTCAGGTGTTTTTGTTTTGTTTTGTTTTGTTTTTGGTACCAGGGATTGATCCCAGGGGTGCTTAATCACTGAACCACATCCCCAGCCCTTTTTATTTTTTATATTTTATTTTGAAACAGGATCTTTTTTTTTAATTCGAAGTTGTAGGTAGTAGAATGCATTACAATTCATAATACACATATAGAGCACATTTTTACATATCTCTGGTTGTATACAAAGTATATTCATACCATTTGTGTCTTCATACATGCATTTAGGGTAATGATATCCATCTCATTCTACCATCTTTTTTTTTTTCCTTTTTACCCCGTTTCCTCTTCCTTTCCCATTGACCTTTCTAGTGTTCCTCTAATCCTCCTATGCTCCCCGTCCCAACTTCACTGTGAATCAGCCTCCTTATATCAGAGAAAACATTTGGCATTTGGATTTTTGAGATTAGCTAACTTCACTTAGCATTATAGTCTCCAATTTGAAACAGGATCTTACTAAGTTACTTAGGACCTTGCTAAGTTGCTGAGGCTGGTTTTGAACTTAAGATCCTCCAGCCTCAGCCTCCCAAGCTTTGTCCTTTTTCATAAATTACAAGTAATTTCTGGATTTCTTTTCTAACCTGGTTTTAATATGTCATTGGCATTTTTGCTTTGAATTATATTTTATATAATCCTGTTCTTAATTTTGAAGGTGATTTGTAAGTATGTTTCTCTCAAAAAAAATCTTTCTCTGAAATCTTTTTCTGAAGTCTATTTGATTTTCCTCTCATCCTCTTCTCATCTCACCACATTCTTGCAACAGAGCCATTCATGATGAGGGCTTGTACAGAATTGAGGGTGTAGTTAAATGTGCTAATTGCCTGAAGGTGCCATTTGAAGCCAGTGGAGGCAGGTCATGGTGTGACTGTCAGTGTGGTTTATGGGAGGTACAGATCCTCACATGTCACATCATATCTATTCACTGTTCTTAAGTCCATCCCCATTAGCTACTTCTAGAAAGCCTGCTCTTTCATTTGCTTTAAGATTTTTCTTAAGCTCAGTACAGATGTGCATTCTGTTCATTCTTTCTTTGTCTAAAATGTTTTTGTTGTAGCAATGTAGTAAATATAGGAAGTAAATTCTTTGAGACAGCATGAGTCACTAGCCAGTCTGGGCATAGCATTGGCCTTAAGTTTCTCAAGTGTTATTCCCCATCCCCACGTATTTTTATCTTGCAACAGACTTCTTATTCATTTCTTAAAAAGTAAATATAACAAAATATTCCTTTCAGTCAAACTTTTGGAGTTTAGCCAGAAGGTCTTTTCAGCAACTTTACTGTAATTTAAAATTCTCAAGTCTGTTTTAAGGCTTCCATAAACCTGTATAAATGCTTTTCTCCATATTGATGTGCTTATATACTGTTTCAGGTGAAGCTTACCTAGACTCCAGTCAGTGTAAAAGTAATGCCCATAGACAGCCTCTAAAACATTTTGAAAAATCTGTTCCTGAAAATGTTTGGGGACATGGTGTTCTTGCAAGTCTGTAAGAGGTAATCAGTCATACAGAGAAGATTGGACACCCACCATGCATGTATTGTGCAGAAGCGTCCTAATGGAGCCTGCCTTCCATATCTTGTGTGTTGATAGCTAAGAATAAAATGGTTGGGAGGCTGAGTCAGGAGGATCGCGAGTTCAAAGCCAGCCTCAGCAATGGCGAGGCGCACTTAGCAACTCAGTGAGACCCTGTCTCTAATAAAATACAAAAAAGGGCTGGGGATGTGGCCCAGTGGTCTAGTGCCGCTGAGTTCAATCCCCAGTACCAAAAAAAAAAAAAAAAAAAAAAAAAAGAATAAAATAAAATGGGCAGTCCAAAAAAAAAAAAGAAGAAGAAGAAGAAAGAAAGAAAAAAAAACAATAACATCATTTGTCTGAATTTTTTTGTTCTTCTTTAAATGTGCTTCTGATTTTTATTTCCTGGTCAGAAGAGCCCAGCCTGGTCCCCATTTGTTATTTTCTATGTATGATCCTCATCAGCTGTTTAACCTTGAAATTATTCAACAATTTCCTAATATTTGCTATGCTTAAAGGCTTAACCCTTCATTATTGATCTGTCAAATGTATATTGAGCATCTTATAAACATGTCAGGCACTAAGCTATATTCTGGAGATGAAGTTGGTGACCATTAGACTCTTATAGTCTGTGCTGGTCTAATGTGAAACACTTCTCATGAGACTTCCTTACAGGGTCATTTTGGATTGCACTCCTCATTTCCTTGTTGCCGTCTTCCCAGATTTGTGCCCTAGAGGGGCATATCCTTCAGCAACTTCCTGGGAATACAGGAATGCAAGATTAATCTGAGCCCTTGAATATCTGAAAATCTCTCTCTTGTCTCTTCTTCCCTGATGAATAGTTTGGGAAGAGAATTGTACATTAAGGATGATTTTCACTCCTTCTACTTTTTTAGGCATTGTTTTTTAGTGTCCTATAGTGTTGTCCAGTGCCAATCCAGTTTCTGAGTCTTTGGCAGTTTTTAGATCGTTTTATCCTTGTATTCTGAACTGGTATTTTTCATACTGAGTACTTAAGAGTTTAGCATGAGGGTCCTTAAATTCTATATCAGTTTTTCTCTTCCATGTACTTTCTGAGTTTTTTCTCTCCTGTTGTCTCTGTTTTGCCTCCACCCCCCACTACCACCACCACCAATTTCCTAGGGAATTCTTCAACTTTGTCTTCTAGTGTAGCTCCTTTTTTCCTCTATCTTATATAACTTCAAAAAGTTTTTTTTTATTGTTATTCTTTGATTTTCTTTCTTGTATTTTTTTTAACATGGTTGCAGTATTTTTTTTTAATATACTATAGTTTATGTTTTTGTTGTTGAAGTTTTTTCTGTTCACTGCACTGTTTGTTTCTACCAGGCTTTCTGTTCTTTATCTGTCTTCATCTTTCCCTTTGGAACCTGGAACCCTTTAACTGCCTGGTGATCTTTGGCTATTGGTATTTTTTTAAGAGTGAAGTATTGAGAAGCTGACTGGGCGCTTTGTAGGTGAAGTTTTTCAAATTGCTGTCTTGGCTACAATTATCCAACATTTTGATTAACGTTTTGTTGGAGGACTACAGTTCTGTGGGACTGTTTGATTGATCCAGGAAAGACTCTTCCAGATTCCTGCTTGACATGGGGGGTGGGGCTATGAGTGCTGGGTGCAGTGGGGAGATGAGGTCTGGGGTCCTTTCTGCTAAATTCTAGAGATTGTCATTCCCTCCATTGAGTCTTATACCTTACATCAACCTAGATGCTCATGTTTGATTTCTAGAGAAACAACTTCAGAGTTATACACTTAGCAAGACGGAAACCCCAAAGAAGTGGGAAAATACCCACAGACAGTGTATTTAGGAATACCTACTGTAAATGTTGAAATGTCCACTTTTCGTTATTTGTCAATCCTGATTTAGTTACAGTAACTGGTAATCACCTATCACGAGGTGACAAGGATAGGTTACTGCTCAGGAGGTGTGTGGCCACCTGGGAAATAAAAATCCGAGATAATGAGTAAGAAATAGAGACAGAGCCAGAAATTAAATATAAAAAGGAGAGTGCCTGATAGGTCTTCCAGTCCTGATAGGAGCTGGAACTGAACAACTGAAAAATGGCCCTGAGTCTTTATTTAAGGGGGAGTACATCAAAGGATCAAAGGCAGGGATAAGGTTTCAGTGGGAGGAGTCTTGGTTCAGTGTGGCAGGGGTCTTTCAGTAAACAGGTTGATTGGCATTTTGGCAAGTCACACCCAAAGGTTGTATGGCTTCACCTGGTCACCTTATCTCTGGTGCTGTGCTGAACTTAAGGTGGAGCAAGGTAGGATGCCCCATTAATTAAGCATTCTCAGACCAGCAGGGTTGCCACTGGGAGTTCCTGATACCGCAGGGGTTTCCTGCCTAATGATGTCAACATCACTTTATTAGTTCATGCACAGGGCTCAGTTCACATATGGGTGGGTCATGGATGGCTTCCGGCAATCATCCATGCATTTTGACAGAAGCCTCACCATCTCAGTGGCAGAATCCTAACTTGGAACATCTCTGAAGATGCTGGGTATCTCCTACTTCCTCCCATTGCCCACCTATAGTGGTCATGAGGGAGGGTGGTCCCTAACTCTGTGGGGAAGGGAATTTGGGGATCTACTTCCAGTCTCCCTGCATTCAGTAGAGGGCCTTGCCCCTCCCTCTTACAGCCAGGTCTTTCTGGGGCTCACACAGGTGAGTTGGCTTTCTCCTCAGAGCAGGCTGTGAGCTTTCATCTTCTCTCACTTTCCATGTCCCCAAGTTCTGGGAGCGTTTTTTTATGTGTTCTGTTTCCTTTTAGTCCATTCTCTTGGCCCCTAGGGGTTTATTCCTTTTATATTTCTTTATTCTCTTTAGAGATGTTTGGGAAGTGAGAAGAGAAAAATCATGTGAGTCCTGCCACCCTTGTTTCAGCCAGAAGTCTCTGATTTATATTCTCAGTATAGCATTTTTACTAATGTGTTGAGATTGAAGACTGAGGCATGACCCAATGGGGCCTGAGGGAAGAGGGGGTCTGAGATGCACAGATAAAGGGAATTGACAGTATGAGCTATCTGCTGAGCAGGGGAAGGAATAGCACCTGCCTTTTTCACCCTTTTGGTCCATATTTTTAATTGGTGCATCATAATTATACACAGTGATGGGATTCATTGTTACATCTTTGTACATGTACATGATAAAACAATATAATTTGGCCAGTATCATTCCCTAGTGTCTCTCCTTTCCCTCTTTTCCTCCCTTCCCCTGGTCCCTTTTCTACTTCACTGATCTCCCTTTGATTTTCATGGGATTCCTTGCTACCCCCCTCCCCTGCACCTTTCTATTTCTTATTCCTCTCTAGCTTCCACAAATGAGAGAAAAGATATGAACCTTGACTTTCTGAATTTGGTTTATTTCATTCAGTATTTTCAAGTTTCATCCATTTTCCTGAAAATGATATAATTTCTTTCTTCTTCATGGCTAAATAAAGCTCCATTGTATATGTATACCACATTTTCTTTATCCATTTATCTATGATGGACACCTAGCTGCTTCCATAGTTTGGCTATTGTGAATTGTGCTGTGTGCTACGGTAAACATGGGTATGCATGTATCACTGTAGTATGATGACTTTAATTCTTTAGGATTAATATTGAAGAGTGGTATAGCTGGGTCATGTGGTGGTTCCATTCCTAGTCTTTTGAGGAACCTCCATACTGATTTCCATGGTAGTTGTACTAATTTACAATCCTACTAACAGTGTAAAAGTGTTTCTTTCTCACATGTTTTTTTTCCAACATTTATTATTATTTGTATTCTTGTTTACTGTTATTTTAACTGGAGTGAAATGAAATCTCAGTGTAGTTTTGATTTGCACTTTCCTAATTGCTAAAGATGTTGGAACATTTTTTCATGTATCTGTTGGCCATTTTTATTTTTTCTTTTGAGAAGTATCTGTTTAGTTCATTTGCCCATTTATTAATTGAGTCATTTGGGTTTTTTGTTTTTGTTTTTGTTTTTTGTTTTTTGTTTTTTTAGTTCTTTATATATTCTGGATATTAATTCTCTGTCAGAAGAGTAGCTAGCAAAGACTTTTCTCCCATTCCGTAAAGTCTGTCTTCAGATACTTTTTTTCTTTTGCTTTGCAGAAGCTTTTTTAATTTGATGTCATCCATTTATTAACTTTTGGTATTATTTCCTGAGCTATAGGGGTCCAATTGAGAAAGTCATTGCCTGTGTCTATATGCTGAAGTGTTGATGTTGCATTTTCTTCTAGGAGTTGCATAGTTTCTGGTCTAATTCCTAGATCTCTGATCCATTTTGAATTGACTTTTGTTAAGGGTGAGTGGTAATGGTCTAGTCTCATTCTCTACATATGGACAACCAGCTTTCCCAGCACTATTTGTTAAAAGGCTATCTTTTCTCCAATGTATGTTTTTAGCACCTTTGTCAAAGTTCAGATAACTATATCTGTGTAGGTTTTGTCTCTGTGTCTTCTATTCTGTATCTTTGGTTTATGTATCTGTTTTTATGCCTGTACCATGCAGTCTTTGTTAGTATAGTTCTGTAGTATAATTTGAAGTCAAGTATTGTGATGCATCCAAGCATTGCTTTGGGGTGGGGTGGGGGGCTTAGAATTGCATTGGTTATATGGTTCTTTTATTCTTCCAAACAATTTTAGGACTATTTTTTATAGTTATGTGAAGAATGTCATTGGTATTTTGATGTGGATTACATTGAATATATAAGTTGTTTTGGGTAATCTGACCATTTTAGCATATCAATTCTGTCCATTCATGAACATGAGAGGTCTTGCCATCTTCCTTTTATCTTCTTCAGTGTCTTTCTTTGTTGTTCTATAGTTTTCATTGTAGAGGTCTTTTACCCTTTACCTCCTTGGTTACATTTATTCCTAGGCCTTTTTTTTTTTTTTTTTTGGGTGGGGAGGGTATTTTCACCTAATTTTGGAAAACCATATTGATGATTGTATATGTTTATGTTCTTGGAAATGGGGGGCAGTGAGAGCTTTCAAAAAATTCACATTCATTGTCAAAAATTTGGAAATTATAATCAGATGAAACAAAAATAACATAATTTAAACAAATATATATATAAGGTCTCTAGCTTCCCATCATGTGACCTGCAGTAGTTCCTGTACTAGTCCCCAGTTCTGGAGCATTTAGGCTGATACCAACTCTTCCCTGGGATGGAGTTTTCCTTACGTGCTGGTGTCCTTGGGTGGCAGCTTGAGGTCAGATGGTTTAGTTACCTGGTTCCTGTGACATAGGATGAATGGTTTCTCAGAGTTGGGGAGGAGCTATTCAGAGGCTTCTTTTACTTTTAGGCTTTATAGGATTGTGAAATGACCGTGTTTCTTTCAAGGTTTTAGCACCTGCAAAAAACTTTCCCAAACTTTTATTGCAAATCCTCAGATTACACTTGGTTTCCACCTTGTAGCCCCACAGTTTGCACTCAGCAGCCATCCTGATTGGAAAATGAGCAGTAAAGATGGTTTCAACAGAGAGTTCATGCAACATCTTCCATTGTGACCCACATAAGAAACAAAGTAGAAAGAGAGATTATGGTGGTCATTAAATTTTATAATGGGACATTTATCTTAAGTTTTTTTTAAACTGAGGATTGAGCTACATCCCCAGCCTATTTATTTATTTTTTTTATTTATTTATTTATTTATTTATTTATTTATTTATTTATTGGAGACAGTGTTTTGCTGAGTTGCTGAGGCTGGCCTCAAACTTGCTATCACCCTGCCTCGGCCTCCTGAGTTTCCAGAATTACAGGAGTGCACCACTGTGCCCAGCTGTCTTAATGTTGTTTTTATCAATTACCTCCAATTTGCCCCAAACATCCAGGGTTTGAAGAAGTCAAGCTCCAGATTGCTTCAGGGCTTTAAAACAAAGATTTGTTTTTCTGCCCTGTAGTTACAGTAAGTAGAAGAAGAGGCACACAGAAATCCTCATAACAAGTGTCTGCTGCCACTATACCCCATGAGTAGCATTGAGCAAACTGCTGGCTGTGTGGGGGTAGGTCTTGCATTGTGTCCCAGTTCAACTTAACACATGAAAGTCACAGTTGGTGTTTGTCCTGCTAGGATAAGTAAGACCTGTCTCCCTTTTAAAATTTCTGTTTCTTTTTTAAAAGAACAAAAATTGGATTGCCTTTTCTAATTAATTGTAAAATTTGACTCTAACTTTAGTGGATAATTCCATGAATATACTCACATGTGGATCATAATGATGTGGAAGCAGTCAGAAACAGTGGCACATTTCAGAGGGGACCACAGGCCCAGTCTGATTCCTGCACCAGACTTAGTGGGTGTTTGGGAGGGGAAGGGTCAGCATTTATCAGACACAGTTCATGTAGATACTTGGAGCCCACCACACAACTGGTAGACCCTTGAGCTCCCTTTTGCTTTTAAGCCATTCTTTGGAAGTATTCCCCTTCTTACTCCTATTGTTTGTATTTATTGGCAAATTATAGTATTCTATATTAAAGGAAAACGGAATGTAGTAGCTAATTTGTATTTTTCTGTTATTATGGTCATAGCAGTGGTTCAGGGGGAAAAAAAGAATAAAAAATATGGCCGGGCGCGGTGGCGCACGCCTGTAATCCCAGCACTTTGGGAGGCTGAGGCAGGAGGATCACAAGTTCAAAGCCAGCCTCAGCAATGGTGAGGCACTTAGCAACTCAGTGAGACCTTGTCTCTAAATAAAATACAAAAACGGTCTGGGGATGTGACCCAGTGGTCGAGTGTCCCTGAGTTCAATCCCTGGTACCACACACACACACACACACACAAAAAAAAAAAAAAAAAAAAAAAAATGACTGCCCCAAAGCAGATCAACTAGTCAGCCCAAATCCATTTTACTCAGATCCAGCCAGTTTGTAACATCTGAATAAAAAACTGAATCACAAAGGGGAAAAAAAGTAGGCTTAACTTACCTGACACCAACTTCTAATGGTGTTTTTGCTACTTTTTGGGGGGGAGGTGGTGGAATTTTATTCTTTACTCCAGAAGACTTGAAAAAATTCATCATCTCTTTAACTGAATGTCCTGAAGAATTAAGCCAGTTCCTTTTCTAACTTGAACACAGACCCCATGTTGACTGCTGGCCCTTAAGTTTATGTTCCCCCCAAAACTTGTGTCGTAGGATGGAAAAAGAGTTTGGCCCTATGCATACTGCCCCCTTCCCAGTGGGTCAGCATTTCCTGAGCTCCTGGGCCTGTGTGGGTGCTGGAGACCATGCTGAGCAAACAGGCAGACATGGAGAGCATTTTTAAATCTCACCCACTTTCAGATACCATGCAGAACCTTCTTTCACCCTGAGAACACATTCCCCCAGCAGTAGGTTTTGTGAGCCTCTCTTGGCTCTCCTGTTCCTTTAGGAATCAGAGGGTTTATTCCTACACATGGGTGGCTACAGGGCCTACTCTGCTGATCTTCAAAGAGTGTGACTTAGTCTTTGGGGCCATTCATGAGCTTAGTAGGACCAAAAGTGGCATTCTTTCCAGGCACACTTATTTGGTAACTGCAGTCTCAAGTTTACACACTTAAAAATACATACACATTTATTTATTTATTTATTTTTATGTGGCGCTGAGGATTGAACCCAGCACCCCAGATGTGCGAGGCAGGTGCTCTACCATTGATCCACAGCACCTGCCCCTCAAGTTTACATTTTTCTTTTGGGAAAACCTTTTCATAATTCTGCCTGCAAAATTATATTGACCACCTCTAGTTGTTAAGTCTTATTTCTTTAAGCAGTTTATGTCTGTTAACTCTTCTAATCTCATTCGGCTGCTGTTAATTGGGCTTTATCTAGGGCCATCTGTGTGCTCTGGCATATCTAGAAGGATTTCTAATATTTAGATTTTTGTCTTTATAGTTATCAGGTATATAAGGAATCACAATCATGGTGAGACACTTGGTCATGCAAGACTAAAATTGTAATTATTTTTCTTAACAGATGCAGCAGCTTTTTTATGAGAATTATGAACAGAACAAGAAGGGGTACATCAGAGATCTCCATAACAGTAAGATTCACCGAGCTATCACATTACACCCGAACAAAAACCCACCCTACCAGTACAGACTACACAGCTACATGCTCAGTCGCAAAATTGCTGAGCTGCGTCATCGCACAATACAGCTCCACCGAGAAATCGTCCTGATGAGCAAATACAGTAACACAGAGATTCATAAAGAGGACCTCCAACTGGGAATACCCCCTTCCTTCATGCGGTTTCAGGCCCACCAACGAGAAGAGATTCTAGAATGGGAGTTTCTGACTGGGAAATATTTGTATTCGGCTGCTGATGGTCAGCCTCCCCGGAGAGGAATGGACTCAGCCCAGAGGGAAGCCTTGGATGACATCGTCATGCAGGTGATGGAAATGATCAATGCCAATGCCAAGACCCGGGGGCGCATCATCGACTTCAAGGAGATCCAGTATGGCTATCGCCGTGTGAACCCCATGTACGGGGCAGAGTACATTCTGGACCTGCTGCTTCTGTACAAGAAGCACAAAGGTAAGAAGATGACAGTTCCTGTGAGGAGGCACGCATACCTACAGCAGACTTTCAGCAAGATCCAGTTTGTAGAGCATGAGGAACTAGATGCACAGGAGCTGGCCAACAGAATCAATCAGGACTCTGGATCCCTATCCTTCCTCTCCAATTCCCTGAAGAAGCTTGTTCCCTTCCAGCTCCCTGGGTCCAAGAATGAACGCAAAGAGCCCAAAGAAAAAAAGATAAATATACTGATCCCTTTGTCTGGACGTTTTGACATGTTTGTAAGATTTATGGGAAATTTCGAGAAGACATGTCTCATCCCAAATCAGAACGTCAAGCTTGTTGTCCTGCTTTTCAATTCTGACTCCAACCCTGATAAGGCCAAACAAGTTGAACTGATGAGAGATTATCGCATTAAGTACCCTAAAGCTGACATGCAGATTTTGCCTGTGTCCGGAGAGTTTTCAAGAGCTCTAGCCCTTGAAGTGGGATCTTCCCAGTTTAATAACGAATCTTTGCTCTTCTTCTGTGATGTTGACCTGGTGTTTACTACCGAATTCCTGCAACGGTGTCGAGCAAATACAGTTTTGGGCCAACAAATATATTTCCCAATCATCTTTAGCCAGTATGATCCAAAGATTGTTTATAGCGGGAAAGTTCCCAGTGACAACCATTTTGCCTTTACTCAAAAAACTGGCTTCTGGAGAAACTATGGGTTTGGCATTACTTGTATTTATAAGGGAGATCTTGTCCGAGTGGGTGGCTTTGATGTTTCCATCCAAGGCTGGGGGCTGGAGGATGTGGACCTCTTCAACAAGGTTGTCCAGGCAGGTTTGAAGACGTTCAGAAGCCAGGAGGTAGGAGTAGTCCACATCCACCATCCTGTCTTCTGTGACCCCAATCTGGATCCCAAACAATACAAAATGTGCTTGGGGTCCAAGGCATCAACATATGGGTCCACGCAGCAGTTAGCTGAAATGTGGCTGGAGAAAAATGATCCAAGTTACAGTAAAAGCAATAATAATGGCTCTGCACGAACAGACTGATGTCCAGCTCTGCTGGACAAGACATTTTTAATTACCTAATTTATTTTTCAAAAATTTTTGTATGATCAGTTTTTGAAGTCCATACAAGGATATATTTTCCAAGTGGTTTTCTTATATAGGACTCCTTTAAGATTGAGCTTTTTGAACAAAATGTGATCAATGTTTGCCTTTGAACACATCTTCTTGCTGAACATTATGTAGCAGACCTGCTTAATTCTGACTTGAAATGTCCCTGATGAACAAAACCTTTTATGTTTTTTACATTTCCTTTCCAGGCCCCTTCTCTATAGTCCTATGGCAGAAAACATGAACATTCCTATGAAGTATTATTATAACAAACAAACAAACAAAACACTGTAACTCTGGTAAATGTTCTGTTGTGACTGTTAACCTTGCACAGATTCTACCTTTTGTCTTTCTTTTTTACAAGTTTTTTTTTTTTTTAAAGCCATCTCAAGTTCCAGTTGTAAAATAAGTAAATGTGATAATATCTATGTCGGCGGCAGCAGCATCTTCAGCAAAGCTTTCCAGAGTTGATTATTTCCCCCACACTATACTCTACCCATCAAGGTCAAGTAGCTTTGACAAGCAAGGGGAGTAAGAACACCACAGCCAGAGCTGGTGGTTCGCGTAATGCTGTGTCCTAAGCAGGCCTGGCACCACATTACTAGAAACATTTGGCGTTTTCTCTCTTGCTAACCCCTCTCTTTAGAGGGTAAAATATTAATATTTAGAATGATGAAGAAGAATTACTGTAATGATTCAAAAGTATGCAAGCTAAACAAACAAAAACACCCTAATGAAAACATGGGGGGAGGTGCATTTGGTTTCATTCACTTCATCCTGCGTATTGTGGAGATGGTTACTTCATTCTTTAATTACTGTTTGTTTTATCCTTGGCATCTGAATACCTTTAATTTATTTAATATCCATTGTTTAGAGCTCTGCCATTTCTTGAGTACCTGTTAGTATTAGTATTTATGTGTACCAGGAGTGTGGTTAGTATGTTTTATTTGCAGTAAACCGATCTCCAAAGATTTCCTTTTGAAGAGACTTTACCCCTTTCTTAATTTTCACATTCCTGTTTTACTAAATATTAAGTGTTCTTGGACAATTTTGGTGCTCATGTGTTTGGGGGACAAAAGTGAAGTGACTTTGTCATTATACCAGAATGTTTGTTTTTAACTCACAGATCAAATGTGCCTTAATTTTTTTTTTCATTTAGATTTCAAACAGTTGATAGATTTGCCATTTTAATACACATCATTGGAGATCTGCTTATTTGTAAATAGCCTATTTCTCATTTGGAAAAATAAACCAGTGAACAATATTTTTCTATTGTACTTTTGAAAACCATTTTGTTTCATTATTCCTGTTTTAGCTGAAGAATTGTATTACATTTGGAGAGAGTAAAAAAACTTAAACACAGATTCATAAAGCTTTTCGAGTTATTTGAGGGAAGTATTTCTATGGGCTGCAGTTGGGGAGTGAAATGAAACTCATTTTCAAGTGCCTCTTCCTCCGTTCTTCCTAGAATGGACTCTTCTCGTTTGTTCCTCATCCGCTTGCTGACTTGGTGTTCTCAAAACAGACCAGGCCCTTGTCAGGCTCCACAATGCAAGTGCACCTTCTGAGCCCATTGAATCTGCATTTTAACTTAGTGCCCCACGTGTTCGACTAGTGTTTAACTAGCGCTGTGCGTATATGTTCTTGGGGTTTTAGGACTGTTCTAGCTAGAAGATAACTTGCATACAGTTGCTGTCTGGCTCAACATTAACTTCGACTAGTGTTTAACTAGCGCTGTGCATATATGTTCTTGGGGTTTTAGGACTGTTCTAGCTAGGAGATAACTTGCATACAGTTGCTGTCTGGCTCAACATTTTTTAAAAACTGCGCTCTCTGATGCCAAAGTAGCAAGCTTTTGTGGATGAGAATTACACTCCCAGGAGAGGTATTTACAGTGTAATGACAGTTAAATCCCAGCATAATGACATTGTGCTCACAAAAAGAATTGCTGTAATTCTGCCTAATTGCCATTTACTCTGTGGGAGTGTTTAGTTTTTTCTTGGGAAGAAAAGCAGAGATGCTTTTATTCTCCAGTAAGGAAGAGCATAATCCGCATCTTGATGTCGAAGTCATGTAAATCCCTCCTGTTTATCCTGACAGAGAATTGTAGGGATTTGGGATTTGGGTTGGGGACACGAGCAACAAACGTATGAAGCTGCATGTCCATCTGTCCAGCATCTTGGTGACACCTGGCTAAACTTGCCATTTCCTTTCCTATTCCTGTCGTGACTGCCCGTCCTCACATCCATGGAAGTGCTGCCTCCCTCCAGGGCTGTCTCAGGAATGCTTTCGGGTCCCAGCTCCCCGCCCCTGGCAGTGCTGCCTGCTGGCCTCCAGGTTCCACTCTCCTGTCGCTCCTCAGTCACTTCAGGGCTCTCCTTCTGCCAGTGGGTGGAGTTCATAGTCTCACTGCCACTCAGGCCCTCTTCAGCTTGGCTTTTGCCCCCAGGTCCATCAGTCTCCATTCTATAGGGCACTTCCTCCAGCCATGCCAGCTCCAGATTTGGGGACATTAGTCTCTGCTGCTCTGGCATGTGTTATCTCTCCGTGCTTGTCCTCTGCAGCCAGAGTGCCCCATTGTTCACTCTGATGGCATACGGGACCCTTCCTGTGTAGGTGTGATCGGGGGACTTGCTCTTATGCTTTTGTGATAATGTCTCCCTTTCTAGACCTCCTGGAGGGCAGACATGGGTCTCTTTTTTCCTGGTGCTCCCCAGTGTGTAGGGAATAATGGTGCTACTCTCCACCTGCGTGCCCTTCCCTGACTGTATCCCTTCCCAACAAAATGTCCTGTGGCTTTCCCACAAGTCTTGGCCACCATTGGATAGGCTGAGATCTGCAGCTTCCACTCTGGGCCTGGGAATAGTTCCTTCTCCCCTTGAACTCTGAAAGCTGTTTATACCTTTTTCTTTCATTTGTTACTTCCTACTTCGTTATAGCATGTGTTAGTCTCTTTTTTTAAAAATATTTTTTTAGATGTTGATGGACCTTTATTTTATTTATTTATTCATATGTGGTGCTGAGAATCAAACCCAGGGCCTCACACATGCCAGGCAAGTGCTCTACCACTGAGCCACAACCCCAGCCCAGTCTTTTCTTAATACCTCTCTGCATTAAAAATAAAGCACATGTCCCCAAACCCAAACACACCTGACAACCCTTACTATCAGTATTTAAGAATAATAGGTGAATAGGGTTAAAAAGTGGGGAAGAAATCACCATGCATGAAGGCATGGAAATGGAAATCTCCCTTCCTGTCCCGCCTCAGGTCCTCCCTACAAAGAACCACAGGGCTTGTGTGTCCTGGCTGGAAAGGTGCATATGTGTGCGTGAGTGAATTGTGTACAGATTAGAATAGGTAGCATTTTATGAATTTATATATACAAACCAGAGAAAACTGTGTACTGGCTTAGGTATGTGAACCCTGGCAAGAGCCTTTTAGGGAACTGTAGGGCAGAAGAAGCCGTGGCTCCCGAAGGGTTCTGTGACAGTGTATGGGCAGGGCAGTGGATTCCTGGGCACTATGGTTACATCTCAGGAGCCCTGCCTGGAGTGGACCAGGACAGCCTCATCATAAGGCCGGGTCACTTGGTTGGCACAGGTATTCTGGGCCAGGATAATACTGGAGCATGGATGTTGGCCATAGCATCCCAAGACCCTCATGTTTAGAGAAGAGGGCCAGGTGTCACACAACACAAGCTGTGAGACATCCCTTTGAGCTGCAAAAGCAGGCAGGCCACTGGAAGTGAGGACAGAGCATCCCCTTCACTCAGGACTAAGAGCAGGAGGGAAGTGGAAATCCCTTTTATGGGCTTGCTGATCAAGTTCAGGAGCCCTGTGGGCAAAGTGTGTGTGAGCCTCCTTCCTGCCCAGCCCTTTGACCACATCCTATTACAAAGTCCTCAAAGCCTTGCCCTGACACAGCCCAGGAGTGGAAGTGTGGTTTCTTTTTCTCAGATTTCTGATGCAGGAGGATCTGGCACACCTTCACATACCCACCATTTGTCATGCTGTTTGACCCAAGCCAAACAACAGTCATGTTTTGTCTCCTTGTGCCCTTGAGGGATCACCTGGAAATCTAGGTGTTCTCAGCAGCCACTTCCACTTGTCACTGTGTTCATGGTCAAATGTATGTGCAAGCGAGTTGTAGTCACCGTGCCCTGTCTTTTAAGGACACGCTTAGGTTCAGGGGACTCACAGGCTTTCAGACATGTTGCCTCTGCTGCTGGGGTCTTGCCTTTCAAGACCTGCTCTCCAGTAAGGTGGCACACCTGCAGGGTTTCTATCCACTGGACCATCTGCCAATGGCTGAGGGATTCTGTCTGAACCCCAAATGCCTGAAGTCTCTTCTTACGCTGTCTTGTCATGAAGGGAACCAAGGCCCTCCCCACAACTGTACAGACGCCTGCCCTGGGGGATTAGGCTGCATTACTCCTGCATGAAGTGCTGTAATCTCTGCTGCAAAGGAGCTTATGTGCCACGCGACCAGAGAGCCAGCTGGGGCTAAGGTGGCTGCACAGGGCTGCCACCTGCCTGGGTGGGTCTCATGGTAATTTGAGAATCTTTGAAAGATGTCTCCTGTTCCATTTGTAAGTCAAATGCCCACAGCAGATTTGCTTAGTCTAACTTGTTACAAATGCACTAAAGATGGAAAGATCACAATGCAGTGGGTCAGATTACAGCAACTCATTGTGTATGACTTCCAGTGAAGAAAAAAGCCTCTCCTATTAGTTTTCCTATGCTTCAGAGTTTTGTTTGTTCTTTTGCAGGCAAGCGGGGGTTAGAATGGGTATAAATCTTCAACCAGAAATCATAAGGCCAATTAGGCCAGGGGCTGGCTTGTCATTGGTGCAGCTAAACCACTTAAATATGTCGTACTTTTTTTTTTTTTTTGGTACCAGGGATTGAACTCAGGGGCACTCGACCACTGGCCACATCCCCAGCCCTTTTTTGTATTTTATTAGAGACAGGGTCTCACTGAGTTGCTAAGTGCCTCACCATTGCTGAGGCTGGCTTTGAACTCGCGATCCTCCTGCCTCAGCCTCCCAAGTGCTGGGATTACAGGCATCCGCCACCGCGCCCGGCAAGTCTGGCTAGAAGCTATAGTTTATTTAAAATGGCAAGAGTAGCCACGTGTGGTGGTACACACCTATAATCCCAGCAGCTCAGGAGGCAGAAGGATCGCAGATTCAAAGCCAGCCTCAGCAACTTATCGAGGCCCTGAGCAACCTGGCTCAAAATAAAAAAGGGCTGGGGATGTGGCTTAGTGATTAAGCACCCCTGGATTCAATCCCTGGTACCAAAAAATAATAATAAAAAAAAATAATAATAATACTTATGCCTGGCTGCTTTTAATAAGAAATATAATAAGTTGATCTAATCATTTAAATGGTGCAAATTAAGCAAGCTCTGAAATCTACTTAAATGAAGCTGGTGTTATCTGTAGTGAATTTCTCTCCATGAGGTGGTCCAGCCCAGTTAAATTGGCTCCTGGGGTGCTGCCTCTCTTTCTCTTGCTGATTTGTCACAACTAACTGCCGTGTGTGTGTGTGTGTGTGTGTGTGTGTGTGTGTGTGTGTATGTGAAGCCACTGCCCTTGGGATCCCTGGATAGCTGCCCTATGTATGTTCCCATTGGAGAAAAATGAAGCCCTTCTAGCCAGACTTTAAAATCATTAATTTTGAATTAAATTTGTCTTCCTTTAGGCAAAAGCTTACTTCTCAGAACATACCAAAGGGCAGTGTTGGTGCCAGGCTTAATATGTCCTGAAGCCTTCTGCCCTTCCTGCAGTTTAGAGGATAGAAATGAACCATTTCTGACAATGCACTTTGAAATGATCCCCCATTAGTGTTGTGAGGGAAGCAATTCAGATTTTTGAATGAATTCTGTTTCCTCCTTTGTAAATGATGATATTAACCACAGTGTAAAGAGCATATACAGTTGGCCCTGTACCTGAGGGTTGCATTTCCATGGATTCAACCAACCTCGCATTGAACATCTTTGGAGGGAAGAATTGTATCTGTACAGAACATGTACTGGCTTTTTGCCCTTAGCCATTATTCTCTAAACAATCCAGTGTAACAACTCTTTACAATTTTACAATACAGTGTAACATCCATGTTGTATTAGGTATTATGAAGTATACAGGAGGATGTATGTAGGGTCTATGCAAATACTACATCATTTGATATAAGAGCTTCCACTGATATTGGTATAGGGGTTGGGGGGGGGGAATCCTGGAACCAAGCCCAGGTGGATACTAGGAAATAATAGCAAGTATAAGGAAGAAAGGAAGGGGAAGGAAAGATCTATGGTTTCTCACACCACCCTATTCCACTCTGGCAAGTTCCTGTGGAGGGTTTCACATGTATTTACGGTTTATTGTAATGGTGGACGTACAGTTTGGCATCTTGCACTTTCTTTCCTCCACAATGATAATTTAAAATCATCTTTAAAGGCTGCTTTCTCCCTAAAATTGAAGGTTCCCCTAATATCAACCATCTCTGGTGTCCCACTGTCCCATCTTGAATAATGCGATAGGGAGCACCTTCTGCCCAGGGTCCTTTTTGTACGTTGGGTCATCTGATGGATTTCCAGAGGTGGCACATTCACTTCTAGGGCTGAGCTACTGGGTTTTGGACCTGCTGACATGACACAGTCATCTGGTATTTTTCTGGTCAATGTCGACATTTTGTACCTACTAGCATTTCTAAAAAAAAAAAAAAATTTAAAGTCTATTTGAACAATGAAATGACCTTCAAGAAACTCTGGGGATATTGCGCACAGTATCTTGCTTACCTCATCCTCAGGAAATGGCAACTCCACAAACCCAGCTCTGTGGCCGTTAAACTTTGAGTCACAACAGGGTGAGAAAAAAAGGGCAGACAGATATATTGATGACTCAGGGAGTGAGGAGAGGCAAGTTCCAGACGCAAGGCCTCTTTGGGAATGAGGTATACTCCATGCTCAGGCCGATGATGACCCTCCTCCCAGGAGAAAGGTTGGGCATGGCAAGGACTGGAAGCTGCCAGCTCAAGATAAGAGCAGCTTTTTCCAGACTAGGCAAGGCAGCCAGAGTGCTGAATAAAGCTTAGATGGGACCAGAAATACCAGGCGTCCCCTGGAGAACCAGAAGTGATTTTCTGATAAGGAAAAGTATACATTTGCAAACAGATGGAAATAAAATTTTGATATTCAAAGATGAAACTACTGACATGTTCTAGGCAAGTTTTGAAGAATGATGATATATTTTATAGAAAAAAATTTTTTTTAAAGTTATAATTTAGGGCTGGGGTTGTGGCTCAGTGGTAGAGCGCTCGCCTAGCACATGCGCAGCCCGGGTTCGATCCTCAGCACCACATAAAGATAAAGGCATTGCATAAAACTAAAACAAATAAATAAATATTTTTAAAAAGTTATAATTTATCATCTGGCTTTGGTGCTACTTGGAAGCCATAGCACATTACTGGACTTGGAGGTAGTGTTTGGCTATGGGCTAGAGTCCCAGCTCTTGAAGACTCCATGAATGTTTGCTTTTGTAGGGGGTGCAAGTGGTAAAGGCAAGATATCAGCATATCCCCTGGCAGAAAAGGACAAGGAGAGGTCCTTGTTCCATCCCCGAATCATTGAAGTGGGGATTTCTAAGAGGGCCATGGACTCCCAGGAAGCAACTGCTAATAGATGTACCTTAGCAACTTTCCAAGGGCTAAAGGATCCCAAAGGTCTGAAGTGGCTCACCAGGCTGTCACTGGGTAATGAACGGTTTACATTATGATTCACGGGCCTTTAAAGTTAGATTTGGGGATGGCCCTTTCTCCTGAAAGGATGTGACTTCCAGCAAATATTCACCAGTTTCTCTGAGGCAGGTTGTCAGCACAGTCACTGTCTGGGCCACGTCCTCAGGAAGGTATGACTTGTATGTTCCACCAATACGGTAGGATCAGAAGGCCCTGTCCAACCCTAGCTGATTTGTTGTGGGTCTGCCAGGAATTGCTGGGCAGCCTTGGCCTCTGCCTGTTGAGAACATAGGTCTCAGCTGCCAGATCTCCCATGGAGTGTGGAAGATGCATGGTTTCCACTTCCTATCAGACTCGGGGACCCTTCAGTCAGCCCATCATGGCCCTGGCCTACAGTCCCATCTCGCTGCCCTCCCGCCTAGCCAAGGGCTGGGTGCTGTGACCGTTTCCTCCAAGTCACTCCTGCCAACTGTCACTCCAAGTTACTTTCCTCCAAGTCACTCCACAGCCCCCTAGTTGCTTTGGGAGGTGAGTTTGTCACAAAATTGCTCCATTTCTCTCCCCCAGTGGGTACACTGACAGCAAGGCTCTGCTTGCCTTGATTTCCCAACTAGATGTGTTTGCCTTTCTTCTGCCTCAACAGCAGTCAGTTTCAAATTAAAAGGAAAATATCCACAAGCCACAAGATTTGAGAGAAAATGTGATACAGACTTTCATGGGTTTGCTACTAAAACACTGTAGACTGTCTTAAAATGAATGGTCTGAGAGAATGCAGAGCTGCCAACTTTGATGACGAACACTGCAAATTGAATCCATTTGCAGATTGTGACATCAGAAGCACAGTTCCTACTTGGGACAAGAAAGCGCTGTGCTCGGGTTCTGAATGGCAAGCAGGCATCCATTACTGCTAATCTAGTAGTTTTGCCAGTCTGTAGTCCTCGGGTGAGCATTAAAACTAGATGAGAGCTCGCTGCACTGTTCCTATGTGCTCTTAGCAAAACACCCCTCTCCACCGGGTGTGCTGCTTGCATATGGCTAAATTGTACATCCCAAAGTAGTAGAGCCCGCAGCTGGAGACAGGATGAGGGATAGTGATTCTACTGTACTGTTAGGTGTTTCCCTGTACCCCATTTTATAGACCAACTTGTGCTTAGATAAACCCACGAGAGTTTAGGGTAAAGGGCAGTGAATAAAAAGACAAAGAACTGGGCTGATAGTGAGCTGTTTGCTTTGGCACTGGGGAAAGAAATGGGGCCTCAGAACCAGGCTGATTTGAGTGAGTCGGTGTGGGCCCTGGCCAGCTAGGACTGGCTCATGAACACTGATTCCCAACTCCGCATGTTTAGTGACATCATACCAGGAGCCTGAAATTGGCTGAGGTGAAGTATTTACACTACAGGAAATGGCAAATGCTTCAAAGCAGTTTTTTTTTTTTTTTTTCTTTTCAAGTTGAATTTACCAGCACAGCCCTGGTTTGGATCAACTCTACAGACATTGCGCCAGGTCCTGGGCCAATCTGCTTGGCTGCAGCCGTGTGATTGTGGACAAATTGTGTGCGCCAGAGCGTTCTCTGTAAAATGGGAACAGTTATCTTTCCATCCTCCCAAGATTAAATAGAGAATCAATTGAACTTGACTCTTGTCCCTTTATGTCAATTATAATGCCACTTTCCACACCATCTCCACCATCCACTCCAAAATGTCAGCTCTTTCCACACCCACATCTGGTGAGTCATCAAAGCTCCTAAATCCAGATAATGTCATCAGGATGGCCCCTTCCCTACCCCATCATCTCCAGACAAAGCTGCATTTACAAAAGCATGACTTGCTCATTTCCAGTTCCTCCAGTCCAGCCCTTCCTTAAAACAAAACAAAATAAATCTTATCTAACTTTCCTGCTTAAACACTGCACTGGTTCAATCCCAGGCTATGTGGCCTGACTGCCCTCAGGCTCTGCTGGAATAGCCTCTGCGTGCTTTTTCAACCTCATTTGTGCTCAACAACTCCCTGTCCATCACTGCAACCCCATTCACCCCTTCCCTCTACTGAAGAGGAATCCAAGATTTGCCAAGAGGCATCCTATACCTGAAATGTCCACTGTGGATTCTGGCAGCACTACCCTTTGAGTTCGGCCTTTCCAGGTTTGGTCATGCCTTCCTATCCCAATCCCAGGTCCCCTTCCCACTTGCTGAGGTAAGTTCTCTTTCATAGCTGGGGACTTTGTGTCTCCCTCTGCTGGTTGCCTGGCCACCATATCACATTGGTCAAGACCAACTCAGTCATCACTAGGAGCTCCCAGGGACCTGGAAGGTCATGGTGTGCAACCAGTGCTAGTTTCCTTTATATTGGCTGAGTTATTTGTTAAAGGAATATAATAGCTAAAATTAAATATTTCTATAAAGACAGCCTGGGACTTTCATTTTTTAAGGTGAAAACAAACAGCTTCCAGTTATAAGAACAAGAACCTTACTTCACAGATAGGGAATGTTTTCTTTCTGGAACCATGAAGTTAACATTTATGGAGCAATTATGAAGTGCCAGGCACTTTACAGATGTTACTTCATTTGCTGCTCCCTCAATCCCTGTGAGATCAGTATTCTTGACTTCAGCTGCAGATGAGGAATTGAAGTGCAGAGTGTAGGTAACATTCCCAAGATCACAGAGCTATAAATGGCAGATCCAAGATCAACACCAACATCAGACTTGTTCCAGAATCCATATCTGTGGAAAAAGAAAATGCAGTGCATCCCTAAATGCCAGAAAGATTCAAGATTCTCAACTTAGATTACTCACAGATTATCAGAAAAAGGCAGCTCCTTGAATAGAAGTTTTCAAAACTATAGAACTAGGGAGCTCATAAATAGTCGATCTATTTTTATTTTTTATTTCCTCTAACTTTTAAAAGGTTAAATTTTTTTTTTTTTAGATATAGGTGGACACAATACCTTTATTTTATTTTTATGTGGTGCTGAGGATCGAACCCAGTGCTTCATGCATGGTAGGTGAGTGCTTTACTACTGAGCCACAACCCCAGCCCAACGTTAAATTTTTTTTAAACATTTATTTATTTACTTTAGTTGTACACAATGCAATGCATTTATGTTTACGTGGTGCTGAGGATTGAACCCGGGCCGCGCACGTGCGAGGCGAGCGCTCTGCCGCTGAGCCACAACCCCAGCCCCCCAACGTTAAATTTTTTTAAAGTCCATTTTCTGTTGCTATAACAAAATACCTGAGACCGGGTTAATTGCAAAAAATATAAATTTATTTAGCCCACAGTTCTTGAGGCTGGGAAGTCCAAGGACATGGTGGTAGCATTGGATGAGTCTTCTTGCTGCATCATAACATGGTGGAGGGGTATCACATTGGTGAGACAAAGCAAGTTCAGATCTCTCTTCCTCATCTTAGAATACCTTACACCATCATGGGGTCCCACCTTCATGACCTCCTCTAATTGGAATTACCTCTCAAAGACATCACCTTCAAATCCCATCAATATATGAATTTAAGGATTAGGTTTCCAACACAGGGAACTCTGGGTGACACAATCAAACCTTAGCACTCCATAAACATGCTATTTCATGTAGATGCAGTAAAATAAATTTTTTTCCAAATGCACAGTATTTTGAAAATTCTAGTTTCAGGAGTGGTGGAGTAGCTTATATCAAATTAATCTCACAAATAGCAATTATAAACTATAGAAAAAAGTAGCAACAATAAAAAAGCAAAACATAAAGGAACAACTATTGGAAGGCCCTGAAAAATAATCAAGATCAGGTAGAAATAAGAGAATTTGACTTAGGAAACAAGGGAACTGCATTGGATCAGATGAATATTATTTATATAGCCCTTCCCTGGATGGTGTTCACCAGGCTACAGAGAACTTGGAAAGTTCCATTATTATTATTGGCTTGAGGTATCATAAGATGGAATTTAGAGCTGTCAGAGCCCCTGAAAATGGAGGAAGAAGTCCCAAGAAGCAGGGAGTCTTTGGAACTCCCAAATCTGCATATTCATTCTCCTTCTGATTCCAATTCACTTCTACATATGTTTGCATAGAGGAGACTCCAAGGAATTCATAAAAAAGCAATAACTGGAGGGCTGAGAAAAGCTAATTAGAGATTAGCTCCTATTGCAGGGGAGTCAGTATTTGGAATTAGAGTCCCATCAAGTTAGAGAGGCTTCATAAACACCCTGGGATTTCCACTGAAACCCCAAATGGGCCATCGATTAGGAACAAAGACTATGTTTCATATTTATCATAAGACCAATGGCATACCTGAAATATATGTACCAAAATAGACCTTCCCTAAAAATGTGCAAAAACTGAGCCTTCATAAAATCAAGATGACATGTCAGAAATTTAACATTCAGGAATTTAACTAAAATCTATTCTTTTCAGAGGAAGATAACAGAATCAAGAGCTTATACAACAGATCACCCATGATGCCCAGAATTTCCCTCTTAGTCAGGGTTTCTTAATGTCTTGGATGGAGTTTTAGAACTCCCATCTCACCCTGGACCCTCTTTACATGAGGCCCTGTAATAATAGCACTTACACTAGGGCTTCTTCCCAAGATCTCTGGTTGCCCAGCTGCCACAGAAGTGGAAGAAGAAGTCCCAGGAAGCAGGGAGACTTTGGAACTCCCAAATCTGCATATTCATTCTCCTTATGATTCCAATTCACTTCTACATATGCTTGCATAGAGGAGACTCCAAGGAACCCATTATTAACTTCTGATTAGTAGCTATGTAAAGAAACAGGGAAATGTGACCTATAGTCAAGGAAAAAAACAAGCAATAGAAAACTTGAAATGAACAAGCTGTTCAAGTTAGCAGATAAGAGCTTCAAAACAGCTCTTATTAAAATGTTCAAGGACTGAGAGGAAATGTTGTCATAATAAGCTGTGATGAGAAACTTCATTGAGACATAGAAAATAGAAAAAAAGAACTTCATGGATATTCTGACAACATCTAAAATGAAGAATTCACTAGATAGACTTGATAGCATATTGAAAATAGCAACAAAAAACAAATAAATGTCAAGAGTAAAGAAACTGGCAAAACCCTGTAAGCCTAATTAAGAGGGGAAAAAAGAACAGGAACTAGGACTGTGGCTCAGTGGTAGAGTGCTGATTCAGTATGCATGAGGTCCTGCATACAATCCCCAGGATGAAAAAGAGGAGAAAGGGAAGGACAAGAAAGAAAGAAAAAGGACAAAACAAGAATTAACAATATCAGGAATGAAAAAGAGGATCTCACCAACAGATCCTGAAGCTAGCTATTGAAAAAGTAGTAAGACAATATTATGATTAACTTTATGTCCATAAATTCAATAACAAAGTGCCACATTTATTTTTTAAAACTAATTTACCAAAATTGCCATAAGTTAAAATAGATAAACCAAATAACTCTATATGTAATAAGAAACTTAATTTGCAATTATAAAAAAAAAAATCACCTGTCCTTGGGGGAGAAGGGTAAATCTAGCCCAGATGGCTTCATTTACTGATGAATTTTATCAAGATTTAATGAAAAAAACCAGAAACACTGTTAGGAAATAGAGGAGGAAAAATGCCAGATCTCAATACTGAAACCTGACAAAGACATCACAGGAAAATTCCATCACAGGAGATCTCTTATGAACATAGATACAAAACTCTTTACCAAATTATCTCTTTGTGCTGCTATGACAGAATAGTTGAAGCTGGACCATGTATAAAGAACAGAGATTTATTTCTTATAATTCTGGAGGCTGGAAGTCCAAGTTAAGGATCCTGAGTCTGGCTGAGTCACCCCTGGTGGAAGGTGGAAGGGAAAGGGGGTGGGGGTGGGCGGAGCTTGTACACTGAAGGTGGGGAAAGGAGGGAGGGAAAGGAGCAGAACCCATCCTTCGACCAGCAACCCACTCCCTGCACACCCAACCCACCCCCAAGATAACAGCTTTAATCCCTTCATGATGGCAGAGCCCTCGTGACCTGATTACCTCTTAAAGGTCCCACTGATCAACATTGTCGCATTGGGATTAGTTTTGGGAGACACAGTCAAACCATAGTAAAAATGTTAGCAACTGAGTCAAGCAACATGGGAGGTTGGGCCAGGAATGGTGGGTTGTGATATTCAAAGATCAGTCAATAAAATGCATCATGTTACTGATCCATAATGCAGGGGGCATGGGAACTTTGGGCAAAAGGAAAGGTGGGGAGAAGAGGGGGCATGGGGCAGGAAAGATGGTGGAATGAGACTGACATCATTACCCTAGGTATATATATGACTGCACAAATGGTGCGACTTACATCGTGTACAACCAGAAAATTGAAATGTTGTGCTCTATTTGTGTACAATGAATTGAAATGCATTCTGCTCTCATGTATAAAAATAAAAAATAATTGTTTCAAAGTTTAAAAAATGCATAATGTTAATAGAATAAAATAGAAAATCACAAACATTTTATAAAAAGAAAAGGCTCTAGATGAAATTCACCGCTCATCTGATGTAAATGCATTCTCATTCTCATAAAGGACATATGCAAAAAACCTGAGAAGGTACTGTTTCACTTACTGGAATCGAAGCCTTCACCCTCCCATTGGAAAAGGCAAGGTTGTCTTTTCACCACTTCTATTCTCATTGGCCTGGAGGTCTGAGGTGTGGAGTGGAATGACTGCTGAGATGTCCTGGCCACTGGTCTCTGGCCAGGGCTCCAGAAGTCACTACCATGTCCTCCCTACTCCATCTCAAGGCCTCTTTGGATGGGGCATCCTTTCTCAGTTTTGGTAGTGCCACTTGTCACCTACAGGAACCCTCTGCCACTTTCTGGACCTCTTCTGCTTCACCCCCCAGCACTGCCAGGCACAAGGGTAAATCTGGAGTCTGGCTCACAGCCTGAACCCTACAGTTCCCATGGCCCTTAGGTTCCCAAGAACCCATGGAGTCAAGGGAAATGGCCCAGACACAGATGGCCCTTCTCCAAGTTGTCCTCTCACTTCTCTTCATCCAAGGTTCTTATCTCATGGATGTGAGATGATTACTCTGACTTATCTGTATGCTTTTTAAATTAAAAAGTCAAACATTTCACTACATATGGTCCTTGACTTACGGGGTTACATTCTGACATTAAGTCAACCCCTGAGCCGGGCGCGGTGGCGCACGCCTGTAATCCCAGCACTGTGGGAGGCTGAGGCAGGAGGATCGCGAGTTCAAAGCCAGCCTCAGCAATGGCGAGGCACTTAGTAACTCAGTGAGACCCTGTCTCTAAATAAAATACAAAAAAGGGCTGGGGATGTGGCACTGTGGTCAAGTGCCCCTGAGTTCAATCCCCGGTACCAAAAAAAAAAAAAAAAAAAAAGTCAACCCCTGATCATAAGTTGGGGACCGTCTATATTTGTCATCTTTATTTATCATCTTATGTTCTCTAGTCATCCCCTTGAGGCAAAGGATATTTTATGGCTCATTGTCTAAGTGAGGGAGCAGGAAAGTGCAGTAGGAAATAGTGGGGTGGGGGAAACGTTTATTTCCAAAACACAACTGTGCCACACTCTTCTGTCATAAGGGCCTGCTCACATGAAGCCTGGGGAGGGCAGGCAGAGGCATGGGTCAGTCTAGAAAGCTCAGAAACAGGTCTTTATGTAGGTGGATAGCAAAGGTGGCCGAGAGGTGGCATGCAGGTGTGTCGGAGGACTAAGTGTTCAACAAGTGGTACTGGAACATTTGGGTATAAGTGGACCCTGGGCTTATGCCACCTACAAAATAATTACAGGGAGACAGGAGACCTGACACTGAAAGATAAGATGATAAAACTTAGGAAGTCGAGTATCCTCTAGGCCTTGAGATAAGGAAGGGTCTCTTAAACTAGACCCTAAAAATGTAGTAACTATGAAGGAAAAGACACATAAATCCATGTCCATCAAAAGGCATCATAAAGAGGGGCTGGGGCTATGGCTCAGTGGTAGAGCACTCATCTTGCATGTATGAGGCCCTATGTTCAATCCTCAGCACCACATAAATAAAATAAAGGTATTGTGTCCACCTACAACTAAAAAAAAATTTTTTTTAAAAAAGACATCATAAAGAGAACAAATAAACAAGCCATAGATTGGGAGAAGATAAAAGCAAAACATGTAACCGACCAAAGACTTACATCTAAAACATTCAAAACATACTTGCAGAGGCTGGGGTTGTGGTTCAGTGGTACAGCACTTGCCTAGCATATGTGAGGCACTGGGTTCGATCCTCAGCACCACATATAAATACATAAAATAAAGGTATTATGTCCACCTACAATGAAATATACACATATGTTTAAAAAAAAAAAAGAAAAAGAAAAATCTTTACAGGGCTAGGTGTTTGAGGCACTGGGTTCGATTCTCAGTTCTGCATTAAATAAATTAAAAAAAAAGGATCCATTGATAACTAAAAAAAAATATTTAGGAAAAAAACATTCTTACATGCCAATAAAAACAACACTGCAAACCCTTGGAAAGGGGCAAACATTTTGAACACGAATTCCTTTACAAAAGAAATCCTCATCTGGGTATGGTGGCACATGCCTGTAATCCCAGTGACTCCACAGGCTGAGGCAGGAGGCTCTCAAATTTGAGGCCAGCCTCAGCAATTTATTGAGTTCCAGTCCCAAAAAGATAAAAGTAAAAAGGGCTAAGGAGGGGCTGGGGCTATGGCTCGCATGTGTGAGGCCCTGGGTTCCATCCTCAGCACCATATAAATAAAATAAAGGTGTTGTGTCCACCTACAACTAAAAAAAAATATTTAAAAAAAGGCTAAAGATGTAGCTCAATGATAAAGTGCCCCTAGGTTCAATCCCCAATACAAAACACACACACACACACACACACACACACACACACACACACACACACACAGGAAATTCTCGTGGCCAATAAATAGGATGATCAATTTCATAAGTAAGCAGGTGTATGCAAATCAAATCCACAAGAGTCCATTACACACCATGGAACTGGTATAAATTTAAAGTCTGATGACCATAGTGGTGTTAGTGAGGATATAGAGGAATGAGAGCCCATGCACTGCTGATGGTAGTGTGTATGGGTATAAACACGTTGGGAGACAGTTTGGCACTATCTGATCCAATTCAGCACATGTACTCTGTGCTCTAGCAATACTATTCCAAAGTATCTTCTCAGTAGAAATGCATATAATGGCATATACATTAGGATTCATATGCAAGAATGTTCATAATGGGTTGGGGTTGTGGCTCAGTGGTAGAGCACTCGCCTAGCATGTGCACAGCCCTGGGTTCAATCCTCAGCACCATGTAAAAATAAATAAATGTATTGTGTCCAACTATAATTAAAAAATAAATATTAAAAAAAAAGAATGTTCATAACAGGGCTGGGGATGTAGTTCAATGGTAGAGTGCATGCTTAGCATGAGCAAGGGCCTGGGTTCCATATCCAGTATCACACACACACACACACACACACACACACAAAAAAAAAAAAAAAAAAAAAGAAAGAAAGAAAGAAAGAAAAGAAATGCTCATAACAACCAAACATTGGGAACAAATGTTCAAAAAAAAAGCAAAAGTGGATGAATAACTTAAGGTAAGTATGTATTTATACCATGAAATACTATTTAACAATGAAAACTAGCAAACAATTGCTACATGTAGCAATAGGTGAATCCCACAAATGAGGGAAAGATGCTATCAGAGAGACAATACTGTTTGCTTCCATTTACATAAATTCAAAACCACATGAAACCATACAATATCTAGAAATGAATCAAAAAATGTAAAATTACCAAGAAAAGGAAAGGGTTATAAAAAAAAGATAATGATCAAATTTTGCAGAAGAAGTGTATCTGGGGTTCAACAAACACCTAACATTCATATTACAATTATTCTTTGCCCAACATTCATATTATAATTATTATTTATACTGCATATGTGTTAATGGCCTCTTTTATGGTTATGTCACAAAAGAAAGAAGTTTAAAAAATGGTTTAGGGATATAGTTAAGTGGTAGCATAAGTGATGCCCTGACTTCAATCCCTGAGAGGCAAAACAAGCAACAAACAAAACCAGAAAGTGAACTTCAGAACTGTATTCTGTATCCATTCAAAATGATCTTCCTGAAGACAACACTACAATATTGGGAAATGTTCACATTGTGATGGGAATAAAAATCAAAGTTATAGAACTCTGTACATAATTATGGAGGCATAGAAAGGAGCCTGCATATCCACAGAGAAAAGACTCAGTGGAAAGACCTCAAAAATGCTAGTAAGGATTCTTTTCTTTTGCATGCTCTAAAGTAATTCCTACATTTTCTTCAATCAACAGATGTGTGTGTGTGGGGGGGGGGGTGCTGGGGATAGAACCCAGAGCCATAATGCATGCAAGGCAAGCACTCTACCAACTGAGCTATATCCCGAGTCCTCAATCAATAGATGTTAATTTTGTAGCTTTAAATAGGGAATAAGTAAATTTTATTTAACTTCTCTGAAGAAAGGTCTAAAAATAAAACTTACCAAATTATTGTATTAATCAGGATTCAGTGTAAGAAATGGGAACTGCTCAAGGTATTTCCAGCACTAAGGCATTTAATAGAGGGCACTTGGGGTGCTGGAAAATGAACCATGAACTGAATGGCTTGAACAACAGAAATGTGGTGACTCACAGCCATGAAGGCTAAAGGTCCAAGATCAAGGTGTTGGTGGGCTCGGTGCCTTTGGAGGGTTGAGGAAAGGATCTGTTCCAGGCCTCTCCCCTTGGCTTGCAGACGGTGGTCTTATCCCAGTGTCTTGTCTTCCCTCTGTGCCTTTGTCCTTATCCTCCCCCTCTTTTTTTTTTTTTTTTTTTTTTGGTACCGGGGATTGAACTCAGGGGCACTTGGCCACTGGGTCACATCCCCAGCCCTTTTTTTGTATTTTATTAGAGACAGGGTCTCACTGAGTTGCTAAGTGCCTCGCCATTGCTGAGGCTGGCTTTGAACTCGCGATCCTCCTGCCTCAGCCTCCCAAGTGCTGGGATTACAGGCGTGCGCCACCGCGCCCGGCTCTCCCCCTCTTTTTAAAGGACTATTGTCACATAGGATTAGGGTGACTCTACTACAGTATGATTTTGTCTTAACTAATTACATCTGCAGTGACCCTATTTCCAAATAAGGTCACATTCTGAAGTTCTAGGGGTTAGGAATTTGAGAGGGAAGTGGACACAATTTAATTCATAACAGTATTATTCAAGTTTTTTCTTTCTTTCTTTCTTTTTTTTTTTTTTTTTAAAGTGTGTATAATGAGGAGAAAGAAACTTGAAATTCTCTGCACAGAAATGATGGAGGAGGTGATCAGTGCTGTGCTGGGAGGGGACTTCTGGAGGCCAGGACCCTCAGGGTCCTGTCTGAGGCCACACATTGACACTGAGTACACTGACATCAACCATCTGAAAATATTCCTCCAAGCGATTAGTTTGTTGGTAGCAGGATCCAGGATCCAGGAACCAATACACAACCCATTAAATTCCCCACCATCAGGGGCTCTTCTGTGGGACAGAGGAGGCCCTTGCCCTGGCCCCTCCCCTTCCACCATTGTCTGGCCAAGTCCAGCTGCCATCTGGCTGGAGCCAGTCCCTGGGGCTTGGGGTTCCCACACCTCTTTATCGTGCTGGGTAGGGCTGGTTTGGAGCCTTGGAAAGCATTCAGAGAGCAGAGAGAGAGAGGCCCCAGGAGAAACAGATCTCTTTATCTGTACTGGCAAAGGCTGGGCCTCGGAGGTGGGACACATGCCTGTTTTCTCCTACAGATGCTGCAGTATCCCTGTTTGGAAATTGGGGCCTCTTTATGCCGGAAATACCTCTCTCGAGAGGCCTCAGGAGGGCCTGGCTCCACTTCTCGCTGCTGGGACTGTCCCCTTCAATGATAAGCGGTCATCTGCGGCCAGAGGTCCGGGAGCAGAGCCACGTGGTTCCCAGTGAGGGTTTCTCATTTCCCTCCTGGCAGGTGCCTTTGTCCCTGCTGGTAACTCCAAGGCTTAGATTTCCTCCTGGCCAGGCCCCAGAGATGCCGGCTGGTTTTCTCCAGCAGAAGATGCTGCCTTCTTTGTGTCTGCAGATGGTTCTTCTGCAAGATACTCTGGTCATGGCAACTGTGGGGAAGCAAGTGGGAAGGAGAGGAAATTCACCTTCCATTGAGAAGGGGCTGCTGGCTGGCCAAGAAATGGCCTTAAGGACAATGGGTTTCTGTTTGGTACTTCTTTGGAGATTACTCCCTCTGTTCTGGAGATTGTTCACCCAGTCTCCTTCATTATTGGCTTCTCCCTTCCTCTTCCTCTTCTCCCTCTTTACCATACGATCAAGATGTTTAGCACCTCTTTCTGCATACCACTTCATAAACCTTCCTTTTGCATTCTGCCACAACACTGCTCGAAAGCATGCTCCCCATTGCCTGAGAGGTGCTGTTCCCCCTGTGGTGCCCTGTAGCTTATGAAAGATCAGCCCCTCCCAGGTTCTATAGCAGACCCAGCAATCATGGCACATCGGGGACACGCAAGGACCTGAATCTTTAACTCACTCTGCTGATGATTTTTTTTAACATTCGTGTGTGTGTGTGTGTGTGTGTGTGTGTGTGTGTGTGTGATGTGCATGTGAATGTCTGTGTTCCCCACAAAATCCATATGTTGAAGCCCTAACCCCCAATGTGATGCTATGAGGAGGTGGGGCCTTTGGGAGGTGATTAGTCTTAGATGAGGTGGTGGGGTGGAGTCCCCATGATGGGGCCTCTCAAGAGGAAGACAGAGCTCTGTCTCTTATCTATCCATTTCTCTCTCTCTCTCTCTCTCTCTCTCTCTCTCTCTCTCTCTCTCTGCCTCTCTTGCTCTGCCTTTACTAAGGAAAGGTCACATGAGCACATACCAAGAAGGTGGCCATCTGCCAGTTAGGAAAAAAAGATGTCATCACCTCCCAATCATGTTGAGACTCCAGTTGAGACTTCCAGCCTGCAGAATTTTGAGAAATAAGTGTCTGTTGTTGAAGCCACCTAGTCTATGGCAGTTGGTTATGGTACCCTGAATTAACTCAGAAAAACAATTTAAAAGGAGGGTATTTATTTTGGCTCATGGTCTCAGACCATGGTCACTACAACCCTGTGCAAGGCACAACACCATGGCTGAGAGCAAGTGGCAGAGCAGAGCTGCTCACCTCATAGGGGCTGGAAAGCAAAGAAAGAGCAAAGAAGGGGCTGGGGACAAGACAAACCACCCCAGAGCACCCTCTCCTCTCAGTGACCTCCTTCCTGCCCCTCGGCCCCACCTCCCACAGTTTCCACCACCTCCCCAAGGGCCATTCAATTATGGACCATGATGGATTAACTCACTGATGAGGTCAGAGCCCCGTGATCCAGTCACTACCCAGAGCCCCACCTGTGAACATTGCTGCACTGGGGACCAAGCCTCCAACACATGAGCCTGTGGGGGACATTTCAGATCCAAACTGTAACGCCGTGTGTCAGCCCTTCCTCTTCTCATCCCCAGTCAGCTCAGGTCTGACCTCTTTTCTTGCGTGTTCAGATTGAAGGGCTGCTCTCTCTAGGGGTCCCTAGCAATCAGAGGTGGGGAGATGACTTTCCATGCATTCTGATTCCCAGGCCCTGCTCATCCTGCCCTGTCACATCTGCATACACACTAGCTGCCTGAACCTGGATGATAGGGTGAGTCTTCAACAGAAAAGTATCGTTTGGTAGCTGATGTGAACCGACCAGGGAGACATCCGGCATCCCCTTCCCTGCCCAGGCCTCCACCAAGTCCCCAGGGTCAGCTGGAGACAACATTCTCCACCCACACACCCGGGGCAGGAATGCGCGGTTCCACAGGGGCCCTTCCAGAGGGAGGGTGGGAAAGGTGAGTGATTCCAGAACAAGTAACCTGGTGTCTTCTTGTTGGTTTGGGTGTGTGGCTCTTTTCTTTCGCAGCTGTGCTCTCCCTGAAGGTTTCCCACCCCCCCAACCCAGGAAGGGGAAACCGCCTCCGGGTGTCAGAATGGGCTAAGCCATCCCATGGGGAGCCGCTGGCGTTGGTGAGTCAGCCCCTAGGGATGGTAGCTGGATCCTTGAAGGGAACAGAATGGAGGCTAGTGCTTTGGAGGGAGGGGAGAAGAGAGTGGCTCCACCGGAACTGGGATGGGTTAGTCAGCTCTTCATCGCTGTGACCCAAATACTTGATAAGAACAACTTAGGGGAGGAAAGGTTTATTTTGGCTCAGGGTTCCAGAGGGTTCAGCCCATGGTTGGCTGGCTCTAAGGCAGAAACAGCATGGTGGAAAGGTGTGGCAGAGAAGAGATTTTAGCTCATAGCAGTCAGAAAGCAGAGCAGAGAGAGAAGGAGACAGAGAGAGAGAGAGAGAGGAGAAGAAAGGGGCCAGGAACTAGATACAGTCCCCAAGAGCACACCCTCAGTGACCTATTTCCTCTGCCATTCCCCTCCTGCCTAGTTTCCACCACCTCCCAGCAGTCCATTCAAATGGATCAATCCACTGATAAGGCTAGAGCCCTCATGATCCAATCACCCCCCCCCCCATTCTGGCATGCTGTTTGGGAACCAAGTCTTCAACACATGAACTTTTTTGGGGGGGGCAGACATTTCAGATCTAAACCATACCTGGGGGCCACCCCAAAAGAGGGGCAGGGGCAGGGGATTGGAGTCTTACTCAAGCAACACAAGGTCAGTCTTCATCTTGTCAGCAGCTCAGTGTCCTGGTTTAGGGGTGCAGAGGAGGTGTGTATGATATACCTGAAGACTAAATCCCTTGTGGTGGCACAGGCCTAGGGTAATGGCCACAGTGAATGAAGACCCAGTCCTTTCCCAAGTCCCAGAGAAGGACTCAGATACCGGCTCCTGGGTGACCCTGAACATGACCCACTGGAACTGAACTTCCCAGTGGAGGCAGGGCATGCGGGCTGAAGTGAATCCCCTACTGCAGTCGGGGGGTTGCAGGGAGACCTGTCCCCCACACCTCTGCAGTCCTGGGCTTGAACTGTAGGAATGGGTTCAAGTATTCCTTGCTTGTCAAAGACAATTGTTTTATTTAAAAGTTTCAAATTTTTTATTTGAAAAACAAAGAAATGTTTCTTGTACCAAGGGATTGTGGAAGAAGTGGTGTGCTATAGGTTACTGTGTTGGTTGTCTTTGCTGGTGTGGATTTCAGGAATGTCCATGTCCTGTGTCCCTAGTCCTGCTTTTAGAGTCCCACTTTTGCTGCTTTGAATTGCATCAGAGCTCAGCCCAAGAGAGGCTCCAAATGAGACTAAGTAACTGCTCACTTTTATAGAGACCTGGAGAGGACTCAGCTGATCTAAGCACTTGAACAATGTTTCGTTTCATCTCAACAATTGCATGAGTTAGAAGCTCTTAGGAGCCCCATGTCACAGGTGAGGGTTATGAGAGCAGATGATGCAAGGAACAGTTCAGAGTGGCAGGCTGGGGTGGGGAGTGGGAGGCTGGTCCCATTCTGGATGTGGTTGCCGCCCTACCAACTATGACTGTGACTTGTTACTCGCCACAGGGGCCTCCACTTCTCCATCTGCAAGTGGAGATGGTGCAGCCTGACACTAACCACCTCCCATCCCCATTTGTTGATTCCACCTGTGGTGGCATTCTGTGGGGTGGGGAGGAGCTTGCACTCCATGTGGACCTGAGTCAGAGGTGGGAGTTGAACATTCATTTCTCTGGGTCTCAGTTTCCCCATCTGTAAAATGGAAAGAGTTAGACTTTATAGTTAGGAAGAATGAATGAGCTGGTGGGAGAGACAGCCTTGGGTCTGGGGCCAGCCTAGACACAATGTCACATCTTTCAGTCTGGGCTGTACCAGGCCTTTCTCTTTCCCTCTGCTGGTGAGGAGTAAGATTAGAAGGCCCCGGGCTTGGCCTCAGCTGTTGCTGTGCTAGGCACAGGGATACACTTGGCACTGGAGACTCCCCCTGCCTTAGGGACCTGGATGGGGTTCCTCTTTGATCTCACTGTCACACACCTGGCTCCCTCCAGCTCCACCCCTCCTGAGCACGGTCTCTGTGCTCAGCACTGGGGAACAAAGATGGAGAAGGCCCAGCCTCTGCCCCCAGGGCTCACAGTCTCCTGGGGACACCCAGGATTATAATATCAGGTACCAGCACAGAGCTGGAGATGTGCACATTGTGCTGAGGAATCCCACTGAGGAGCAGGAAATAAAATGCTGCCATGTCCTCTCCTCTGAGCTGAGGAATGAGCTGTAGCAAAAATATTTATGACAAAATGTTAAGTGAAAAACAATTCGGTGTCAACCATGTGTATGAAATATCTATGACTCTGTACATAGCTTCCATGGGCCTGGCAGCTGAGGTTGGGGGCCTTTGGGGAAGAACTGGGGAAAATGGGTAAGGACAGAGCACAGAATTTTATATAGTTTGCTTTTTAAATTTTTAAACCAACGGTAAGTTTACTTTTTTTTAAAAAAGTTGATATTGCAGTCGATCCCAATTCTGTAACCCTGGAGGCTGTGCAGAGGCTGTGACTGGCCCTGCATAACTGGCTCACCCTGTAGAGCACGCAGAGCAGCCCTAAGAGTCTAGGGTTCATCCCCAAATGTGTTTGTGCCAGGTGCACTTGTAATAATGATGTAATTTAAGTAAATATGGGGTTAGCCAATGAGAGATGAGGGGCATAAGAACAAGTGGCTTTTTCTCTGATATGTAGTTTGGATGCTTTGCAAACACCTGAGAAAAGTAAGTCATTTTACAAAAGTCAATGTAAAAAACTGGACATGGGCAAGACAGCCATAAAAGGCTGGAAACCCAGCCAGGCACGGTGGCTCATGCCTATAATCTCAGCACTTGGGAGGCTGAGGCAGGAGTAATAGTGAGTTCAAAGTCAGCCTTAGCAATGGCGAGGCACTTAGCAACTCAGTGAGACCCTGTCTCCAGTAAAATACAAAACAAGGGCTGGGGATGTGGCCCAGTGGTTGAGTGCCCCTGAGTTCAGTCCCCGGTATCAAAAAGAAAAAAAAAAAAAGGTTGGAAATCCATTCCCAGAGGAACCTCATTTGCTTATTTCACCCATGTCTTTAAATTCTGGCTCCACTGTAAGGAAAACAAGCTGGAAATCAAAACAAGCTGGAAATCACAGCTGTGCATTATGGATGTGACTTATGCAACAACAACAAAAAATGCTGATGTGGACTTCACCAAGTGGCTCGTTCTCAAACTCAAGGCCTAGAGCTGACATCAAAGTGTGGTCATCAAGTGTGTTTTCAGTTGAAAGTCTAAATTATCAGACCTGTTTTCTGTCTTGGTCTTATGTTACTGTAACAGAAGTCTACAGATTGGGAACTCTATAATGAACAGAAGTTTATTTGGCTTATGGCTCCTGAGGTTGGGAATTCCCAGATCAAGGGGCCACATCTGGGAAGGGCCTTTGTGCTGCATCATCCCATGGGGGAAGGCAGGAGGGCAAGAGAGCATGTGCAGAGAGAGAGAGAGAGAGAGAGAGAGAGAGAGAGAGAGAGAGAGAGAGAGAGAGAGAGAAAGGCTGAGGAGAGGGGAACAGAGTTGCTTTTGTCAGGAACCCGCTCCTGTGATAAGTAATCAGCCCCTGTGATGACAGCATTAACCCACTCTTGAGGACAGAGCCCTCATGACCCAATCACCATTTATAGGTCCCTCCTCTCAGCACTGTTCCACTGGGGATTAATTCTCCAGCACATGAACTTTGGGGCACACATTCAAACCTTGGCAGTTTTATTTTATGATTCCTACTTTGACTGTCTTTTTCAATTAACCTACCCACTCTGGGCCAAAGGGTTTTGGCTGTAGACATGTGTGTAGCAGAGGTCCTGTATCTGTCACTACCTTTCTTAGTTAGGGAAATTCCTGAGATATTCCCTGTTCAATTCTGGTCCCCTTGAGGAGGGGCAGGTTTTCCCCTCATTGTCTGTCCCCTCCAGTGTCGAGGTGTGCTGGGCAGTGGGTCACTTCAGAGTCCACTAAGGGCCCAGTCAAGCCCATCCACTTCCCCTTTGTCTCCACCTCTTCCCCTCAGCTGACCTCCGGTGGGGGTGGAGGAGGAGGACTTTACTTAGGTCCTCTGTCCTGCAAACAGATCTGAACCTCCTGGCTCTACCTCTAAGGAGACTTTAGTGTAACTTTGAGACTTAATTGTGATCTGGGAGAGGGAAATGATGCTTAGGGCACCAGTAAGCTTCAAAGGGAAGAAAAGTCCCCAGAAAAGTCTCAGATTCAACTCAGTATTTGGATGACTGGGTACACAAGATGTGGCC
This sequence comes from Tamias sibiricus, assembly GCA_025594165.1. NCBI lineage: Eukaryota > Metazoa > Chordata > Mammalia > Rodentia > Sciuridae > Tamias > Tamias sibiricus. The sequence goes on from CM046659.1 coordinate 140,263,519, forward strand.
TAGACATACAATTAGTACTCAGCCTTAAAAGGAAGGAAGGAAATTCTGATGCAGGCTACAGCATGGATGATAAACTTTGAGACATTGTGCTCAGTGTAATAAGCCACTCACCAAAGGACAAATATGTAGGATTCTACTTCCACAAGGCTCCTAGAATCGTCAAATTCATAGAGACAGAAAATAGAATAGGGATTGCCGGGGACTTGGGCTGGGGTTGGGAGTTGTTGAGCCAGTGCTGAGGTTCAGTTTGAGGCAACAGAACACACTCCAAAGACGGGTGGCGGACATGGTGACACAACAGAGGGAATTTATTTAAGGCCGCTGAGCTGTACACCTAAAACTTACTAAGATGATAAATTTTATGTTTTGTATATTTTCTCATGAAAAACAAAAACAACAACAACAACAACAACAACAACAACAAAAAACCCAAACAAACAAACAAACAACAAAAAAAAAAAAACAAAGAAAATGAAGCCCAGGGTTGGGCTGGGCCCTGCCCCTCAGTGCTTGACTTCCCTGTGAAGTACCCTGATTATTTCTGGGATTGAGGATACTGGTCAGTTTTTCCTTGAACCTTGATATGCTTAAGTAATGCTCTGTTAAAGTAAAAGCACTCAGGTTGGGATTGTGGCTCAGCGGTAGAGCATTCACCTAGCATGTGTGAGGTCCTGGGTTCGATCCTCAGCACCACATAAGAACAAATAAAGGTACTATGTCCAACTCTAACTAAAAATAAATATATATTTTTTTAAAAAGTAAAAGCATTCATTACTTTAATAATTTGGGGTGGGGAGGACAGCATGTTAATTTTTTTTTTTTTTTTTTTTTTTTTTTTTTTTTTTTTTTTTTTTTTAGAGTGAGGGAATCAGATAGGTTAATGGCAGTTCTCAGCGCACTTCCTCCTCCCAGGGCCTGGGTCTCTTCTAAGAGGGTGGAGGTGGTGAGGTCCCAGGTGAAGGGCAATTCTAACCTGAGGAAGACCTAAAAGGCCCTCCCCGCCCCTCCAGCTTTAACCTTGATGGCTCTCACTTCCCCCTGTGCCAGAGAGAGCGTTGACCCCTGCTTAGTAAACCCTTGATTAGGGAGGGTTAGGAACCTCTGGCCCTAGAGACTCAGCCTGAGCCCACGGATGGATGCTGGAGAACCAACACTTGGGGCTGGAGAAGGTGGTGAGGAAGCCACCTCTCTGGTTGTTGGAGGGTGGGGGAACATGTGTGGCAGTGCGGGTGCACAGGTGTGTGTGTGGATGCAAGTTCACAAGTGGATGTGGCAGGTCCACACTTGTGCACAAGGTGCAAGTGTACACGCATGAGTGTACATGAGTGTGTACTCATGTAGAGGACACCAAAGCGACCTGAAGCCCCTTGGTCTGCTGAGCCCAGGATGATCAGTTTCTTCTGGGCTCTTCTCTTTTGGCCTTCTATCCCTTTTCTCTGTAGATCATTCCAGTCCTCAGTCCTTTGTGGTGTCCAGGGTGAAGAGGCAAAAGCCAGTCCTGAGGCTCTGTGTCTCGTGCCTGGGAAGATGCCTGTCCCAGCCCCACAGGGAGCCTGTGTCCACTTTCACTGTGGCTTCAAGCCTGAGCCCAGCCAATTCTTGCAAAATATATCCTACAAATTAGTATACACAAGATATTTGTCCACTCATTTTGTGTCTTAATAAGTAATTATTCAGAGTAGTTAGGTTAACTGCTGTAACAAATAGACCCCCCCTCTCCAAAGCTACACTGGATTGAAGGAGTTCTTTCTGCACTTCAAATATTAATTCATTTGTAGCTTATAATTGTTGCAAATTCCATCAGTTTGCAACTTATCTTTATCCTCTATTGCCTTGGCTGTTGTGGCCAGAAGCTCATAAATGTAATATGGCCAAATCAATCTCTTCCTTGTGGTGGGTGCATTTTTGTTTTGGACTTGGAAATTGGCCCTCAGCTGAGGCTGCAGCCCCCGTTCACATGGAGTAGACGTTGGACTGTGTTTGGGTAGTGTGCTCGAGGACAAGGGCTGGGGCCCAAGCTGCTCCTTCTGAAGAGCTGCCAGTTCAACCCCTGCCCCCCAAAGGCAGAGTGAGATGCCTGCTTCTCCCCATCCCGGGCAGGAGCACTGGGCTTTCTACTGAGAGCCCCCCTCAGGCCCACTCTGCTGACCATGCTAGGTGGGTCCCCACTTACCCACTATCATCTGCTTCCCTTTTGGGACTGAAATTTAATTTTTCTGCCAGTGTGCTTCCCCATAGTCGGACTGATCTGTATTTCTTGTTCAGCCAAGCCTGTGACCTGTCCTCTAGGCATTAGCTCCTCTGACCCCAAGGGGAGAAGCAGAGCCTCAATGAGTGGCCCTGGGAGACAGTTCCCGAGGACCCTGAGACGAGACATGACTGTGTGTGGCACTTTCTAGGAATAGGTCTTTCTGAAGCTGGGTCTCCAGAACAACTGGGACCCATTAGGGAGGTGTTTAGCTTGGCTCTGGGCTTGACAACAAGGATGATGGAGGTGGGGATGATGATGATGATGATGATGATGGTGATATTTTGTTTTTTAGAGTCCAGGGGGACTGAGAGAAGAGCTAGGGTCTGGAAATGAGGAGGAAAGTGGGGGAAATGGGTGCAGCATATTTCCCCTCTATCTGTAGGCAAGGAGGTGCCAATCTTGGGCTCTCTTCCCTGGCACTTGGAGATAGACAGAAGTGTCAGTGACCTCTGCTAAGGGAGAAAGAAAAGGAAGTAAAAGAGAGAAGGGAGGGGGCTGGGATTGTGGCTCAGCGGTAGAGCACTCGCATGTGGGCGACCCGGGTTCGATCCTCAGCACCACATACAAATAAAACGCATTGAATAAAATGCATTGTGTACAACTAAAAGCAAATAAATAAAAATGTTTAAAAAAAAAAAGAGAGAGAAGGGAGGGAAGGAGGAGGAGACAGAAAGGGAGGGAAGGAAGAAGGGGGGAAGGCCCTCTGTAGTCCAAACAGCCCAACACATGGCCTCCCTTTGGGTCACATGCAGATTAATTTTGTTGGTCGGGACACATGATACATTGTGTATCTTTGTCACTTACATCTATATTTTTTCTTTTTTTTTTTTTTGGTACTGGGGATTGGACTCAGGACATTCGACCACTGAGCCACATCCCCAGCCCTATTTTGTAGTTTATTTAGAGACAGGGTCTCACTGAGTTGCTTAGTGCCTTGCTTTTGTTGAAGTTGGGTTTGAACTTGTGATCCTCCTGCCCCAGCCTCCCATGTTGCTGGGATTACAGGCATGCGCCACCATGCCCAGCTTGTCACATCTTTAAGAGTTCCATTGACACCATGGAATATATAGCCATGCACTAATGTAATGTAACCACCTTCTGTTGTTGTACATAGATTAGATGTTCCAGACAAATACAACCATTTCTTCCTCTCGATTATTTCCTTAAATTAGACCATCAAAAATAGGGTATCTAAGTAAAAGAAGATGGATATTTTTATGGTGTTTTAAAAGATAGTTGGCGGGGCTGGGGATGTGGCTCAGCGGTAGAGTGCTCACCTAGCACGTGCGCGGCCTGGGTTCGATCCTCAGCACCACGTAAAAATAAGTGCATTGTGTACAACTGAAGCAAATAAATAAATATTTAAAACAAAAAAAGATAGTTGGCAAGTTTCTTTCCAAGGATACCATGTGCTAATTTGTAAAACTAAAAATAAATTTCTTAAAAGATAGAGTGGGGCAGGGAAAAGCTCACCAGAATGTGTCTTCAGCCCTTGGAAGGTTCTAGCCTTAGTATTTCTGGAAGGTTCTAATCAGAAGCTCTATTTGCAGCGGTGGGGGGCAGGATGGAGCAGGCGGAAGGTTCATGGTATCTGACTGATAAGGTTACCGGGGACTGTTTCTGGCTGGTCTAAGTGCCTCTTGTGCAGGCGGAAGTCTGGGGAACTGGGACAAAGCTGGAGGGGGTTGTTGTCTCAGAGCTTATACTTTAGTCAGGGAGGAAAAAGCAACTGTGATTGCTGTTCAGAGCCACAAAGCCTAATGTCCCCAGGACTCTCGGGGTACAGGCAGGGCTGGCTTCACTAGGACCAGGGAGTACTCTGAGAAGGTGGGCAACTCTGCCCAGGCCAGAGGCCCCGCCAGAAGGTTCTGGGTGAGAGGCATTCTGTGCCCTGCTCGAACACAGCAGGGCCCTCGGGGAAACCACAGGAACGAGAGTCCATTCAAAACCACAGCCAGAGGGACAGCCAAATGGTGCAGTGGCCCCTGCCCACCTAGGACTTTTCTCACTGTGCCTGGGCCCTCAGTGGGGCAGATGGGGCCTTATGGCTCAGGGGCGAGAGGGAAGTTGTCCCCACAATGGCTGGGCCTCAGACCCACATATGTCCCCCAGCAGAGGCGCCTGCCTTTCTGTGGTTGGTGGTCCAGAACCCAAGGCTCCTCTTTTACTACCTCAGAGGGAGATCAAGGCATCAGCAGGCGCCTGCCCAAGATATGACAATGGGCAGTTTCACTTCCCCTCAGGGAGCTGGGTGGAAGGGTATGTGGGGACAAAAGCCTGCAAGGACCTGTGTCTGATTACTCAGAACAAATGTCAGATAAAACCCAACCACTTCCTGGGTGGGGGTGGGAGGGGCGGTGCCTGGGGTGTTAGAGACTGGCTCTCTGACCTCACATCTGCCACCACTGAAGTGGGCTTTGGGGCTTCTCAGGTCAGCAGTGTTGGGGATGCTTTCCTAAGACTTTTGCAGCCATGCAGTTCCATATCAGCATCATCAACAATCCCCCCGGGGCCAACAAAAAGCAATAGCTTATACTTAGAAAGGGCTTTTTACTTCCTAACTAGCTGCTAGGTGCTATTCTCATCACTCCTATTTGACAGATGAGAAAGTTGAAGCACAGAGAGGGTCAGGAACTTCCCCGAGGTCATTGTTGGTGAAGTGGGAATCAGACCCAGATAATCTGATTCCAGACCCCAGGAGTTTAATCATTGCACTGGACAGCCTATCAGTGCTGTCAAATGACAGATGTGCACACACACCTGCCCAAGGGAACTCACAGGTGCCAACATCTACAGCTGGAGGCAGAGTGGGGACTCCAAGGCCAGTAGACCTGAGACTGCATCACAGCACTGCCGTTAGCCAGCCAGGTGGCTTTGGTCCATTACTGAATTTCTAGTAGCCTTGATTACTTCATCTGTAAAATGAGAGTATAGACCTTGAGGGGCTGCAGGGACTCACAGCTGCTTTCACAAACACATGTGTAGCTATAGCCTCCCTGGCCATGGTGGACAGACAGGAAATGTGCATTCCCATCTCCAGCCCTCTGCCCTCCCGAGTGCCCTCAGAAAGTTCCTTAACTGCCCTGGGTGTGGGCATCGAATCTCTGTGTGTCCTGCAGTACAAGGCTCTTGGGAGATACAAATGGTTGCAGCCACGTGAGACTCCGCTGGACAAGGCTGGTGCTCTGTGCATGGTCTGGCATAAGATGCAACAGTGCAGGGGAACAGGTAATGCTCCCCGACTTCTTTCCTGCTCCCCCTCCAGGGCTCTCTGATCCAGCTGCCTGATGCTCTGCTCTCAGTTCTGTGATTTTGTCAAGATGGATCTGGGGACCAGCCAGTCTGCAAGCCCAGAGCATATGTTGCAATTTGGTACAGTATTACTACTCGTCCACTGGAAATATGTTCCAAGGCCCCAGGTGGATGCCCAAAACCACTGCTAGTACCTAACCCTATCTATACACAGTACTGTGTTTCCCCTATGCCCACATCACTATGGTAAAGCTTAATAAAAAAAAAAAAAATTAGGCACAGTAAGGCTTGAACAATTAATAAAAGAGAAAAATTGCAACAATATATTGTAATAAAAGTTATTTACAATGCATGAATTGTTTCTTTCTGGAATTTTCTGTGTAATAGTATTTTCTGATTGGGATTGACTGTGAGTAACCAAAATCACAGAAAGCAAAAAATGTGGCTAAGGGGAACTACTATAGTCAGTTTCCTCTCTGGACTCACCTCTGAATCCTAAAAAAGTTTGTCTGGGAACTTTGTCATCTTCATGATGTTCTGGTTCTATGAACAGTCATCTTGCCTGCACAAGCAAGAGTGCCATATTATTACCATCGTATACATTTAATGACAATCTATATTTCAGTCTTATTTTCTGGCTCCACTTAAATGGATTGGGAGAATTGCAAGTGTAGTTCACCTCTGAGTTGCTGGGATCGCAGGTGAACACCACTATGCCCAGAAAATTCTTCCTACCTTTAAGCTAATGAGAGAAATAATTTCTTGTGGTTAATGTTTTTCCCTGAAGAACCTTACCACATATTTCATATGTTTATGTGGTACTGGATAATAACTGAGGTCCCATAGCCATTTCCCCCCTAGGCAACCTATCTATCACAGAGCTGCACTGCAGCCCCCCATGCAGCTATTATAGAGAATTTCTTCCATGCAGGACTAAGGCCTCATGGTGATAAACAATGCAAATTCTACAGTGTTCTATTCTTCAGGAATAAGGTAGGAAGCTTACCTGGGCGAATGTGAGATGAACCAGGAATGCTTGCTATAGTGGTAATAACTTCCATTGGCAAAAGTTGAAAAACTTAGAGAATTTATACCTTTCACTTTATTTTCCCCCTTCTTCAAGAAGTTGCCATATATTTCTATACTGATGATACCTTCATTGGATCAATAAATTCAGTATAGGAATGGAAACTTCTGTGGTTTTAAATCTGTCTAAAGAGAAAAAAAGGCACTATTTTAAATATTTGATTATACTTAAAAATGTGATGAGAATAAAATGTTACTTTATGTTCAGATATTTAAGAGCTAATTGTTTGTTTGTTTCTGGGGATTGAACTCAGGGGCTTTTAACCATGGAGCCATATCCCTACCTCTTTTTATTTTTTATTTAGAGATAGGGTCTCACTGAGTTGCTTAGAGCCTTGCTAAGTTGCTGAGGCTGGCTTTGAACTTGTGATTCTCCTCCCTCAGCCTCCCAAGTTGCTGGGATTACAGGTGTGTGCCATAGCACCTGGCTCACATATCTAACTCTTGAGAGAAAAATGAAGTATTTTTTATGAGTAAATGGCTTTATTTCTTCATTTTTCTTAGTGTGGCCCTTTAATTTATCTGTTTGCTATCAGCATCTTTTCATGCTGCCTTAGAAAGATTTTGTGTTGAAGCCTCAATATGTGGGGTGGGGGGGGATTTGTGATTATGCAGTGAGTATATGTGGTCACTAGATGAATACTCAATATTTGATTTGGAAGGTATATATGTAACTAATTATACCAGAATGTACTGTATATACTTCAATATGTTCATTTAATCCATTCTTACTCATGGAGAACAAATACCTGTTTCCTTTAGACGCAGCCATTGCTGGGGCATTCTAAAGGTTTTCTATGATAAACATGATAATGTATCACCTGCAGGTAAATCAATTGAATCCTCAAAATAATGACATTCACAAACTGAAGCCAAATTGTACTATAAAAGTTTAGATTGTAAGTTCCCTCTCTTCTTCCTTTTCTTTTTCCTCTTCCTTTTTTTTAGACTATTTTTAGCTGTAGTTGCACACAATACCTTTATTTTATTTACTTATTTTTATGTGGTGCAGAGAATCGAACCCAGTGCCTCACACATGCTAGGCAAGTGCTCTACCACTGAGTCACAACCCCTGCCCTGCTTCCTTTTTTCTTATACTTAAAAAATGAGATGGGAATAAAATGCCACATCACTTCATGTACAGATATTCAACATACCTGTATATGTTATAGGTGTCTCAAAGCTATTTCCTTCCTTGGAAATTTGTTTCTAGTTCTGGAAGAGCCTATAAACATGGCCTTCAGCTGCTTTCCTTAAAACACCAGTGGTTTGAGCCTGGCCTGGGGCACACCCGTGGTCCCAGAGACTCAGGAGGCTGAGGCAGAGGAATCACACGTTCAGGGCCAGCCTGGGCAACTTAGCAAAACACTTAGCAACTTTGCCAGACCCTGTCTCAAAATAAAAGATAGGGAGGACTGAGGCTGTAGCTTGGTGGTGGAGCACACATGGAATCAATCCTTAGTCCCCAAACCCAAAACAAAATAAAACCCTACCAGTGGCCCCGCTCCCTGGTGCTGGGGATTGAACCCACAAGTGCACTACTACTCGGCCACATTCCCACCCCCCCCCGCCTTTTTTTGGGGGGAGGGTGCGGGGACAGGGTCTTACTGTTGCCCAGGCTGGCCTAAACTTGTGGTCTACCTGCCTCAGCCTCCAGGGATGTCGGGATTGCAGATCTCTGCCACCACACTGCAGTCCCACCAGTGATTTTAAGGAAATAATATCCATTTTAAAAATTCAGTTTGGATATATTCAGATTCTGAGATTTATGTGATGAATATTACAGGGAAAGGTTTAATAAAAATATTGGGATGCTCAGGATCTGATGTGATATTTGTATAATCACCAACAATTTTCTAAATTTGATAATGAGCATGTCAAACAATAAATGAAACTAAGTATCAGTATTAGCAGAACAGAAAAAAAAATGACAAAACAATTTAAATGTTAAGCATCCTATTCACCAGACTGATACTGTTGCCAGCACTGTGGCTACAAAAATTAAAGACTGGCTTCCCAGGGGGGAAATGATATCTAGGCTCTATACTAAGTGCAATAATGGCTAATCCCAAAATGAAGGTGGTGATCCTGGCTACTCGGGAGGTGGGGCACGAGGATCACAAGTTGGAGGGCAGCGTGAGCAACTTGGCGAAACCCCATCTCAACATAAAAAGTAAAGGGGCTGAGGATGCAGCTTGGTGGTAGAGATCTCCTGAGTTCAATCCCTGGTATTGAAGAAAAAAGAAAAAAGAAGACACTACAGGAGTCCCAAGTCAGAAAGCACACTTGGAGGATAGAAGGTTCTAGGAATTCCTGGCAAATTAATCAGTAAAGAAGCAAAGCAAACAGATACAAAATAGTGCTTTGTGTAGCTTTAAACAAAAGCATGAGGCAGACAGGGGTGGAGAGGTGTCAGGGTCAGATCCTGGAGGCCTGGATGAAGAGCTTGCACTTTATCTGTTGATAACGGGGACCCATGAAAGCTTTCAAGCAAGGAAATGATGTCATTTTTAGTTTTAGGAGGATCTGATTGTAGCTCCATATGGAGCAAAGATTACAGCAACAAGACGTGGCCCTGAACTAGGGCACGTATGCCATTTAACTATGTGTGTAAAGTATAAAGATAGAGAAATTTATGTGTGATCCCAATGATGATACCATCATGACTTATTGTAAAGTTAAAAGGTTATTATTATTATTATTATTATTATTATTATTATTCTTTTACGGCTGGGGAGAGAGTACCTGGAATTGAACTCAGGGGCACTTGACCACTGAGCCACATCCCCAACCCTATTTTGTATTTTATTTAGAGACAGGATCTCACTGAGTTGCTTAGCACCTCGCTTTTGCTGAGGCTGGCTTTGAGCTCTCAATCCTCCTGCCTCAGCCTCCCAAGCTGCTGGGATTATAGGCGTATACCACCATGCCCGGCAAGCTGATACTTTTTGCAAGATTCTTTGGCCTTTTAAAACTCTTCTGTGATGTGTATTCAAACCCTCTGCTTATTATTCTCCCAGTATATTCTTGTTTGTTTGTTTGTTTTTTGGCCCTAGGGAGTGAACCCAGGGCGTCACATATGCTAAGCAAATGCTGTACTACTGAGCTATGTCCCCAGCCCTTTTCATTTTATTTTGTTTTGAGACAGGGTCCTGCTAACTTGCCCAGGATGGCCTTGAACTTGAGATCCTCCTGCTTCAGCCTCCTGAGAGGTTGGGAATACAGACAGGTGGCACAGTGCCTGGCTTTTTTCTCCTAACAAATATAGTCTTTCTTTACATATTAAGGTTAGTCCTCCATATGTATTTGTTGGAAACGTGTCCTAGTTTGTTTGAGTTCTTTTGTCACTTACTCTTCAGGTACTGAAGCCTGAATTCTTCTTACCTCAGCACTAGTGATAAAGTTCACACAAAAGAATCCCTAAACCCACATGGGATGTGATGTCCCCACAGTCTCTTTTTCTTCTTCCAAGAATTTAAACCAAACTCTTATCTGAGCCAGGCTCGGTGGCGCAGGCCTGTAATCTCAGTGGTGAGGAAGCTGAGGCAGGGGGATTAAAGGTTCAAGTCAGGCTTGGCAGCTTATTAAGACCCTGTCTCAGAGAAATAATTTAATAGGGGGACTGGGGTGTAGTTCATTGGTGAAGCATCCCTGAGTTCAATTCCCCCAAATCAATAAATCAATCTTAAATAAGTTAATCAATCCCAAAGTCTTTTTTGAATTGGAAAAAAAAAAAAAGAAAGAAAGAAAGAAAGAAAAGCTGACTCAACATGAAAAGAGGGGCACTACTGGGCTGTTGTCACAAAGCCCTTCTTGCTGGGAAGCTGACTGAGGGTGACTTCTGTGTAGGTGGCTGATGGGGCATCCCTGATGCTTGGTTTCACATCCAGTCTTTTTATTTTTTTGGCAAGTAACCATAGCTAACAGCACCTTATAGATAAACCTTACCCATGACAATTCTAAATTTTTAAAATCTGCTGGACTTGTGATTTGCCTTCAACCTAGTTCTGAGTTTTATGATTAGTACTTTGGAGCAATTCAAAATAATAGCATTGGTGGGAGACACCAATTCACCTGCTCTTTTCTGGGGGTCCCTCTGTTAGATGCAATTCCATGGGAAACTTCTAGAGGAATGTCTGGGCCCTGGTTTTATCTCCTGTTCTGGCTCTGATTTGTAGGCAAGAATTTGCATCAGCCTAAAATAAACACTCTGTGTGTGTGTGTGTGTGTGTGTGTGTGTTTGTGTGTGATTAATCTTGCAAGGCTCTCATTATGAGACTCACTCCATTTAGCTTGCAGCCACTGGCAAAGGATACTTCTCTGAGAACTGTCACATTCCCTTCTGTCCCTGCTTGATGGCTGCCTGTGTCTGGGCTCAATTCATTCCCAGTGGGAGCTCCAGTCCTGATTTTTCCTGAGGTTACCCCAACTTTACAGACCTGGTGGGCATGTGGTCTGTGTCTCACCACTCAACAGATGACAGTTTGGCCAAATGTTTTGCCACCATGTAACAGTGGTGACAAATATCTTGTCCTACAGTGATGGGGTCCTCAGTATCTACCCCTAACCTTCTCCACTCTCCACTGTCTTCTGCCAGATTCTGGCTCAGGAGTGCATTTGGCTGCTAGCAACAGAAAACCTGAGTAATGGGGAGGAATTTACGAATCTAACCCAACAGGAAGTCTGGGGCTGGGGCAGTGTCCAGGGGTGCTAGGAGACTCAGATTCTTCTGTTCTTTCTGCTCTGCAATTCTTCCAAATCAGGCAGAATTCCTAATTGGCACATTTATTTTGAGTCAAGATTAAACAAAACAGGAACTTATCGAAAGGAATTTTGAGGAAGCCTACAGTAGAATAAAAAATAAGCCCCAAGGACCAACACCCCAAATTATAACCCCACAGAACCTCATAGAGAGGAAACCACTGTCACCTTACAGAGCATCAGATACCACAGTGTCTGCAGCCTGGAGCTCAGCTGCAACTGACGCTGCTGTCAGCAGGTATCCTTTTGGTGCTTGGAGGTCGACTTGTGACCACTGCTGCCCTCTGAAGCCTCTTTCCAGAGCTGTGTCCCATGAGGTTGAATCTGATTGGTGGAGCTAGGTCACATGCCTGTGCCCAGCTGCAGAGGAGGCTGGGAAGGAAGTTTGCTCAGTTCTACCTCAGAGACCCAGGACTCTCAAATTGAGAAATGCCCCCAAACGGAGTCAGATGTGAGGCGTGAGGAAAACACGGCAGGAGCCTCACTTGCTGTTTCTACTTTTTCACTTCTTCACTCTGTACTCCACTCCCTTTTGCCTTCTATGCCATGGCCACAGTGGAATTGCTCTCGTCACTCACCAGTGACCTCCATGTGACCAAATCCCCCGCAGGTCCCTGTACCCAAAGAACCTCTCAGCAGAACATCACTGTCCACCTCCTGCTTCTCTCCTGCCTCCCACTGCTCCACCCCTCCTCCTTCTTCCTACTCCCTGGCCACTCCTTCTCTGTCTTCTTAGCTTGCTCTTCCATCTCCTTCTAAATCTAAATCAACGGTCTTATTTCTAGTTTCAGGTCAGATCTCTCCTCTGAGTTCCTAACACTCACAGATCACTTGACATTTGCATTTGGTTGTTCCACCGGTCTCTCAAATGTCATGTGTCCAATGCAGAAATCCCAGTTTCCCTTTTCAATCTGTCTGCCCTTGATCAGTGCACTCCATTTTTTGCAACTGGTACCACCATTTTCAACCCATCAGTTTAAGAGTTTTTTTTTTTTTTTTAAATATTTATTTATTTTAGTTGTATACAATGGCTTTTTATGTATATGTGGTGCTGAGGATCGAACCCGGGTCGCGCACGTGCTAGGCGAGCGCTCTACCGCTGAGCCACAACCCCAGCCCTTAAGAGTTATTTTTAATTTGTCTTTCTTCTTTCTCATCTCATATCCAGTCTGGTAGCAAGTAACATTGGGTTCTATCTTATATATATACAGTAGTCCCCGCTTACTCACTGTTTTATTTTTTGTATTTTCGGGCAACTGCTATCAACAGTGGTCTAAAAGTATTAAAATTTAATAAACAATTTATAAGTGTTTTTTTAGAGTGGTTTTTAAAAAATATTTATTTATTTACTTTAGTTGTACACAATGCAATGCATTTATGTTTACGTGGTGCTGAGGATCGAACCCGGGCCGCGCATGTGCGAGGCGAGCGCTCTGCCTCTGAGCCACAACCCCAGCCCTCATAAGTTTTAAGTTGTGTTCCATTTTGAGTAGTGGGATGAAATCTTACACCACCTCATTTCTGTCCTGCTCTAGATGTGAACCATCTCTTTGTCCAGTGTATCCACTCTATATATGCTACCCACTCATTAGTCACTGAGTTATCAGATCAACTACTGCCACATCACAGTGCTTTTGTTCAAATAACCCTTATTTTACTTAACAATGACTCCAAAGTGAAAGGGTAGTGACCACGCCTGGCCAAAGTTTTTTTTTTTTTTTGGTGCTGGGGATTGAATGCCAGGGCCTTGTGCATGCTAGGCAAGCATTCTACCATCCAAGCTATATTCCCAGCCCCAGGTAATTTGTATATGTCAAGGAGAAACCATAAAATGTTTGTTGTCTTTAAGCAAAAAGGTAAATGCTTATCTTAGTTATGTACATATGGGAAATATCAGTATATAGAGAGTTCTGTACTACCTGTGGTTCCAGGTATCCACTGGGGGTCTTGGAATGCACTCCCCACAGATAAGGGTAGACTATTATATCTCCATTCTCCCCACTTTTCCCTATTTCTACTACCACAACTCTCATCCCAGTAACCATCAGCTTTTTCCTGGATGTTCCCAAAGCCTTCTGCCAGATCTCCCTGCTTCCACTTTTGTTCTTTCTAATCCATTCTCCTAAAAGCCACAGAAGAGAACTATTCCTCAAATACAAATATGCACACATGGCTCCTCTGCTTCAACTCTTCCAAAGGCCTTTGGGTCAACTAAGAATAAAATCCACACTCTCTACTGTGGCTAACGTGACCTACGCCATCTCTCCCTGCTCTCTCACTGTGCTCCAGTAGGCTTGATCTTTCAGAGGGTTGAGCACATCAACTTTTCTACTGGCTCTGGCCATTTGCACATAGTACTTCCCTGTGTGTAATGTTTTTCCTTGCTTTCTTCTTATGACTGGCTCATTCTCCATTCTCCCAGTCCCAATTTAAATGTCTTATTATCAAAGAGGCCTCTGATTACCCAGTGTTATTAGCCTCTTAGTTCTTTATTTTCTTCATAACACTTGGATACTTACTTGATTTGTAATTACTTTATTTATTTGTCTGTTTTCTTAGCTGCTCCCCAACTTCAATACCAGGTCTACTCTCAAGTGTAACCCAATACCCTGTATTCCAAAAAATCTTTATTGACTCATCTGGCCTGAACACTTGAGCAAATGTTGCCTGTAGGATGTATTTTTTTGTAGGGGAGAAATGGTTTTGTAAATCCCATGACCCACTCAGCTTGCATGCTGCATTTGCAACAAATTGATTTGGTCTTAAACCTTTTAATAACTATCAGTGAAATGCAGCCAACCAGCTCACCCTTAGGTGTGCACAAGCCCTACCTACCACATGCCTTGAACTGATGCTCTATGGCTGATCACACACTCATAAAAGATAGTACCCTGGAGGCCTCAGACCTCCTGGTCATCTGACATGTTGACATGTGCCATGAAAATTCTCCAAGACCTAGGTAATGTTTATGGGGAGCACATCCCTCAGGCAGGTCAAAGGCATTTTGATTTACAATGTGTTTCCCTTTCCCTTTGGGTGCAAGCTGGAGCCCATGTACAAAATGGTTTTGTTCAGGTCTGTCATTATAGGAATGATCCTGATCACTAGCTTATAGCATCAGAGTGTGGAAAAGAAACCCTCCACACACTGAAATTATATGTGTAATATTTATTAAGCACTAGCTGTATGCCAAGACCCTCCTACCACGTGTCTCTATTTACATCATCTTCAATTTTTGTACAACCCTGCAAGTGAATGGGTCTGTTTTACAGATGAGGCCTCCTGCAGCTGAAGTGAAAGAGCTGGGCCTGTGGCCAAGGCCCCTGCCCCTGTCAGCACCTTTCCAACTCCTCTAAAATGAAACTGGAGCTGGGAAGGCAGCCTTTGCCTGGCTCCTCTGCAGGTGAGCTCATGCCTTGGGGGTTCTGGGTTTGTTCCTGTTGAGGGGGTGGAGACATGGCAGCCTAGAAACTGGGGCCAGGAGCATTGCTGTGGTCTGGCCACAGTAGGTTCTTGGGGTGGGGAGTCTCTGTGGCTCCTAGAAACCCTCAGAGAGTCTGGGCCAAGCCCAGCATTTGGATTGACAGCCTCAGCACTCCTGGGGAAGTACAGATTCCCAGAGGAAGAAGGACCTGGGAGGACTCCTCCACACTCACCAGCATTTACCACTTACTCCACAGAGCATTCACATCTACCAGGACACCCGTTACACCCCTAGACAAGTTACTGTTGTTGTTATTATTCAGCAAATTATTTTTATATTGAGGTGGGAGAATGTGGCTCATTAATTTTTGTACCCATCACACCTGAGAAGCCGAAAGGCAGAGGTATGGAGTGAATGGATGGATAGATGGGTGGGTGGGTAGATGGGTGGATAGGAGGATGGGTGATGAATGAAGAAGTTGAAGGCAGTGAGTGAATTTGCCTGTTGTTGCTCGGTCAGCTCAGAGTCCAACAGCATCCCAGGCCCTCTTCCCTAAGTTTCCTGTCTTCCTCCTCACCCCATCCATAAATGTTGGTCTCTCCTTCCACACTGAAGCACAAGACTTGGCTGGTTTTGGGGCCCCAGGATCAGAGAGTGTCCATCCTATCCATCAGCAGTGGTGGGTGACCTGCTGCAATAGATCCCCACCCTCGGCCTCTGGTTTTTCATGCCTTTGTGAAAGTGCAGCCAGTGTAACTTTCTGCAAAGGTGGAATGTTCTGTGTCTGTCCTGTCCAACATGGTAGCCACTATCCTCATGTGGCTGTCAAAAACTTGAAGTGTGGCTATGTGATAGAGGAGCTGACTTTTAAATTCAAATTTTAATTATTTTAAATTTGTCTTTCAAGAGCCCCAGATAAGTAGTGACTGTCACACTGAGCAGCACAGCTTTGGTGGCCTGGGCTAGCTCTTCTTCCTAAAATAATCTCATCCAAGGGATGTCCCAGGACAAGGAGGCCACTGATTCCTAAACCCAAGAACACAAGATAGACCTGGGGAGGGGCACCCCACAGCAGTGACCATGGCAGGC
Source organism: Tamias sibiricus (assembly GCA_025594165.1). Classification (NCBI taxonomy): domain Eukaryota; kingdom Metazoa; phylum Chordata; class Mammalia; order Rodentia; family Sciuridae; genus Tamias; species Tamias sibiricus. The sequence continues at coordinate 140,279,382 of CM046659.1, forward strand.
ACAGCCACGTGGGGTCTCAGGTGCCCCACATTGTCTCACAGGAGCAGAAGTCTTGCTAAGAACACCTCGCGTCTGAACACGCTGTGGAGAGACTGCTGCTCACCTACACTGGTCCCTTCACTGGGTCCTAGTACTTCTTCTGACTTCTAGCCGGGCATCTGGCCTCCTGGAATAAAGACCCCTGTCCCAGTCTCCCTCAAGCTGGGTGTGGCCACGTGACTTCACTCCTATGAAGGACGAGAGCGGAAGTGCTGTGAGGCGGTGATTGGGAAAGAGCCCTAAGACACATCTGTCCTTGCCCTTCCTCCGCTTTCCAACATCCTTCTGCTTGGAGCACAGCCCTCGGGGCTAGAGTGTGTGTCCAGCCGTGAGGACCAGGGGGCAGCCTGGGGGAAGATGGAGGGGCAGCTGGATGCCGCCTCAGTCTCACCTTTAGAACCACTAGCTCACGGGCCATGGTGAGAAACCCGGGCAAGACGAGGTTTCCCAGGCCCGCCTCTCCTGTCACCTCCTGGGCTCCTTGCGTCCCTGATGTTCTTGGCCAGGCCTGAGAGGCCAGGGCTGGGTTCTCAAAAGCGTCTGCCTCTTCTGCATCTGCCTGCTGTGGGCAGACTCTCTGGGTGGGACATGACCTTTGCACACATCTTTCCTATTCTATTGCTTATGGTCTACACTTTGTCCTCTGAGCCTCTCATAACCAAAACCCAAACGCAAAACTAAGAACTTTTATCTCTTGAAAAGCTGGGCTCTTGCAGTTAAGCTTTAGCTCATAACAGAGATTCTCTACCCAGAGTCTCAGTAGGCTCTTGTGAAAGTCCAAATGTACAAGGGCATGCTCTGTGCTCTGCTGCGTTTGCCCCCACCCTGAAGACGGTGAGTCTGAAATAACCACCTACCTTAATGGCCTAAATGACGGGGTGGCATAAAGTACCAAAAAACAAACAAACAAACAAACAAACAAAAAAAACCTCCAAACAGAAAACAAATATGTTAATATGTCAAAATATTCTAGTCTTCTCTTATCTGCAAGGGATGTGTTCCAAGAGCCCTGTGGATGTCTGAGACCACATCTAGTACTGGATCTTGTGTATGCATAAATTATATATATATATATATATGTATATATGTATTATATACATATATATACATATATACATATATATGTATATATATACCATATATTATGTTCTTTCATATATATATATATGATAAAGCTTGATTGATAAATCAGGAGAAGAGATTGAAAACAATAAGCACTAATAAAATAGAAAAATCATAACTATATGGTAATAAAATTACCAGCATCACCACTCTTGTGTCTTGGAGCCATCATTAAGTAAAAAGGGTTATTTGAATACATGCACTGTGACCCTGCGACAGCTGGTCTAACAGCTAGACAGCTGCTAAGGGACTAACAGGCAGGAAGGGTATGTGGTGCAGATTCTCTGGGCAAAAGGATGATTCATGTCCCAGGAGGGCAGAGTGGGGCAGAGTGGAATTTCATCATGCTAAGGATGGCATGCAATTTAAAACTTATGAATTGATTATTTTTGGAATTTTCTATTTTATATTTTCAGACTGAGGTTGACCACGGGTAATTGAAACCTCAGAAAGCGAAACTTTGGAGAAGGGAGGACGACTGTATTATCCTGCCACAAACAGAAATAGCTCCCTATGCGTGGACAACATGACTTTATTTCTGAAACGGTGTTGTTCTGTTAATGGACGATGGGATGCTTTTTGGCCTGGAAGGTATTTGGATCCCGTGGGGACAGGTGGGGAGCAGAGTGGAGGATGGGGTGCACCAGTCTGAAAGGTTGAAGCCCCTTCCGAAGTCTTTTGGGGTCCACCCCTCAGAGCAGATGCCAGCTAGAGTCAGGTCCTCCAACACACCTCCACACACACCTTGCACACACGCACACTCACATGTGTGTACACACATGCACACACACATTCTGCCTGCTGCCACTTTGGGCTGATTTGATGTTTTTCACTCTGTCAAAGAATAACATTTCCATTTGTACCTTGTTAGGCCCTGGAGACCACAGGGGTTATAAGGGAAAGGGGAACACACGTGCTTCCTCTTTGACCATTACAAAGTTCAGTGCATTTCAGCCATAAAGGCCCTCTGTGCCCCTGCAGGAGCAGGGGCGTCTGCAGCCACCCCAGGGTCCCCTAAGGGTCTGGAGGTTGCGGAGGGTGATGCAGTTTTTCCTAGAGCAGTGGGTAGGCAGGGGCTGGAGCTGCCAGGTTGTGACACGTGCTTGTGATAGCCCCAAAGCCACACAGGGGCCCAGGCTCTTCCTCATCTCAGGGCAGACCCTCCTGCCAGTCTCAAGGCCCAGGGGCCTCTCGGGCTCATGTGCACATTACATCAGTGTGTCTGTTCTTGGGAACACCTGAATAGTTGAGTGGGCTCCTCAGGGAGGTTGTAATTAAATTGAGATCTAAATGTTCATGTTTAGGAATGAATGGTGGAAGGCCAGGCATCAGCGGGTGGGTGGGCGGCCCTACTTCTGTGTCTGGCCTCGCCCAGGACTCTCAGAATTACTCATCCCTTAGGTTTCAAGCCCTGACTTCAAGGGTGAGATCAAGCATGGGAAGAGAGCACTGGTGAGACCTCTAGTGGAGCACCATTACTAGAAGGCACCAACCTAGGACCTGTTCCCCACCCCTGAGATCCCAGAGAAGCAGGAGTCCTGGATGTTAACCCACTCTGCCTGAGCTGCTGGTGGGAATGGGAGGACGACTCCCAACCCCTCTCAGAATGCCAGGTCTTTCTTCCATCAGATCAGGCCCCAGCAGCAGTGAGCACACCGAGAGCCTGATCCTGGGTTCTAAGCTCCAGCTCCTCCCTGAGTGAGGATCCAGGGCTCTTTGGGAGACTGGCTGGTTCTGGGTTTGGAGCAGTGACAGTTTGAGGTGGCCCTGGGCAGCTTGTGCTAGAGGTGAGAAAGTGCTCAGAGATTGCTGGGGCAACTGGAGAATCAAGATATATCACGTTTGTAATTGAGGATAAAGTATCAAGTGGACAAACTATTGGGCCCTTTGTGATAAGACAAGAAAAGTCAAAAAGCAAAGAAAGAAAGAAAGAGAGAAGCTCTTTTATTACCACTGGAGGGAGCACAAGGTCAGCATTGAAGCCTGTCTATGTCACTGGGTCACTGGCAGGTTAGGGCCCCGCTGAGTAAACCAGGCTTGTCCCTGGGACCAGAGTTAGATATGGGCACTGGTAGTGAGGGACCATGTGACCAACCCCTTTATTCTCCATGAGGAGGGTATGGATGCCCAGAGAGGGGACTGGGAGTATGTGTTGGGTTTGGGGGACAATGTGTGCTATGCCTCCGTGAGCACAGGAACTCAACTTGCTTAGGAGGAGAGGCTGACTCACACCCAGGTTTGGACAGATGTGCATAGCTTTTGTCTGTCCCTTGTGGTCATGGATGAAGACCCTGAGGTCAAAGGGGCGAGTGACTCATCCAAGGTCAGTACAAGGACTCCAGGCCTGTGTGCCCTGCAGTCTAGTGTTCATCTCTGCGGCAAAGCAGGCACTGAAGCCTCTAGTCCAACCTGTGTTCCTCCAGGGCCAAACACCACATCTCAATGGCCGGTGTAGTTATTCCCGAAACTTTAATTTTTTTAAAAATTAAATATTTTTGAATTGGCAAAGCTTGCATATTGATACAAAATCCAAAAGGCATATGGTAAAGATCTTCCCCATTCTGCTTCCAGCTACTTTTCCTTGGAGGCAGGAAGGGAGTTATTTTCTTGGGTCATCTTTTTAGAGAAATTTTGGTCTGGTCAAGCAAATCAATTTATGGATTCCTTTGACCACTTTCTTTTTCTTTTTCGGTACTGGGGATTGAACTCATGGGCACTCAACCACTGGGCCACATCCCCAGCCCTTTTTTGTATTTTATTAGAGACAGGGTCTCACTGAGTTGCTAAGTGCCTCACCATTGCTGAGGCTGGCTTTGAACTCATGATCCTCCTGCCTCAGCCTCCCAAGTGCTGGGATTACAGGCATGTGCCACCGCGCCCGGCGCGACTCTGACCACTTTTAACCCGAGTGGCAGCCTACTATAGCAATTTATTTTCCTTCCTTCTTCCTTCCTTCCTTCTTCACTTTCTCCTTTCCTTTCTCTTTCTTCTCCTCCACCACCCCTGCTCTTTCCCTCCCTCCCTCCCTCCCTTCCTTCCTTCCTTCCTTTCTTTGGTACTGGGATTGAAACCAGGGGCACTTAACCGCTGAGGCACATCCCCAGCCCTTTTAATTTAGAGACAGGGCCTCACTAAGTTGCTTAGGGCCTCATTAAGTTGCTGAGGCTGGCTTTGAACTCGTGATACTCCTGCCTCAGCCTCCCAAGTTGCTGGGATTACAGGAGCGCGCACCACTGTGCCCAACTATTTTTTTTTTATTGTTGTTCTAATTAGTTATACATGACAGAAGAATGCAGTTTGATACATCATACATAAATGGAGTATAATTTCTCATTCTTCTGGTTGTGCATGATGTAGAATCACACCGATCGTGTGGTCATATATGCACTTAGGATAATAATGTCTGATTCATTCTGCTAACTTTCCTACCTCCTTCCCCTCCCCTACCTTCACATCCCTCTGTCTAATCCAAAGTACCTGTATTCTTCCCTAGCCCCTGCCCTCTTATTATGAATTAGCATCCACATATCTTGTTTTCTCTTTCTTTTTTTAAAAATATTTATTTATTTGCTTTAGTTGTACACAATGTGTCTTTTTACTTTTACATGGTGCTGAGGATCGAACCCGGGCCATGCACATGCTAGGCGAGTGCTCTACTGCTGAGCCACAACCCCAGCCCCTCTCTTTCTTTTTTTGATTCAGTGCATCATGGGGATCATTCTTCATGAAGAGCTGCCTCTTTCATTTGAATGGTGTACCCATCATTAAATGTATGATGTATTTCATCATAGTTACTGTTGCTGTTTGCAGAACTTAAGGGGGCACCTTTACATGATGTTCCATGAGGCCTTGGATAGATACACTAGCATTTATTTAACTAGATCCCTATTTTTTAAATTAAAAAAAATTGGGATAAAAGGCACATAACAAAATTCACCACTTGAACAATTTTTAAGTGCATACTTCAGTGATATTGAGTATATTCACATTGTTGTATCCCCATCACCATCATACATCTCCACAACCCTTTTCACGCTGTAAAATGGAAACTTTGTACCCATTGAAAATGAACTTTCCATTTCTTCTATCCCTATGATTTTGACTCCTTGCACCTTGTCTGAGTGGAATACACAGGATTTGTCCTTTTGTGACTGGCTTCTTTTACTCAGCACAATGTCCTTACAGTCCATGTATGTCACAGCATGTGTCAGAATTTCCTTCCCTTTTCAAGGTTGAGTAATAGTCCATTGTATGTATATAACAAACAATGTGTATACTGATAGATGCTTGGTTGCTTCTATGCTTTAGTTATTGTGAATAATGCTGTTGTGAACATAGGTGTACAATTTTCTCTTTGAGGTCAGTCCCATGGACCAGGACCCCACCTTTATAACCTCATCTAACCTTAACTTACCTCCTAAAGACTCTATCTCCAAATAATTACATGGCAGGGGTGGGGTGGAGAGTTAGGGTTTCATCCCAGCAAATTATTCTCACATCTGGATATTGTCAAGTGCAACAAAAACCTAAGGTTCTGTGACCTACAGGCTCAGCACCTTTAGCCCCACAGCCTGCACAGCCTGGGTATGGGAGAGGCCGGACAGGTCCTGGTTTCATGATGCTTTGCCGTGACCTCCACTTGACATTCTGGCTGCCTCAGAGCTGCTGGGCTTTTGCCCAGCTCTGTTGGGGCATGAAATCTCCTAGTTTTGTCTTTCTAATTAACAGTCACAGATGCAGCATGTCTTGGTGTGCTTCTTATTATTTTTGATAAACAGGTAGCCTCTCCAGAAACTGCCTCCAAGATTGCTGTGTCTGAAATCCCACTCGTTCTAGTGGATAGGGAAATGACGTTTTCACGGTCAGGTTAAATGCAACGTGATCTTGACCTTACGAGCTGCCTCTTCTTAATTAGTCGCTTCTGCAGGCACCCTTTGCCTCCATAGATACAAATCAATAATTTCCAAAGTCTCTTTGAACCAAACCACTATTTTGTCACCTTGCCAGTTCCCTGGCTAGAGGGTTAATCAACTTTGACATGTGCTCAAGAGCAATTCATGTTAGGAAACGTTGCTTCCATAAAATTGCTCACAACCCTGCACATCCTTGGCCGTCCGTCATTCACACATGTGCGAGCTGACTGTAGGATGCATTCCTAGAAGTGTGTGTAATGAGGGTGGCTTGGCAGCCAGCATCCTTCTGCCCCTCTTTTGTGTGGCTTCAAAGTCTAGAAGGTGAACAACTGGGTTTCCTGCTTCCCTTGCTGCTAGAATCCCAGATGTGAACTGGGTTCTGCCCAGTGGTGTGCTGCCAAATACTTAACAACCAGCTATCAAAAAAAGAAAAAAAAAAAAAAAAAGTAGAAAAGGAAGCTCCCTGGTGTGGAGTGCTTGCTGATGACTTCTGCAGTGTGAATACTTCCACCATGGTCAGTTTCAATCATGCTAGTCACGTGGTGTCTCTGGATGTGGGGCTGGAATTGCTGTGCATGCCTGGCTCTAGCTGGGGAGAGCCGGCTCCAGCGCATCCCAGCTTCTGCCAATTCATCGCACGCCGCTAGGATTTGGGGCCAAGACTCTCCTCCTGCTGCTTTTGGCTGTTGCTTCTGGCGAGCAAAGCCATGAGGTTGTTTTTCCCGCGGCAGGGTTCCAGGGTCCATTCAGTGTGTTCGAGGGGTCGAGGAGGCAGCTCCGAGGCAGCCCTGCTGGCTGGCTGGGGCCAAGGTGGCAGCGCCTGGCCAGCCAGTCCCCAAGCCCTTCTGAGCATCACTCCCATAGGCCCTGCCCGTGCCTGTTCCTCCAGCCCTCTCAATAAAACCGTAAGCCCCTCATTTCCTGTCTAAACCCCGTTTTGCCTAAGATGGTTGAGTGGTTTCTGTTTCCTATGACTAAACCCGGCTGATAGGAAGTGGAACCTGAAACCACATTTTAATTTTTTTTTTTTTTTAAAGCAGACCCATCCTTTAAACCGTCTGAGTAGAAGGACTGTAATAAGTCATGCGGTCCTGGAGGACTCCAGTGAGAACTCTGGCACCTAGGAAGCCTGGTCAATCCCATGACCCCGGTAGGAAGCCAAGGGGGACACTCCCGCTTCTAGAGTCTGTGGGATCCTGTCTTCTCAGAGCTCCTCCTGGGCTCCACGAGGCCATCTGTACCCGCACAAGGCACAGCCCGTTAGAAGGTGGATGTTCTTGGTCCCATATAACCACACAGAAGTTTTGAGAATGTGGTTTTTTTTTTTTTTTTTAAATATTTATTTATTTACTTTAGTTGCACACAATGCAATGCATTTATGTTTACATGGTGCTGAGGATCGAGCCCGGGCCACACACATGCAAGGGGAGCGCTCTGCCGCTGAGCCACAACCCCAACCATGAGAATGTTTTGTTTAATAAGTTAAGCAACCATGCCTGAGGCTGGCCACTGAGTTAACTCAGGTGTTTCCCATCCTGAGGGGGCAGACCACTGCCAAGGTGACGTGAGCAGGAGGGACCTTGCCCGGGTGATCCCAGCAGCCTAGTGGGGTGGCCTGACTTGGCACCTATAGAGGCTTTCTTCTGGCAAATTAAGGAGTAGCCCTGTGTTCAAGGCAAAGACCTCCTGGAGGAGGAACCTGCTATCCACTCTCAGCACTTCCGTGTGAGTGAACCTCCAGGTTCTTTCTGAGCTGGAAGCAGGCGCAGGGTGGAGGCACAGGCATGGTGAGCCTGACAGTGGGACTGTGGGCGTGTGGACCAAACAACCAGCACCCACAGAAGGGCCCGTCTGGATGGGGCCCCGGGAGGGGGGAACTGAGCCCTAGAACAAAATGGCTGGGAACCGAAATCTGGCAGAGTTGGCCTCCAGGCAGCTCTGTCTCTTCCTGTGAGGCCTGGACAAGCCTCTGTCCTCACAAGTTTCTCCTGAGGATGGAATAAAATAGAACAGGGAGATAGAAAGTAAGGGTCAGGGGTGGGAGTTGTCCCCCTGGGTAAGGAAGTGCACCATGTGGGAACTGAACTGCTGAACTTGACCAAGGCTGCTGCTGCTTTTCTTTCTTTCTTTTGGTACCAGGGATTGAACTCGGGGCACTCGACTACTGAGCCACATCCCCAGCCCTATTTTGTATTTTATTTAGAGACTGGGTCTCACTGAGTTGCTTAGTACCTTGCTTTTTCTGAGGCTGGCTTTGAACTCATGATCCTCCTGCCTCAGCCTCCTGAGCCACTGGGACTACAGGTGTGCACCACCACACCCGGCTCCGCTGAGGCTTTTCTTATACTGGACATGCTGGACATGACTACAGACTCTGCCCACAAAAAATATTTTGTTGGTCTAATTTCTGAATGGTTGCTAGGGTTATTGTAAATATATATATGCCACAAATCAATAAGATCTTATTTCTTACCTCTTAACAAACTTTGTCTTCTACATGACATTTAATTTGGAAAACTCCCGGATATATAGCTGGTTTAGAAACATGCTTTTCTAAAGTAAGTTGTGAAGGATCTGAAGTCACCTTGGATATAATTCATGTCTCCAACCTCCAGGGTACTATGAATTCTCACATTTAAACAGCAGATTTAATAGAACCACATTATCACAGGCTTTGGAAAGAACATAGATTCACAGTGTTAGTTACTCCAAGTTGGTCCTTCTACGTGACCTTGAAGTTTTCCTTAGTGTTTATAATGTAAAATGGTATAAGTGCAAACTGCAATGTGTGTGCGAATTTTAAGTCACAGATGAACTATTTTACTATATTGGAACACTATCTTTTTTTAAAAAAATTATTTATTTGCTTTAGTTGTACACAATGCAATGCACTTATGTTTACGTGGTGCTGAGGATCGAACCCGGGCCAGGCACGTGCTAGGCAAACACTCTACCGCTGAGCCACAACCCCAGCCCTGGAACACTATCTTTAACGATGAGACATGTGCCTTTAAAACTACTGGAGCATGTTCTCTTTAATTTAAAACTGAAGTGAATCGAGAAAATTAAACATTACGAAAAATGTTGTACTTGGGCTGGGGTTGTGGCTCAGCGGTAGAGCGCTCGCCTAGCACGTGCTTGGCCCGGGTTCGATCCTCAGCACCATGTAAAAACAAAGGCATGTGTACAACTAAAACAAATAAATAAATATTCTAAAAAAGCAAGACCCAACAATATGCTGTCTTCAAGAGACTCACCTCATGGGCAAAGACAACCACAGGCTGAAGGTGAAAGGATGGGGAAAAAATCATCACTCAAATGGATTTTGTGTAAACAAGCAGGGGTTTCCATTCTCATTTCAGATAAAATAGACTTCAAACCAAAGCTAATCAGAAGAGACAAAGAAGGACATTTTATACTTCTTAAGGGAAGTATATGTAAGCAGGACATAACAATTATAAATATTTATGCCCCAAACAATGGTGCATCTATGTACATCAAACAAACCCTTCTCAATTTCAAGAGCCAAATAGACCACAATACAATAGTGCTGGGTGACTTTAACACACCTCTCTCGCTACTGGACAGATCTTCCAAACAAAAACTAAGTAAAGAAACGATAGAATTAGATAATGCAATCAATAATTTAGACTTAACAGACATATATAGAATATTCCATCCATCAACAAGCAAATATACTTTCTTCTCAGCAGCACATGGATCCTTCTCTAAAATAGACCATATCTTATGCCACAAAGCAACTCCTAGTAAATACAAAAAACCAGAGCTAATACCCTACATTCTATTAGACCACAATGGAATGAAATTAGAAATCAATGATAAGATAAAAAATAGAAGCTACTGTAATAAATGGAGACTAAGTAATACACAATTGAATAATGAATGGATAGTAGAAGAAATCAAGGATGAAATAAAAACGTTCATAGAGGTAAACGAGAACACTGAAAGAACATATCAAAATTTGGGGGACACTATGAAGGCAGCACTAAGAGGAAAGTTTATTTCATTGAGTGCATTTATTAAAAGAATAAAAAGTCAACAAATAAATGACCTAACACTACATCTTAAAGCCCTAGAAAAAGAAGAACAAATCAACACCAAAAGCAGCATAAGACAGGAAATAATTAAAATCAGAGCTGAAATAAATGAAATTGAAACAAAAGAAACAATTGAAAAAATTAACAAAGCAAAAAAGTTGGTTCTTTGAAAAAATAAATAAAATTGATAAACCCCTGGCCATGCTACCGAAGAGAAAAAGAAAACTCAAATTAATAAAATACAAGATGAAGAAGGAGACATCACAATGGACACATCTGAAATACTCTAATAAAATAGAAAATATCAAAGTCATCAACAAATTTCTAGAGACATATGACCAACCCAAACTGAATGAGGAGGTCATATATGACTTAAACAGATCAATTTCAAGTAATGAAATAGAAAACGCTAACAAAAGCCTACCAACCAAGAAAAGTCCAGGACCAGATGGCTTCGCAGTGGAGTTCTACAAGACTTTCAAAGAAGAATTAACACCAATACTCCTCAAAGTATTCCATGAAATAGAAAAGAAGGGAACCCTTCCAAACTGATTCTATGAAGCTAATATCACCCTGATACCAAAAGACAAGGACACATCAAGGAAAGAAAACTTCAGACCAATAGCCCTGATGAATGTAGATGCAAAAATTCCTAATAAAATTCTGGCAAATAGCATACAAAAGCATATTAAAAAGATAGTGCACATGATCAAGTGGGATTCATCCCAGGGATGCAGGGTTGGTTCAACATATGGAAATCAATAAACGTAATTCATCATATTAATAGACTTAAAAATAAGAATCATATGATCATCTCCACAGATGCAGAAAAAGCATTTGACAAAATACAGTACACCTTCATGTTCAAAACACTAGAAAAACTAGGGATAGTAGGAACATACCTTAACATTGTAAAAGCTATATATGCTAAACCCAAGGCCAGCATCATTCTAAATGGAGAAAAATTGAAAGCATTCCCTCTAAAAATGGAATGACAAGGATGTCCTCTTCACCCCTTTTATTCAATATTGTCCTTGAAACTCTAGCCAGAGCAACTAGACAAAAGAAAGAAATCAAAGGGATACAAATTGGTAAAGAACTCAAACTATCACTATTTGCTGATGACATGATATTATATCTAGAAGATCCAAGAAATTCCACCAGAAAACTTCTAGAACTAATAAATGAATTCAGCTAAGTAGCAGGACCCATAAATCAAACTCATTCCTATACATCAGTGATAAATCCACTGAAAGAGAAATTAGGAAAACTACTCCATTCACAATAGCTTCAAACAAAAACAAAAACAAAAAACAACCTGGGAATCAATCTAACAAAAGAGGTGAAAGACCTCTACAATGCAAACTACAGAATACTAAAGAAAGAAATTGAAGAAAACTTCAGAAGATGGAAATATCTCCCATGCTCCTGGATAGGCAGAATTAATATTGTCAAAATGGCCATACTACCAAAAGTGCTATACAGATTTAATGCAATTCCTATAAAAATCCCAAAGACATACTTCATAGAAATAGAAAAAGCAATCATGAAATTTATTTGGAAAAATAAAAGACCCAGAATAGCTAAAACAATCCTTAGCAAGAAAAGTGAAGCAGAAGGCATCACAATACCTGAACTTAAACTATACTACAGAACTATAGTAACAAAATGGCATGGTTTTGGCACCAAAATAGACTTGTAGACTAATAGAATAGAGGACAGAATAGAGGTCACAGAGACAAACCCACACAAATATGGTTATCTCATACTAGACAAGGGTGCCAAAAACATTCACTGGGGAAAAGATAGCCTATTCAACAAATGGTGCTGGCAAAACTGGAAATCCATATGTAGCAAAATGAAATTAAACCTCTATCTCTCACCATGTACAAAAATCAACTCAAAGTGAATCGAAGACTTAGGCACTAGAACAGAGACCCTGCACCTAATAGAAGAAAAAGTAGGCCCAAATCTGCACCAGGTCTGTCTAGGATCTGACTTCCTTAACAAGACTCCAAAAGCACAAGAAGTAAAATCAAGAATCAACAAATAAGATGGATTCAAATTAAAAAGCTTCTTTTCAGCAAAGGAAACAATTAATAATGTGAGGAGAGAGCCTACAGATTGGGAGAAAATCTTTACCACATGCATCTCTGATAAAACATTAATCTGTAGGATATATAAAGAACTCAAAAAACTTAACACCAAAAATACAAATAACCCAATCAATAAATGGGTTAAAGAACTGAACAGACACTTCACAGAAGAATAAATACAATTGATCAACAAATATATAAAAAGTGTTCAACATCTCTAGCAATTAGAGAAATGCAAATCAAAACTACTCTAAGATTAAGAAGATGTAAAGAATGTGCAATGAACCTCTAACAATTTTAAATTCACCACAATCTCTAAAGACACAAATGTGTGTTTCTCAAAATTACCCTCAAGAGTCATACAACATTATAAAGTAAGTATTTGAAGAGAAGGAAACTTTTTTTTTTTTTTTTTTGGATTGACTCTGGGGTCACATGCCTACTAGACAACCTCTATCTCTGAATTACATCCCCAGCCCAGAAGGGAACATTTAATAGAGACCTGAATGGAATGAGGGAATAAGGCATGGATTGAATATTTAAAGCAGGTGGGAGAGCATGTGCAAAGGTTCTGGGGCAGGAAAGTGTTTGGTATATTTGAGGAGTAGCACAAAGATCAGTTTATGGGGCTGTTGTGAACATCAAATGAGGTAAAATACGTCAACGTGTTTTATCATGGGATAATATACTATTATATTAGTATATAATATAGTATGGAGTAATAGATGGACTATTTCTCACTACTTCAATTTTCTCAAGATGTTCCCAGAAGATGGGAGGAAACAGAAGACAAGATGCATTCAGTAATAACACCCAGCTAGGTCAGGGGCCTCCGGAAAGTCACATTCCTCTGAGGATCTCAGTTCTACTGAGCTGATGCTGCCTTAGCATCCCCGGCCAGTCCTTCCAGGTAGACCCAGCACCTGCCTTGGATCCCCCTCCCTCCTGGCTGCTCAGCCCCGGCCTGGTGGTCTTCCCTGTGTGCTGCAGCAGGCTGGCTGCCCAGTGTGCAGGGCCCCAGGTCCCAGCTTCTCCTAAGGCTCATGGTGGTACCAGTGTCAACCCTGAGAGGTACAGGGCTTCCCCAAGGGCTGCTCTAGGCCCTGGGACCTGTCCCAGGCTCCCTGAGAACACTGTAGTGCTCCTAGCCAAGGTGCTTACAGAGCCAGGGGAACCTCAGGCGCAGGCTTGGTCACTCACTGTTGCTTTGTGACTTTCAGTAGCTTACAGTTTGGATCTTGAATGTCCCCTAAAGGCTCATGTGTTAAAGCCTTGGTCCCCGGCCTGTGGTGCTATTGGAGGTAGTGGGACCTTTGGGAGGTAGGACCTAATGGAAGGAGATTAGGTCAGTGGGGGCATGCCCTTGAGGGGGCTCTTGGGACCCTGGCCTCTTCTTCTATTTGGCCACTATGAGGTGAACAGGTCTCCCCTCCTCCTCCTCCTCCTTCTTTTTTTAACTGATGACAAATTGATTTCATGAAACACTGTTGGGGAGAAAGGGAACATTTCCAATATATGCCAAAAAACCTCCTTAGGTATGTGAATACATTTTAACTCAGCTTTCAATTCTAGATGTTTAAGAGCATTACCAATATGTATGTAAAGAAATGCTTACTTGTTTTCTGGGCTCACTCATTCCCACTTTCCCAGTCCTCTAGGAAGAGTGTGTGTGTTAAAGTTCCAACCATCCAACCCCATCTTTGAATTTTAAGTTTTGCATGGCTCCTGGAACACTTGCACATTCACACACACATGCCTTCCTCAAATCTTCTGAGGGCAGGTTGATCTTCCTCACAGGCAGTGACATGACACTGTCTTGGTTGTTTCTTGAGTTTGTGTGGTGTGTTTCCTGTGAAGCACAGGTCTCTTCTGCCACAAGCTGCCACAGGCCCAGAGCAACAGGCCTAAATGACCTCTGAAACTAAAATGAACCTTTTTCTTTATTAAGTTGATTATCTCTCGTATTTTGTCACAGTGATATAAAGCTGACTAATATGAATATATTAAAAAACAGTAGGAGATAAAAACAGGATCATGGCATTGAAATGTATTTTCAATATTTGCAGTTAATGGCTGAGCAGTGTTTAATCCACAAACTACAACAGAAAGCATAAGTGCTGTTCACAACATGACTTATTGAAAACTTTTTTTCCACAGCGTACTCCAGGATTACAGGTAACTCCAGGGTTACAGGTAACTGGCTGGCAGCAGCTTCCTTTACTCCTGCTTGGAAGGTCTGTGTGATTCTAGGTCCAACTTTGACTGGAGAGAGAGCCACCAGGAAAGCCCTCTGAGCATGGTCATCCCAGGGCAGTGGGGCCTCAGTAATCGGGAGCTCCGTTCACACACAGGCCAGGAGCCAGCTCTATAGGAGGCAGCTCAGGGGCCTGCGTGTCAGTGTCCGTCGGGAGCTGGGCCCCACTCTGGCTTCCTGGCTGTCCTTGCTCAGCCTAGACAAGGTCTCTTTCATCTCCCCTTCCCCCTGCCTCCCCCCACCCACCACCCTTCTCTCTTTCTGTTTCTCTTTCTCTCGGTCTCGCCTCTGTGACTCTCTTCTCTCTCTTGCTCCAGATTCTTGAAGCAGAAACATCACTGTCCCCACTCTGGCCTCCTGGTGGTAAAATCTGTGCTTGGAAATCTCGGGGCTGGGGAATAGCAGAGGGTGGAGAGCAGTGGGGACTTTCTCCTGCCAGGCCAGTTCCCTCCCTGCTGGAGGGTCTGGCCCTCCCTGCCCTGCGGCCCTCCTCCTGGTGCCTGGAGCCTCAGTGGGACCTGCACTGCTGGAGCATGCCAATGGTGCACTGGACAGTGTGTCCCTTGCAGGTCTGCCCACGCTCTCGTGGGCTTCCTCTCTGGGGAAACATCTTCTTTCTTGGTCTTCTGTCTTTCTTCTCTAACCAGTTGCTGTTTGCTCAGGCACTGGGACGTAAGGATGTAGGTGGACACCAGGGCCTGTCCTTTTCAGTGCTGGGGCTGCCAGAGCCATGCTGGTGTCATCGTCCAGGCCAGCTGAGGGAAACAGCAGGCCTCTAAGTCACAGTGACCCAACCTGGCTCAGCTGCACAAATGTGGTGTGTGAATATTTATTTTTAGTGGCTGCTGGTTAAATAGCAGCTTTCACTTTGGTGGGGGTAATCCTGAAAAGTAAAAATAAATCAGACCTTCAGCTCGTCAGTAAATTCTACCAGTCCCTGCTGGGGGAACGCTGGGCCTAGTGCCCCAGGTGTCCAGGGTGAGTGGTGAGCCAGAGATTGGAGGGTCCAGGCCAGGAGCCAGGCTGGCCTGTGACCACAGCTCCTCACTGTGGCCCTGCCCTCCCCGGCTTCCTGGTGAGCCTGTGCCAGCTCACCCGTCTCCTGCTGGCCTCGTCCATAGCCAGTAGGCCCAGAAGCCAGCACAGGAGACAGCAGGGCTCACATGGACACTTGCTGACCTCCCTGACCTCAGCCCAGGTCAGCAGGTCCTGGCTTCTCTGAGAGGCTCGTGTGACCCTGTCAGCACCGATTGCCTCAGAAGCTGTCGGGATCCATCTGCAACTGGCTCCAGGTCTTGGGGCTACCCTACTGGTCACCCTTCTGCTTGCTCTGACCTATGCTGGCCCTGGAAGTGAGGAGAAAGCTAGTGTTGGGGGACGTGGCGGTCTGCATTCATCCTCGGGTAGGGGATCCTCACCCCACAGCAGATTGGGCAGCTGGCCTTGGTGGGTCCTGGGAGCTCTGCCACAAAGCCCCCAATGAGACCTCCCCTGTCCAGCTTGTCACTGGGCCTGGCATCCTCCCCAGAGAAGGGATTTTCTTGGGTCAGGGTTGTGCAGATCAAAGGAAGCTGGGGGAGGCAGGCCTGCCCTGGGAAGAGGGCTGCCCAGAGGAGAGACCACCTCATGCCTACAGGGCTTCTACTTCCTGCTATGCTGACACTGCCATGAGTGACAGCTGTCCTGGAGACAGAGGCTTCTGCTTCCTTCTCAGGTGTGAAAACCAGCTGAGAGGAGCCAAGTCCCTTTCCGGCTCAGAGCTCTTAGAGGACAGTGGCTCCAACACAGTGTTGTCCACATAGTCCATTTTCTTCTGAGTGTCCCTATACTAAATTGCTTATTATCAACTGTCAACATCTATCACTGCTTTCATCAAACCTAAATGGTGCCGGGTGCAGTGGCACATGCCTGTAATCCCAGCAGCTTCAGAGGCTGAGGCAGGAGGATCTCGAGTTCAAAGCCAGCCTCAGCAAAAGTGAGGCACTAAGCAACTCAGTGAGATCCTGTCTCTAAACAAAATACAAAATAGGACTGGGGATATGGCTCAGTGTTTGAGTGCCCCTGAATTCAATTCCCAGTACAAAAAAAGAAAAAAAAAAAAACACCTAAATGGTGCTGGGTCACCCTCTGACCCCATCTTAGAGGGGAAGAGTCTCTTGGTCCCTAGTATTGACTTCAATTGTTTTTATTATGCTGTTACTTAAATACATACAACTGTGAAGTCAAGCCCAGTCCCCTTATGCCTACAGCTGTCACAGTTCCAATGAAATGCAAACAAAATGAAAAGAATTACTGAAATTAAAATGAAGAGACTTACTCAAAGAGGTGGGGACACAGCTTGCTGCAAGGTGATGTCTGCTTCTGCACCAGCTTCCCCGGGCCCAACCTGTGGGTCTGTGGGTCCCTTCCATTGTCTTCACCTGAACTACAAGGAGTGTGTGCTTGCACAGCTCTGGGTGTTGTCACTGGTCCTCCACTCCCACAGGATGCCAGCCTACTGGCCACTAGGATCTGACCACCTGGAGCACCCTGAAGTTGTTGGGGAGTACCATTGAGTTGGGGTCTTCGTTAGTGCTGTGACTCTGTCCTGGTTCCTGAGCAGAGCCCCAAGATGTGGGACCCTATCTAGGGAAAAGTTGGGGCAGGACTGGTCGAGGGACCTTGGGGCCTGGTATGGGGTGGGGGAGTCATGGGTTCCGAGCAGGGGAGAAGCTCAGAGGCACAGGCAGTGAAATTCCTTTGCCCAGACTGAAGATGGTAGGAGAATCTTGTGGCCTCCAACTAACTTACAGCCACATGTAGATGGGTGAAATCAGAATGACGTTCTTGTCCTTTGTTCCAGGGATGGGAAATTGGCCCTTGGAAGGGCAGCGCTCATGCCCTGTTCCACGGGTCCCCCTGCAGGCTGCTGCCAGGTGGCCTGGGCCCCTCAGAGCCACTCTGTTGCTGGTTGCTACAGGCCTTGGAGGTCCTGCTGGCCTTCACTGCTCCTGACCATCCCCGGTCCCCCCAGAAGGGAGTGCAGGGCAGCCAGGCAACCAGGTTCCAAGGGAGGATTGACAGACAGGGGAGGGCTCCCCACCCTGCCTGAGAATGACTGACTGGTTGGGGTACCAGCCCCACCTCCTGGCTGACTGACAGAGCTGGTGTTCTGTCTTTCATCTCCCATACCCCATCCAGCCTCCTCTTAGAGTCCCACAGAGTGAATGGGACTCCAAGACGTGTGAGACCCTTTGTCTCTCCAGCCTCTTGCTCAGAGCCTCTCCATCCACTGGCTGATAGTCCTTGAATTTGTCAATTGCTCTCTGCTATGGTCTGAATGTACACCCTAAAATTCATATGCTAAAATTTAATTGTGGAGATGATGATATAAGGATGTGGAGCCTCTGGGAGGTGATGAGGTCATAGGGCAGAGCCCTCACAAATGGGGTTCGAGCCTTTATAAAAGGACTTGAGAGAGTGAGCTCATTCTTTTTTTTTTTTTTTTTAAGATTGAATTTTATTTTAAGTATTGCAAAACCTATAACAGTTATTTTCAGTATATTTTATTTTACCTCCTGGACTTAAAATACTTTCCATACTTTTTAAAATTCTAAGTAGTTACATATGACAGCAGAATGCATTACAATTCATATTACACTCTAGAGCACATTTTTTTCATATCTCTGGTTGTATACAAAGTATATTCACACCATTCGTGTTTTCATACATGCACTTAGGATAATGATATCCATCTCATTCTACCATCTTTTTTTTTTTTTTTTTTTTTTTACTCTTTTGCCTCCTCCCTTCCCCTCCCTACCCATTGGCCTTTCTAGTGTCCCTCTAATCTTCCTATGCTCCCCATCGCAACCCCACTGTGAATCAGCCTCCTTATATCAGAGAAAATATTCGGCATTTGGGTTTTTGGGATTGGCTAACTTCACTTAGCATTATATTCTCCAACTTCATCCATTTACCTGCAAATACCATTATTTTCTTCTCTTTTATTGCTGAGTAATATTCCATTGTGCATATATACCATATTTTCTTTATCCATTCATCTATTGAAGGGCATCTAAGTTGGTTCCACATTTTAGCTATTGTGAATTGTGCTGCTATAAACATCGATGTGGCTGTGTCCCTGTAGTATGCTGTTTTTTAATTCCTTTGGGTATAGACCGAGGAGTGGGATAGCTGGGTCAAAAGGTGGTTCCATTCTCAGTTTTCCAAAAAATCTCCATACTGCTTTCCAGATTGGCTGCACCATTTTGCACGATATATGAATGTGCCTTTTTTCCCCACATCCTCTCCAACATTTATTGTTGTTTGTGTTCTTAATAGCTGCCATTCTGACTGTAGTGAAATGAAATCTTAGAGTAGTTTTGATTTCCATTTCTCTAATTGCCAGAGATGTTGAACATTTTTTCATGTGTTTGTTGATTGATTGTATATCTTCTTCTGAGAAGTATTGTTTAGTTCCTTGGCCCATTTATTGGCCCATTTCTATTTTTTTGTGTGTGTTAAGATTTTTTAGTTCTTTATATATTCTAGAGATTAGTGCTCTGACGTGCATGAGTAAAAATTTGTTCCCAATTAGTAGGCTCTCTATTCACCTCACTGATTGTTTCTTTTGCTGAGAAGAAGCTTTTTAGTTTGAATCTATCCCATTTGTTGATTCTTTTTTTAAAAAAAAATTTATTTATTTGCTTTAGTTGTACACAATGCATTTATTTTTACATGGTGCTGAGGATCGAACCCAGGTTGCGCATGTGCCAGGCGAGCGCTCTACCTCTGAGCCGCAACCCCAGCCCCATTTGTTGATTCTTGATATTAATTCTTGTGCTATGGGAGTCTTATTAAGGAAGTTGGGGCCTAATCCGACATGTTGGCGATTAGGACTCACTTTTTCTTCTAACAGGCATAGTGTCTCTGGTCTAATTCCTAGGTCCTTGATCTACTTTGAGTTGAGTTTTGTGCATGGTAAGAGATAGGGGTTTGATTTCATTTTGTTGCATATGGATTTCCAGTTTTCCCAGCACCATTTGTTGAAGAGGCTATCTTTTCTCCAATGTACGTTTTTGGCGCCTTTGTCTAACATAAGATAACTGCAATTATATGCGTTAGTCCCTGTGTCCTCTATTCTGTACCATTGGTCTACAAGTCTATTTTGGTGCCAATACCATGCTGTTTTTGTTACTATTGCTCTGTAGCATAATTTAAGGTCTGGTATAGTGATACCACCTGCTTCATTCTTCTTGCTAAGGATTGCTTTAGCTATTATGAGCCTCTTATTTTCCAGATGAATTTCATGACTGCTTTTTCTATTTCTATGAGGAATGTCATTGGGATTTTGATTGGCATTGCATTAAATCTGTATAGTGCTTTTGGTAGTATGGTCATTTTGGCAATATTAATTCTGCCTATCCAAGAACAAGGTAGATCTTTCCATCTTCTAAGGTCTTCTTTAATTTCTTTCTTTAGCGTTCTATAGTTTTTGTTATAGAGGTCTTTCACATCTTTCGTTAGGTTGATTCCCAAATATTTTATTTTTGATGCTATTTTAATGGGGTAGTTTTCCTCATTTCCCTTTCAGAGGATTTGTCACTAATATATAGAAATGCCTTTGATTTATGGGTATTGATTTTGTATCCTCCTACTTTGCTGAATTCATTTATGAGTTCTATATGTTTTCTGGTGTAATTTTTTGGGTCTTCTAGGTATAGAATCATATCATCAGCAAATAGTGATAATTTGAGTTCTACTTTGCCTATCTGTATTCCTTTCATTTCTTTTGTCTCTCTTATTGCTCTGGCCAGTGTTTCAAGAACTGTGTTAAATAGAAGTGGTGAAAGAGGGCATCCCTGTCTTGTTCCAGTTTTTAGAGGAAACACTTTTAATTTTTTTCCATTTAGAATGATGTTGGCCTGGGGCTTAGCATAGATAACTTTTACAATGTTGAGATATATTCCTGTTAACCCTAGTTTTTCTAGTGTTTTGAACATGAAAGGGTGCTATATTTTGTCAAATGCTTTTTCTGCATCTATTGAGATAATAATATGGTTCTTATCTTTAAGCCTATTGATGTTATGAATTACATTTATTGATTTCTGTATGTTGAACCAACATTGCATCCCTGGAATGAACCCCATTTGATCGTGGTGTACTATCTTTTTGATATGCTTTTGTATTCGATTTGACAGAATTTTATTGAGAATTTTTGCATCTATGTTCATTAGAGATATTGGTCTAAAGTTTTCTTTCTTTGATGTGTCTTTGCCTGGCTTTGGAATCAAGATGATATTGGCCTCATTGAATGAGTTTGGAAGTGTTCCCTTTTTTCTATTTCCTGAAATAAATTGAAGAGTATTGGTATTAGTTCTTCTTTAAAGGTCTTGTAGAACTCGGCTGTGTATCCATTTGGTTCTGGGCTTTTGTTGGTTGGTAGGCTTCTGATGGCATCTTCTATTTCATCACTTGAAATTGGTTGGTTTAAATTATGTATATCATCCTGATTTAATTTGGGCAAATCATACAACTCTAGAAATTTGTCGATGCCTTTGATATTTTGTGTTTTATTGGAGTACAAGTTTTCAAAATAATTTCTAATTATCTTCTGTATTTCTGTAGCGTCAATTGTGATGTTTCCTTTTTCATCATGTATGTTATTAATTTGAATTTTCTCTCTCTATCTCTTTGTTAGCCTGGCTAAGGGTCTGTCAATTTTATTTATATTTTCAGAGAACCAACTTTTTGTTTTGTCAATTTTTTTCAATTGTTTCTTTTGTTTCAATTTCATTGATTTCAGCTCTGTTTTCTACTGCTTTTGGTGTTGGATTGTTCTCCTTTTTCTAGGGCTTTGAGACTTAATGTTAAGTCATTTATTTGTTTACTTTTTCTTCTTTTGAGGAATGAACTCCATGCAATGAATTTTCCTCTTAGAACTGCCTTCATAGTGTCCCAGAGATTTTGATATGTTGTGTCTGTGTTCTCATTCAACTCTAAGAATTTTTTATTCTCCTCTTTGATGTCTTCTGCAACCCATTCTTCATTCAGTAGCACATTATTTAGTCTCCAGGTGTTGGAGTAGCTTTTATTTCTTATTTTATCATTGATTTCTAATTTCATTTCATTATGATCTGATGGAATGCAGGGTAGTATCTCTATTTTTTATATTTGCTAAGAGTTGTTTTGTGGCATAATATATGGTCTATTTTAGAGAAGGATCCATGTGCTGAGAAGAAAGTGTATTCACTCATTGAAGGATGAAATGTTCTATAAAAGTCAGTTAAGTCTAAGTTACTTATTGTATTTTTGAGTTCTATAGTTTCTTTGTTCAGCTTTTGTTTGGAAGATCTATCCAGTGGTGGAAGAGATGTGTTAGAATCACCCAAAATTATTGTGTTGTGTTCTATTTGACTCTTGAACTTGTGAGGAGTTTGTTTGATGAATGTGGATGCTCCATTGTTTGGGGCATATATATTTATAATTGTTAAGTCTTGTTGGTGTATGGTTCCCTTGAGCAGTATATAGTGTCCTTCTTTATCCCTTTTGATTAACTTTAGCTTGAAGTCTACTTTATTTGATATGATGATGGAAACCCCTGCTTGCTTCCATACTCCATGTAAGTGGTATGATTTCTCCAAACCTTTCACCTTCAGCCTGTGGATGTCATTTCCTATGAGATGAGTCTCTTGGTGGCAGCATATTGTATTGTTGGGTCTTTTTTTTTTAAATCCAATCTGCTAGTCTATGTCTTTTAATTGGTGAGTTTAGGCCATTAATGTTCAGAGTTATTATTGAGACATGATTTGTATTCCCAGCAATTTTTGTTTATTTCTGGTATTTAACTTGACATGGTTTCTCCTCTGATTAGCTTTTACTTTAGTGTAATACCTCCCTCTGCTGATTTTCATCATTGTTTTTCATTTCCTCTCCATGGAATATTTTGCTGAGGATGTTCTATAGTACTGGCTTTCTAGATGTAAATTCTTTTAACTTTTGTTTATCATGGAAGGTTTTTTATTTCATCCTCAAATCTAAAGCTTAATTTTGCTGGATATAAGATTCTTGGTTGGCATCCATTTTCTTTCAGACCTTGGTATATGTTGTACCATGATCTCCTGACTGGGTTGAAAAATCTGCCATGATACAAATGTCTCCCCCTATATGTGATCTGATTCCTCTCTCTTGCAGCCTTTAAGATTCTATTCTTATTCTGGATGCTAGGCATTTTCTTTTTTTTATTTTTATATTTATTTATTTAGTTGTACACAATGCCTTTATTCATTTTTACGTGGTGCTGAGGATCAAACCCGGACTGTGCACGTGCTAGGCAAGTGCTCTACCTCTGAGCCACAACCCCGGCCGCTAGGCATTTTCATTATAATGTGTCTTGTTATAGATCTGTTGTAATTTTGTACATTTGGTGTCCTGTAAACCTCTTGTATTTGGTTTTCCAATTTCTTCTTCATGCTTGGGAAATTTTCTGATATTATCTCATTGAAGAGATTGTGCATTTCTTTGGTTTGAAACTTTGTGCCTTCCTCTATCCCAATTACTCTTAGATTTGGTCTTTTGCTGCTGTCCCATAATTCTTGAATGTTCTGTTCATTGTTTCTTACTATCTTCACTGTGTGGTCAACTTTATTTTCCAGATTGTATACTTTGTCTTCATTATCTGATGTTATTTCTGCCAATTGATCTAGTCTGTTGGTGATGCTTTCTATTGTGTTTTTTATTTGGTTTATTGTTTCCTTCATTTCAAGGATTTCTGACTGTTTTTTCCCCCAGAGTTTCAAACTCCTTTTTTGAAGTAATCTTTTGTTACCTGTATTTGCTCTCTTATATCTTTGTTGTAGTGATCAATTTTTGCCTGTATTTGCTCATTTAGGTCATTATTTAATTCACAGATCATTTTAATTATGTACCTTCTGAACTCCTTCTCTGACATTTCATCAACTTTGCTGAGCATGGGTTATGTAATTGTAGTATCCTGGTTTGTTTGGGGTACTTTCCTCCCTTGTTTTTTCATGTTGCTTGTTTGTCTTCCTTTCTTGCAGTGTGGATCTGAGATATTACAGTTTCTACCCTATATTCTTGTAGTATCCATGTAGTATTCGTATCACCTTAACGTTGGGATTTCAGACCCTGCAGGTGTCCCTTGATGTATGCTACTGAACCTAAAGGTGGTGTTGGCAATAGTAGAGGTAACTGGAGATAACAGTGAAGGTGCCCCAAGATGGATGCAACGTCTTCCAGAACTGGGGCTGAAAGGGTGGGTCTTACGATGTCTTTGGGATGCCTTCTCTGAGATGCGGCTGGTTTTAGGCCCTGTCTGTTGTCAAAAGGTAGGGGCTACTGCGTGGGGAAGGCTATGGCTATGTCTGCATTTTCTCAAGATGGAAGTGGGTTAGGTTTGTGCTCCCAGGTGTGGGTGGGGTAGAGAACTCTGGACCTACCCTGGGCCTGGGTCCCAGGCAGGTTGCTGTGGGCAGAACTGGTTGAATCTGAGCTCCTGCAGTGGTCTGCTGGTTGGAAGAGGCGGTCCTATGGCAGAGCGGATGTTTGCTGGTGGTGGGACGGACTGGGGCCCACTCTGAGCTGAGGTCGTGGGGTCTGTCTTGGGCTTGCCTGTGCTTGGTGGAGGTCAGTGAGCTGAGCTGGGCCTGTCCCCGCTTAGAGGAGGTTGGTGGGGCTGTCCTGGGCATGCCTGTGCTGGGCAGAGGTTTGTGGGCCTGTCCTGTGCCTGCCTGTGCTCAGCAGAGGTAGGCAGGGCTGACCTGGGCCTGCCCCTCATCTCCAGGTGTGGGTGAGGCTGACCTGGGCCTGGCCACGCTTGGCAGAGGTCTTTGTTCCCATCCTGACCTACCGGCGCTCGGTGGAGGTCTGTGTGCTCATCCTTTGCCTGCCTGAGCTTGGTGGGTGTCGTCGGGGATGACTGGGCCTGCCCATGCTCGGAGGAGGTCGGCAGCGCTGTCCTGGGCCTGTCGATGCTCGGCAGAGGTCGGTGGGGCTGACCTGGGCTTGGCTGTGCCCAGTGGAGGTTGGCAGGCCTGTCCTGGGCCTGTCCGTGCTCGGCGGAGGTCGTTGGTCCCGTCCTGACCTGCCCGTGCTAGGTGGAGGTTGGCAGGGCTGTCCTGGGCCTGCCTGAGCTTGGCGGAAGTCGGCAGGCCTATCTTGTGCCTGCCCAAGCTCAGCGGAGGTCAGTGGGCCTGTCTTGGGCTGCCCAAGCTCTGCGGTGCTGTCCTGGGCCTGCCTTCACTCTGTAGAGGGCGGGGCTAACCTGTGCCTGGCCACGCTCAGTGGAGTTGGGCGGGCCTATCCTGCGCCTTGGCAGACACAGGTGGGCCTGTCCAGGGCCTGCCTGCGCTCAGCAGAGGTTGGTGGGGCTCTCCTGGGCCTGCCTACTCTTGGAGGAGGTCGCTGGGCCTGTCCTGTGGCTGCCGGAACTCTACGGAGGAGTTCATTCTTGTGTTAGTCAGATTTCTGTTACTGTGACAAAATATCCAAGAAAATCAACGTAAAGAAGGAAAGATTTACCTTGGCTCATAATTTTGAAGGTTTCATTCCAGAATTGCTTGGCTCTGCTGTTTCTTGGTCCCGTGAGGCAGAACATCATGGCTAGGAGCATGTAATGGAACAAAGCTTCTCACTTTGTGGCAGCTGGGAAGCAGAGAGAGGGGGAGAGGGAAGAGGAGGCTGGGGATGAGATACGGCCTTCCAGAGTATGCCCCCGTGACTGACCCCACCTCCTGCAGTTTCACCTCCTCCCAATCATCCATTCAATTATGAGCCCATGAGAGGATTAATCTACTGATGAGGTCAGAGCCCTCACGAGCCCATCCCTGCCCCATAGGTCCACCTCTGAGCACTGCTGCCCTGGAGACCAACCTTTCAACACACGAGCCTTTGGGGAACATTTCAGGTGCAAACCACACAGTTCCCTTCCATCTGCTGTGTGAAGACACAGTGTTCATCTCCTCTGGAGGATGCAGTGACAGGGCACCATATCGGAAGCAGAGGCTGGACCTCACCAGACACTAAACCACCTTGGTCATGTACTTCCAGTCTCCAGAACTGTGAGAAATAAAAGTTGTTATTTATAAATTACCCAGTTGTTACATAAGTCTAAACAGAGCAAGACACCTTCTCTGGTTAACAGCTTCCTAATCTGTGAAATGGGTCCATGTATGGATTCCACGAGGTAATCCGGATCCTTGCATTTTATTCTCTCTAGCTTTGAGAGGTCTCCAACACACATCCTTACCGTGCCTCAGTTCCTCACTGTGGGCAATCCACAGAAGCAATAACTACATAAAGGATTACTAGCAAGGCCAAAGTGAGGTAGTAGCCTTGGATCTCTTTTGGAAGTAAATGATGCACAAATTATTAGTTAAAAAAAAGGCAAAATGTTACATTAGAATGCTCATGCCCAGAACCATGCTAATGAGCCACAGAGAACAGTGCACACCTCCCCCTTCAGATCTCTGCTTCACAAGAGTTGCCAAAGTATCTACTTTTCCAGAAAAGAACCTGCCTCCAGGTCCTCTGGACAGGGTGAGGGCAGAGCATATTCCTTGTCAATCTATAGGGATGGAAAGGCTGTTCTTCAACAGGATTGCTAAGCAGGTAGGAGGTATGTTTTTAGTTCCTCTCTTGCAGAGACTTGCCTTTGATAAGGCCACGACAACGAGAGGCCCTGGATTGAGCCATACCTGAAGCCATCTACTCAGACATCTCAGTTATATGACTCTTTAAGCCCATACATCCCTCCTTTTCTTCTTACAGAGCTGGCTTGCAGCTGAAAGCATCTCAACCAGTATAAAGACCAATTATGTATGGAGTAAGAGGAATAAGAACCCATTCACCTATCTACCCACAGGCTGCTCTTGTGCCAGGCCCTGGGTCAGGGGCGGGGGGCACAGGATGAATTACATTCTCAGATGTAGACAAAGTTGCACTGAGTGTTGAAGGGAGGGCAGGGTGGGGAGTGACTGAGTCAGGCAGGGCTTCCCAGAGGAGGTGACATAGGGCTTGTCAGAGAAGAAAACCTGGGTAGGCACAGCCCATGCCGTTGACTAAGCCACAGGGTGTAAAGAAGCGGCAAGCGCTGAGCCAGCCGCCGCCAGCCTTCTCTGCACTGGGGGAGGGTGGAGCGGCGGGAGGACAGCTGCTGCTCCCACAGGCTCCTGGAGGGGCCCCAGGGCTGGCCCTTCTGCATGGAGTGTTGGCAGGAAAAAGCTGGAGGGAAACTCAGGAAGACACGCATGGTTGAGAACAGCAGGAGGAAGGAGGGGAGAAAGCCATTTCTGTCCAGCTCCAAACGACAAAGAAATGACTTTCTTCTTACACAAATTGGACTTCCGTGACTGCGGGGGAGAAGCATCATGCTGTGTTTTCTGATGCCTCGCCTGGGCTGAGCAGGGCCCAAGCTGCCCGACGTGCTCATGGTTGGCCAGGCTGCCCCAATAGCACAGCCACTGACCCGTTGGCTCAGCCGTGGGTCCCAGGCTTCTGTGTCCAGGCTGAAGAAACTTGGTTCCATTGCAGTTTTCAAAATAAAGTGGTTTTTATTTCATATTCACAAGAGAGGTTACAAAATAGAATTGGGGTTGCTGCTTCTCATATTATTTATGCATTTCTCCCCCCAACTCACTTCCCCAGGGCAAGTCACAAAGGAGCCTTTGTTCTCTGCAAGTTCAAAGTCAGCTCCTCCAAAGGGAAACTTATGGGTGATTACAAGGAGGAGGCTCAGTTTTACAACGGCTGGCTGTCAGAACAGAAATATGGTTCACGTCAGGGTTCCCGTGGTTTGCAGGCTGCAGAAGCTGTGTGAATGGATTTCCAGTGTGATGGGATGGGGGTAGTACAGCAGACCAGGCGCAGAGGGGGAGCAGCTCACATCTGCCTCAGCACACAGCTTCCCTCCACGGCCTCAGTTTCCTCGCCTATAGAAATGGGCATTTATGCACTGAACCCAAGCAGAACATTCAGGTCAGCTCCTTGGAGTGGATTTCAGAACAAGGTAGTGGGGCTCAGGTGGACCCCTACATCCACTCCTGCACTCCTGAAGTTTTGAGGAATTGAATGCCCAGGTCTTTGTTTAAGGGGAAAAAAAAATAACAAAAGTTTGCAAAGGGCTGGCCCAGATGATCTTGAAGACCTGGGAGATGCCGGACCCCAGAGGATTGTGAGGGGCAGACACTCAGGGCCCAGGAGATTCTGTGCACACAGCCTTGATCAGGGCAGCTAGCCTCTCTGGGCCTCATGTATCCTTCTGGAAATATGTCTGTCACAGTGGCCTGATAGGAGCCATGCCAAGGGCTGCAGTGTTTACAGGTACAGAGGTGTTCAGGCCATCCCCTCCTGGGGCACCTACTGCTTGTGCCAGTCTTGGACAGATGGGAAAGTTGCCTGTAGAGCCTGGCACCCTGGTGCCCACACCTACCCTCCCTGAGAGGAAGTGCAGCAGGGGCTCAGCACCATCAGCCCTGGGCTGGGACTCAGGCTCTAACCCTAAGAGATGCTCCAACTCCGAGGCTGCAGTGGGAAGAGGCTGGAGGAAAACAAGGAGCAGGCAACACTTGCAACCTCAGCCAAGTGTGGCCTCTTCTCACCATGGTGGCCCCCGAGGTGGGGGGCCTATCGGGATCTCGGTTGCCAGCCTTGTTATGGGGGGTCAGGACATAGCAGACCCACAGGGACCCTTGGTGAGGATGGTCCAGCTTTCTCTGTCACACAGCTGTCCCAGGATCCATGCCCAGAGTGGAGGGTCCTTGAGGCAGCAGCCCTGGTCTCAGGTGCCCTGGAGTCTGGCCTCTCTTCACTCCCTTGGTGGAGCCCCTGCAGGCCTGGCCACCAGGCCCAGGGTCCAGGCCCTTCCAGCTTTCCCTCTGGCTCCTTCTCAAGAAAGCCTGGGAATTTGGAAATGGCATACCCCAGCCACCTGTGCCTGCCATGGTGGCTCTTCTCC
This sequence comes from Tamias sibiricus, assembly GCA_025594165.1. NCBI lineage: Eukaryota > Metazoa > Chordata > Mammalia > Rodentia > Sciuridae > Tamias > Tamias sibiricus. Next base: position 140,307,818 of record CM046659.1, read on the forward strand.
AACCATAGGGGGTGGAGTCAGAGCAAAGAGTCAGAGCTGCACTTGGGAGGCCAGAGTGTGTTTATGCAGGTCCATGATGGTGCAGGACAGGGAAAAGCAACTGAAGATGGGGGAGAGAGGGGCTTCGGGAAGACAAAACCCCTCACCCTACCTGCTCTAAAGAGACATTGCTCTACCTGGGGAGGCCTCTGGGAGTAGGGAGAGTGGTGGAGAGGGGAAGTGTGGAGAGTGGTGATTTGAATCATGGTCACTCTGATTCCAGCTGTGTTGTGCTGGAACTTGCTATGCAAAAGGTGCAGGTCAAGATGGCCCAGTTGCCATGGTGACGCTGACTGAGTATGCTCCGTGCAAAGGTGCAGAGCTGTATCAGCCAGGACCTTGAGCTCAGGCACCAGCTCCCGGGGATGGGAAATTCTGAGCATAACAAGATGACCCCAAGTCTCGCCAGTCCTGCATTCTCCAGACTGCCTGCTTTGCTGAAACTTTCCCACAAATAATCTTTTGATGAAATCTATATAAGAAACGTGCTGTACTACCCTTGGTCGCTTCATCCTCCATCAGGGGATGATGACCCACCTGGCCCCAGCTTTTTCTCAATGTGTGTGTGTCTGTCTTTTCTTCATTTCCCATCGCCTCTTGCCAGTTTTTGAATTAATAGCCATGGTTGAGAGCAAAGATGGGGCAGCAGCAGGGAAGGAAGAGGGGGAGAAGGAGGTGGCTCACGTGTGAGCTTCATGGATGGCAGGAGTGGAGGGTCTGGGAAGTCCTCCCCACCTGGTCTCAGGATTTCAGAGTTTTCCAGAGCAGAAGCCAGGCCCACTTGGGGGCTGATAATGAGGGCCCATGCATGGCTTCTCAGAAATGGACCTTCCAGGGGCTGCCAGACTGTGGGTGAATCCTGGGAACCTAAGGCTTGTCCCTTGGGCCTCACTATCTCAGCTGCTACTGGCCATAGAGTTCACTGATAGATATCAGCTCAGGGAGCTGGGATGTAGAAGTCCTGGGGAAGTTTGGTGCAGGCCAGGGGCATTCTGGGAAAACTGCAGCTCACCGTTGGCCCCTTCTCATACCATTTCACAAAAAAGCAGTTATTTTCACATCACTGGCAAGGCTACCTGTGGGGATGCAGTTAATCTCTGGGGTTGTCTGTCCTTGGATGCAATGCACTGTGGGAATCTGGAGGCTCCCCAGGTCCACCTAGGGAAGGCACTATGCTGCCGCAGATCTCCACCAGCAGACAGGCCACAGTGGATCCCATTTTACATGCAGGGAAACCAAGGTTCCCAAAGCTGGTAGAGGTTAGAATTGGGACTGCAGGTCATGCCAGAGGCTGCTGCCTCCAATCCTGGGTGCCCTTTACGATGTGATCCAGGAGGGAGGGGCTCTCATATTTAACATCACACCCCAGGGAACTGGCTCTACACCATGTACTTTACCTAGTACCTAGTTAAAATAGATACTAGTTAAACCAGTTACCCAGTTTAATCCCCACCATGTCTAGACAGTGGGTACCAACCCATTTTGCAGATAAGGAACTGAGGACCAGAGAGGCTAAGCAACCTGTGATTTAGGGTCACAACTCAGGCCTGCTCTACCCCAGAGAGCTCAGCCTGTGAGGCTCTGCTGCCTTCCTGCGCTCCCTCCCTTAACCTCTGCTTGGCTGCCCAGAAGCGTCCTCTGGGGAGCCTAAAATAAGAAAGGTTTCCATCTGGATCCCAGCCCCAGAGAATCTAATTGACCAGTTGGAGTGTGACCCAGGTGACAGGTTTTCTCAGAGCTCCCTGGGGACTTCTATGCAGCCCCATTGAAAGTCACAACACAGGAGCCTTTTCTGCTCCCAAGGCCAGGCAGTCCTCAACCCTCCAGCCTTGGGGAGCAAGTCAGGGAGCTTGCCCTGGCCATGCGTACTGTGAAGGAGGTGAGTCAGGTCTGGCTCAGCCTGGGCCTCTGGGATTTTCCCCTTTGGATTTGGGATGTCTGCTCAGAGTGAAATCTCAGCATTTCCGGCAAACAGGCTGGGCCTGTGCCACCTCCTCCAGCTTCCTGACCACCCAGCCTCATGTTGGATGCTTCCCCACCCCCAGCACCTGTGTCCCTGCCCACCCAAGCTCTTCCGCCCGCCTGTCACCATCTGGCACAGCCTAGCTCATTTATTGTGTGCTTATTTATTTGTGTCAGTCTTCCCACCTGAGCAGACCTCCTCGTGGAGGGATCTCATCTGCAGTGTCTGTCAGGATGCTCCTTGGTGGGTCTTGGCCCCTGGGAGGCACGGGATCTGTGTGCGGAGCAAATGAATGAATGGAGAGGGTGGTCCGCTGCACCCCCTCAGAATGCAAACGTCATGTCTGATTTGAACCTAAGTCAGGATCCCCATTGACTAAACCAGTCCTAAGAAATCCTTGGCCTGAACAGGAAAACACTGAAAGAAACGTCCTTCCAGTCCTAGAGCCTGGGGTCCTGCCTGGGATTGGAAGGGGCTGGCAGACTCCAGACTAGTGTCCAGGTCGGCAAGGGCTGGACCCTGGCATCTGGGAAGCCCCTCTCACCCTTGTACTCTAAAACCATCCCTAGGCTGCTGCCTGAGTATGGGGTAAACAGGCGAGATGTACACATCCCTTGGTGAAGGAGAAACTGCCTGAGCTGAACATTTCATGCTCTGCACTGCACGTTGTGCCCTTCAGCTGTAGTAGATGGACACCCTGATATGCCCTGCTCTCATTCCCAGCATGGCTGTGGCTGAGCTGCGCACACTTGAATTCAAAGTGGGCAGCCAGGTACCCAAGTGGGGTGCTGCCTGCCAGCAATGTAGGTAGCCCAGCTCACCTCGCAGAGGCCTGCACAGCCATTGACCCCTTTCCCGTAAGTGCAGGGCTGGCTGGGCAAGAGGCTCTCTCTAATCCTCAGCTCCCAGAGCTGTGTGTTAGAACCACTGTGACCTTTACAAAGCCCTCATGCCTAGGTCCTCACCAACTAAGTCAGATGCTCTGGGGTGGCCCTGGCCTGTAGTGTCTTCATGCTGAATTGTTGGATCAAGCTTCTGGCTGTTCCCTGTTGTGGTCAGCAAAGGGCAGTTTGATGATACACAGGGATACCAGGATAGAGTTTTTGAGATTGGAATGGCCCCAGGAAAGCTAAGGTGTCTGATTATCCCCTGATAAAGGGAAGGCTTGAGTAGCAGGGAGGGTTTCCCAGCTAGGTGGGGTGGGGGACATTCTGTTCATGAAGGAGGATGGGGACTGAGCAGAGCTGGGAAGTAAAACAGGTTCTAGAAGGGGAGGCTGGTCACACTGGAGGTGCATCCTCGGCAGGTGCAAAGGGGCTGCTGTGGGGGTGGAGTTGGAAGGTGTGCTCCAAGGAAAACACCAGGGGAGGCTGGTCACACTGAGGGGAGCCTCGAATGCCACATTGGGGATTTGGAGTTTTAGGCTGCAGGTAAGGGCAGGAGCAACTCAGTCCCACTACGGTTGAAACCCAGGAGACATCCCAAAAGTTAGAAAAGGCCACAGTTGGCAGGTTTTGTCAAAAGGTCACCTCCTTGAGCACGATGTGGGCACTGTGCTTGTCACCCTCCACCTGCTGGAGCTGTGGTGGTCTTGGAGCAGCTGCTACCAAGCCCTGGCTCCTCCCTCTCAGCTCCAGACAGTTCCAAGCTGTCCTGCACCCTGGCTGTCATTCATGGACCTCAGCCAGGATGGAAGATGAACAGGTCACTGAATACGAGTCCCTGGGCTGCAGCACCTGGCCAGCCTGGGCCACATGGCAACCCATCTCTGGCCTTTGGTCAGGGAACCCACACCTGGCTGTGGAGGAACCAGCTCCTCATAGTTGGGGGATCCCTCCAGTCTGAGCTTAAAGGGAGATGCCTCATCAATTGTGCAGGAGGTTAATTGAGACAGGGTGTGATCCCGCATCTACTCACTGGTACCAATGAGGCCTCACTTTTCAAGATATTTGGTGATGTGATGGATTATTTTTGGGAGAGAAATTTGGAAAGTCTCCGACACAAAAAAATAAGTAAATAATAAATAAAGACAGAACCTCTCTCCACACGTGACCTCTCGTGGTGTGCTTTGACTAAGCCCGCCAGCAGGCTCCTTCACGTGTGGTAGGGATTTCCTGCAATTTTGCAAAGCAGTCTGTTCCCTTGTCCCCATCAATACCCTTTTCTTGGACTATGGCAACTAATGCTTTGACTCCTGATTTCTCTGGGCTGAAAACACTGAGAACATTTTCTTTTTTTTAATGGTACCAGGGATTGAACCCAGGGGTGCTTAGCCACTGAACCACATCCCCAGTCTTTTTTTTTTTTTTTTTTTTTTTTTTTTAATTTTGAGACAGAGTCTTGGCTAAGTTGCTCAGTCTGGCTTTGAACTGCAATCCTCCTGCCTCAGCCCCCCGAGCTGCTGGGATTACAGGCATGCACCACAGCGCCCAGCTGAGGCAATTTTTAAAAATTGCATAAGTAACATTATAATGCATCATGAAGTCCATAAGTGACTCTCAAACATTTCTGTCAATATTGTTGTATTGTTTTTGCAGTAAATATCAGGAGAAGAAAGACAATTTCAATGCCAGGCTATTGTTTTCATCTTATAATTTTCCTTGTTATGATTCTTTTTGGAATTGTGTGTGTGTGTGTGTGTGTGTGTGTGTGTGTGTGTGTGTGTGTGTTACTGGGGACTGAACCCGGGGCCTCACACATGCTAGGTAAGTGCTCTATCACTAAGCTACACCTACCATACTATGATCTTTATGGTCATTTCTTTAATGGCTGCTGTATTCTTCTAGGAAGTAGGCACATCCTATTTCACTGTCTCCTATCACTAGTCATGTACATGATTTCTGGTTGTACCTGGAATAGATAACACTGCAGTGAACATCTCTATGCATGTAACTTTTTTTATTTCAAAATATTTTCTTATGATGAACTTCTTAGATTGGACTTATTGGGTAAAACAGAAGAGGCATTTTCAGGGCTCCGTAAGCATGATATCAAGAGACTTCCTGACAGCACACAGCCCTAGTGACCGTCCATTTGTGTTTTTTCCAAGCTTTGCATCCCACACTTGATTCTCAAGAGCAGCAGTCCCTGCACCATCCTCAGGACAGTCACTCTAGGAAGGCAGTATTGCTCTAGATGCATTTTACTGCATGTAGGCTTTCTTTCAATTTTAATTATTAAATTATTTTCCTAAACCGCTTTAAACTCTTCCCAGCCGTTCAGTTCAGACCTTGATCTGGAGTACTCCAGCACTTCCCTCCTGGCCTTGTGCCTCCAGCCAGCTCTCCTCTCCTCTCTCTCCCCAAGCTTCAGAGTTGCTTGGTGGCTTGTTGCACATGCATACTACTGCTCCACTCCAGATCTGGGGACCCAAAAGTTCTGAGAGCCAGGCCTGGGGACTGAGACCTTTGCCCAGTTCCCACGTGCACCATCCTGTAAGAGAACTAGGCTTGTCCTGGCCTAGTTCCCAAAGTTCTGACCCTGCCTGCTCTCTTGTCTCATTCTCTCCTATTTGCACCTGTGCAGTTTGCTCTCCAGTGAACCCTGATGGGGCAGCCTCAGGGCATAAGGACTGGGGCAGAGTCTCAGGAAGGAGGATGGGGATACAGAGAGGACAGGTGGTCTGCACCCACCCTGACTCAGGAACCTGGCCCTCACCCAGCCCATCCTCAAATAGGCCATGATCGTGGAGTTCATTGTGTCCAGTAACATCAAAGAGCTTGTCCATCACCCCCAAAATGTGAACACACCACACACAGAGATGCACATGTGTGTGGGTGCTGTAAGTCACCCATACCTCTGCCCGTCTCAGCACTGGCTGTGCCTTGCTGGGTCTTTCCTCTGTCCTCCTCCATAATTGGCCCAGAGAGGCCCATCTCCTAGGATATTGTCCTTTCATCAGCCTGGAGCAGGCTCTTGATGAAATGGTTTGGTTCTCTCAATGAACACCAGCTAAGGACAAGTGTTTCTGGCAATTGGGTGCCTAGTGGAAGAGAAGCAATTGGATAGCAGGGGAAATCCCAGGTTAGAATTTAAAATTAACCCAGAAAACCCTACTTCATACATTGTGTGTGTGTAGTCATCCCTTGGTATCCATGGTGGATTGGTTCTAGGGCTTCCCTTTAGATACTAAAATCCATAGTTGCTCAGGTCCCTTCTATAAAAATGGCATGATATTTGTGTTTATCATATGCACATCCTCCATATACTTTAAATCACCTCTACATGACTTAGAAACCTAATACAATGTAAATGTACATAGTTATGTTGTTTAGGAAATAATGACAAGGAAAAAGGTCTGTACATGTTCAGTAGAGATGCAATCTTCTTTCTTCAAATATTTTCAATTAGTGGTTGGTTGAATCTACAAATGCACAAACAGCATATATGGAGGGCAGAAAGTAATTCCTCCCCCAACATCACTGACAAGGCTTGGCACAGACTCAGGTACTGCTGGATCTAGGGAGTGATGGTATAAGTCAGACCCTGTAAGGCTTCACTCTTGGAAAGGCGTCCCCCCCCACTAGGAGTCCCAGGCTAACAGTCACCTCCATGGGAAAAGGACTTTCCCCCCAATGATTCTTTCTAACCAATTCCTTAAGATGGTCTCCCATTGACCTGGGTCATTGCCTTGGATCATGTGCCCATTGTTATGGTTTAGATGTGGTGTTCCCCAAAATCTCACATGTGAGACAATGCAAGAAGGTTTTGGAGGAGAAACAAGTGGGTTATAGCCTCAACATAATCAGTGAATTAATCCTTGATGGGAATAACTGAGTGGTAACTGGAGGCAGGTGGGGTGTGGCTGGAGGAAGGGATTCACTGGGGGTGTGGCTATGGGTATATATTTCGTATCTGGCGAATGGAGTCTCTGCTTTCCGATCATCATGTGAGCTGCTTCCCTCTGCCACACTCTTCTGCCATGATGTTCTGCCTCACTTTGAACCTGGAGGAATGGAGCGGCCTTCTATAGACTAAGACTTCTAAAATCGTGAGCCCTTAAATAAACTTTTCCTCCTCTGCAGTTGTTCTGGTTGGGTCTTTTAATCACAGCAGTGAAAAAGCTGACTAAAACACCCCTCTTGACCCCATATCTATAGCCAGGGAAAGGACCGACTGATTGGAGAAGCCTCAGTCGTGAACTCGGTCAGTTGGTGCTGTGATAACACACTGCAGTAGACTGGAGGGGTAAAAACAAATTGGTGTTTCTCACAGTTCTGGAGGCTGTAAACCCAAGATCAAGATGCCAGCAGATCTGGTGTTTGGTGAGGGCCCACTTCCTGGTTTGCAAACGGCCATCTTCTCATTGTGTTCTCACATTGCACAGAGAGAGAGGGAGAAAGCAAGCCCTCTGTGTCCCTTAAAAGGGCCAGACTCCCGTGAGGGCTGCACCCTCCTGACCAATCACCTCACAAAGGCCTCACCTCCATATGCTGTCATATTGGGGAGTAGGCTACAACACAATAGAACTTGGGGGACATAAACATTAAGTCCATGGCAGGCTGCCATAGAACAGAAGTGTGTTTTCTCACAATGCTGAGGGCTGCAGGAGATCAAGTTCACTTAGAAATCAAGGTGTCAGCAGGGTTGGTTTCTTCCAAGGCCTCTTTCCCTGGCTGGATAGACCCTCACCTTCCCCAAGTCTCCATGTAGCCTTTCCTCTTTGTGGGTCCGTGTCCTAATCTCTTCTCATTAGAAGGGTATCAGTTTTATTGGTTTAGGGCCCACCTGTATGATCTCATTTTACCTTAATTACCTCTTTAAAGACTCTCTCTCAAAATATAGTCACATTCTGAGGTTCTGGGAGTTAAAACTTTTTTTGGAGGAGGGGGTAGAGACACAATTTGTCCTGTAACAGAAGATAAGGTTCCTATCCCTAGATGTGCACCCAGACAACACCTGCATGGCCTCCCCCCACCCAAGATTTAGAGCATGTGGGTTTGTTTTTTTTTTTTTTTTTTTAAGCAGGGGGTACCGGGAATTGTACTCGGGGGCACTTGACCACTGAACCACATCCCCAGCCCTATTTGTATTTTATTTAGAGACAAGGTCTCACTGAGTTGCTTAGTGCCTCATTTTTGCTGAGGCTGGCTTTGAGCTTGTGATCTTCCTGCCTCAGCCTCCAGATATGCTGGGATTAGAGACATGTGTCATTGTGCCCAGCTACAGCATGTGTTTTTGATGATTCCAAGGCAGAGACTCCTGTGATGGGCATGACCTCCTCTAGTGTCCCACATGGAGGGAAGGAGAGGGCCCTGGGCAGGGAGAGATGCTAATGGAGTAGGTATTGAGGAGAAGGGAGTTCTAACTCTGAGTTGTCAAATCAAAGTCTGCAAATGGATAATGACCATATCATTGGCTGATATTGGTAGTAAGCAAATCAGCCAGCTGGCCTTTGACATCAAATGACAAGACTGGTTTAAAAAAATAGCCATTTGTGGACTGGGTTGTGGCTCAGTGGTAGAGTGCTTGCCTAGCATGTGTGAGGCACTGGGTTCTATCCCTGGCACTACATAAAACAACAACAACAACAACAACAACAAAAAACAAATAAACAAATAAAAAATAAAGGTACTGTGTCCATCTATAACTAAAAAATAATTTTTTAAAAATAGCTGTTTGCTAAAGTATAGTCAGCCCTAAAGAGAGAATGATTTACTTCTTGAATATATTTTGGTCCATGCTGAAAGTCCCCTGAGAATGTGGGAAGAATAATATCGGTCACTTTGGATTAAGTGCTTGCTGTCTGTGGGAGATGTGTGAACTGGTTCTCACAAGCTGGCCATGAGAAAGGTCAGTCCCTTGAATGGATTCAGTGGTAGCTCCCAGAAAAGTATGTCCACATCTTAATCCTGGGAAACCTGGGAATGTGGCCTTATTTGAAAAATTAGATGGAATTAGGTTAAATATTTTGAGATGAGATCATCCTGGATTACCTGGGTGGGCCCTAAATCCAATGATGAATGTCTTTATAAAAGAGACAGAAGAGGACACACGGGCAGATAGAGGCCACTACCGTGTCAGCGGGGCACAGATTGGCGTGACATGGACCCAAAGAACATCAGGAGCCTCGGAACAGGCAAAGAGTGAAACACCCCCAGGGCCTCTGCTGGTGAATGGGGCCCTGGGACCCCTCAGATTGGGACATCTGACTCCCAAACTGTGAGATAATAAGTTCCATTGTTTTAAGCCACTAATTTATGGTAATTCATTGTGGCAGGCCCAAGAAACTAATATAGTCCCTGAAAATGACATCATTAAGATCTTTGGATAAGGGGGTAGTAATTAAATTGAACTTGATTAAATCAAATTGATGGCCTATGGGTTTGAGTCAGCCTGCACTTCAACCCAGTGAGGCAGACTCAAAGAGGAGGATAAGTGAGCAGTTAGAAGAGTCCATGAGAGCAGGCGGCAGCCTGCAGGGGTGGGTGCAGAACCCATCTCTGCTCTGGTGGCATTTACAGTCTAGGCAAGGCTGACAGGGGAGGGGTCATCAGGAACAAATGCACCATTATACTAGTGGCAGACAGAGGTGTGGAGCTAGGAGAGCTTATACTGGGGACTAGAGAAGAGTGATGTTTGGATTTTGGAGGGTGGGGTGTGGGGGCCTGGAGGAAGGGGCATGGAGTTGTTGGAGGGCAAACGTGTGTTAAAGGTACAAAAGCCCGGTGTTCTGAAGGACAGGCCAACTACCAAAAGACACAATTATAACAAATTCAGTTTCAATACCTTAATTGGCTTTTATTTATGATTACAAAAGAGAATGAGTACTCCAATGAGCAAAACAGAGAAGTTTGGCTTTAGAGACAGAGAAGGGCTCAGGAAAGCAACAGACCTCAAAAAGGAGATTGATTGTTTCAAGGTAGTTTTTCTTCTTTTTCTTTTTCTTTTTTTAATATTTATTTTTTAGTTGTAGTTGGACACAATACCTTTATTTATTTATTTTTATCTGGTGCTTAGGATCAAACCCAGGGCCTCACACGAGCTAGGTGAGCGCTCTACCACTGAGCCACAACCCCAGCACTCAAGGTAGTTTTTCTTTTTTTTTAAGTATTTATTTATTTGCTTTAGTTGTACACAATATGTTTATTTGTATGTGGTGCTGAGGATCGGAACCCGGGCCGCGCACATGCTGGGCGAGTGCTCTACCGCTGAGCCACAACCCCAGCCCAAGGTAGTTTTTCTTATAGGATTAAAACAATTTCTTAGCATGCTAGCTCAGGTAAACTGGGCCCTTTTGGATTGGTTGCTGTAGATTTCCTTTTTTTTTTTTTTTTTTTTTTTTTTTTTAAAATATTTTTAAACTAGCCTGTTTCAAAGTTCAGATTGGTTATGTGGTTTGGCCTGGTCCACTGGGACCTAGTACAGGAGATCAGTCCAAAACAAAAGCCTCCTATTAATTTTATTTTGCAGGGCTATGACTGACAGCTAAGAGGACCAACTAGATGGGGCCTCACAGGCCATGCTGAGGGTTGCTGGCATCATCAAGAAAGAGGAAAGCAGCTTCTGGCATTGGGAGTTGAATTGGCTCCCTCAGCTGGGCTTGTGTTGTTGGAAGTCTCTGGTGTTCCCAGCCCCACCCTGGTGTCCTCAACCTCATAGAGCGCCAGCATCAGGCCAGATCCCCCCTGACTATGATAAAGCACAACAGAAAGAGGCCCCCTATTAGTAGTGCCTAAGCATAGAAAAACGCAGCTCACTGTGCACAGAACAGAGTGCAGAGAGCGCCCGTCAGCCATCCCTGCAGATAAGAAGTGTGGGGATGCCCATTTTCTGCTTTCTGATGGCACCCACTTTAGAGCAAAGCCTGCCCGTTAGACACGCCACCCCCCCAGCCCCAAGCCATCTCCTCAAGCCAAGCCCTCGGTGCTTTCTATCCCCTTGTGCAGAGCACCCGTGGCTGCCCAGGTGTGCGCCCTCCCAGTGGCATCAGGCAAAGCACACACCTGTTCGGCCGCCATGGGTTCTGGTGGCCTTTACAAGAAGCCAGTGGGTGGGGAAAGGGTGATGTGGGCACCTTCCCTTTTTCCTCCTTTTGCTCTTGCTTAGGTTCTGAGTCACCCTAATCAGGGAGCAGAGCAGGAGAAGCAAGCGCAGATTGGAAGCTATTACTTGACCATGATTGTCATTGTTACCTGGTGCTGACTCCATCTCTTTTCTGGCCACTGAGTTCTTCATGGGCTGCCTCATGCCACTTGTTTCATCCACAGCTCAGTTGGGCCAGGATAGTGGGCTGGGTTGCAGACAGGCCAAAAACAGTACCTGGAGACAGCATGGAGATATGTGGCTTATTGGGGAAAGCTTACAAGAGATCAGTGACTGCTGCAAAAGGAGTTTAGTGGTGACAGGCTGACTGACATCATCTCTGTCCCCCACAGTGCTCTGCCAAGCAGTGTCTCCACCCCTCCCTATGTTTTGTCCAGATGTGGCCAAGTGACACATATTCTTTCCAGGGTTCCCTCGGTTGCACTCTTGCCCCACTCAGAGCGGGGTTTGATTCGTTAGGCTGCACAAGCAGCAGCAGCAGCAGTTTGCTTAGTTTGCTTGTCTGGCCAGCCTCCCAACGAGCCCCTGTCCTGATGTCTGCGTGAGAAAGTAGCTTTCCACAGGTCACACTAACTTGCCTGGTTCCCACTGTGTGCAAGAGAAAGCCAGAGTCCCTAAACCAATATGTATCTGGACTTTCCAGCCCAGGCGTGCTCTCACTGTCTCCTTAACTTGGCGATTTTGAGGTGGTGGGGGGCGTGGGAGAAAGGGGATATTCAAGGGTGTGGTATTTTACTATTCTCCCCCTTTTTAGGGACAATATACCACTCTTCCTGGGGAAGGCTTTGCTGAGTGGGTGAACTTGACCAGAGTGAACTAATTTCCATAAGGGGGGGATCCCTCTTGCTCTTTTCTAGCTGCTCCACTCACCCCTTTATCCATTGCACATATGGCCCATGTTGCTTAAGGGTCTGACTTTGGGGGTGCCATCTGGCCTGGCCTTCAGAGATGTGTACCAGCTCACAGTGTGTCCTCAGATTTTCCAGGTTATGAAGGTATTGATCCACTGTATGGTCCACTTTGCAGGGAAATGATAGGCTTCTGAGGGGTCCTCTGAGCCCTGCTTATGTGACTGGAGGTGAAGAAGAAAGCAGTCTTTACTTTCCTCACTCCAGGGGGTGGGGGTGGTACTTGTAGAGCACACATAACTTTTCTCCAAATTCCAGTTCTCATTCCCCAAAGCCCTGGAGTTTTGGACCCTCTGTGTGGGTGTGGACTTTAGGAGCCTGCAGGGTCTCTGTCTGGAATGTGGAATGGAACCAATTGTGGGGCTGCTTCAGAGGAAACTTACAGTGCTGGACGTGCTGGGCTCCCAGCATCTTCACCACAGGGCTGCTCTGTCTTGAGCAGGTCAGTAGTTGTGGGCAGGAGGAGGGAGCCCGGAGCCCTTCCCATTCTCCTTTCTGCCCTCATCCCTGGGAAAGACCTGCATCCCCTAGGTCTCAAAGTGTGCCCAGAATGAATGAGCTTCTGTCCCCTTTACTTCTGGTTCATTCTTGACTCTGGTCTCAGGCCTGAGGACAGAGGGTTTGCATCTGTCCCACTTTTCTTGGCACCGAGAGCCCCAGCTGTCACAATGGAGTAAGGCCGGGGAGCCAGTCTTTTTTGGCTGGACCTGCTGAGCATGGAGCCAGAGTGCCCATGACATAGGGCTTCTCACGGTGAGGAGCAGCTGTGACAGCCACCAGCACCCTGAGAGCCTTTACCATCCTCCGCTCTAGGCAGGGGGACCCAGGCTATCCTCCTGACAAGTGTGACCATTTTGTCTGAGGGGACAGTGACATCCCAATCCCCCAGCAGTGGCAAAGAAGGCTTCCAACTCCTCAGCTGCTGAGCTGCCCAGTCTGCCCAGCAGGGGAAGCCGTGCCAGGGCCCAGCTGTGGACAGTCTGCAGTGTCCAATGCCATCACTTAGAAAGGGTGCACATACAGCCAGGGACCAGCATGACCAGGAGAAAGAGGCCAGTTTTCTTCCTGGAAGTTCCCGCCAAATCACACTTGTTGAAGCACTTCACTGAATCCCAAGAGAAAGACCCTTTGCTTCCAGCCCTGAGTGTAGGATTCCTGTTCTCATGCAGACTCTCTTCCACTGAAATTTGGAGGGAGGCCTGGACTTGGAGCCTGCCACCCATTGTGTGATCCCAGGCGAGTCACCAATCCTCTCTGAGCATCTGTTTTCTTATTAACAAAACAAGCTAATGTATATTAAGCAGCTTCTAGATTCCTGGACTGCATCTATAGCTCTCTTTCCTCTGGTGTTTGATTGCCATGAGCATTGTGGCTGCCACACAGATAATGACTACACTAGGGCCACTGGCAAGTCCCCTGGGTCACTTCTTTTTTTTTTTATTTTTATTTATTTATTTTTTTTGGTACTAGGGATTGAACTCAAGGGCACTCGACCACTGGGCCACATCCCCAGCCCTTTTTTGTATTTTATTAGAGACAGGGTCTCGCTGAGTTGCTAAGTGCCTCGCCATTGCTGGCTTTGAACTTGTGATCCTCCTGCCTCAGCCTCCCAAGTGCTGGGATTATAGGTATGCGCCACCGCGCCCAGTATTTTCTTTATTCTGATGCAAAACTCCCAGCTCCTCAACTGCAGAGATGGCTCCTCCCATTCCTGGTTCTTAATTAGGCTTGCCAATTGGGAGAGAGTTAACTGCTAGATTTTACACCCCAAATTAAATGTGCATAAACTCATGAAACCAACAAAAGGAAAGAACTAATATTTTACTGAAAAATCTCTTTGGGCCAAGTGATACACACACATTTCCATATTGAATCTTCACAGTAGTACTGTGAGACATAGTTTGAGCAGCCCTAATCTGAAATCTGAAAGGTTCCCAAATCTGAAATGTTTTGAGCATTGACAGGATAGTACAACTGGAAAATTCCACTCCATGATAATTTGTTTCATGTTCAAAATGATTAAAGAATATTAAAGAAGCTATAGAATTACCTTCAAGCCATGTATATAAAGTGTACAGAAACAAACAGATTTAGTCCACTCCCCAAGATATCTCAATGTAAATGATATGTAAATAGTCGTTACATTGTCTTGTTTAGGGAATAATGATATACTATAAAAAACCTGTACATTTGGTATAAGCTCATTTTTTCTCCAATACTTTTCATTTATGGGCACAGGTGATCAGCTGTACATTAGAATTCTTACATCTATGGTCATTAGTGTGCTGGTCTCAATCAAACTTATGCTGTTCTTAGAAAATATGTAGTTAGTTGTATGCTCTGAAATTGCTGACCTCACATGATCATTACCTGTTTTTTGGAGATCAGATAGAAATGGCCTATAAAAATGTCTGGACCTGAGTATTTATTATTATTATTATTATTATAATTCAGTCTTTTTTTTCAATTTAAAATCTTTTTCTATTATTCATCTACCCAAGTTTTAAAAATATCTTCTTAAGAACTTTGGGAATAGGTTTCAATAATTCTTTCTTCTACTGTTTCTTTTAGTGTGTTTCTAACTCATTCTTCTTTGGGGTTTTCTATTGTATGGTTTTGCAATTCCTGCATCTACTCTCCATGTCTTTTCACTCTTCCTTCATACATTTCATGACTTTGTTGTTTTGTGATACATTCTTGAAGACTGCTTTGGCCTTAAATTCTGGGAACTTGCTTTTCAGGGTTGTCTGTTTGTATTTGGATAAGCATATGTCTAGTCTTAAAGATTTTTAATTGGTTCCTTTTTTTTTCTTAGTTGCCTGATCTTCTACAGCCTTCTGAATGTATTCATTATCTTTTTTTATTTTTTATTTTTTTTTAAATTTATTTTTTATTCTAAGTTGTTAGAAATGACAGCAGAATGTATTACATTTCATATTTCATTATCTTTTAATTTCCATTTCTTTGTCAGAACAGCTCACTTTCTTTAAGCATTTTTTTTTTTAAAGTTTGATACCTCTATTTTGTGGTGGATTTTCCTGGAGTGTTTTAAAAATGTGCTCAACTTACGCTCAGAGGTTTCCTGTTGGTGCATCTATAAGCAGTTTATCTACCTATCTCCAGCAATTGTGGGTGAGAGGTGGGACTGTGCAGCCAGGTGGCGTGGACCACTGAGTGGTCTTCCAGATGGAGGTGCCCCTCATTTAGCACCTTAACAGTCAACTGGGGCTTCATTCTGTCCCCTATGCCTTTCCTTGATAAATGGCAAGTACCCCCAAATTTGCTCCCACCATTTCCAGAATCTGGGCTTTGGTTTCCTCACTCAGTCCGATCCCAGCTCTTTTGTAACTCTGGCCCCTGAGACTATCCCTGTTCTGGATAAATGAGTCATTCAAAAACAGAGGCGTAACACAGCAGTCGTTTTTGATTGTTGCCGCTCATGGCTGTAGAAGTTGACTGGGTTCAGCCAGGTGGCTCTTGTTCAGAGGCTCTCACGGGATTGCAGTCAGTTCATGGTTGGGGAAGACTCACAAGGTGTCAGGTGAAGTACCTACACACACCATTTCCCTGTTTTGGGCTTCCTCGCAGTATGGTGTCTGTGCCCAGCTGACAAGGCAGAAATGGAATCAGTTGTTATGAGCCAACTTGTCATTTGGCTTCATTTCTGCTGAGTAAGAGATCTGCAAAGGTTCCAGGAGAAGAAACAAACCAATTTGGAGTCAAAGTCTTTTGTTAAGAAGGCATGTGGTATGGAAGATCTTCTGTAGCTATCTGACAATCAGGTAAAACCCCCTCCCTGTAGCACTGCCAGGAATTAGTTTATTTTCTTAAACACATTTTCTACACCTTTTTTTTTTTTTTTTTTTTTTTTTTTAGAGTTTAGGTGCAGAACCAGGAGGCCAAAGCTTGTGCTTATCAGCCATCTTGATGCAATCACACCTCATCATTAATTGATTCTTAGGTTTTCCCCCCTGCCATTCTATTGTGTTGCTTATGCCATCTCATCTTTCTGGTGTGCTAGCAGAAATGGTACTGCATAAATGCACTTCCTTGTGAGAGCTGGTGTGGTGCAGGCTTGAGGTGGAGGTCTGTTCTCCTGACCTCATCCAGCAGTAACTAGAAGTGGGGTCCAGTTCCAGTGACAACCTGTGGACCTCAGGGCCCACACATCCACTCAGCTGGCTTCTTCTATCTCCAAAGTCTCTCTCTCTCTCTCTTTTTTTTTTTTTTTTGGCGGGGGTGGGGGGTACTGGGGATAGAACTCAGGGGCACTCAACCACTGAGTCACATGCCCAGTCCTTTTTTTACAAAATTTTATTTAGAGACAGGGTCTCATTGAGTTGCTTAGTGCCTCCCTGTTGCTGAGGCTGGCTTTGAACTTGTGATCCTCCTGCCTCAGCCTCCTGAGCCTCTTGGATTACAGGTGTGCACCACCACACCTGGCTCCAAGGTCTCTTCTTGACCACCATGATCCCACAGTGGGGAAACTCCAGGGAATTTTCACTTGTGCTCCTCCATACTGGAGAGCCACTGCCATCCAGGAGCTGATAGATAGAATTTCTGGTGGGAATGACTCAGCCTATTTTGAATTCTCTCTTTTTAAAACCCCAGCATGGGTGCTTCCATCTTGCCCTTGGTGAATCCAGCCAGCAGTGTGAGCATAGTGCACGTTAGCACTGGGCTGGCTCAGTGTTCCTACAGATGGAGGCTGGCAGGCTGCCCATGGTCCCTCCAACATGGAGGTGCTGCACGGTGGCTTGAAGTCTTCACCCATCAGACTTGGGGAGAAGTGGAGATGAAAAGGGCATTGCAGCCCCCTGAGGCTATAAGTAGGGTCTGAGAGCTCAATTCCTCTGCCTGGGCACCATGGTGGGAACTCAGGGGTAGAGGAGATGGTCAACTAGGTTCAGCTTAGCAGGGCTCCAGGTTTGCTCCAATGCTATACTTAGAACCTAAATGATGGGAGGAACCTCCAGGCCCAAGCTCCTGCAGAGAAGGAGGCTCTTAAAGATGGTTTGCTTTCTTTTGAAAGAAGGGAAGCCTGAATTCTGTAGTAATGATCTTCATTCTATCCTACTAATCTTTTCTCCTTCCACTGAGGTCTGGAGTTGTGTCACATGCAGCTGGATTAGTGCTGTGTTTGGTCTGATGTGACAATTAATTAATTAACTCATGTGACAACATGAAATCATGACAAACGACCTCTTTAATCTCAAGATTTCTTAACTTTTCAGAGAAGAGAAAATCTGGCAACCACACAAGATCATGGGCAAAAAAAAAAATGGATCTTTTAAGTTCATTCCCACATGAAACTTGCTGATTGAACAAAAGGGGCAAATCCGGGCCTGACCCTTTGGTCTCAGGCACAGAGTGCCCAGAGCCATCTGCTAGTGAGGCAGGAGCTGCGAGAGGATGTTTTGAAATCTGCCAGGGTTTCTCTTTGAGTGCTATTGATTCAACTCTGCTTGGATCGCTGCTCCTTCAGGCCATCTGCAAGTAGCACTGTGTCCTGGAGCAGCATTTTAAAAAGCTGATTTGGTTCAGGCTTTTTAAAAATCAAAACAAAAAACAAAACAAACACCCACCCCCCACAGTGAACAACAACTTTTTCCCAGGCTGGCCAGTCCTGTGGCCAGGTTGCCCCTGGTGACAACACTTTTTGAGTTGGCGGTTTCTCTGGGCCTTTGTTTCCCAAGTGCACAACGGGATGGGAGAAGGTCAAGGTCATTTCCGGCTTCACATTCTGGGAGGCCAAACCCACACCTCAGGGCCTCTCTCCTACCCTTTAGTCCCCGGGTTGGCATCTTGGCTGGGGAGAATAAGAGCATCTGTATCACGGTTTCCCAAGGCCTCTTGCCTGCAAACAGATCATCTGGTGGCCAATGAAGACAGGTGTTGACCACTCGTGGCCTTGGTTGCTGCTGGCCATTTAGGTCCCTAGAGCTGGGAGTCTTGCCCTGGCTGCCCAGCCCCCTGGCAGACCTACCTCCACAGCCCCAGGGACCTGCTTGCCATCCTTTTCTTCTTTCCTGGATACTTCCATTCATTTGCCCACTCCAAAGTTCAGAGCAGGTGGTGGAAGAGAGTCTCAGCAGCAGCCGTGGCCAGAAATGAGTGGCGAAGGCAAGGTGTATCTCCCCTCCAAGTGTGCCACCCATAGCAGCAACAATTTGCATTTGATGCTTATGAGGTGTTGGTTGCCATGGTGACCCATGACTCTTGAGCCCCCATGTATCCATCAGGCCCAGAAACACCCAGCACATTCTGGCAAATCAGCCCTGGGGCTCCACCAGTGCGAATGGCCACTCCTCAGTCACCAGTGCCTTCCTTAGTTCCAGAGGGAAAGGCCAGCTCTGCCTGGCTGGGCCACTGACTGGTTGGTTCCCTGAGCCAGGGTTATGGGGGGCTCATGGTTAAGATGTCCTCAGCATGTCGGCCTCATCATTGTCAGACTTCTTGTCTGGTGGCTCAGGACTTCAGAGGTGAGCACTCAGCTTCACTGCCTTTTCTGACTGAGCTGTGGAAGTCATGTTGCTTCACTTCCAGCACATTCTGTCAGTTACAAGAAAATTGCAAGCTCCCAAGGTTCAAGGGGGAGGGATGGAGACTCTACCTCTGAATGGGAGGACAGGAGACCTGTTGTGGCCACGAAATACACTGCCTTCTGGCTTCCCTTCCCACTTGGCCCCAGCCACAGTCCATCTGCACTGACTCTCTTGGCCAGGCTCTCTCTGGCCTTACCCTTTTCCTAATAGCTGCTGAGCAGACACCTCACAGGCCCAATAGTGACTGGTCCACAGAGCAGAGGCCAGGCCCTTGTATTTCTGTCTTTTTCACTGAAGCACGTTCAGGGTCAGCTCTGTTTAGTGGAATGTCTTGGCCTGTCTCCTTTACTATCCACAGTTTTTCATGTGACTTTGGGTCTTGTGTTTCTTGGCTTTCTATTTGTGTTTTTTTTTTTTTTTTTTTTGGTACCGGGGATTGAACTCAGGGGCACTCAACCACTGGGCCACATCCCCAGCCCTTTTTTGTATTTTATTAGAGACAGGGTCTCACTGAGTTGCTAAGTGCCTCGCCATTGCTGAGGCTAGCTTTGAACTCGCGATCCTCCTGCCTCAGCCTCCCAAGTGCTGGGATTACAGGTGTGCGACACCGCGCCCGGCTTCTATTTGTGGTTCTTGAATGAGGGGAGCCAGGCAGAGCCTCACCCCGGCGCCAAGCAGTGTGGAATCCTGAAAGCCCCCCAGTAACCCAGAGCTTCCCTGTGGACAGCCTCTCTTCTGTGCCTGACTTTCAGGATCTTTGGGCAGAACATTTGGCCATCCGTTCTCCTCTTTGGGGAAGGGTCAGGCTCCCCTTTGCAGAATAATTTCTGTGTGACTGATATTATGGTAACTGCAGACACGCCTCTTGCAGCCTTCGGTGGCTGAGAAGTTCTGAGGAGTTCCGCTGAGAACAGTGCAAGGATTAGTAGGTCCAGCTGTGAAAACTTGGGGCCCTTTAGAAGGAACTCCAGAAGGAACTTTTGGGCAGAAACTTTCACAGGAAAGTTTTCTCTGGACTTCTAGACTCTACCTCCACTATTCCCCATGTGCCACTGACCCTCAGACCCTCAAAATCACCCCTGTGGACAGAGGGGCCCTATCAGAGCTTGCACCTGGCTATGGGGGTTACACCCCAGAGACACTAAAGCAGGTGCATGCACAAACCATAACATTACCCTTGTAAGCAAACACATGTGCATGCACACACACCAAACTTCACAAGCCTGTGACATATACAGAAAATCCAAATTACAGGAAAACAAAATTTGTATCACACAAGGAATGCAATATGTCAATTAGAAAATTCCAAGAAGATGATTTTTCCCTTCTACCCAGTTGGCCCTCAAACACTCCAGGGCTCCTTGGGTGTCTGTATTTACATCTGTCCACATGCAGCCACAAGCGTTCCTTCTTCCCTAGATGGGATCCTACTTGGAAATACTTGGTAAAGTAAACTCATCAAGCCCACAAACTCTTTGCAGAGGGCCCAGGAGCCCAGGGGCATCCATTTCTCATCTGGCCCTGTCCCCTGTCTGGGCCAGGCAGACTTGGTGGGAGGACATGGGCCCTGCTTCTGGGTTTAGGGCGCCCCCTGGCTGCAGGCAAGGAAACTGCTCCTGAGAGCTGGCCACGTAGGGATGGGGGTGTAGATGCTGGAAGGAGAGGGCTGGGGAGGCTGGCGAAGAATTTCCTCCTTCTCTAGGCTCCAGGGAGGGAGAGAAGCTCTTATATTTTGGCAAACAGTAGGTTTACTTGGCCAAGCCCCCAGTTGCTGGCCACTGTGGTTGAATTCTTTCCTTGTTGCAGGAGGGGCAGGGCCTAGACAGGGGCTTTACCCCCGGGGCCCTGCCATCTCTTTCTGGTTTTGGGGAGACAACCCCAAATTTCTGGAGTCACAAGAAAGCCTCTGCACCCCAATCCCTATGCCTCTACACTCCTGGCTCTCTATAACATGTAAATTCTCCTGATTCCAGAACCTACTCTCAATGCATTTCCTTCCTGAGGAGTGGGGGAGGGGAGTTTGTGCATGCACCTGTTTTAGTGTCTCTGGCGTGTAACCCCCATAGCCAGGTGCAAGCTCTGATAGGGCTCTTCTGTCCACAGGGGTGATTTTGAGGGTCTGAGGGTCAGTGGCACATGGGGAATAGTGGAGGTAGAGTCTAGAAGTCCAGAGAAAACTTTCCTGTGAAAGTTTCTGCCCAAAAGTTCCTTCTGGAGTTCCTTCTAAAGGGCCCCAAGTTTTCACAGCTGGACCTACTAATCCTTGCACTGTTCTCAGCGGAACTCCTCAGAACTTCTCAGCCACCGAAGGCTGCAAGAGGCGTGTCAGTACAATTTTGTCCACAGCCAGCCCTGCCTTCAGCAATCAGAGTTCCTCCAGAGGGCCTTGTTGCCTGGGGTCTGTGTGACAGGGGCAGCTGGCTGCAGGAGCAAGGAGGAGAATGTCCATGGCAGAGCCTCTGGGTTGGGTCTCCTCCATGACTTACGTGGAATTGGGCTCGAGGGCAGATGTGATGCCAAGGTCAGCAAGGGTTTGAGGGAGAGTGTGTGCATGAATGTGGGTCTTCAGCTAAGGTCTGTGCACGTCCCTAAGAAGTGTTGGCAGGAAAGGCTCAGGGGCTTCCTGCCTGCACATGGCTAGTGTGATGGGAGCCAGGGTGGGAGCTGAGGCATCTCCTAGAACCCCTGGTCCTTGAAGGGACTTTGCCCCATGCGGGGTTTGACCCCTACAGTGTCCTCTCTGCAGTGGGAGTTCTCCTGCGCCCATAACCTTTCAACTTGTTCTAGGTCTGTTGGGCCCAGCCTTCTAGAACCTGGGTACCACCTGGACATGCACACTCATGGGTGAGTCTACTGCAGGGCACAGAGAACTTCCATTTAACTGAAGACCCCCTGTGTGTCCCTACTGTTAACTGTCACTAAATAAATCCTGTATCATTTTCCTATCCTGTCAGGGAGGAAAAAAGATGTCAGAGGCTGAAAAAGTTACCTTGGATCTGAGTGGGCAATGGGCAGAGACAGGATTGGAACCTGGGTCTGTGTCTCCAAACCCTACCTTCACCACCACCTTGAGCAGCAGTCCTTGAGAATGGGTTCCTTTGGTTTGGGGTACAACCCCAAGAGGGAGATTTGGAGAGAAAAACCCTGGGTGTTGGGTTTTTGGAGTTTCAAGGGCTAAGCAGAAGCCTAGCCACACTTCCCAGTGCTCAAGGGTCTTGGGCACTTCCATCCGGAGGTGCCCATGGCCTCCATCACAATGGAGCTTGGGAGTTTGCTGAGTCCGTGCCACTGGATCTTCATCACGACCTGAGAGTCAGGAGATGTGGATGGGTTGGAGGCACAGGAGAGAGGGGCTGCCACAGGCCATCCACCTGGGAGGTGGGGGAAGGAGCCAGGGCCTGGTTTTCTGACTCTTGTCCCAGAGGTGGCTCATCACGATGCTCTCTGTCCTCAGTGGGTATCTATTTGGGTCTCTGTTTCCCCAGTTCTGACCTGTGAAATTGAAAGTGAATGAAAGGGAAAACAATAGTAGGAAGCCTAAAGTACCGGAATCCAGGGGACCTGGGCCTTGTGTGGGACCTGCGCCTCTGTGGGGGGACATTTTCCCACCTGTGAGAAGGCTGGCCCCAGCTCATTGTCTTCCATTGAGGAGCAGAAACTTTGCATTGAGGGTTGCAGATACCTAGTGTACCTGAGATCAAATTTAAACCATGTTTTTTTAATAAATAAAATTCGGATAGGGCCGGGATTGTGGCTCAGCAGTAGAGCGCTCGCCTAGCACCTGCGCGGCCCGGGTTCGATCCTCAGCACCACGTAAAAATAAATGCATTGTGTACAACTTAAGCAAATAAATAAATATTAAAAAAAATTCGGATAATGAGTTGATAACACCTTCACTTCTCCAGTTGCACTGATTTAAGGCTTTGGTGCTCTGATGCAGCTGTGTCAGAGGTGGAGGTATTTTCTAGTTCCTTCCACCTCACTCTCATGCCTCCTCTTGTTGCCCACCACAGACCTGGGTAGAGACTACATTGCTCAGAGGGAAGGGTTGACATGGGCTGGCCTTGGATGGACTTGAGGATGGGGGGCCATTCTGAGCGGGGGGCAGGTATCACCTCACCCTGCACAGCACACAGCACCTCCTGGGGGGGCACGAGGAGGAAGTGAAGAGGCTGGCTCCTGTCCCTGTGCTGTGGATGCCAGGAACACTGAGCAGAGCTGTTTAGGGTCCTCACTGGGGACTGGGGACTGGGTGGTGCCCAGAACTCAGGGTGCAGATGTGTCTCTCCAGGTGCATGCCTTACCCTGCCTCACACTCTGTTGAGGTAGGACTGTCAAGTGCCTGGATGACACCAGAGAAGGGGCCAAGTCTGAGCCCAGGAGGGACAGACTTAAAGTTCATAACCTCAACTGCAACCTGGAATCATCAGAAACAAGTTTCTACGCTGGCCCGAAGCTGAATAATGACAGACCCTCACCTATCCAGACCTCCATTTTATCAGACAGCAAGGAAACAGTTAAGCCAGCTGATAGATGGTGCTTGAGGGCCACAGGGATATGCAGCTGAAACTCATGAAACTAAGGACACAGATTATTGATGCTCCAGAGTTAGATGAGAGTAGACGCTCACAGCTCTTGCTATGTCTCACTGTGCTAAGTCATCCTCCGCTGGATCCTCCCATTTTACAGATGAGGAAACTGAGGCCCTGCCATAGTTTGGATAAGTGTCCCTCAAGGTCTATGTGTTCAAGTCTTGGTTCCCAGGATGGTGCTATTGGGAGGCGGTGGAGCCTTTAGGAGTTGAGGCCTAGTGGGAGGTCCTTAGGTCTTGGGGTCGTGCCTTTTAAGGATATCTTTGGGTCTCTGGCCCATCCAGTCTTTCTCTTTGCTTTCTGGGATGTGTGGTGAGCAATTTGCTCTGCTATGCACTCCCTGCCAATACCATCTGGCACCTCACCAGAGGCCCAAATCAATCGGTCTACCCAAACTTGGACTGGGACTTTCTCATAACTGTGAGCTAAAAAAGCCATTTCTTTTATGATTTAATTGTCTCAGGCATTTTGCTGTATTAACAGAAAGTTGACTAACACAGCCCCAGGCGCTACAAAGTGGCGAGCCATGGGGGTTGGAGTAAAGAATTGCCAACTTCCCCCAAAGAGGAGAATAAGGGCCCAGAAATTTATAAATAGATAGAAACCGACCTGGATTTCTCCAGTCTGAACTCAGCCATAGGGGGCTTGCTGTGTACTGATCTAGTTAAAGGGTTTGTTCATCAGCAGGGGACATAGACAGTGATGGAATGTTGGTGCTGCAGAGATGGGGTCTCTGGTGCAAGCTGGGAGTGCTCTGGTCCCACTGAGTACTCTGAGGGACCATGCCCCCTGGGAGGACTGCATGGTGGGCTGGTATATCCCAGAGCTGATGGAGCCTCAGGATGATGTGTCCGGGCTAATGGAGATGTGGAAGTTGGGATGCCAAGGAGCATGTGGGGACAGGTGTCAAAGGGGATATTCATGACATTTATCCAGGCAGTAGAGGCAGCAGAACACACTGGGACACCAGAATTTACCAAGTGCCTCCTGAGACAGCTCCGTGGTGTAGGAGACAGCAGCCTGTGTGAGAGGGAGAGGTGTCATGTGAGTCTGGGCCTTGCCCTGCCCTCAGCTCTCTTAGGATGAGACCTCTTTGCCCATCCAGACCTCTCCTCATTGCCACTTTCCCTGAAAAGCTCCTAGTCTGGGAGAGACAGAGCAGGGGACATGGCCTGTGTGTGCTGGGTGGTGCTGGCGTGGAGGGCTGGTGGCATGTTTGGGGCACGTACCAGTTAGAATGGGCTGGGTGAGCTCAGGTAATAACACCTTCAAATCCCCGTGGCCCCAGCCACAAACTTTACTTACTACTCTTGATACATATCCATGGCAGGTTGTCTGGGTGCACGGGGACACGGGTGATGGAGACACCCCAGCTCATGCTGTGGTTCTAGGGCAGAGGGATGGAGCAAACTGGGGTCTCATACAGGAAATGCAGGGCTCTGGCTATGGGGAAGACGGGTGACCCTCCCCTAAACACTCATTTCCTGCCCTAGTTACAATGGCCCCTCCCCACCCACTGACTGACCACCATGGACAAAGGAATGCACCTTGACCACCTGGCCTGGAACAGCAGTGATGACAGCCCTGGAGATGGCAGAGACCACCAAGGGTGAAGTGGAAATTTACTTTATTTGCACTCCAACCATTATTCCTATTTCATTTTTCAAAATACGTATTCCCAAGTGAGACTTCTAAAATATCCCTGTCAGCTTGTCCACTAATCAATCAGCTTTCATTTACTTTTTTTTTTTTTTTTTTTTTTTTAGTACTAAGGGGCACTTAATGACTGAGCCACATCCCCAGCTCTTTTTTAAAAAATTTTTTATTATCAAAAATATATTTTATATTTTTAGATGGACAGCATGCCCTTATTTTATTTTTTATGTAGTGCTAAGGATAGAACCCAGCCTCAAACATGCTAGGCAAGCGCTCTGCCACTAAGCCCCAGCCCTTTATATTTTATTTTGAGAAAAGGTCTCACTTAAGTTGCTTAGGACCTCACTAAGTTGCTGAGACTGGCCTTAAATTTGTAATCCTCCTGCCTCAGCCTCTGAGCCACTGGGATTCAGGTGTTCACCACTGCGCCTGGCTTCATTTACTCTTACACGTGTTACACCTTAACTTGGTTCAAGCACAGGTGTTAGTAAAAGTCATGCTGATTCTTCCGAAGACACAGATTTGTTTTGAAAAGTGGAACCTCTCACAACAGGACACTTAAGTAGTTTTCAGACCAGAGCTCGTGCTGCCCAGGGGGTCCTTCCCAGGCAGGGGAGGGGGTGTCAGGATGGGGGATAGGGAGAGGGTCTTGGCCCCGGGTTGGGGGCTGGGCTGGGGCTGTCTCACACGTGGCCTCTCAGTGGAGTTGGAAGAGTGGTTGCTGTTTCATGGAGAAGCCAGGGCCACAGAGGTGGGGCAGCTTGCCCAGGGTGGAGGGCTTCAACTCTCAGGACATTAAAGCCATCACACCCTATATTTGGGGATTGAGTAACTAGGCTAGACCCCTACCCCCTTTGCAGCTGTGGTGTGGGGAGGAAATGACTACTTGTTGCCCTGGAGGAATTACAGACCGTACCACACCCAGCTCTTACTTCAGAATTAAGCTCTGGGGCACGTCTGGCCCCACCATGTTCCACTCCATTGTTGCTCAGATCCCTCTGCCTGAACTTGCACAGAGGTTTGTTAGGGCCAGCTCACTTGCTAACTCACAATGCTCTGGTTGGGTTAATGGAAAATATATCTGAACTTTTAGGAATTACATTTGGAAGCAATCAATGATGGAGACCTAAAAAATACAGGCTTAAACAAGAAAGTGGGTTTTTTCCCCATTAAGTCATGAGAAGCCTGCAGGTGGGCAGCCAGGGTTGGCATGAAGGGTGCCTCTCATCACCAACCCGGGGCTTCTCAGTATCCCCAGGGAGTGGCCTGCAAGGAAGAGGGGGGCGAGGAGCAGGGTCAAAAGGCCTCTTGCTGACCCCAGTTCCTTTTGATGGTGCTCCTCCTAAGTGTATACTGGACCACATCCACATCACCCCTAGATGGAGCTCAGCCTCAGGACCATCCCCACCTGCAAAGTGAGCTGGGAGAAGAGGCACCTGAAAAATCAGGGTCTGTTACCAAGCAGAAGGGTGCAGCTAGCAGTTCCTGCCATAGTGGTTGTCAAAGTGTTATCATAGCTAAAGAACCCCACCCACTGTTTAATTCTGATTGAATAGGAAATATCAACAAACATTTAGAAGTTTGAGGCCCCAGGGCCTGGCTCCTTCCAGGGCAGTAGCCTGCTAGTGCCTGGGGATATTTCACACTTGCTGTTTTCCCTGAGCCTTGGGGAGTTTCTGTGTCCACCCATCTCCTGGGGGGCTGCCCCAGTGCCTCCTGCATGAGGAAGTGCGGGGACAGCAGCCCTTACTCCAGCCCTGAAGGCACTGTGCAGGGAGGTGGGTCTGTTAGCTTCCCCAGGCACCGTCATTGCAAAGATCCCATGGGTTTGAGCAATCAGCATCCTGGGAAGGTGGTGGCAGCCCTACTGGTGAGTAGTTGTCAGAAAGGCCACTGTTTTTCCAAGTGCAGGGCAGTGGGTGGGAGGAGGCGTGGGTGTTGCCTGCTGGGCAGCAGAGGCCTGGACCCTGCACCTGGGCTGTATACCTCCCCGCCCCAAGCAGGACAAGGGTGCACCAGGGGCCTTGGCTGACCATCCCCAGCCCTTCACACCTGACCCCCTCCTGTATACATCCTCCTCACTGGGGGCTCTGTGCCTGTAGCCCCAAGACAGCCAGAGTGGTTACAGCTCAGCCATGACCATGGAGCTCAGACACAGCAGGATTGGTGGGGTAGCTGGCCTTGCCCCAAAACCTGACACCCTCCCTAGGGTGAGATGTCCACACAGGAGAGGGGCAGAGGGAATTCCTCATTCTCTCCGGAAACTAATGCTTAGGCACATCCTTCTTGGGGACCAGGGGTGAAGTCCCTTTTGGCCAGGATCACCACCATGAAAAGGCACACATTCAACTCAGAGTGCAAGGGGCAAGGTACAGAGGAAAAATGAAGTATCTTGTCCTCTAAGGAGCCCTTAATTCTCCTCCCCGGAGGCAACCTATGTCCACCAGGTTCTTGGGCATCCTTTGGGATAGTTCCCATGCACCCTCGCACACCTACCTCTACAGACCTTTTTTTTTTTTTTTTTTTTTTGATGTAAATAACAGCGCACTGTAAGCTGCTTTAAAAAACCAACACACTTATTATACCTCAGAGAGCCTTTCAGGCCAGCACAGTTAGCATGGCCTCCTCTGAAAGGCTGCTTGCATTATTGCATGTACAGGAACTTGATAACTTCTCTCCTGAGAGTTTTGGGTTGTTTCCTGTGTAGGGCCATTAGGAGTGATGCTGCAATGAACATCTCTGTTCTGTGTTTTTGGGCACTTTCACAAATATTTCAGGATCAAATGCTTAAGTGGAACTGCTTGATCTAAGGGTATGTGCATTTGAAATTGTGGTACATTCTGTGACAATACCCTCTAATGGGTGGCCCCAAACATAGACTACTTCCTCTTTGGTCCCACCTCCACTCAGCAAAGTGCTTCTTAAAGATAGTCCTGCTTAAAACTGCCAGTAGTTGCGATAGAGACCTACACTTATCATTCTGGCCCTGGTGGGCCCTGGGCTTCCTTCTTCACCACGATCCAGCCACACCGACTTTCATGGATCCCTCCAATACGTCAGCTCAGTCCCACTGCAGGGCCTTTGCACATGGGACCCCTTTCAGCGGCTGTCGAGATCTCTACACAATGCCTCCTTCTCAGATGCCACCTCCACATGTGGGCCTTTCCCAGCCTCAGTTAAATGTGGTCGTATGCTACCAATTTCCTGACTGTATTGGCTTGCATGCCTTTGATTTCATTTGTGTGTTCAGTGCCATCTCTGCCCACCAGAAGTGAGCTCTTGGAAGCAGATATTCTTGTCTCACAAAATATTCTCACAATACAGATTCTCTTGCCTCACAATATTCTTGTGATTTTCACTGGGTACTGGTGACAGTGCCTGACAGTAGATACTCAAGAAATAATTGCTGACCCTTTAATCTTTTCAATGTGTGGGTAGTAAATGGCACTGTATCATGACTTTTTGCTTACTGTTGGGTGAGGTCCAGCATTAATGTTTATGGGCCTGTTTGCATTTCTTTGTAATTCAGCTGCCTGCTTATACCCTTTACCTGTTTTCCTATTGGGATTTCTCTTTCTTATTGAGGGGTGCAGATGCTTCAAACATGATAAGTGAGCTATTCCTCTCTCATTTCTGGTGCTTATTTTTTTCCCAGTTGATTGCCCACCTTCAGACTTAGTGGTAATTTTTCCATTTCAGTTTCTATTTTTTACGTGGTTAAGTTCATTAACCCTTTTCTGCATAATTTCTAACCATGGTTTGAAGTGATCTCCTCACCTGTCCCTGCAGGCTCTCCTCACACCAGCTTGGACCCGCTCAGGAGGAGAAGTTGCAGAGGCAGGTTGGGTGGTAGGGCAGAGTAGGTGTTGGCAAAGTAGTCTGGCTGCAGGTGACACCGGGCACAGGCACTGGGTGGAGCACACAAGATCTGGTTTGCATTTGGGGGGTAATTGGGCAGCTTTGGGGCACTGAGAAGAGAGGAGAGGAAGAATGGGGGTCTCTGAGACTGTGCTGAGAGGTTAGGATGGAGAAGGGCTGTGGAGTAGGCAGGAGGCATGGACCCTCAGTCCCCCAGGACTTGGGGCCCAGGCTTTTAAAGGGAAGTGGGGGATTTATTTTCCCAGGGCTGTGACGGACAGCCTTTGTCTCTGCTCATGGACACTGGTATGGGGCAGCCTGCAAGCTGGCAGCAGAGAGCTGAAATCGGGCTGTCCGTTCCTACCCAGGACAGTGAGCGGAGCTGGGAAGGACCCAGCCTGGGCTGCTATCCCAAGCACTCAACAGACAGAGGCCGCGGTTTCGTTCTTGAAGGTCTGTTTATTTTCAGATAAAAGGAGTCACATCTGCCTGCACACCTCACAAATCATAAGTTTGACTTTTATAATTCAATTTTAGAAAAGGTTCATCAACTTTAGCTGGAGTGTGATCTCACATTCAGATTTCCACTCTGGGTCAAGCAGTCTCAAATGGCAAGTCTTGGCAAAGATGTGGATATGTGTGCACGTGTGCATACAATTTACAAAACTGCTCCCTGTCATACCCATACATCCCCTGTTAACAATTTCACTTTTCATAGTCTGCTGTCCATGTGTGCAGTAAATGTTTAGCAAATACATAACATGGTAGAAGCCCCATACCATGTGATTTCACAACCAGAGGCCTAACCACTGAGATATTACTTAATTTGTTAAAGTGATAAACATGATTATGATGTGCAAACAAACAGGGCTTGTGCTCAGCTGTGTCCAAGTTTATCTTAAAAAGCATAAACACAGGCCCTTTTGCAAGTCCTGCTGACTAGGTTTCTCCTTCCTTTTGTTGGTGGGAGAAGAATGTAAAGGCCAGCGGGTGCCCTCGCACAGGGTTTTCCAGCTGTGGCACTTAAGGGAGCTCATTCATCCCCGAGCTTGGGCGACTCTCCTTGCCCAGGGTCCTTCTGGGGGTTTCTCACACAGAGACTTTGCCCAGATAAAGATATCTGATCTCAGCTCGCTCAAGCTGGGCCCCATGCTCTGGGGACTCGAGCTTGTGAAACGGGTGGAGTGACTGGGGTCTCTGCGGGGGAAGGGCCAAGGGTTACAGCTCTCCTCCCATCCTGCTCCTCAACAGAGAGGCTCTAGTGTAATTCCATCTGAGATGGGGAGGGCCCATTATGCCAGGAAGGCCTGGTCCCCCTTTGTCGGACCCAGCCTAGAATGGGGTCCACCCCCCACTCCTGGAAGCTGATGGAGGAGGCCCCTCCTGACCAGACCCCACCATCTTCCCTTGGGCTGTAAAACCAGCAATAGGGGGACAGGGTATTCAGGTAACTGCCCTGCAGAACCTGAGAACTCCCAAACCACAGCTTCTCAGCACTTAGCAGCACAGGGTTCAGGGCAGAACTCCATCCATTCTCAGGATCCTGGGAGGGCTGCAGACAGAGGGCTCAGGCAGCACCCCGGGGCCAGCTGGCTCCACGCTTGGGTTCTTCCACAGGAATTACCTTCTCTTGCGTGTGCAAGCCTCCAGCCGGCCCAGCTCCTCGTAGGACTGGTAGAAAATGTCAAACTCCCTGGCGCCCCAGCCCCTCCAGACAGCCAGGCACCATTCTGTGTTTTCGTTTTCAAAGCCGCACACCACAGTGTCCTTTGCCACCACAGCTGCATCCACCAGAACCCTGCAGAGAAAGAGGGTCTGAGAAAACCCACAGGTGTCCCCACTTAGTGGGGGACAGTACAATCACCCTGCACACCTTGGAGTGGACAGAGCTGGCTGAGGGGGGTTGTGTGTGTCCCAGTCCGGCTTTGGCATGTGCTTGGATGCTCTCCCACATGGGTGCAGCCTGGAGACAGGCTTTATATGAAGAGTCTCAAGGGGCTGAGGGCATCAGTTCATGCTAATGAAAATTATCTGTAAGGAGCTGATTCCCTGGAAGGCCACTGATGCAACCAGAGCAAACATCTTCTGTACCTTCCTTCGGACCTTGAAGTGTTCAGAAAATACCATTGACCTGAACTCCTGCTGGTGAGCGGCCCAGGATGGAGTCTGGGCTTGTCAATTCCCTTGCCAAAAGCTCAGTGTGATTTTTCTTCTTTCACTGCATGTCCACATGCTTAGAGGATACAGGGCAATACATTAGGCAGAAAGCCTGCTGCCCCAAAGTCAGAACTATATACATACTTTTTGAGGCTGTGGACGGTTTTGTGCATGATCTGTGGGTGCCCGACAAGTTTCCTTTGGGGCCACAGTGGACAGCTCCCTGTGGACTTCCTCTGCTGGGGGTCTCTCTGTGGGCTGGTGGCCCACCTCTGGGCATGCACTATCTGTAACTATCTCCTCTTTCTATGTCCAGTACATGTGCCTTGCTGGGCACTGAGTCCACTCTGTAAATCAGGATGTCCAGAGGCCTTCCACTTCCTTGTGGCCTTGCTAGGTCCTGACTTTCAGCTGCTATCCAGGGTCTTTCTCCCTATAACCTGGCTTTTTAGTAAAATCTGGCTTTGGGGGATGAACACCAGGTAAACCTTCAGGGACACTAATGACAGGAATTCCAAGGTTAACTGAGCTGGGTTCTGCAGACCCACTTGATCCCAGAAGTCTGACCTGTAAGCTGGGAACTAGTTCAGCTCAAGGCTGCTGTCCAAATGTCCAAATCTCAGCCAGGGCTCAGGATCAAGCCCCCATCTCATTTCTATAAGCACTCACTGAGCAAGAGTCACTGGCTCCAGCACTCACTGAGAAAGCTCAGTGTTGGTGGACAAGGGAGTGGAATTGCCATGGATGTCTCTTTGGTTATTGTCATGCTCTGGGGGAAACAGACTGAAAGGGATCTCTCTACCCCCCCTTATGCTCCAGATGAAATAAAAACCCTTGCCCGTGGATTTCTGCTCACACTGCAGAGAAACAGGTCTAATGTGAAGTGGAAGTGTTCCAGTGTATGCATGTGTGCATGCACAAACACACCCATGCACATGCACACACAATATGCTTGAACTGAGGGGGCTTTTCACAAGGGAGATTTACCACGTGGGGCTTCAGAGTCAAAGTGAGGGAGGAGACATCACCGGAAGCTGCAGTCCTGCCCTGTCTTGCCATGGAGACCGAGTTCTGGACAGGCCTTCCCGCCGGCCGTGACAGCCTCATGGTGGAGACAGGCCTGCCTGTACAGAGTCATGCCCCCAGGCTTGGAGATGGCACAGAGCAGAGTGTGCCTGTGTCATCTGGCCCTGCCTGGTGCTGAATGGGTAGGAAGGTCACCTCTTGCAGGGCTCTCCTCTTTGGCAGGAAGGATAGTGAATCCCCTGGAGGGATCCCTATTTCAACTGCAGTTGGACGGTGGTCCTGGAGACACACCCCCAGCAAGGTGCTTGATCTGCAGGTGCACCGGCTATTCCAGAAGCACGTGGCCCTGGGCTGGTGCTCCATGCACTGGTATTTGCTGAGCTCCTGGGAGCTGCCTGCAGGACCCCATCTTGTTCCTGTTTTACCTGTGGCTATGTTGGTGGATGGTGTTTATTTATGGGAACAGAAAGGCAGGAGGGATATTAGGCTGTCCTAGAGGACCTGGGGCGGGGCCTCAGGTTCCCCACATGGCTCCCTGGACCCCACAGAAGCCCCTCCCTCAGCCTTACCCATGAGGAGTCAGCTCTCGGGCTTTTAAGACGGCAATGACACGGCCCCGCTGGGCACCCGAATCCTTCTCCAGGCCAATGACAATAACATCTCCTCCACGCCTAAGAAACCAAAACCAAGAGGGGGACGTGTTTGTGCACGGCTGGCCACGCTCTCTGGGGGGAGTGGAGCTGTGTGCTGAAAAAGGCATGGCCGCCAAGTAACAAACGTGCAGTTTCTGCTAAGGTTTTAAGTTACCGAGAAAGAACAGCCTGGGAAGCAGAAAAAGAACGTTCCCAGTGGGAAACACAATCACAGTTCACCGTGGCTCTCCTTTTGGGGCACCTTAAACTCTCTAACATGCAGATGAGCTTTTTTCCTGTGGCCATTCTTCGATTTGCTAAGAAGATTACTCCTGATTCCAAAACTGAGGGAGCAAATCCTTGGAAGAGTAGGCCCTGGTGGGTCTGGACATTATCTTTAAAGGAAGCCACAGGGTTCTGCTCGCCTCACCCCCAAAGCAAGAGCCATGGCAGCACAGAATGGCGCCGTCCCCACCCCCGCCAGGAAACTTACCTGGGGACCCAGATGAGGTCTTTGACAGCGAGGACCTTCACGGCCTGCAGGTGCTGGCTGAATGTCTCCCCGTCCATGGGGGTCAGGTCGTGCTCGGACCTGTCGGAGGCAGCACTGGGCTCCTGCAGCCTGTCTGAGTCCTCACAGTCAGTGGAGAAAGGCACACTGGAACAGCTGGCTGGGGAGCTGGGCAGGCTGGAGGGGGACCTGGTGGCCCGGCGGGGTGGGGATGAGGAGTAGGAGGACATGGAGCAGTAGTCGGTCAGCGAGTCCTGGTGGGTCAGGATCTGCGTGCCCAGCTCCTCGCTGTACATTATGCTCACGTCTGCGATGCAGTCCCCCTCGGGCCCCTTCAGGCTGGTTGTGTGGCTGCATGGGGGTTCCGGGCCTGAGGGTCGCACAGGAAACATGTCCCTGAGGGGGCTGGGGTCCCCGCAGAAGTATCGGGCGCACAGCTGGTAGGTGGCCGAGTGGTACATAACCAAGGAGTTGGCCTTGTCATCCAGGCACCAGACGACCTCCTCCCCCCTGCAGTCCGAGCTGCATACGACTGACATGACCACTGAGGGGGCCGCGTAGGGCTCCAGCCGCCTGCTGATGTCCAGGGCTGTGCAGTCAATGATAAGGATGCCTGGCCCGTTGCTGTACCACACCTCGGACCCACTGTTGACCACCTCCATGGCCTTCACCGGGTAGGGGTTCTGCCGTGCGTCCTCGTCTGGGATGCCGAACTTGGACCTGTTGGCTGTGTGTGAGCACAGGTAGCAGCAGCTGTCATTCGGGGTGCCCCGTACCACAGGAAACACAGCCACAAGCCCATCAGCCAGGCCTGCCAGCACCAGGAAGGAATTCTGTGGGGAGGAGACAGGGACACATGATGCCTTTTGGTCCTACCCATTCCAGGAAAGAGAATGTGTACCAGACTCATTTCACACTTGCCCCAGGTGGGGACGTGATTTCCACTAATGCACCCAGAAAAGCAAAGCTCTTAGAAAGGCCAGGGTCGCAGCAGAAGCCTCTCAGCCACAGTCCACAGGAGGTGCAGCCTTAGCCCAGCAGAGCCACCCCAACACTCCTTCCTATGTGGCAAAGGATGTGTCAGAGGGGCAGTGCCTACATCACCAAGTGGGGGTGAATGTCAGCTGGACCACGTCCCCACCTCTGCTGGGGCTAGCTTCTTGCAGCATGAGCAGCAGGGAGCCCCTCTCCTTTGAGGCCACCAAGACCTCCCTGAGTGGCAGAGCATGGTGCCCTTCCTCCTATGACACGGCTTAATAACACGACAGCAGTTGTAGGTATCGTGGGGGTCTGCCCACACTCGGCAGGGTGCTCCATGAAAGCAGAGGCCAAGTCCCTGTGCCCACCACTGTCCCTTTGGCACTGGCCTGGCACAGAGAAGAGCTAAGTCTCATTCATCTCTGTGGCCCTGGGACTCCATATAGTTTTCTCTTCAAGTGGATAATACATGTTTGCTGAACTCATTCTGGAAGAAATCCCTTCCGACTCAACCCTCTCCTAGAAGTATGTCTTGGCCTGATTTCCAGCTTACGCCTCCTACTCTGAAATGCCCATGGTACTGCTGACATTGATGGGGTCTCTAGGGTTCCCCCATGCCTGCAATGGAGCATGACCTCTTCTGCAGTCACCCACCAGAGGTCTCTGGGCAGAGGCCAATGTTGCGGGGACAGCACTGAATGCTGGGCCTACCCCAGGCTTCCCCAGGGTATTTCCCAGGGCAGAGTGGGAACAGTGCAGCAGGGGTGGAAAGAGCCCTGCAGGACAAAGGCAGCATCAGGACACAGCAGGATCCAGGCCTCCTGCCAGGGAGGGTGAGCAGCAGAAAGCAGCTTTGCTGGGAGTCAGGGCAAGCCAGGGGTTTGGGCTGTCCAAGGTAACAGAGTGACTGGCCTGGGACTCGACATCCAGGGAAAGAAGCTTGAAGAAAGTTTATCAAGATCCACCTTGGGGATTTTAAGAAGGATTTTAGAAAGCAGCCAAGGCAAACAGGCCTGACGTTCTGGCTGCAGCCCTGGTTCAGCCTGGCCAGTATGGTGAATGCCGTGGCCCGGCTGAGTGTGAACGTGCACGTGCAAGAACGCAGGGGTCTGCCCTGCGTGACCATGGGCAGGACGGCCTCCGAGAGGGCGGGCACCCCTCGCAGGAGGCTCTGCACAGAGCCGGCTTTATTCCCCCAGGTTGTGTGGGAGGTGGCACCCTGGCTTGGGGCTCTGGCCAGCGATGGCCTTCAATAACGCTTTGTGTCCTGCTCTCCTGTGCTCTGGTGCAGCCAAGCTGCCCAGCCTCCAGCACGGGCCACAGTCATAAATGACTCTGAGGTTCATTTCATACCTGTTTCTTTCTTTTTCATTTTTAAAGAAACGAAACTGGAGCAGGGTGGAGAGAACTCATATATTTTGCAACTGTCAGGGGTCGTAATAACACAATTTCCAAGTGTACCCGCCTAGAGCTCGGGGAATGTTAAACCCAGAGATCCATTTCTCTCTCTTTTTTTTTTCTTTTCATTTTTTTTTTCACTGTCTCTTAAAATCCCCATTTTACAGATGGGGAAACTGGAATGGAATGTGACAGTCAACACATTTTAATAAGCGACACCAGGAAATGCGTGCATTGGCTACTCTAACAGGTCCCTCGGGGCAGAGTCAGAACTCCCTGAGCAGTGCCTGGATCCCAAGAGGGCTGCAGAACCTGGGAAAGTCGGGCAGCTGCCTCTCATACAGCGCAGCTTTCTGCGGTCGTCGTGGTGGGTCACGGCCCCTGCAATCTTGAGAACTGAATAGGAGGGAGTATAGAAGAGGTGTGTGTGGAAGACTGTTCCTAGCAGAGGCTGGATGGAGAGGTCCCAGCCCAGCGTGTTACAGTGTGCGGAGGCTCATGGAGGCCAGGGGGGTGGGGGTCTCTAGATAGCTCGAGGTATGGCATAGCCCTGGGTTGAGGAGAGCACCTCTTGGTCAGTCCTGGGAGGCTGAGGAGATGAGTCTGCCAGGCCACCCTGGACAAAAGAAGAACTGAGGTCTGGGATGGAGAGTGAGACCCTGGAAGGAGGCAGACAGGGGAGGAGCACTGGCTGCCCTACAGGTGAGAAGCTGGACCAGCCAGGACAAAGTAACCGAATGGCCCTGGGGAGGTACTGGCCAGTGCTGGTGGAGAAGAGGCTCCTGATGTCACTGCTATAACAAGGGCCTATGTGCAGCTGCTGGCTTGCACCATTTGCTCCAAAAGCACTTCCCTGAGTCAGGGGTTGTGGCATTTGCTTGTGGACAGTAGGTGTTCTATGCTAATGATGGCCGGCTACCAGTGTCTCTAAGGTGGACTAAGCCCATGTGCCCTGGGCTAAGTGATCCAAGAGGGTGTGGCTCCACTACTCCCCAGTCCAACACAGGTGGGGGGCCCACCTGAACAGGGAGGGGAAAGTCAGACTCTCCCACATCCCCTGTCACTCACCTTTTTAATAATAGGTACTGCCAAGAAGCAGGTGACGATGGCCGGAGTGTCCAAGGCCCGCTGAGGTGTGTTCAAGGGGCACATGCCCTTGAGGCTGTAGATGTAGATTTTCTGGTCCTGAAGAGACAGAGGAGCCTACCATGAGACCCAGGGCAGAAGGTGCTGCTATTTCCTACCGGGGTACGCTTAGCTTTTTTCCTTAAAAAAGTAACTTGGATGGAGGTTTCTGGTTGGTTGTTTATGTATTTCTGCTCTTTGTAGAAACTTTGAAAAATACAGAACAGTCTAGAAGAAAAATAAAACTGCCCATAATCCATTATTCAGAGGAAATTACTCTTGGGGTTGTGGAACACAGCACCTCTGTGGGTTTCCCGTGGGTGTTTTTGTGTGTGTGTGTGGTACTGACAAAAGTGGCATCACAATACAATGACAATACACCACAGGCAGAGCCCTCGTTCTCTACAAGGGATGATGTTGGAGTGCCTCTTGATGGTCTGTCACTGGGTGTGCTGTAATTTGGCAAATCTGTTGTCAGAGAAACTCGAGTTTTCACTACTATGACTTATACAGGCATGAGTATGCTTATAGATTTCTCTGGGTGTGGGGGTGTGTCTTGTTTATTTTCTTAGGATAAATTCTTAAAGTTGAAATGACCAAGGTTCAAGTGACATGAGTATTTTTGAAATCACTGATATATTCAAACACATTTTCAAACATCATGTAGAAAGACGGCATCGACCTATCCCCTCCCGTAACTTCAGAGCATTTGATTTGGGGCATTTCTCCCCAGATTTTTTTTTTTTAGAAGACAGCTCCTTGGCCTTTCAGTGGCTTCCCTGATGTGAAGGCAAAAGGTTTTAGAGCTTAGAGGATGTGCTGTGTGGAACTAGCACGTGTCACCCACCTACGGGGCATCTCCTCCAGCTGAGAGTCTACACCTGATTCTCAGCCTGAGGTTGGCTGCCAGCAGCAGGAAGGCCTGAGCTCCCTTGTTCACTTGCTGCTGCCTCAGGGCTTATGGCACTGCTCTGAGGACTGCCTGCGGATGAGCTGGGGGTTACCTGAAAGCCAAGTTGGTGTGGGCATCCTATAGTTTTATGGATCTAGTCCCCTGAAGGCTGCACCTGGTAGAGCCTGCTCTGCTGGGGGCCTGTAGGTAGGTGGTTACCTCGGTGGCGATCCACAGAGAGCTCTGGACCTTGAGCTGGCAGCTCAGCTTCATCCCAGCACAGGTCATCCTCTGCACTTCCAGAAGGCCTTTCTCTGTGTTTACCACTGTGTAGTTCCTGCGATCCGCAACAAGATATGGTCAATTCCCCGAGGCCAAGGGGCCACCTCCCTCACCCATCCCTGGTATAATGACCTGGGAGGAGGACATCACCTTTGGGCTTTGTTTGCTCCTGGAAACTAGGGTCATATCTGAGAGGTCAGGGTCCCCCCTTTATGCCATTGGGTGGACCTCGGTTCTGCCTGCTGGGTAGTAATGCTTGAACATTGCGTGGAACATTCCCAGAGGAAGAAAGATTTTTTTTTTTAAATGACTTCTGAGGGTTAATAAAGTTGTTCCCTGCATGAAGAAAAGGCACTTCCACAAAGACCACTCACTGCCCTCTCAATGGCCAGATTGTGCCTACAAGGGTGGTCCCTTGAACCGAGTAACAAGGCTAAAGCTAAAGACAAGATGGGTGAACTCCACAGTAGCCTGGTGTGGAGGCCCCATGATGGGTGCTCTGAGAGCTAGTGCGCAGTCATTTATGAGAGCTGGGCCTTGGCTCAAGGCCTGGCAGCCCTGACACAACTGCCTCCCCACCATCCTGGGTGGATGTCCCCTATGTCCTCTGTACAGAAGAGAAGATGAAGTTGGGGACGCAGTTAGTTTTGTGTCCCAGAGTGCACAGCTTTTCTCCCCAATCCAAGATAGCAAGTTAAGCTAGTGAGCAGGAATCCACACTGTAAAATGTTTCCTGCTCCATGTCTTGGGAGCCTCGCCGTCTTTGACTGATAACATGTGATTTATGGATAAGAATTGCAGATGATAAGAACGGGTGAACAAAACAGCAAACAAAACTTTCTTCAGAGTAATATTTGTCCACCTTTTTCCCCAGTATTTTTCCTCATATGCATTGAAAAAATAAAATTAAGACATTCTAAATAGCTTTTACTTAGAAAAAATTAAAATACGGAAAAACAATAATGTTATACCCCTATTCCTTCCAATCAGAATTTTGTCACAGGTGTATTGTGTTTATCAGTTTGTCCGTTCTTTCCTCCTGCCTCCTTTCCTTCTGTAATTCAGGGGTAAATCGCAAGTTCTGCTCCACCCAGGCTCTCCAGGCTCACTGCCCTGTGCATCTGGCCGGAAGCCCTCCTCCCTTCCTGTAAGCTTGTCCTTTCTTCAGGCTGGTGGGGAGCTTTCAATAACCTTCACAGGTCAACAAAGAGGCCTCTCTCTTCCCTCTGGGAATAAGCAGAACTGTCTCCAATACCCCATTGTGTGTCCAAGACTGAGAAGATAAAGAAAGCATGCTCAGGTGTGTGGGGTGGGGCCCATCCAGTACCAGCAGGACCAGGTTGGCTCTGGAGTCCCTTTGAATATCTCAGAAGTCTCTGAGGACAACTTGCTTCTCATGTGTCAAATATCCCAGGGAATTGGCCATTTCTCCTATGAGGTCTGGTTCCCTTCATTACTTAGAGACCACCACCTGAGTCCTCAGGGTTCATGGGTATTTGGTTGCTTATTGTTTCTAGGTCTCTTTAGTGGGCACAAAACCAAAATACTTCCCAAGTCCGTTCAATTTCAATTCAGAACTATAAGGGTTTTACTTACCTTAACATCCCATTCCCATTTTAGCTCATACTGAAAATCATGGTTTCCAATGACAACAACATAATTACGCATTAAGTTTACCCCACATCCACAACAATATGTTAGAATAACAATAACACTACCGCCAAAAATGTAATGACCGGAAACAGTGTAATACGCAGTCATCTCCTGTATCCACAGGAGTTGGTTCCAGGATCCCCCATGGGCACCACCATCCCCATTCACTCAGGCCCCTTCTATGAAATGGCATAGCATTTTCATCCATCCTCCCATAGAGTTTAATCCATCTCTAGATGACTTATAATACTACAATGCAAATGCTAGGTAAATAATGCTTATACTCTATTGTTTAGGGAAAAATGACATAAAAATGTATACATGTTCAGTACAGATGCAATTAAAAACTATTTTCCCTGAGCAGTTGGTTGAATCAGTGGATGTGGAAACCTGGAGTGCAGCTGTGCAAAACTGCTTTTTTTTTTTTTTTTTCCTGTACTAGAGATTGAACCCAGGAGTACTTTACTACTGAGGCACATCCCCAGTCCTTTAAAAAAATTTTTTTTAAATATTTATTTATTTATTTGCTTTAGTTGTACACAATGAGTTTATTTGTACGAGGTGCTGAGGATCGAACCCGGGCCACGCACGTGCTAGGCGAGCGCTCTACCGCTGAGCCACAACCCCAGCCCTAAATTTTTTTTTTTTTTAAATTTTATTTTGAGACAGAGTCTTACTAACTTGCGTAAGACCTCACTAAGTTGCCGAGGCTGGCCTTGAACTTGTAATCCTCCTATCTCAGTCTCCCAAGGTGCTGGAATTACAGACATGTATGTGCCACTATGCCTGGCTGCAAAACTGCTTTTTATTTTATCCTTAGAATGTATCCCATCAGGACGGTACAGTCACCATGCTTTTTTAGAGTGACTTCTTTCATTAAGGCACCATTTTTTAGTGTGTGTTTATGTCACAACCCTCAGTCCCAGTGGCATAGAATCTGATGCAAACGGCACCCAGACTGACCGGAGGGAACAGCAAAGTCCATTCTGTTGATACCACCGAGACTTGACTTTATCTAGCCTTCCCTGACTTTAGCACCTGAAAAGGTTTGCCACAGTGCTCACTGGAAGGCTACTGTTGCCTGTGAAGATCTCACACTAGGCAGGTGAGAGAGGCAACACACTGGCCAAGCCTGAAGGTTCTCACACAAGATGGTGACTTCTTAGAGATTTGTCTTTGACACTTTCTTTCTCATGCCCTGGCCCCTGTGTCCTGGGACCTCTTGCTCACTTGGTCTCTTCCCCATCTTATCCCAGCCACCCTTGCCCAAGGCTGTACACCAGATCCTGTTGCTGCTACCGTGTCCCTCCTGCCCATGCCATGCCAAGCACCTGCTGTCCGACCACCACCTCCTGGCTTTTTGGCTCACTCCACCTCACACCATTACTCCCTTGGTCTTCCCAGTGTATGGCCTCACTTAGGTTCCAAGTCCTTCTCTATAATATCATCACTTCCTTGAAGGCACCCTGCCTCCTGTGCCTGACGAAACCCTGACTGCTGAAAAGCACCCCATTGCCCCTTTTGCAACCTGGGAAGGGGAACATGCTGGGGAAAGTCACATAGCCAGGCTGGTGGGGCTCATTTCAAACACAGGACCTCCAGCCTGAAGTAGGCCTCAGCACCACCCTGCAGGCACCTGGACTTCCCCTTGCCCATCCCGTACCCCTCTCTCTCCTTCTGGAGTATCCACAACCTCTCCCACCACTTCTCTTCTCCTTCCTGCCACTGCATTGAGTAAAGGAGCTGCAACTGGACTTCTGATTGCAGGGTGACCCTCCCGCCTGGCTCTGAGTCCCCTCCTTTCTCACTCTGCAGCAACTTCACTGCCCGCTCTCCCACCTGCAGCATCATTTAATGCCCTGCATAACCAGGCTGCAAACTGCTTCCTCTCAAAGCAAAACTCTTCTTTGACTTGTGTTCCCAACACACCATCCATTTTTTTTTTGGCCTCTCTTAACCATAAACTGTACCATGTGTCTGTACATAATCAGTTTTCTCTCTTCCTGCTTTCTTGAATGGACTCTCACCAAGTCTTGTTACCCACTGTCCATTAAACAATACTCTCTGTGGTCATCACTGATTTTCTGTTCTCAAATTATACCCCAAATACCAGCAGGACAGGGCAGGCATCAGGAGGTTACCTGGATTCCTCTTTTCCATCCCAAAACACCACGGTGTACTCCTGGCCCTGGGACGAAAAGAAGGAGGTCTGCTTTCCACAGGGCAGCATGTACATGAAGGTGGCGAAGGTGGGGTCCTTCATCTGGCTCACCACGGACAAGGCCAGCGGGCGCTGAGGGAGAGAGGCCTCCAGGTCATGAGCATGTCCATCCCAGTTCCGCCTATGAGATGAGCTGTCTCAAGTCAGGTGGGGATGAGGGAATTTGTCATTCAGGACCAGATCCTAACAAGAGGCTCAGAGGATTTCAGACACCAGAAACATACCATCTAGGCTTCTGGGTCATCACTGGCCACAGCATCTTGAGCTCAGCTGGTCAGGTCAGCCTAAACCCCAAGTATTTCATGCCAAGCCCGAGGACAGACACTCTCATGAAGGATTTTTCTCAGCCCCTGTTTATTCTCAGTCCATTAAACTATCTCTGTCTGATTTGCTAAATGAGTTTAACCTTGAAACTTGGGGCTTCTCCCAATGAACAACAAATAGCTTTACTATTATACTGTGACCCTAGCTTCTCATAAGCAACCATTTCCCCCATTACTTTACAAAAAGACAACTTAGATTCCCTCTACTCTTTCATAGAGGTTAAGTTACTATAAAGGAATTGATATACATGGTGAATGGTGCTCAAAAGTTCTGGATTTCAGAGCATTTTGGATTTGGGGGTTAGGTATACTTAACCAGTAAAGTCTACGCAAATATCCCCAAATGTGAAAAATTCCAAAGGAAGTTCATTTTTCTTGAGAATGACACACAAAGACAATGATACTGGGTATGTTAGGAGCAGTAAATCTCTGTCTATAAAAGAGGCGAGCAGAGAAGGTTGCCTGTTGTTCTTAGTAAAGGGCAGTGGGCAGCCATACACGCCTTTGCCATTGTCTCTGCCACAGTGACAGGAGGTCCCAGTCCCCCACCCCCCACCACCATACCTTCTCTGGTTTTGTGTCCCAGCACTCCATCATGAGTGCCTGGAGTCGATGGAACTGCACTTCCTCTGGTTGTCCCAGAACGGGGCGGATGCCCTTGGACAGCTTCTTGGCAATCTGAAGCTGGTGGTGGCCCAGGGCAGGACGCTGTCCCGACAGCAGCTCGTAGAGCACCATCCCATAGGAGAACATATCTACCTGGGCAGAGAGGCAAGCCAAGTCAGGTCCCCTGCCCGAGCCCAGTGGCTTTTGCAAGCTGGCCCTGAGGTGGAGGGAGCAGGGAAACACAACTAGACAAGGAAAACATGGGTCCTGCCAAAGGAAGACCATCAGGATCCCTGCACCAATTCACCCACCTATCTCCATCATCCAAACAGCTAATCAACCATCTGTCTTTCTGTCCATTTATCTACACATTCTCCTATCTACCCATTCATGTATCCTTCCAACCATCTGTTCTTTTATTTATCCACCCAGTTTCTATCCTTTTTCTATCCATCTATCTACCTATCCACACAGCTATCTGACCACCTGTCCTCTTGTGGATTTATCCATTCATTTTTCCATATTTTGTTCTTTCCATACACCTATCTATCTGGCTTCCTGTCCTACTGTCTATTAAATCATCATCCCATCCATCCACCCACCCTCCCACCCACCCATCCATCCATCCATCCACCCATCCATCCATCCATCCATCCACCCATCCATCCATCCATCCATCCTTCTAGCCAATAAACTCACAGTGAGAACTTGCTAACCTCCAGGTATTGATTAAGGGCCACAATGATGGCAAGACCCTTGGCTTAACAGGTTTGATAGAGGGGCTGTGTATGTAACTCACAGAATGGGAGTATCTCCTAGATTACAACCTGTGTCTCTCATTTTAATTTTCATAAAAAGGCCCAGCTAGAAAAGAATTATACAAGGCAACTGCATAACTCATAAGGGTCAAGAAATAACTTTCATCAGGAGAATGGCTGAGAAAAGACTTGAAAAAGTTTTAATGTGAATGTTTCTAATTTAAAAATCCCAGTTTTAAGGTGAACACCTTCTCTGTGTTATCTGCTACCAAGAAGCTCTTATTTCTGATGCTCTGATTTGACTTTTCTATCTTGAGCAACAACCACAGGTGCCAAGCTGATAAGCTTAGGTCATTCTCAAAGCAATTAGTCAATGACCCCTCTGAGAATCACCAATAACAAGAAATTGCAGATGAGGGTAATTTCAATGCTGGGTGATTAATTAACAAGGCCAGTATAAGATGCAGTACAGTGTGGTATGAGATGATTTCAAGTTGTCTGAGTCCCTGCATCTACTGGTTATCAGGGAAGAAGATAAACATTAGCTATTGTCTGAATTAAGACTGGCTGTGCAATTGCCTGGGGAAGCCATAATTGTCTTGCTAAAATTTGCTGTCCTCTGGCTTGGCATTTGATTTGACTAGCACCTCGTAGCCAGCCCCTGTGGGCCAGTACCCTTTATCACCTTTACTCCATCTGCTTCTCAAGAGCACCCTGCAAGGCTGGTCCTCTGTCCTCATTTTGTACATCAAATGTCATAGTTGAGTCCCAAATCCAGATCCATTTCTGTCTCAGGCTCTTTATCCACTCTTTACAGCCTGTACAATGTTCATGAATTGAGGTTTGACAATTCTGAACCTAATGAAAAGTCAACCTTGTCACAAGCAGATAGATAGAGGCCCCCGAGTCCTTCCCACTTAAGCCAGAACCTCCTTCACTGAGCAAGGTCAGAGACAGAGAAAGTGTGCCGAGGGGATGCTGAGCTTGGAAGCTCCAGGTGCTATCAGGACAGTTTATCTGGTCTCAGAAGGGACCTGGGCTCCAGCACTGTGGGGCTGGGCAGGGACAGCAGTGGGCTGGGCAGGTACCTTCTCATCATACACGATGCGAGGCCTGATCTCTGGGGCCTGGTAGCCAGGGGTGCCCTCCACACCCAGGGCTCCCTCATGGAAGGACTGCCGTGAGATCCCGTAGTCAGACAGCTTGATGTTGATGTGTTCCTTGACATCCAGGGACCACACCAGGATGTTGTCCGACTTCAGGTCGCAGAAGATGATGTTCTTCTTGTGCAGGTAGGCCAGGCCTGAGGCAATCTGGTAGGCTACTTTTTGGGTAAGCATGTGTCCCAGGGGCATAAAGGAAGAATCTTGCAAGAAAAAAACAACAACAAACTTTGAAATTGATCAAAATTTCAATTTTGATTGAATAAAGTGAACATTGTAGTAACTGTCTTCCATTCTTCCCTTCTCTCTCCTGCTATCGTTTGTTCCCAAGGGCCGGTGTGTTA
Source organism: Tamias sibiricus (assembly GCA_025594165.1). NCBI lineage: Eukaryota > Metazoa > Chordata > Mammalia > Rodentia > Sciuridae > Tamias > Tamias sibiricus. The sequence continues at coordinate 140,352,493 of CM046659.1, forward strand.
AAGTCTTGATCCCCAGCCTGTGGCACTACTGGGAGGTGGGACCTTCAAGAGGTGGGACCTATGGAAGGAAGTTAGGTCACTGGGAGCATGACCTTGAAGGGCATAATGGGACCCTGCTTCCTCCCCTCTCTCTTCGCTCCTTAGCTGCCACGAGGTGAACTGCCTTCTCTCCCGCCAGCTCCCGCCATGATGTCCTGTGCCACCATTGGCCCAAAGCAACGGGGCCAAGCAACCATGGATTGAAACCTCAGAAACCATGAGCCAAAATACACCTTGCCTTATTTTAAATGGCTTTTCTCGGCTATTTTGTCACAGTGATGGAAAGCTGACTAATGCATCTCCCAGTACTTTATGTCCCACTGGTACATGCTCACTATGCTTCAAGATGGACAGAGAATGTTCTTTTGAAATGAAATGGTATTTAGGATAGAAATGCTCATGTGAGAGCTCCTTTCATGATATCTCATGCTTGGAATTGCTGGTGTTTTTACTACAAGGGCAAGGATTCAAAATCCCCCAAGTTCATGTCAGGGCAGGGTGGTCTTGCTCTCGAGAGCTGAGCTGTAAGTATAAGAAGTTCATTTAAAATCCTTATTTTTCACGGAGGGAGAAGGGACTGATTTTAATACCATTTCTTCCTTAGTCCAAAGATACCTACTTTCATTCTTTTGGCAGCTCTTTGGAGTTTAGTCAGCATTTCTCAAGGTAAATTCCTTTTCAATTTCTTAAAAGATTCAGATATGTATGATACAGCTGAACCCAGGGTCTCAGACTTGGCAATGGCGGGCAGCATAGTGCCTTAGTCAGAGAAGTGATTTAGTTTTGTCGCTGGTGGGCTTGGGATGCCAGCTGCTATAGTTTGGGCCCACCCGGGGTTGCCTCATTTAAGCTCGATGCCCTCCCTGGGGGGCTATTATTATCTCTCTTTCAGGCAAGTAAAATAAGCAAGTTATGACAATCAGGATTTGGAACCTGGTTCTGTGACTGTAGAGGGTGAGGTCCTCAGGGCCTACCAGCGTCACCATCAAGCATTTAGGCCTGGTGAGGTACCTTGCCATGGGACTGGGTCACTGAGACCAACTGTGGCTCTGCTTTTGTACCCAGACAGCCAGGTCAGGCTGGGGGGAGCCCCTGGGCCCACAGACTTCCTAGGGCTGCCCTCCCAGCCCAGCTGCTCTGGTGGCCTCCCGGAGGCAGGGCCCGGGCAGCCCCTCTGAGTGACCCGTACCTTTGGCGTTCTCAGACAGCACCGTGTTGAGGCTGCTTAGCGGGGGCGAGCTCCAGGGCGAAGCAGAGAGGGTGGATGCTGATGCCGATGAGCGACACGATGCAGGGGTGCTGCAGGGCGTGCAGCATGCTGGCCTCCTGCCGGAACTCCGAGAAGTTCTTCATGGCATCCGTGGCCCGCAGGTGCCTCAGCATGGTGTCTGTAGGAGACGGCATGGCCTTCAGCCACCCAGGGAGGACAAGGGGCTTGGGGCATGGGTGAGGCAGCCTCCCAAGGGCCACGTGACATGGGGGACCTGCCACACTCAGAGCTGCCTCACAGGGATGGGAGGGGTCCGGTGGGGCAGGGATTTACATTTTAAGGCACACATTGGATAAAGGATTGCAATGTCACTGTCCAGAATTTGGCACTAGGTGTGGTACTGTGGGCTGGTGCTAAGCACCCTCCTTTTCAAGCACTAAATGTAGCCCTGTAACTTTTGGCAGTTCCTGAGTACCCAGTAAGGCCCACCTAGCCCTCTTGATGGAGGACTGCCACATGTGCCCACCCCTGTCACCCAGAGAGGGCTCTCACCCCAGACCCATTGCCAGCCACCTGGGAGTCCCAACTGTGTCTTATTTCTTTTGCATTCCCCGTGTCTCACTCAGCAGCTGACTCAGGAAGTGTCTGGAACTTAACAAGGCTCCTCCCTCTGTCCCTTCAAGGATACTGAGGCTTAGGTCACTGCTAGTAGCCAGGATCCCTGAAGGTGGAAACCACCTGTGCCCAGGGCCACTGGCCTGTGATGGTCATCTCAGGCCAGAGGAGACAGGTCCAGGAGGTGGGGTGATTTCCAACCCCACACTGTAAACTTCTTCCAACACCCTTGAAATTCATGAAAGCCTAGATGAGACCCTGGAGGGGTCAGGACACTGCCCACTGGGTATGACCAGCACACACAGAATCAGCTGGGCCTGGGCCACCAGGCAGGGTGCATGCAGACCTTGATTCTCCTCTTGTGTCCTGTCTGTCTTGTCCTCTTGATTCTGTCTCTCCTCTATGTTTGTATGCTATAATAGGGGATTGCTGGAGGTGAAAGTTCAAACAGCATGAAAATCTTGGTGATCGAAGGCACTATTGTGATAGATCTACGTGTGTGCAGCCACTTGGTTGTTAAGTATAAAGGTTTTGTTTTCCACATTGGGTCCTTAAACCATTAGAAATTTATTTTTTATTATGGTGTGCAATACGATTCAAATCTGCACTCCATTTGGCGTGTCCTTCTCCCCTGGCCTGCAACATCACCTCTGCTGTATGCCAGCTTCCTGCATGTGCACGTCTGTCTCTGTTCTCTAGACAGGCCTCTGGCTGCCCCAGGAGGAAATGGCCTTAATGCCTGCAGATTCATGTCATAACATTTTCAGGGCAGTCCTCTGCACTTTGTCTTTCGCTGTCGATGTTCTCAGTTCTAGGAGTTTTCTCATTGCACATGCATTTTACAGTTAATCAAATTATATATAGACACGCCCTGTTGGGATTCAGATGAGGACTAAATGGAACGATATACTAGTTATTCCTTGATACCACATGGTTTTTATTTTATGGTTTTTATCATGGAGCACATTTTCTAATAGGCCCTTGTTGTATATAGGGACACTGATGAATTCTGATGCTGATCTCATGACATTTGTCAACCAAGTCTGTTAGATCTTCTGTGCAGAAAGTCACAGTCTCTTCAGACAATTATAAGTTTGTCTCTTCCTTCCTATGTTCTTTATGGTTTTTCTGTGATTCTAATTTTGCTACTAGGAGTATAAATTAGCTTTATGATCACACAGATGACCTATCCTGAGCCAGGGGCAGTGGAAAATGTGATTTTCAGTAGGCTGGAGGGAGGACTGGCTGGGTATTACACGGTACCATGGTTGGAAAGTGTCCCCTGAAGTTCCCATGTTGAGAGCTTCATTCTCAGCATGGGATCTTGGACTTCATAAGAGGTGACAAGGTCATGAGGGCTCTGTCCTCACAAGTGGATTCCTGTGGCTGTCTCAGGAGTGGGTAGTTATCATGGAAATAGGGTCATTATAAAATAAAGTCCAGCTCCCTTTTGGCTCTCTGGCTCTCATGCTTTCTTAACCTTCTAAGGACCTCATCTGATGGCAGAGCCATGCTCTTGGACCTCCCAACCTCTAGGACCATATGCTGAATACATTTCCAATGCTTAGTAATGCCCCAGCACGTGGGATTATTACAGCAGCAGAAAGGGACCAGGATAAATGGTGATGGGTTCTTTTTTGGTGGAGAATATTCCTAAACCATCCATGATGTGTGGGGCTGAGTATGCTGCCTCTAAGGTGGGCAAGAGGAAGCTCCTTTCTTTGTGGGGTTGGGCAGTAGGGGAGAAGCATGCCAATCCATCCATCGGGAGTGCCCACCTTCCTACCCTCTGTGCCTGTGCCCAGCTCAGAGCGGACAGATAGCAAGGACGGTCTCTGTTCTCAGGGGGCTCTTGGCTAGACAGGAGACTGATCTCCAAGAGCAACCCTCAGGCCTCACGTGGCTTGGCCTTCCAGCCTGTCCCCCAACCTGCCAAGCACAAAGCAGAGCTGCCTTGGGGCCCATGCTGGACTTGCCTAGCCTCCTTGCCTTCTATACATGTGTGTATCACCTCAGGCCTCCCTGAGGTGGCAGGGACTTTGACCAGAGGAAGCAAATATCTGGGGGAAAAGTATAGAGTTGTGGTAGGGCCCCTGTTACCTGCTGGAACATTAGCAAAATTCTTGAATTTCTTGATGTGGAATCGCTTCACAGCCACCGGCTGGCCCTGGTACCGGGCCCGGTAGATGACAGTGCCACTGCCACCTTGGCCCAGGATGCTGCTCTCGTCCTCACTGTGCTCCAGCTTGCTGTTCTCCAGGAAGAGCCTGCAGCACACACAGCTCAGGGTCAGCCCAATGACCAGACCCTGGGTCCTGGGCCAGGTCATCTGTTCCCCATGTGAGTGTCACAGTGCAAAGCCATCTGTGAGAATGGACCAATCTGGGTTAACCCTGCACCTGCTACATGCCAGTGGGCAAACCATACCTTGCCAAACCTCAGTCCTCTCCTCTGTGAAGTGGGCTCATAATAGGAGATGACCAGGACATTTCGATGACACCAGGCTGAGGGTGAAGCCTTCAAAAATGGTGGGTACAGAACAAGGATCCCTTTGGATGTTTTACTCTGAAAGATTTTGTGCTTGGACAGTTAGCGTCCGTCAGACTCATTCCCTGTGAGGTTGTCTCTCTACTTTTATTATGCTAAGACTGTATGTGCTGCCATGCACTGTCTGGCCAGTGTCCCCCGTCAGGGATTTCACCCAAGGGCGGGGAGCTTCAGCCACCTCACTGGTCTGTGTGTTCTACTCCTAGTGAAGAGAGATTTCTGCCAGGCTTTTGGAAATACTAGCAGTTGCTCCTAGACCACTCGGTCTTCTCTGCAGAGTCCTGGGGGGTCTGGAGGGTCCTCACTTAGAAGGCCAGGGCTGCATGGACCGGTGGCCTACAGCCTTCCTGGCAGCCCAGATGGAGGCCAGGACAGAAGGAGCAGGATCGCAGGTCCTCTGTGGGCTTTGACGCTCAGGGGATCTGGGGCTGGCATGAAAGGCTTGGGCTTTCATGGGTGCCCTTCATTACCCCAGGTCTGAGCCCTTGCCAGGATCCTCTGAGTCTGCTTCTCATTCCTTGAGACTCCTCTTTCTCTTCAGAAACATTACAGTGAAAAGGCAAAGCAGGGCATAAAGAAGGGAGGAGGGAAGACAGCCAACCTGCTGAAGTCCACCTGAGCTCCCCAGCACACTGGCAGGTGCCTCATCCAGGCGGAGGGGAAGCCCGCACCTGAGCCCTCCTGGCCCCACTGTCCTAGCCTGCAGATGGGGTTGTTTTCCATGACTTTAGGAATAGGCTTGTGGTTGTTTAAACTGCACAGCTCAATCACATCACTGTCTACACCCACTGCAGCCCTTGGGGATGTGGCAGAAGATGGGCTGGAGTTGTTTCCAAGCACCCGACAAAACCACCTCTCACCTAGGACGGGCATGGGGAGCTGTGGGAACACTGGGGATCCCTCTAGGTCTTTCTGTTAGGACTTGCACAGACTCAGGGAGTACACGCTTTTGTAGAAGCCACAGGGCAGATTTCTGTCTGCCAAACTCCAAGTTGGGGTGTGTGTGATGCTTTGGGGCTGTAATTGAGCCCCAGATTAAGTCCAGAGCACCTCTGCTGAACTGTGAATCCTATTCAGATTGTCAAGGTTTTCAACTTCCCGTCAAGTAACTTCATTTCAGAACTGTGCTACAGCCAAGATTTTGATTCAAACCAACAGGAACAGTACAATCTGAATTTTCAAATTCCACACAGTGAAAACCACATTCAGTTGCGGTCTCTAAGCTGAGATGTAAACATAGCAAAGTGCAACAAATGAAAATTCTAAATTTTTTGGGGGGGTCTCTAATTGGGCACATCCCTAAAAATACCAGATGCATGTATAGATAGACAAAACTTCCCATGATCTCTGAGAACTGAGAATCCTCATGTTAAAGATCTAGGTAAGAAGGGAAGTCATTTTGCAAGAGTGGCATCTGTCACATTTATTTGTGAGATTATTTGGGATAATGAAAAGAGAACTGTAGGAATCATATAATGTAGGATGCATTTCCTTTGTTTATTTATTATTATACTTTTGGTGCTGGGGATAGAACCTGGGCCTCATGCAGGCTAAGCAAATGCTCTATCACTGAACTCTACCCTCAACTCCCCCTTAATTTAACAGACTCAACCAGAAGCGTGCTTTGGAACACCAATCCTGCAAATTCACAGAGTATTCCACATCTGCTTGGAGTGATGTAGAAAATATGGCAATACAAATGTTCTTGTGGAAAAAAAAAAGGGGGGGGAGAGTTTAATGTTTTTTAAAGAAACCAGATACAGCATGCATGTCTTCCAGTGAGAAAACAACAGGACTTCAGAACTCTAAAAAAGCTGGGAGGCAATTGATATCTAATTGTCTTCCTGGGAGACCAAATCACAGATTTGGGTTCCTATCCACCAAAGAAAGATGCCATGTTTTACTGAGGACTTAGATTTTGTTGTCATTATCAATTGGGTGGGACCACAGAATGCTTCCTCCAGCATCTTCTCCCAGTTATCAGACATGAGCATGGGTGGAATCAACTCTAAGAGCAGAGTTAGGGGTCCAAATGCTCAGCCTGGGGGCTGTAGTTGGGAATAAGCACTTGCCGAAAGAGTAAAACGAGACTAGGTTTGGGAGCATTCTCCTTCCTTAGTGGCTGGAGCACAGCTCTTTACCTTCTATTCTTTTAGCTGGCAGAGAGATAGGAACTAGAAGGGAGGGCTAGCTCAGCAGAAAGGAGCTCTAGTACATGAGAGGGAAGAAAGTGCAGGGGTCCCAGATAGTTTCACCATGAGGTGCCCAACTAGGCCTGTTTAGGCTTCGACAACGGAAAGCTAAAGGTCCTCCTAGTTCCCTTTTAGGATGGGGACCTAAAAGTCACCTGAGATCTGGTGGGAAACAATGGCTGGGGCAGCTACTGCCACCCCAATATTGGCCACCATGCAGTGACCCAGTGGGAGGGGTCTGCCCTGGGATTGATGGGCACCTGCGTGGCTAGAAGCACAGCCCTGTGACCTGCACCTGTGTTCTGGGAGGGGCCCTGGAAGCATACCTGGCTGGGAAGTCTGTCATGAACAACTCGGGCACCAGTTCTTGGAGTGGCACAGGGAGGTCTGGGTGTCTAGGGCAGGTGATAAAGTCCCGCTCGATGGCCGTCAGCACACAGTCTTCCATGTCGAAGTACTGCACGCCTTCTGATTTCTCACTGGGATCCTTGTGCTGGGCCCAGGAGGTCTCACAGACTGGGCAGGGCACATATTGCTCCATGAGAGGCGTCCCATCACTTTCTGTGGCTGTCAGGGCTATATGGGGACAGGGAAGGAGAGGTCACGTAAGGTAAGATGGCTGCAGGTGGTTCTCTTGAGCAATAAGCACCTTGCAAACCTGGGCCAGAGGGACCTTCACAGCAGGGATCTGGCTGCCCTTGCCTGGACCCCAGGGACAGTCCAAAACTGAGGGCCATTGTTCATTGTGAACAATCCATGTTCATCATGAGTCCAAAACTCAGTGCCTTTTTGGACAGTACTATTGTTCATTGTGAAAGATGTTCCCCAGGAGTGGGTTAGGATGGACCTAAGAGCTGTCAGAGGTGATGGGGAGCAGACGGGAGACCCGTGAGCTCTCCCTCAGGCTCTGAAAACTGGAGGCCAAGCCAGTGCAGAGCTGCCTGGTGGTCTCAACCCTGAGCAGGTGCCTTGCAGCCAGGCACCCCTGGAGAGGCTGGTGGAGCAGGGTGAGAGGGAGGGTGGGAACCCCACCTTCATGTTTGCGGCTGGATCTGAGTTATACTCCAGCCATCCAGACACTGCTGGCATAAGGAACAATTCTTAATATTAGACACAGAAGACTTGAAATTACTATGACGCTTTATGTAAGAGCAATGCAGGGAGGGGGAATAGTGCGTACAACTGATAGTAGACAAATCTAGTCATCTGACATGGTTTCCCTGAGCAGGGGACAAAACTTTTCCGTGTGCCTCTGATGGTTGCCCTGTGCAGGTGCCCTTGGGGCTGGCCAATGACCTGCTCTGTGCAGGGTTAGAGGGGAATGCCTACAACTTCCTGTGTACATTTGACATCCACAGGCATCCTGCTGGGAGTGGTTCTTGGCCACCGGCTGGTGGCACTGGCTCTAGAACACTTCAGCTCAGGTGCTCATTCTCATTTCAGGTGATTGTCTAATGGGTCCATGGGTCAAATTCCCCAGCATCTGAAGGTGGGGGGTCCTAGTGGATGGGGAGCTGCAAAGTGCCCAGAGGACTGATATGGGCCTAGGGGTCACCCCCTTGGATGGCCAAGAGCCCCCAAACCATCACAAATCACACGCTGAACAGGCTTTTTTTAAAGCCCCTCTCCTTGTAGGTTACCCTCCTGCCAGTACCCAATGGGCCCCAACCCCAAAGGAAACTGGACCCTAGTGGCTGTAATATGTCTCCAGCGATATCCTCCACATCTTGAAAGCACTCTTCCTGATGCTGTCTTGGATGCAGGGGTCTTGGGCAGGTGAGGAGGTGGCTCAGAGAGGCCAAGGACTTGTTTGAGCAGGCAGTTGGTACACTGGGATCCTATACCTGCCCTGCACTGGCTGGGCCTCCAGTTTTCAGAGTCTGAGGGAGAGCTCACCAGTCTCCTGTCTCCTCCCCATCACCCCCACAACCTCTTCCCTGCGGGCTCCTCTGGGGGTTTGTCTCCACCCCAGTAACAAAACAAACAGAGGACCTCAACAGCTCACTTCAAAAAGTATTTTCTTTGGGTGAACTCTGGAAGACAAAGCTGATGCAAAGGGTCTGGGAAGGGCCGTGTGGGTGGCTGCTTACCACTGATGGGTGGGGGAGGCAGGGAGGGACAGGTCCCCTCAGCTCTGCTGCTCCCTTCCCTCCCTGCCCTGGTGCCAGGGGTAGACCTCCGTCTGCCAGCCCCCTCTAATTTCAGCCCTCTGTCTTCACTGCATGGAGTAGCCACACTTGAGTCTCACACGGAGCATGTCCTTGGGCCACACATGGGATCCAGAGTCACCTCTCCACCCAGGGGCCCGAGTGCTGGCACATTCCCCGAGGGGCCCAGTCCACACCTTCTCGCAGCATTCCCTGCCCAAGCCCAGAGCTGGGGTCCCCTGGGGTTAGGTTCCTTACCAAAGGACCACCCCCCACTTCCCCTAACACACACTGGTTTTCTTGGGCTGAATCCTAGTGGAATTTCAGTTTCCCTAAAGAAACAGCCCCATCTGGTTTATAAAGAAATAAAAGGATGGTCAATTCTTGGTTCAAGGAAGTCTCTTACCAGGAAACCACTGATCGATCAGGGAATTGACATGATCCGTGATAAAGGCCATCGCTGAGAAGTCCCTCATTTCTGACTGGCAAATGATTTTAATCCCTCCACTTTTTTTCTTTTTCCAGTTCACATCAGAGGATTCTACACTGCAGCCCAGAAATGAAAAAGAGACCATTGTGAGTCTGCTGAGGTGACAGTGGGGTGATCTCCTTGCCTCCAAGGGTGGACCCCACCCTAGGGACCCAGAGGTGCCTCATGCCCTGCAGGACTGCTAGGAGACTCCTCTGCTCGTGCACTTGTTTGTGGACCTGTCTTGTCCTCGTCTCCCTCCCCACACCATCCCGACACAGTGAAGTGGCCACAAGGAGGACTTTGCTGTCAGGATGCTCAGGGTTGGGCCCTGACTCTCAGATGTGACCCTGAGGAAGTCCCTTGTCTCTCTGAGCCACCGTGGTCTCATCTAGAGTAGTAATGGTGAGCTCTGAAGTGAGAACATCTTCATGGACTCTTCTTACACAGCTAAGGATTCTTTTGAAAAATTCATTGTAAATATTAAATGATCTTGTGTGTTGACCATTCGTTAAGTCTGTTGAGCTAACTTCATGTGTGTGTCTCTAAGTAAGTAAACAAATAAAAAAGAAGAGAAAGGGCATCTTGTCATCTTGTTAGGCCACAGCGTGGGGTCAGAGCTGAGGAGCCCGTGCACCCACTCATCTCGTTTCTCTCAGAACAAGTGGTGGGCTGGTGGTCCCACCTCAGTGACTGTGGGAGGTGCCCACCGTTCTCACTGCTAGCTCAGTGGCTGCCCATTTCCCTCAAGTCCTGGGCTGTGGCTGCCACATCTGCTCTCACCATTCTAGTCCTTGAAAAGGAGTGCAGAAAGGGTGAGAAGATGGGGACCTCGGGGACATTCACAGAGAGGCTCTTGCATTTGTAGCAAGCTGCCGTGAGGAACCCCTCTCAGGAGCACTCTGGTGGGGCACTGCCCAGGGGGATCTGACCAGGATCCTTGTCCCAGAACCTTGCTGACCTGGGCTGGTGGGCTTCCAGATGTTCCTACCTGAGGTAGCCCCCATCAAAAGTGACCAGAAGCCCCTCCTGCCAATAGATGGTCTGATTTCTTTTCACTCTGAATGTGCTACAGCGATTTCTCTGGTTTCCCGTGAAACTGTAAATGGTGACTTTTCTGTTTCTGCTTTTAGTATTCTTCTTGTTTTCAAAAAGCTGAAAGACAGACAGAAAAGACCCTGCTTAAGTATTCTGTGCTCGCTGCTGGCCCTGTGCAGAGCTCTAACGAGGCCCGGGCGGCCTCATCTTGATAAATCACCATGGGCTTCCCACCCTCTCCTCCCACGCCTGCCGCTCATCCCTGCTGCCAAATTAAATGCTGCATGATCTGTGGGGGTCTCCTGGGTACCCTGGGAACAGATTTTTCCAAGCGATTGAAAGTAGACTTTTCTTTTTTAAAAAACCTTTTCCCTCTCTGACTTCACAAGTAAAAATTTATGTTAGAAATGTGGGCAAAGACAGAAAAACCTGAGAGAAAATAAAACGACAATTTAACACCCAGAAGACAGATCATTAATATTTAGTCATCTAGGATTCCAGGATTTAAAAATAATTACATATATGTTTTAAAAAAAACAATCTATGTTGTATTTCTAATTCTAGCATAATTTTGGGCTGAGGATATGGCTGAGAGGTAGAGTGCTTGTCTATCCACCATGTGTGAGGTCCTGGGTTCAATCTCCAGTACTGGAAAAAAAAAAAAAGTGTACTTTAAAAAAATCACTTTTCCCATGTCATTAAAAACTCACTTAACATTCATTTTGCTAAAGCTGTGAAGTATAGTAATTTTTTGAATCATTCCCTTCTTTTGGACATTTAAATAAATGCCAATCTTTTGCTTCCTCAAATATGGCATGCTGAACATGAAAAAAAGCACAAAGATTTATCTGGTTCAAAATGATTTCCTCAATTTGGGTATTTAGCTGTGGGATTAGTGATCCAAGGGGCTGAAGGTTTTAAGGCTCTGGCTGCATATGGAGGAACTGGCTTTTGAAACCTTGAGACCAGCATACACACTAACCTCCCATGTTCTGCCTCTGGGTATTGAGGTTCACTCTTTGCTAATTCGATAGGTGAAAAGCGGGTGTCCACTGCTGCGTGAATTTGCATGCCTTTGATTAGAGATGCAGCTGAACTCTTTTTCCCCCTGTTACTCGTCTGAATTTCAATAGGACTTCGTTCCCAATTTTGGGTGGGGGATGCTGCTGGGAAGGATGCCTGCCTCTGCACCCAGCTGGGCCCCGCTTGTGAGCTCAGCCTCCCAAGATGCTGGTGCTGGTGACCTCCCACTTAGAATGCAGCAGGATGCAGAGTTCAAAGGGAGGGCAGAGAGAAGGATGGAACCTTGGAGAGCCAGCGCCTGCACCCCACTGCACCTTCCAAGCCTTATAAACAAATTTCCTTTCTGCTAACACAGGCTGCCACATTTCCCATTGATTTTTGGGCGCCTGCATTTATTTTTCTTCCACTTTAATAAAAAGGGAAGATCAAAGAACAGCTTTATGGAGTCAAGAATTTATAATTCAATAAGTGTGTTCTAATTAGAAGGTAGCAAAAGTAAGCCCATACAGACATCAATGTCAAAGGATTTAAAAGGCTAGATTTATGCCAGGGGTTCACAAACTATACAGTGCATCAGAATTCTTTGTCCAAAACAGATAGCTGGGCTCCATCCTGGAGTTTCTGAGGCAGTGGATTTAGGATGGGGCTCAAGAATTAGCATTCCTTGTATGTCACTATGCAAAGCTGATTCTGATGATTGGAAACCCCAATTTGAGAACCACTGCTTGGGGCAAATATTATTTCCATAGTATTTATGTTGAAAGACAGCAGGCCACTGAATTCCTTGGGCTAGGTCTTTTTTTTTTTTTTTTTTAATAACTAGACCAAGTTAAGAGTTCAAGTTTGGCTAAATAGTGAAATCACCTGAAGGCTTTAAAAGATACCCATACCTGGGTGCCCACCTCCAAAGATTCTGATTTTTTTTTTTTGTACTAGAGATTGAACCCAGGAGTGCTTTACCACTAAGTCTCATCTCCAGCCCCTTTTTATGTTTTTTTTTTTTTTTTTTTTTTTTTTTTTTTTTTTTTTTGAGATAGGGTCTTGCTACGTTGCTGAGGCTGGCCTTGAACTTACAATCCTCTTGTCTCAGTCTTGCAGGTTGCTGGGATTACAGGTGTGTGCCACCATGCCTGTTCCCATAGATTCTGATTTGAATGGTCTGGGGAATGACCTGTGTTTTGTTAGAGCCCCTCTGGGGATGGCAAGATCATGCTTCTGAAGTCATGGACCAGTGGCATCACTTGGGGAATAATGAGAAATGCCAATTTTGGGTCCTGGTCCACATCACTGGGGGTGGGGCCCAGCAACCTGTATTCTCATGTTAGAATAAGCTTTCTGGATGATTTGGAGGTGAGCTGACATTAGGAACCACTGCTCTAAAAGGGGGTGTTCTAAGTCTGGTGGACACTAATTTGGATTCACAGGATGGTTCAAATGGTTTGTGCCTTCTGGTTCTAACTCAGTGGCATCACTGCAGGAGAAGGGTCTTCATCCTGTCCCTGGGAAACAGGATATCTTCCCTCCCTCAAGGGTGCACTGCAGGTGCCCCACAGAACCCACAGCTACCTGCAGGTCCATCTCGGCCAAGCTGATCAGCATCCGTGCTATAAACCTTTGCCAGAAGCCAACAGGAACGAAGCTCATCTTAAACACCCGCTGGATTGTGTTGGCTGTGGGGTGATGCATGCCGTGGGTGTCCAGGCCAGGTTTGGATGGAAGGAGATGTGGCAGGAGGTAGCTGAAAGACATCAAGGGAACTGGTGACCAGCATGGACCAATCTCTGCTGCAGGGCCCTGACCCCCCGGCAGACATCAGGCCTGGGAGTATGCTTCTCAAAGTGACTCAGGCTGTCCAAGTGCCTTCCACACAGGGCCTTTGGAATTCTATTTTTAGAAAGACAGGGTGGTTTATATGCTGAGAATAACTGCTCCACAGGAAAATGAAGATGGCCATAGTGAAGGTATTTACCAAAGTTTCTAAGAGAGAGACTAGAATGATGTTGAGGGGAGATGTGGAAACATCTGTGGTCATAAAAATGTCAGACACAGCAAATCGAGGTTGATTCTCAGCAAACTGGGTTGCGGTTGGGAAATCACTTAACATTAACTTTGGTTGGTGGAGGAAAAACAAATACAGCTGCACAGTTCTAAGGACAATGCAGATATTGGGGTCAGAGTAACGCTTTCTTGGTCTTCGAAGCTATTTATTGTTCTTGGCCAATTGAAACAACACAATTGCCTTAAAAGTTCGAAGGTGGTTGTTTTGTGCAGAAGAGGGATGTTTTATGAGAACACTTATGGTCATCATAAAAAATGCTGCATCACTCTGTGACCGAGGCGTTCATGTCTGTTGTCATTTTAAAACAGCTGAAACCTGGGAGGTCCCCCCAAGAGCGTGCCTGAAAGCCAGCATCCTCTGTGTGCTGTGGGGGCAGGCGTGGGGCAGGCACAGGGCGACCGCAGGCAGGGGCGTCGTGGGCCACCCTCTGGGTGTGCAGCAGCTAGAATCTTCTCAACAAACCTTTGCCTTCAGTTTCAATCTCCTAAAAATAAATCTGGTGCATTCCAACAAATGTCTTTAGAACATTTTGGAAGAGACTCTCTCCTAAAATATTATGCAGCTGGCTCTTCGTAGTCATAGGTTCCATATTTATAGATTCAACCAACTCAGATTGAAAGTGATAATAAAAAAGTCTATACATGTGCAGACTTTTCTTGTCATTATTCCCTAAATAATATAGGATAGCAACAATTTACATATCTTTTACATGATATTAGGTATTATAGGCCATCTAGAAATGATTTAAATTCTATGGGAGGATGTACATAAGTTCTGTGCAGACACCAGGCCATTCTCTATGAAAGCTCTTGAGTATCCATGGGTTTTGGTATCCTCAGGAGGTCCTGGTACCCCATGGGTATTGAGGGATGACCATTTAAGAAAAATTCTGTGACAGCCTGGTGGCCCAAGCACATAGGTACAAATCCCAGCTCTGACTTGCTTGCTCTGTGTTGTGAGCACCCATGGGAAGGACAGGGTTCCCACCTGGCAGGTTGGTAAAGATTGACAGGGCTGTGCAGGTGACCCAGTGGACACCGATGATGAGATATTAGGTCCTTTCCAGTCACTGCAGGCCTTAGGTGAAAGGACATTCTCAACCACTGGGCTAGATGCCTCTGTCCCCATTTTGGCCTTCTCTATCTGAGCATCCTGTCTTATTTCCTCAAGTTTTGGAAATTCCATATTTTTTCATCTGCTCATAATTCTTCCCCTACTCAGGAGGCCCTCACCAGAACCTACTATTGCTTTTTCCCTGTTTCATCACCCATGGCATGCTCAGCCTCTATCTCACATGACTGCTTACATTAGCTGGCTGGGCCCTGTGCAAGTGGCTTCCTGATTTTCTCTCTCCTTGTAGGTATGTGCCTGGAGAAGGGAAGGAGAACTCAGATATCCCAGGTGCTCCAGAACACAGCTCAGTGCACAAACAGAACAGGTGCTTTGTGAAGGCAGGGATAGATATTTCTGAAGGCAGGGATAACTTAGAAGTCAGTTAGGCAAAAATCTGACAGATCACAGAAGCCAGATCTCAAGGGGAGCAGAGTCCCTGGTGAGAACAGTATACCTGGTTAGAGAGCAATTAGAAGTTGGGAAAGCTGTCCCAGGGGGTGAGTAGACAGTGAGCAAGATGGAACTAAAGAGGCGAACTATTTACATATTTGATAACACAAACAAGTGAAACCTGGGCAAGTAGTGGTGCCTGCAATGAAAAACTGGGCTGGCTCATGCTACACCATTGAGATGACCAGATGGTGGGGCTGGGGCCCTCACCAGTGTCTGCTGAGAGCTCAGAAGTTTCCACCTGCAAGAAGTGCATATGCTCCAAGAGGTTCATCAATCCCCTGAAGGTTTTCCAAGGGACTGGAGGGGTTCACGGGGGCTGCAGGTGGAAGACCTGCCAATGCATCTGTTTGCATTGATCTGGAGACTGTAGAAAAGTCATTGACCTTACAAAAGCTTATGATGCAAGAAGCTGGAACTCGCCTAGGACACAAGGGAACCATTATGGCTGTGCTAAGATGGAAAATGTTCTGCTATTCATGGCATTATGCAGAACCAGACACCCCAGCTGTGAGTACTTAACACAAAGAACTAGTAACAACAGTACTGCTAATACCTGATGTCTTGGGAGTTCTTAGGTGTAAAAGACACTGTTCTAAGTATTTTACATGTATTATCTAATTTAATGATCACGACAACTATAATATGATTAGGTAACAGTAATTATCCCCATTTTACAGAGGAGGGAAAAGAAAATAGTTGAGATTTATACTTGGACAAGCTGGTTCTATGTTCTAACTCCCTGTACAGTAAGCCTCCCTGAGGACCCTGGTGATGATCTGACTGATTTTTGTGTATGTTGTGTTGGGAATTAAACCTAAGACCTTGTGTATGCTAGGCAAGTAACCTACCACTGAGCTACATACCCAATTGATTTTACTGTTCAACCAAATAGGTAGAAAGATATCTATATCTATACATTTACATATATTGATATATCTGCTCCATGTACAGTACATAGATAACTGGCTCATACTTATTGAGCACTAATATCTCTTCAGTCCTCCTATCCATTGATAAAATAAGTAGAAAGTTATGTAAACTCACTGAGAACTTAACCTTGAGTTTTTTGTGTGCCAAGGACAAGGACACCCTGGGGCATGGAATAAGGAGCCATGGGATCTTGAATTCCTCTTTGGGATTTCTCTTTTTAAGTCCCTGATCATGACCCTTATGAAACTGAAGCAGCAAGGACTTGAGTCTCCCTCCCACAATAAGGCCAAGTTGAAAAAAGCTGGGTGGGGCCTCAAGGCAAAGGGGCCCAGTTTGGCTCCCAGGAAGCTGTGTCTATGCCAACAGAATTTCTGATCTGGCCTCATAACACCTGGGTCAGCTTCCCAGGGGCTTCTAGTGGGCATCCCATTGGGCTCTGGAGTTGGGGGATGAGGGGGTGATATGTTCTATGGCAGGTGCCTAACAAAGGTCTGTGGATTAGGGATACCAGCTGCTGCCTTGCGGCCAACATCAGAATCAAACCCAGGAAGTGGATGAAACAGACTAGAACAAGAGGTCTTGTGTACCAAGCTGGTTTAGGTCCAAGCATCACCTGTGGACTGGGAAGCCATCAGGGGTCTGATCCCCATGTGCTCCCTCCAGGCCTGGACTACTTAGAGTTCCACCTCAGGGTAGGGGGCTCTGTAGTTCGGCTGTTCAGGAAGATGCATCCTGACATGGAGTAACCCAGGTGATAGTGGTAAGAAAGAAGCCAAAACTACACTGTTACAGATGTATATTCTGATCCCTCGCATAACCACTAAACACAATGCCAAGAAGAGTAGCTAAGAAGAGTAGCCATCAGAGGGAATGAAAATACTAAAACACAATTTTATAATCTAAAAAAAAAAAAAAGGCAGGAGAAAGTGAACAAAATAACAAAAATAGATGAAATAAATAAAAATAAATGGAAAAACAGTAGGCTTAAACACAACCATATAATTACATTAAATGTAAATGAATTAAATATTCCTATTAAAAGTCAGAGACTATCCGATAATGTGCTGTTAGCAAGAGACTCATTTTTAATATAAATAACCAGATAAATAGCTAATAAAAAGATGAAAGTAAAAATCCATTTAGAATAAAAAGAAAGAAAAAGCTGGCCATTTTAGAATCAGACAAAATAGACTTCAAGAAAAGGATGTTACCAGAGGTAGAGAAGCTTTATGATGATAAAAGGGTCAATTCATTACAAAGACATGGCAATTACAAATGTGCATGGTAGAAGGGGCCATGAGCAAAAGAATGCAGCTCTAGGAGCTGGAAAAGACAAGGAAATGGACTTCTTCCTAGAGCCTGCAGAGGGAGCATCACCTTGCTTTTGGACCAGTGGAATTGATAACAGACTTCTGGCCCCCAGAACTGTAAAAGAATAAATGTCTGATTATTTTACGTCACCAAGTTCACCTTATTTGTTATAGCAGCCACAGAAAGCAAACACAGAGGGTTTATATTATCTGATTTCAAGGCTTACCCTGAAGATACCATAATCAGTGTAGTTTGTTACTGGCATAAGGATAGGAACATAGATTAGTGGAACAAAATAGAGTCTGGAACTAAACGTGCATAGCTGAGTTTTGTAAATGAACCAAAGTAATTCAATGAGGGAAAAAAGAAAACTTTTCAATAAATGATTCTAGGACAATTGGATAAAAAAAGTAAATGTAGAAAAAAGTGAATCTTGGCCCTTGCTTCACACCATATACAAAAATCAATTTGACATGGATTATAGGCCTTGAAGTAAAAGCTAAGCTATAAAGCTTCTAGAAGAAAAATATAATAAGACTGTCATGATCTTATTATAAGCAAGTGTGTGTGTGTGTGTGTGTGTGTGTGTGTGTGTGTGTGTGTATAAACAAGTCACAGATTGGGAGAAAGAATTTACAAATCATGTATTTGGGAAAGAACTTGTATCCAGGAGATATAAAGAACTACAAGTAAGCCAGAAAAAAGGCTAACATTCTAATTATAAAATAGACAAGATTTGGATAGACACCTCACACAAAAATATACTGTACAAAAGGCCAACAAATTTGTAAAAGGTATTAAATCTCATTAGTTATAAAGAAAATGCAAAGTAAAACCACAGGGAAATACAATTTCATATCCACTAGGTAAAACTAGAAAGACTGATAGAAAATGTTAGAGAGTTAATAAAGTGACTGAAAAATACAACCTCTCGAGGGAATTATTGAACAGTTTCTTATAAAATTAAACTTAACTCATTCACTCTATGACCCAATAATTCCACTCCTCATATCTACCTAAGAGAAATGAAAATACATGTTTACAAAAAGACAGGGCTACACACAGCAGCTCTATTCATAGTAGCCAAAACCTGAATACAACCCCAATGTCCATCAACATGTGGATGCAATAAATACACTGCGGTAAAGCTGTACCATGGAATAGTACTCAGCGACAAAGAAGAATGAACTTCTGATACACACAACAGCCTGGATGCATCTCAACACATGATGTTTAGCAGGAGATGCCAATTAGAGAACAGATTGCACAATTCCTTGCAGTTATGAAGTTCAAGAACAAGGAAGACTAGGTGTTGGTGATGGAAATCAGAGAAGTGGTGGTGGCTAATAATGTCTGGAGAGTATGTGGGGGAACTTTCTGTGGTGATGGAACTGTTCTATATCTTGATCTGGGAGTTGGTTACCTACTGTATGCATTTGTAAAAACTCAAGTCATTTTGGATGTTGCTGATCTGTGCATTTCACTATGCGTACAGTAGTACCCCTCTTTTCTGCAGGGGATAAGACCTGCAGTGGGGGCCTGGAACTGATAATAGTAACAAATTCTATATATGCTTTTTTCCTATATATACATACCTATGATAAAATTTAATTAAAAAACTTGGCAAAGCAAGAGACTGACAATAGTAATTAATGATAAAATGGACACATAAAAATGTCATAATATTGGTCATATGGTAGCTGGCATCACTACTTTTATGCCTTGGGGCCATTTTTAAATAAAATAAGGGTTATGTGAACGCAATCAATCCGATAACTGAGATGGCTATTAAGTGATTAGCAGGGGGATAGCTTATACAGAATGGATACAGTAGACAAAGGAATGATTCATGCTCCTGGTGAGTTGGAACAGGATGGCACAAAATTTCATCATGCTACTGAAGTGGTTTGCAATTTAAAACTAAGGAGATGCGGGGGCTGGGGTTGTGGCTCAGCGGCAGTGCGCTCGCCTTACACGTGCGCGGCCTGGGTTCGATCCTCAGCACCACGTAAAACATAAAATGCATTGCATTGTGTACAACTAAAGTAAATAAATAAATATTAAAAAAAACTAAGGAGATGCTTATTTCTGAAATTTTCCATTTCACATTTTCAGACTGCAGTGGAAAGTAAAACCTTGGATAAGGGGAGACTACTGTAAGTTTTACCTCAAATTAAAAAGAGAAATAGATGAGTGGCACAATGAGGAAAAGTCCCGTCAACAGAATTGCTTCCTTGGCAGGTGGCAGGGCCACGTAATGGAAGGTTGGAGTAAGAAGTAGGTGTAAGGGATACAGAAAGAAATTTTGAAAGTTCCACTTTCTAAGCAGGGCAGTGTGGAGGACGTTCTCAGTGGGACCAGACAGCAGAGGAGAGAAAGCTGAGCTGAGCGCCATGTTGAGTCTTCCAGGTGGCAGCATTTGGAAGCTCAGGCAGTAGGCTCTGGAGGGTGGTCCTTGCAGGAAATCTGGGATTCTTTTTGCAGGGTGCAAGAAGAGCAGGGCAGCTGACTTGATGGCTCAGGCTAAGTGCAGAGGAGGATCCTACTTAGGAGGAGGCTGGTGGCAATAGAGGAAGGTGGCAGAGTCACTGTGTCAAGAAGGCTGCCCAGAGGTCAAGGTTCTGACTACTTTTAGCAGAAGACAGGGAGGGGCAGCTAAGGCACCCATTGGCTTTTTTGGCAACCAGCACCAAGTCAGGAGGAGTCAGTCAAAGGGTGGCCCTTGGGGAAGAGCAGGATGCTGAGAAGGAGGGAAAAAAGGAGGAAGAAGAGACTTGGTTTTGTTTTGCTTGTGGTTTAGAACTGGGAGACCTGGTCATGTCACAGACCCAGGAAGAGTCCACAGAAAGAGGCATTTCACAGAATATCTCTACTTGGCAAAGGGATGCCCTGTGGGGACACTTACAGCCATCTACCCTCAGAGTAGGTGACAATGTTGCTCCCATAAGTTCATCAAATTAGGTTATATTTTGAAGCCAGGTTGTTTAATTAGGAAATACACCCTCATGGGTTGATCTATTTTTACTCACCATATAACCAAGCCACCGAAACCCCCTGCCAAACTGAACCCTCTCCCAAGTCATTTTTAATGCCATTCTTGTATGCTTTCCTAAATCTTTTCAATGAATGGATTTCTTTCAACTGCCTTGCACAGGAGGGAGCCACCAGCTGGGGGACTAGCTGTGTCTACTGCCTCAATATCCTACACAATGCAGCAGGTCATCACTAGGTGCTGGCCTGTCCCTGGGGAGTGATGGTAGTGGTGCTAATCCCTGGAAGTCTTGTTCAGGCCACCAGTGGCCCCAGATCCCAACCCCTCCTCCAGGAGGCAACCTGCACAGGGTGGTCTGTGGCCTCACCTGTCATTGGCGACGGGCAAGGCGATCTCAAACTTGGCTAGAAACTGGAAGTACTGCTCCTCCGTCTGCTGCGTGAAGCCCGTCCCCACCAGCAGCATCCTGAGGTCCTCTGCACGGATCACCCCATTCTTGGCCACCGACCTGGAGCCCTTGATGTTGAAGATCCTCTGCAGGCACTCAGATAACCATATGGGGTCCAGGAAGTAGAGGTTCCTCAGGCCGTGGCTGGTGTCTGGGAAGTGCAGCAGCGTGCCGGTTTCTATAAGGAAGTTGATGGCTGCGGGGAGGAGAGCAGGAAGCCGCATTGGACGATGGGTTAAAAGGGAAGCTAGGCACTAAGTTTTCCTGGGAAGAATCCAACACTCCTGATATGCTGAGCCCCTCAGGTGGGACAGGCAACCTGAGCTCAGCTCCCTGGTGGCACCTTGGAACTCCCGCCAGCATCCCGAGCTGACGGCCAACTGGGCTACTACAGGCAGTTCTCGTTATTTTCAGATCCAGCCTTTGCAAATTCTCCTACTTGTTAAAATTTGTGTCCCCAAAATACAATACTCAGGGTGCTTTTTCAGACATGCATAGACATGTGCTGAGCTGGGGAAAGTTTGAGTTGCCCTCACAGGTGAGCATGTTCCCAGCTGAGGTTGAACAAACTGGTGTTCTGCCTTGTAGCTGCAGCTCTGGTAAAGTAAAGGAGTGCCTATCTAGTGGGCTGTTTATTGGCAGGTTTTCAGAATTTTTGTTCTTTCTGTTAGTGATTTTGTTGTTTTCAAAGGCCACCAACTCCAGTGTTTGAAATGCTGTGTAGTGTTCCTGGGCACCAGAAAGCTGCAATGTACTTTACGGAGAAAATACATAGTTAGGTAAGCTTTGTTCAGGCATGAGTTAGAGTGCTGTGGACCATGAGTTCAGTGTTAATGAATCAATAATATACATTAAATTAAAGCACACATAAAGCAAGCTTATGCATTGATAGGTTGATGATAATGTGGCCAGAGACTCAAAGGAACCTGATTCTGTCTTTTCACAGGAGTGATGGTTCAGGATTCACTAATTCAGTGGTTGAGGTAAATTTATAGACTTCAACTACTGTGAATGATGAGAACTGGTTGTAACTATTTAACCTCTGTCTCCCTAAGAAACTTCAGCCCTGGGGGCTGTGACCGGTCCACTTTGGTCATAGCTATGTTGTCAACGGCTAACATGATGCTGTTATAGAGGAGCCATGTGTGTTCTCTCTGTCCAAGGAAAGAAGGTGGGAGGGAGGGATGCTGGGAAGGAGAAAGGAAGGTGGAACACCAGGCAGAGTTTGGAAATCTCTCATTCTAAACTGGTTACCCTGCCGTGCTGAGGTTCAAGCTAGAACTATCAAGTGTAGATGGTTCTGTTTCTCACACATTCCCTGGTGACCCTGGCCCTCTGCCCAGCCTCCCAGCCTCTCCCATGTTGGGGCCCACCCCCTAGGCCCACCAGACTGCAGGTCCTCATAGTCTTTGATGTCGTTGCCAGGTGTCTGCTCCACCAGCTCCTCCAGCTGCCTGTCCGTCAGGTATTGCACGTCGTCACCAAGGCTGCGGCACTGCTGCTCTGCCAGCACAGCTTCCTGCAGGCTGAGGTAGCTCTTAGGGACCTGGAGGACAAGTGGACGAGGCTGGGACTCTCAAGTCCCAGGGTGTGCTGCCAGATCAGACAGCCCTAGCTTCTCCCTCTGAGTCCGGATTCTTCGGGACCCTCCATCCCTCCACCTCCCCCGCCCCACCTGGAACCATGGAGCCTTAAACTCAGATGCATGTTTTACAACACAGAGAGAGGAGTGTCCCAATCATCAACAGCAGGAAGCAACCCCGTGGTTTAACTGGATGAGGGGGTACCCACCAGCCTCCCTGCTAGTCGCTGGCAGCCGATGGTGCTGCCCACATCCTTCATGTTGCATGTGACATGGAAAATCAGCTGCCGCAGACCTTCCTGGCCTTCCAGACTCTTACAGGAAATCTCGCTGTGTGTGCAAAAATAATCCCAGCTTAATCACCATGCCACCCCTCTCTGAGAAGCACTTAGCTTCTTTGTTTTCCCAAAAGATTCATCCTGAACACTGGCAAGTGTGGAAAACTCATTAAAAGCGACACAGGAAGTTTAAGCAGGCTTTACTCTGTGCAAAGCACCATGCTGGGCACCCCTCAATATATCACTTTGGCCTGTCTTCCCAGCACTCCCAGGAAAGTGAGGTACAGAGGTATGATGTGAGCCCCTAGGACACAGCTGGAAAGAGCAGACTCAGGCTGGACCCAGGGCTCTTAACCAAAGCCAGCACTTCTATTATTGCAGACCCTCCAGGGCTATCTCAAGGTCATCCCAGGAATCCCCCAAAGAGTCAGGCTCTCAGGTCCTTAGACTGACATACATACCAGCATCCATGGCACTTCACCCAGAAGGAACCCAAGAGCCATGGGTGTAGTTACAGCAATGCACATTTTATTCTCATCAGGGGGCCCTCACTTAATTCATTAAGCCCCAGTTACGTCGTCTTCAAAGTGGACACAACAGCCCCTATAACCTGCGGGCTGTCATGAGAGTCCATCGACAGGACGTGAGAGGGGTGACAAGCCCAGAGTGATGGATCCCACCTGCAAGGTCCATCCTTCCTCACACTCTGCAGCTCCTTCCTCCCCCCATCCCCAAATGTGCAGCTATCAGGACCACTAAGACTCAACATGAGAACTGGGACCTCGTTCCCCCAGGGTCTGTCTTTGATCAGTGATCTGCAAATGGGAGGGGTGGTGTCCAAGTTCACATCTCTTAGTGACATGGGAACCACGCACTCCTGGTACTGGCTATAGTGTGGAGGGAGAGGACACAGAAAGGAAGCAGAGAGAGGGAATCTCCAGGCCCCATCCCTCTAGTCATCTAGAGGATCCTTACCCTGCCCAGGGCTGGTCTGCCGAGCTGCCACCTGCTACCCGAGGTGCCCATCCCAGCATCAGGAGCCTTCTGCAGGCAGGTCCCGGGGAAGATGGACACATCAGCCACCAGAGCATGCAGAAGCAGGAGCAAGCACGAGGACGAGGGACACTCACTGTAAGTGTTTGAAAGTGATGTCTGGGAAGCCCGTGGCTCTGGACCCGGAGGGCGAGCGGCAGAGTGCCAGCACGTAGGCTCGCAGCGTTGCGATTCTCTCCACTCGGAACTTGGCTTCAATTAAGTCCAGGTGTGTTCCAACCACCAGCACCACCGCATTTGGGGCCTTGGCCTGTGACAGAGGACCCCACAGCTGAGCACTGTCTCCATTCATGAACAAAGACAGGAAACAGCTCCCCAGGTGTGCAGGTGAACCAACCCTGGATACTAGTGGCCTTCATGCAGTCACCATCCTGTGGCCTGTTCCCTTAAGGGCCTGTTATGCATTGAGAAATACCTGAGGTGCCCCATGACCTTCTCCATGCAGAGGTGCTGAGTTAGTTCAGCCTGTGGGGAGGGATTTCTGATCCTTCACATATTCCCTGACTTTCTGAGGCTGTGAGCCGGCATCCAGGATCCGGCCTGCATTGCCTTTACAGCTGGGAAGAAGCTCAGCCCCTCTTTCACACTCAGGGCCAGGGGCTCTTGAATTAAAAGTAAACAAGAAAATTACAATAGCACCCCACCCCTCAGGCTGGGGAGGAGTTCACTGCTCCACTGTGGAAAGCAAGCAGACCATGATTCAGGGGCCTTCTGTGAAAGAAGGTGGTTCTCCTTAACACCATCCCTTTATTTCTCAGTAGCATCCCTGGGGTCCTGCCACTCCCCTGAAGCATCTCCTGTACTGAGAAACAAAGGGCTGGCCTCTCCTCACCTCGATGTTAAGCAGCCAGAACTGAAGGTTGGCCACGGCTTCCTCTCCCAGCGCCAGGTTCCAGACCACCACATATAGGGCCTTGTCCGTGAAGAAGCACTGGTTGACAGTAGCCATGCTGGCAGGGCCCCCGATGTCCCAGACGTTGAATTCCACGGACTCAATCTACTTGAGCAACAAGCCATCACAGGGAGGCATTTCAGAGACCATGGTCTTAGGAAACCACATTGAGAAAACTGATAATTTTGAATTGTATACTTGGGGTCGTGTCTGAAAAAGACATAACCATGGGAAAGTTCTAGACCTCCTATCGTGTCTCTGTGGAATCAGTAATCCAGGCGAAGGAAAGAGGCACGGTTCCATCAGGGTGGGCTTTTGGGGGTTTCTGCCTCTTGCTAACAGAGCAGGGCCAGACAGGTTCCCATGGCCGGGGCTTCTGGGAAACACCTCAGGGCATTACGCTGGCTCCATCACAGCTGCAGACTTAGGAGACATTTGGCTGGAGGAAGCCCCTGCTCTGACCTCCTGGTCCTCGCCAAGGCTTAACCTCCCTCTGTTCAGAGGGTGGTGCCCACCAAGGAGGATGGGAAAACTCCCCTGATGTGGGAACCCAACACCAAAGGAGCTGTTGGCTGCTGGGAAAGGCTGTGTAAACCGTGGTTTCTCTATTGTCGAATGAGGTCACAGCTGGCCTGAGACGCTAAGGCAGCAGCAGGCTGTAGCAAGGAGTCTTTGCCACGAGGCAGCGCTTTGGCCTCGAAGACAGACAGCATGCTGACCTGATTTTGCATAACGATGAAAATGGACAGCTGTTCCCCACCAGCTGAAGGTCAGCCACACACAGAGTGACGAGCTCAGCACTCACGGAGCCAGAGGCTATCCTTCAGTTAAAGGACGGGGAGTTTCATGATGGCAGGAAGGATGTGCACAGGAAAAATAATATAAATTCACCCCTTAGGCCTTGGATGGCCATTTGCTAAAGAACAGCTGGATGGAAGTGAGACTGAGTCATTGTTAAAAAGTCAAAGCCAAAGAATGGGGAAGATTCTGGTTATTTTAGAGACCCTTTGGACGGGTATTAACTAGATTCCTTGCTGGGGTGTTCTGGGTGGGCCTAATATTGATTATCTGATTCTTCTGACCATAACAGACGGGACTCTGATTCTTTTGGTTTTCCAAGCTGGGGACTGAACTCAGGGCCTTGCACACCTTACACACGCACTCTACCACTGAATGACAGCCCAGCCCATTCTCAAGAGGACTGGTTTCTGAGTCTGTGTTTGAATGTACCTTTACCTTAAATGCCTCACTTCTTGAACTGGGTTTCCCTCATCAAGAAACAGGTTTACAGTGAGACCCATCTTTAGCTGGCCCTGTGCTTGAGGACTCTGGATGAAATCAAGCCACATCTGGACATGGCCCTTCAGTTTTTCATAGGGAAAACTCCTTGCACCTTGGATCCCTGGTCACCACAGGGCAGCAGAAAAACACAGGCAGCAGCTGAGGATGACACTGTTCCTAACCCGAGCATAGAGAAGAGCTAACTGCCCGGTGCTATATCCCAGGGAGGGAGAGCCCCCACCTACCCCCACCATATCCAACGAGTTCTTTTGTCTCTTTGAAGAGCAAGAAAATGTTCATTTCCATTTGCCTGGTACTAAATGGAAAAAGGGGATGATGAATCGGTTCAGTGAGGGATTTATTTTAAATAGAACATTTTAGAACTTGGGGTGAAAGGCAGAAATCATGGGGGACAGAGCATTCATTCGAGGGGTGCTTTATCAGCCTCCCCATTAGGGGATAGACAAAGGCCTGGGTGTTGCACTGCCTGCAGGGGTACTTTGTTGCAGCCCTGGGAGAACCCCAACCCAGATCATTTGAATCTAATCTCTGGGGCCAGGAAGTAGCAAAGCTTGAGTACTAGTGTCTTTATAAGTCCCCCAGGGGAGTCTAATGGGCAACCAGGGTTAAGAATCACTGGCCCAGAGCCTCGACTTAATTATAGGAGAGAAACTACAAGGTCACATCAGGAAGTGACTTGCTGTTGCCTCTGGCAGACCTAGTTTGGAACATCACACAGTGGCCCCAGCAAACATCCCGGGCCTTTCCCACGAGGCTGAGAAACCCTGGGCTCTTTGGGAAGAAAGAAGAAAGGCCCTCACGAGTGTCCCACCCACGGGGACACGGCACGCCGACCATCCTTGACCTTGGCTTTGGAGCCTGTTGGCCTCTGGAGCTCCCACTTGGTGGTCCGGATGGTGGCCTCGCTGTGCACCACCTGGGGGGCCCTGCCCGTCTGTAAGATCTCCAGGAGGGTGGACTTGCCCTGGCGGGGGGGACCCACGATGATCATCTTCATCAGCTTGCACTTCTCTGCTTTCCGCAGCTGAGCGCGCAGGAAAGACAGCATTGCTTTGGGACCTGTGCAGTCATGAAGGGGGAGAGTGGACATCACTGCTAACATATAAAGGGAACATGCTCACGTCTCTTAGGAAGAAGCTAAGTCCTGTTGGGAGGGGATGCTTCTTATGTGTTCTAGGGGGATGGTTAAAGAAGATGATTTGATCTGGTAGAGACAGGGTGCCATACCATTCACCCCAACGACAAAGTGTCAAAGTTAAGAATCTAAGGACAATGTCCTTGCTGCCTAACAGGTCACAGCCTTACCACCTGCCCACTCTCAATACAATGACCCTTGGTAACTACTGCTCTAGGGACAACTCCACAGCATCTTCCAAACCCTGAAGCTGGAGCTGGGCCCTGTGGGTCACCCACTGTTTCCACCTCTAGAACCTAGCAGGCAGACCTGAGTTATTTTTTTCAAGGGTGACAGGGAGGTAATGCTCTGGGGACAGGACACGGAAGTCATACCTTCTTTTCTGATCTCTGCAGGCACATTGCTGATGCTCAGGTCTTCAGTGTCTAGCTGCCATAGGTTGCCCAGCTGTCCCAGCTCAGGAGGGAGCTCTCGGAGGCCAGGGTTGCTGAGGGTGCACATGCCCGCCAGGAAAGAATACACGTGTGTGTGCACCCACACATACGCATGTGTGCACATGCAGCTCCCATCAGTCTCTGCAGCCTGCAGAGGCCACCACTAGCCTCCACCCCATGCCCTGCAACTCAGGCCCTGATTTCAGGTAACCCGTTTGAATACCAACTCCAAAGCCTCTCTTCCTGGATGCGCAGTGGTAGAAAGGGCAATATTCTCTTCTGCAAGTCCAAGTCCCTGTGGCTTAGAGCTGGGTCCCCTCCTCCAATTCCCTCTCTTTTCTACTAATTACATTGCTATCAAGATAATTACTGCATCCTCTAGGAAAGGCAACACATGTTTAATGTAATATAGTATTTCATATTTTCATCAAATTTTACACACTGCCTAAAAAGCTCCAGCAGTATCCAGCACAGAGTGCTGTGTAAGAACAAGGATGCAGGATGGACTGGTCCTCGTTACAGCCCAAGTAAAGCAGCAGAAATGCATATCATTTCTCTCTCTCTGCCCCACCTCCTGGCCCATGCCTAGTTCTGAAAACCCCAGTACCACCTCTACAGACAGCTTCCTTCTGAGCAATTTAGGTGGCATTGAACTGCCTCCCTGGAGGCAGAGCCAGCAGACCTTCTGTCACGGTGCACTTACTTTCCCAAGTAGAGCTCTGACAAGCTCTTCAGCAGGCAAACAGATGGAGGGACTGCATCAAGGTGGTTGTCATTCAGACAAAGGACTTCCAAAGACTCACTCAGGAAGGCCGGGAATTCCAGCACACATGCTGCAAAGACAAGAGAAAGCAGAATGTGTATTTTTAAAATAATTCTGGACCATTATAGTATGAAGGCCCGGTGCATATGTAAACCGATATAAGGGTTTGCTTTGTGGCGAACCCTTCAGAGCACAATTCTCATCTCACCAACAGAGCAATTCTCATTCCACAGACATCCTTGCATGCATGTGTAGCAAAAATGTGACAACAACAATGCTTAGTGGCATGCTGCTTGCAACAACACAGAGAGGACAAACTATGTGTCCTTTATAGCTACATGTCCACAGGGAGTTGGTTTAATGAATAATGGAATAATATGCAACTATTACAAAGCATGGGGCAGGTCACGTGTGTAGGTATGAAGTGATACTCAAGAGCCAGTGATGAACTGGAAAAGCAAGATACAGAACCAGATTTCTAGAAGGCTTATTAGTATGTTAGAAAACATTTGCAGATATGTACACACACACACACACACACACACACACACCCCTACACACACAGTGGTTGTTATATGCATGCACACATACCACACATGCACAAATGTATATGCATAAACATTACAGATGAAAACACAATTGTTAACAACATAAAATTCCACAATTGTCTCTGGAGGAAGGGTCTTATTAGAGGATTGACTGTTCAACCCATGCCCTTTGGTATGGTTTGAAAATTCTGTTTTCAAATATACATGCATTACTTCTTCAATTAAAAAGAGCTAGTTAACTAAAAATAATACTGTGGGCAAAGTCTTTGTGTTGCCTAAGATGGCACTGAAAAACCAGCCAACTCTTTAGTATTCAAGGGACTTCATTAATTAGGCTAATTATGAGATTACCATTAAAATCACGTCAAATCTGCCGTTTCCAAGGCACCGGAGTGTTTGCGTTGAGCAAAAAAACATGTGGTGGGGGAGGGGAGAGAGCTTGGAAAAGGATGCCAATGGGAATCAGAGGTTTAGAT
Source organism: Tamias sibiricus (assembly GCA_025594165.1). Classification (NCBI taxonomy): domain Eukaryota; kingdom Metazoa; phylum Chordata; class Mammalia; order Rodentia; family Sciuridae; genus Tamias; species Tamias sibiricus. The sequence continues at coordinate 140,381,542 of CM046659.1, forward strand.
TTCCGTAGAATCTCTGAAGTGTCTTCATCCTGTCTGGGAGCTTAGGGAATTGGAGATAAAAGGAGTGCCTCAAAGTCCCTTCCCTGGGTTCCCTGCCAGATGCAAAAGATGAAGAAGCTAGAATTCTTTTGTTGGGCTGAAGCCATGTTTGTTTGCCTTTGATTCCCCCACCCCCACCCCAAGCTCTGGCTTTTCTCCACACATGGAGCTGTAGTATCAATAGTAATGGGGCAACCTGACCTCAGAGAACATTCTGGAAGAGAGGACTGTGGCATACCAAGCTTGACGCCTAGAAAATGTGCCCAGCTGGCTACAATGCCAATGAGACTCACTGTAGGGGCCCCTGTGGAAATAGAGTTGCAACAGACATTTAAAGATGGCTTTGTACTAGACCTTGTTCCATAGGAAGATGTTCAGAAAGGCTTCTTTTTTTTTTTTTCCTTCAAGGAAAAAGGATGATCAGTGTCAGCCTGCATTAATTCACATTTTTCACGGAGGAACATCCATCCAGAGAAAGATTTGCTTTCTTCCCAGAGAAAGGGAACATTCTGAACACCTGGTCTTTCCAATTCTGAAGTTTCCCCTGGTGTTTATGAAGCCTTTTTGAGGAACGGATGGGTGGAGTGAGGAGCTGCTGCTCCAGACGGAGGCAACACCTGTCACGCACCTCCTGGCCCGGCGTGGGAAACTATGGAAACTGGGCTGGTGAGAGCACGGCTCGAGGTATTTATGAACTGTAATTATTTATTCATAAGTTATTTATGACTCTGCTGGTCTGAATTTTACCGTAAAAACGACCATCCAAATTATTTTTGGACAAGGCTACTGCAAAAATATGACCACTTGAATGTACGTAAATCTCTCTGGAATTTCACTATCCTTCTGCAAACAAGCTGTCTTTTATAGATGATTCTTTACCCCAGGGCAACATCCCTGAAGACAATAGCCCTACTGAGAAAAAGGGTTCACAAGCCCCCCTGCCCTCCCCCACCACAGCCTTCTTTTCACTCAGGTGTGGGCCTCAATCTTCTAGAAGAAATTGAAAAAAATCAAGAGGCCTTTGTCACTTGCCAAAGCCACGACCTGCTTTGACCAGGGAACCTCCCGGGGTGTGTGTGGCCTCTTCCCTCGGATCCCCAGACAAGCTCTTGTGGTTCAAAGCCAATTTCCAAAATGGTGCATGTTCCTATGGAACTTGTCATGTGTACTGGGGACTTCCTGTCTGGCCTCTTCCCAAGGGAGTGGATGGTTCCATTGATGAAAGCCCACCTCCTAGCACCCATACCCCTGGTCCTCGAAGGGATTCTGCTCTTCTAAACTCCAGTTAGGCACCTTTCTAACACACAGGGCTCAACCCGCCGGCATGTGGCTTGCGGGATCAAGCCGGATCCTCTTTTCATGCCCATCACCCTGTCTGGCATCAACGAGAAGATGGTGCTTGTTTTCTTTTCTTCCCTGCCTGCACTCAATTTCTGACGTCCTAAGGGCCTTCATTTAAAAGGGACCAGTTATGAAATTCATAATTGCAATTCTCTATTAGTGTGGTGAAGGATCTTTTCATCTGTCTCCTGGCTGTCTGGACTTCCTTTTCTGCAAACTGCTTATATCTGTTGCCCCGTTCCCCACCCCCCCCATTTTTTTTTTCTTTTGCTTATTGGGATTTTTTTTTAAAATCAATTGGTAAGCATTCTTTCTCTATTAGGGACGTATGCCAATCTGTGTTGCAATAATTTCTGTTGTAAATGTTTCTTTTCATCCTGTTTGAAAGATGACTTTGTTTATAATACCTTTTACAAAGCCAAATTAAAAAAAAAAAAATTTCTGACCTTCCAGCTAGCTCTTAAAGGTCTTTATCACTCCTGTATTATACATATGTTTTCTTTAATGTTATTTTGCTTTTTTCTTTTTCACTTAAATCTGCTGTCCACATGCACATGATTGTGGTTAATGTAAGGTAGGAAATCTAGTGTGTCTTTCTTCTTCCAGTTAGGCAGTTATACCAACACTACTTATTAAAACAACAAATGTTCTTTTCCATTAAATTGAAATGCTACCTTCATCATATATTAAAATCCTTCACAGCTGTCCCTCAGTATCTGTAGGGTATTGATTCAGGACTTGTCTGCAGATGTCAACATCTGCAGATGCTCAAGTTTCTTTATAAATGGTGATGGTGTGGCACCTTCATAGAGCCCACATACATCCTCCTGTTGACTTTGGCACCTTTAGATTAATTATAATTCCTAACGCAATGCAAATACTAGGTAAATAATTTCTATATTGTATTGTTTATGGGATAATGACAAGGAAAAAAATATGTATGTGTTCAGGGCAGATGTGATTTTTTCCCCCCTAATATCTCCAATCCATGACTGGTTTGAACCACAGATGTGGAACCTACAGACACAGTGGGCTGACTGAATTTACTTCAGTCTATTTTGGACTCTCTTATCTGTTCCACTGATAACATGTTTTTTTTTCAATCATATATAAATACACATACTTATGTGTGACTGACCTATTTGCATACCATGTATATACACACACGCACACACACCAGCCTATCAAAAAGTGCAACAAGGGAACAGACTATTTAGTTCACCTCCTGCAAATGTGTCCTGGTCTTTCTGGCCAATTCCACCTCACACCATCTGTATTTTCAATCTATGAAACTGAAGGAGAAAGTTACATTACACTTTAAAATTACCTACATATTTGTTCCTGTTTTAGGAGACAGCACCCTGAGGGATGTTTCTGAATATAACTGGCTTTAGAAGTCTTAGCTTTGATTAAAAAAAAAAAAAGATCTCATTGAAGTAGAAAACAGAAAAGTGATTACCAGAGTCTGAGAAGGGTGTGGAGAAGGAAGGATGGATATAGGATAGTTAGTGGTTATGAGGTACCCACAGGAGGAAAAACATATAATGTTCTACAGCACAGTAGGATAGCTATAGTTGACAACAATTAATCGCACAGTTCGAGCTGCTAGTAGAGGGGATTCTGAATGTTCCCATCACAGAGAAATGATAAACGTTGGTGGTATGGATATGCCAATTGCCCTGATCTGATCATTACACCTTGTATACAAGTATTGAAATGTCACACTGTACCTCATATGTATGCAGTTATTATGTTGATCACAAAGAAAAATATATTAAAAAGAATAGGTATATAAAAAATAAAGTCTTGGCTTTGAGGTTATAAAGGAAGGACAACTGTTTACCATGAGTTCGTACTTTTCCCTGTACCTCATGGAAGATAACAGACAAGAACTTTCCCTACAAATATTCTGTGCTAAAATGGCCTTGTTGAGTGACTAGTACAAAAACTCTAGGCAAAGTTCTGTTTCCCATGTGTTGGGGAAGCCCGCATACTCTTGTACAACCTCAGACTAGCCTCAGCTTGTGGGGCCCAGGGTGGCTGTGGCCCCCCCGTGGACACTGCAAGATACTACAGTATGGTAGGAAAGACTTAATAGCACTGTCTCCCAGGCTCAGGACTGGACTCCCACTATCCTGGGCTGAAATCTGTCTCTGCCACATGAGCTGGGAAGTCAGTCAACAAATCAGTCTGGTGCTACAGACTGAAGCATGTCCTCGAGAGGCATATATGGAAGCCCTGACCCACAGTGGGATGGGATTTGGAGACAGGTTTTTGGGGAAGCAATTAGGTTTAGATGAGGTCATGAGGACCCTATATTGGGATTAAAAATAAGAGAAGGAAGACAGACCAGAGTCTCTGTCTTTCTCCCCAGACCCTCTTCACCATATGAGGACAGAGTAAGGAGGTGGCTGTTTGCAAGTCAAGAAGAGAGACCTGATTCACCAGAACCTAGCCATGCTGGAACCCCAACCTCAGACTTTCAGCCTCCAGAATGGTGAGAAAATAAATGTGTATGGTGTAAATCATCCAGGCTATGGTATTTTGTTATGGTAGCCTGAGCTGACTAAGACACCCTGAGAGGCTTGGTTTCCTCATGCACAAAGAGAAGAACTACAGCCCATACCTTATCTTTGTAACCTATCTAGGGCAGTGCTCAGCATGCAGTAGACAGCAACCAGCATCCCTGGACTCCAAACAGGAAACCAGGGCTTCAGGACACTGGCATGGCACGCACATGATATGAGAAACAGGCACTGTTCACCTGCGGGTTTTTCAGCTGTGGTCATCTCTGGCATTCCAACAGGGCACTGAAGGGTAAAGCCCATGATGAGCTGATTCCTCCACTTGGTGGAGCAGGGAGCCGGGCTACCCTCTGGGCCTCACCTCAGTACACCAACTGTCCCCACCAGCACCCACCTGCCTCAGTCCCTGAACGCTGGCGGCCTCTGGTGGTGAAAAAGGAAATACGCTTTGTTTTAAGTCCATCTTCATTTCTGTGGGAGGAGGGTGACAAGAAGAATCAAAATTTAAGGATAGAATAACAAACGCATTATTATCTTGGTTGAGATTACACACTGGTCCATGGAGAAGGCAGGAAATTCTGGCAGCAGGTATCTAGGCTCCGTGCAGCTTAGGTACAGCCACGGAGCTCAGGGGCTTTTCGGGAAAGGTGTTCAGAAAGGATGACCTAACCCCAGCATGACTGGGGGTTTCCATTCTCAGGCTTTTCCAGGGAGGCAGGTGTGAGTGTTTGTGTGCTACGCCTGGCACATTCCAGGGGCTGTACGTTGCATGCCCTGCTCCCTGTCCCAGGAAAGCTCTCCTTGGGTCTTTGTTTTGTTGAGATGCTGAAGAAGTGACCATCAGCAAATGGCACAGAAGGCTGCTCTCTAGGGCCCAAAGGGTGGCTAGGTTCACCCCCCCCCACTTTTCGCCTTTTACTGGAAAGTGCTGGGGTGGGTACATTTCTTCACCCAATATACATGTTAGTGGTCAGCAAAGGCCTTTGCCTTTTGGATCACAGCTGAGGCTGAAGTGAGAGACAGCTTGTATAGGAAACAAAGTCACTGTTATGAGCTGAATTGTGTCCCCCTGGAATTCATATGTTGAAGTCCTAACCCTAAGGACTTTACAATGTGACTAGATTTGGAGATGAAGGTTAAACATCCCTTATCCAAAAGTCTGAAATCCAAACTGCTCCAAAACCCCAACTCGGTGAGAGCTAACATGCTGTCCCAAGTGGAAAATTCCATACCTGACTTCATATGGTGGGTTGAAGTCAAAACACAGGCACGCTAAAGGCATTGTAAAGATTGCCCTCAGGTAACGTGTATAAGGTATATAAGAAACAATGAATTTTGTAATTCAACTTGGGTTTCCTCCTCAGGGTGTCTCATTATGTATACGCAAATATTCCCAGTCTGAAAAAAAGTCCAAAATCTGAAAGACCCAATGATTCTGAATAAAGGATATTCAAAATGTAGGATCTTTAAAGAGGTAAGAATGCTAAAACGAGTTCATTAGGGTGGGCCCCTGTGATCCAGTATGGCTGTGTCCTTATCAGAAGAGGAGATTTGGACACAGACACACAGAAGCAAGACCATCTGCAGACACAGGGACAAGACGGCATCTATAAGCCAAGGAGAGAAGCCTGGGGAGAAACCAAGCCTTGCACCTTGAGCTTGGACTTCCAGCCTCCAGCACTGGGGAGCACCTCGTTGTGTAGTTTAAGGCCCGGGCCTGTGGTATGGCAGCCCTAGCTGATGGACGCAGGCGCCATCCCTGGGTCTGCTTAACTGTGGCCACACACAGCTTTAGGGGTGTAGAGAGCCCCTGCTTACTTGCCAAGTTGGTTTCTGGAGAGGTCTAGAGTTTTGAGTTGTCTGCAAGTCCACTTTTTCTTGGGGTGGCAGTGCTACCAGCTGGTTGCCCTGTAACCTCAGGAACATGAGAGCCTGAGAGAGAATGAGGGGGAGAGAAGCAAAGACGGGGTCAGATACAAAAGGGAGGATAGTCCAAGGAGAAAAGCCAGTCAGTTCCCCCACAAAACGCAGCCAAATGGCTGCAGCCGGTTCACCTTTACAAGGATCCCAACCATCCAGGGCTGGAGAGTCCCTGAAAACTCACGAAATTATATCAAACAGAGAAGAGCTTCCCTGGAAGTCAGTGGGAGGCCACCATCTGTCACAGAATGAAAGGAGTCCAAGCACCTCCCAGGGCTAGGGATTTCTAAGAGTCACCATGAGTGGTGGACCTCTCCTGGGAGGAGCGCCTTTGGGAGTGCTGTAGGTTGGACCTGGAATCACTCCCACAGGTCCATGCATTAAAGGATCGGACTCTACTGAGTCCACGGTGCTATCGTGAGGCAGTGGAGCTCTTGAAAGGTAGGGCCTGGGCTGTGGCTGTGGCTCAGTGGTAGAGCACTTGCCTAGCACGTGTGAGGCATGGGGCTCAATCCTGAGCACCACATAAAAATAAATAAAATAATGGTATTGTGTCCATCTACAACTAAAAAAAAAAAAAAAAAAAAAAAAAAAAGGGCCTTATAGTCACTGAAGGGGATAGTGGGACCCTGTCCACTTCCTCTTTCTCTTCCTTTTGAGTATCAACCACGAGGAGAGTGGCTTTGCTCTACCACAAGCTCTCTCATGCAACCTCACTACAGGCCCCAAAGCAATTATGCACAGGAGCCTCAAAAACTGTGAGTCCAAAGAAACCTTTTTTCATTTTAAGTTGGTTATCTCCAGTATTTGTTACGGTAACAGAAAGCTAACTAACATAGGGAAACAACCCCATCCTTCTGCCACCCTAGCACAGCTATACCAGTGGACACATTCTCCCCACCTTCCCATATTTTCTCCTGACCATGTGCATTTTTGATAGCTAAACCTTTCCTTCACTTTTTCCTTATTTGTCTCAGGAAAATCACATAGATTTCACTGTAAGCTGGTGTGATTTTTTCTCACCAAAGCTGAAAATAAGAAAGTGCTATTAGACTTACATCAAGCTGAAAAAGTCCCAGGGGAACTTCTTTCAGTGCATTTTCTGAAAAATCCACATCCTTGAGGTGATTTTTCCAAAAGATAGCCATTTTGTCTGGCAGGGATTCCAGGGCATTTTTGGATGCTTTACAACATTTCTAGGAGTTTGATGAGAACGAAAACGAATATTAATTAGCTCTCTCAATGCAATGGGGCTTATAAGACTGCTTCCAAATTTGACGTTAAAAACAAGACCATTATAATAGGGCTCTGTAATAAATGCGGAGCAGTGTGGGGAAAGAGGCTATGAACTCTCCTTGCCCTCGCTGTCCTGCCCCTGCTCCAGGGAAGGGATGGGAACGGCGTTTCCTGGGGGAGACGAAGGTGGCTCACAGTCCTTCTCCTTCATTTCAGAACATCCGGCCCATTGTCCATGGAAATAATGGAATAATTCAGAACCACACTCTAGAGAGAAGCTGGTTTCCCACACACATATGGTCAAACTAGAAATGTTAATGCGAGTGATGGAGAATTTCCTGGTTTAAAACCAATAGTACCAAAGCACAAATATTCTTTATGCCATTCCATGTTGCATTTGTTTTAACAAGAAAAATTCCCAAGAAACAAAAACACCACTTAGTTGGCAGCATTGTGAATGTAGATTGTTTCCTGGTCTTATTTTATAGTTGCCACAAAAGATCTGAACCCCCTTTTGTGGGCAGAAGTATCCTCCTGTGCCAGGGTGCAAGCTGCTGCTCTGGAAAGCTCTGGGGGTGTCACTCTGTGGCTTTGACACCCAGTGCCAAGAGGACTGGCTTCCCGGTGAGCTGTTGGCCTGAGACACTTCACCTTGCTGAGTGACAGCATCACTCAGCTACAACATGCGAGTGACAGTTCTCATACCCAGGGTGGCCACCAAGGAGATGAAGTGCGAGAACGAACTCTGTGAGGTTCCCGTGACATGCAGTATTGACTGTGGCATTCATGATTTTTGGTGGGATACTAACCAAAGGGCAGGCCCAGGGTTCTGGGAATGACTTCAGGTTGTTTCTAGAGACATTCAGACAACTGAGTGACTTGAAAGAGTGCAGGAAAAGGGCTGGGAGCTCTGTCAATTTATTGTCAGACAGATCAAGTTCCTGTAGCTTCCGCAGACCAATCCAGTTAGTGGCTGGAGGGAAAGAAAAAGCATGAATTGGTAAAAATATCCCTGCCAAGAAAAAAAAAAATGACTTAATCATATCAGGTCACTGATGATAAAACATACCACTTTCTTCTTCAAACAGTTTCTCTAAGTAATTTTTTGAAGCTGTCAGTTTTTGAAGTTTTGAGAGGTGCAAAAACCCAGGTGGGAGGTGGGATAACTTGTTGATGGAAATGTCAATTTCAAGTAGCCTGTGGTTGGGGAAGAAAATGTCAAGGCAGAAGAAGAAAGAGCAAAATACCACTTTACATATTTCTCCATAAGTAAGGTGTATTTTTTTCTTTTTCTCCTTGCACATGGTTAAAGAGCATTCTGGAAAAACAGTGCATATGATTTATATTCATTTGATTAACTGTTACCAGCCTTGGCATAAAGAAAAACCAAGTCTTTCTTTTGTGGACCTTAGTCCTGCTGACTAACAGGGATTAAAACCTTTCCCAGGCATTGACAGCAAAGTGAGCTGGTGTCCTGATTGCTGAAGACCACGGAGCAAGGCTTTTAATCTTTTGGACCCCTGCAGATCCATCCATCAGCCCATCTTAAGGACTTTGCCTCTGTGGCCCTGGTTCTTTAAATTTGTGATGTTCAAAGCTCACTTGCGAGGTCCATATGCTGACCCCAAGCTCTTTCCAATACCCTTTTCTCTTATTTCATTTAGAGCCTCAGCTTTTGCAACTAGCTCAAATCTGAGGCCTTGCAGGTAAGTATCCTAAAGAAATCAATTAAGTGTCAGCCTTCCCCTTTCCATGCAAGCTCAGAAGAAAGGCTCAGCCTTCTCCAAGGCCTCCAGATAGTGGCCCACCCTGTCCACTTGATGCTAAAGTCCTACAGAGTTGACCTTTTCTCTGAGGCCCTTTCCATTTTCTCTGGATGCTTCTGGCTATCATCCTCTGATTCCTGTGCAGGATTGAGATGCCTGTCTTGTGCAGCCATGAGTGAGCTGTGGACCTTGGGCCAGATCACCTTTCCAGCCCTTTCTGTGTTCACCTGCACAGGGGCCAGGAACTTGTTCCCTTATGCCCTGCAGCTTGCATAACCATAGCTACAACTTCCTGCTCTCATTTTAGACAGAACTCCTGTTTTCAAAAACACAAAATACAACCAAGGAGACCCTGCAGGAGGATGGTGGTGGCAGCCAGGGCGCACCTGGAACAGATGATTTCATCTGATGACTGCACGCCAGGCAGTTCCCCCAGGTGGTTGTCTGAGAGATTCAGCTTCCGGAGGTTGATGAGTCCCCAGGGAATGACTGAGGGGAGGGAAACCAGGCAGTTGGCAGAAAGATCAAGCTCCGTGATCTGGCAGGAGATGTCTATGAGCCAGTCGAGATCCACCCAGGGCAACCTAAGATGGGACCACTTCACGCGAAGTGCCTGGTGTTGGAGAAAAAGGAAAAGCCCAGTCAAGTGGTGAGTCCAGGACCAACGCAGGTGTGGAATAAAGCAGGATTCATTCAAGGGTGAGTCTGTGTGCCCGCCCCAGACACAGTCCTGAGATGTTGGGACCATGTCCATCTTGTCTTCCCAGTACCTGCCATGGTGGCCAGCACCAGAGGAGTATCTATTTGGATCTGCACCTGCAACCCACAGGTAATTGCACGGTTACATCAATTCACTCCCAAGCCTCCAGAGGGCGCCAGTGGACTCAGAATCAACCCTTAAGGGGTTGGTCCCAGTCAGGGCAGAAGCATAGCAGGAATTGTGTGCAAAGGAGGCCACCGAGGCATAGAAGAACCTCTCCCAGACTGGAGATGCAGGTTAAAGACCCCAACCTGGCTCTCTGAACTCTTTCAGGGATCTCTTTCCCATGATTAGGGCTTCTGCAGCCACCCTCACTGTATCAGACCACATCGCATGCTTTGTGGACTGACTGCTTCCAAAGTGAGAGACTGAATATACAAATGATCTGTGGCCACACCATATATGAAAACAGAACTCTGACCCAAATCCACAGGAACCTGCCCAGGAAACCAACCCCTTAGTTATAATAAATAGCCCAGAAAGCTAGCCGGCTGCAAGTCAGATATGCAGATATGCCAGTCTGGTGAGCTAAACAATAACTCCTATGATAATTAGTCCAGAATGGCTAAGACTTTATCAATAAATAACTTCCCTATTTTTTTTCCCTGCTTAGGACTTAGGACCAACCAGAGAAAGTAAAATATGTTCCCTAACCAATCCTACGGTATGTCCTGATCCTTCTGAGCTGCCTCCAGCCTCCCTAGGAACAGCCCCCAGTCTGGGAACACAGGAGAGGCCTTCCCTTTGTTCTTTTCCTATTCCTCTCCGGCTTTGAGACTGCCACATGCAAGTGACAGAGACAGACTCCCTGAATGTGGTAAGCCCAGAGTAAAGGCTTTCCTCATTTGGCTGGTCTTCGTTTATTTCCATAAGAGGAAGTCAGAAAGCCCAGTGGTTTGCTAGTGTGGAGTGGCAAAAGGGATCTGGTTAAGTACATATGAGCAGGACTTTTCCTTTTTGATTATCAAAGAATTTGGGGCTCAATTAGGTCTCTGAGGAGAGGAAATCTGCTTTTTGGCTTGTTTCTCCAAAGCAACTGGAAATCCGTAACGGAAAATTAAAGCAGCAGAAATATAAACAAAAATTAGTGCTTCGCAAATGGGAAATTTAAGAACCCGCAGGGACTGTGGGAAAAGTACCAATGATGTGGGATAAATTGGCTTTCAAAATCTGGCAGCAGCAGAGGTGTTCTTACATGGCCACTAGATGGCGGTGTGTACTTGTCTTTATCACAGCCAAATCCTGGACATTGGAGAGGCTGGATCCACACACATCCTTTCAAGCTCTGGTCTGAACCAAAGGAATGATGAGGCTCCAGTCCCTGCTCCCCACCCCGGCCCCCAGCCTTTCTTCCCTTTTAAGTTTGAAAAAAATTTAAAAACTATATTCATCAATTGTTAGCATATTGTCACCTTTGCTTTTGCTCTTCTCTACAAACACACCCACACCCAGACACCCACTTCAATGCTTGCTGAATCATTTGTAAGTCAACGATACTCCATGACACTTCACCCCTAAAAATTTCAGCACGTATTTCTGAAGAACAAGGATATTCATACATGAGCATACATTTTTCAAGAAACATTACACCAATATTATCAAGTCCATGTTCAAATATTCTCAGTTGTCCAAGAAATGTTTTCTATAACTACTTGTGTCCTGGTTCCGGGTTCCATCAAGAAACACACACTGTACTTAGTTGTCATGTCCCATTACTTTTCCTCAATCTGGAAGAGTCTTCGTGCCTTTTTGACATTGGTATTGCCATTATCCAAGACATTGCAGTTGTCTTTTTAGAAAAACGGCATAATCTGATTTTACTCAATTGTTTTCTTCAAGTTTAGATGAAGCATTTTGGAGACAATGTTGAGTCCTTCCTACTGACTCCCACCAGGGGGCAATAAATGTCATGTAATCCTACTATTGCTGCCAAGTTGGATTCCCTGGTTAAGATGATATCTGTCCATTCTCTCCATTTTACCTTTTGTGATTAACAGACAATCTGTGATACTCTGACACTATGTGAATACTCTGTGCTCCTACATCTTTACACCCAGTGGATTTAATATTGTCAATCTTGCTCTGAATCAATACAATGGTGGTTGCAAAGCCGTGATTTTTCCCCCAAAATGATGTCTGTTTCCACCTTTACTACCTGGCATTCTTCTGTGCACAAGAGTGCTCCCCCATCACATTTAAATGTCATTTTGGACTCATAGATCCTTTTTTAAAAAAAATTTCAAAGCATTATAATTCATCATTATCATTTTTTTTTTTTTTTTTTGGTGGTACCAGGGATTGAACTCAGGGGCACTCGACCACTGGGCCACATCCCTGGCCCTTTTTATATTTTATTTAGAGACAGGGTCTCACTGAGTTGCTAAGTGCCTCGCCATTGCTGAGGCTGGCTTTGAACTCGCGATCCTCCTGCCTCAGCCTCCTAAAGTGCTGGGATTACAGGCGTGCACCACCGCGCCCGGCCTCATTATTTCTTTTGATGTCTAAGTTGTCCCCAATTTGTCCAGGGGGAGTCCCATCCAGGGGGCTTTTGTGTTCCTTTGACATAGCCCTACCAGTTTCTGGGTGCTTCCTTACTCCCTAGCAAAATGACATGTTCCAGTTTCTTTCTTTCTTTTCTTCTCCTTCAACTTCTCCTCCTCCTTCTTCTTCTTTGGTACAGAGGATTGAACTCAGGGGTGCTTGATCACTGGGCCACATCCCTGGCCCTTTTTTGTCAGGGTCTCACTGAGTTACTAACTGCCTCACCATTGCTGAGGCTGGCTTTGAACTTGCAATCCTCCTGCCTCAGCCTCCCAAGTGCTGGGATTACAGGTATGCGCCACCACATCCGGCACATGTTCCAGTTTCTTCTGCTGGCCAAGCCCAATCCCTGGAACTAGCCCTCATTCCCTTTAGTGTAAAATGGCATTTAGAAACCAAGATCTGGGTGTTAGGTGTGCTTGTCACTGCTGGAGTGTCACTGCTTCTCAGCCCATTGATCTGACACAGCTCTACATTTACCATGAGTGCATTCTGATGCCCCTCATTCAAACTCAGCTTCATGGTGTTCTTCTTAACCTTTCATTAATTCCTAACTGCACCACCCTTTACTTTGGTATTGTTGGTTTAAATCTGTTAAATAAGTGGTTTGGGTCAGATGATGTCCAAGCCACTTTTGGACCCAGGGTGTTTTCCGGTTGCTGGTTCTGCAAAGCACTGTGGCCTCCCCTCACTGGGGAGTCTTGAGGTCAGCCTGACAGTCAACTCAGCAACAGGCTGAGAAGAAGGTCTTTGCAAAGCCAAGTCAAAGAAAACTTTCTGCAGGGCCTGGCTGTCTCCATCCTGAGCTCACAGAGACATACCCAGGTCTGGGAGTTAGGGCCAGACAGCTGGACACCAAGCCAAGGTGTCCAGATTGCATCCCAAGTTCCTCCACTCGTGCTGCAGGGCCACGGTGGTTGTTCCACATCAAACGATTTGGACCCAAACTAAAACAACTAAAACATCAACCAAATGCAAGATGAAAAGGAGGTTTCAAAACCAACCGGGAGACTGGTTTTGGTTTTTAACTTTGACAACAGATTTTAGGTATCTGTTGAAAGTCTTATAAATAAAAACTTGCAAGACAATGAGAATAAACAAAACAATAGAAAAGAATTTGGTTGTTACTATGGCATGAGCTAAACGTGACACAGATGAACTAGACATCCTTGGGAGACGAGCACAGAGCTTGCTGTGCACCACCCTACCGTGGTAACCTCCTCACCAACACCTCCATGGCTCCTGACCTGGAGGTGCAGCCTTGAGCTGCATGAGGAGCAGGGCTCAACCTCCGTTTGCCTAACTCACTCCACGAGATCTGGGCAACTTGCAGAGGAGGCGGACGCTTTCTCAGGCTTCATCCAGCTCAACTTCTCCTATATTAAGTTCCCCACTGAATCAGTGCTGCACTGACTCAATCTATGGGTCGTGTCCCCTGCTTTGACAGGTGGCATAGCCAATCAGAACCTGGATGAGCACACCTGCCATGCCCCGGACTTCCTTTATGGCTCCATCATGTGCACCATGAAGCAGACGCTAAAATGTTTGTGGGTACAGAGAGAGAACACAGCCCCCAAGACCTGCAGTCCCTCCTTCCCATATAGCTCTAATAAGATCAATCATCTTAAAACATCACCTTAGAATGTCCGCTAAAATTCCTCCAGTCTCCCTCCCACCCCAGCTCTGCCTTCAGCAGAAGATCCAAACTCCACCCCCTGCAGCCCCGCGCCTCCACCATCTTCCCCTGACCCACGTTTCAGGTCCCACCATGTTCTCCACAACCTCTCTCCGCCTGCCAAGAGCAGTAGTTGCCCTACACAGATGCCTTCTGCATTCCTACTGTTTGTGGGATTAATTGGTTCTAGGTGAAAGAAGATGAGCAGGGGAATCACGGCTGAAGAGAAACTACAAAAAAAGCGCAGACACTGCTTGCTTGTAAATGAACCACGGGGCTCCAAAAGTGGGCCTAACCCTGGCATTCACAGGATGGGAGTGAGGGGTAAGAGGATGTGGACTTGCTATTGGTGACGGACCCAGGGTGCCCAGGTGCTGCCAGGTGCTCTCGGGCTCCAGGTGCTCCCCCTGGAATAGGGTTGTCATGGTGACAGAAAGTGTGGAGATGGGAAGACTGCATGGGAAATACAAGGTTGGCTGGGCCTGGAGCCAAAGAAAACCTTGAAAACACTCCTAAGAGCTTGCCTTTAGATGGTGGGTGTCCCAAAGGCACCAAGGGCTCCAAGATTCTATGGGCAGGGTTGATTTGTGTCTTCCAGTGTGTTCTGTGACTACAATGAAGGGTAAACATTCCCCCTCCCCACCTTTGTACCCTGTTCTATTTCTTCTCCCTTGGACTTCACAGCTCTCTTTTCTCATATAAATCCTATGATTCCTGTAGATGCTTTGTGTTAGTCCATTTTATGCTGCTATAACAAAATATGTGGGTCTGGGTACTTTATAAGGAAAAGAGGTTTATCTAGATTATATTTCTCAAGGTCCAAAAGCATGGTTGTCAGCATCTGCTTGGCACTAATGAATCTCCTTGGCTATATCACAACATGGCTGATGGCATCATGGTGGGGGTACATGTAAGAGGAAGGGGCTCACATAGCAGGAGGCCAGAGAGGGATTCAAGATTCAGGCATGCTCTTTTAAAACAACTCATCCAGATGGGAATTCATTCACTGTGCAAGACCAGCATTAATCCCCTCTAAGGGTGATGCTCCCAATGACTTAAACACTTTCCACTAGGCTCCACCTTTTTAAAGGTCCCATTACCTCTTAATACCTCTCCACTGGGAACCAAGTCTCTAGCATATGAACTCTTCAGGGACAAAACTACATTCAAACCACAACACCCTGTTTCAAGGGCCACCTTCTTCGCCCCAACCAGAGTGTTTGTTACCATTATAGGAGAGGGTCACTGTGTTCATATGTCCAACAATGTTTTCCTGAGGAGTACTGTTCAAGTACCGTATTAACTGTTCTGCTAGGCAGTGGGGTGGAAATAAAGCTGCAGCACTGCAGACAGAACCCAAACCCAGGGTGTTTAGGGTCCAGAGGGAAGAGGTAAGTGCATGCACCCGTGTGCATGGTGTGCCTCTCAGGCTGCCCCAGCTCAAGGGTTCCTAGATCTCATGGATTCATGTGAGTACATAGTAAGTGGTGAACCCACCCAGCTAAAAAAGAACACTTTTTGGAAACCTTCCATGCTTCTTTTGGGGTGACCATTCTATCAGAGGAAAATCACCAAGAAGAATGAATGGCCATGTGTGTACTACTGACTTCCTTAGACACTGGGAAGAGGAGGAAGCAGAGGCTGCTGCCAGGTCCTAGAGCTCCTTTTAGGTCCTACACCAGCTGGGTTTCTTCACGACCAACATCTGATAAACTCAAGGGCAGAGAGAAGTGGGAAAAGGCAGAAGAGGTTTGAAAACATGACAACACCCTTGGGAGAGACACATTGCAGAATGGTATCTGGGTTAGATGGAGGTGGACAAACATGTAAGACATGTACCTGGTCTTGGGTTGGTTTGGAAACCTTGGTTTATATAATTTATTATCTTTGTGGTGCACAGGCATTCCAGGGTGCCTAAGTGTTCACAATGTGCCAGAGAGAAAGGAGAGAGAATGTCCAAATAAAATGATGTCCATGCACTTGACACAGAAACAGGCCCAGCAAGCCCTGAAGTGCTCATTGCTTATTTGTGTTTAGTCCAGGCATAATCACAATAAACAAGGTTCTGGGGAAACACAGCCAGCCATTGTATAATCCAGTCTATGAAGGCTGAACTGCAAAATCAAAGACAGCTGGCCTCAGACTCCCACCAACAGTGCAATAGTCCAGCCACACCCACCCCTGCATAAACAGATGGAAAATGTGTTCTTGTTCGTCTTCCAGTTTGAGCCCTTTAAATGTTAGGCTAAATAAGAGGAAGTACCATTCTCCCCAGAAGGCCCAGAATAATGACTTAGAAAGCTTGTCTTCTTAGGTGGTGGTAGTGACTGGGATGGTTTCAAGAAGGATTAGATGTGTTTAAGGGCCAGGGGTTCCTTAAGAGAGTGATGCACAAGGAAGGTCTCCATGGAGCCTGGAGTCCAGGGAAGCAATGATCTGTCCTGACACAATGCTTCTGGAAGTCACTGGACATAAAGTGGTATGGCCACAATGACATCGCTTATGTTTTAATGTCAGTTCAACCCTACTGGTGAAAGAAAGAAAAAGGGTTAATAGAGAGGCTGGAGTCCACAATGCTTTTAGCCTGGTTTTGAAGCTCTGGAGAGTCAGGCTGACACAGAAAAACATTCTTGGCTCCTGGGACAGGCAGGTGTGCCTCTGCCTGGTTTTGCTGGGTGGAGTTCAGATGTTCACTCCTTAGCAGGTCTCTGACAACCGCATCGGGCAGACTGAATGGCTCTTCTTCCTCTGCTCCCAGCTCATTGTGCCTGTTGGTTGGTCTGTGCTAGACATCTGTAGGTAATTGAGTCAGATTGTCCCCACTGGAGACTGAAAGTCCCTCAAAGTGACAGACTACTGCACCATCAAAAGATGTCCATTCAATTAAGACACACATGTTAAAATGGGAGGAATATACAGAATGTTCTATGATTTTTCAATTGGTGGTCCATATAAACCCAAAGACTTTCTTTTTGAGGTAAACAAAGATTTCTGGGATGATGGTGGAAGTCACTTTCTCATTATTGAGCCAGCCAGGAAGATAAGAGTCATTTTTATAGAACTAGCAAGCAGCTGGAAAAGGTGCCAAATCTACTGGTCTAATATAAAAGTAACCAACCCACTCAAAGGCCTGAAGAACAAATCAAAGATACCCTAAAAATAAAGAAGCTCAGAGCAGCAGACCTGGTGACAAGTGTCCCAGGTCACCTGAGCAATGCCAATGACGGAAGAGAAGAAATGAGGGTTGAAGAGGGGGTCTATGCACTTGGGCTGACAGGTTGGGGTAAATTTCAAGCCTGCAAGCAGGGAACCCAGACCATCAGGAGCAGCTCTGAGAGGGAACCAGCTGGACAGAGAATGAGCAATGCAGGGACAGCAGCTCTGTCCCCACCTCTTTGTGCATGCCAAGGCTCCAACAGAACCAGAATAGGCTGTGCCTTGACCTTGACCCCAGACAAAATCCTCAGTGACAGTCTTCTAAATACCTACTTCTCCAGTCTCTGTATCTGGTGGAAATAGGCTTGTCAAGGTGAGCGGGGGCATTGAGAAGGATGAGAAGGACATTGAAACCTGACTGCCATTCACCTACCACATGTGGCTGCACAGGGAGGGTGACCCCCGGCTAAGGGCAATGGTTGCAAGGTTAGGGTGATGGGTTGAACGTGTCCCTCCAAAAAGATATGCTGAAGTCCTCCCACCCCTTGCACCTCAGAGTGGGATCTTAATTAGGATTAGTGTCTTTTTAAAAAATATTTATTTATTTGCTCTAGTTGTACACAATGCGTTTTACTTTTCCCCGGGCCATGCACGTGCTAGGTGAGCGCTCTACCACTGAGCCACAACCCCAGCCCCAGGATTAGGGTCTTTACAGAGGCAATCAAGTTAAAATGAGATTATTATGGTGAGCCCTCCTCCAGTATGACTGGTGTCCTTATGAGAAGATGATGTGAAGACACACAGGGAGAATGTGGCCAGGTGACAAGAATGATGCACCTACTAGCCAAGGAACTCGACTATTGCTGGCCAACACCAGAAGCTGGGCAGTGCGGCAGGATTCCCCCTCAGAGTCCTAGAAGGAGCCAGCACGTCCCAGACCTTGATTTTGGAATTCTGGCCTTCAGAACTGTGAGAGAAACAATTTCTGCTGCTTCCAGCCACACAGGTTTTGGCATTTGGTTATGGCAGCTCTGGGAAACTCACACAGATGGTGACACGTGAAAGGAGGCTGGGAGGAAAAGTCAAGACCTGAGGGCCCAGGTCACTCCACCAACAGAGGCCCACGGGTGGAGACCGGAAAAGAAGGAATCAGATTCTTGAAAATCTGCAGGGATGCCTGTTGAGAGAGTAGGTTAGAAATATAGTACTGAAAGGCAGAGAAAATGATAGCAAAATCAACCACCAAAATAGGGGAGAGCCTGTGAGAACCCTGTGGTGTAAAAACAGAATTTCAGAAAGGTCTTGAGAATAAGAACCACAGAGAAGAGGGAAGGGAAACATGAAGAAAGGGAGCAGATACCCTAATCTCAGAAGGGTTTCAGTTAATTAAATGACCACAGGAGAGACAAAAATGAAACCAGTCCTGGCCAAAAAGCATGTTTGCTAAAAATGTTATAGATATCAGAATTACCACTGGCTAGCTGCCAATATACTGTAAAACAAAGAATGGAAACATTACCATAGAAGCTCAATACATGAGAAATGTTAAATACAAAAATAACTTACAAGACTTAACTTCTAATTATATATTAAACAATCAACACAGCAATCTATGCCTAGAAGCATTCTGTGATGGATAATTAATTTTAGGTGTTAAAAATATTTAAGAAAATACCCAGATAGCTGGGAAAGCATTATTTCTGGTGTCCCACCCTGTGGTTCTGGGGACTGAACTCAGGGCCTCACACACACTAGTCAAGTGTTCTACCACTGAGTTACATCCCAACATCTTTTTTATTTTGAGACAGGGTCTTGATTTTGATCCTCCTGCCTCAGCCTCCCGAGTAGTTAGAATTACAAGTGTGTGCCACTATGTCCAGCTGCATTCTTTCTTGATGTGTCTGTGAGGGTGTTTCTGGAGGAGACAGGTATTTGAGCTGGTGGACTAAGTGGTGGAAGATCCTATCTCAGTGTGGAAAGGTACTATCCCATCATCAAAGGGCCCTGATAGAACATAAAAGTTGGGAAAAGTGACTTTCTTCCTCTCTCCTGGAGCTGGGATGCTCCTCTCCTACCCTTGGACACCAGAACTCCTTCTTCTCTAGCCATTGGACTCTAGAACTTACAGCAATAGTCCCTGGATCCTTAGGCCATCAGACTTGACCTGAGTCAATTTATCAGCATCCCAAGGTCCCCAGCTTGCAGATGGCCTGTAGTGGGTATTCTCAGTAGGTGCATGAGTCAGTTCCTCTAACAAATCCCCTCTTCTGCATTCATCCTACTGGTTCTCTCTCTCTGAAGAACCCTGTCTAAAGCAGGTACATTCCAGACCAGACTCTGTAGGTGAGCAGTTTGGAAGTTGAGTTGGGTTTGGATGGTAACACCCTCTTGGCAACATCTTTAGAGGTGTGCAAAGCACCTTTTCACCCTAACCCTAAGCCTGACAGTAACCCTTTAAAGTTGGTGTACTTTTCACACACACACACAAAAAATCTCCGAGAGGTGACCTGTCCAAAGGCCACAGGATCAGGATTGCAATTTGGATGCCTGATGCTTGATCTGTTTCCTTTTCTACTGTGCCTCTATGTTCACACAATCATGGAAAAGCTGATGGAGCAATTCAAAGGCACTAGGAGAGAAAACCAAGGCAGTGCAATCACGATAAAAGACAAAGGACTGCGACCCCAAATGCCACGGTGATGAATCTTTATGTTACAATACAGGACAAAATAGGTAAAAGAAACATGGAAATGCAAGAAAGATATTAGCATAATGTAAGAGATGAAATACACGAAAAAAATAGAGAAATCATAGAATACACACTAAAATAGCAATGGGAGATCGACAAAGGGTTGGGGCAAGAGAAAGAACTCTGTTTCATATACACAGGAAGCTTTCTTATTGATTAATTAGATTCTGAGGTACGAAGGAAAAGCAAATTATAAAGGCAGGCTTCCTATGCACCTTATCCCTTGTCATTTGTATCTTTTGCCCAGAAAAAGATAAGGTAAAGAAAGAAACCAATGATGGAAGGAAAACAAATGTGCCCAATTGTTTGGACATTAAATACACTCTTTAAAAACATGCTTGAGCAGCAGAGGAAAATTTCCAGCATACAAAAGATACATTTTCAGAATCATAAAGCTTCACAATTAATGGAGAAGAGAAAGCACAACTCTGATCACAGTAAAAAAAAAAAAAGACTAGTAAAAGTGAAACAGTAAACTTGCCTCACTCCACTTTGAACAGAAAGTTAAAAGCAAGCAGGAAAATGAAAATAATTAGACTAAGAAGAGAAAGACCAAAATGAAGTTAAAACAATGAAGTCAATACATAAAATCAATTCTAGGGTGTTTGAAAAAATGATGAAATTGTCAAAACTCACTTCATAATAAACAAAGTATCATTAAACTTAGGTTGGCGCATGCTTGCGCGCGCTCTCTCTCTCTATGTATATATATGTATTTATATGTATACATATATGCATATACATATATATACTTAATCTATAAAAACTATATGAAACTGATACACATAGTTTTAAGGAATAAAACATGTGGTATTGATGGAAAAAATAATAAAATAAATGAAAATGGCAAAAACAACACTAAAACAAGTGATGTAAAATCAGTGTTTATGTTAAGAGAGATTTTGTCCCCAGCCAGAGCTAACAAACCAGCTGGTTACACTGAAATGCAAATTTTACTCACAAAAATAAAGATTCTTTAGAAGAAAAATAATGTATGAGATAAACAAGGAAAACAACTAAAGAATCACCCCAAAGACTGTTCGTCCAATATAAATTGTTTTCAATCAAATCTTTCAAAGAACAAATAGTCCCTATGTTACATAAATGGTTCCTTAATGCAGGACTCACTTTGTTTTATGGGTCAAAACTAGTAATTTTGCAAGGTCCATTAAAATTCCAGCTCAGTTACATGTATGTACATGGATGCAAAAAATGTAATAAAATCTTTTAAAATAGAAAACAACTAGACCAAACTCAAATATTTCAGTGTGGAGGCCAAATAGGGTCTCTACCAACAAAACATCATGGTGGCAACTTAGGGAAACCCATGGCACCCCCTGGAACAGGAAGGGAAACACAGTGTTCCTCCTTTAATCATTGGAATGTCAAAAGGTATTTAGGAAAATTTGTCACTTTGTCTTCACTAAAATTCTTAAAAGCAGGTAAAGAGAGAGGTTTTCTTCCTAAAATCAACATTGTATTTGTTTTTCCTATAGCATTTCAGTTATTCCTTTTAAAAATAGGAAACTTACAAGAAATTGCTTGTCATCTATTCCAACTTAGGAATTTTGCCAAGAGCTATTTGAGAGAGAAAAGCAAGAAATAAAAATACTGGGTGCAATTAACTAAGCCACTGAACTTACTAGTAGGAGAATCCTCAGTTTCCTCTACTTTTAAATAAGGATAACACTTTTACCTCACAGGAACGTATAAGAGATTAATATAGAATATTTGGCCAAGTGCTATTAAAGCTATGATGTTTTATGTAAATAGAAAGGAGGTTAATGCACATATAAAATTTCAGTCATCCATCCATCCATCCATCCATCCCTCTATTCATCCATGCAATCACCCATCTACCTACTCACACGCAACCATCCATCCATGTAACACCCAACCCCCACCCACCCATGCAACCATCAATTAATCCTGTGTCAGGCCCAACACTGTGGGGGCATACACAAGGTGAGCAAAATGGCCAAGGTCCCTGTTTTCAAGAAGCAGTCCAGTCTAGTTGAAGAATCGTCATTTAACAAGAATGCCACCCAAACATACAAAACCAAACTTGGGTAAGTGCTATGAAAAACCAAAACCAAAACCAAAACCAACCAACCAACAAAACAAGAAAACCACACAAGAAACTCTGAGAGATGTAAGAGTGTATGACCAGGTGGTGGGTTAAGGAAGACTTTCCTGAGGGTGTTGTGTGAGGCTAAGGCTAAGATTTGCAGGGTGTCCCTGGCTTAAGGAACAGTGTAGAGTCCTGGGGAGGCAGGCACACTTTTTTCCTGGTTTGGAAGGGTCTACCTGCTGGTATAGCACTGGACAGTATTGTCTCTCCCCTGCTATTGGATATTTTGGGTAGCCCCCAATTCTTATAAATGTAGGCTTTCATTGTGTTTGTGGTTATATCCTAGAGATATCTCTCAGAAAAGAAATACCAAACTCAGAGCAGCTCACTGGGAGAGAAAGAACTTATATAGGTTTTATCATGTGATGCCAATTACTTTTACACACATGGGACCAATTTATAGCGCCAAGATCGTGATACTGGTGTACCCATTGCTCCATAGCCCTGCCAAATGTCTTACTCAAGTGTTTCTATTTATTTTTGCTAGTTTAATAGGAGTGACAGTATTTTCAAGTTGTTTTAATCTGAATTTCTGTAATTGCCAGGAAGGTTGTATATACCACGCCATGATTTGCTGTCTGTGTTTTCTGATGTGTAAATTAACTGCTATGTTGCTTAACTTCTTATCCAAAGGAATCTGTGAGCAATGCAACTGCCAAGGTGTGGATATGGCCTGGCTGCTTCTGAGTTCCAGGCATTTGGTGGTAGTATTATTACATTCATCTTGTTTTAGGACAAGATGAATGCCTACTGGAAAGATCCATTATTTGGAAACTAGAGAAAACAGACATATGCAGAATACAGTTGTCTCCCCTTACTCATGGCAGGATATGTTCCAAGACCTCCAGTGGATGTCTAAAACTGTGAAGCGTCTCAAACCCTATAGATTAATGTTTTTTTTCCTACACATACATACCTATAATACAACTTTAATTTATAACTTAGGCACAGTAAGAGATTAACAACCCAGACTTATAATAAAATGGAAGAATTATAACAAAATACTATAATAAAAATTATGTGAATGCTCTCTCTCTCAAAATATCTTATTGCATATCTGAATTGCCAGCATCACTATTCTTGTGCTTTGGAACCACTGTGAAGTAAAATAAGCTCTACTTGAACACAAGCACTGTGATATCCTGATAATTAATCTGATTACTGAGCCAGTTACTAAGTGATTAACAGGTATCATATACAGCATGGATACACTGGTCAAGGGGTTGATTCATATCCCAAGTGGGATGGAGTGGGATAGTGTGAGACTTTATCACAATGCTCAGAATAATATGCAATTTAAAGCTTATAAATTTATTTTTTGGAATTCTTCCATTTAATATTTTTGAACTACTAGCAACTAAAACTGTGGAAAGTGAAAAGCACAGATAACAAGAGACTACTGTAATGAGCTGAGTTTCTCACAGGGCAAAAGAGAATTGATGGAAAGATGCCTGGAACAGTCCTGAATTTGCTTTCATGACTTTCAGAGGGCAGTTGAGGGCTTTCTCTTCATCTCATAAAAGTTGGTGGTGTAAAGGCCAAGACATGGGGACACAGAGTCTGCTCTCCGGCATTGCCTCTTATCCATGGGAGCCTTGCTGGCTCACAGACTTAAATCTGGGGATTTCAATTCCCACCTCTGCCACGTGAAATAGCACCACTAGCTGTGAGTGGGACGTGAGAAACCAAGATGGCGGCACTGGGTATGGAAATACTCTTGAGAGCACAACATTCTTGAATAGGAGGCCTTACTTAAGACAAGAGTGCCCCCAGAGGCCTTAAGTGTCTCTCAGGAAAGGCTGGCATCCCATGGCCATCAAACACACTCAGGAGTGTGTGCTCAGCTGACACTATCAGCAGCTTCCACAGGCTCCAGCCAAGGCAGAGAGGCCTCCTTCGCTGCTTCCCACCCTTTTATGAGTATCCTGCAAATACAAATTCTAGATCCACTGGATCACTCCGATGAAGGGCCTTCTTTAGCGTGGAGAGTGTGCATCCAGGATGGCTGTCCTTGGGCACTGACGCAGGGACACGAGTGGTGGCTTATCCAGACCTTTTCAGCTCCATGAGCCAGAGCAAATCCAAGAAAAGTAATAATAATAACAATAGTTATAAATATCCCTTTAACTTCAAGTTATTTGCCAGATTCGAAAGAGGAAATTAACGATTTCCCCACTGGGTTGTTTCTAAATTAATTTTGGCTCTCATTTATTTCCAACACTTAAAACAGCCCCAGCAAACCCTCTGGTGTGGACCTCTAACTGCTGGGTGGGGATGGACGCTGTGGTTTATCTAGGTCCTGGTTAAGCCTTTCCTGGCATTTCTGCGTTTTCCTGCTCCTCTCTGGGTGTAAAGCAATAAGCTGTTTTTCATGGCAACACAGAGAAACACTGACAAAATGTGCACCATGAACACAGGCTGTCTTATTAGACATGCAGGCCAGAGTTTGGCAGCTCTAGGAGGACCGCTGAGCAGCCAGGGAAATGGCTTTGCCAGGTCCAGCTTGGCTTGACTTTTGTTCTTTTAAAAGGACGTTGGAGCAGACCAGACCAGGCAGTCTGGCTTCTGGAACTTGGTTACCCAAACCAACAATACCCAAGGAGCCAGACGCTGGCCATGGAAAAAAAAGAAAGATGTGTGCTTCTCTGCAACCCTCTGTTGCCAACAGAGGTGGATTCTGGCAGCTTGAGAGCCAGGCAGTGCCGGGCCTAGAACATGCAGGGGTGGGGGTCACTGTCACTGGATCAGCTGTGGCTTCCATAAAGGTAGCAATGATATTAAAAACCCCCACTAGCCGGTGGGGGAGGCAGAGCACAAAGACACACAAAACAAAATGGCACAGAAGATGAGCACCCTAAAATGTCACTGCATGGCACCCAATAACCTGCTCACCAGCCCTGGAGGCAACCCATGCCCTGGTGGGATTATTACTTCCACAAGGTCACTGCCGTGGATGCCGGTAAAGTCAAGGGAACTTTTACATGTATCAAGTCCAGAAAGCACTCTTCTAATGCCTACCATTAGTAATTAAATATTCCAAACCCAAACTGTTAGCTCAATCCCATGGGATATTTGGAAAGGCAGGAAACCTTACCTCTGGCTCCTGAGTCATCCTTCCCTTCCGGACCTCTCCGTGCTACGCCCTCCTTCCTCTCTCCTGCCAGCAGCACCAAGGGAATGTGCCGTGGCAGGGTAGAGGCTGAGGGGCAGCCAGACACATCTACTCCAAGGCACTGGCCTTTGAAATTCACTTGAATCATAAAAATAACACCTGCTTTGGGGAAGCCCAAGGAATCCTTATGACTCAGGCTGTGCTGAAATTTCATTTCCTCTTCTGATTAGACCCAGAAAAGCCAAGGAGAAGAAAAGCAACATTGTCTTTTCTTTGTCTCCTCACTGGCAAACTTCCGTGCTCTTTGCCACCCTCCCCACACACGGTGGGAGTCACCCTGCAGGACAGATCACAGGCCGAGATGCTGACTGTTTCTGCTTTTAACCTCATGCCAAGAAAAACCACAGCTCTCAACCTCTGGTTCATGTGGGAATCACCTGGGGAATTTGTTAAACTTGGATGCTGGGTCCCATCTTAGATGTACGGATTTAATCAGTGAAGGGTGTGGCCTGAACATTGAGCATTTTAAAACTCCCAGGTATTCTGATGTGCAGAAAAGTGAGTTACTGGTCTACAGGAAATCTGGGAAGGACATTTAATAAATTGAAAAAGGGGGAACAGCTCTGGCTTCAGAAGATACAGGCTTTGGTCTGGGCACCGACCTTGTCTAGTATTTGTCATCTTTGAACAAGTAACGTAAATCTTAATACCTCAATATTTTCATCTGCAAAATACACTATTTCCCTGTGATTCTTACTGAGGTGCAGTGAGGACCAAATATGATGATAAAGGGCTGTGAAAAACATCAGTTATAAAACAAATGAAAGGGTTAGATGATCATTACTTCTTTTTGCATCATGAGGCTAATAATAATAATAATAACCAGTAATCACTGATTAATATTGAACATTTACTATGTGCCAGGCCCTGTACTAAATGCACAGCTGCCCTCCACAGTGGGTAGAATTCTCTCTGCTTTAAAAGTGAGAAAACCAACCAAGGCACAGAAGGGTAACAAGGTTCAGAAAGTAGAATGTCAGTATTTTTAGAAACAAGGAAATTAAGCCAGGCGGGTGGCACATGCCTGTAATCCCAGCACTTGGGAGGCTGAGGCAGGAGGATCGCGAGTTTAAAGCCAGCCTCAGCAATGGCGAGGCACTTAGCAACTCAGTGAGACCCTGTCTCTAATAAGATACAAAAAAGGGCTGGGGATGTGGCCCAGTGGTCAGGTGCCCCTGAGTTCAATCCCAGGTACAAAAAAAAAGAAAGAAAGAAAGAAAGAAAGAAAAAAAGAAAGAAGGAAATTAGCAAGAATAGTGGAAGGGTAAAAAAAAATACATATATATATATATATATAAAAAAGATGAGTGATAGGTTATAGATCAATGGTAGAATGCTTGCCTCGTATGTGCAAGGTCCTGGGTTCCATTTTCAGCACCATTAAAAAAAAAAAAGATGGGAAGAATAAACCAATTTGACAGATCCCATACAAATGTGAAGTAAGTGGCAGTCTTCTTTCAAAAGACACACACTCAGATAGGATAAAAACTGAACACAAAGAAAAAATAAAGAATATAGAAGTCTGAGAAAGCTTCTTCAAAGTTGACACAAAGAGAAAGAGGGCGATATGGCCATGGGAAGAGTAGATTAATTTAGTTTGTAGGACAGAGGCACCAATAGGACTAAAGTGTTATTTGATAAAATGAAAATCAATATCTGTAGGTGAACAGTCACAAACCACATCTGAGTAGATGTATATGTATGTACATTTGAACATATATAATTATGCCTCCAAATAAGTATAGTCTCTACAACTGTATTTAAGAGTCCTATAAAGCACAAATAAGGGCTTGAATAATAATATGACCTACAAGTTACACTTAGATAAAAAAAAAATAGAAATAAACAAATATTCAACTCAAAAAATCTGAAAAAGGAACTATAGCCAGGTTCCACATCCATTGTTTCTACATGTAGATTTAACCAACCATGGATCAAAATCATTTTAGAAAGACTGTGCACCAAGCATGTGCAGACTTTTCTTCTGGTTATTATTCCCTAAATAATTAGAAATAACAGCTAGTTATATAGCATTTGCATTGCATTATTATTCATGTAGAGATGATTTAATGTGCACAGGAAGATGCGCATAGGCTGTGCACAGGATTTAATGTGCACAGGAAGATGCGTATTTATGCTATGACACTTTGTGAAAGAGACTTGATCATATGTGGATCTGGGCATTGTGGGGGCTCCTGGAACTCAACTGGACAACAGTCATAGGTCCCTTAGGTTCTAGCCATGTGCCAGACATTGCTGTTAGAATGCGACAATAGTACCACATTTAATTGTCAAGAATACTTCTAAGACAGGTGCTTTTTTCTTTTTCCAGATGAAGAAAGCAAGACACACAGAGGGAGAAAGTACCAGACAGCACCAGAGCAGCAAAGCCTGGAGCCCATACCAGAAGCGGGCAGTCTAGTGCCGGCGCCTTGCTGTGACTTCACCATCAGCAACCGAACACGCAAAGAGGACTATGAAGAGGAGTTAGTACAGATGAAGCTGAAATTAATGAAATACCGATAAAACAAATCATAAACATAAGTAAAATGTAGCAAATTCCTCAATAGGACCATTAAAATACATATAATCGTTGGCTGTTTAGATTTAAGTTTTTTAGAGGAAAAAGTAAGAGAAAAAAACTTCAGCATCGTACACGAAAAGAGAAATCTAATTACAAATCCAGAAAAAGAGAGTTACAGGGAAAATAAAAGCAGTGCCATGAGGGAAAATTCAAAAATATAAAAGGAATGAATGATTTTCTACCAAAATTCAGTCTCCTTAGTTACATGTAAGGGAATTGACCAATGACTTCAAAAAATAAAGACATGCTTTATCTAATTAACTTTAACATAAATATCCCCTATAAAACATTCCCAGATTGTAATAAAATAGAAAGTTCCCCAAATCATGTGAAACAAGCATAATCTTACATCAAATTGCATTAAAACAATAACAGTAAAAAACTATAGATCAAGTCATCTTCAAATATGGATATAAAAACTGTCAATAAAGTGTCAGTAGCCGAAATCTAGCAGCTAAAGGCAAAACAAAACAGCTAGTGTTTATTATAGGAAATCAAGGTTAGGTAACAACGATCATCATCATATTAAATCAATAAAATAGAAAAAACTGTATGAATATATCAATAGTGATGAAAAAGAGATTTGACAAAATCCAACATCCTTTCTGTGATGGTTTGGATTTTAAAGGTCTCCACAGGCTCATGTGTTAAAGGCTTGGTGCTCAGCTGATGGTGCTACCAGGAGCCTTTAGGAGCAGGGCCTAGTAGGAGGAAGTTAGGTCACTGGGGGCTTGCCCTTCCTTGAATGGGTATTGGGTCCCTGGCCCCTTTCTCTAGGTTTCCTGGCCACCATGACACAGCAGCTTTGCTCCACTATGTACTCCTAGCCACAATGCGTTGCCTCACTACAGGCCAAAGTGACAGTGCCAGGTGAGCACGAACTGAAATCTCTGAAACCAGGAGCCAAAATAAACCTTTCCTTCTTTTAAGTTGTTTATATCAGGTATTTTGTCACAGTGACAGAAATCTGAGTAACACACTTTCCTAATAAAAACTCGAAGCAAAAATGAAAGCATAGGATCTATCTAAATATGAGAATACACTTACTAAATGCCTATAGCAATTGTTTGTAAATTGCTGACACCAAGACCTTTAAAATTAGGAACAAGATAGACACATCTGCTATCATCATGATTATTCAACTTTCTAAATTTCTAGTGATACACAGTAAGACAGAGAATACAATAAATGTCATAAATACTGAAAAAGAATAGACAAAACTTATTTTCAATTTGCAGATGACTTAATCATATACCTAAAAATCTCAAGGAACTACTAAAAACTACCTGAATTCATAAGGGAAGATGGAAGGGCTGGGGTTGTGGCTCAGTGATAGAACACTCACCTAGCATGTGCCGGACACTGGGTTCGATCCTCAGCACCACATTAAAATAAAATAAAATAAAATAAAATAAAATAAAATAAAATAAAATAAAATAAAATAAAATAAAATAAAGGTATTGTGCCCAACAAAAACAAAAATATTAAAAAAAATAAGGAAAGATGGTAAGGTGACTGTCTAAAACATAAAAAAAACAAAACAAAACAAAACAAAACAAAACAAAAAACTTTTCTCCATCCTAGCACCAGTAACATCAGGATGGAAAAGGAAATGGGAAATATATATCTCCCAATGAAATTGAGGCAAAAAACAATAAAAAACAAAAACAAGAGAGTTCCAAGATCTTTAGGAGGAAAAAAATAAAATCTAATTAAATGATATAAAATCTGCATAAGCAGAGTGACCATGGGAATTATACAAAATTGAACAGTGTCTAAAATCTAAGAAAAAAAAAAACAAAAGTAGAAAACTTGCATTAACAGATTGTAAGACTTAACTGAAATGTCTGTAATCAAAGCAGTGTGGTATTTGCCAGAAAGAGAGGAAGGGGCTGGTGTAGCAGTACTTGCAAACCCAAAATGTATACAAATATGCATAGCAATGCCGATGGTGACATTTCAATCCAAAGGGAAAGGGAAGCTTTACTTAAAAACTATGCTGGATTTCTTAACAGCAAATGAGATAATCAAGAACGTGAAGAGAGGGCCTACACAATGGGAGAAAATCTTTGCCACCTGCACCTCGGAGAGAGCATTAATCTCCAGGATATATAAAGAACTCAAAAAACTCAACACAAAAAAACCAAGTAACCCAATCAATAAATGGGCTGAGGATCTGAACAGATACTTCACAGAAGAAGAAATACAAATGGTCAACAAATCTATGAAAAAAATGTTCAACATCACTAGTGGATAGAGAAATACAAATTAAAACTACTCTAAGATTTCATCTCACTCCAGTCAGAATGGCAATTATCAAGAATACAAGCAACAGTAAATGTTGGCAATGATGCGGGGGAAAAGGTACACTTATATATTTTTGGTGGGACTGCAAGTTGGTGCAACCACTCTGGAAAGCAGTGTGGAGATTCCTCAGAAAACTTGGAATGGAACCACCATTTGACCCAGCTATCCCACTTCTCAGCATATACCCAAAGGACTTAAAATCAGCATACAACAGTAACATGGCCACATCAATGTTCATAGCACCTCAATTCACAATAGCTAAGCTAAGCAATGGAACCAACCTAGGTGCCCTTCAACAGATGACTGGATAAAGAAAACATCACACACACACACACACACACACACTGGAATATTACTCAGCCATAAAAAATGAAATTATGGTATTTGCAGGTAAACGGATGGAACTGACCTGGAGACTACCGTGCTAAGTGAAATAAGCCAATCCCAAAAAACCAAATGCCAAATGTTCTTTCTATATGCACCTGTTGACACACAATAGGCAGTGAACGGGTGAGGAGTAGAGGTTCACTGGATTGGACAGGGGGGAATAAGGGGAAAAGAGGGGAGATGGGAATGGAAAAGACAGTAGAATGAATCAGACATAACTTTTCCTGTGTTCATATATGAATACATGACCAATGAAACTCCACATCACATACAACCATAAAAATGGGAAGTTATCCTCCATGTATGTATAATCTGTCAAAATACATTCTACTTTCATGTATAACTAAAAAGAACAAATAAAAAAATTACGCTGGAGGGCCACCCTTATAGTCTCTCCTTGCCTTGTGGGAGCTCTGTGTCTTTTCTTCTTACGTGAATAAGTCCTACTCTTTTATGTTCAAAATTAACTAATAAAAAAATTAAAACTATGTTGGAATAACTGGCCATTCATCTAAAGAGACAGACGCGAGAGCCTCCCTCCCTCATACAACACACAATGGTAAGAACCAAAATAAACAAACAAACAAATAAATAAAGTTTAAAAATGTAAAAAAAAACTAAGTGAATAAAAGTATCAAAAATTCTTCAGGAAAGTATTTATATAAAAGTGGCTAGGAAATACCCTTTCTATACAACCTGGATGCCATAAAGAATAGAAACATATTTGATCATATATTCTTTTTTTTTTTTTTTTGGTACCAGGGATTGAACTCAGGGGCACTTGACCACTGGGCCACATCCCCAGCCCTTTTTTGTATTTTATTAGAGACAGGGTTTCACTGAGTTGCTAAGTACCTTGCCATTGCTGAGGCTGGCTTTGAACTCACGATCCTCCTGCCTCAGCCTCCCAAAGTGCTGGGATTACAGGCGTGTGCCAACGCGCCGGCTTGATCATATATTCTTAAATCTTTGTTATCAAAAAAGATAACAGACAAAAGAAAAATAATGGGCTGGGAAAAATATTGGCAACATATAGGATCTACAAAGGCTTAAAATCCCTAATATATGAAAGACGTTCCAAAGTAGAAAGGAAGACATAAAGATCCTTAGAAAAATAATCAACAAACATTAATGGGCAGCTCATGTAAGGGGAATACGTGGGGCTTATGAACATTTGAAAAAATATTCAGTGAGTATTAATAATTGAAACACTTAATAGATATCATTTCACCTAGCAGGTTGACAGGAATGAAGAGGTTCTGGGATATCAAATGCTGGCCAAGGATATGGAGAATCCCAGATATTGCTGGTGAAAGTGTGAATGACTACCATGTGTTTGGGGCTGTGATTCCAAAGCAGTCTATTTCTAGAACTCTCATTATAAGCAAATACACCCTAGCAGACCAGGCTATAGACCACAAGGCCCAAACCAGGAATATTCCGAAGGTGAACCCATTAAAGAAGGGCTGAGTCCACTAAGCTACACTGACTCTACACATCTAAGGCACGTATTTAAAACAATGGATTGCAGCCACCTCGACTGGTCCAGAATGAGTCTGTGAACGAGTAATAAATTTTAAGGAGCCAAGTTGAAGATGACATAAATAATGCAATGTTATTCATGTTATTAACATAGAAAACTCACTAAACCAAGCCCTAGAGAGGTTTATAAATGCTTTTATGGCTTTGCCTAGGGAAAGGTGTGAAGAGATCCTTACCAGGTTGCTAAATTATTTATTCAAAGAGGGAAGGATTGTAATTTTCATGACTTCTCTCCTTTGTTTTCACTTGTTACAATAAACACATATAACTTATTTAATTTAAAAATTTAATAAAGGAAAGTTAAAAAGCAGTAAACAATTATGGCCTATTTAACCAATTCTGGGAAAATGCCCAAAGAAGCCCTCGAGAAAACAGTACATGAGACCCGGGGTGGGCTCCCCGCCCGCTGGCGGTGAGTACTCACGGATTTCCTTGGACAACTGCTGGGCAAGGCGCTTGCTTCGATGAAATACTTCCTGAGGAGATGCTTGCTGGGGTCAGGACTGTCCAGTAGGATGTAGGAACAGAAGAAAGCCCCGTGTCTAAGCAGGAAGATGGCAATGTCTTCGTTCCCTAAGGGACAGAACGGAAAGCCAAGGGCATTCCCACGTGGACCACACCACCGTTGTCCAAAGGGCCAAGTCCACCACAGGGGACGGAAGCCCAGCAGTTCTCAGGCTGGGTGAGCTTCTCTGTGACCTCCCCAGATGCATCGAGAGGACCCCATGAGGGTACTGAGAGCATCGCTGTGAGACTCTGCCCTTTGGAGCGCCTCATACAAGGGTGCCACTTGGCACAGTCGGTCCCCATCACTGAAATCCCCTGACAAGGGAAGAGGGAGGGTGGGTGGAGGGAGGGAGGGTGACAGCAGGGAGGCGTCCCCACAGAGGTGCCTGCACAGTTGGGCGGGGGCGAAGCCATAGCCCCACATCTGGAAAAGGGACGGTTCTCGGGGCGGGACCCACCTGACTTGATGGCTGCGTAGAGGGGCAAGCGGACGATGACGGGGAACTCGTTCTTCCTCACCGCGTAGCTCTCTGGGTCGGCCCCGTGCGTCAGCACCAGGAGCTTCACCACCCCCAGGTGCCCCCGCTGGCAGGCCAGGGCCAGCATCCAGTTCAGCAGCCGCTGGTGGCTGCAGGGACCTGGTGAGAGGCGACAGGACAGAGGGAAGGTGGCACTGAAGGGTACTGGCTGCTCCCACGCTTGACCACGAATAAAACCGAGCTGTTCCGTTTCTAGCTGAAAGTTGCTTCTGTTGGGTGGACAGTGTTTTCTGGAATTGTCCATCTGAGTTGTAGGTGATGTTTCCCCATGTCATTATAAATCCACCTGCTGGCCGGGCGCGGTGGCACAGGCCTGTAATCCCAGCACTTGGGAAGCTGAGGCAGGAGGATCGCGAGTTCAAAGCCAGCCTCAGCAATGGAGAGGCACTTAGCAACTCAGTGAGACCCTGTCTCTAAATAAAAAAATTACACAAAAAAAGGACTGGGGATGTGGCCCAGTGGTCGAGTGCCCCTGACTTCAATCTTTGGGGAAAAAAAAAATCCACCTGCTGGTCAAATAATGCCAAGTAAAGAAACGCATGAATCACAATGACACTCACAACTCACAGTGTGGGATCTTAACTGAATTTTAAAAGAAAGTAAAATTGGAAATTAAGAATAGAATGAACTTCTCCAGTATTGTGGTATTCTCTCTGGGTAGTAGGATTGTGAACATTACCTGGACCCTCGACGTCCCCATATTGACTTTGCCCCTAAAGCAGCATTACAAACAAGAATCAAGCTCTGGAGACAGGCGGTTTAGGGTTAAACTATTTTTGCCATGTCATTTTGAACAAATTCCTTAACTGCTCTCTGCCTCAGTTTACCCATCAGTAAATGGGTATAATAACACTCATTGTCCAAAGCTTAATGTGAGAATTATACAGCATAATATATACAGAGTGCCTGAATCAATGAATCTAATTCATTATGTTACATTATCACGTCATTAGAGTACTAACACTGCTCTGCTCTTCCAAATTTTCTGTGATAAGTAATAATTAAAAAAAAAAAAAAAAGCCTTGACAAAATAAGTTAGATCTAATTCTGCAGTTTAAACCATTTAGAATTACTCCCTGAAAGAAACGCCTACTTAATTCTAGGATGAAATAGCTTTAGCACATTGAATGAACAGGGACAGCGTGGGCTGAAGAATGACAACATCTTCACATTCAAAATAGCACAGTGTCTTCTGGACCTGGTTGCCATGGAGAAATGACCTCATCTTCTGAATCTTCCCAGCGCCATCATGACATTTTCTCTTTTAGAGTTGTTAAGTTCTTAAAGATCAAAGTGTCCCCGGGCATGGAGAGGGCAACCTGCCCCTCCATGATAGGACACTGACCAGCAAATGGAGAGGAGGATGGAAGGGATTAGAATTTACCACAGAAGGCATCTGGCATAGTGTTTGGGCTGTTGCTGGTGTTAAGTAAATGTCCCTTATTCTACTGCTAACTAGAATAAATGATTCAAGACATATTATCAGAAATTCATTCATTTACTACGTGATATCTAAGTAAGACAAATACAGTAAGTGTGATGCTAACATCTGTGGAGATGTAGATGTGTCAATCTCAGGTGGCAGGTGCTATATTTCAAAACCACCATTTTAAGATGAGGAAACCAAAGCTCAGAGAGGTTGGAAATTTGTTGAAGGTCCTGGAGTTGGTAAGAGGGCAGAGTCAAGACTTGCTTTGTAAATAAACCACAGGGTGTTCCATTAACCACACAAAACCCCTGCCTCTGTTCTCTGAGTCCTAAATCCCACACTCAGAGAGAGCCCGGTTTTGGTATCCACCCTTCCTCCTCTGTGATGGCCAGCAACCAGGAACTACATTATAACATGCTTCAAAGGACACTCTCATCACCCCGCCCCTCATCTCCTGTGCCCCTAGCTACCTTTTGTCTTGGTCCTACTTAACTCCTGACCATGGCTGCCTTCCTCCTCTAGCTTGGGAATTCCCAGAAAGCACACAGAGCCTGCTTCCTTTCTACCTCAATTTCCCCTGCTTGGCCAGGAACTATTAAAGGCCTAGAATAACTTTAAGAAAAAAATCTCCATGGCTCTCAAGTTCCAAAGGGTGCTCAATACTTGGCAAACATTCAATAACTATGAGCTGTATGATTAAGTGATGGAGTCAGCTGGTGTAGATTTTGGGGGGCTAGAACAGGGCCAGTCTTGGGGATCCCTGAAGAGAGCATTGTCTTTTGGCTCCTACAGGGTGCCCAGGCTCCTTCCTGCCCGCCTATGTCCTGCCTCCCCCAGTCTGCTTCTTACGGGTCCTAAGACTGCTTTGAGTCCTGTCTACAACCTTATTTATTCTCCAGACACATGAAGGGAGTGACAGCTTGGAAGTACCTATGATCATAGATGTATCTCAAAGCACATAGTTGGACACCCCCAACAGGACTGCTACATGATGTGTGGGGCCCAGTGCAAAATGAAATAAATGGGACCCTTTGGTTAAAAAATATGAAAAATTTTAAGATGGAAACCATAGGGTATTAAACCAATCATGGGAGCCCTTCTAGTGCACAAAGCCAGCCCTGCTCCCAGACAAAATCCCAACTTTCAAAGACCATTGCAAGGGTCTGTTTCAACCTACAGCTGTAGTGATACCAGCCTGAACTTGCCATAATTACTAAGCCAAAGTCACCATGGGAAATTACAGGAGACCAGGATGCCCTGAGTCTACCAGAGGGAGAATCACAAATGCAACACAGCATGGTACATCCATACAATGGAATATTATTGTCACTGAAGGAGCTATGAAGTTATGAGAAGACACAGAGGAACCTTAGGTGCATATCACTAGGTGAAAGAAACTGATCTGAAAAGGCTGTATACTGTATGATTCCAATCACATGACACTCTAGAAAAGGCAAAACTATGGAGACAGTAAAAAGAGATGAGTGGTAGAATGCCTGTAATCCCAGTGGTTTGGGAGGCTGAGGCAGGAGGATTGCAAGTTCAAAGCCAGCCTCAACAACTTAGAGAGGCCCTAAGCAACTTAATGAGACCCTGTCTCAAAATAAAATATAAAAAAGGGCTGGGGATGTGGCTCAGTGGTTAAGCACTCCTAGGTTCAATCCCTGGTACCAAAAAATAAAAATAAAAAATAATAAAAAATAAAATAAAATAAACCAGTAATTTTCAAGGGTTCGGGGGAAGAAGGGAGAGAGGAACAAATGAAGAACAGGGGATATTTGGGGCCGTGAAACTATTCTATATAATAATGGTGGAGAGATGTCATTATATGTTTGTAAATGCACAGTCTATGAAAAAAACCCTAGTATTAGCTATGGACTTTAATAATAATGTTTTGATGTTAGATTATTAATTGCAACAAATGTAGCAGACTAATATAAAATGGGGAAACTGTGTAGGAGGAAATGTGGAAACTTGTACTTTCCTATCAATTTTTCCTGTAATCCTAAGGCTGCTCTAAAAAGATAATTTATTAATTTAAAAAAAGCTTTCTTGATCTATATCTTTATTATCTCCCCCATGAGCTAATGGGAGCGAGACATGGGATTGGTGCTGTGGTTGCCAGGCAGTTTTCACTTACATTGCCAGCTGGATGCCCCAGACTTACACATCTCATTGGTGAAAGCATGAAGAAATGAGGATTTCTGGTTGAAACGTAAGAGGGCCCTTGAGAGGTGGTAAGGAGCTCACGTGCTCTGATTTACCTGCTAAGGACTCTAGCAATTCATGTACGACTTCAGTGTGCCCAAAATGTGCCGCCACCACGGCTGGGTTGTCATCGGTAGGTTCTGTTGGCAACTCCACCAGTTTCTCGGAGAGTAGATACCGGACCATCTCCAGATCCCCATGGGCTGCTGAGATGCTCAGAAGTTGCCCCTGGTCAAAACAGAATAGTGCTTCAATGAGACCAGCTGTGTCTGGAATTGCCAAGTGAATCAGCTTTAAATGTTTCGCCAAGCCTGTGGGCAAGACTGGTGCTTTTCTGCCCAGGATGACAACGTCTGCCACCAGCAGCCGTGTAGGCTGGAAACATGGCTGTTGGAAGTGAGAGGAGGAGAGTGGAAGTTCACTGGGACTTCAAAAACCTAGTACAAAAGGGTAAACCAGCTCATTAATAATTTTATGTTGATTACATTCTGAAATAATGATTTTTAATCTAAGTATAGATAGATGTTCCTTGACTTATGATGAGCTTATGTTCCCAATAAACTTATTGTAAGCTCAAAATGCACAGAACCCATTGAACCTATGAACACCCTCGCTTAGCAATGCAGCACACTGTACAGTGCCAGCTGTTTCCCCGCCTGACCCTGCAGCCCACTGGGAGCTGTAGCTCACCACTGCTGCCCAACATCACAAGAGAGGATGGAACCACATATCGCTAGCCTGAGAAAAGAGAAAAATTCAAAATTCAAGTACAACTTTCACCGAATGCATATGATCTTCACACCATGGCAAACTCCAAAACTCATTTCAGCCTTTGAAAATTAGAGACTGCCTGTATTCAGGTTAAATGAAATAATGTTATTAACATTTCTTCTGTTTCCGTTTACTTCCTCACTGTGGCTTAGGAAATTTGTTAATGCTAATGTGGCTCACATTCTATTTCTACTGGACAGCACTGCTCTCAACCATCTGCTTCATAAGCACAGGGACCACATGAGTGTCCCCTCTCAGCATGGACCCAGGGCTCAACTGCCAACTGATTCAGGTTGATTGCACCTTACAAAGAGAAGGCAGACAAGCTCTGTGCAGGACCATTTTGTAAGGTATTTGTAAAAGAAATGTGTCAGGTGAGGGCATGCCACAGATCTGAATCCAGGGACAAAGATCATCTGGGAATATGCAGTGGGATTCTTGATTGGTAGTCCAGAGGAAAAGGGGATAGGGTGGAGACTGGACCTGAGCCTAAGTTCCTACTTCATCCCAGACATTTTGATAGGTAAAAACTGTACTGAGGCAGGAAGAATGCTAATACATGGACAGGGCATAGAGGTTCTGAGAGGGTTCATACCTTGCTCAAGTTCACATAGCCCAGAAGTGGCTGTCATGGACTAATGTAAAAATGGCCCTGACTTTTCACAGGCTCCCTGGGTCTGCAGAAAGTCTGCTCAGATGCAGGTTGGATAAGTATGTGAAGTGTGCAACTGCATCACTGAACCTTTATGTATGTCCTCCTGGAATGTGGCTGCTTCCTGTGGACTTGACCATCAGCATCTTCAAGGAAGCATGTAGGGAACCCAAGTTGGAATGAGACAACCAGTGGCATCAGCAACAATTATGGAGGACCTACTGTGTGTAAGAGGCACTGCAGAGCACAGAGGATGGCAGAGGTGCCTCCTGGCTTCCGTAAATTTAAAGTTAAGTTCAAGGCAGGAATGTGCATTAAAGAACCACCAACAAGCACATGTTATTTGCTGAACAGTTTAGAAAATAAGTGTCTTGGAGTAAAGGATGTAGCTCAGTGGTAGAGCACATGCCTTGTAGGTGGGAGACTCTGTTTGATCCCCAGCACTGCAAAAAGAAAAGAAAAAAGAAAACAAGGGCTTGTTAGGGTGAGATGGGCGGAAATGGGCAAATGGAACCCAAGGAAGGGAACTGATATTTGTCAAGCTCCAACCATATTTAAGATGCATCACTGAGTACTTCATGTGGTCACCCTGATCCTCATACCAGTCATGCAATGTTGTTATCTGTATTTCCATCTTGTAGATGAGGAAGTGAAAACTTTATGATCAGATCCCACCACCTCCCCACCCCAAATTGAACCGGAGCCTGTGCAGCTCCAAAGCCCATGTTCCCTTCATTCCATCCAAGATTTCCTGGAAAAGGTGGGATCTGAAGGACAATTCAGTTTCTGTAAGTGGAATGAATGGGTTGCAATAGGAGATGACAAGTGGGACAAGGGACACTTTCAGGGGATGGAATGATTTGGAGGACAGTAGAGAGTTATGCATTTAACATGACCAGACAAGAAAAACCTACTGCCCGCTGCTCTGCCCAGGGTGGGGCCCGTTAGCCCTGCCATTCCAGTAAAGCACTTGCATTATGGAAAAAAACCACAGTGATTGATTAAACGACTAATACGACTAACAGCCGTCTAGACTCCAGTCGGTTATAGGCTTAAAAGCTCCATCCTCAAGAGGTGGTAGGAGATCTCACAGAGCCAGCCCAAGGTCAAGAGCGACCCAGAAGGTGGGAGGAGCTGGAGCTGATTCTCTGGCTGGAGATAGCTCAGAGGCTCTGGAGTATGTATTTATTTTAGTTTAGTAAAAAATAAAAAATAGATGACTTCCACCAACCAACCCTCCTCTGCAAAGGAAAGCTCTCTCATGAGCCTTCCAGAACATGTTTATCCATACACACTCACAGGTAGTCTGTGCAAAACCAAATGTTCTTTTTACCTAACTCATTGTAAATCTTTTTATCAGTTTATTACATACCTAGAAGAGTAAAAAAAAAAAGAAGTGTTCAGTTTCATGAACTCCCACTTGATCACACCCATGTGACTGGTCCCAGACCAAGCAGCAGAAGAGTGTCCTGAGCCCAGAAGGACCACTGCATCTGCTTCCTGTCACTGCCCTAACAGGAGGGATCACTATCCTGACTTCCCACACTAAACATTCATTTTTGCCAGTTCTCAAATGCTATAAAAGTGGACTTATATTTCACTTTTTAAAAATCTTTTCACTGTGAAATAACTAGAGATTCACAGGATGTTGCAAAAAATAGTACATGAAGATCTGATTATCCTTCATTTGGTGTTCCCCAATGGTAACATCTTACCATTATCAAAACTGGTAAGACCATGTTAGTAAGATGTGTGTATACAGCTCTGACACTGTATCACACGTGTAGACTTGTGTCATAACCACAATACAGACACGGAACTTTCCTTCACCATGGGAATCTCCCTCATGCTACACGTTTCGAGTCTCAACCACTCTCCTCTCCACATCCTGAGCTCCAGGCAAACACTAATCTCTCTTCCATCTCTGTCATTTTGTGGAATTAAAAGTGGAATCTACAGGACATGACCTTAGGAGCCTGGCTTACCTTCCATTCCACATAATGCCCGTCAGACTGACTGAGTTGCTGTATATTTCCGTAAGTATCTTTATATTGCTTAGTAGGACTCTGGTATGTTTAACCCCTCACCAGCTGAGAGTTTTTGATTACATTTTAGTCTGTGACTATTACAAATAAAGCTGGCACTCATTTTTGTGGGTACTTAAGTTTCATTTTTCCAGAATAAATGTTCAGTTCAACTGCTGGCTCATAATGTAAGTGTGCTTTTAGTTTTTTAATATACTACTAAACCATTTCCAGAGTGTCTTCATCACTTGACATTCTCACCAGCAATGTCTGAGAGATAGTTTCTTTGTATTCTCACCAGATTTTTTCCCCCACTATTTAGTCATTACAATGGGTTTACAGTGATTTCTCATCATGATCTTAATTTGCATTTTCCTAATGGCTAATGATGTTGAACAGCTTTTCATGTGCTTATTTGCTCCCTATATATCCTGTTAAGACAAACATTTCTTCATGAATTCATTCATTTCCTAGCTGGATTTTTTTGCTTTTCAATGTTAAAGTTTTTAGAGTTTTTTTTTTTTTAATATCTTCTACATATGAGAACTTTGTCAGGTGTATAGTTAGCAAATATTTTCTCCCTGTCTATAGCTTGTCTTTTTATCCTCATAACAGAAATTTTTTCACAGCAAAAGTTTCTAATTTTGAATAATCTGATTTATCAACTTTTTCTTCTATGGATTGCTTCATTCACAGATTTTCTATATAGACCATCCTCACAAATAGAGGGAAGTTTTAGTTTTTTCCTCTCAGATATATTTCATTTCCTTGCCTTATTGCACTGGCTACGACTTCCAGTAGT
Source organism: Tamias sibiricus (assembly GCA_025594165.1). Classification (NCBI taxonomy): domain Eukaryota; kingdom Metazoa; phylum Chordata; class Mammalia; order Rodentia; family Sciuridae; genus Tamias; species Tamias sibiricus. The sequence goes on from CM046659.1 coordinate 140,422,305, forward strand.
ACACTGAATAGTACCTTGTTGAATATAACTATAACTATTCTTGAATGGAACTTTGGGTACTGTATTGAGAGTGAACATCCTTGCCTTGTTCCTGATCTTAGGGGAAAGAGGTCTTTCACCATTGCTATGGGTTGAATATGGTTTGTCCCCTCCAAAACTCCTATAGAAACTTGCTTGCCATCGTGGTGGTGATGGGAGGTTGTGCCTTTAAGAGGTGATTAGGCAGGGATTGATGCCTTTATCAAGTGAGTGGGTATGTTCTTAGAAGACCAGGTTGTTATTGGGCGAGCCTGCCTCTTGTGTTTCGTCTCTTCCACATGCATCTGCCTGTTGTTTGCTTTTCTGTCATGTTACAATGTAGCTAGATGATCTTGCTAGACTCCGGAACCATGATACAAAAAACTCTATTCCTTATAAGTTACCCAGTCTTGGGTATTTTGTTACAGTAATAGAACACAGACTAAGACCACCATCAGGTATGGTGTTAGTTGTATTTTATAGATTTTATGGATTTCTTTTAGATGAAGGAAGTTCCCCTTTATTCTTAATTTTCTGAGAGTTTTTAAGTTCATGAATGGGTACTGAATTTTTCAAATGCTTTTTTCTGCATCAATTGATGTAGTAAAGCAAATTTTCTTCTTTGGTCTATTAAACTGATTATTATGGAGGATTAAACTGATTATTAAATACAGAATCAGCCTTATATCCCTGGAATTAACCTGCCTTGGTCATGGTGTGTATAATTCTTTTCATTTACTGCTGGGTTTTTGCATCTATATTCATGATGGAGGTTGCTTTTTCCTTTTTTTGTCACTTTTATACTGTCTTTGTCTAGTTTGGGGATTGGGGTAATATTGGCTTCATAGAAATGTTGGAATGTATTCCCTCCTATTTTCTGGAAGAGATTGTGGAGAATTCTACAGTGAAATCATCTGATCTATAGATTTCTTTTTTAGGAGGTTTAAAATTACAAATTGAATTTCCTTAATGGTTAAAGAATTATTCATATTATGTGTTTCATATTGAATAAGTTGTGATAGTGTCTACTTTTGAAAGTTTGTCCATTTCATCTAAGTTGCCAAATTTATGTGCATAGAGTTGTTCATAGTGTTCCTCTATTAACCTTCCAACGCCTCCAGGATCTGTAATTTATATTTCCTGTTTCCTTCCTTATATTGGTGATTGTCTCTTTTCTCTTGTATTTTCATTTTCATTCAGTTATTTTTTTTTTAAATTCCTTTGAAACTTTCTCTTTGATCCATGGATTCTTTTAAAGTATGTGGTTAGTTTCCAGTCCTTGGAGATCTTCCCATTATCTTTTTGTTATTGATTTCTATTTTGATTCCACTAAAGTTAGAGAACACATTCTATATGATTTCAATTATTTTATATTTCTTGAGGTTTGTTTCATAGCCAAGGTTATTGGCTTATCTTGATATATGATCTGTGGACATTTGAAAAGAATGTGTATCTACTGCTATTGGATGGACTGTTTTATAAATGTCAGATTCTGTTGGTTGATAGTGTTGTTCTGTATTCTTGATGATTTTCTGTTTAATTGTTCTATCAATTGTTGAGAGAGAGTGTCAAAACCTCTAACCCCTAACTACAATTGTGGACTTATTTAGTTCTCCTTTCAGTTATATCAGCTTTTGTTTCACAGTTTTGTTAGCTCTGTCATTTGGTGCATATGCATTTAAGACCGTTACGTTTTCTTGGTGGATCAAGACCTTTATCATTATAATCCTATGTGTTCATGGTAATTTTTCTTGCTCTGATATCTACTTTTCTGGCATCCCTATAGCCCCTCTTACTTTCTTTTGATTAATGTTTTCATAGTATATCCTCTCCCATCCATTTTCTTTCTTTCAACCTTCATACATCATTGTATTTTAAATTTTTTTTTTTTTTTTTTTACAGACAGTATACAATTGCTTATGCTTTTTTATCCGCTCTGCTAAACTCTGTCTTTAAGTTCATGTATTTTGGCCATTTGTGTTTAATATAATATTTAGATGTTAAGGTTTAAGTGTACTGTATTATTTTGCTTGATTGTTTTCTGTTTGCTTCATTTTTTCTGTTTGCTTCTGCTTCATTTTTCTGTTTTTATTTCCTGTCTTCCTGTGAGTTCCTTAAAAATTTTTGAATTTCATTTTGATTAATCTATAGTGCTTTGAGCATATCTCTCTGCATAGTTTTTTTTTAGTATTTGTACATATTACATGTTATATTATACATATAATACATAGACACACATTATATCATAGACACATAACTTATCAAAATCTACTGTTTTCAACATTTTACCATTTTGAGTGGAGTATAAAAACCTTGCCTCTTTGTATCACTTTATCCTCCTTTATTTATAAAATAATTCTCTTAAACATTTTCTTTCTATATATTAAGAACTATATTTGGCAATGTTATGATTTTTGCTTCAATTTTCAAACAATTTAAAGAATTAAAGATGAGAGAGAAAACTTATTTTATTTACCCATATTTTTTTGCTCTTTCCATATTCCCCTCTTCTTTCTGGATGTTCTAAGTTTCCTCTTTTTGTCATTTTCTCTCAGTCTAGAAAATTTCCTTTAGACATTCATTTAGGGTAGAGCTTCTGGAAATTAATCCTTTTAGTTTTCCACGATTCCCTTCATTTCCATTATTCCCTTCATTCCTCAAGGCTATGTTCTGATATGTGGCATTTTGGGTTGACCTTTTTTTTTTCTCCTTTCAGCACTTGAAAAACTGTGCCATTTTCTTCTAGTCTTTTGGTTTCTGATGAGGAATTCACTGTCATTTGAAATTTTTTCCCCCTGTAGTCAATATTTCTCTCTGGCTCCTTCCCAATTTTTTCTCATTTTGTTTTCATAAGTTTGACTGTGATATGTTTGGAATGGATTTCATTAGATTTATTCTGTTTGAGATTCATTCAGCCTCTTAAATCTGTTTTACAATTTACTTTCTTTTGGCCATTTTTCAGAAGTTTTCAGTACTCTTTCAGTCCTGCCTTCTTTATACTCACTCTCCTTCTTGGACTTTGATGACATGAATATTAGCTATCTAGTTAAAATTCTCACGTTTCTATGAGAATCTGCTCATTTATTTTCAGTCTATTTTTCTCTTTCCCTTTCTTTTTCCAGATTGGGTAATTTTCATTTTTCTACCTTCAAAGTTTACTGATTCTTTCCTTTATCTTCTCTATTCTAGAATTCAGATGATCTTTTTTTTTTTTTTAAACTTCAGTTATAATATTTTTAAGTTCTAAAATTTCCATTTTGTTCTACTGGTATCTTGATTTTTTTGCCAAAACGTCTCTTTTCTGTGATTTTCTTTTCATTTATGTGTGCTCATACTTTGGAAGCATTTTTATGATGTCTGCTTTAGAATCCTTGTCAGATATTTTTAACTTCTGAGTCATCTTGCTGTTGGTGTATGTTTGTTGTCTTTTTTCATTGAGTTTGAAATTTTTCTAGTTCCTCATATGAATTTTTTTGTCTTGTCTCTCTCTCTCTCTTTTTTTTTTCCATTAGGACATGGGAATTTGGGGTAATATATTTTAAGACTCTGAATCTTATTTAAGTCTTGAGTATAGACTCTACTAACTGCTCTGGTGGGTCAACAGGGGTGCCAGCTCATTACTCTACTAGAATTGGTTAACATCTTAAGGGGAGGGACTCCTTATTATTGCCGGGCACAGGTCAGACTTTGGGTTCATCATTAGGCTTGCTACAATTCCTTGCTAGCTGGGAGAAGGAGGAGTGTCTCCTTACTGCCAGGTAAGTCAGGAGAAGATGGAAGTCCGGGCTTCCCACATGGTCTCCATTGAGAGTGGAGATTTGTTACCACCTGGAAGCAATCAATATCCCAGCTCCTTCCCAGACACCCTGGAGGTAGGGAAGATTGGGAAAGGTTGTTATATACTTGCAAAGGTGAAAGTCTAGGCTGTCCATCTGGCCTTGGAGGTAAAAGAGGTAGGGCTGAGGTTGCAGGTATTCCTGTGGTGTGTAGATTGGCTATTGCCTATAAATTTTCTGCTTGCCCCTTGCCTGGTTTTTTGGCTCAAGACAGTATGTTTTCCTTGGGGATTTTCTGCCTGTATGGGTTTGTGTTTCTGGGTTACTAGCTTCTGCAGTATCCTGGCATATGTGAAGTAAAAAGAAAACCTCAACGTTCATTGTTCTGTTTTGTTGGAGTCCTACATGGTTTTCTATGGCCTGGGCACAGTGATGTTTATGTAGCCATCTCCTCCTGTGGATGGAACAGTTAGGCCATGGCCCCATACAGAAGGGGGGCCCTTTCCAAACACACTATGAATTCACAGTTGGAGGGATTGCAGATGCCCTCCCTTTAATTCTCAAACATGTTGTACCCCCCACCCCAATCTCTTACATTTCTGAGAATAGGCCAGAAGTTTAAGAATCAAATGATTTCTAATTCTTGTTCAATGGAGACATTTTAAGCCTATGTTAATCAAAATAAATATCCACACAGTTTCCGTGATAACTTCCAATTCTTACATCCAACAAGGGCAGGAACATGGCAAAGGCCCTCTTGAGCAGTTGGTGGGAGGGTTAATTTGTACAAGCTTTTTGAAAATATGTTTAGCATATATTCCAAAACTTTAAAAATGCTCATACATTCTCAATTCCTACAAATCTATGCTAAGAGAATAACCTTACAATAAGAAAAGAACTAGGCAAAAATATTCAATACAGTATTATTTTGTATTAATAAGAAATTAGAAATAATCCAAATATACAACCAAGAGAAACAGATGGGTAAATTATGGTCTCTCTACCAGGTGGAATATCACACAGCCATCAAAGGTGACATTTACAAGGAATTTATGCAGAAAAATTTTGACATATTATCTGAGAATAAGAAGTACATGCAAAACTATATTTATAACTATTTCTATTAGAAATAACAACATATGCTCAGATCAGCAAGCTGGAAGAAAAATACACAAAAACTGTTAAGTGGGATAGATTGTACTAGAAGCATGGTTACACTTTTATTCTTTCTTCCCTTACTTTTACAGCTTTTCTAAATTTTCTTTTTTGAGCTTGTGCTATTTTTATATTGGAAAAAAAGTGTAAAAGAATACAGTCGGTTAAATTCACAGATGGTATTTTATTCTTTACATGTAAATTACCCCACCTGTGTCCCTTAAAGGTCTGACATTGAAAGGTGGCAAGAGGTCTGCTTCTGTGATGACAGTCTGTGAAGACATTGACTCAGAAGGAATGGTACCCACAAACAAAATGAGGTATTTTCAGGACACAATAAAAAAAAAATCCCCTGTAATACATACTACTACTATAAATAAATAAAAAAAAATCCCCATTAAGATCATGCAATAATGGGCTGAGGATGTAGCTCAGTTGGTAGAGCACTTGCCTAGCATACCCAAAGCCCTGGGTTCAATCCCCAGCACCACAAAAGAAAAAAGAAAAAAGAAAAAAAAAAAGAAGTCAATGAGAAATGAATCTCAGTGACCCTCACCCAGCCCAGGACCGCAGTGGTGGCCCTGGGGGTGCACGTCCCCCTACCTTTTCCAGCGGGGAGGGGCTCTCTTCACAAGCTTCCTTGAGCAGGTAGTGGGCCCTGCTGAGGTCTCCCTTCTGGTATGCGGTGTGAATGTCTTCTGTCCTGGGGGATGGTGCTGTGGTGTCCCCGCCTGTTGCGGACAGTTTGTTGCCCATATCCCTGGCACCTGCATGGGAGGAAGCACACACACTGTGTCACCGTCACTGCCAGTGTGCTCTTGAGAGTGACTGGAGATGACAGCAGAGGGATGTGCTGTCCGTGACATGATTCTGGGGGCGGCGGGAAGAGAAAGGATTGCCCTGAAGTGCTGTCGTCACCAAACTTCGTCACACTAGGGGTTTGCAGCCCTTCAGGAACAGACTCTCTGGGGCTAGTGCCACAGCCAGGCTGTCTGCTCACCAGGCAGTTGAGCACAGCTCGGGAATTCTGCCGTGAGTCTGCCACCTGGAGCCAGTCCAGAGCCCAAGGGAAGCTGCCTGGTGTGGGGCTGCCTGCTGACTTCACAGACAGCAGGGGAGGAGCAGGGGCTTTGGTGGAAGGGCAGGTGGCCCAGACAAACTGCCCCACTACTGTGTCCTTGGGGCAGAGGCGGGGGCGGGGTGGTGGTGGTGGTAGAGTCATTCTGAGGGTGTGGAAATCTATAGGCTTTCCCAAGCCCCTCCTCCCTGGCTAGAAAACCCCACAGAGAGTACAGGATTTAGGATCTGCAGCCCTCACTCCACTCCTGCCCTTGAACAAAACGGGCACACTATGATCTTGGGCAACTCCCTGAAACTTAGAGCCTCCAAAAGTGATCAGACTGTGGGTGTGACTAGCCCGGGATGTCCCTAAGATGCCACCTGGCTCTGTCACTCTGGTTATCTGAAGTGTGGCTCTTCAGTGGAGCATTCCTGTTCTCTAACAGTGGACCCCGAGGCAGGAATGTGCAGGACTGCTCCAGGCCAACTGAGCACCCGGTGCTGCTTGGGAGGAGAGACCAGTCTCACAGAAAGCTGCAGTGCTGCAGGGACATTTGGTAAACATGGACACTGACTGAGCACCCTCTGGGTGCTGAAGACACAGAGAAGTACAGCCCCTCCCCTGATCAGTGGGCCACTCTAGAATAGAGGTTCATAATTAGGTGTCTAAGGGACCACAAAGGATGACAACTAAATTTCAGAAGTTCCCCAAGTATCTTAGAATTTACACAAAATTCTCCCTCCCTCTCTCTCTCTCTCTCTCTCTCTCTCTCTGTGTGTGTGTGTGTGTGTGTGTGTGTGTGTGTGTGTATGTGTGTGTGTAATTTTCTCTCATGAGAAAATTCAAGGCTTCTACCAGATTTCTCAACAGGTCAGTGAACCAGGTCAGTGAACCAGAGTTAAAGCTTTATCTCTATAGATGTTACAGGAAAAAGTCTAAAGAATAAGGACTTAAATTTTGATTGTGTTGAGTGGGAGCAGAAACAGGAAGAGAATTCTGTTCCATTCATTTCTGGCCAAGTTTGCAAAGCCAGGAAGAGACAAACTGGGCTGGGGGTGATCAGCCCCAAAATTCTGCTGTCTCTTTGAAGAGATGAATAAAACGGGCTTTATCTTGTTTTATTTTTTTCTTTCTAATGTAAATACTGAGTAAAGTTGACATCCAATCATACACATCACAAAAGTAAATCACATAGTAGCAGCTAGCATTTGGAAAATCAGAAAAAAATTTAATTTCTTTAGTGTAGAAAAAAAAATTAATTTCTTTAGTGCTAAACTAGGATTTTAAATGTCTCCAAAAGCCCTGTGTTAAAGCTTGGTCCAGAGGATGGTGTTACTTGGAGTGGTGCAGCCTTTAACAGGTGGGGCCTACTGGAAGTTCTTTAGGTAATCAGAAACATGCTCTTTTAGGGGATTTTGAAAAACATCTCTTCCTTGGTTTCTCTTTGCTTTCTTGGCTATAAGGTAAGTGGTTTTCTTCACCATGTATTCCCTCCATGATATGCTGCCTTACTTACCACAGACCCAAAACAACAGGCCATTCAATTATGGACTAGAAACTCCAAAACTTTTAAACAAAATAACCCCTTTCTCTTTATGAGTTGATTATCTTGCGTACTTTGTTATAGTGATGGAAAACTGCTTAATGCACCAGAAAAATTACAAGCTTAGAAATAAATTTAGCAAAAGTCAGGAAATATCTATACACTGTAAAGCATTGCTGAGAAGAATTAAGCAAGACCTACATAAATGGAAAGATTTCCAATGTTTGTAAATTATTAGAATGTTAAGATGTCAATTCTCCATGATTTTTATCTATAGATTTAATTTAAACCTAACATTAATTCCATTAGGCTTTTTTTTTTTTTTTTTTGGTGCAAAAATTGACAACCTGATTCTCAAATTTATATGGAAATTTGAATAGCCTATCATATTCAAACCAGTCTTAAAAAAGAAGAGCAGCTGGGGGCTGGGGTTGTGGCTCAGCGGCAGAGCGCTCGCCTCGCACGTGCGCAGCCCGGGTTTGATCCCTAGCACCACATAAACATAAATGCATTGCATTGTGTACAACTGAAGTAAATAAATAAATATTAAAAAAAAGAAGAAAGATTGGAGAATTTACAGTACCTGGTTTCAAGGCTTGCTGTAAATCTATGGTAATCAAGATAGTGCGGTACTAGTATAGACTAATAGCTTCATGGGACAGAAAAGAGAGTTGAGAAAAGACTCATCCTTGAACATACAATTGATTTTCAGCAGGGGTGTCAAAGCAGTACAATGGGAAAAGCAACATCTTTTCAGCAGATGGTGCTGGTATAACTAGACCCTCATTGAACAAAAAGATCCCTGTCCCCTGTTCACCATACTCAAAAAATAGTTTGCGATGGAGAGTGGACCTACATCTAATGGCTAAAACTACATAGGAAAGCACATAGAAGGACACCTTCATGACTCGAGAGGAAACAGTTTCTTGGATGGGTGCTTTGGTTTAAGTGTGGTTTGAGTATCCCTCAAGGGTCCATTGTGATTAAAGTCTTATTCCCTAGGATGTCACCACTGGAAGGTGGTGGAAACTTTAAAGGTTTATGCTGCTTGGGAATTCCTCAGGTCATTGAGGGTGTGGAGGGGGTCATTCCTGTGTGACCCCTTGGCACCTATCATAGTCCACGATGTGATTGCTTGTTTGCTTCTGTATGCATTCCACCATCTACCATTCACCAGGAGGTCCTTAACATACCTGAGCTGATGCAGGCACTTTGATCTCTAAAACTGTGAGCTAGACCTTTTTTTCATAAATAGCTTGTGTCAGTTATTTTACTATAGTGAAGAAAAGATGGCTAGCACAATGGATCACAGAAAACAACCACAATAAAAGGAAAATTGCTGAATTATACTTCATAAAAATTAAAACATCTGCTCATCTAAAGGTACCACTTAAAGATGAATAGGTGAGTTATAGACTGGAATAAGATATTTATAAAATGCATGTCTGAAAAGGAATAGTATCTACCATATAAAAACTCCTACAACTCAATAATAAGAAAAACAAGCCTATCAAAAATGGGCAAAGATACAAACAGTGGAAGATATTCAAAGAACTCGATATTGTTAGTCATCAGGGAAACACAAATTAAAACAATAATTTGACACCATGACACTCCCACCAGAATGGTTAAATTTTTAAAAAGACTGACAGTATTGATAAGCATATGGAGCAACCAGAATGCTCATGTTTTATTGATTAGAATGTAAAATGTTACCACCACTTTGGAAACAGGTCTGGTGGTTTTAAAAAACTAAGCATACACTGATCCTCTGAGTCATCAATTCCATCTATAGATATTTTATAAATATACTCAAAACATTATAGAAGAATGTTCATAGCAATTTTAGCCACAATATTTCCAAATTATAAATAGCCTGTGTCCATCTATAAGAGAATGAATTAAACAAATGTGGTACAGTAACTATTCCACAGTAAGAAGGAAATGACTGACAGGAATCTCAAAACCATACTGCTGAGTGAAGAAACCTTTCATGAAAATGATGCCATTTATATTCTGTTCTAATCTGGGTTGGGAAAAAAAAACCCAGAAGAGTGGTTCTTGGGGGCAGGGTAGGCAGTGATATTTATCAGGGAGAGGGGACAAATACATGGCTCCAAGTCTTGATGGAGTCTGCATTGCACAGGTGCTTTTCCTGTCAAAACGTGTCAAAAAGTCCATTTAAGTTTGGTGCATTTCACTTCACCTACATCTTACCCCAAAACAACTACAAAAAATATCAAACATTAGTCAATAATATGCCTACTGAAGTACATAAAGCTGAATTGCACAGACACTTGAACCTACTTTGAAATGCACTAAGATGAGATTATAAAATGAAATGCAATTTTAGAATATGTTTATGGTGCTCCAGGTGGGGGCATATGTGTGTGCACTGGTTCCATTCTTTACTATGTTTTTTAAATTCTTCAAAGGAGGAAAGGTGAGTCATGATATCATATCTTAAGTAAGACCTGCCATATGACATGCAGAATGAGCTCCACTACTGACACAAAAATCCTGCTCTGTAGGAAGGCAGAGCCACACTGCTTAAAGAGCAAAGGTCCTTCACAATTCCTAAAGCCATGGTTTACACCAGTTCCCAGTGAAGTGTTCTGAAAATCCACGAAAATGGATGGTCACCACACAACTCCCCTCAACTGCCAGGGGAGGCTTACAGGGTGAGGAGATTACCAGTTTCTTTGGCTGGGTATTTTTGGAAAGAAGAACCAGTAAATGGCATAGTGTGAAGTGGTAATACATGAGCATGAAGCAGGTTCACTTTCCAACATGCTCTGATAGTCCCCATAAATAATTTATGGTCAGAGACCCTGAGACATCTGAGAGCAGACCAGAGGGAGAGAGGCCATTAGCAGGGGTGAGAAGGAGGTAGAATCACCGCAGCATCCTCCATCAGAGGGGGCACTTAATTATGCCATGGCTCCTCTTTCGGAATTAAACAAATATTCTCCTTATCTAGTAAAACCCAAGTGTGTGTGCGTGTGTGTGTGTGTGTGTGTGTGTATGCACCTGGGAGAGTAGGTACGAAGGAACCTCTTCTGTTTGTGTTAAGAACATAAATACAAGTGAAGCTCAAGTGAAGGGACATTGTGAAGGTGGGACTCAGGTCACATGCAGGTCACATGATGCATGTAAAATTACAGTAGTGATTTATTTTAACATGTTTTAAAAATATTGCCTATGTGTGTGGAGTAAATGACATAATAAGAATCTGCGACTTGCTCAGTTCTCTTTACATTGTTCAGTGTTGTGTTTTTGGTTTCAAATCTGACTTTCTTAAGTTGTCTGGACAACATATGGCCATACTCACTAATCCTGTCAGCTAGGGCTCTCGTCCTATCAAACTGTTAGAAGGACACGTTGGGGCTGGGAAAGCACCAGTTGATGTGCATGCATTTAATCCACGCTGCCTACCTCATTTAATTTTAAGAAATCATAAAGAGAATGGTTAGCAAAACAAAACAAGACAAAATACCCCACAATCCTAAGGACAAACTGTGGGGAATTAGGGACAGAATTAGAAAAGACTTTTCTTCTTAATTTTCCAAGTTATTTATAGTGGAATCATATGACTGCTTTATTGAAAACTAAGAAATCACACAGGTAAAAACAAACACATCCTCATTGATAAAGCTAAATAATGCATAAATATATTACAGAAAATGCAGAAACTGATTCTTACCAATGTCAGACATCTTATTTCCTTGGAGGAAAATATTTTCATAGATTTCCCCCTCCCCAAAATACTAGTTTTGTATCTGAGAATAGGTTAACTTTGATTTAAACTTTAAACCCTGGGGAATGGATTTATGCTATTTGGGATTATTCAGGTTTTTATATTTATTTAAATTCAGTTATTTGTACTTATTCATCAATTTGTCCAAATATATTCTTTTATGCCATAACATATCACAGTTCTAAATATATTCCTCATGCAGATTTAAGATTCATATTAAAGCATATAAACCTCCCAGATTGATTCTATTTCAATGAGACATTAATGTTACAAATAAGCACCAAAAACCACAAGGAAGTAGAACATTAGAATAGTTTCATTTCAAAAATTAAAAAAAAGTCACTGTTTGTTTTGTATATTATAATCTGTGTCATTGTTTTCCTATGTAGCATTAAATTTTCAAATACACACACACACAACTACAACTGTAATTCTCACTTGCTTTTAATGCAAACTAATATGCTTAACCAAGGACTTAATTAAGTAAAGAAAAAGAAAGATAAACCAAGAGCATGGTTCAGTTTTTAGTGGTGCTCCTTGTTTGATTTTAGTAGTCAGTTGGAAGTATGAACCAATAAGAGAAAAAATCTATATGTAGATTTTAATGTAGTAAGTGGCTAGAGTTATGGACACAGTACATTGAGTTATTCGAGAATACAAGAAACATTTACAATACACTCTGCGTGAATAAGTGCACTATTCTTGGTTGATGATAAATGCTAGCATTGGCTATATCCTGGTACTTCAATGTCCTGGATGTGGATAGGAAATTAAAGTTCATTATGTGAAGAAGTATTTGGTTAGAAAATATTTTAAAACCTGTACAACCAGAATATCATGTTGTCCTTGATAATCACTTTCCATTTAGCATCCCATTTATAAATAAATACTTTCAGTATTTATGCTCCATTTAGTCAGCCATTTCAAGGAGAGATGAGTGTAGTTGCCAATAACTCAGTCTCTAAACACCATTTCCATAATTCTTGTTTTAGAAGAACAAAGTATTCTGACTATAGAAATGATTCTTATCTTTCAGTATTTTGAGGCCAGTAAGGAAACAGAATTCCCCAAATATTATAGGGTAACTATTGACTGAAGGAACCATGTCACTTATTGCAATAGCTCAGTGTGCTATTCAAGCAGACCTTGAAAGAAACCTTCTTTGTCTGTCTCTGTGAATGTTCTATCCTGAGGTCATCTCACCTTTTCTTCTAGAACAGGATTTACTAAACCATCTCTCCTAACACAATGATTGGAATAAAATTCTCCATCAGCTGTTTTACTCTACAAATGCAGAGCAATGGAGAGGTGATATGAAAGTGGCTTTAATTCTGTTAAGTTCTGACTTTGGCCGTGTGTGTGTGTGTGTGTGTGTGTGTGTGTGTGTGTGTATTTCTCTCTTCCCCATCAAAGAAAATATGTACAATGGAAGACAAATACTGTTTGTCAGTTCAAAATGTGTGGCATTCTCACATTTGAGAGGCACATTTGTGTCTCTTTGAAAGGATGCTGCCATTTCATTTGCACATCTGTGACATTTTAAAAATTGCATTCTCCTCCATCAATAGAGTAACAAAAAGTAAAATTGCTCCATCAATCCAGAGCTCATTGCAGGACAAATACAAGTAAGCTTTAGGAAGCTACCAACCTGATCATAGCTGTTTAATGATCTTCCTGTGCCATCCTCCACCGAATCCCCAGTGACCACAGTGCTGGGGACAGCAGGATGGCCTGCCCTGGAACTGATGCCCTCCCAGCCTCTGTGGCCCTGGGTTTACCGTCCTACGGCGGGCAGGGTGCTTCTCTCTTCCCCAGACATCACTCGAAGGTTTCAGCCTCAGCAGCAGTTTTCATCTCTGGGTCGCATTACTGTGAAATCCAACCCTCTATTTCTTCAGGGAAGATGCAGAGGTTGCAGGGAGTGTGGGGGGGGGGGAGGATGACACAGCCCCCAGGGTGACCCTCCTCAGCAATTCCTCCCCGGCTCCAGATGGCTGATGCTCAGCACCATCCTACCAGCCACTCCACCAGATCAGAAGAGAAAGCAAAGAGTAAGGGCTGGCTGGGAGCTCACACCAATCAGCTCTAGCTCAGAGGCAAGCATATCTCAGTCCAGCAAAGCTTCCATGCACAAACCTACAACTTCTCTGTGCCTATTTCCCCAAACCTTTGGAAATTTTTTGTTAATAAAAAGGAGACTGGTGTGGTTATACATACAGATAGTCCATGGGGGAGGGAGAAATTGTGTCAAAATCCTATTTTTCTTTAGCAACAAAAAATACAATCATTCCTAAAATAATACGTTACATCCACTTGACGGTAAAATTTTTACAGCATACTTTGCCAGCTAGAGGGTGGTGCAACTGGCACATTGTATGGTATGTTAGCCATTGTGGGAGACTTTGCAAATGACATGACTATTTCAGAAAGCAAGAAGAAAATCCTCTATGACAAGCCCCAGGAAAAGGTTGTGCTGGTTCACCCACGGTTTTATCTCCCAAGTATTAACCTGAAGAATAATGTAGCACTGAACTTTGAAACTGCTCTCTTTAGTTAACTGTTGAGGGAATAACCAGCCAAGCAGGAAACCGGTCAATACCCGGGAAGTAGGGAGTGGCTTAAAGTGATGCCCAGGGCTTGCAGGAATGGGCTTGATTTACGTGATTTAATTGAATGTTCATGGCAAAACTATCAAGTAAGTGTCCTGGCAACCATTTCACAAATGATGGAGGCCAAGACAGGACATTGGCCTACAAAGTTGTAGAACTAGAAAGAGGCTGGGGCAAGAGTGGAAGCAGCACTTTCTAACTCCAGAGCCCATGGAGTTTCCATTTATCTGCTTTCCAGTGTAGGACCTCCTATAATTTCAAACGAGGGGACTATTATGCAGCCATTAAAACTGATAATAATGAAGACCAAGGAGCAGCATGAGAAGAACTTAGCATACTAAATTTAAGCACAGGATATGGGACACACACTAGAAAACATCATGGAAAATACATAATAAAGAACACCAATTGACACTCTCAAAAAATCTACAGAATGAAAGCATTAATTTTGAGTTTGCAGGCTATGTTTGAGTAAAAGGTTTTGAATAAAAAAGCAAATTCATAATGAGTCTAGATAATATAGAGAGTCTTTTTGTTTGTACCAATAGAATCTCTCTCTAGAACACCTGAAGGGTACACATGAATGATAGTGATGTTTACCTTTAGTAAATGAAATGACTGGAGTCTTTTTCTCTTTGTGTTTTTCTGTGTTTTCAATCTTTTTTCTATTTTTTGCACCAAGCTTATGCTGCTTTTGAAATTAAGGAAAAAACGTATTAAGAGACAGTGTATCCAGCAAAAAATGGACTATTTCAACCTAGCTTAATGAACTAGTTCTGGAATGGGATTATCTACACAGAAGCATCCGTATGCACTTGGATACACCAGCATGTTGCTCTAGAAAAAAAAAGAAAGAGCAAGAAAATCTCGTGGAATAGTAACTGGTGCAGATGAACCAGATTTTAAAAGATAAAATAAAATGGTCTATGATAATATTTCATGTTTCAGCAATGCTGCTATTTATTGAGCCCTGCCAGATGCTCTGGGAAATACCCTGCTTACATCTGTCTTCTCCCAACACCCATGCAGGCTGGGCTTCTCATCAGCACTTAACATGAAGTGACCGCTGCTCTGGGTGGTTAGGGAAACTGCCCACTCAGTTCCCAACAGCAGAGCTTAGACTTGGACACTTGCCATCAAAGCCCACACTTCTGCACTCTAGGCTGTGCATTCCCAAGCAAATATGATACCCTTATTCTGCATATAACATAAAAATTAATTTTGCACGGTAAGGGCATGGTAACTAAAAGGTGAGATGATCCTCATCTCATTGGATGGAAAAGCCAGAGAAGAAATAGAAACCAATTCCTCCATGATTTTTCTGTAGCAGCAACAGAGAAACACAGCAATCCAGAGCTACAAAAACTATTCTTTCCTAAATTTCAATCTTCTTCCAAAAATTCAGTTACTTATTGCTTATTCATACTACAGATATTTAATATCTCCTCTGTGCTGAGCTAGACCCTGGGGACACAGCTTGCTGAGACAGGCAGGAACAGCTCAAATGTGAGCTGTATTCTTCCCAGAGTTTGCTTTTAAACATCTACAGCAGAATCCATGCCTTTTACCCAGCTAGGATGCTTGAAGGGACTTGTGATGGTCAACAAATAAAAACTGAGCTGGTAAAGAAGGAAAAACTATCAGTTGGAGAAAATGAAAATCATAGAAACAGTTCCTTTACCCCATGACTGCAATATAAAATGGTAAAATCTGAAGACATAAAATATTTTAAAAAATCATTCCTAGTCTAATCTTCAAGGAAGTGATTATGGTTATAAATACTGGATACTCTTTGACACACCAGTTCTGCTTCCAGGGAACTGACCCCAAGGGAATAATTCTACACAATTAAAATACAGTCTGCAAAAAATAAACAAAAGGTATATGCATAAATACCATTAAACAAAGAATGGAGCCTATAACAATTATGAAATACATTAAAGTAGACAGATACAAGTCAGGTGTAATGGTGAAGTCTATAATCCCAGCTACTTGGGAGGCTGAGGCAGGAGGAGCTCAAGTCCGAGGCCAGCCTAGGCAACATAGCAAACCCTGTCTCAAAATAAAAAATAGCAAAGGCTGGGGATGCATCTTAGTGGCAGAGCACTCCTGGGTTCATTCCCTAACACAGAAAAAATAAATAAATAAAAGTAGACAGATATAGCAACTATACACGCAGGAAAACCAAACCAATAAGAAAATCCCAAATGATTATATTTTTTCTTATGCAGTGAAAGTTGAGCTCATTTTTCTTTCTTTTTATTAATTTTTTCTTTTGGTACAGGGGATTGAACTCAGGAGCACTCAACCACTGGGCCACATCCCCAGCCCTTTTTTGTATTTTTATTTAGAGACAGGGTCTCACTGAGTTGCTAAGTGCCTCGCCATTGCTGAGGCTGGCTTTGAACTCGTGATCCTCCTGCCTCAGCCTCCCAAGTGCTGGGATTACAGGTGTGCGACACCATGCCAGGCTTGAGGTCATTTTTGGAAAATGTTTTTCACTATTTTCTGGTCATTTTTCTGTTACTACTATAATGATAAAAATTTTTTAAAAATATACTGTTCAGATTAACAATTTTTTAAAATTGAACCCAACTTCCTTTCAGCAAAGATGGGCACAAAGGAAGGAAGAAAATATCTCAAATTAAAGGGAACATTTAAGATGAGGCACCAAGACAGGAGTGGTGGTGCATGCCTATAATCCCAGCAATAACATGGGGGGCCGAGCCAGGTGGATTGCAAGTTCAAGGCCAGCCTGGGCAACTTTGAGACCTTGTCTCAAAATGAAAATTACAGTGGGCTGGGATGTGTCTCGGCTCAGTGGCAAAGTGTCCCTGGGTTCAATTCCCAGTACCAAAAAACAAAACAAAACAAAAAAGATGAGACACCAAGATTTTTCCAGTAGTGTCTCCTACTGAGAACTGTGCTAAATAAAACATGTGGCAAGAGAAAGAACTGTATTCAAATAGTGAGAGTTGGTTTTAAGCCCCAGCTTAACCCTTGAACAGCTTCCTGGTCTTTGGCAAACATTTAAAATATCTGAATGTTACCATTTTCTTGTAAAAGGAAAATGGCACATATAAAAGATTGCGCAATATATACCAAATAAATAAATAAAAATGGGCCCTGCCCCTTCATCCCCACTCCAGGTGCCTATGAATCAACTAATTGTACTCTCATTTCCTCTACGGACCTCAGGTTTCTCCTCCCTTTTCTGGAAGGAGCTCCAGTTCCTTCCCTACTTATCAAAATACTCCTCCTCCCTCAGGACCCAGTGTAGATAATGCTCCCCAGGTAGGACTTGGGGGATTTCCCACTGGGCTTCCTTCTTGTCCTTCCACCTGTGTAGTCTGACTTGGATTGTGGACTGCCCTTCTTGTGAGGGTGCCTGTCAGCCTCCTGCTCTGCCCACCCACTGGGCCCCCATTACTCATTTCAATGGGTGCCTTGTTCATTTGAATTGACATGACTGATCTCAAATGCCTGAGGAGTAAGGTGAGAACCCCAGACAGCATAGTTTTTAGACCACGGGCCAAATGTCTAACAATTTCAAATAATGATAATTGTAGGGAGCATGTATCTAGAGACCACTAAGGGTAGGGCTGAGTTCTAATCACTTGCTCATTCAGACGATCCTGACCACAAGTCCTCTGAGCTAGGTGCTGTCATCGTCTCTAGAACCTAGCTGGCAATGTGCCTTGCGCACAGCAGGTACTCACTGCAAATTTCCTGACTTCAATTTTTTGATCCCCCCTCTCCCAGAGCTTTCTGCATGTCACTTAGGGTTCAACTATGATCTTGCCCTCTGCAGTGCTATGTAGTATGGCCCCAGAGCACAGAATTCTCCTGGTAAAAGAGATAAGTAATACCTTCAGACCCTTTCTGGATTTTGGCCTGCCGCCCGGCTGGCCCTAGAGTCAGGCTGTTTCTGTACAACACTTGTTGGGCTCATATTAGGTCAAAGTTTACACTGTTTCATGATAATATTCTGGGACTTCCCAATTCATAAAAGGATCTGAGACCTTAGATATACAAACCAGGAATATATGGTTGTAAAGTATTCACAGAGAAAGAGGCTCCAAAGCACAGAGAACTCTAGAGAGGAACAAAAGAGTGGGACTGATCATGTCACAACTAATCTCACCCCCTACTGTTTGTACCTACTTCTGGGCCCCTCCATTGCCTCCTTGTCCCTCTTTCCCTCTTCCATAAAACAGGAAATGACAACAGCACCTTGCTAAGAGAATTTGTGGTCAGGATTAAATGAAAGAGAGTATGGCAAGTAATCAGAACTCGGCCGAACCCTTAGTGGGCTCTAGACAGGTGCCTCCTACCATTATCTTTCTTTGAAATTAAGCCAGACATTTGGCCTACGTCTAAAAACTATGAAGTCTGGGGTTCTCATCTTACTCCTTAGGCATCTGGGATCAATCATGTCAATTCAAATGGACAAGTTGGTGGTTTTCAGAATCTTATGTACTTAGCTCTGGGTCAGATATGAGTGAGGCCAAAAAGTAGAAGACAAAAGGCTTCAGTGCTAGGGACAGAGGTATGAATGTGCCCAAAGTGCCCAAGCATCAATTCCAGACAGGACAGCATTTGTCAGTGGTCAAGTTAGAATCCTACATGCTGCCCAGCATATAGCTGAGCCTCAATGAACATTCAGTATGCAGACGGTATGTTGAAATATGGAATCCCAATTGTTTACTTTGGTAGTGCTCTTATCTAAAAATACTGCTTCATACCACTACCAAAAAAAAAAAAAAAAAAAAAAAAAATCAACAAACACAAGGGAAGACAGCAAAAGAGAAGGAAAGGAAGACTAGAACTACAGAACAGTCAAAAAACAAGAAAACAACAAGAGTAATTCTTTACATATCAATAATTATTTTGGAGCCAGGCAGGCCCAGGGCAGACCCATTGACCTCTGCAGAGCATGGGCAGGTCCAGGTCAGTCCCACCAACACCCCAGCACGGGCAGGCCCAGGTCAGACCTGCTGGACTCCGCCCAGCTTGGGCAGGCCCAGGTTAGCCCCATCAACACCCGCCGAGTGCAGGCAGGCCCAGGTTAGACCCATCGACCTCCGCCCAGTGGGGCAGGCCCAGGACATAACCACTGACCCCTGCCCAGTGCTGGCAGGCCCAGAACAGAGGTTTACAGGACACCAAATGTACAAAATTACACCAGATCTACACCAAGACACAATATAATGAAAATGCCTAGCATCCAGAATGTGGATAGAATCTTAAAGGCTGCAAGGGAGAGCAATCAGATGACATATGTGGGGAGACCAATTCGTATCGTGGCAGATTTTTCAATCCAGACACACAAAGTCAGGAGATCATGGTACAACATATTCCAAGCTCTGAAAGAAAATGGATACCAACCAAGAATCTTATATCCAGCAAAATTAAGCTTTAGATTTGAGGACGAAATAAAAACCTTCCATGATAAACAAAAGTTAAAATAATTACAGCTAGAAAGCCAGCACTACAGAACATCCTCGGCAAAATATTCCACAAAGAAAAAATGAAAAACAATGATGAAAATCAGCAGAGGGAGGTATTACATTAAAGGAAAAACTAATCAGAGGAGAAAACCAAGTCAAGTTAAATACCAAAAATAAACAAGAATGGCTGGGAATACAAATCATGTCTCAATAATAACCCTGAATGTCAATGGCCTAAACTCACCAATCAAAAGACATAGACCGATCATGTCACAACTAATCTCACCCCCTACTGTTTGTACCTACTTCTGGGCCCTTCCATTACCTCCTTGTCCCTCTTTCCCTCTTCCTTAAAACAGGAAATGACAAATGCACCTTGCTAAGAGAATTTGTGGTCAGGATTAAATGAAAAGACCCAACAATATGCTGCCTCCAAGAGACTCATCTCATAGGAAAAGACATCCACAAGCTGAAGGTGAAAGATTGGGAGAAATCCTAATACTCACATGGACTGCGGAAGCAAGCAGGGGTTTCCATCCTCTTTTCAAATAAAGTAGACTCCAAGCTAAAGTTAATCAAAAGGGATAAAGAAGGACACTATATACATATGGTTCAAGGGAACCATATACCAACAAGACTTAACAATTATAAATATATATGCCCCAAACAATAGAGAATCCATGTTCATCAAACAAACTCTTCACAAGTTCAAGAGTCAAATAGACCACAACACAATAATTTTGGGTAACTTTAATACACCTCTTCCACCACTGGATAGATCTTCCAAAAAAAAAGCTGAACAAAGAAACTATGGAACTCAAAAATACAATAAATAACATAGACTTAACTGACATATATAGAATATTTCACCCTTAAATGAGTGAATACATTTTCTTCTCAGCAGCACATGGATCCTTCTCTAAAATAGACGACAAAATAACTCTTAGCAAATATAAAAAAATAGAGATACTACCCTGCATTCTATCAGACCATAATAGAATGAAATTAGGAATCAATGATGAAATTAGAAATAAAAGCTATTCCAACACCTGGAGACTAAATAATATGCTTCTGAATGAACAATGGGTTGCAGAAGACATCAAGGAGGAGATTAAAAAATTCTTAGAGGTGAATGAGAACACAGATACAACATATCAAAATCTCTGGGACACTATGAAGGCAGTTCTAAGAGGAAAGTTCATTGCATGGAGTTCATTCCTCAAAAGAAGAAAAAGTCAACAAATAAATGACTTAATATTACATCACAAAGCCCTAGAAAAAGAAGAATAATCCAATACCCAAAGCAGTAGAAGACAGGAAATAATTAAAATCAGAGCTAAAATCAATGAAATTGAAACAAAAGAAACAATTGAAAAAATTAACAAAACAAAAAGTTGGTTCTTTGAAAAAAATAAATAAAATTGACAGACACTTAGCCAGGCTAACAAAGAGAAGGAAAGAAAAAACTCGAATTACTAACATACGTGATGAAAGAGGAAATATCACAACAGACACTACAGAAATACAGAAGATAATTAGAAATTATTTTGAAAACTTGTACTCCAATAAAATACAAAATATTGAAGGCATCGACAAATTTCTAGAGTCGTATGATTTGCTCAATTGAATCAGAATGATATACACAATGTAAACAGACAAATTTTAAGCAATGAAATAAGAAGATGCCATCAGAAGCCTACCAACCAAGAAAAGCCCAGGACCAGATAGATACACAGCCGAGTTCTACAAGACGTTTAAAGAACTAATACCAATACTCTTCAATTTATTTCAGGAAATAGAATGAGGGAGCACTTCCAAACTCATTCTATGAGGCCAATATCACCTTGATCCCCAAACCAGGCAAAGACACATTAAAAAAAAAGAACACTAGAATGGTCAAAGGGAAGGGAGGGTAAAGGGGGGAGCAAGGGGGGAGGGAGGGGGAGAAAAGGAAAAAAAAAAAAAAAGAAAAGGTGGTTGAATAAGACGGATATCATTTTCCTAAATGCATGATTGAAGGCCTGAATTGTACGAATATACTTTGTATACAAACAGTTGTATGTGAGTTGTACACATTAAAAATTATTAAAAAAAAAAAAAAGAACACTTCAGACCAATATCTATAATGACCATAGATGCAAAAATTCTCAATAACATTCTGGCAAATCGAATACAAAAAATATCAAAGATAGTACACCATGATCACGTGGGGTTCATTCCAGGGATGCAAGGTTGGTTCAACATACGGAAATCAATAAATGTAATTCATCACATCAATAGACTTAAAGATAAGAACCATATTATTATCTCAATAAATGCAGAAAAAGCATTCGACAAAATACAGTAGCATTCATGTTCAAAACACTAGAAAAACTAGGGATAACAGGAACATACCTCAACATCATAAAAGTTATCTATGCTAAGCCCTAGGCCAACATTCTAAATGGAGAAAAATTAAAAGCATTCCCTCTAAAAACTGGAACAAGACAGGGATACCCTCTTTTACCACTTCTATTTAACATAGTTCTTGAAACACTGGCCAGAGCAGTAAGACAGATGAAAGAAATTAAAGGGATAAAGACAGTAAAGTAGAAACTCATATTATCACTATTTGCTGACGATATGATTCTTTACCAGAAGACCCAAAAAATTCCACCAGAAAACTTCTAGAACTCATAAATGAATTCAGTAAAGTAGCAGGATACAAAATCAACACCCATAATCAAAGGCATTTCTATATTTATGGGACAAACCCTCTGAAAGGGAAACGAAGAAAACTACCCCATTACAATAGCATAAAAAATAAATAAATAAAACACTTGGGAATCAACTTAACGATAGATGTGAAAAACCTCTATAATGAAAACTACAGAACACTAAAGAAATAAATTAAAGAAGACCTTAGAAGATGGAAAGATCTACCTTGTTCTTGGATAGGCAGAATTAATATTGTCAAAATGACCACACTACCAAAAGCACTACACAGATTTAATGCAATTCCAATCAAAATCCCAATGACATTCCTCATAGAAATAGAAAAAGCAGTCATGAAATTCATCTGGAAAAATAAGACCCAGACTAGCTAAAGCAATCCTTAGCAAGAAGAGTGAAGTGTGGCATCACTACACCAGACCTTAAATTATACTACAGAGCAATAATAACAAAAACAGCATGGTATAGCACCAAAATAGACTTGAAGACCAATGGTACAGAATAGAGGACACAGAGACTAATGTGTATAATTACAGTTATCTTATATTAGACAAAGGCACCAAAAATGTACATTGGAGAAAAGATAGCCTCTTCAACAAATGGTGCTGGGAAAACTAGAAATCCATATGCAACAAAACGAAATTAAACCCCTTTCACCATGCACAAAACTAAACTCAAAGTGGATCAAGGACCTAGGAATTAGATCTGAGACAATACGCCTAATAGAAAAAGTAAGCTCCAATTTCCAACATGTTGGATTAGGCCCCAAGTTCCTTAATAAGAATCCTGTAGCGTAAGAACTATTACCAAGAATTAATGAATGGGATAGATTTAAGCTAAAAAACTTCTCAGCAAAAGAAACAATCAGTGAGGTGAATAGAGAACCTACTAATTGGGAACAAACTTTTTTACCACATGCATGTCAGATAGAGCACTAATCTCTAGAATATATAAAGAACTCAAAAATCTTAACACCAAAAAAATAAATAAATAAATAAATAACCCAATCAATAAATGGGCCAAGGAACTGAACAGACAATTCCAGAAGAAGATATACAATCAATCAACAAATACATGAAAAACTGTTCAACATCTCTGGCAATTAGAGAAATGCAAATCAAAACTACTTTAAGATTTCATTTCACTCCAGTCAGAATGGCAGCTATTAAGAACAAAAACAACAATAAATGTTGGAGAGGATGTGGGGAAAAAGGCACACTCATACATTGCTGGTGGGACTGAAATATGGTGCAGCCAATATAAAAAGCAGTGTGGAGATTCCTTGGAAAACTGAGAAGGGAACCACCTTGACCTAGCTGTCCCACTCTTCGGTCTATACCCAAAAACAGCATACTACAGGGACACAGCCACATCAATGTTTATAGCAGTACAATTCACAATAGGTAAACTGTGGAGCCAGTCTAGATGCCCTTCAGTAGAAGAATGGATAAAGAAAATGTGGTATATATATACACAATGGAGTATTACTCAGCAATAAAAGAGAATAAAATAATGGTATTTGCAGGTAAATGGATGAAGTTGGAGAATATAATGCTAAGTGAAGTTAGCCAATCCCCAAAATCCAAATGCTGAATGTTTTCTCTGATATAAGGGGAGCATAGGAGGATTAGAGGAACACTAGAAAGGTCAATGGGGAGGTAGGGGGAAGGGAGGGGGCAAAAGGGTAAAAAAAAAAGATGGTAGAATGAGATGGATATCATTACCTTAAGTGCATGTATGAAGACACGAATGGTGTGAATATACTTTGTATATAACCAGAAAAAATTATTTTAAATGTGAATGGATTAAAATTTTCAATCAAAAGATACAGATAGGCTGAATAGATTAAAAATAATACAGGAATCAACAGTATGCTTGGCTACAAAACATTCACTTTAACTTTAGGGACACACACACACTAAAAGCGAGGGAAAGGAAAAATATTCTATACAAATGGTAACTAAAAAAGTTCAGAGGCCAAGCACATTGGTGCACACCTGTAATCCCAGTGGCTCGGGAGGCTGAGAAGGAGGATCATAAGTTCAAAGCCAGCTTCAGCAACAGTGAGGTGCTAAACAACTCAGTGAAACCCCGTCTCTAAATAAAATACAAAATAGGGGTGGTGATGTGGCTCAGTGGTCGAGTGCCCCTAAGAACCCACCCTCAGAAAAGTTCAGAGATGGTTACACTACATCAGACAAAACAGACTTTCAGTTAAACTCTGTCACAAGGGATAAAGAAGACTACTATATAATGATAAAGGAGTCAATTCATCAAGAGGGTATAACAATCTTAAGCATATACTCACCCAACATTGCAGCACCTAAATATATTATGTAAATATTAACAGAACTGAAGGGAGAATAGATAGCAATGTAATAATAGTAGGGGCTTTTAATACTCCACTTTCAATAATAAATGGATCATCCAGACAGAAAATCAATAAGGAAATAATGAACTTGAATAATACCATAAGCCAAATGGATCTATGAGAGAGATACTTAACATTCCATCCAACAAGAGAATACATATTCTTCTCAAGTGAATACAGAATATTACCTAGAACAGATCAAAAATTGGGAGGTTGGGATGCAAAGAAGTATTAAAAAAGTTAAAAAGACTGAAATTATATCAAATATTATTTCCGACCACGTGGTTAAAACCTAGAACTGTGATTATAGGAGGAAAACTAGAAAATCCACAAATATGTAAAAATTAAACAATATGCTCTTGAAAAATTAATGGACCAAGGAAGAAGTCAAAAGGGAAATGAACATATATCTTTAGAAAAATCAAAATGGACAAATAACATACCAAAACTGAAAGGATGTTAAAAAAAAATAAGGAGTTCTAATAAGCAGTTTACACCATTAAGTACCATCATTATAAAAATATCTCAAATAATAAATTTACACCTCAAGGAAATACACAAAGAACAAACAAAGCCCAAAGTTAGCAGAAGGAAGTAAAGAAAAAATTGGGCAAAAATAAATGAAATAGACTAGATTGACAATAGAAAAGGATCAGTAAAACTAAGGGTTGTGTTTTGCAAAGAAAAGCAAAACTGACAAACTTTTAGCTAGACCAACCAAGGGGAAAAAAAAAAAGAGGAATCACTAAAAAAATTATAAGTGAAAGAGGAAACATTACAAGTGATAATATAGAAATACAAAGGCTCATAAGAGACTATTATGAGCAATAATAGATCAAAAAATGTGTTACCTAAAAGAAATGGATAAATTCCTAGATATATGCAACCCACCAGGAATGAATAATGAAGAAACAGATAATGTGACTACACCAATAATAAGTAAGAATATTGAAACAGTAAAAAATCCCCTAACAACAAAAAGCCCAGGGCCAGATGCCTTCAAGGGTGAATTCTACCAACATTTAAAGAAGAATGCCAATGCTTTTTACACTCTTCCAAAAACTAAAGAGAAAGGAACACTTCCAAACTCACTTTATGGGACCAGCATTATCCTCTGACTGAAACCAGATAAGGACACTACAAGAAAAAAAAAAAATTACAGGCCAATATCTCTGATGAGCACAGATGGAAAAATCCTCAACAAAGTACTGGTAAACTGAATTCAATAACATATGAACACCATGATCAAGTGAGGTTTATCCCTGAAATGTTAGGATGATTCATCATATGAGATCAATAAATGTGATACAACACATCAACAGCATGAAATATAAAAATCATATGGTCATTTCAATGGATGTAGAAAAGGAATTAGGTAATAGTCAATATACTTTCACAGTAAAAATTCTCACAAGTTAGGTATAGAAGTAATGCATCTCAATGCAATAAAGTTCATATATGATAGATCCAAACTATCATCGTACTCAAAATTAAAAAACTGGAATCTCTTTCTCTAAGATTAGGAATAAGAGAAGGTTGCCCACTCTCATTACTTCTATTCCACATATAGTACTGGAAGCCTGAGTCAGAGCAATTAGGCAAGAAAAGGAAATAATAGGCATAGAAACCAGATAGGAGGCATTCAAATCATCTGTGCAGATCTACGAAGACTCCACCAAACAACAACAAAACTATTAGAACAGTAAAGTTCCAGGACATAAAGTCAACATAAAAAATAAGCTGCATTTCTAGACACCACCAACAAACTATCAGAAAATTAAAAAAAAAAAAATCTCATTTACAGTAGCTAAAAAATACTTAAAAGTATACTTAACCAAGGACGTAAAAATTCTGTGGGCTGAAAACCATGACACTGATGAAAGAAACCTAAGAAGACACAAATAAATGGAAAGATATCCCATTTTCATGGATTGGAAGAATTGATATTGTTAAAATCTCCATATTTCCTAAATTGACCTTCAGATTCAATGCAATTCTAATTAAAGTCCAATGACATTTTTTACAGAAATAGGGGGAAAAATCCTAAAACCTGGATGGAATCACAAACAAAACAACCCCACAAATGGCCAAATCAATCTTGATAAAGAAGGAAAACCCTGAAGACACCACACTTCCTGATTTCAAACTGCATCACAAAGATATAGTGATCAAAACAGTAGGGTTCTTGCAAAGAAACAGACAGTGGAATAGAAATCCCAGAAATAAATCCACACATAATAATCAATTAATCTTTGAGAAAGGCACCTGAATGTACAATAGGAAAAGATCATCTCTACAATAAACAGTTTTGGGAAAACTGAATCTTCAAGCACAAAAGAATAAAAGTGGACCCTTATCTTACATCATGCACAAAATTTAACTTGAAATGGACAAAAGACTTAGAATCTAAGACCTGAAACTCCTGTAAGAAAACACAGTGCAAGAGCTCCTTGACATTTTTCTTGGCAGTGATTTTTGGGATACGACACCAAAAAGCACAAATAAACAAGAAGAAGTTCATCAAACTAAACAGCTTTTGCACATCAAAGGAGTCAGTCAACAAAATGAAAAGGCAATCTGCAAAATGGGAGAAAATATTTACAAGCCACATATTTGATGAGGGGTTAGCACTCAAACTACATACGAAACTCACATGATTCAGTAACAACAATGATACTACTACCACTACTATTACTATGAATAATAATAATAATTTTTTTAAACGGGTAAAGGATCTGGATAGACATTTTCCAAAGAAGATACAAAAGGACAAACATACATGAAAAGGCACTCAACAATGCTAATCTGGGAAAATATAAATCAATATTATGAGGTGTTTTATGGTTTAGATCTGAGTTCCCTCTAAAGGAACTCGTATCAAGGGCTTGGTCACCTTGCAGCAATGTTTAGAGGTGGGGCTGTTGGGAAGTGATTGGATATGGGGGCGCTAACCTTCTCACTAGATTAATACATCAGTGGATCCACAGCTGAAGGGCCTACTGGGAGGTGGTGGAAACTGCAGGAGGTGGGACCTACTGGAAGGAAGTGGGTCCTTGGGGTATACCTTCACCTTGGACCCTTCCTCTCTCTGTTTCCTGGCTGCGATGAGGTGAGCATCTTTGCTCTACCATGATGTTCTACCTCACCACAGGCCCAGAAAACAATGGAACCAGCCAACCCTGGACTGAAATCTCCTCTGAAACCATGAGCCAAAATAAGTCTTTCCTCCTCTAAGTTGATTTTCTCAGGTATTTTGTGTCAGCAATGAAAATCTAACACAAGATGCCACCTCGCCTGTCACCTGTTAGGAACGGCTATTATCAAGAATGTATTATCCACCGCTGTCAAGAATGTAACTTAGATATATAACTAAGTTACATATCCACAGGAGATGAAATAAGTAGAGACATCTGCATCCCCATGTTCACCATAGAATTTTTCACAATAACCAAGAAACAGAAACAAGCTAAGCATCTGTTGATGAATAAATGGACAAAGAAAATGTGTGACACAACACACACACTACACACACTGAAGTAGCATTCATCCTTTAAAAAAGAAGGTAAATTTCTTGTTATTTGTGATGACATGGATGAATCTGGAGGATATTATTTTAAATGAAATAAATCAGGCACAGGAAAAAAAAATCACATAACATCACTTATGTGTGGAATCTCAGAGTCCAACTCAGAACCAGAGTAGAATGGTGGCTTCCAGGGGCTGACGAGTGGGGGAAATGCAGAGGTGTTGCCCAAAGGGTGCAAACTTTCAGTTTAGAAGTTCTGGGGATCTAATGTACAGTATGGTGATTATAGTTAATAATCCTGAATTGTATACTTGAAATTGCCTAGAGTATAGATCTTAAATATTCTCACCCCCACATACATGTGAGCATGCACACACACACACACACACACGCACACACACATGCATACACAAAGATAACTAGTGAGATGATAGATGTGTTAATTAACTTGATTGTGGCAATTATTTGACATTTAGACATACATCAAATTATCGTGTTGTATACCATAAATAAAATATATATTTTTATTTGTTGACTATACCTCAATAAAGTTGGAAAAATAAATGAAAATGCTGCTTTGAGAGATTAGATAAGGTTCAAATGAGTGACCTTAGAATCATGGATTTTGCCAGGTGTGGTGGTGCATGCATATCTTTAATCCCAGCAGCTCAGGAGCCTGAGGCAGGAGGATCGTGAGTTCAAAGCCAGCCTCAGCAAAAGTGAGGCACTAAGTAACTCATTTATTATTTTTATTTAGAGTCCATGTCTCTAAATAATATACAAAATAGGGCTGCGGATATGGCTCAGTGGTCAAGTGCCCCCTGAGTTCAATCCCTGGTACCACCCCACCCCCAAGCAAAGAATAATTCATGGATTTTGTTCAAAGATATTGCTTTAAGTTCAATTCACAATAGCTAAACTACAGAAACAACCTAGATGCTCTTTAACAGATGAATGGATAAAGAAAATTTGGTACATATACACAGAGGAATATTACTCAGCCATAAAGAAAATTGAAATTTGACATTTGTAGGTAAATGCATGGAACTAGAGAATATCATGCTCAGTAAAAATAAGCCAATTCCAAAAAACCAAAAGCCAAATGTTTTTTCTGATAAGTGGATGCTGATCCATAGTGGGGCAGGGGGACAGGGAAGAATGAAGGAACTCTGGTTTGTGTAGAGGGAGTGAGGGGAGGGGTGTGGGGTTGTGGGGATGGGAAGGATGGTAGAAAAAGAGACATTATTATCCTATATACATGTATGATTACACTTGTGGAGTGACTCTGAACCATGTACAGCCAAAGGAATGAGAAATTTTGCTCTATTTGTGTACAATGTATCAAAATGCATTCTACTATAAATTAAATAAATAAATACATTTTTAAAAGATCTTTCTTTAAAATGTGGGAAACGTCCAATAACATTCCCAAGTTAAAGGCTAGCTTTATAGTCAACATCATTTTAAACCCTAGAGGCAACAACTTCATTTTCTGGTTACTCACTGTAACAATCCTTGATGAGAGCGATTTTGTGATGGAAACTGGATGTTACCAAAAGCCTGACGTTGACTTGATGGTACCTCCAGGGCGAAGTGCTAGTGTGGAATGCTAATCATCTCCCTCTGAAGGAGAGTGGCCCAGGGCTGCTGTCCAGTCTGGAGAGCAGCATCCTCAAGTGAAGAGCAGGCTAATTACCGGAGTTTATATGAACACATGGCCAGGTAGAAAGAGACAGGATCAGATCCACTCCTCACATGATACACTAATGCAATTCCAAGTGGCTCAGAGATGATGGAAAGAAACAATGAAACTTTGTAAGTAGTAAAAGAACACATGATTGAATTCCCTTTTAACCTGGGAGTGTATAAACCTCTTACTTAAAACCCATTCGCTTTTTCTATTTCTACGAACCATGTCATTGGGATTTTAATGGGAATTGCATTAAATCTGTATAGCACATTTGGTAGTATGGCCATTTTGACAATATTGATTCTGCCTTTCCAAGAGCATGGGAGAGCTTTTCATCTTCTAAGGTCTTCTTCAATTTCTTTATTTAGTGCTCTGTAGTTTTCATTGTAAAGGTCTTTCACCTCTTTTGTCAGATTGATTCCCAAGGTTTTTTTTTTTTTTGGCTATTGTGAATAGGGCAGTTTTCCTAATTTCTCTTTCAGTTAATCACTGAGGTATAGGAATGCATTTGATTTATGGGTGTTGATTTCATATTCTGCTACTCTGCTGAATTCATTTGTGAGTTCTAGAAGTTTCCTGGTGAAATTTTTTGGATCTTCTAAATATAGAATCATGTTGTTGGTAAATAGTGATAGTTTTGAGTTCTTCTTTTCCTATTTGTATCCTTTTAATTTCTTTTGTCTGGCTAACTGCTCTGGCTAGAGTTTCCAGGACTGTGTTGAATGGAAGTAGTGATAGAGGGCATCCTTGTCTTGTTCCAGTTTTTAGAGGGAATGCTTTCAATTTTTCTCCATTTAGAATGATGTTGGCCTTGGGTTTAGCACATATAGCTTTTATAATGTTCTAAGCGATAATGCTGAGGTATGGTCCTACCATCCCTAGTTTTGATAGTGTTTTGAACATGAAGAGGTGCTATATTTTGTCAAATGCTTTTTCTGCATTATTGAGATAATAATATGGTTCTTATCTTTACGTCGTTTGATGTGATGAATTACATTTATTGATTTCCATATGTTGAACCAACCTTGCATCCCTGGAATGAACCCCACTTGATTGTGGTAGACTATCTTTTTAATATGTTTTTATATGTGATTTGCCACAATTTTATTGAGAATTTTCACATGTATGTTCTATAGAAATATTGGTCTGGAGTTTTTTCCTTGATGTGTCTTTGTCTGGTTTTGGTATCAGGGTGATACTAGTCTCACCGAATGAGTTTTCTATTTCATGGAGTAATTTGAGGAATATTGGTGTTAATTCTAAACTCCCAATGACATTCTTCATAGAAATAGAAAAATCAGTCATGAAATTCATTTGGAAAAATAAGAGACCCAGAATAGCAAAAGCAATACTTAGCAAGAAAAGTGAAGCAGGAGGCATTGCAATACCAGACCTTGAGCTATACTATAGAGCCATAGTAACAAAAACGGCATGATATTGTCACCAAAACAGACATGTAGACCAATGGTACAGAATAGAAGACACAGAGACAAACCCACATAAATACAGTTATCTCATACTAGACAAAGGTGCCAAAAACATTCATTGGAGAAAAGACAGTTTCTTCAAAAAATGATGCTGGGAGAACTGGAAATCCATATATAACAAAATGAAATTAAACCCCTATCTTTCACCCTGCACAAAACTCAACTGAAGGTGGACAAAAAACTTAGGGACTAGAACAGAGACCCTGAGCCTAATAGAAGAAAAAGTAGATCCAAATCTTCACCGTGTTGGCTTAGGACATGACTTACTTGACAAGACTTCTAAAGAGCAAGAAGTAAAATCAAGAATCAATAAAGGGGATGGATTCAAACTAAAAAGCTTCTTCTCAGCAAAGGAAACCATAATAATAATGTGAGGAGAGAGCCTACAGACTGGGAGGAAATCTTTACCACATGCACCTCAGACAGAGCACTAATCTCCAGGATATATGAAGAACTCAAAAAACTCAACACACACGCGCGCGCGCGCACACACACACACACACACACACACAAACACAAATAGCCCAGTCAATAAATGGGCCAAGGAACTGAACAGACACTTCACAGAAGAAGAAATACAATCGATCAACAAATATATGAAAAAATGTTCAACATTTCTAGCAATCAGAGAACCGCAAATCAAAATAAGATTTCATCTCACTCCAGTCAGAATGGCAATTACCAAGAATACAAGCAACAATAAATGTTGGTGAGGATGTGGGGGAAAAGGCACACTCATACATTGTGGGACTGCAAATTCGTACAACCATTATGGAAAGCGGAATGGAAATTCCTTAGAAAACTGGGAATGGAACCACAATTTGACCCAGCTATCCCACTCCTCAGTTTATATCCAAAGGACTTAAAGTCAGCATACTAAGGGATGGGGTTGTGGCTCAGTGGTAGAGCATTTGCCTTGCATGTGTGAGGCACTGGGTTCGAACCTCAGCACCACATTAAAAAAACAAAAACAAAATAAAGGTATTGTATCCAACTACAACTAAAAAATATATTTTTTAAAAAAATCAGCATACTACAGTGACACAGCCACATTAATGTTTATAGCAATTCAATTCACAATAGCTAAACTATGGAACCAACCTAGATGCCCTTCAGCCCTTCAACAGATGAATAGATAAATAAAATGTGGTATATATATATATAATGGAATATTACTCAGCCTTAAAGAAGAATGAAATTATGGCATTTGGAAGTAAATGGATGGAACTGGAGAATATCATGCTAAGCAAAAAAAGCCAATCCCAAAAAGCAAAAGGCCAAATGTTTTCTCTGATATGAAGATGCTAATTCACAATAAGGTGGGGGAGGGGAGGGAAGAATAGTTTCTTTGGATTAGACAGAAGGGAGTGAAGGGAGGGGAGGGGTGTTGAGGTAGGAAGGGTGGTAGAATGAATCAGACATTATTACCCTATGTGCATATATGACTATACCACTGGTGTGATTCTACATCACGTACAACCAGAAGAATGAGAAGTTAGACTACATTTATGTATGATGTGTCAAAGTGCATTTTACTGTTGTGTATGACTAGTTAGAACATATTAAAAATTATGTAAAAAATAAATAAATAAACCCATCTGCAAGAAGAGATTGGCCAATTTTTAATGTGGTCAGATTAAAAGCATACACTTAAAAAAAAGCAGTTTAAAAAGTGCACAATTCAGTAGGTCTTGGCGTATTTACAGAGTTCTGTGACCATCACACTCTGATGTTAAAATGCCCTGCAAAGACACCCCAGACCTGTTTGCAATCACTCCCCACTTGCCTTGCCCTGGCCTTTGACATTTACTTACCTACTTTCTGTCTCTATGAATCTGCCTATTACAGAGAGTTCATGTGAACTGGATCATACAGTATGTAGTATGTAGTATGTGGCTTTTATGACCAGCTTCTTTCACTTGCATGTTGTCCCAGGTATCAGTACTTCATTCCTTGTTTTATTGATTGATTGATGGCTGGGGATGGAACCCAGGGCCTTGCCCATGCTATCACTGAACTACACCCCCAGCCCCATTCCTTATTATTGTTGCATACTATTCCATTGTATGGGTATACCAGACTTGTTTATCCATCCATCAGTTGATGGATGCTTGTTTTTTTCCCACCTTTTGACCATTTTGAATAGTGCTTCTAAAATAATTTGTGTATGAGTTTTTCTGTGAGCATATATTCAGTTCTCTAGGATATATACCTAGAAGTGGAATTGCTGGGTCATATGGTAACTCTGTTTTAAATTTTTGAGGAACTAACTGCCAAACCGTTTTCCAAACCAGCCACACCATATATGCTTCCACCTGCTGCCATGACCTGTAAGGCTGTTAATTCAGAAACCAGGGAGGGGTGATGGTCTGCCCGCCCACGGGAAGGAGAGATCCAGCCGCCAGTTTGCCTGGCCTGCAGGGCCCAGAGTGGCAGCTCCCTGCTGCTGCATGCAGGCCCAGACCTGGGGAAGCACTTCCTCCACTTCCCCACGACCCGCCCAGCGGTGACCAGAGCAAGAGGTAGGCATCCGCCTGCCCGCGGGAAGGAGAGATCCAGCCGCCAGTTTGCCTGGCCTGCAGGGCCCAGAGTGGCAGCTCCCTGCTGCTGAACGCAGGGCCCATCCTGAGGATAAGCCCCCTCCACTCTTCCACTGTGCCATTCTGCAAAGGGTCAAAGGTGCAGCCTTGACTCCACTAACAGGATTGCTGACTGGACATGATCCGGGTCAATTGGCTTAATCTGGAAGGGAAATAAGAAGGGCTTCCAAGGGTCCATTTGGCTTGAGACTTATTCCTGGTTTCAACATTTTTGTTTGTTTGTTTGTTTGTTTTGTTGTTTCTTGGGGGGGTTGTTTGTTAGTTTCTGGGTTTTGTTGTTGTTGTTGTTGTTTTGTTTTGATTGACAGTGTGTTTGTTTGCTTCTGCTCCTCTTTGCTTTTGCTCCTCTTTGCTTTCTTTCTTTTCTTCCTTCTCACTTTAGTATTTTTTCTCCTTCCTTCATCTTCCCTATTTACACCCTGCCATTGCATACTCAACAAAGGCAAAAACAAGCTATATGCAGAAATTGGGATTTTTTTGAACGAGTACAATTGAAATATATAGCAAAGTGGTGTTATATATAGTGTATTCTCTATTTTCTAATTTCTACTCCTTGGTCACTTTTTTTTCTTTTTCTTCCTTTTTTTTTCCCTTTTTCTCCATCTTTCTTTATTTCTTCTCTCAACCGCTGCATAAATTAGGTTTATATATAAATTGGTCTTTCCACCTAATCATTCACTATTTCCTCTCTCATCTGCTGATACTAAACCACTTCCATAGAACTCTCTTTTCATACTTTCTAAGAAAGAACAAGTCAGTTCACTCACTTCCCTCTTACTAAACATATCACCTCTGTGTCCATTACTTGAATCTATAAAGCCCCATTAGAAGCTTACAGAATAAATTGGAAACAATATCTAGGTTAACTAAATCTGTACATTGTGATCAAACTGGGATTCTCTGAATAGAAAGTGTCTGATTTTAAAGTGTAAAGGAAATATAAGGGGATCTGATAGCATTTTACTACAGGAGCAACGTAAGGTTCTAAGGTAAAATCAAAATAGTCAAGGTCCCATAGTGCAAGAAGAATAGACGTACAAGCAAGATGAAGAAACAAGGAAGGAAAGTGACACAAACAAATCAATATACCTCCTCAGTAGATTCCATGGCATGCACAGTTGGTGAAATGACAGAGATGGAATTTAGAAATTACATTTGCCAAATGCTTGTGGAACTTAAGAATGAACTAAAAAATGAGATGAGGGAGCAAGTACAGATGGCGAAAGATCATTTTGACAAAGAACTCCATAAACAAATACAGGAAGTAAAAGATTACTTCAATAGGGAGATAGAGGCTCTAAAGAGAAACCAAACAGAAATTCCGGAAATGAAAGAAGCAATAAACCAAAATAAAAGCTCAATAGAAAGTATCACCAACAGAGTAGATCACTTGGAAGAAAGAACCTCAGACAATGAGGAGAAAAGATATACCCTAGAGAAAAATCTAGATTACACAGCAAAAATGGAAAGAAACCAAGAACAGAACATCCAAGAATTATGGGACAACATAAAAAGACCAAACATAAGAGTGATTGGGGTAGAGGAGGGGGGAGAGTTTCAAGCCAAAGGAAAGAATAATTTATTTAATGAAATAATTACAGAAAATTTTCCAAATTTGAGGAATGAATGGGAAAACCAAGTTCAAGAGGCTTACCGAACACCAAACATACAAAATCACAACAGATCCACACCAAGACACATTATAATGAAAATGCCTACTATACTGAGCAAGGAGAGAATATTAAAAGCCACAAGAGAAAGGAAGCAGATTACATATAGGGGGAAACCAATCAGACTATGTTCAGACTTTTCTACCCAGACCGTAAAAGCAAGAAGATCCTGGAATAGCATATTTTAAGTTCTGAAAGAAAAGGGATGTCAACCAAGAATCTTATATCCAGCAAAATTGAGCTTTAGATTCGAAGATGAAATAAAAACCTTCCACGACAAGCAAAAGTTAAAAGATTTCGCAGCTCGAAAGCCAGCACTTCTGAACATCCTGGGCAAAATTTTTCATGAAGAAGAAGAGAAAAATAACAACAAAAATCAACAAAGGGAGATATTAAACTAAGGGAAATACCAACCAGAAGAGAAACCAAATCAAGCTAAAGATCATAATACAAATAAAAATGGATGGGAATAAAAATCACATTTCAATAATAACCCTGAATGTTAATGGCCTAAACTCACCATTCAAAAGACACAGATTATCTGAATGGATTAAAAGAAATGACCCAACAATTTGCTGTCTCCAAGAAACACACCTCATAGAAAAAGACATAAATAGACTGAAGGTGAAAGGCTGGGAAAAGTCTTATCACTCACATGGCCTGCGGAAGCAAGCAGGGGTTTCCATTCTCATTTCAAATAAGGTAGACTTCAAGCCAAAACTAATCAAAAGGGACAAAGATGGATATTTCTTACTACTTAAGGGAACCATTCATCAACAGGATATAACAATCATAAATCTATATGCCCCAAATAATGGAGCACCTACATTCATCAAACAAACTCTTCTCAAATTCAAGAGTAAAATTGACCACAACACAGTTATTCTAGGGGATTTCAACACACCTCTCTCACCAATAGATAGATCATCCAAACAAAAGCTAAACAAAGAAACCTTAGGCCTCCTTAAAACAATTAATAACTTAGACTTAACGGACATATATAGAATATTTCATCCTGCAGTAAAAGAATACACTTTTTTTCTGAGCAGCACATGGCTCCTTCTCCAAAATAGACCATATATTATGTCACAAGGCAACTCTCAGCAAATATAAAAAAATAGAGATACTACCCTGCATGCTATCGGACCATAAAGGGATGAAATTGGAAATCAACAACAAAACAAGGAATAAGAAAAACTACTCCATCAACTGGAAGCTAAACAACATGCTACTGAATGAACAAGGGGTTGAAGAAGACATCAAAGAGGAGATCAAAAAATTCCTAGAGGTAAATGAGAACACAGATACATCATATAGAAATCTCTGGGACACTATGAAGGCAGTAGTAAGAGGAAAATTCATTGCACTGAGTTCATTCCTTAAAAGGAAAAAAAAAACAACAACAACAAATAAATGACTTAACATCACACCTCAAAGCACTAGAAAAAGAAGAACAGATCAACACCAAGAGCAGCAGAAGACAGGAAATAATTAAAATCAGAGCAGAAATTAATGAAATTGAGACTAAGGAAACAATTCAAAGAATTGACAAAACTAAAAGTTGGTTCTTTGAAAAAATAAACAAAATTGACAGACCCTTAGCGATGCTAACGAAAAGAAGAAGAGAAAAAACTCAAATTACTAACATTCGTGATGAAAAAGGAAATATCACAACAAACACCTCAGATATACAGAATATAATTAGAAATTACTTTGAAAACTTGTACTCTAATAAAATAGAAAATACTGAATGCATTGACAGATTTCTAGAGTCATATGATTTGCCTAAACTGGATCTGGAGGCTATACACAATTTAAACAGATCAATTACAAGCGAAGAAATAGAAGATGTCATCAAAAAGCTACCAACAAGGAAAAGTCCAGGACCTGATGGGTTTACAGCTGAGTTCTACAAGACTTTCAAAGAAGAATTAATACCAATGCTCTTCATACTATTTCAAGAAATAGAAAAAGAGGGAGCTCTTCCAGACTCTTTCTATGAGGCCAATATTACATTAATTCCAAAGCCAGGCAAAGACGCATCCAAAAAAGAAAACTTCAGGCCAATATCTTTAATGAACATAGACGTAAAAATCCTCAACAAAATTCTGGCAAATCGGATACAAAAACATATCAAAAAGATAGTGCACCACGATCAAGTGGGGTTTATTCCAGGGATGCAAGGCTGGTTCAATATTCGGAAATCAATAAACATAATACATCACATCAATAGACTTAAAGATAAAAATCATATGATTGTCTCAATAGATGCAGAAAAAGCATTTGACAAAATACAACACCCCTTTATGTTCAAAACACTAGAAAAACTAGGAATATCAGGAACATATCTTAACATTAACAAAGCTATTTATGCAAGGCCCAGAGCTAACATTATCTTAAATGGAGAAAAATTGAAAGCATTTCCTCTAAAAACTGGAACAAGACAGGGATGCCCCCTTTCACCACTGCTATTTAACATAGTACTGGAAACTCTGGCCAGAGCAATTAGACAGACCAAAGAAATTAAAGGGATCCAGATAGGAAAAGAAGAGCTCAAATTAGCATTATTTGCTGATGACATGATAATATACCTAGAAGACCCAAAAAACTCTACCAGAAAACTTTTACAACTAGTAAATGAATTCGGCAAAGTAGCAGGATACAAAATCAATACCCATAAGTCAAAGGCATTTTTATACATCAGTGACAAAGCCTCTGAAAGGGAAATGATGAAAACGACCCCATTTACAATAGCATCAAAAAAAAATAAATAAATACCTGGGAATCAACTTAACAAAAGAGGTGAAAGACCTCTATAAAGAAAATTATAGAACACTAAAGAAAGAAATCATAGAAGAACTCAGAAGATGGAAAGACCTACCTTGCTCTTGGATAGGTAGAGTCAATATTGTCAAAATGTCCATACTACCAAAAGCATTATACAGATTTAATGCAATTCCAATCAAAATTCCAATGTCATTTTTCAAAGAAATAGAAAAAACAATCATGAAATTCATCTGGAAAAATAAGAGACCCAGAATAGCCAAAGCAATCCTGAGCAAGAAAAGTGAAGCAGGGGGCATCACCATACCGGACTTTAAATTATACTATAGAGCAATAGTAACTAAAACAGCATGGTATTGGCACCAAAACAGACGGGTGGACCAATGGTACAGAATTGAGGACACAGAGACTAATACATATAATTTCAGTTATCTTATATTAGACAAAGGTGCCAAAAATGTACAGTGAAGAAAGGATAGCCTCTTCAACAAATGGTGGTGGGAAAACTGGAAATCCATATGCAACAAAATGAAATTAAACTTGTATCTCTCACCATGCACAAAACTCAATTCAAAGTGGATCAAGGACCTAGGAATTAGATCTGAGACAATACGCCTAATAGAAAAAGTAAGCTCCAATTTCCAACATGTCGGATTAGGCCCCAAGTTCCTTAATAAGAATCCTGTAGCGCAAGAACTATTACCAAGAATTAATGAATGGGATAGATTTAAGCTAAAAAACTTCTCAGCAAAAGAAACAATCAGTGAGGTGAATACAGAGCCAACTAATTCGGAACAAATATTTAATACATGCACATCAGATAGAGCACTAATTTCTAGAATATATAAAAAACTCAAAAAACTTTACACCAAAAAAGAAAATAACCCAATCAATAAATGGGCTAAGGAACTGAAAAGACACTTCTCAGAAGAAGATATACAATCAATCAACAAATACATGAAAAAATGCTCAACCTCTCTGGCAATTAGAGAAATGCAAATCAAAACTACTCTAAGATTTCATTTCACTCCAGTCAGAATGGCAGCTATCAAGAACACAAACAACAATAAATGTTGGAGAGGATGTGGGGAAAAAGGCACACTCATACATTGCTGGTGGGACTGCAAAATGGTGTAACCGCTATGGAAAGCAGTATGGAGATTTCTTGGGAAAATGGGAATGGAACCACCTTATGACCCAGCCATCCCACTCCTGGGTCTGTTCCCAAAAGACTTAAAAACAGCATATTACAGTGACACAGCCACTTCAATGTTTTATAGCAGCACAATTCATAATAGCTAGGTTGTGGAACCAACCTAGATGTCCCTCAGTAGATGAGTGGATAAAGAAAATGTGGTATATATACAAAATGGAATTTTACTCAGCAATAAGAGAGAATAAAATAATGGCATTTGCAGGTAAATGGATGAAGTTGGAGAATATAATGCTAAGTGAAATTAGTCAATCTCAAAAATCCAAATACCAAATGTTTTTCTCTGATATAAGGAGGTTAGTTCACAGTGTGATTGGATGGGGGTACATAGGATTAGAGGAACACTAGAATGGTCAAAGGAAAGGGAGGGCAAGGGAGGGAGCAGGGGGGTAGAAGGGGGGAAAATGGTGGTTGAATGAGATGGATATCACTATCCTAAATGCATGATTAAAGATCTGAATCGTACTTATATACTTTGTATACAAGCAGTTGTATGTAAAAAGATGATATACTTGTGCATTATGAATAAGTAAATAAATAATCTAAAAAAAAAAAAAGAATAAGAAACACACACAAACATTGAGAGGAAAAAGTGGGATCAGGTGGGAAACGGAACTCTGATTCACAACAGTGAGCCAGGGCTGGCTGCACATGTTTATTATGTAGGTTTTATCATCAAAAAGTTTATTTGTGAGAAAGTTTCTGGAAAGCAGGCAGGCTTGAAGGTCACAGTGCAGATGAGACATCATGGTTACATTACTATGTTCAGAATCCTCTACCCCTAGGAGTCAGTGTCTGTGATTCAAGGTTAAAACTGGTATCTCTGGATGTTTGCCTGGAGACTGAGGGCTGACATCGCCATAGCAACTGGGAAATGTTAACCATGTACTTTTGCACAGAGGAAGGTTAACCCTCTACCTTTGTACAGGGGAATCCCAGTACAAGCAAGCACACCACAACCATGAGGGGACTAGACACCTTGATTCACATCACTGCTCCCCACAACCTGCAAGGTACGAGGGGTCCAATTTCACCACGGTGTCACTACCACTTGTTACTGTTTTTTTTTTTTTTTTTTTTTTTTTTTTTTTTAATGTCATCCATTCTATTGGGTGTGAAGTGAAATCTCATTATGGTTTTGATTTGCATTTCTCTGATGACTAATGATGTTGAACATCT
Source organism: Tamias sibiricus (assembly GCA_025594165.1). Taxonomy (NCBI): domain Eukaryota; kingdom Metazoa; phylum Chordata; class Mammalia; order Rodentia; family Sciuridae; genus Tamias; species Tamias sibiricus. The sequence goes on from CM046659.1 coordinate 140,462,905, forward strand.
TTTTGTGTACTTATTGGACATTTTTAGTTATTCTTTAGACAAATGTCTATTTAGATCCTCTGTTCATTTTTAAATTGGGTTGGCTTTTGGTTGTTGAGTTGCAAGAGGTCTTTACACAATGTGAATACGAGACCTTTGTAAGATACAGGATTTGCAAATATTTTTTTTCCTGCTGTATAAGCTACCATTTCACTTTTTTGGTGATGTCTTTTCAAACTTAAAAAATTTTAATTGATGAAGTCCAATTTACCTATTTTTCCTTTTATCATTTGTGTTTTTGGTGTCATATCTAAGAAACTACTGCCTGACACAAGGTCATGAGATTTAATTTTGTTTTCTTCTAAGAGTTTTATAGTTGTCTCCTTTACATTTAGTTCTATGGTCCCTTTTGAGTTAATTTTTATACATTGTGTTGGTAGGGTACTATGGTTTGGATACAACTTGCGTGCCGCTGTGATTGAAGGCTTGGTCCACAGGGTGGCGATACTGGGAGACAGTGGAACCTTTGGGAGCTGGGACCCAGTGGGAGGTCCCTAGGTCACTTTCAGTGTGTTCTTAGAAGGCAGTTCTCCCTGCAGCCCCTTGGTAGTTCTTGCAAGAGGATTGCTGTAACCGTCTGAGCGGCCCCACCCAGCTCCCTCAGCTCCTGGTTCCACAGGCCATCGCTTGCTCATGATGTGATGCAGCCAAGAATGCTAGGGTCAGGGTTTTTAAACCTCCAAAACCATGAGCTAAATAAACCTCTTCTACATCAGTAGCCTGCGTCAGTATCTCAGTGACTGAGAGCAGACTGATACCTGGAGTCTAACTTCACTCTTTTGCTTGTGGCTCTTTCATTGTCTCAGCACCACATATTGAAAAGATCGAATTGTCTTGACATTCTTGTCAAAAATCATTAGACCACAGATTTGTGGGTTCCTTTCTGGACTTTCAATTCGATTCTATTGGTCTATTTTCAATTCGATTCTATCCTTATGTAGCCTCTTGGTTCCACATAGTCTTGATTATGTAGCAGGGTAGTACATTTTGAAATCAGGCAGTGTGAGTCCCAACTTTGTTCTTTATTAAGGTTGTTTTGGCTATTCTGGGTCTCTGGCATTTCCTATGATTTTTAGGATCAGCTTGACAATTTCTGTAGTGATTTCCACTAGGATTTTTTTTAAATATTTTTATTTATTTGCTTTTAGTTGTACACAATGCGTTTTATTCAATGCGTTTTTATTTGTATGTGGTGCTGAGGATCGAACCCGGGTCGCCCACGTACTAGGCGAGCACTCTACCGCTGAGCCACAATCCCAGCCCCTCCACTAGGATTTTGATAGGAAGGAACTACATTGGACCTGTAGGTCAAATTGTTATCATAACATTAACTAAGTCTTCCAATCCATGAAAATGGATTATTTTTCCATTTATTTACGTCTTCTTTATCTTCTTTCAACAATGTTAGTTTTCAGGGTATAACCCTTATACTTTGTTATATTTCCAATCGTTTTATTCTTTTTGATGCTATTATAATTATTTTCCAATTTCATATACAGATTATTCTTTGATAGTGTATATAACCCAAACTGATTTTTACATTTTGGTCTTGCTTTCTGCAAACTTGCTGAATGGATTTATTAGTTCTAGTTGAAGCTTAGGTGTGTGTGTGTGTGTGTGTGTGTGTGTGTGTGTGTTGTTTAGGGTATTCTATATACAATATCATGCATCTGCAAATAGAGACAGTTTTACTGCTTTCATTGCAATCTGGATGTGCTTTCTTTTACTTGACTATTGCCCTGGCTAGAATATTCAGTATAATGTTGAATGGACATCCCCCTATCTTGCTCCTGATATTAGGAGGAGAAAGAATTTAATCTTTCACCATTAAGTTTGATGTTAGTTGGGCATTTTTAATAGGTGCAGTTTATCAGGTTGAGGAAATTCCATTCCATAACTAGTTACTCAGTGTTTTGAACATTGAAAGGTGTTAAATATTATCAAGTGCTTTTTCTATGTCTGCTGAGATGATTGCATTGTTTTTTCTCCTTTGTTAATATGATGCATTATGTTGATTGATGCTAAACTAAGCTTGTAATCCTGGGATAAATCCTATTGGATTATGATGTATAATCCTTTCTTATGTTATTAGATTTGGTTTATTAGTATTTTGTTGAGATTTTTGCATCTATATTTGTGAGAGATATGGTTCTACCATTTTCTTGTGAGGTCTTTGTCTGGTTTTAGTGTCAGGGTATTATTAGCCTCATACATTGAATTAGGAAGTATTCCCTCCTATTTTGGGGAGAGTTGGTGAAGTTTTTTTTTTTTTTTTTTAAGCATCTGAGAGAATTCACAAGTCAAAGTGTTTGGACCTAGCTTTTCTTTGTGGGGAGAGTTTTAATTACTAATTCAATCTCTACTTGTTAAAATCTATTTGGATTTTCAGTCCTTTCTTAAGTCAACCTAGTAGTTCATATCTTTCTAGGAATTTATCCATTTCTTCTAGGTTATTGAATTTTTACTATACAGTTGTCCATGGTATTTTCCTGTCATCTTTTTTGAAATTTCTATAATGTTGGTAGTAATGTTCCTCTTATTCCTGCTCTTGTGATTTAAACTTTCTTCTACCTTATTTTTCTTGGTCACTCTAATTGAAGATTTGTTAGTATTGTTGATTTTTTTTTCCCAAAAGATCAACTTCTGGTTTCACTGATTGTCTCTATTGTTTTTCTATTCTTTATTTTGTTCACTTCTGCTCTAGTCTTTGTTATATCCTTCCTTCTACTTGCTTTGAGGTAGTCTGCTATTTTTATATTTTCTTAAGGTGGATGATCAGGTTATTGATTTGAACTTCCTTCTTTTTTAAACAATTTCCTCATAATCAATGCTTTAGCTATATAACCCAAGTTTGGGTGTAATATATTTTTGTTTTAATTAATCTAAAAAATATACTCTAATTTTGTGAGTTCTTTGCTAACCCACTGGTTATTTAATAATAAGTTATAAATTTCTGCATATTTGTGAATTTCTCAATTTTTCTTCTATGATTGGTTTCTAATTCCATTCATTTGTTTTACAGAACATATTTTTGTATTATTTCAATCCTTTTAAACTCATTAAGGTTTGTTTTGTGGTCAAGCATAAAATGTGAACACATGAGGGGGGAAAAAACCATAACATTATACCTCAGAACATACAAAGAAGGTAAAAAAGGACAAACGACAAATAGGAAAAAATTCGCAACTTATGTTACAAAGAGATAATACCATGAAACAGACACGCTCTCACATTGTTGGAGGGAATGCAAAACAGTGAGACCTGTATGGAGGGGAATTTACCAACACCTAGCAAAATTATGTCTGCATTTTCCCTCTTTGCCAACACTCCTTAAGAAATTTATACAAACAAGACACAGAGCAAAATGCAAAATGATGTCTACACAAGGCTATGCACTGCAGAGTTATGCAGGGAAAACAACCAGGATGTCAGGATGTCCATCTGTAGATAAGTGGCTAAATATACTCTGGGATGTCCTTAGGGCAGAGTACTATGTGGTAGTAAGAAGGAATGGAAAGCGTTCTGAAGGAGCCCTAATTAGGAAGGGCTGTTGTAGCTAGCTGGAAGCCATGGGTTCCACCTGATATGTATGTGACGCACCTGTAGGCACCCGCAAACCTGAAGGTATATAACGGGTGAAAGCGGTCCGAGTTAGGAGAACGGAGAATTCAGTCAGCCGGGCAGTCACTCGGTCGGTCAGAAGAATCAGAGCGGCCAGAACGTAGGTAGAGCGGTTACAGAAGAGAAACCAGATAGAAGAAGTAATGACTGGCCAGAGTTAGGCCGAGGCTCCAGAGGACTGGTCAGAGTAAGGCCGAGGCTCCCGAGGAAGACAGAAGACAGAAGACAGAAGAAGGAAGAAAGAAGAGAGAAGAAAGAAGCTCTAGTCTTTCTCTAAGCTAAGCTCTTTCTTTAAGCTACTCTACTCTAAGCTAAGAAGAAAAGCTAAGCTCTATCTTTCTTTACTCTAAGCTACTCTAAAGAAGAGAGAAGAAAGAAGCTCTAGTCTTTCTCTAAGCTAAGCTCTATCTTTCTTTAAGCTACTCTAAGCTACTCTACTCTAAGCTAAGAAGAAAAATCTTTCTTTCCCTCTCTAAGCTCTAAGAAAGTAGAAGTAAAAGTAGTAAAAGCTTAACTCTGCCTCCGAGAGTTTTTATCCCGGTTTTCGGTACCAGGTAGCTTACCAGGCAGCTTACAGCGTTCCAGCCTCTAGGGAGTCCAGTCCAGGACATGATTCTCAATGCAGATCCCTCACCTCCACCCCAGGGCATACATCCCAGCCCTGCCTGGCCCTGGGGGTGGGACCTGCACACACAGCCTGGTGCTGGGAAGACTGAGGCTCAGCAGAGAGTAAATGTGGAGCCTGAACTCCACCTCTCAAGTTTCAGCTGGGCACAGTGCTGGGGCACAGTCCCATCGTAGTTCTTTGTACTTTGCTAGGTTCTGACCATGAGAGGACACCTGTTGGTCCTACACAAAGGCAGGAGGCATCCAAGAGAGAGGCCTGCTCCCTCCTCCCTGCCACCCATGCCCAGCGGTCATGATGCTAGCAACTTCTGGATGCCCTTTTGAAATATCAGTACATCCATAAGTCATGTTTGAAATGAATGAAATTAGAAACCAATCATAGAAGGAAAATTGAGAAATTCACAAATATGCAGAGATTTATAACTTACTATTAAATAACCAGTGGGTTAGCAAAGAAATCACAAAATTAGAGTATATTTTTTAGATTAATTAAAACAAAAACCCATAGGGGTTGTGGTGTCTTCCCTACCTCTACCTCCCAGGCAAGGGCAGGCAGGGTGGGGTGCTGGGGCCCAGAGGTCTGCAGTGGAAAGGGAAGAAGCAGGGGCAGACAGACAGATGGACATACACACACACACACACACACACACACACACTCACACACTCACAAGACAGGCTGGATTTTGAGAAAACACTTAGGTCCTTTCTTTGTTCTTTTTTTTTTTGTACCAGGGATTGAACTCAGGGGCACTTGACCACTGGGCCACATCCCCAGCCCTTTTTGTATTTTATTAGAAACAGGGTCTCACTGAGTGAACTCGCAATCCTCTGGCCTCAGCCTCCCAAGGGCTGGGATTACAGGCGGTGCACCACCACGCCCAGCACTTAGGTCCTTTCTTGAGAGGATGGGATTCAAAACTGAGGACAGACAGTATTTTGTGAACTTCTAGGGAAGAAAGGGCTAGGCCACAGCGTTCAGGACCTTTACTGAGCACTTTATAGATAACTCCCTGTGGACGCCTTTCATTAAGGGTTGGTTGCTTGATTTTAAGATCCTGGGCTGGAATTTCCTTTGGGTGCATCACTGTGCTCATGCTGCCGTGGAGCAGCTCACGTTACTTGCTTTTTGTTATTGGCACTCGGGGCTCTAGCAGGTTCCTTTCCATGGTAGCTGCCGTCCTCACTAATGGACCTTCTGGACATTTCCAGATCTCTGTCATTCCCTGCTATGCTGCCTCAGCAGCCCTGTGAACTGCATTTGCATTTCTGCTTACCAGTGGAAGAAGCAGAGGAGATTTTTTTATTTTTATTTTATTTTTTAAAAAATATTGTTAATTTTCTTTCAAAATGACGTACCAGTTAGAGCTTTACTTATTAACTCTATTAGTTAAAAAAAAGATTTATAAAAATGATACATTAGGTAATATCAAACTTTGTCCCCCCCCCCCAATCTGTAAAGCAAAATAACATCTCACAGTGGGGCTTTTTGGTACCAGGAATTGAACCCAGGGGCCCTTAACCACAGAGCCACACCCCCAGCCCTTTAAAAAATATTTTCTTTTAAGACAGGGTCTCGCTAAATTGCTTAGGACCTCACTAAGTTGCTGAGACTGGCTTTGAATTTGGGATCCTCCTGCCTCAGCCTCCCAAGCTGCTGGAATTACTGGTGTGCATCACTGCCTCTAGCTCTATAGTGAGTTTTGATTAGCCTTTCTTCCACGAAAATGGCATGCATCATACTTTCATGTTTATTGATCATTTCTATTTTTTTTTTTTAGGAACTACTTCTGTTCTTCCTTTCATTTAACAGTTGGAATGCTTTTTTTTCCTCAAAGATTTGCCAGTGCTCTCTGCAGGTGGAGGGAGTCAGCTCTTTGTGGCATATGCAGAAAACAGCTTTTTCCTGGTTCCTGCTTGACACTGAGAGGGGCTTTGCTACAAAACACTTCTAGTTGGTATGATGTCACATTCATTAATCTTATCCTTTATAGTGTGTAGGTTTTGTACCATGCTTGGGGGCGGGGAAAGACCTTCCTCATTCCAAAATTGTCTTAATTTAATCACTTTCCTAAACTTTCATTAGTGGTGATTTTTTATTTTTAAATATTTGATTAGTCTGAAATTTGTTTTGGTGTGGAAGTAAAAACACATGCTATTCTATGCTATTATCAAAGTTACTATGCTACTGTATTGCATTATAGAACTAATTTGTGGAGAATTGACAATACTCAGAGTTGACAATATTAAGAGCATCACTCATTTTAAATCTTCTTATGCAAGAAGACATGTCATTTTATATACTTAAAGGTTCTTCACATCCAGAGTTTAACATTTTCTTCAAGTAGGTCCTATATGTTTACCTACCCTAGATAAATCTTATTGGCATATTCATTTAGTAAATAAGGGGAAAAAACAGACCATTTTTTCTTCTAGCCCCTTGAACATTTAAAGTTTTCATTTCAGTTGTCTTTGTTCTTAAGTGGATCTTGGTAGGGCATTTGATCATGTATTAGCAAGGTATGGTGCCAGTGCTAATCCCTAATCCCCAGAAATTGATAAGAAAGGATGTGAAGAAAGTGTTTCATAAAAAGGTCACTGTAAACCGGGCGTGGTAGCGCACGCCTGTAATCCCAGCACTTTGGGAGGCTGAGGCAGGAGGATCCCGAGTTCAAAGCCAGCCTCAGCAATGGCGAGGCACTTAGCAACTCAGTGAGACCCTGTCTCTAAATAAAATATAAAAAAGGGCTGGGGATGTGACCCAGTGGTCGAGTGCCCCTGAGTTCAATCCCCGGTACCAAAAAAAAAAAAAAAAAAAAAAAAAAAAAATTCACTGTAATGAGTTTTTTTTTAATTTATTTTTTATTCTAAGTTGTTATAAATGACAGTAGAATGCATTACATTTCATATTACACATACAGAGCACATTTTTACATATCTCTGGTTGTATGCAAAGTATATTCACACCATTCGTGACTTCATACATTCACTTAGGGTAATGATATCCATCTCATTCTACCATGTTTCTTTTTTTCTTCACCCTTTTGCCCCCTCCCTTCCCCTCCCTCCCCATTGGCCATTCTAGTGTTCCTCTAATCCTCTATACTCCCCATCCCAACCCGACTGTGAATTGGCCTCCTTATATTAGAGAAAACATTTGGCATTTGGCTTTTTGGGATTCACTAACTTCACTTAGCATTATCTTCTCTAACTCCATCCATTTACCTGCAAATGCCATGATTTAATTCTCTCTTATTGCTGAGTAATACTCCATTGTGTGTATATACCACATTTTCTTTATCCATTCATCTACTGAAGGGCATCTAGGTTGGTTCCACAGTTTAGCTATTGTGAATTGTGCTGCTATAAACATTGATGTGGCTGTGTCCCTGTAGTATGCTGTTTTCAAGTCTTTTGGGTAAAGACCAAGGAGTGGGATAGCTGGGTCATAAGGTGGTTCCATTCCAAGTTTTCCAAGGTATCTCAATACTGCTTTCCATATTGGCTGTACCATTTTGCAGTCCCACCAACAATGTATGAGTGTGCCTTTTTCTCCACATCCTCTCCAATATTTATTGTTGTTTGTGTTCTTAATAGCTGCCATTCTGACAGGTGTGAGATGAAATCTTAGAGTGGTTTTGATTTGCATTTTTCTAATTGCCAGAGAGGTTGAGCATTTTTTCATGTATTTGTTGATTGACTGTATATCTTCTTCTGAGAAGTGTCTGTTCAGTTCCTTGGCCCATTTATTGATTGGGTTATTTGGTTTTTTTTTGGTGTTAAGATTTTTGAGTTCTTTATATATTCTAGAGATTAGTGCTTTATCTGACGTGCATGTGGTAAAAATTTGTTCCCAATTAGTAGGTTCTCTGTTCACCTCACTGATTGTTTCTTTTGCTGAGAAGAAGCTTTGTAATTTGAGTCTATCCCATTTATTGATTCTTGGTATTAATTCTTGTGCTACAGGATTCTTATTAAGGAACTTGGGGCCTAATCCAACATGTTGGAGATTAGAGCTTACTTTTTCTTCTATTAGGTCTAATTCCTAGATCCTTGATCCACTTTGAGTTGAATTTTGTGCATGGTGAGAGATAGAGGTTTAATTTTGTTTTATTGCATATGGATTTCCAGTTTTCCCAGCACCATTTGTTGAAGAGGCTATCTTTTCTCCAATGTACATTTTTGGTGCCTTTGTCTAATATAAGATAACTGAAATTATATGTGTTAGTCTCTGTGTCCTCTATTCTGTACCATTATTTGAACAGACCAATTTCAAGCGACGAAATAGAACATGACATCAGAAGCCTACCAACCAAGAAAAGCCCAGGACCAGACGGATACACAGCCGAGTTCTACAAGACTTTCAAAGAAGAACTGATACCAATACTCTTCAATTTATTTCAGGAAATAGAAAAAGAGAGGGAGCACTTCCAAACTCATTCTATGAGGCCAACATCACCCTGATCCCCAAACCAGGCAAAGACACATCCAAAAAAGAAAACTTCAGACCCATATCTTTAATGAACATAGATGCAAAAATTCTCAATAAAATTCTAGCAAAACATATACAGAAACATATCAAAAATATAATACACCATGATCAAGTGGGGTTCATTCCAGGGATGCAAGGATGGTTCAACATACGGAAAACAATAAATGTATTCATCATGTCAATAGACTCAAAGATAAGAACCATATGATTATCTCAATAGATGCAGAAAAAACATTTGACAAAATACAGCACCCCTTCATGCTCAAAACACTAGAAAAACTAGGGATAACAGGAACATATCTCAACATTGTAAAAGCTATATATGTTAATCCCTAGGCCAACATTATTCTAAATGGAGAAAAATTGAAAGCATTCCCTCTAAAAACTGGAACAAGACAGGGATGCCCTCTTTCACCATTCTATTCAACATAGTAATTGAAATGCTGGCCAGAGCAATAAGACTGAAAGAAATTAAAGGGACACAGGTAAAGTAAAACTCAAATTATCATTATTTGCTGATGATATGATTTTATACCTAGAAGACCCAAAAAATTCCACCAGAAAACTTCTAGAACTCATAAATGAATTCAGCAAAGTAGCAGGATACAAAATCAACACCCACAAATCTAAGGCATTTCTATATATCAGTGACAAATCCTCTGAAAGGGAAATGAGGAAAACTACCCCATTTACAATAGCATCAAAAAAAATAAATAAATAAAATACTTGGGAATCAACTTAACCAAAGACGTGAAAGACCTCTATAATGAAAACTACAGAACACTAAAGAAAGAAATTATGGAAGACCTTAGAAGATGGAAAGATCTACCCTGTTCTTGGATAGGCAGAACTAATATTGTCAAAATGACCATACTACCAAAAGCACTATACAGATTTAATGCAATGCCAATCAAAATCCCAATGACATTCCTCATGGAAATAGAAAAAGCAGTCATGAAATTCATCTGGAAAAATAAGAGACCCAGAATAGCTAAAGCAATCCTTAGTAAGAGGAGTGAAGTAGGTGACATCACTATACCAGACCTTAAATTATACTACAGAGCAATAGTAACAAAAACAGCATGGTATTGTAATGAGTTTTTACACAGCCGAAGCAGGCTCAGCCTCACTCACCATCAGAGCAAAGCACATGGAGACTACACTGAGGGCTGATGGGCAACTCAGTGGCTGAGCACCTGCCTAGCATGCCCAGGCCCTCAGTTGATTCCTAGCACCAAAGGAAACAAACAAAACCAAAAGCAACCCCCAAAAAAGAGTAAAAGAGACTCCCCCAAATTGGTAACAAATGCTATTGTCAGACCTATAGAGAAACAGGCCAAGCACACACATTGTCAGGGCTGAAGTTAAACAGGAAAAACTATCACAGAGGGTGAAGGAGCCCTAATTAGGAAGGGCTGTTGTAGCTAGCTGGAAGCCATAAGTTCCACCTGATATGTATGTGACGCACCTGTAGGCACCCGCAAACCTGAAGGTATGTAACCGGGTGAAAGCGGTCCGAGTTAGGAGAACGGAGAATTCAGTCAGCCGGGCAGTCACTCGGTCGGTCAGAAGAATCAGAGCGGCCAGAACGTAGGCAGAGCGGTTACAGAAGAGAAACCAGATAGAAGAAGTAATGACTGGTCAGAGTTAGGCCGAGACTCCTGAGGAAGACAGAAGACAGAAGAAAGAAGAAGGAAGAAAGAAGAGAGAAGAAAGAAGCTCTAATCTTTCTCTAAGCTAAGCTCTATCTTTCTAACTCTAACTCTAAGCTAAGAAGACAAGAAGAAAAGCTCGCTTTAATCTTTCTCTTTAAAAATCTTTCTTTCCCTCTCTCTAAGCTCTAAGAAAGTAGAAGTAAAAGTAGTAAAAGCTTAACTCTGCCCCCGAGAGTTTTTATCCCGGTTTACGGTACCAGGCAGCTTACAAATGGTTCCCCGTACGGGCCACCATTTGTAAGCTGCCTGTCACGGCCAGCCACGGCGCCGCCACGGGAGGAAAATTCTCGGAGGCAGAGTATAGCTTTTGCTACTTTTACTTCTACTTTCTTAGAGAGAGCTTAGAGAGGGAAAGAAAGATTTTTAGAGAGAAAGATTAGAGCGAGCTTTTCTTCTTGTCTTCTTAGCTTAGAGTAGAGTAAAGAAAGATAGAGCTTAGCTTAGAGAAAGACTAGAGCTTCTTTCTTCTCTCTTCTTTCTTCCTTCTTCTGTCTTCTGTCTTCTGTCTTCTGTCTTCCTCGGGAGCCTCGGCCTTACTCTGACCAGTCCTCTGGAGCCTCGGCCTAACTCTGGCCAGTCATTACTTCTTCTATCTGGTTTCTCTTCTGTAACCGCTCTGCCTACGTTCTGGCCGCTCTGATTCTTCTGACCGACCGAGTGACTGCCCGGCTGACTGAATTCTCCATTCTCCTAACTCGGACCGCTTTCACCCGGTTATATTTCTTCAGGTTTGCGGGTGCCTACAGGTGCGTCACATATCAGGTGGAACTTATGGCTTCCAGCTAGCTACAACAGCCCTTCCCAATTAGGGCTCCTTCATATTCCTTCCCTTTAGTTTAAAAAGGTGCTTTTGTTCTATTTTCTCTATTTTATTTTCTCTATTTTCTTTTATTTTCTTGTCCCTACCTAGCTTTTCACCTTTTATTTTTGAAAGGGTGGATATTTGAGCCCTTTTTGAGAAGGTGCTGTGGCTTTAAGGAAGCCTAATGCTGAGGAGCAGCTAACGCACCTAGTTAAGCACAATTGCATAAGCGGCTTTGACTTTTTTTTTTTTTTTTTTTTTTTTATGGCTTTCTTGCCAAAGCTCAATGGCTTTTTTTCTGCATGGTTTTTACCATGCTATTTAATTCTCTATTTTCTTTTAAGCTCATGGCTTTTTTCTTTATACTAAAGCTCAAGGCTTTTTCTCTATATTTTTTATGGCTTTTGGCCGGCTACTCTGCTTCGGCTTTTGGCCGGCTCGCTTCGGCTTTTCGCTGGCTACTCTGCTTCGGCTTTTCGCTGTCTACTCTGCTTCAGCTTTTGGCCAGCTACTCTGCTTCGGCTTAATTCTTAACTGGCTTCAACTGAGTCAGAGGCTCTGCTCTCTTGTTTCTACTCTTTTTGCTGGTCTCAACTGAGTCTGAGGCTATGCTTTTTCATTGCTCTTATTTCTTAGCTTTTCTTCTCTGCCTGCCGAGCCCCGGACGGACCACCATTTGTAAGCTGCCTGTCACGGCCAGCCACGGCGCCGCCACGGGAGGAAAATTCTCGGAGGCAGAGTATAGCTTTTGCTACTTTTACTTCTACTTTCTCAGAGCTTAGAGAGGGAAAGAAAGATTAACTTAGAGTAGAGTAGAGTAAAGAAAGATAGAGCTTAGCTTAGAGAAAGACTAGAGCTTCTTTCTTCTCTCTTCTTTCTTCCTTCTTCTGTCTTCTGTCTTCTGTCTTCCTCGGGAGCCTCGGCCTTACTCTGACCAGTCATTACTTCTTCTATCTGGTTTCTGTAACCGCTCTGCCTACGTTCTGGCCGCTCTGATTCTTCTGACCGACCGAGTGACTGCCCGACTGACTGAATTCTCCGTTCTCCTAACTCGGACCGCTTTCACCCGGTTATATACCTTCAGGTTTGCGGGTGCCTACAGGTGCGTCACATACATACCAGGTGGAACCCATGGCTTCCAGCTAGCTGCAAAAACCCTTCCTAATTAGGGCTCCTTCAAGAGGGCAATTTAGTAATATCCGTCATATTTTTAGAAGCATGTCTTTGACCCATTCATTGCTTTGGGAATTTATTATACAGATGTGCTTATATACATGTGAAAAGATAGCTAGTATTTTCATAGCAAATATTAGTAGTAGTCCAATTCCCATCAAGAGAAGAGTGTGGGGCTAGGGTTGTGGCTCAGTGGTAGAGTGCTTGCCTGGCATGTGTGAGGCACTGGGTTCTATTCTCAGCACCACATAAGAATAAAATAAAGGTATTGTGTCCATCTGCAACTGAAGAGAGAGAGAGAGAGAGAGAGAGAGAGAGAGAGCGAGAGAGCGAAGAGTGTGTATACTAAATGCAGTGCGTCTACATCATAGAATATTATGTACTTGTCAAAAAGAACACTGATAATACTTGTTTGGTACAAATGTGTGAAAGAAATAGGAGGTCCAGAATAGTGCTCATGATGGGAAAAATAAGAACCTATATTTTTTTGCTTGTGTACATATAAAGAAATTCTGGAAGGAAAAATTGATCTAAGAATTGTAGATTGATAATCATGATTTTTGAATCATGTGACTGTATTGCATAGTCAAACAACTAACATTTTAAAATATAGCCAGGAGGCTCAGAAGGATGTTTCAGTCTACAATAGTGGTCTCTTGAGATTATAATGGAGCTGAAACATCGCTACTATCTAGTGACATTGTAACCATTACAAGCAATCCTAGTGCAAGGTTTTACTCATGTCTGTGGTGATGCTGGTGTAAGCCATCTACGGCACTGCCAGCCATATAAGAGTACAGCTCTCAGGGCTGGGACTGCGATCCTCAGCACCATGTACAAAGAAAAAAACATTGTGTACAACTAACTAAATATTAAAAAAAAAAAAAAAAGAGTACAGCTCTCACCGTTATGCACAATACATACTTGATAGTAATAAAAAAAGATTGTGTTACTGGTTTATGGGTTTATTACATTACACTTTCATCATTATTTTAGAGTATACTCCTATTTATTAAAAAAAAAAGTTTACTGTAGAACAGAGTCCCGTGTTATGTTGGTAGCAGCTTCATACATCTCATGTGTACTGCATCTCTTGATTGCACTGTTTCTTCTTATGCTTGATTTAATCTTGTGTTATCTTGCTTATTGTGTTCCTAGGAGCCATAGGATACACACACAAACATCCCATACAGCCTAGGTGTGTAGCAGGCTCTGCCATGTAGGTTTGTGTAAGTGCACTCTGTGATGTTTGCACATCAGCGAAGTCACCTAAAACGCATTTCTCCGATATGTCCTAGTTGTCCAGGGAATCGTGGCTGAGAAACACAGCAGGCCATACACCCTTCCCTCTCTGCCTGTCTTTAGGTAGAGATACACACTCTCAAGTTCAAACAACAAAGATTGACTCCAGCTGATTTGTTTAAACGCTGGGACTGTCATTACCTTCTGAAGCCAAAAGCAAACAGGCTATGTAGACGCAAAAGTCAAGATCAGGGGTCTCCTGTACCTGTCAGAATTCTAGGTTGACGCATTTCATGTGCGGATTTGAGATGAACACAATGGGTGATTACAATATGGCCTCTGAAAGGTTCAATCCAACGCCAAAAGCCATTCTCATAAAAGACAGAGCTTAGTAGATGGGACCACCTGCCTCCCTGCCCCTGTGACCTAAGACACAAACCCCAAGGAGATCTGCAGTCTGCAGCGGTCATCAACACTGCCTGGGGGCCATGTGGCCAGCTGAACTGAACCAACACTGCCTTGTGGTGGTCACATCACAGCGATTTTTCCTGCACAGGAAAGCACACTGGTGTAGTGCAAATTTCTTTGGTTTAGTGTGAATGAAGGCTAGACAACAATAGGCCTCTCTCTCTCTCTCTTTTTTTTTTTACATGACTGATATTCTGGTTATTAAAGCTAAGCACTCCAAGATTCCTCCCTAACCACAAACATCCAAAGAATGCTTGGGTTCCACTACCAAGACCCTGAGCAGCCAAATCCTGACTCACCGGTCTCCCTTCAAGATTTTTCTATGACTTGTGTTCAAGGCACTATGAATTGCTTGAGGCTGAATACTGAATATTTAAAAGATACCAGCCCTTGCAAACAAAATGATCATAAAAGGCCAAGGACTGAGGGAGGAACTAAACTTATTTTTAGCTAAGAATTGAAAAGAAAAAAAAAAAAAAAAGGGAACAAGAGAAAAGGGACATTGTCTAAGGTTGAATTTAGAAAAAGAAGTTTCTGATAGCTTATCTTGGCAACTTCCTAACCGCTACTGCTTGTTTATTTAAATCTGTAGAAATCTTTGTGGCAACAACAACAAAGAAAGAAATTTTGTTTTGTAGAAATTTTAGGGGGAGAGAATAAAAACATTTTGTAAAGGTGGCTAGCAAATATTCAAATGAAATTGATTATTTAATCCCCTCAGATACTAGTATTGTCCCCATTTATAGAGAAATGAGGTCCCCAGAGATTAAATGGCTTGACCAAGGGTGAGTCCAGATTTGTACCTCTTTGGCGTGGCTGCAGAATTCTTGGCTCCAAAGCACTAAACTTTACTGCCACCCTAAATTAGTTTTTATAAACAAGAATAGAAAACAATCCCTTAGCAAGCTGTTGCAACCAACTGAAGTAAAACAAAGAAATTAACCATGCACTTAAAGAAACAGTGACCATCTTGTTCCTATCTTAAAAGGGTAAATTAATTTACTTTGCAGTGAAGATTTAGGACCAGAAGTCTGTACATAAAGTCCTAATTTAGAACATAACAGGGAAGTATGTGCATATTTTTGTTATCATTTTTGAGTTATTTTGTGAAAACCCCAGGAAGAAGTACTTTCCTGACTTGTTCAAAAGGGATTGACTACACAAATTGATTGATGGATGGAGAGTCTAAGGAGTTGAGTTCTAGAAAGGACAGAGGGGCTTCTCTGGCCAGCGTACACTCTTGACCTGCTCACTAAAAGCAGAGAGCCCTACCACCTTCCAAGATTGCTACCAATTACTAGAGGGCTCCCTGCATACCATCAGCCTTGTTTACTCCGTGTATTTTAGAACGTCAAGCTTTATCAGGTGTTTTAAACTTCTATAAGACATATAAGCTTTTTAATTTTGGGGGGAAAACATTCTAAAAACAAGCAAGGAAAGTTTTACTGTATTGAAAACACTTGAAAAGTTTTACTGTATTGAAAACACTGTATTGATTTAATGTTAACAAAACAACTTTAATTAAAACAGTTAATTTTGATGATTCCATTTGAGAGATATCAACTTTCAGCTGTATACATATTGGAAAACTGAGGACTGACCATGTTTTAAATTCCATGCCAATGATGATTTAGAGCCAAAACCAAAGACTTTTTTTTAAGATCTCCCCCTTTTTATCATTGTAATACTATTATAATTTTTGTTAATAGAAATAAAGTCCAGGTGAGGCTACAAAACTTGTCCACCAGGGAAAAAGAAAAAAAAAAAAATAGGCCAATCATTGAGGGTCCACAAAGCTCACACATGTGGTATTGGCACTTAGCATCCCACAAATAGATTCCAACTGTGAGTGTTACAGATAAGGACTAGGATGTAGAAGAATCAGGATTAGAACCCAGTTCCTTCTGACTGCAAAACCCATGTTCTCAACACCATCACTCAATGTTTCCTGCAGTCTTCTCACTTCAAAGGTGCCTGAGACACTGGATGACGGAATCAAAACAACAAACTGAGCCTGGGCTGCTATAGCCATTGCTTCTGCCCAGATATTTAGAAACTATTAAAAATGTCCAAAAATACCAATAATATTAGCAGAGGAAAAGACAGAGACCTACAAGAACCAGAAACCATGATGCATGAGGTAGAGAAGGCTGAGGGACTTCTGAGGTTGCTTGCCATACACATGGGAAGCAGGAGGCTCCCCCTACCCCGCAGGGATGCCAAGAGGGGAGCTTCAGGGAGGAACAACCCTAGTGGGCAGGCTCCTGTGTTTAGCTTCTCTCCAGCCTGTGCCAGGCACCAGGAGACCAGCGGGTCCACCATGTGGTCTAAAGAGTAAGTGTTGTGGGCAAGTCCCAGAAGGTACCTGTCCACTCCCCACCCCCACCTCTGCCCAGGAGACATGCTCTGGGTGCACCTCCAAGCAGCCTGCCACAGTCTTCTTGCCTCCTTCCTGCAGGCTGTGGTGACTGAGTGACTGTTGCTAGATTCACAGAAAGCTATGGGGAATCCCGAACAGGAAGATCAACATCCAACCAGGCACCCACAAACATTTGAGGAAGGGCAACCCCATAAAGGAGAAGAATCAAACTTGACCAATAGAGCCAGAACAGAGAGCAGGCTACAGATTTGCAGGAAGAGACCCTCCCCACACCCACACAGAGTAAAGACAAATTAAGTTCCCTGTTCATGCAGCCAAGGGTACAGTCTCATCAGAAACCAGGCAGAAGATGTGCTTATCACAGCTGCAGCTCTCAGACTGAGTTCCCACGGGAAAATGAGCAGCTGATGGTGACAGCGTCTATACAAGGCAGGGTCTTGCTAGATGTAAGAGCCTGTGTTACTTGCTGTGCCTTTCCTTACATTATGATGGAGGAATCTGTAGATATGCCAGTCACCGAGATGAGGGAGATTTGGGCCCTCCTGGTTCACAATGAAACTTGCAAGTATCATCTTTTTTTTTAATATTTATTTATTTACTTTAGTTGTGCACAATGCAATGCATTTATGTTTATGTGGTGCTGAGGATTGAACCCGGGCTGCGCATGTGCGAGGTGAGGGCTCTGCCGCTGAGCCACAACCCCAGCCCCAAGTGTCATCTTTTACCTGGAGGAAAAGACTGAGTCAGCACCCAAACTTCCCTAAGTAGCATTGTGGACACCAGCTTTCCAGCATCTCAGGGGCCCATCTCTACTCAGAGACAATGTTAGTAGAGCAAGAACAACCTCAGAATAAGCACCATTGACAACCTGGAGAGACACAGGAGAAAGTGGAACCCATAAGTGAGAATCAACTAAAAACCTTGGAAATTAAAACTGGAAGAGTTGAGCTATAAAATGCATCAGATGAGCTGCCAAGCACAAAGAACAGGGCTGAAGGAAAAGTTAGCAATGTGGAAGACCAAGCAAAGGATGCAGCAACCAAAGACAGAGGTTGGAAGTAGAAATAAAAAAAATAAGAGAACAGAAGATACAGTGTCCCTAAGAATTAATTGCAGGGTTTCTGGAATCCCTGCAGATACCAAACTCTGCAGATGATCAGGTCCTTTATGTAAAATGGAATAATGTTTGCACATAACATAATTCACATCTATCCTTATAATTAAATTATCTCCAGATTACTAAAAACTATCTAATACAATGTAAATGCTATGCAAATAGTTGTTCTACTGCATTGTTTAGGGAATAATGATTTTTTTAAAAAAGTATGCATATATTCAGTACAGACACCACGTTTTTTCCCCACATACTTTTGATTGGCAGTTGGTGGAATCCATCCACACAGAGCTCATGGATATGGCACTCACAGACACTAAGGGCTAACAGTACTTACTGAAGTTTTTCAAAACTCATCTTAAAAGAATTCTAGAAGCATATACTCTAATAAATAAGCACAAGGGTCAAGTTGAAAAAAAGACAGTTCTCAGAAGTGGTAGGATACTACTAGTCATGAAGTTGAAAAGGGGGAGGAATAAATGTAGAAAAAAAATATAGAGAAATGCAGACATTAAAGATAAAGCAAAGAAATAAAAGAACACAGCAACAAAACCTAAAGCTGGTTCTTTCAAAGAACTAATGAAATAAGCAATTTTATGGAAAGACTGACCAAAAAAAAAAAAAAAAAAAAGAGAGAGAGAGAGAGAGACATAGAGATGGGGACAAGAGTAGGCTCAAGGGGGTGTGCATGAGATTTTACAAGAAATATCTGGAACAAGAGAGGAGACCAAAATATACATTAGAGAACTGAAAATCTTGGGGTCACCAAAGGAAACAGGTCCTTGGAGAAATGGCACATTGCACATCTGGGACAGGAAATGGGCAACCTTGGCCTGTAGTTCTTCATGTCAGAAAGCAAGGAAGTCATCAAAGATGCCTAGGCAGGCCAAAAGACAGAGGAACCAACCTGAAGAACCTATTCACCAAAGAGCAACAACAAATAAGCTAAAATCCGTGAGTTCATAATGATACCAAGGAAAAATCCCCTCACTGGTCACCTCTGAAAGGTGCTAGTGAATTGACACTTTTTCAGAAGAATGAATAAGTAACTTAAGGGAAAGAACCAAGTCTTAATCCTCATGTTCTCATACAAACTATAACTAAAGGACTGGAGTTGATGGGACAGTGCTCTTCTTTAGAGATGGCTTTCTACTAATAAGTGAAGAAGGAAAGACAGACTTAGCGTCTCACTCCTCTGCAACCCCAAGTAAAAAAAATTCATCTGAGCAACAATGGGTGACCCATAAAGCTATTAGGTGAAAAGCCAAAAAACCATTAGGAGTTTTAATGATCAAGCTGACAACTAAAATCATTGACAAA
Source organism: Tamias sibiricus (assembly GCA_025594165.1). Taxonomy (NCBI): domain Eukaryota; kingdom Metazoa; phylum Chordata; class Mammalia; order Rodentia; family Sciuridae; genus Tamias; species Tamias sibiricus. The sequence continues at coordinate 140,481,895 of CM046659.1, forward strand.
ATCTAAACATCAAAGAGAAGCCTTTGACATTCCTTAACTCCTGAGGTGAGGCAACAGGAAGTACACACACCATGATTGAGTGTTCTTGCCAAAACATCTTCCTGAATCTAATCAAGCCTCTGGATCTAAGAAAACCACAGGGAACAGAGGAATATGCTAGGCCACACACAGGGATGCCATTGTTAAAACCCAGACTGTGGGAAACTAAAAAAGGATAATGTGGCTTTACCAACAATGAAATCTCAAAGAAAAAGAAAGTGAGTGAGAAAGGCAGAAATTAAGAGACTTCACTGTACTGACCCAATAAAATATCAGGATGTTGATCCAATAAATCTGATGGGGGAAAACAAAAACAGTCATAAAAATGAAGTAAGAGAGAATCACGGACATTTGAAAATTGACTAGATAGTATTACTATTTTTTTAAAGTATGTTAAGTGTATTGTAATTTTTTTAGAAAGACTTCTGAGGCTATAAACTTTGAAATTGTGTTCCAAATCATCTGGAGAGAGGGAGAAGGGGATATATGCAGATCGAAATCAGCCATGTGTGAAAATAGCTTACGTTGGATGATGACTACAAAGAGGTCCATTAAATTATTCTCTTTAATTTGTGATGTGCTCAAACTTTTCCATAACATAAAATTTTTAAAAACTAGGATAAAAACATAATATTTCAAACTTATGTAAAGACTTAGAGGAATTTTAAAAAATGCTGTTATGAGTCTAGGCCTAAGAAACTGTAGTTTCTAAGGTTAAAAACAGTGGGGGGTGGGGAATCCATATTTGTCAATTCTTTGAAGGGTCAAAGGGCATATTTTGTACTTTTGAATTTTACATCAGGTTTATGATTTACATATTAAAATTAATAATGTAATTAAAATATACCTTTTAAAATGTAGATGTCAGTATGAACTTCATGCTAAAATGTTGGAAAATCTAGATTAAATAGATAGCTATCCAGAAAAATGTATAGTCAAAATTAACTCAAGAAGAAATGAAAAATTTAATAAACCTACAACCTTGAAAGAAAGAGAATCAATGGTCAAATTATCTACTCAGAAAAAAGGACAAGGCCTAAATGGTTTTATAGGCAAATGTTGAACGCAACTTCTTGGAAAATATAGTTCATAGATGTGACATCTTCCTTATGATAGAGTGAGCAAAGCATCCTCATCATCACAAAGGAAGGAAGCAAAAGCATTTTTCCTTTTTATGGAAAGATGTAACACAAACATGGCGCTGAGAAAGTTAACCCTGTTTGTGTAGATCCTTACTGTCTTGTCTTCCTTTATATGACCACTAGGCATAATGTATTAGCATGAAACTGACCACAATAGATTATTACCCTGTGGGATCTAAGTCAGGAGCTCACAAACAAATTCTTACATTGAACTAGTATAACAGGTTTTTAGTTAGAAATTAGCTTTTGCAAATGCTCACTGCTTAACCCCTCCCTGCTATAATCACTGAGCACGGCAAATACCCGTTGTTTAACCTTCTCCTTGTTGTAAAAAAAGTATTTTTGATCCACAGTTGGTTGAATTCATGGATATGGAACCCACGGATATGCCAGTCAAACTTATTTATACTGCATAAATTTCATCTTGACTGAAAAAGCAAGCTTCAATAAGACTGGCATGGCATGAAAGTATTTACTTAAAAATTTTAAATACAGAAATTTTTCTGAATGCAGCTGTCATTACCAAACCATGACACTAGCTTCTGCCCTCTTCACCCCTGGCTGATGAGCCAGCTTAGGGGTGCCCCCATCTCCCGGTGAAGGGAGGGCACCCAAGCTCAGTTTCCCATGGGTCTAGTGCCTCTCCCTCCATCATTGAGGACTGCACATCCCGAAGTCTCAAGTTGTCACTTATAAGCAGCAGTAACCACAGCTTGCATGTCACGGATAGTCTAGCCTTCTGAGAAAGGGAGACCCAGGCTGGACTCTTTGCTGGACTGAACTCACCTCTGTCTAGAAGACATGCTGGCATGCCTCCCTGCGAGAGAATGAAGCCTGGGGACTACATGCAACTTTATCTCACAGACCCAGGCTTTGTAATTTGCGTCCTCAATGAAGCCTCTTTCTTAACCCATGGGAGGCATTGTGGAATTCATGCCAAACCTAAAAGGTGGCACCCAGAGGGGACCCACTTAGGAGGAAACAGTCCCATGTATTTATGGACATATACATATTTAGCATGGTATAAAACATGGTAAAGTGTTCACACTAACTTCACAACAGTGGCCACCTCTGAGCTGAAGAAGAGAAAGAGAGAAAGACCCAAAGGGCATTGAATTCTTGCCATAATTTTTTGAAGGAAAAATGATAAAACATTGGTTAAATCTGAGTGGTGACTACATCTTTGATCCCTCTTTTATTCACTTCTCATTTCTAGCCCACCATCAAGTCCATGGTGTATTAAAGAGGGCCACTAATTTTGTGCTGTTCTTCCCATTAGAAGGTGGGACTTATTTCCTTCCCTGGGCTTTATCTGAACTGGACTTTTGACTTGTTCTGACCCACAGGATGTGGCAGAAATGGTGTTGTGCCAATTATGGGCCTAAGCCTTCTGAAGGCCTAGACATTTGTGTTGCCAGACTCTGAAAATTCCAACTGCAGGCTGTAAAGAAGCCCAGGATAACAATGGATGATGAGAAAGCATGTGGAAGAGAGAGAAGTCATGGGGAGGAGGATTGAGGAGTCAGACATGTGGGTGAAGCATGAACCACCCAGCTGAGCCCTGCCAGACTTTTGACCCAGAGGAACCTGGGAAATAAGAGTGCTGTGACAAGCTGGTAGGTTCTGGGGTGGTTTGTTACACAACATGAACACTTGTAGCTTTCTTTAGAAACACATTCCAGGTCCATCCACTCTGCTCCAATCACGTGGGTCAGACTGCTATTTCTCAAACACACCAAGATCATTCCCAATTCCCAGCATCTGTGTTTTCTGGTGTCTTTCCAGAAACACCATTTCCTTTGATTTTTATGAGACTGTCTTTCTCATTCTAATCACTTGGTTCTGATTAAATGACTTCTCTCTATAGACTCCTTCCCAGTGCTCTGCTAGGTCTGGATGTGGTTCATCCCCCAAGAGTTCATGTGTTGGAAACCTGGTTCTAGCGTGGTGATGCTGGGAGGTGGTGGAACTGTTAAGAGGGAGAATTAGTGGGAGCTGATAGTCACTGGGGGTACAAACTCAGAATGGATTTATGTGGTTCTCTTAAGACTACAGTCAGTTCTTGAAAGAGAGGGTTGTTATAGAAGAGCAAGATTGGCTTCTTCATGCTCCCTGGCTTCTTGTCTTGTGATCTTCCCTTTTTGCATGCACTTATGCCATCATGAAGCCATTCACTGTAAGGCCTCATCAGAGCCAAGTAGAAGCTGGTGTCATGCTCTTGAGGCTTTAAAATTGTGAGCTAATAAAATCTCTTTTCTTCATAAAGTACATAGCCTTGGTTATTTTGTTACAGTAATAGAAAACTGTCTAACACATGCCTTAAGCACACCTCTCTCCATTACTGCACACTGGTTGATTTTCTTTATGTGCCTTTCTGCTACTAAAGGTGGAGCAAGTTTATTTATTGTGTTTTTTTCCCCTGGAATATAATAATTATGAGAATATTTTCCTGGTTTCCTAGGTTCTTCAGAGGAAGCTCTGAGATAGTGTTAAGTGAATGGATGTGTACCTGAAGGAGGGTTGGGCATATCCTTCTTTGTTGTTTTCAGTATATTCAAAAAACATTCTTCTTCCCACCTTTCCTTGACTCCTTCCTTTTGGTTAATCCAGCAGATGTGATCACTTGCCCAGGGAGCTCAGATTCAATGTCAACATTTTATCCAATGCTATAGTTTTAATGTGGTTTATCACCACCAAAATTCATGTTGAAGCAAGGTGATGAGGCCTAGAGGGAGATGAGCCAGGGTTGCCCTTGTAAAGGGGATGAATTCTGGTCTTGAGGACTGGGTTGGGACTCACAGGAGCAGATTAGTTCCTGAGAGAGTAGGCTTTTATAACAGAGCCCATGATCTCTTCCACATGCAGGCGCTCCTACCACATGATGCCATCCATCACAAGGCCCTCATCTGAGCCAAGCAGACACCATGATATTTGAACTTTACAGCCACCAGAATGATAAAACAAACAAACCTCTTTTCTTTATTAATGACCCAGTGCCAAGTATTCTGTCATAGCAACACAAAACAGACTAAAACAGCCAATAACAATTAAAATTGGCCTCATGTACTTTTTTAGAATGATCCTGCTCAATGCTACCCACATCAAGCAGCACTCTCTGGTTTTCCTCCTGTTCTTTGTTGTCTCTTTTTTCTGCTACAATTAGAAGCACATGAAAGCAGAGGCCACATTCCTAAGGCGTTCTCAGCATCTAGATCACTGTTCACTGCAAATAGATATGTAATCATTGAAATAATAATGCTGACTTAATAAAGACAAACAAAAATCCAGGCCTCAGATGATGTAAATCATTAAAAAAAGAGCAAAAAACAAAACAAAACAAAACTTAAAAAACAAGTACTGATAAAGAAATACCCTTTTGCCATCATTTTCATGGACTTCTTTTAGCAAGGCGGGAACCTGCTTTCCATGTAATTTACAGACAATCTCGTCCTACAAAATAAATTGTTTGCAAATTTCCCTCATAATACTTTGAATCTTGTAATTATTGGTTTGTCTGGAATTCATTGTAAAAATGTTGACTTTAACAAACATGTTTAACATTTAAAAAATGAATAGAAATAAAAATTAGCGAAGATGATAGGATCCATATTAATATAAATATAAATATAAAATAAAATCCAATTAGGACTTCCTGGGAAACTCAAGAACATTCTGTACACATAACACAGGAGTAGAAGAATGCTATGAAAAGAAACAACCAAGTGCAGGAAAAAGCTTTTAGAAATTAAAAACAAATGCCCAAATGAAATGTTCAACAGAGACGCTGGAAGATAAAGTCAAGGAAATCTTTCAAACTTTAAGAGAACAAGAGTTGGAAAATCTGAAAGAAAAGATAATATATATCTTAACTAGTAAGAATTCCATAAAAACAAGCAAAACCAAACAAAAAAAAGAGAGAGAGAGAGAGAGAGAAAAAGCAGAGGGGGAAAATATTTTCAGAGAAAATACAAAGGAATTTCCAGGCCTGGAAGGAATATATGCCTGGTCTACCCAGAGCCAAGCAGCATGAGTGAAAAAAAGACCCTTGCTCAGGTTGTTGGTTATGAAATTCCAGAAGACCAAGTCTGCTGGGAAGATCCTAAAAGCTTCTAGAGAGGAAAAGGCAGGTTGCCCCAGAACCATGACAGTCAGACCACCTTGGAAGACGAGAGAGTGAGTGGGCTTCTTCAAGTTCTGAGGGCTGGAGATGTCCAACCGAGAGAGCCCAGAGGAAGGCAAGATGAAGGTGTCCTCAGGGTGGCAGCCTCGTGCCTATGCCTCCCACGAGCGCTTTTCTAGTAGTTCTCTCACTGAGACATTCCAGTTAAACAAGGCCAGGAAGCAAGAGTTCCTGGTGGGAGGTGGAAGGTGGATAGAGGGCAAAGGGACGAAGGGAAAGGTGCTCCCTCTGGAGAATGGTATTACGTCTCTCCAGGCAGAGGCATGCAGATGGGAACAAATCATTTAGTTATGAAGACAACCTAGGGATGAGTCAACACCAATATAACAAGACGTGCAGGGAGCATGTGGTAGGAAAATGAAGGAAATATTCACCCTACATGGCAGTGGGTCAGCCAGAGAGTGCAGGCACATTTTGAAGAACAAAATCTAGCAATAGCACATGAAGACACTGACATGGGGATAGGGCCCTGCTAGTCTTCTTACATTATAATTTTTGTTTTGTACTAACTTCTTTAACCAGGGATGTGTATTACTTTGAAAAATTTTAACATGCTTACTCTGTAGGCATGCAACTCTGCTGGGGCTTATGCAGTAATATGCAACCCTTCCAATAACAGGCGACATCGAGGAAGACTCTAAAGTGACTTTACTAAGGGATGGATAAAAATCAACCTGGTTGTTTTCACACTCAACAAATGTGGTGCACACAGAGAGAGCTCTGACATACCAATCCTGAAAAAGTTGCACAATGAACATGTAGGACTGAATTTAACCCACAGAAAATCAAGAACACACACCAAAAGAACTATGCCTGTGTGCATGTGTGTGTGTGAGCATGTGCGTGAGTGCCCCCGTCTCACCGGTATCTTTTCAATCTACCAGGAGAATGTGTGGAATTTCATACAAATAACTTTTTTTTTTTTTTTTAACCTTCAGGGAGGAGTTACGCCCAAGGAGAATGCTCCTGCCCTATGCCAGGCAAAGGCTCTTTGTTCACCTTTTATTTTTCATCCCAAAGGTGCTGGTGGTGTTGGCACAGAGACAAGCCACTGCCCACAGGAGCTGTTTGAACCTGGCAGCTGGAAAAGGAGCAGGAAAGCCTGAGGGGCCCTACCCTGGCCTCCTCCGACCCAGCACCACCAGCCCCTGAGTCCTCAACCTCTAACCTCCACAGGTGTGGGCCACCTGCGACCACCCACTTGTCCCTGAGCACTCACACCACCGTCTCAAGTCCAAAATGAGCTACTAACAGGAATTTTAGTGTCAGTCTTGCCACTTTGTATTCAAATTCCAGCCTCAAATTCACATCATCACCTGGTTCTATTTTTAAAATAACAGACTACTTTTGAATGCCTTTAAATATCTCTAAGTCTCTGAAAAGTTCAAAGTGCCACAGAAATTAAGCTATTTTTTTCTTTGATTCTCTTGAGATACCTAGGTAGGTGATTTAAATTTAAGACAACACTTAGAAACAAGTCCTTGGGTGCTGGATGACAGGTAGGGCTGAAAAGAAAAGTTGACAAGGAGCCACAATTCACTGCTGCTGCCCAGCATAGCAAGACAGCACAGGACCACAAATCTTTGAGGAAAAAAAGACCATAATTCAAAATCTGAAGTATGGGTTGTACTGAATGCATACCATTTTTACACCACCATAAAGTAGAAAATTCACAAAGATCTTTGTGAGTGGGAACAATCCGTATTGGTAGCTCCCTATAGTCATTCATCAGGAGTCCCAAAAATACATGTGAAATTCACAGAGTTTAGATTTAAATGTTATGGGGGGGTGTGTTCATTCCAAGAGAACTGAAGAATTCATAACACTCCCTAATTATGGCTCCTTTGAGGTCTGACTCACATGGACTAGGAATTCAGACTGATGGGTGACAATCCTGTCCCTGCACACAGGTACCTGGGGATGTCCTTGCAGGCATCTCCGTGCTCACAGGCCACTGACTTCTTCATTGGAACCCAGAAGGAGAACTGGAAAGAAAATATTTTCTGGATGCTGAATGCTGAATGCATACTGTGTCAGCCTGGGCCATCAGGCAGGGCTGCCCTGCCCAAGTAGAGAGCCAAGTAGAGAAGGCAGGGAGGGGTGGGGGCTGAGGCTTGAGGCTTCTGGCCACTGGGAGTGGGCTGAGAGGGTGAAGGTGCTCCCTAGAGCCCACCCACAGCACAGTGGAGGAAGGGGAGGTGGAAGGCAGCTCTTCCTCTGGACCCAGGCAGCCACGGCCTAAAGATTAGCCAGAGTGATAGCCAAGTGGAAGGGGTTAAGTCGGAAGAGCTGCTCGCTGTGAAAGGTAGGGGGATGACTTGGCCTAAAAAAGAACCCTTAGCAAGAGCAAGGCATCCACTTTTAGTTATCCCAAGAAAGGGGTAAAGGGGTTCTGATCGGCCTCATCAAGTGGTGCTGAGTCCAGTGAGAGCTGGGCAGAGACCTATAGCATTAACTTCCTAACAGAAAGGCTGGCATCATTTGACAGGCAGCCAGAAAGTAAATAATGAAGCCAAGATCTAAGCCTCGTCAAGCCCAGAGCTGGTGTAGTGAGCAAGAAGCACAGCTGTGCTAACTGCCACCTGCATGGATGGATGCCCACAGCCATCACTCCTACCAACCAGGCCATCACTCAGTCCTTTTCTTCAGTTTCTTCATCTCACTCAGTAAGGAATTTATTACTGGATGCTGGCTGCCCTCCCTGGAAAGGCCCAGGGTGCTCCTGCCACCAGGCTGGAGGAGGGTGCCCCACTGACCATGGTCAAAGCCCCTTCTGTCCACTCTTCCGTGGCCCAGCAGGTATAAGCAGGACACCAACAAAAGGAACACTTAACACTGGGCCATCAGGCAGGTGGGCTGGCTCGTCAGTGTAGATCTCTCCCTTGGCCCATAAAGAAGGCAAGCTACTACCCAATGGGTACTTCCTAGTTCAGTATATTTCTTGCTATTTCTAGAAGGCAAGACTCTCCACTTAAGCAAACCACTTGGCACTTTAGATTGAAAAGTTAGATTTTTAATACAGATCTAAAAAAAAAAAAAAAAAAAAAAAAGTAAAGGAGAGAGGGGAAAGGACATTGTAAGAAGCAATGTAACAACCTGGGATTTGAAGTCCCTCTGGAATGCTCCTCCTCCTCCTCTGGTCCATGCTGGGTCCAGCGGTGGGCAGTGCTCTGAGAAGCAGGTGGCTGTGCCAGGGCTTTCAGAGATGAAGCTAGGACCACTCAGAGAGAGGTGGGGTGGGGGCTGCCTCCAGGATGGGGTCCACCCAAGCACCCCCACCTTCCACCATCCAGGAGAGCCTCAGCTGGAATTATCTGGAAGTTTCCTTACTTCTCTACTTTCCTGGATGCCCCACCTCGGCTGGCAGAACGGGTTTTTCCACTCTGGCTGGTGTCAGATAGAGGAGGGATATGCTCAAGAATGTCTAATGACATGTTTGTCAAAGCAGTTGGTCAGCAGCCCTGGCCCAGGAAGGACCTCTCTTCTGTGGACTGGCCCACTGGAAACGCGTCAAAGCTTTTAAACATTCCTCTTGCACTAAGTGGGAGCTCACTGCTGATGGTGCTCGTGAGATTAAGGCTGTGACGTGCCTCGCTGAGACTCAGTTGTGCTGTGTAGACATAGCAGGCCACACAGTGGACACACTCACACATTCATGAGCTTTTTTTTCCCTGTGTTGCTGAGGCTGGCCTTGAACCCCTGGGCTCAAGCAATCCTCCCACCTTACCCTCTGGAGAAGCCGGGACAATAGCCATGTACCACCACACCCAGCTTCATTCATGGGCTTTGAAAGAGTGAACCACTCTATAAACACAGGAGGTGAGATTATCCAAGTGAAAACAGGTGGGATGTGAAGTACAAAATGCCATTACCAGAAAGCTCAGGAGTTTTGTTAAAAGTTTGGTCTTTTTCTAAATGATTCTTGCAAATGTAAGAACTTTTGTCATTTTCAAACATGCCATCTTCTAAGGATTTTTAAAAGCTGAGAGAGCTGCCCCAACAAAATTTGAAAATCAGTTGTCTTCCTACTGGAAGCCACGTCTTCTTTGCCTGGACTGGGAATTAGGTCTGGAACAGTCTTCCCTGAGAAGAGATGGGTGGATCTAGGTAGGCAAAGGGGGGCTGAGAAGCAGAGCTCTTCCTGATCCAGGAGGTCTACAGAGAGGGTAAGAAGGAACAAGCCACCTCGGGGGACACACTGAGAAAGTGGACCCTGCAGAGAGCTCAGCTATAGGTGTATTGAGTCAAACACTTCCCCATTTATTCAAAAAAGACATTAAGGGAAAGAGGCGAGTGAAGCAAATTTGACCTTGGATGTGAGCACACAGGTGTGCTGGTTAGGTCCTAATCACAAAGCCATTGACACTTAAAATAACCTGCAATATCAGTCTTCTGATTACAAAAGTAATCTAAAAAAACAACAACAAATGATGCATGTTCACTTTAGAAAACAGAAAGACTACAGATAGGCAAAGCACACTGACCCTACCCTTTGAGCATGCACCCATGCTGTGGTCTTGGTGTTCATACAGATGGTTCCTGACTAATATGGTTTCACTTATGATTTCTTTTAAACTTTACCAGGGTATGAAAGTGTACCCATACAACCACTCTGTTTTATACTTTCAGTATAATATTCAACAAATTACACAAGATAGTCAATACTCTATTATAATAGGCTTTGTGTTACACAATCTTGTCTAACTGTAGGTTAACATTAGTGTTCCGAGCACATTCAAGGTAGGCTAGACTAAGCTATGGTGGTGGTTGGGTGAAATGCATTTAATGCATCTTCAACTTACCATGGCTTTATCGGGACATAACCCCATCATAATTTAAGGAGCATTTGGTATTTATACTCTGTAAAAATGAAATCTAACATGTGATGTATTAAAATTGGACTCTACAGTGGGGGTCTCATCGGGTTCAGTCTCTGGACCTAATAAATTTCTGCCAGTTACTTAGCTCCAGGGGTGGGGCTGCCAGGCTCAGTCCTGTTGTTACCACCTGCAGAGCTTTAAAATCTGAGGATGGAGTATGAGCATAAATCTGTAGCTTCTTTACAAGCTTCCTTAAGGGGATTCAGTTACTATCATAATTCTTTAATATGCAATTTCCTTAATGATGAGCCACTGGAAAGAATTTTCTGATGGACTTCAGGCCACTTTCTTCTCTTTTTCTTTGATTTTATGGTTTGTATGTTAGGTCCCTGATAAACACCTCCCTCACCCACAGGGATTCCAGGGATATCACTTCTCTGCCCTGTTTCCCATCCCAAGCAGCTGGCACAGTACCCAGTCCCATCAGGTCCCCAACCCTGTGAGTATTCTTAGATTTATTCACCACAGGGATGATGGAAAGACCTGAGATTCCACTGTAGAAAATGGCCTGTGAGGGCAGAAAAGTCATCTGAGCCTGCTGTCGGATCACAGCTGTCAGGGAGAGGGGACCAAATAAGGAACAGTAGAAAACTCAGATACAGATCTTTAAAGGAATGAAATGAGGGACTGGGGCTAACCAGTGCTTTCACCTCTAGGTTCACATTAAACATTTTCTAGTTATCTGTTCTACCCCAAGTCTGGAAGGTGGGGTTGGTTCCAGTTTTGTCCAGGGCCCATCATACCCAGGCCCCTGGGACATGTAAGAATCAAAGGAGGATCCCTGCAGACTTAGAAAGCTTCATCATAGTCTTGCCACTCATCAGCCTGAGTGAGAGGAGCCAGTTAGAAATGCAGCTCTCCCTGCCCCAGACCTACTCAATGAGACTTTGCATTTTACCAAGATCCCCAGGGGACATGTGTGTACTTTAAAATTCCAGAAATCTTGCTCTGTGAGACTCAAACCATTTAGACTAGTTGATTCTCAACTTTGGCTGCATTAAAATTATGGGGGAACTTTTTAAACATGCCCAGACCACCACGATACTGTTCTAGTGGGTCTGGATGGGATCTGGGTATTGGCAGTCACAACACAGTGACTCTGGGGCCAGGGTTGAGAACATGCCTTTAGATCACCAGATCTTGACCAGGAAGGGGATGGGGCAGAGGCCTCTGCAGGAATTTTTTCAGATGATACAGTCACCTACCCAACAAACCCCAAATGGACCCAGCATCCTGCCCTGACTCTCAACTCTCAGGACAGCTAAGAGAAGCAGCAGGTGGGAAAATGGAGCTGTCAGTGCACTGGCAAGACAGAGGCACTCTCCAAAATCAAGGATAGCATTCTATTGCGCACGTCACCTTATCTCATACTAAGAAAGCAAGATACAAATCGAACACTCTGGCAACATTTGTGCTGGGAAGTGTCAAGGAGCAAATTCTTCTCCCACTTCATAATTTGACTTATGTGCAAAGAAACCTTCCAGAAACTTCACCCTAATTAACCTCTGACCATTTGAGATAGAGAAAAAAAAAATACTTTTACTGAACAAAACATTTACTGGACCAGTGCCTACTTGTACACAGTTGCAAACACATAGGACCACTTGAACTCAATGTGTTCAAACCCAACATGTGGGCCTCTCAAATCCAGCATGAGGGCCTCTCAAACCCAACATGGGAGCTTCTCAAATCCAACATATGGTCCCTACCAAACCTTGAAGGACAGACTATTAGAATGAAGGTTCTAGAAATCAGGCAGGGTTCAGATGGCAGTTTTATGATTTATGAGTTGTTGACCATGAACAAATTTCTAGATCTTTCTTACCCTCAAGTTGATCAGCTATAAAACAGGGATAAAAGTACCATTTTCACACGTTAAATGAGATTATCTGGTAAAGCATTGAACCCATAACCTGGTCTATACTAAGATATTAACATATTTGTTGTTAACAATATCAGTGATACTCTATTGGTGTTAAAAATGGCACAACTTTAGTGGAAAGTCTTTAAAATGTTCAAGCCCAATATTCTGACTTTAGTAAATCTATTTTATGGAAACAACCTGAAAACCACTTATAAAAATGATAGAATGGAATGCTTTTGCAAAGTGTGAACAATTAGAAGCAACTCAAATGTCTAATAGAAGAATAGGATTAGGTGAATAGTTTTATGTAGTAATCTCATGAAGGAGCCCCAATTAGGAAGGGCTATTGCGGTCAGCTGGAAGCCATAAGTTCCACCTGATAATAAGTATGTATGTGACGCACCTGTAAATGCACGTGAGGCACCTGCAAAGCTAAAGGTATATAACCAGGTGAAAGTGGTCGGAGTTAGGAGAAGAATGAATTCATTCAGTCAGTCATGCAGTCGCTCGGTCGGAAGAAGAGTTCGGGTTGGAGAAGAGGAAAAGAATCAGAGCGGCCAGAACGTAGGCAGAGCGGTTACAGAAGAGAAACCAGATAGAAGAAGTAATTCCTGGTCAGAGTCAAGCTGAGGCTCCCGAGGAAGAAAGAAGAAAGAAGAAAGAAGCTCTAAAAGCTAAGCTCTCTCTCTCTCTAAAGAAGAAATCTCTTTCAAGCTCTCTCTCTTTCTCTCTAAGCTCTAAGAAGAAGAAGAAGAAGAAGAAGAAAAAGCTATCTCTAATCTTTCTCTCTAAGCTCTTTCTAAGAAGAAGAAAAAATCTTTCTTTCTCTCTCTAAGCTCTCTCTAAGAAAGTAGAAGTAAAAGTAGTAGTATCTTTACTCTGCCTCCGAGAGTTTTCCTCCTGCAGGAGCCCTGTTTGGGGATTGACTTGAATTGCAGTTGACTAAGAGCCGTGGAGATTTGGCCATTGTCGCCTCCCGTAGTCTCACAGGACTTGTTGCGGGATCTCGAGTGACTTGGCCGAAATTGCTGATCGGGTCAGCGCCATTTTTAGGGTGTGTTTGGCATGTGTTAGTCGTTGTTAGAACCAGGGAGAAAAGTTATCAGAATAAAAAGCTGTTTGTCTCCAGTTTGCTTCTAAAGTTTTTCCCGCGGCTCCGTTGCTCCAAGCGCTTCAGGCGGCAACATCCTCCCGTGGCGTTGTGGCTGGCCATGACAGGCAGCTTACAATCTCATATAAAATGATATTTACTCACATGAACTAGGTGGTAACTTGGGTAAATTTCAATGATAGAAGGTTAGGAGAAGAAAGTAGAATACATTATATCCACTTTATAAGTACCATAAAGTTAAAACAAAGTCTCTTAATGACAGAGAAGCAGACTAGAAGAGAAATGCCGGTATGTTAACTGTTCTTGAGAGTTGGGTACTATGGGTAATTTTTTCTTTTCTTTTTTAAATTTTTCTTTAATGAAAACACATTATTTTATAATGTAACCCCCCCCAAATCCCCATTTTTAAAAGTCCTTTAACCAGTTTAAAATAATACCCTAATTTTTACGATCACTGAGCCCACAATAAATTTTATTCATGGCCCTTCAATTTTTAGAATTTAAGTGAGATCCCAAGATATATTTTATGATGAAAAGCACTAACTAATTGTCATTTTATTTCCTTTGGTTGAAAACCCCTTGTTCTTATACAGCCTGAACTCCCTATAGGACAAGCAAGGCAGCTCACACCCAGGCCAGCACGGCTAGCTCTACCCTTACCATTATGGGTCTCCATGGCGTGTTCTGGACACACAGTTGATCCCTCTGGCCCCACACACCAGTACATACTGGGTGGTCTCTGCGACATGCCAGCCATCAACCTTCGAGGCAGCCAATCTCCAAAGGCAGGTCCTGCTGTTGTCACCGCCACCGCAGCTGACCAGGTGGGTTAAGGCACAGACACACAGTCATGGTTGAGCAGAAATTTTTCTCCTTCTGGTGGTGAAAAACATCATAAAATAAGAGATTTTGTAACTCAAGTCCTTTCTTGCACCCCCTGCAAATATTTACTATTTATATTGGTCCATTGATATTTCCTTTCCTTTGCAATATTCTTCTTCACAGTCAATATATCTGGCCAAACCCACGAGGTCAGAACTGTGAAAGGACAGAACTCCCCACATCCTACTTCAACACTGGGTTTAGATCTTGTCTCCTTGAGAAGAAACCCTAAGAAATCTCAAAGCATTTGCTGGCAAAGGGCTCAGTCTTCATTCAATTAACACGTATCTTCTGTCTCTTGTCAGGCAGCCAGGCCTGTGCAGGGCCCAGTGACATCAATACAGCTCAATGAAGCTTCTGCTCTCGGGGGCTCCTGCTCCAGTTGGTATGGGCAAGATACATGCACAGATGGACACAATACAAGGCCCTGCCCTTGCCCAGGACAGATTCTTCTGGAAGTCAAAAGGTGGGCATATATAATCCCAACAGGGCAATCGGGCAACAATCCCAGAAGGAAGGCGTCTAAAAGGAATTGTTCCTGGTTATGAAGTCAAGTTGGTTGAGTTTTGGAGGCTAACAGAAATGATCCCCATAAATGTGCATTTCTCTCTGTGGACATGTGGCAATGCCTGGAGACATTTCTGGTGGTCACAACAGGAGGGGAGCGGTGCTGACAGGCAGCAGTGGGTAGAGGTCCAGGACACTGCTAACCCTCCTACAAGGTACAGGACAGCCTCCTGGAACAGAGAATTATCTGGCCCCAAATTGTTCCACAGTGGAGAAACTCAGATTAAGAACAATCTCTTAAAACCAGCAAAGCTGTGACAAACTCCTGAGGCCACGTGTTGCTCTTCCATACTGGGCTCCCGCTAAGTTTGGAAGTCCCCTCAGCATGAATGCCCATTCTGATCTGCTGGTTAAGGGACCAGAAATGTCTGAGGGCCCAACTCAGGCCTGGCAGAGGGACAACTGCACGACAGGACCATATTACTATATGAAGTAAGTGTTCCTATCCCTGTTCCTATAGTCTACTGTATACATAAAGTACAAAGTCATTGGCACTGAGACAGACAAGTTCAAAATGGGGAGCGAGGGTGCAACCAAAAAAAAAGTGATAAAAAATTAAAGTCATATAAATAATGCCCAAGACTATATGTAAATGTAAAAGCACAGTGTGGCTATCCGAGGTATGGATTGCCTCTGTCTCACGTTATCAGTGTGACCTCCAGCTGAAATTTACACCTCTCAGTTTTCTCATCTGTTAGAAATAGACACGCACCCGGATGCCCCTGCTACCTCTCAGGTTGCTGTGACAATTTACTAGGGCAAAGTTTCTACATTCACTTTCTCCAACAGGGCTGGTGTGGTCTTTATCTGCAATGTCAGCATGAGGGCTTGGGAAGCCAGCAGGGCTGAATAAGCTCAGGGTGTCAACACTAGAGGGCAGAGGTTCTGTCTCCCCAGAAAGCAGGTTCTGGAAGGGGCTCTGTACCATGTGGGCACCAAACAAGCTACAGAGGAGGGCTGTGAGAGCACCTAGAATTTCTGTCTAAAAGCCTGGGAGTCAGGCACCTGGCCCAGGTGGGCTGAATTCTTCAAGACAGGAGAAGGTGGGACTAGGAGACCATGACCAGGTGATCTTGCTTCTTATGAACCTTGCTGAAGGAAAAAGGGAATGGTTTAGAGAAACACATGTTCTTGAACTTGGGGAGCCTGAAAAATCCGAGGAGAAAAAAGACAAATGACAGATTTGTATAAAATTCAGGACATGATTACTCTTATAAATTATGAAACCCAATTAGGAAACTCAACTTGAGAATGGGAATAGGAAGAACCAGCAAGACAGAGTCTGTTATAAAATAAAGGCTCCAGGGCTGGGATTGTGGCTCAGCGGTAGAGCGCTCGCCTAGCACATGCGCGGCCTGGGTTTGATCCTCAGTACCACATACAAATAAATGCATTGTGTACAACTAAAGCAAATAAATAAATATTAAAAAAAAATAAAGGCTACAAATAATCATCTGTTAACTACCTTTACCCAGGACAGATTCTTCTGGGAGTCAACAGGTGGGCATGTAATCCCAAAAGGGCAGCCGGGCAACAATCCCAGATGGAAGGGGTCTAGAAGGAGGAGCACAGTTGCCATCTGCTTCCAAACGCCTCTCTAAAACAGCTACCAAACATAGGCAACAACATCTCAAAGATGGCAACAGGAGATGTTCTTCTCAAAACAGAAGTCTTACCATATAGTGTTTACTCCCCTAAAAAATCTTAAAAATATTCTAGTCTAACCTTCACCCAGCACATTTGGTTCCCCTTTCAGTTTCCTTTTTCAAATCACTGTACTAGTGAAGAACTTTGTCACTGGAGCAGTTTTTAAAATTATAATAGTATTTTGGCTTATACCCTAAGGTGGAAACTTTAAGATGAGGTAACTCAAGTTTTGCTCAACCTTTGCCCTCAAACAGATCTTTGCTTCCCCCTGCTTCTTTTGGGTTCAGACCAATGCAACAAGTCATGGTCATAAGTTATATCTTTTCTTTCATTCAATATCCTAAAGGAGGCATCAAGAAGTTTCTTGTAGTAATAATTATTTTAATTTTTTTTAAACATGACCTCAGTTTTCTTTTGCCAACCCTTTATATCTGCATTAGTAAATAAACTTAAATGTTCAGGGTCAAAGAAAACAAGGAAGCTTGTATTGAGCCCTTTTGGCGAGGGGTGAACTTCATGATTTTATGAAAACTGGAAGGGAGGCCAGACAGTAAAGTAACTGCTTTAAAGTCTTTTTTTTTTTTTTTTTTCTTTTTTTTTTCAGGAAGTTTAGGAAGAACTGTGAGTACAAACGTGTTGGAAGACCCTTGCAAGTAAGGCATGTTAGAAATGCTCATGGGGCTGGGATTGTGGCTCAGCGGTAGAGCACTCGTCTAGCATGTGCGCGACCCGGGTTCGATCCTCAGCACCACATACAAATAAACGCATTATGTACAACTAAAAGCAAATAAATAAATATTTTTTTAAAAAAAAGAAATGCTCATATCCTCTAGCTTTTGGAATCAAAAGCCTGATCAAGATGAATGGTTCATGTTCTAGAGATCTCTGTAGTGCTTCTGGTATCCCCTAATATTAGCTTGCCTACAGAATGTGTGTAATGGGTTTGTGCACATCAAAATATCATGGAGCTGCAGGCTAGAGAAATATCAATCCAAGATGAGCACAGAAAGGTTGGGGAACAGAAGTGCTCCATGAGTTTGAAAGTACAAGTGAACTAAGGCCAGTTAGTCTCCATGAGTGTCACCATGCATGGGGCACCTCCTGCTCAGTTTTGAGCATAACAGTTTTGAACAGAACAGATATAATTCTTGATTCCAGGAGCTCAGGTAAAGACTGCAGGAAATTAAAGAGAAATTAAGCAAATTAAGGAATACATGAACTGTGGGGAATGCTGGAATGATGCAGAACAAGGGATGTGTTAAAGACAGTGGTTTTAGAGAGTGTGGCCAGGAAAGACCTTCAAAGACCATGCGAAGAGACATAGAGCAGCAATGCAGAGGCCCTGAGTTGGACAGTGAGTTTGGCCAGGGTGACTGGGAGGCAATGGCCTGGTAATCTGAGATGGCAGAGGCCAGACCCACTTGGGGGTTGAGAGGGGAAGGAGTTTCCTTGGATTTCATGCCAATTGCAAGGAGAAGGTATTGAAAGGTTCCATGAAGAGAACTGACATGATCCCATTTACCCATGCAGCGACATACACACAGACAGCATCATCTGGCTGCCAGACAGAGAAGAGAGAGGGAGACTAATCATACAAGAAAGAGATTGTGCTAGCTTGGACAGGGTGGATGGTGTGAGAAAGAAGAGGATAGACCCAGACACATTTTGGTAGACCCAACAAGATATGGCAACAGACTGGATTTAGGGAAGAGGGAATAGGATGAGGATAACATCTATGTCTTTGATTTAAGAAATGGTGTTGACTGTGGGTGACAGTCCCAGAAATGTGAAAGCCCAGGGAAAAGAAGTTTGACTGACCCTAAAATCTTCTTTAGGGATAAACTAGGTGTTGGTATGTAATTAACTTATTTTTTCCTTCTGAAATATTAGTAAAGATAGTAAAAAACAAACTGTAAAAGGCATTTATTGTTTAGGTTTTCCAAAATCCCTTTAGTGCCCAGATACTTCGCTACCATGTAAGTGACAAACTTACTGGATTTGGTGACAAGATTGCTAAGAATATAACTGTATGTCCCTGTTTCTCTACTTCTTCAACTGTTGCAGGGGCATGTATTTGTAAGATAAAAATTTCATGGTCTCAAACTCTAAAGGGGCAGATTGAGATGGCCATAGGGGTCCCCAAATTCTCCATCACAGTTTTTCCACTGACCTCCAGCCTTCCCCTGGAGGGAGTCCCTGCCAAGGCAGGTCACCTGCTGAGGCAACAGCCATGGCGTTTTTTATCTGGACCAGAGGTACTACTCCTGGGCAAGTAGCTCGACCCAGACACGA
The DNA here is from genome assembly GCA_025594165.1 of Tamias sibiricus. Lineage (NCBI taxonomy): Eukaryota > Metazoa > Chordata > Mammalia > Rodentia > Sciuridae > Tamias > Tamias sibiricus. The sequence goes on from CM046659.1 coordinate 140,500,499, forward strand.
GCAGGGGAAAGATGCCCTCAGCCATTCCGTATCACCAGACTACTGGCTAAGATAGACTTTGTTCCCAGCACACGTTGACCTGCAATCTCCCCCTTGCTTGCTCTGCCATCTCCAAGTTAAAGTACGGTTTTCTCCGAAGGCCGAGGAAAACCTGCTGACGCCCTGATGTTTCCTACTTTTGTTTCTTGCCTCGCCTCCCGCCCGCCCCCGCCCTGTCCCGCGCGGAGTTGCGGGGTTCCCTGCCGCCCCCCCCGCCCCCAGCCGCACACTCCCTAACCTGCCGGTTGGTTGGGGTCCCGGCGCGGCCGTAGGCAGCCGGGCTGCGAGGCAGGGTCGCCCCGCGCTCTCTACGCCCCTCGAGCTGTGGTCCGTGTCCCCTGGGTAAAGGCTACCCATGCCCAAGCACGCGGCCGCCTGGAGCGCGGGCCTGGGTTGCAGGGCACGCGGACGGGTGGGCAGGCGGAGGCCAGGGCTGCACGCGGATCCCGGGAGCGGGCCGGGGCGGTGCGGGCACAGGGTTCCCGGGCCGGCTGCAGGAGCCAGCCAGGCCCCCACCCTGGTGGGGGGTGCGGGCCGGAGGAGCACTTACCTGCGGCGCCGGGTAGGGGCACGGACGCTATGGCACTGCGAGGCCGAACCGGCCGGTCGGACATCAGCGGGCTGGGGCCTGGCGGTCCCACCGCCCTTTGCCCACCGCGACTCGGGCCGAGCGCGCCGGGGCCGGGCCGGGCCCAGACGCACTTCCTCAATCCTGCGGCCGGCGGGCGGGTGGGGAGGGCGGGAAGCGGGCGGCGCAAAGAGCGCGCAGGGCAAGGCCGCGGCACCCGAGGGTCGGCCGCTGATGACCTTCGCCAGAGTGGGCAGGAGGAGCCCCTTCAATGGCCCGCGCACTTTTCCTAGCTCTAAGAAGTAAGTGAACAAGTTCACTGCTTGCCCCTGGGAGACGCCAGGACCCCTAGGGTTCTTGCAGGGCCAGGTCCTCTTCGGGTTTGGTCACCCTGTTCTCTCCCCTGGGGTCAGGCACGGTTATAAGATTTGCCGTTTTTTTTGCTCAGCACAGCTTTCACACTGCACTCTAGCTGCTGCAGAATTGGCAGGTTAATTCTAACTTGTATGTTGGCCGTATATTCTGGTTGTAAATATTAAAAAGACAGTGAATATTCATTTCTTTGTGGATCCTCAAGAGAGTAATATAGAAGTATTTTAAAACGTTAATAATTTGTAAAGTGCTCTTCTTTTGCTAATTTAATTACAGGTGTATGCAAAGATATAGCTGTTTTGGTGAATCTTTTAATTTTTAAATTTAGTTTTATTTATTTTTTGAGTGAGGGTTCTCGCTGTTGGCCAGACTGGTCTGGAATTCGTGAACTCAAGCCATACTCCTGCTTCCACCTCCCAAGTAGCTGGGATTAAAAGCCGTGAGCCACCACACCTGATTGGTGAATCATTTTAATTATCTGCTTGGGGCCCTGGCGGAGGGTAAAACACCATGGTGCAATGTTGGCAATTCATCAGGATTGGACCTGTCCTAAGGGTAGTCATCAAACCATTGAGGCAAATAACCAAAAGCAAATCGAAACATTGATGCCCATGTTGCAGGTAGGATTCAGATTCAACTTCACCTGTCCATCCAGAAAAGAATCCTGCTCAGAAAAAGCAGAGGGTTCTACAACCTATTGCTTAATGTCTCTCCTCAAATATTACCAGGACTTTGCACAAAGCACAGAGACAAGTTGCCCAAACCCTCACTGCCATTTCACAAAATCCGGGTCCCAGTACGACCTCAAGAACACTCCAGGCTGTGGTTACTTGGAGTCACTCCTAGATTTAGGAGTCTAGTTGGCAAGGGGACCACCTGGCAGCTCTGTTCTGCTCCCAAGAAGCTTCCTTTCAGGCTGTCCAGCCACAAAACGCCTTTCCAGAAGGGTGGGCACATTTTTGCAATCCCGTTCTCACCGCTGAGGTCCTCTTACCACTTTGCAAGAGAAGCAGTATGATTGCTACCGAAAAGTCCCTAATAATTTGCCGGGCTGGGCAGCCACAGTGTTGCGTGAGTCCCGCGACCGCCTAGTGGCGCCTCCAGGGCGCACCGCATCGCCACCTACCGCCACCGGAAGGAAGCGCACGTCCAGGACCCAGGCTGACACAAGGGGATGTGTGGCCAATGCAGATAGAGACAACTTAACTTCCCTTTTAAAAGAGCTTGGGACTAGGCTAGTAACTGTGCCCAGTGTAGAAAACATCTGGTATATTCGACACGAGGATGACCGGTTTGGAGTTAAATGATCAGCACTTAACTCTATTAGGCATGCAATGTAACTAGTTTGTATAGGAAATTTGGTACCAGGCAATTAATGTTTCTTTTAACTTTTTGACATTTGCTGATCCATGGACTTCTTCCTTTTGCTCAAATTCCACCCAGATTTTCAGCACCTTCTAGTTGGAATAGCTCTTTTTATGTCAGCTGGAAGCCATCTACTTTCCTGAACTAATATTCTGCCTTTTGAAGGTACAGTAACTACCTGTTCTTTCTGTGTCTTCTAGCTACTTTCTTCAACTGGATGCTCAGTTTCCTCAGACATTCCCTATTGAACAATTTTTTAAACACTCCTCATTATTTTTTTAAGTTTTAAAAAATATTTATTTATTTATTTATTTACTTTAGTTGTACACAATGCAATGCATTTATGTTTACGTGGTGCTGAGGATCGAACCCGGGGCCGCGCAAGTGCGAGGCGAGCGCTCTGCCGCTGAGCCACAACCCCCGCCCACTCCTCATTAGTTTGAGGCACTGGTTGTCCACATGGCTTGGAGCAAAAGACAAAGACTTAAGAAAGTCTCCATCTACTAACAGGAGAACCTAGGTCACTCCAAATTGTCCACTTTAAGAGAATACACCCATGCCCACTGGCACACAAGCACACATGTATAACATATGTGTGGTATGCACATGTGTGTTCACATACTCTACATCCTATTGTCCCTAGAATAGTTCCCTTCAGGAAGACATATACTGGCAAACCAGATGAAGGGAAATGTCATTTTAAAATAATTTTCTGCTTATACCTGGATTGAGAGATGAGATGTTGCTAAATACATTGAGAGAGATTTGATCCAACCTCCCTTAAGGTGTTTCTCAAAGGAATGGTGCTTTGGAACTATATGCTCAGTGACCTGGGCTCTAAACGTCAAATGTGCAGGTTGAGCTTGGTGGTCCTACCCAAGAACAATGATCCAATCTCAGTGTTAGCTCACAACTTGGTAATTGAGGCTCCTTGGTTAGAAGTCTTAGGAACTTTGCTAAATTAATCCCAAACACCTAGGTCATTATAGAGAAAAGTGACAAAACAGACACTCGTGTTCGTGGTTGGGGATGCAATGTTTTTCTACCAATCCCCATTTTCTACACTCAAACCATCATCACTTGTGACACTCTAAGAGACTCAGGCAGCTTATATGATTCCTTAAACTTAGTCAACCAAGACATCGGACTTCTGAGGCTTAGCTCCCTGTCTGGTCAATCCCCAAAACCATAGAAAGGGGTTTTATACTCAGGTAAACACTGAGCCTGATCAAATGAGGAATGTAATTTTATTCATGTCATTGATCCTGTTTTATTACAAGCCATATGGTGCAGGAGTTCCAAGAGAGGCTTGCTACAGAATTAAAATGAGTTTGGTCCATCAATTAAAAAAGATAACATTTCTCAAATATCCAATTTTATTTTATCATTGTTGAACACAATCTGAAGATAGGATCAGAATTCCCAGTATGATAGACTTATAAGCCATACCATTGGGGTAAACATTAAAAGAAGTGAATTCTAATATTATATAGATTTCCATTTCTAAATACAGTATATTACAGAAGGTTAAATACACCACCTCTGTGCACTTACATCTATAAAAAGATACATTAACTATATCAATTATAAATAAGGTAGCATTTCATATTAAAGGCATTATTATACAATGAAAGGATAGGAACCCTCTAATGTACTACTAAGAAGGTTAGTGTCTATAGTTACTGGAGATACTGCAAATTCAGTGTATGAAGTCAAATCCTGATTTAACAAGTTATTGGTAGTACAAGTGATGAGTGTTAACTGCTGGAGAAGAGAAGGTGAATTGCATATTGCATTTCTCTGACAAGGATGACAACCCTAATCCAGACATGATTGTCTTAATACACACTGGCTCTGACAGAGTTTCATTTTGTAATTTCCCCCTCCAACTTAATCCTCAAACATAAGCACCATTTTTTTCCCAATGAGAAAAGTACTAGTTAGTAACAAGAAATGTACCTGAATAACACAACTTAGATTTGGTTTGGTTTTTAAAGCGATGTGGGAATGCTTTCAGTTTTCCAAGTTAAAACATAGAATTGCACATCATTTGGATACACAAAGGAAGAAAAGAAAATTTTGTAATCTGTTAGTGAACTACTTAGGTCGCTTGGATGAAGACCCAGTTCCTCTATGGGATCCAAGTGTTGTTTATTAACTAATCAGAAATTAATACCAAAATAGGACTTCAGAAAAACAGGGCTGTATTATAACAGCAGTCTTTCCAGTTGTGTATATTTTACTAATCTAAAATGGATACTGGAACTAGAGAAAAGAAAAAGTGTATACAGTTATTATAAACCATTATTGAATGTGGTGTCAATGCATAATTTGTAAAAGTGAGTCTTTGCTCTGATTTGTCAAAACATGGGACTAAATTATCTTAGATTTGCTATGTTGTTGTTGTAATAGAAAATGGGATCCTCAGCAGCAAAGGTGACACTAACATTGTTTTCAGCCAAAAAAGTGCCTTGGTTAAAGGTAGCCTATCACACAGTTTTAGAGTAAGCGCCTTGTGATGTTGATATGGTCATATTCCTAAGGCAATATTGATTTCAAGGTGAATTCCATGGTCAATGTCAATATGCAGTCCTCCAAGACCCATACCTGTGCATGCCCAAGGCCTCTGGCACCCTTCCATGGTACGTGCTCCCTAAAAGCTCCCCACATTATATCCTCAAAATCCTTTTATTTTCCTTTTTAACTTAGTGCTAATGCTTCCCTTCTGTATGGTCTCTCACCTACCTCAGAATGGGGGTGGGTGTATGTTGTCCCGTGCACAGGCAACCCTGAGGATACCATAGGTGTGGGACCCTGCTTGCAGAACATGCAGGGAGCTCTTTCCCAATTCCTACTGGAGTCAGATTCAGCAAAACATTTTGAAGCAACTGCTGGGCACTTCGAGTACTGTTTCTTGTTAGCAGAGCCCTGAGTGTCTTCACTATCTCTCACATCTGATCTAAAGGCAAAATCAGAAATGGCCAACAGCTCCCTCCCCAAACAGGACTGAATTTCACCACAACATCTGGGCATCAACATTGTTAGGTCAATAAAATGTGAGTGTGAGAGGAGAATAAAAAGCATTCATTCAATCTCCAGTAGATTGAAAGTGTCCAGAAGAAAGTGTCCCAGGAAGGTCGAGCACTGTACTTTTTTCCTTTGGCGAGTCTGATGCGCCACATTCAGCTGTCCAGAGTTTGAGGAAGGAGCCCTTCTTTCCTTCAGGGGTTCTTGTCATCAAGTTTGATGGTGACAGTTTTCACTTCTGTATATTCAGCCAGGGCATATTCACCTCTGTGATGACAGAAGAGAAGAAAATTCAAACTGAGCATGTCTATTCACAGTTCTGTGGAAACTCTTCTAATGCCTGATTACTCTGCTGGGCAGTTTGGGGTTTGGGGTTCTACAAAAGTTTGAGGTTGGGAGGAAAACTGTGAAACCTTAAGAGAATGATAGCTAGGATGATGATGAGTTTAAGTAACTGGAAATACAAGTTTAAATATGAAGGTTTTTGTATGTGATATTTTTGAAATAGAAAAAATAAGGGTTCACCTTCAAAAAAATGAAGGGAATTATAAAAAAAAAAACATGAGGGGAATTCTCTTGGTCAGGGGATTAAGAATCAAGGGAGAGGGCCTGGGTAGGTGAACAAAGAGAAGTCAGGGATCAGAAATGACAATGGATGGCCCACACCTGTAATCCCAGCAGCTCAGGAGGGAGGCTGAGGCAGGAGGATGTGAGTTCAATGCCAACCTCAGCAACTGAGCAAGGCCCTAAGCAACATAGCAAGATCCAGTCTCTAAATAAAATATATAAAAGAGGGCTGGGAATGTGGCTCAGTGGTTAAGCATCCCTGGGTTCAATCCATGGTATCAAGAAAAAAGAAAAATAAAAAAAAAATGACAATGGATTTATAAGTTTTAGATGGTGATTTGGAGCTGCATGAAGAGACAGAAAAGAATGAGGTCTAAGGCTATTGACAGAGGATGTGGCCAGGGAATCATAGGGACAGAACGCTGAGAACCTGGACTGGCCTGGGATGGCACAGCTGGGGACCAGTGTAAGAGCAATGAGGCCATCCTGGTGGGGTGAGGGGCAGATGTTAGCCCAGACTGGACACACAGCCTTTGAGTCAGTGTCCTTGGTGCAGTTCCTTTCTTTAAGTTGTAGAGGAACCAGGTGCCTCTTCCCAGGCACATGGGCCAGACTTGTGGCAGCTCCCCTCTCCAGAACCAAGAAGCAGCTTTGGCTGGGTTTAAATTCCTCTACAGCAGTTGCTCTGCTGCTAAGTAAAGAAAAGTGGTGTGCTTATTTAGGAAAAGAGGTGGAAGTCGAGGTGGCCGCTGGAGGCTCTGTACTAGAAAGACCTGAGACAATCTCTTCTCATCCTTGAGACTGGAAGTCCTCAGAATTGTCAACTGCGTCTTGGAACTAGCTAGAAATGCTGATGCTTAGGCCTTACTGAGTCCTGCTGTGGCCAGTAGGAGAAAGGCCCTCCCCAAAGGGTCCATGTCTCACTGCCCTAAACCTGTGAAGAGTTAGGTTATGTGGCAAAGGGGAATTAATACTGTTGATGGAATTCGAATGACTAATCAGTTGATTTTAAAATAGGGAGGTTAAACCTGGATCATCTGGGTGGGTCAAATGATCCTTTAAAGTGGAAGAAGAAGGCAGACAAAGAGAATTAGAGTAAAATGAGGCACAGACAGGTGCAGAGAGATGTCACAGCGCTGGCTTTGAAGGTGGAGGAAAGGCCATCAGCCAAGGAGGAAGGACGGCCTCTAGGAACTGGAAAGCGCATGGATACACACTCCCCCAACAGCCTCTAGACAGGAATGTAGCCTACTGACACCTTCATCTCAGCGCAGAGAGAGACCTGTGTCAGATTTTTATCCTACAGAACTGTAAGATAATACATTTGTGTTGTGTAAGCTACTAATGCTATGGTAAATTGTTATAGCAATAATAGAAAACGAATACACCCACTGAATTAGAGACTCCAAAGATGTGGCCCAGAAATCTGTTTTAACCAGCACCCAGTGGATTCTGATGCATGCTCAAGTTCAAGAACCACTCGCTTAGAGCTATGAAGGTCAGTCAAGTGCTTTGTCCCTCTTGAGCCTCAGTTTCATCATCTGTGACACGGGAATACTATAACCTTCTTGCAGTTGTAACAATTAGAGACAATTCATGTGCTAGGCAAAATGTGAATGGTGAAAAGTAATATTGTTATTTTATGAATACTGTGTCTCTGAGATTTTTACTTAGTTTCTTAAACGTTTTTCATCATCAAGAACCCATGATAATGAGTGAATTATTTTGTAATATTTTCTAAATACAGAAACAGAATGCTAAATTCAACTTCTGTAGCACTGAAGTGCTACATGGCATGGATACACATTTAAAAAGTGTATTATACTCTATTTAAAAAGTCCCAAACAGTAAATGGAAAACTAATATGTATATGTAATATACATAAATTATATAAATATATTACAAAAATTATATAATATATATTACATAATTTACAAATCTGTGTGAGAACAGGTACCGTATTCCTCAATATATAAAAAGTTCTTACAAACCAATTGGGAAAATAAAAATGACCAAATGGAAAAATCCAAAAGGACATAGTTTGCAAAAAAGAAAGGAAAATTCTGAAAAGTGTGAAAAAGATACTCCACCTCTCATAACTAAAGAAATGCACACCAAAACAGTGGTGAGCCTATTTCAGTTTTTAGAAAGTTATTCTGAAAACAATCTTCCACAAGTGCATAAAGATTCACACACGAGGAAACATACAAGCATGCTTTGTAATAGCAAAACACCTTGTAAATAACACAAAAATCCATTGCAGGAGACCATCACCAAGAAGAATGGAAGGATAACCAAGACCCATTCTCAAGAGCAAAAAGTAGTTTGCTCTCATTTCATCTGAAAACAGAAGAGACTTCATTGCTTTCATAGAAAACCTACAATACACTTTAAAAAATGAGCACAAAATGTTGCATTGTAAAAATTCAAGATTTTTAATGACTTCAAATTTCTAAAGAAAGTGATGAAATCATATTGTATTAGCACTAATAAGCACAGAATTAAAATCATTCTTGTAAGAATAAGTACATTGATCCCCTCATTTTTTCCTTTTCTGCAGTTGTTCTAGTTCAAGTTCTTGCTGCTCTTATTCAATTGTGGCATTTCCTAACTGGGTTCTTGCCCAGGCTCATCTACCTGGGCAATCAAGGTCATTCATGAGCCCAGCCTTTCTCCCAACAAACCACACCAGAGTACCAGGAGGGAAGGGACTGGTGACTGTGTTGTTCACTGCCACATGCTCAGAACTTAATGTCATACCTGAGCATCAGAAATGCTCAATAAACACTTGCCAAGTGAATGAATAAGTGAACAAAATGAACAAGTGACCAGCAGCTACTTCCAATAAATGAGATTGAGGATCAGGGGAAGAAGAATCTGATCTTCCACATGTCTTACTGTGTGGAATTTTTATTACTGTCTCAATTGTATTACAAAGCAAAACATAGAACTTGGGGGGGAGGGAACACCAGGAAGGAAAAAAAAAATAGCAGGCTCCATCCCCAAACTGGACTAGAAACAGATCCCAGAGGAACTCATGGGTGGGCAGCCAGTAACCAGCCCAGCTCAGGCAGCCAAGTTTGGGGAAAACCATGGAATCCACCGCAGGGTGCTCCAGTGTGAAAAAAAAAAAAAAGGAACTTCTTGTGACATGAAGGCATTGATTAGAGATAATTAAAAATGGAAATAAGTTTTCAAGGCAGTTTCTAGGCTCCTTGTAAATATTTAAAAAATATTTTATCAAAAGTCTTGGGAAAATATATGCCAAGGGTCCAAAAACCAGACATTCAAAAAAGTTTCAACTGTGGCTAACCAGCAGGATGAAATGTGAACTGTGTCCAGTGGGCAGTCACCAGGCCCTGCTCTGCACCAGGCACGGGGGTGCTGGGGGCAAGGGCACCATCAGAATGGTGGGAAGGGAGGTGAGGAAACCATACAGGGAATCAGTTTGGGCCATCCAAACTAGGTATCAGGTGACCCCATGTGCCTTCCTGTAGCTTCTACAGATAAGGACACTTGCTTTGGGGACTGGAGTTCCTGCTGCTTCATCTGGCCTCTCAGCGGAGAATCCTGTGGGATTTGAGTTCCCTAGCTCTAATGAGCTGACTGGCTGAAGACAGCAGCTCAGAGGAGGCAAATGACCACATGAGCCCTGGTGGCTTCATTCCAGGTAGCTTCCAGAGATGACCCTTGCCCAGCAAGGCTCTATATTGTGGGGGGTCCAGGGACCAAGCTGCCAGCATTTATTCCCTACTCTCTATTCACTACTCTCTGGACCATTTCCTCCTCTGAAAGCAGTTGTACCCCCCTCACAGATTGTCAGAGGGAGAACATGAACTAACATGCAGGGCTTTCACAGAGCCTCCTAGAGTCTGCTCAGCAAACGACAATTGTCATCAGTACTATATTGCTGGAGGATCCCGGAGGGAACCCAGGTGACCTCAGTCTGGGCCTCCTGTCTCAGGTAGGCAGGCAGTTTTAAGAGTTAATGAAACAGAGGCTCAAAGAATGCAAACAGACACAAACAGGCCACCAGGGGGAGGAAAGAGGCTGCTGCAAAAGGTCTTCATGATCAAGAATTTACTGAAGTTCCCTGAAGGGAAACCTGTCATAGAAATAAAGAGGATGCTCTCCACTCAGACATGCAGATGACTCTGGGGCATTTGCCATCAGTCAGGGACAGATTAGAAAGAAGGACTGAGGTGATACCAGGGTCCCCGATTCCATGCAGATTGGTCAAGAGCAATTGCTCAGGGGTGGAAACCAGCTCCGCTCCTTCATAACAGCTTCAAGTATCTACAAGTAGAGCCCTCAAAGGCCCCATCAAGACCCAAGGCCAGGGGAAGTGTGTGAGTGTGTTCCCACTGGAAGATGTGCAAACAAGTACAAGGTAATGCATTTGTATATAAATGACACAAACTGTTTAACTAAAAGGAAGAACTCAGGCTCTCAGAAATGTCCCAAGAACAGCCCTGGGGTGTTGTCACAGATGGTTCCCTAGGAACATTGAGCTTACAAGATGTTTGTCCACAAAGGCTAATAAAACCCTGAGCAGCACCAAGAAGGAGATGGGGAAAGCAGCCAACAGCCAGCCAGAAACCACAGCGTCTCCACCCCAAGGCACTCCATCCAGCTCTGGACCTGGGCCAGATGCAAGAAGGCCCGTCTGTGAGTCTCAACCTACAGCGCTCATTTTCCCAGCAGGCCAGAAAGAAAGGAGATGGTGGAGGGGCATGCAGTGGGCTGGAACACCCTGATGGATGCGGTCATGGAGACCCAGCAGGCCTCCCAAAGAAGCATCAGGAAGGAACCAGATTTACCCATGGTGTGTCTCCGGGGGCCACTGCTGGGCTTACAAGATTCCAAGCCTGACTTGGGTTTGAGTCTATCTTCCTTACAGAGAGTGGAGACTATGAGTAATGACAGCCTATGCTTGGCAAAGAGTGCACTTTTCTAGAGCTCTGTGGCCTCCTCTGGCAAGCCTAGATCAAGGATCTAGCCTATATCCCCTGTAGGATGAGGCCTGGCAGGAAAGCTGAGGCTGGAGGTTGGTCCTGCAGCCTGGGGGAAGTCAGGTTAAGGGTGAGGGTGGGGAATGGGCCACCAGCCTTTGTGACAGGGCTGCCCCAGACAGAGCGGGTTTGGGGATTGGGTGAGATTCAAGTTGCCACGCTGAAATTCTAGTTATCTTTCATTCCCGGGCTGGTAGGTTTAGGGTGCCAGAAACACTTACAGTTCTCTGCCGTTTCCTGACATTTTGAAGCCACCAAATGGAGCCTGTGCATAGAGTGCATTGTAGCAGTTGATCCTAGAGAAAGGATGAAAAGATACTGAGAGTTACCTGGAGAAGACCCCACCTGCATCTTGGGCGCTCCAGTTATTAGACACTTAATGTAGAATGCTGCCTAACACATGGCCTTTGACAAAATTCCAGTATTAAAACACAGTGAGTTCTTAACTCCTGCCTTCTTCTCCCCACCAGAAGCTAAAATTTGAATATAATTCAGCCCAGAGCTTTTCATTGGAATAGGAATGGAATGAAGAGACAAGCACAAAGAAGAAAAATATTATGGCTTAAGGGAATAAGAATTAGCTTTGAAATAACATAGACCTGACTCCAAGTTCTGCTTCCTGGACTATGGGACTCTAAGCTTGTTACTCAAACTCTCTAAGCCTCAATCCACTAATCTTTAAAATGGGAATTATAACATGTAATCTTTAGAATTCCTGGTTAGGCAGGAACTAGTATCCAGACTTTGCAGATGAGCATGCACTGATTTTAGAATCAGAAGCAAAGTCAGACAGTCAGCAGAGTTGATCGAAGACATAGGTCCTGAAGCTTGCTCTGCCTTGTACAGCTGCTCCCTTTTATATACAGATTCTGCAACTTCAGATTCAACCAACCTTAATTGAAAATATTTGAAAATAAGATTGCATCTGTACTGAACATATACTGATTTTTCCCTTTGTCATTATTTCCTAAACAATACAATATAACCACTATTTATATATCATTGATAAAGTATTAGAGATCATTTAAAGTACACTGGAGGATGTGCCTAGGTTATATGCACATACTTTGCCATTTTATATAAGGGACTTGAGTACCTTATATACTCAAGTATATAAGGGTCCTGGAACCAATCCCCTGAGGATACTAAGAGATGACTTTACAGTATGTGACCCTGGAAAAGTCACTCAACCTCTCTGTGTCTTGGTTTCCTTATCTGTAGAATGAGGTACCTAACACTTCTGAACCTGTTTCAGAAGGTGGTCATGAAGATCCAGCAAAGTGCCCACACAGTGGGTGTCACATGATATACAATTAGATGCTCTCTGCTCACAGAGAAATAGCCAAGGAGCCAGCCAGCAGCTCAGGGGAGTCCACACCCACAAGCACTCAACTCACCAAACTGTTCCAGACTCCAACGCAGAAGCCAGTTTCAGGGCTTTGTCCAGGTTTTTGGTGAATATGGCTGCTGTGAGTCCATAGTCAGTGCTATTTGCTCTTTTTATCACTTCTTCAATATTTTTGAACTTCAGTATTGGCTGCACTGGTCCAAAAATCTATGATTAATTGCAAGAAGAGCAGTGAGAGGCATGTTTGGGTGGAAATGTATGCTCTGAGCAGGTGTTTCCTTGGCTGTATGCCTTTTTCATATGCCAGGTGTTAGACAGGCTTCTACATTAAGTGTCTAATAACTGGAGCACCTAAGATGCAGGTGGGGTCTTTTCCTTCATGGAGAAGAACACTAGACACCTTCTTAGCTGCATGATGGTTGAACTCTGAAGGAAAGGATTAAAATGGAACAAAAATAAAAAATAACAACCCCCCTATGTTTTGTATTTGTGATATCTTTTTATCATCAGGGTTTCTGAGAACCCCCTATCTGAGAGCCTTGTGGGCAGGTGGGGGTGCATAGAAGACAAACTTCTAGGTGCCTTTTTGGAAAGTTATCTCTGAGGGTGTCCATAGGCAGGGCTGTAGGACTGTGTGGCCCAGCCTCCTAGTGCTGCTTTTCCGCCAATGAGGACACCCTAACATGTTTCCATGATAACTCCTAGGGGAAGAAATGGGACAGTGCTCACATGGTCTACAACCCAGCAAAGAAGAGCAAGGGAAGAGCTGAGAGCTTTCACATTTAAGGGGTATTTTGAAGGGAGCCTGTAGTTGATTTAATGTTAGGGTGTGATTCTATCTCAGCAGGACACTGTCCAGTCTCTGGAAATACATTCCCAGGTTCCTCAGGACCTCTCATCTGGAGATGTTTAAAGAGCTGAGCTTTGTGCCCTTGTGGCAGTGTTAGTAACCCCCAAAAATCTCAAGAAGAAACACCTGTCCCAGGAAGCTCTTCAGGAGTGCTCATTGTTTCATGTGCCCCCAAAGGCCACTGGGTATCAGACTCTTGTCCTATAAGCCCTTTGTAGGAACGAGCTTCCATCTGCTTATAGAAGGATTGGAGGACAAAGGTAGATTTACACTCTTACTGGGTCTCCTTAATTTCCATCATTCCCAAGAATGGCCCGATGGAAAATTTCAATGAGAATTCTTGTTGGGACACATTCCTTGAATGAGCACTTATAATTCACACTTTATCTGAAGGAACTTAAGACAACTTTGAGCCCTGAATTTACAGCTGGATTCCTGGCAAGACCCACAAGTGGTGGCTGCTTTCTACACATGGGCTTCATGATGAACTCAGGGATGTGCTAGAAGACAGGGGAGAGTTTGCTATTTCCCGGAGACCCAGAGCAATGAGTGGAAACTGAAGCTAGCACAAAGTGTCTGGCTGACGTCCAATCCCTGGGGTGTGCCAGAGGCCCAGGGACAAGGGATAGAAAGCATCCCTTGGGGGGCCCCTAAGGAAGAGAGGAAAGGGCACATGGAAAAGACAAATGTTCACCCCACAAAGACTTCTGATATTTCTGGGCCTTAGAGGAGAATGGTTTGAAGGACCCCTAGGACTATAGCTTTGGCTGCAGCCACACATACCTCCTCTTTGGCAATCCGCATGTTGTCTGTCACTTCTGAGAAGACAGTGGGTTTGATGAAGAGCCCCCTGTCTTCCATGGCCGAGCCCCCACATTCCAGCTTGGCCCCTTCCTTTTTCCCACTCTCAATCAGCTCAAGGATTTTGTCAAACTGTTTTTGATCAATCTGCAAAACACAGAAGGGCATTAAGGCTGTTCCCCATGGGGTAGTAGCTGCCATTTTATCCTGTCAAGGGCCTTTGATGCTGTCCTCCCCCAAGTGTCTTAACCAAGTCCTAAGTCACATAACAACCATGGCTTGCAGGCAAAGATGCATCTGGTGCACAAACCTGGGCCCTTTGGAACAGGGGAGACCTGGGCAATAAGCTGTTCTCACCCTCCCCAGGTTTGGGGTTCATTCACTCATCTGATTCCCTTCTCCATGCTGTGAGGCCAGCCAGAGGGTGAAACAAGGCTTGAAGTGCTCATGTTCTTTGCTTTCCCAACACTTTGCACCCTGCTAAAGTTGCTGAATTTTACAAATAAAAATACAGATCAGCTAAATTTGAATCTCAGAAAAACAACATATGATTTTTTTTAAGTATAAGTATGTCCCAGACAATATTTGCTTGAGACATTTATTATATAAAAACATTTATAAAAATATTGTTTGGGACATACTTATGCTAAAAAGGCCTTTGTTGTTTATCTGGAATTCACATCTAATGGGTGTCATGTTTAACCAGGCAACCCTGGCCCCTGCTCACTTGGCACCAAGGATCAGGGGAACTGTTCTGTAATTCTCCTTTCATGGGGAGGAGAAGTGAGCAGGAAAGCTGATGGCCCTACTCGGCAACCCTGGAAGCAGAGAGGAGTGAACCTAAGGTGAGTGGAGGGGCTGCTCCTCGGTTGGTGGTTGGTGTGCAGCCAGCTCATCAGAAAGGCTCCACCTTTTTCGACACATACATTTTTTATTTAGATACCCTTTCTTTTATCTTTGTTCCTTTTAGTTAAACATAACATTAGGATTCATTTTTACATAATTATAAAAGCAGATATAATTTGTTCTAATTCAGTCCCCAGTACATCCCCTTTTTCTCCCTCCCTCCCTCCCCTGCATCCCTTCCCTCCTCTTTACTGATCTTTCTGCTGATGTACTTTTAGTCTTTGTTTTGTTAGTGTTTTGTGGATGTATACAATGGTGAGATTTACCATGGTATATTCATATCTGTACATAGGAAAGTTAGGTCAGATTCATTCTTTTCCTATGTACAAATATGAATACACCACCTTTTGCTATCTTGTCTAGGGGTCTCCTTGGCTGGAATGTGCCCTGTACTATAACCTAACACTTGTGGACAAGTTACCAACTGCCTGTGAAAATGGTGCCCCTTTGGGGAACAGCTCAACGGGAAAGGTGCTCTCCATGTTCCCCTCCACTGGCCTTCTTCCTGAAATCCATGGGAGCCCTATTCTTCATCATGACTCTGTTGACAGTGCCCTTCCTTGTGGACTGGGAGAGACAGAGCTTTAATAGGTTAACTGTAGCTGAGACTTTTAGATAGAAGAGCTGGTTTCATTCTAACAATGTTAAATAGAGAAATAAGTAAACCCAATGGTGCATCTGGGTGACTGTCTCTGAAGAGCAGGCTGGCTTTTTTGGAAGGGTGTAAACCATGCATGTGACTTGACTGATAGACTCATGAAATATGGATCCAGTTCTAAAAATACTGAATCTTATCCATACTTCATACCTTATACCAGGAAAATTCCAAATAGATCTAAGATGTAACCACAACCAATGAAAACATACAAGTTTTTCAGTTCTCTCCTGTGGAAGACTGTCCTTGCAAACTCGAAGTGTTGATGGCTAATGACTTGATATATAGAAGCCAAAAGAAAAAAGATTTGTAAGTTTGAGTATGAAAGAATGAAGGAAGAGAGAAGAGGAAGCAAAATCATAAGCAAAGTAAAAGGACTTTGAAAAAACATTGACAAGTCCTAAAGAAAAGTGTATATGTAAAGAGGTCTTAAAAGTGGTAAGAAAAATGACCAACATACGGGAGGAAAGTATGCAAAGCCTTTGCACATTTGATAGAAAAGGAAACACAAATGGCTTTTAAACATATGATAAAATATTTCCCCTTACTGTTTGAAGGTAGAATGTACATGAAAACTAAATAAGGCCTGGAGTTGTGGATCAGTGGTAGAGTGTTTGGCTAGCATGTTGTGAAGCACTGGTTTAATACTCTGCACTACATAAAAATAAATAAATAAATAAGTAAAATAAAGGTATTACGTCCATCTACAACCAAAACTTATAAATAAACCTAAATAATAACAATCCATTTTTAACTCTCAGGTGGGCAAGAATCCATATTCTGTTGGTAGTGTTGGGGAAAAAAAAGCTTATACAATGTGGGTAGGCACATAAATTGGTTAATGCACTGTGGAATGTAATTCAGCAATTACAAATGTGTTCTCACTTAGCAACACTACTCTGGGGAATCTGTCCCATGGATTTTCTTGTGCCTGTTTGAAATCACACTGTGACATTGTATGTGAATGCACGCACCCACATGTTCATGGGAAGATGCTATTTAAATTCCGGTGGCTTCATACAAGCAGAATTCTATGTGCATGTACAAAAGAGCAAAGCAGGTGCCCATTGACAGATACAGAAAGCTCTTTGAATTTCTTGCTAAGATACAACAAATACCAAATGGTAGAGCTACTATGGTGTATTTTGCATAAAAATAAGGGAGGAAATCAGAATACATGTTCATATTTGTTTGTATACACATAAAGAAATTCTACAGAAATACACCAAAAATTAAGAACATGGGATACCCATCGTGAGGAAGGCAAGAGCCAGGGGTGTTAATGGGGAGGGTAGGCAAGAGCACTTTCACTACAGACCTAGGGTTTAGACCACATGCTTGTACTCCCACTGGAGAAAATGATGAAAACAACTGCAATGGATCCAGTAATAGCTCAGCCTCTCTCTGTGTGAACCAAATCTTGGCTTAAAAGTTCCAGGTGCTGCTGTCTCCCTCCTCCTCCCTGGGGACCAACAGGGCTCACTTAAGGGGCTTCATCAGACCATAGATTCTCACTGGCTGCTGACCATGTTCTCCCCGGAAGACCCTGTCTGTCTTGCAGGCAGCACTGGGTCCAGTGAAAACCCCACATATCTGAACTCCACTCTCCCTGGTGAGTCCATATGGACACATTGTTTAAATCTAATAATCGCCCCATGTAACATCAGCCAGTGCCTTACAGTACAGGAAGAAGGACCTGCCAGGAAGTGAGATGATGGAACAGGACACACCACCAGAAACATGGAAATGCGGCCCCCAAAGGACTGGCCCAAGTCTCGGCTCTACTCTCTCTCTCTCTGCCTGGGAGGATGCCTCTGGATCCTGCCCTGGCCAGGTGGCCTGCGTAATGTTTATGCGCCTGGTTGCTCAGTTGCCAAATAAACCTGAATGATTTTGGAGTGCTCCAGCAAGTGGCTCTCCAGCAGTGGACACTGATCTAGGTCAGCTAGCTCTTTTACAGGCATGAGGCAGACAGGACTATTTAGACAGCTGTAAGTCCTTTCAGAATAAAATCTTATTACCATGGATGAAAAAGCACTTTGGGAGAAAACAAACCCCAACAGCATCCTAAAATAATAAGCTGAGGTTAGATGGCTTAAGTGAGCTTTCAAAAGGACTTTGAACAGCAGCATGAAAGCACAGATGAAATCGACACCCACCGCCCTTGCATCCGTGCTTTGGGAGGAGCTTCGTGTATCTGGCTTCACAAGTCAGAACCGGAGCCTTGGGAAAAAAAACTAATAAACAATGACGGGGTAAAGAAGGGTCCTTCGTCTGGGGGTCAGCTCACTATTTCCCAAAGATTCTGGATTACCTCAAAAACTCACAGTGGACTTGACAATGACTTTGTGGTAATGTTTGCACTGAGAGCTGAAATCCAACCAAGGCCATTGACTGCCCCGTGTTGCTGACTGCGAGTCCGGGGCTGCTGCTAAGGACGAGGGACGCTGGCCGTGAGTGGAGCTGCTTCTCCACCAGAGCACGAGGCACAGAGCAGCAAACCTCGTGGGCTGGAGACAGGGGGGGAGGGTGGGCACTAAGGCCATAAAAGCACCCCCTGTTTTTATTTCCCCAGCTAGACTGCCTCCACAGGATAGTTAAACAAGACTTGAAGTCACACATAGACATTCATGCCACCCAGATTGGAGGACTGTCATTTCATATTTCTTCCTTTTAAATATATATGAAAAGCCGGGCGCGGTGGCGCACGCCTGTAATCCCAGCACTTTGGGAGGCTGAGTCAGGAGGATCGCGAGTTCAAAGCCAGCCTCAGCAATGGCGAGGCACTTAGCAACTCAGTGAGACCCTGTCTCTAATAAAAATACAAAAAAGGGCTGGGGATGTGGCCCAGTGGTCTAGTGCCGCTGAGTTCAATCCCCGGTACCCAAAAAAAAAAAAAAAAAAATATATATATATATATATGAAAAAAATGCCCTACCTTTCATTGACTAGTTCGTAGGTGCCATAAAATTCTTATAATATTCATCTGTTACTCCCATTTGCCAGATAAGAAAACTGAGGAGTGGAAGGAACTTGTGATTTTCACAAAGCCACAGAGACAAAATTGAGCTCAGATCCGCAACTTCCCATGTGAACACGTGGTGCTGATGTGGTGGGTAAGCAGTGAGCTTTCAGGATAGATGCCAGGGGGTAGGTCACAGACACGGGATTTGAAACGTCAGGGCTAGAGCAGGGATTTGGCTAAAAGAGAGTGTTGCTGTCGAGTTCCATTTCAATAATACATGGGATGGTCAGGCTGTCCTCTTTTAAATATTTATCCATCTGCTTCACTTCATAATTAGTAAGAAAGTGATACAGGATGTGCCCTTTTAAAGAGGTTATTAAATCTCGTGGTTACGGTCATTTTCATCCTGTCCCTGGCTTTCCAAACCAGGCCTCCAGAGACTTGTTCCTATTGCTCGGAATGCATCCCCGTCCCCAGAGCCCTCTCTATCCGGGATTCTTTGGTTTCTGATGGTCATCTTGTTCTATGGCACATGTGAGCTTGAGGGCCTCCAGCCAAGACTGCTGGCTCCAGTGTTGCCCTGGCTGCACTGTGCTGCGGGGGTCCAGCCCCTCTTCTGCAGGGAGACCATGCTTGGCCTGACACTCTGGTCTGGCATAGAAGAAGGACATTTCACTGAGAGGACTGGATGCTGCAGGCAGATGGCCTTTTGCCCTGGGAACTGCTCCTTCCTCCAGAGGCCGCGTGTCCACCCCCTTGTCATAACCCTGCTGAAATGCGATGGGATCATGTTGTTGATGGGCTTCTACACAAAAGCCTGTAGTGGCAGCCTGAGTCAGCATTCCTTCCTTTGGAAGGGACAGTGTGGGGCCATATGTCTGCCCTGTTCGGCCCCCACAGAAGCACCATGGACGCAGACACATCAGCGGGTTACCTGGGGCCCCTGCTCGGTTTTGGCATCGAAAGGGTCTCCCACGGGCCGTTTCTTGGCGTACTCCACGCTCCGCCTGACAAACTCCGAGTAGACCTGCTCCTCCACGAACACCCTGGAGGCGGCTGTGCAGCACTGGCCTTGGTTGAAGAACACTCCCTGATGGGCACACTCCACGGCCAAGTCCACTGGAGGGGGCGGGCGGGCAAGGCAAGAGGAAGCGATTAAGTTGTTAAAGAGGCCTGGCGACAGCTGCAACTCTAATTGCCCACACAAGAAAACAGGCCCCAGGATGGCTGCAATTCAGAAATTAATTTTGTTCTCAGCATTTCCCAGAGAGGATGGGAAGAAAGGATTTTCAGGTCTGGGGTTAAGTAAGTCCCCTGCCTGCAGGACCTCTCAGGACCTCAAATATGCTAATGGACATTGAGAGGTGTCGCACCTCCCCCAAGTCCTTTGCCCATGGAACCTTCTTCAGCCCTTTTCCTAAAGGACTAACTAATGTTCCATGGAAAAAAACCCTGGCAAGTTTTGATGTGGGCCAATTGTAAGAACTTTTAAAGGACTCAAACTTTTCCACCTTGAGTGAAAGAAAGGTCTTGTAAGTAACCTGATGCCATCTATGACTCAGAAGTTTAAAAAAGGCAGTGCTTTAACCTCAGGGCTGGATCTGAATTGTAGAGCCAGTGTTGAATTAGTTACTCAAGCCTAGCAAGAAGGCTGTACAGACAGATTTGGGGGGATATGCTTGATGGGTGAAGATGACAGCCAGATGTCATTTGCATTTACAAATTTACAGAAGGGCTTTCAGTGCTCAATGGTTGGCTGGTTTTCCAGCATCCCATACTATTGCTTGCTTAAGAAATGAAGCTTTCCTTTGCACTGGGCAAAGGCACAGGGCCCCCTGAGGCATTGGAAGGTGATCCATTCCAAGTTCATCAGAATTGCTCTGAGGGATTCTGCCCTTGGATTTGAGAAGGAGGCCATTGCCATTTGGTGGGTTTGTCTGTAAGCTGTGGTGGTAGCAGGACAGCACGTCATAAGGCTCTTGACCCTCCCTGCAACCACCACCCTGCAGCTGGGCTGGGTGCCAACTTCACACAGCCCCTCCCCGAGCCAACGAATTCATTTCCTGCACCCTGACAGGAGCTGGGGATGATGGCTGAAGTGTCAGGGGAATGGTGGCATGTTACCCCTGATGTTATGTCAGGATTTAATTTCATGGATTGGCACTGCCCAGATTAGGAACAGGAGATGGCTCCATAGTGTGGGCTTTTTTTTTCTTTCTTTCTTCTTGATCCTTATAAAACCAACTCCCAAACAGAATGTGTCCTGTGGCTTTTTGGTTGTGGTTGTGGCTTTCTTTGCCACAAGAGAACAAGAAGGTAAGCTGAGGTACAGAGGAAGTCCCCAGATACAGTGGCCCAAGAACGCAAAACAGGAGTCCTGGCTCTTTTAGATGAGAGTTTGGGACTCCAAATATGGGTTGCAATGGGGCAACACCCAGAACAGTTCCATATGGCTCTAGAGACCATGAGCAACACTAATGATGCTTCCACAAGGGAGCACCAACCCGGGCCAGAATTGGGCAGTCCATCTGGAGCTTGTTTCCTGATCCTGCTTCTCTCCCATTGAAAACCAGCTTCAGGAAAAGGAACTGATATCAGTCATTCACACCACAGCAAGAAATTGTGTCAGGACCAATTTTCCCCCCCTCAGGGATATTTGCAATTCCAGCCTTATCTGTGTGTCAAATGGAAGGCTTTGTTCTTTATGACAGGAATTTCTGGCAGTGGTGGATAGGCCGGGAGGCTGTTCTTTAAGGCCAAGATGCTTCAAGGCATTGGGAGAACAGGCGAACGAATGCCCAGTATATTCCCGTCTATCCTCTTCTAGACACGGCAGCCAAGAACAGCATATATTTTAATATTATGTCATACAGCTCTAGCAAGACTCTAGCCACTCCCAAACTGCTGTGCAGGTGGCTTTCTCAGGGAAGAGACAGTACCCAGACCATGGGCCTTTTAAAAAAAAAAAAAAAAAAAAAAAAAAAAAAAGAATCAGTTTCCACCATCTTTCTCTGAATTATCAATCAGGCAGGAGACCAGGAAGGAAGAAAAACTCTTCAGAGATCCGGGAAACACTACGGGAGATTCTGACTCAGGAGTAGAATAACAGATGCTGAGAGTGGAGAGCACCTGTCTCCCTGCTTCCCTGCATTCTCATGCCCCTCCTCCACCCTAGGGGGGTGGGAAACTAGGCCTGTCTGCTCCTCAGGGCCCCAGCTGCAGCCTGGCAGGGTCAGGAACATGAACATAATCGTGAGAGGCAGAGTCAGGCTACCGCCCTGGCCATGTCCTTCTCCAGGGTAGCTTTGTATCAGCAATAGAGCAGGCATTGTGATCTCTGTCCGCCTGGTCATGGCTGGTAGACTGCAGGCAGGCTGGCCCAGGGCGGGAAATATCCCCACTGACTGTGACCATGTCTCTCTCAGCTGGTCCTGAATGCAGGACAGGAAGTGGGGCAGGATTTACAGATGTTTTGAAGTTCCAGAAAAACCCAGAAGGACAGAGACTCACAGTCGGCATCAGCACACACGATGCAGGGGTTCTTGCCCCCAAGCTCCAGTGTCACCCTCTTCAGGTTGCTCCGGGAGGCGGCTTCTTTTACCAGCTTTCCAACCTTTGGGATAAAAAACAGGCCAAATCGAACCTTGGACATGACTGAATGTAGCCAAAATGTACGTGCTAGCTGGTGTTGTGGACAAGCCTGGGAGGCAGCAGTCCAGGGCCAGGGCACTTGCCTCTCAGTGGGGCCCTAGGCCTTGATGCAGCTCCCCTGGCCTCGGCCAGCATCTCCCCTTAGAATGATCTGACATCCTGCAGCCACTCCACTCACAGGTGTGGACGGGAGTCTCTGGATGGCCCTGAGATTCACCCACAGGCACAGCCACGACTTGCCTTCTCCAGCACCTGCCCCTCTGGGCCCAGCAGGCTGGCCCTGCGCATCTGATAAGGGCTCAAGGTACTGAGATATTGAGGGATGACTCCTCCACCTCTCCGTAGTAATGGTAGTAATAGCTGAAATTCTGACAGCCTAGTAGGGAAGGTGTGGCTCTTTGGTATAATCTGAAGGAAGCTTTGAGTATTAAGACTGAAGCTAGTATAGGCAGGTAGGCAAAGAATTGATGCACAATGAAGAAACAAGAGAACCACCCAGCAGACAGCAAACAGTAATGCTCAGCCTCCCTCCCGTACCTGATGGGGTCTCTCCCGTGGTCCAATGCCCCTCCCTGGAGTGGAAGGTTATCCAGCATGCCTCTGTGACTTAATTTGAGAAATAAGTAAAGCCAGGCACTAAGGACTTTAGAGCTGGAAAGACATTTAAAGACCAATGCTGATGCCGAGGCCCAAGAGCCGCACAGCTAACAAAAGGCAGGGCTGAGGCTCTTTTCCCAGTGCAGAGGGAGGAACACATTTTAAAAACCAGCAAGCTCAGATTGGGCATGTAGGTCAGTGGTAGAGGACGTGTGGTATACTCATAAGGCTCTGGGCTTCATCCTCAGCACTATGAAAATAAAATAGAATAAAATCTTCAAGCTCATGAGTGATGGCCCGGATGAGGACTGGAATCTCTCCATAATGACAATACTTGCCTCCAGGGGAAGTGCAAAAGTAAAACCAGCCTGTTCCATGATGGCAATTTATGGTGGGGTTGGGTGGGGTGTTGAGGCACATTTTGTAGCTGAGGGCAATGGGGCTGCTTGGGCAGAGAAGCACCTTGTTTTGGAGGTGCCCTCTGGCTGAGCAATCCCTGGGACCACAGAGGCCATTTGCTTGGCATTGGCTTTTGAGTGAAGCAGACGCACCCAGCTGGACTTATAGTTACCCTGAGAAGGCACAGGACATCTGCACAGAGGCTTGGGAGGGGTGGGGACAACTTTGCTGCTGTGTGAGAAGGCAGGGGGGCCACAGAGGGCTTGAGCCAAGTCTCTGTCCTGGTGACTGGACCAGGTAGGTGTAGACCAGCTGCTCAGTTCAGTGTACTGAGCAGCGCCTGCTGCCCATTCTGGCTGTAGGTTAGAGCCCAATTTAATTCTGACTACACTCTTTTATGATGCCCACCGTGGCTGCCAAAGCAGAGGACGCCAGCACCCTCCTTCCGGGTTCCAGGAAGGGGCTGCATGTTCCTGGTTGGATTAAACTAGAATGGAGGTAGGAATATTGGTTACATGGGGAGCACTTATTCATTTCTTTTTTAAGTACAGAAGATTATTCTCATTTAAAAAATTCCATATACAGATGCATGTAAGTTAAAGGGGACATCTGTGTCTTTTCTCGTCTCACGTTCCAGGATCTGCTCCAGAGATGGCCATTGTCATTTCTTGGGAATCCTCCCAGATGGTTTCCATTTCCATACACACACAGGTTTACTAATGGGATCATGTTGTAGTTGATTTCCTACAGTTCAATTTTTCATACCGTCTAATAGGTCATGGACAGTTTCCCTTGTTATAATGACCGTATGGCATTTTAAGAGCAGTTGTATTTGGAAAATATGTCTTTGAAGGTTATGAGAATATCTCTCCAAAGCACAGTAATTTCCTTAACATGGAATCTCTGAATCAAAAGTTTTCACTTGGAAATTTTTTATTAATACTGCTAAATCTTACCTTCCACCTAAGGGACAGTATTGATGAGTGCCTGTTTTCCTATACACCATTTCAGTTTTTACCAAATGGACAGACAAAAGAAGAGTGTGAATTTCATTTGAATATGCATTTCTCTGGTTACCAGTTAACTAGGTTAAGTTTGTTAGGCATTCAGTATTTCTCCGTGCTGCCCATTTTCCCATCACTCTCTCTCTCTTTTTTTCATTGATTTATAGGAATACCTCACACATGAAGGATACAAACCCATGATGATCTGCATACATTACAACAGGATTTCTCCCAGTTTGTTAGTTATTCCTCTATTATGTTATTGTGTGCCACATGGATGTCTTACATTTTTATTTTATCTTCTCTTTCAATCTTTTATTCTAAGGCTTCTGAGTTCTATTAGATATTTACTTAGTTTGGAAACTGGACTAGTGACTTTTTTTTTTTAATGATTTTTATGAACTAAAACATGATCAAAGTTAGAAGCAAAAACAAATTATATTTGATTTTCTTAAGGGAAACATTTGCAGGTCCCAAGTAACATAGCTGCTGCCACTTGTGCCTGCAGCTGGTGAGGAGGGGTACCTCTGTGGAGCCGGTGAAGGCTATCTTGCTGATCTGAGGGTGAGAAGAAATTGCTGCTCCCACCGTGGGCCCAAATCCTGGCACGATGTTCACCACACCTGGAGGGAACCCCACCTGGGGAAAAAGCGAGGTGGCATCAGAGGAAGAGAACAGACCAGTGTCAGCCACAGACGATGTGTGGGTGGGGAGAGCTGTGGCTGCGTGATGTTCCCACGCAGAGCAGCATCCCCATACCAAACCTGGGCCCGGGTCACATGCACCCCAGGTCCCAGACAAGGTCAGCTGCAGGTACCCTGGGAGCCCACCTAGATTCCTCACCCCCTGCTGCCAGCCCAAGGAGCAGGCTGGGCTCTTCCAAGAAGGGCTTCCCATTTGAGAAGGCTCAGGAGCAAATGCACAATGATGCCACAAGGTGGCACTGGCTCTCTTGTAGCAAAGTACCATTCAGTGTGTACCTGTGCATGCAGTAGAGTGTGTGTGTGTGTGTGTGTGAGAGAGAGAGAGAGAGAGAGAGAGAACAGTGTCAGAGTGTGTGCATGAATGAGTACACATGTGCATGTATGTGTCAGTGTGTAGGAGTGTGAACATGTGTATATGTGTTTGCATGTGCATTGAGGGAACAAGAGAAAATTTTGTCATAAACTCCCAGGCTAGGGGGCACCTGCAAAACATCCTTCGCAAACTACACTGTTCACGTTTAAATTAGTGTTGCAAGTGGAACAAGAAATCACTCCCTCCATGTCCTTGGCTTATTCATCCTGGCTCACACAGGAGCTGGCAGGGGCTGCCACTGCTTTCACGCTCACGCCCTGTATTTTACACATTCGAGGGCTCCTCGTTAACCAAGAACACTGTACACTGAATTAGATGGAGGATGCTACTCGCGACGTGTCCCACATCTTACTGAAAATATGTTATTTTAAAAAGTGAAGAGTTTGGGACACGGTGCTCAAATCTCTATTTTTCTATTTTTTAAGTCATTATTTAAGAATCCATGATCATGTCCTACATCACTACTAAGAAGAAAGGGAAAGACGGATTTATTATCCATTGTTCCAACCTTGATCACAGGAATACAGGACATGCATCCCAGCCATATGGACCCAGCAGAGAGGTGAAAGGAAAGGATCTTTTCTCCCATCCCTTCTTTTCTTCCTGTTTCTTTTTCTAAGTCTTTGCTATATACAAGTTGATGATGGAATGAATAAAATAGGACGCCAGGTGTGTCTAGGAGGCAGTGTCCCTGGGGGCAAGATGGTTGCCGACAGAGCAGAGGGCACTGATGGGGAGGCCCCTGGGGCAGCCTGGCACGGCTGTGCTACTTCAGCTAGCATGGGTGGGGTCGCTCCTCCAAGAGAGAAGAGGACCATTTTACACCCCACAACTCCACTGCCCAAAGAACCCCCTGGATATTTGGCTCCCTCTTGGGTGACCCTCCTGCAAATCCTCTAGACAAAACATTGCGTTCTAAACCACAGGTTTGAGCCCATAATAAGAGTGGCATGTTCTCACTGGGACCACTGGGAGGAATGGCAGTTCTTCTAGCTCAGTGACCACAAGTAGGAGAAAGAAAGCGCAGCTGCCAAGCCAAACTCAGGGAACAGTTCCTTTCCCACTCCATCGTGAGCTGGCGGCCACTGTCACATCTTGTGGCAGTGAGCGGTTCCTAGGAGTGGGAATGTGATCAAGAACACATGATATATTTGGATGTCTCACCTCTTTGATCAGAGAGCCAAGATAGAGGGCAGTGAGGGGAGTCTGCTCGGCCGGCTTCAGGACCACCGTGTTCCCACAGCAGAGGGCGGGCGCCAGTTTCCACACCAGCATCAGCAGAGGGAAGTTCCACTGGGACAGAACACAAGGAAGGCCTTGGGGGCCTGGGTACACACCCCCCCACACCAGGTTCCAAACAACGCCTCTTGGGAGGACACCACTTGCTTTTCTCCATCTAGGTTTGGGGTTGGAGGAGTAACACAGGAGTGTGCCATGGTCAGGGCTACATCGCTAGCCAGTGCTTCCTAAACTGCACCTGTGAGATCCTGATGGGCAGGTAGCCTACGAGGAATAGATTCAGCTGGATATATACAATATTCCCCTGCAAAATGTTTGCTGCACAGTGACAGCCTCCCTGCCCCCGGAGCACTTTTTCAATCTTCATTTCAGTCTGCTGACTGCCTCCCCATCCCCCAGCCTGACTGCTACATTGGGCACCTGGGCTTCCCAAAGAGATGGGTAGCATCATTGCATGCCTGAGGCGTCTACACACATTGGCACTGCCCAGTGAAAGCCCCAGTCCCTCAGCAGCCAAGGTCCTCTGCCACCTGACATAGGTGCTCATCTCCACCTAACCTCTGGTCCCCACCTGCTCTTTCCTTCCAAGCATCCCCACTTTCACAGCTTCATCCAGGCCACTCCTGCTTGGAACCCCTTTTTCCTGTTGAACTTGTCTTTCTTATCCTTTAAGGCCTGGCTAAGAAACCACCTCCTAGGGATACTGGTCATTCCTAACCACTGGCTGGAATCTACCATGCCTTCTGCCAAACACCTAGAGCTGGCCTCTTGAGAGCAGAAATGGGGTCTGACCTATCTCAAGGGCCCTCACCTTGGAGTGCCATGCCACCAAACACAGGCTCAATCAGTACTGGCACAATGCATAAAATACACGCCAGAAATGGGCTCCAAAGGACACAGAGAAGTAGGGTGAGATCTACACAAGGGTCTATCAGGAAAAGCTGTCAGACTTACTGGAGTGATGGCCCCACACACACCGATGGGCTCATGCCTGGTGAAGCACACAACATTGTCATCTGGAAGAAAGGTAACCCAGTGGGGAAGAGTACTCTCACTTAATCAACGTTAAGCATTTCAAGCAGTAAAGACAGGAAAGAAACACAGAAGCCCACGAGGGTGCCAGATCCAAGTGTTGTCTGTTACACAAGGAACGATTTGGACTTAACTTCAAAAATGAAGTGCGTTCCTTAGGAATCAGCACAGCACCATTTTGCAGGGGTGGTGGTTGGTGGGGGGGATGAGGAAATAGCTGGGAGGGGCTCTGAAGGGGCCACCTGTAGGAAGGAGAGGACAGAGCCTCAAAGAGACCCCCCCAATAAGGCCAGAGTCTGTCCTGCTTGCCTCACCTGTGGGGATAGTCCTGCCCTGGATTTTGTCTGCCCATCCTGCAAAATATCTGAAGGTCTTAATACAGCCCTCCAGGTCAATGAAAAAGGCATGAAGGAATGGCTTCCCTGTGTCCATCGTCTCCAGGGTCTGCAATAACAAGATGATACCCATTGTAGAAGCAGCTTTCTTTTAACTGTCAGGTTGGTAAAGATGGAGGAGAAGACACAGTCCTAGGACATTGATCTCGGGACCTCAGTACTACGTGTCACTTCAGAAAGCACCATACTAAATTGAAATGGACCTAAGATCAGCAAGGGCTGCTTTTATTGCCAAATGCCTAAGGCTGGGGGCTCAGCTAAGGCTTTGGGCACATGCTGCCCTTGAAGGTTCATCGGAAGCCTCACTAGGAAGGAGTCCTCAATGCCATTTGGTTTCATCCAGAGCACAGGGGCCTCGGCTGTCTGCCTTGGACACGTGCTTTCTGAGGAAGCTCTGGGAAGTTTGGCTAGGGAGAAAGTGGCTTCCTCTAACAAAAGAGAAGGGGAAGGCGTTGGTTCCTCCCTCTCAGCAGGGCTGGCCAGTGTGGCCCTGGAAAGAGTGATGGAGCCCAGAAGGGCTGCACCACCAGTACAGAGATGCTATGCTTCTTAATTTCACTGGTGCACCGGAAGCAGAGCCGGGAGGGAGCCGCTCACGGACCGCGGAGGGAGGTGGTTGCGCAGGGCGAGCATGCAGCAGCTCAATGCGGGGATTCTTTTCTATTTCCAGCCTGGGGTAAAGAGAACCCCTTTGTCTCTTAGACAAGCAACCCCAGTGGAGTCCAGCACTGAAACTGCCAGTCATCCGTCTCCGCAGGAAGTGGCCACCCTGACACATAGCCCAGGGCTGGATTCCTGCGGAAGCATCAATGGAGTGAGATGATGATGTAAAAAGGAAGGCAGGCAGGCAGGAAGGAAGGCCTCTGCTCCTATGCAGGGCTTTGACCCTAATGCAAGGGCATGGGTCCCATCCCGAGTGGGGCATCTCCATTCCCACTTAGAGGTGCGGATGGTGACGCTGACAGAGCCCAGTGACTCGACCATGGGCACCCATACAGCCAGCAATGAACTCGGGGTATCCACCAGCACAGTGACTACCATTTGGGTGGCTGCCCCCAGGGCATTTACATCCTGGAAGACTTGAGATGCTTGGTTGGGTCTCCTCTATGATACCTTTGCTTCAGGGATGAGCCAACTCCCCTCTAAATAGGGGGTCACCCTAATTGATGCTAGCTAAGAGGCCTTGGGTAAGACCCTGAACCTCTCCCTACCTCAGTTTCCTCCCCTGTAAGTTGAGAATAACAACAGTGTCCCTTCCTAGGCTGGTGTGAGAGTGAGGAGTCTGGTACCTAGACCACTGCGTGTGCCTTGCAAGTGTTCCAGTGGAGACCCACGACTATGATTTTCCCTTTGGGCATCAGCCAGTTGCGTGGTGACCCTCACCTGGGGGCTGGAGAAGACAGAGCCGTGAGAAGATGATAGGACAGGCCTGGGTCCAGGGTGTGTGTCCCATCCCCAGCAGCTGCCACTCAGGGACCAAGTCGGGCCAGTGTGACATCCAGTAAACTGTTCCTTTGGCTCCTATTGATTCACATTCCCTGGTGGAACTTTTAATTTCCCAGGAAAAACTTAGCAATTGCAAATAATACCAAAAAGGTCTCCAGACAGAATCTGCCTGTTGATGGAACCAGAAGGTTATTCTTGGCTCTTTTCTGGAATAGGACAAGGGAGAAGACTTTGACATTGTGGGCAAATTTGCAGTGTAACTATAACGCTGACATAGCTTCTGATCCTGGCTTTCCACCTCTTGCTGGGTGACCTTGGACAAGTTTCTTACCCTCTCTGTCCTCAGTTTTCTCATCTCCTAATAAACACTACAGGTCAAGTACTTATAAGCCAGCTACATAGAGAGCATTCAATAAGCATTGGGTGTTTTGTTTTGTTTTTAAATCATTAGCTTCATCATGAACTTACTGGAGTGATAATATGGATTTTCCAGGTTAGTTTTATGAAATTTGTCCAAGAAAATTCCAAGTCACAATAAGTTCAGACAGAAAATTCTTAAAAAACAAAAAAATTCACAGGTGAAGGAGAGGACAGGAATCAACCTGAGAAGCCAAGTGCTAGCTATTGAATGGAACCGTTGCCTCTAAAGCTACTTATGGTCGTGGCTCAACCGAAGGAAACCACAGCTACTCCTAAATAAATTAGGAGTAAATTTCCTTTAGCACTTTTGGAAAAATAAAAAAGTGCCTTCTGAATAATTAAGACATAGCAACCATGAGATAGTGAAGAAGGACAGAAAGGTGTGGTGAGTGAGAACTGCCCTGCATGTCCTGCATGTCCAGGCTTTTAAGTGAGAGGCCCCAGGTTGACAGGGAGAAGCTGTAGGAGAGCCCCTATTTGGAAGCTCCCAAAATGAGCACCCAAAGAGCCAAAGCCTGGGCCTGAGGTGCTTCTGCAAGGGAGAGACAGCCAGGGGCCAATGGATTCCCCCACAGCTGTTTCCAAACATTGACCACAATAAACACCCAGCTCCGTCAAACCACTAAGCCGGCAAGAGGATAAGAAGGAGCGAAGCACTTTCTGCTTGTGAATGTGGGAAACCATATCAAGGTGCAGAGTGAGGGAGCCTGCCTGTGATGTGGCTGGAGTTTTAAAAACCATATTTGCCTGTAATTCCCTTGTCCCTTTCATGTCGTGGCAAAGAGCTGGATCTTATTTCTTGTGGACAGCGAGGTCCTGATGGCAGGGGAGATTTGCTGGGCGGTGCCCGGAGTTCCTCCAACGCTCCTCATCTGCTATCAAAACACAGCCACGCTGGGACAATGGGGTGGATGAAGACGAAGGTGGCTTTGCAGCCGCTGCTCCCAGGGTGATGCTGACACTGAGGACAGGGTGGAGAGGGGTGCCCAGGGCACATCCTCTCCAGCCTGCTATTAGTCCACACAACATTGCAGACCGATGAGCTCATGCAGGGTGAAAACAGAAATGTTTTTGAAAAAGCCAGTTTGGCAGCTTGAGAGTCGAGGCTGGCTTTCAGTGCAGGAAGAAACCAGAGGCTCTGTGGAGAGAAGAGCTTGCTTGCTCAGGAGGAAGCTATCTTCACCCAGATTCAGATTCAAGGAACAAACCACTGGCCACTGGGAGGGAGGGAGGGAGAAATGGAAGAGAGGAAGGAAGGAAGGAAGGGAGGGAGGGAGAGAAGGATGGATGGATAGGGCAGGCTCTGGTTTCTCTGCAGAGGTGCCCTCAGGGAAATGCACCCAAGAGTTCCTCTGCCTCCAACAAACATTTTCAGGGACAAAAGCAACTCTATGTCCTGGAAGACGCCAGCCTTTAAACAGGTGCTTCTTGTTCCAAACATCAGAAAAGCTGTTTTTCCAAATCAAAGGCCCCAAAGAAAATTCCTCTCCTACAAACTGAGCCTCAAGGTTTAGAACAAGTTTTAAAAACAGGAGTCTGAGCCATACAAAGGATGGATGTGTAGGTTGCAAGCCAGTGGCCCCGAAATGTCCTCTGGTCACCCACCTCAACACAAACAACATTCTGAGGATCTTGTTAAAGAACACATTTACAACATACGAAGGCCTTCACAGCCCCATCTCATGGGCAGTCCAACCTCATGGGCTGGGCTGCCTGATAGCCTCATTTTACAGCTGAGGAAATAAGGCATCTAAGAGTTGGTGGCCAGTGGGTGTGTGGCTGGGGTTTTTAGAACCTGGGTCTTCACATAGCACTATTACAACCGCTAATATTATAACTATTATAACCACATAACTATTGTGTAGTTAGTGCTTGCTAAATGCCATGGACTCTGAAGGATTTTAAATGGAACGTTCTTAACAATGCTTAGACATCATTATTAGTGAAATTTTACATGAAGAAATAAATCTCAGAGATGTTAAGAAACTTGTCCAAGGTCACACACCTAGTAAGTGGCAGAGCTAAGATTTAAACCCAGATTTTTTAATTCTCTGAGGTTTTCTATAACCAGGCTGCCCTGCCTTTACCACCACTCCACACATACTCACCCCTGCTCAATTCAGGAGTAATATAGAAATGATTTTAGGCCATTTTTTTCTCTACAAGTGATGGCATTTAATAAGTATTAGGAAAAACCCCACAACCAGCACATTAAATCTGTAATTTCATGCATATTATTATAGTAACCACCTCCCATACCTCATGGAGGACATATTTTAAGTCCCTTGGATAACTGAAACTACAGATCGTAACTAACCCCATAACACTATGTTTTTCATATACACACATGATATAGATGGAGTTTATAAGTCAGACACAATGAGAGATTAACAATAATAACTAAAAGTAAAATAGAACAAGTATAACAATATACTATAGTAAGTTATTTATTTAAAACGTATAAATTGCTTTTTTTCCTGGAATTTTCCACTTAATATTTTCAAACCAGGATTGACCCTGGGTGAGTGAAATCATGTAAAGGGAAACCTTGGTGGGCGGGGGGACTGTTGTATTCAGGATGAGGTTAAACTGAAGTTTAAAGGAAGTCAATGTAAAAAAGAAAAAATATTGAGTACATAAACATGTAGGTGGACCAGGATACTGCCCAGCCCATGGTCCCTACATGCAAATGCCCCAAGTCTACTCACGGCCAGGATGGCGCGGTCCCTCTCCATCAGGTCAGCCAGCTGGTGCAGCAGCCGGCTGCGACTCAGGGCATCCAGGCGGCGCCACGGGGAGCCCCTCTGGAAGGCGGCTTGTGCGGCCTCCACGGCCTTGTCCACATCAGGCTGAGCGGCCAAAATGACAGACAGAGTGTGTCACCTTTTGATGCAACCACAGTTTGGGACCACTCTGCTGTCAGCAACAGAGAACAGCAGCATGGAGCCACTGTAGCACCGAGGAGGGCACAGCACAGAAGCCAAGCTTAAATCACCTGAATGCGGGGGGTGGGGGTTCTCTTTTCCTTTGCATCTTAAGTCTTTTTCAAAATTTCTACCACAGCCAAGTATTAACCTCCTTTCTGATTCAAAGAGCATTTTAATAAAGTCATCAACCTTGACTCTTTTTCTTGGTGACTCAACTATGAAAAGATTTTCCACTCTAGCCAAAGAAGGTAGATGGGGGTGGGGGGATTTGTGCTTCCGTAGACTGAAGCACTGATCACATTCCAAGAGACTGCAGTCATCTGCAGTCAGGCAGAAGCAGTGACAGCCATGGAGTCCTTTTTCTGCTTTCAGCCTCATTGTACCCCATGGGTGCAGAATTGTTGCAACATTTTGATAAACAAGGAGCTGGATCTTTTGTGCACTGAATAATTACAAAGGAACTATTTTTGTTGTGGTGGTGGTGGTGGGAGGGGCTGGAGACTGAACCTGGAGCCTTTTGAGCACTAGGCAAGTGCTCTACCACCGAGCCACACCTCCAGCCCTGAATCGCCTTCTTAAAAGAAAAAAAGTCCGAGTTTTTTAGAAGAGCATCACCTATCCCCATTTTCAGGAAAATAGGCCTCAAGGTTCTGGTTGCTGATGGGTAATGATCCACCCTGAAGGTTGCTCTGAATCCCTCCCTGACACCCAGGTGGGACACTTGGGAATCATCAAGTGGGAATCCCATTCAGCATCCTTCCTGCCAGGGTTCCTGTGCTACTTTCTTTGAAAACAGAGCTTAGGATAAGAAGTCACATGGAGGGGGGTCTATGTGGGTGAACCACTGTGTATTGCATGTGTATCACAAGACTTTCCCTGCTAGGAGAAAATCCAAGTCTACATCACCTACACAACCATTACCCCACTCATTTCAACATCACTAATACACTGATTAAGAATATCTATCCAAGCCGGGCGCGGTGGCGCACGGCTGTAATCCCAGCACTTTGGGAGGCTGAGGCAGGAGGATCGTGAGTTCAAAGCCAGCCTCAGCAATGGCGAGGCACTTAGTAACTCAGTGAGACCCTGTCTCTAAATAAAATACAGAAAAGGGCTAGGGATGTGACCCAGTGGTCGAGTTCCCCTGAGTTCAATCCCCAGTACCAAAAAAAAAAAAAGAATATCTATCCAGAAGAATATCTATCCAGGGGCTGGGGCTACAGCTCAGTGGTAGAGCGTTCATCTCACATGTGTGAGGCCCTGGGTTCGATCCTCAGCACCACATAAATAAAATAAAGGTATTGTGTCCACCTATATAACTAAAAAATATTTTTAAAAAAGAAAAGAAAAAAAGAATATTTATCCAGCCAGGTATAGTGGTACATGCCTGTAATCCCAGCGGCTCAGGAAGCTGAGGAAGGATTGAGAGTTCAAAGCCAGCCTTAGCTTAGCAACTCAGTGAGACCCCTGCCTCTAAATAAAATATAAAATAGGGCTGGGGATGTGGCTCAGTAGTTAAGTACTCCTCAGTTCAATCTCCAGTACCAAACAAACAAACAAACAAAAAAAAAAAAAGAAAAAGTATCCAAGCTGGGCATGATGATGCACACCTATAATGCCAGCTACTCCAGAGGCTGAGTCAGGAGGATCATAAGTTCAAGGCCAGCCTTAGTAATTTAGCAAGGCCTTGTCTCACAATAAAAAAACTAGAAAGGACTGGGGATGTAGCTCAGTGATACATGGCCTTGGGTTCAATATCCAGTATTGGGTTGGGGGAGAAGAAGAAGAAGGAGAAGGAGAAGGAGAAGGAGAAGGAGAATAATATAGGCAAAAGTATTGGTTGAACCCAGGATTTCAGGACCAGCCTGAACAATATAGTGAGAGAGATCCCCATCTCAAAACAAAGTGTCTGTTCAAGTATTCTAGTGGTTGAAGAGTATTTTTTTTCTGTACAAGACCTTTAATCTTTCAGTTCAAAATACCCTTTATGGCCTTGAAATATTCCTTAGCTTCTATAGGATAACATAGACCCCATACTAGCCAATAGGGCTGTATAGACTCCAGCTTTACACAATCATGGAAGTTTCTAGTAGAAAAAAAAAATCTGATGGTTATATGACGTTATTACCACCCCCACATCTCTTGGATTGCACGTCTTTTTTCCTGCAAGTGTATTTTTTTTTAAGTGTCTCCTGCCAGAATACTTCATTTGGTGAAACTCCCCAGCCGGAAATGCTTTCTGGAAAGAGTCTTTAATGACTCCAGGTTCAAATAATTGATAAAAACCTTTCCTTTAGCCACGTGATGAGGATAGCTGAGGTCATGCTCATAGATGGGGAAACATCTATCAAAGGAGAGTGACTCTTTGCAAAGACTGTCTGTAATTGATCCCATTCAAGAACATGTGTCTGAGTTGCACATACCAACCGGCCAGTACGATTA
Source organism: Tamias sibiricus (assembly GCA_025594165.1). NCBI lineage: Eukaryota > Metazoa > Chordata > Mammalia > Rodentia > Sciuridae > Tamias > Tamias sibiricus. The sequence goes on from CM046659.1 coordinate 140,535,603, forward strand.
CCCAGGCCCTACCCCCGGGTTGGGCCCAATCTGTCTTACAGCTAAGCCACACCGCTTCCTTATCCTTCACTTATCTATAATTGAATTACTGGGGAGCGAGGGGGACCTACCTTATCTCCTTCTTCCACTTCACATATTTTCTCTAGAGTTGAAGGGTTATATGTGGCAAACTTTTTTCCACTCTTGGATTCGTGCCAGTCATTGTTGATAAATATCTAACCAGGAAAGGAAGTGTAACGAATTAGGTTTAAATCAAAATCATATAATTTCAACATGCTAAGGACCTTAGGTAACGTCTTGTCCGCCTTCTTCCCCTCCTCCCCCTGGATGTGTTACAGATGAGACCTGGAGAAGATAGAACACCCAGTCACATGACCAAGTCACCAACTGGGAGCAAACTCAGAACTAGAACTCAGGTTATTGTAGTAAAACTAAAGCCATTTAGAGTTCTTAAAAATCATTATTTTTATAACAATAACATGGATTCACAAAGGAAGAAGCTGGGTTAAATAGTTAAATAAAGGGTGTAAATTGAATCCTACACCCTCATAGACTTTGGGGAAAGTGAAGCAGGTTTGGATATAGAAAGTGACAAGCAATCTGCCTGTCCCTGAAGAGTGTATAAGCAGTGAGTACCCCTCTCCTCCTTCCTCCTGCAATCCCAGCAGGATTGACAGGACCTTGGTTTATAGGAGGATTGTACCATAATCCTCTAGTCTTCATAAATGCACAGCAGCACATCCTTCCCTTGCATTCCCTTTTTTTTAAATATTTATTTTTTAGTTTTATGTGGATACAATCTCTTTATTTTTATGTGGTGCTGAGGATCGAACCCAGGGCCTCGTGCATGCTAGGCAAGCGCTCTACCACTGAGCCACAAACCCAGCCCCCCTTGCATTCCCTTTATGAGTCCAGCTATTTTCCTGCTGGGCTTGGTAAAAAACCAGTGCTGGAATACAAAGTTACAAATCTGGGATAAGGACTGGGGTTGTGGCTCAGCAGCAGAGTGCTCGCCTAGCATGTGCGCGACCCAGGTTCGATCCTCAGCGCCACGTAAAAACAAAGGCATGTGTACAACTAAAGCAAATAAATAAATAAATATTTTTTTTAAAAATCTGGGATAGAAAATGTTCAGGTTACATTAAGTCATGTAGCAAAACACCATTGCTATCAGGAACCGAAGAAATAATGCACAAAAATCACTTCAATGGAAGCCTCAATTATCCAAAACACAGCTGAAAAATAAGAATGCAAAAAAAAAAAAAAAAAAAAAAAAAAAAGAAAGAAAGAAAAAGAAAAGAAAGAAAGACATCATGAGTAAACTAAAAAGAATTTGCAGAATCTATGTATGTGCTGAAATGTATGTACTATTTACTCTTAGTTTACTCTAAGTTTTAACCACATTAAAAGAAAGGGCTTTTGGGAAATAACTAGGAACAGAGATGATGGATAATGTACTAAGAACCTTCTGACAGCACTGAGGTCCTGGCTGCCTTGAGAGAGGACAGACAAGTTCCTGCTGCACCTCTGGGACGGCCTTGTCAGCATAGCCTGTCACCAGGAAGGACCCCAGTCGCAGAAATGGCCAAGTATTCCATCACACACACTGCCCTCAATCATTATACGGACAGAACTAGAGCATTGGGATTTCATTCTCATATCTAGATGATATCATACATATATATTTTTATTCTGCTTCTCTTTGAGTTGTTTAAAAGAAGAGTTGCATCACTATGGGGCCAATTTCAATGACTGTGAATTTGATTCATTGGGAACACTTGACTCTCCAATGACAACAGAGGGGAGCCATCTCCTCCAGTGTGCGGCTTGGTTACTTCTCTGGAGTAGGCCCTCTTGTATTAACTCCGAAGCTCATGGGGAAGGGAGCCCAGGCTGCCTCTGGTGGGGACCCTGCATAGAAGGGAAGCTCTGCCTGGCAGGTGGGCAGAGACCACCAGCCCTCCCTTTTGGAGCCCAGAGCTGAGAGCATCTTGTTCCAGAGGAACTCGCCCATACGACTTCTAGAAGCTCAGCACCTTCCCTGTGGGGCCAGGCCCCCAGGGAAGCATGCGAGGAAAAGGCCAGGCTACAATTACAGGTTTATTCTTCCAGCTGAAACCAAATCCAAGAGTCCACTTTTGCCATGCAGCAAGTAATCACTCAGTAACAGTGAGAAATTAATAAGCGGAGAAGAGGAGTTAGGTTAGTGTGGGGAGGAAAGTGTGGCTGGGAAGAGAAGCCCATTTATAGCAAGATGAAATTTCGTGGTTAGATAATAGAGACGGTCAGTGAAAATTGCTGATTCTAGGCCTTCCTGGTATCAATTCCAAGGGGGAGGGAAAGTGAGAAGGTGGCAAGACAGAATATAAATAGGGGGGATGGAAACAGATTGCAACGATCGGATGTCTGCTATACCTCATCTCCAAGCATGCTCCTCCAAAAAAAAAAAAAAAAATTTTTTTTAACTTGGTTGTTGGTGACATTGATCCATAGTCCTTGCTAACCAGCAACTTAAAAAAAAAAAAAAAAAAAATTCAAACCGCTTGACTCTAACCATATCTCCTCATCACAATGTTTTTAATTTAGCCAAGTTATTTTCTTTATACTACCCTACAAAGCAATCTTGTAAGTGGTTTCTACTGTTGGTTTTTCTCTCCACTAAAACAAAACAAAAACGCAAATAAGGAAAGGGTCCATGAACGTAGTCTACTGACAACGCTGGCTGTACTGTTTTGAACTCCAATCAGGATAAAGGGTCTGTTTTCCTTGACTTGTGAACTAGTGTGAAAGAAACTTTATAGGGTGTAAAATTCAGCAACATTGAATTGTAGACAGAATTCACATTTTCCTGAAGGATCAGCACAAAGCTGGAAGGTGCCCTGAACAGAGGTCAAGATGGTGATCACACAAGTGAATCCTACTGGCATCATTTTCAGTAACTTCCACTGAATGTCAGGACACTCAGATAAATTCAAAAGGAATATGTTTTTCAGGAGATTTGGGGGAATTTTAGTTTTCATAAAAGAGATAATATAAACTGGCATTTGAACGAAGCACAAAACTTTAAAGAGAATCTCTGATGTTGGAGGAAACTTTATAAAGAAAGAGTCCCGTAAAATGGAAGGGGCTGGTATCCTCTGAGGACTGTGGGGGTCTCTAGAGGGACTTTCCCCTCACCAAAATCACATTGTGTAACCCTAATCTCAATGTTAAAATCTGGGAACAAGCGAAGGGCTTTGACATAGGCCTCCTTCTGGAAGCTGGTTCACCTTGGAAATCACACCATCAAGGCTAGGGTTCAAACTGATCCTCCAAGAGTGAGAAGCACCATGAATCAGTTTTGAAAAATAGCAGACCATTGCTGGCTCACATGTTCCACCTAGCCAACTGCTTGCCCTGGGCCTCCATTCTGGGCTTTAGCCTCTCTTCCTCCTCCTCTTTACTTCTTCCCTGGGCTGGCAGTCCCCACTGCCTCTCAGCCTGAGTCTTCCTGACCAAGGAAGGAATGCTCACCCACAGCCACTCAGGCTGCTTAGGAGAAGCCTCTACTGACAAGAGGAGAAAAAAAATTAGGCTGGTGGCAGGGACAAAACCAACAGCAATGTTGTCCCCCATGAGTGTGGAAGATACACATGGCATCTGGCAGTTGAAGCCCTCTAAGAATCCCAGCTCAATTCCTGCATCTCACTACCTTTCCTCAGTATATGGTAAATCATACATCTTCTTTTTAATGGACAAAGGGGGCACCTACCAGGACAACAGTCACCCATTGCTCTATGAAACTTCTAAATTCCTCCTCCAAAAGGGCTGCATTTACAGACTGAAAGGGTCCTAAGGAATCACAGGGAAAAGGGGAAACTCTTCGTGTGTGGCTAGATTACTCTGATAAGACTAATAAGCTACAAAGCTAAAGGACAATCATACCTTCACTTTCTGTTTCTATAGTTTTACAAAACTCTATAGAAAGCAAAACACCACCACCCCAAAAAATGACAGCAGCCAAGCATGGCAGAGTTAGGGTCTGAAAAAAATGAAGGCACTATTCTAACCGTTCCCAGAATTAGGGTTGGAATTTTCCCTTCGAGATTGATACTATTAAGGAAACTACATTAAAACCAATTTTCAGTCTTTGCTGTAGATTACAGAGCCGTCTGAAAAAAGTCAATCTAAATGTCATGTAATTTAAATGTCTACACAGCCCACTTTGGGAATTAAGTGCCAAGAGACCAAAACCTGAAGGTCACACATAATGGCCTGCCACTTTCTCTGCTTGATTAAAATTATTTGAGAGAGATAATTGCTACTTTTGAAAGTAAAATCGACGAGGGAATTTTCTAAGCATTGTGTTAGCTGGAATTGGTAACTGCGGACAAGAGACAAAATTGGGAGAAGTAAAGCCATCGCTGCCTTGGGCCTGAGCCAGTGAAGCCCTCCTCCCAGTCAGAGCAGAGCGAAGAATCCCAGACAGCCCCAGGGTGTCCTCCCTCAGGACAGGCTCCAGTCTGCTGCTCCCTAGCTCTCCTCGGCCCTGCTCCCAGCATCCCCATGTTCCTCTGCCCGGGGCAGGTGATCTTACTGCCTTGCCAGAGTTCCAGACTCCTAGGAAACAGCATAAAGAAGCACAGCCCAGCACCGCAGGGTTGCGACAGAGCCTGGGAGCTTCGACCTTGCCACACACACAGCATCTCCAGACCCAGATCTGGAACTCTGGGGAACACGTTCTTGATGAAACAGGACAGTTTTCATCAGTGAACTCCTTTCTTCTTTCCCAAGTTCTGCTGGTAAACTGAGTACAGCTAAGCACAGACGGTGCCAGAAGCGTCTCTCATTGCTCCTGAGGTCCTGCTGCCTCGTTCAGGTTCCTCATGTGGCCCTTGCTCTCAGACTCTTTCCTGGAATTCCCAGCCACCTCGGACCCTCCCAAAGCCCAACTCCTTCAGCCGGGAAAGCCATCCCCAGGGTTTGCAGAGAAACTACAGTGCAGCGAGTCACCGCAGGGCTCACCTCCACTCGCTTTCAAAGAGGGCCCTTCAAGGGCACGTCGGGGCTGCCCTGGGCTACAACCTGGCACTGTCTTCTTACCCTGCGTTGAGGCTGAGTCCTGAGTCCCGCCGCCTAGGGCGCTGGTTCCCACCCGGGATGCCCCTTGAAGGGTGCGGTTTCGGGAGCGCCTGGCCCGGGGAAGGAAGCTCGGGTCTAGGAAGAGTCCAGCGAACCCCCAGCCTGCTGAGTCCTCGCCCCGCGCCCCCGGCCCAGCTGCTCAGCGCGGAGTCAGACAGTCGTCGGGTGGGAGGCGCGTCCACCTCACCTTGGTGAACTTGACCTCCAAGTTGTGGATGGGGCGCGGCAGGGCAGGCGGCTTCCTGTCCAGCTGCCCGTTTTCCACGGCCCCGTTGGTGGTGGCCATGGCTCCTCCGCGCTCGGCGGCCCGAGGCGCCCAAGTCTGCGGCGCGCCGGCTCAGCTTGGGCGGTGCGCAGCCTGCTCGTGGGGTGACAGCTCCGCGCTGCTTTATGGAGCGCCCCACGCCTCCCGCCCGAGGGGGCCGTCTAATTGGCTGCAGGACCGGAGGACCGGAGGGCGGGCGGGCGTGCGGAAGGGAGGGGAGGGGGCCGGCCCGCCTCACCCCACCCCGCCCGCCGCCCCTGAGGGAGCTCGGCCGTCCCCCGCCCGGCCCGGTGTCGGCTGCGCGGCCCGCGTGCGGACCGCCGGGGCGGCTGCGCCTCGCGCTCTCGCCGGGAGGTTGCCCTTGGACAAGCTTTCCGAAGCGCCGCCGGGCTCCGGAAGTCCCAGAGCTGGGACACCGGGCCGGGGAAGGGAGCTGGGTGCAGGACCGCACGCAGCTCTCAGCTGTCTCCCCGAAGTCGGGCGGGTTTGCACCTGCCGCACCCAGTGTCCCCAGCGGATCCGCAGCGGGGTTCGGGAAACGCGCGCTAGCTAGTTGTGGGTTCTGGTGGCCCGCGCAGAGAACGGGCGTCTGGCGGGGCACCCCTCGCGTCGCCGCCTAGGAGCCTGGGTTTTGGGTCTGGCTGCCAGGTCCGCGCTGGCAAGACGGATGCCTGAGGCACTCCAGCCCTCCGGAGCCAGGACGCCGGTGTCCACCCTGGGCCCGGCTGGACCCGAATTTCCCAGCGGCCCTGGGACATCACAAACCAAGCAAAGTGTGAGGCCCTTTCTGCGTGCGCTGAGCTTTGGAGTCCTGGAGCCGCTGGGCCTCACACCTTCTCAGGCGCTCACCACCCTCCAGTTCAGCACCCGGGGTGAAATTATTTTGATTTTTAAAATGCACAAATTTTACCTCAATTAAAATGATTTAAATTTAAAAATGATTAAAATAAAAAGCACATTTGATCTTTGCAGCTAATTGTTTTCAGAGTCGAAGCTCTTGTCCTGTGTGTTGCTCATCACTGCCAGGGAGAGAGAACCCCGTCCAACTTTCATTTTGCCATTTTGAAATGTTCCACCAACCTTAAGGACTTGCCCCAGGCCCCATGTGAGACATGGAAATGACTTCTCATGCATGCCATTCCTCAGGTGCTGGAACAATGATTCAAGGTATGAACTCCCCATAAAAGCAATGGTTTAATCCTATAATAGGCTCAGCCACTTCAGTCCATCTCCTGGTGCTAGCGATTGACAATTGGATGATGGGGCTCTCCTATTTTCCTGAGATTTCTTCTGTTTTGCAGTGTCCTCAGTATCCATCTGTGTCCCCTTTATGGCTGCAGAAGACACTGGGTGTCTTCTGGATAGCGGGATAAGATTTTAAGCTCTTGGAAAGTCACCATCTAACCACCTGCCCTCTAATGGTGGAAAGGGCTTGTACAATCATAGGTTGAAATGTGCAGGTGAGGCTGGCACAGGGGGACAATGGGCCTGCCGCGTGGGCCAGGGCTGACCAACATCTGTGAATCTGTGATGTTAGTTAGGCACACTAAACCTGGTGAATCCCAGAGCGAAGCCACCTCTTTTCACAGGTACCTTTGCCAATTCTTGGGCTCCCTGACCCCCTGACTGACCCTGTGGCTCCCACTTAGGTCTCCCGAAAACCCTGGGCAGATGACTTGCACCAGCACCCCTGACTGGATGCTGAGCCCCAGAGTCTGAGTACTTGTAGGAGCTATTGACAGACCCTCCCTGCACAATAGCAGGGACTCCAGGCTGGTGGATGAACTAAGCTTCAGGGGGTGGCAGCTAGAGACATTTTGAAACTGAACTCCCATTCTAGGAGTTTATCTGGGATCTTGGATGGATTGCACTTGTCCAAGGCTTAAAAACAACAAGAACAACAAATAAAAAAGTTTATAGAGGAATTGTGTTCATTAAATAATTGCTGGATCAATGGTGGTGATGGGGGGACAGATGGGAATGGGACTTTGAACTCTGCTCCTTTAGTGTTAAGAGTCTGTTAGCTCAAAGCTGCTGCTTTGCTGGCTGTGACGTCAAGAATAGAAGCTGCCTCAGCTCACACCCAAAGCCACCCTCGTGATCTGAGGCATCTAGCCTTGGGAGCCAATTGCAATGGCATCCATTGGCTCACCTGCAGCTCCCCATGTGATACTAGCAGCTTGAGATCAGAGCAAACACTTAGCAGGCAGCCCCAAGAGGGCAGGTCAGTGGGGTGTGCCTGTCTCTGGGCTTGTCCAGACCAGTAGGCTTTACCTCTGCTCCCCTCAGCTTGCCACTCAGTGGCAGCCACGAAGGCAAATGCTCTTCTTCCCATTTTACAGATGAGTAAACAGAGGCATGTGGATACTTGCTCCAGACATCACTGTCGTGGAAGAGCCAAGGGAAGACTGTGTGGGGGCAGGGGGCAAGGTGTGAAACAAGAGTTTCTCTTACATTCCTCTGTCCCATTCATTCATCCTTAGAACACAGGTACCCCCATGTCACTGAGGCCACATAAGACATAGTGAAGGTACAAAGTGCTTTACAGGTGCAAAAGAAGTGTCAGTATTCCTCCTGGTTTTGTCTGTTCTGGAAATCAAATCCTATGGTCTTGGCCTCAAAAGTGGTGACCACATAGGTTGGAGGAGGAGGGAGGACTTCTTTCTGCTTGCAGAGGAGTTGCCTGAGCCTTATGGTGGTGGACAAAGCCCCTTCTGACCACATCCCTGCCCTGATTCTAACTGTGTGCCTCTGGTTTGGACACTGGGTTTCTCTGGAGTTTGGATTCCATTTCTGTTTTCTCCTTCCCACTTCACAGCATTTGGGGAGGTTCAAGCAAGATAACACTGTGAAGGAGGGCTTTATAAACTCTAAAGTGCTATTATTTGCCAGGTCTCAATTTTCCTATTCCTGGGGACTGGTTCCTCCTAGCAAGCTTTTCTTCTTAGAAGTTATCAAGCTACCCTCACTTCATTTGACTTGCTTGAACTTCCCCAGTCAGGGACCCCTCTGCTAATTTCATCATGAAAAAATATTTTTACTTTTGCATTCAGCTCTGCATATCTGTTTCCATCTGCTGCTTGACTTCTTGACATGTCAAGGGATCTAAGTCTAAGATATTGCACATTGAAGGGTCTGTTTGTTTGATAAACACTTAATAAGAGTAAGCAGGAAGGCTGGAGGCGTAGCTCCGTGATAGAGTGTTTGCTTAGCTTGCACAAGGCCTTGGGGTTGATCCCCAGCATTGTAAATAAATAAGTAAATTTAAAAAGCATGCAAAGCTACAGTAAGAGAAGTCAGATAATCTTCCCCACAGTTCAACAATTTTTAGACCATAAGCATTTGTAAGAGATGTTGAGGTCTGCAGCAAATATAATTCATAATAATGATGATGACAGCAATGGAGTCCATTCTTTATTCTACTTTATTTCAAGTTTGGTGATTGACTCTTGCTGAAGGATGCCCAGGATGCCCAGCATCCCAGAACTACCTTTTTCCACTGAGGTCAATTACCTCGTTCAGTGACTAGGAGTCAAGGTCAGATCTTGGGACCTACAATATGCATTCTGAACTCTTTCCTGGCTCCTTAGTTAAGGGTGGTTTGTTGATATAGGGACACCATTTATAGCTCTGAAATGGCCTGTGGTGGCTTGGGGGAGGTGAACTAACCTCAGTTTTCTTGAGATGACTTGTGCCCCTGAGGGAAGATCAACTTCATATGAGCACCTCCCTGCTGCTATCAATGAAGTTAGATTCTACATTTCGTGTGAATGTCCAACATTACCTAAATTTGACTTGAATGAGTAATTACTGTTCAAACTCATTATAAATCAAGATCTACTAACTTCCCCCACCATATTTTAACACTGTTTTGTCCTCAGAGAACATGCAAACAAATCTGTTTTCCTGATGAGTTTTTATCAGTATGTTAGTCGGTTTTCTATTACTGTAACAAAATACCTGAGATAATCAACTTAAAAGGAAGAAAGATTTATTTTGGCTCATGGTTTCAGAGGTTTCAGTCCATGGTCACTTGGTCCTATTGCTTTGGGCCTGTATATCATGGCAGGGGTGTGTAATAGAGGAAGCCTCTTCACCTTATAGTAGCTGGGAAAAGAAAGAAAAAGGAAGATAGAAAGGAGCCAGGGTCCCATTATCTCCTTCAAATGCACACCTGCAATGACCTAACTTCCTCCCACTAAAGTTTCCACTACCTCCCAATAGCCCAGTGGACTGAGGACCAAGCCATGAAGCCACGGGTCTTTAGAGGACATTTAAGATTCAAACCCCAGCAATCAGTGGTCATACCAGAGGAAGGACCAGCCCCAGCAGAAGGAAGACAAGCAGATCTACACAGTCAAGGCAAAGGGAAAAGGGCTTCCCCACTGCTTTTTCAGCTGCTTTCTCTTCAGCCCTGTTGCTCCCTTCTGGCCCCAGGGAAAATCTTGCACATATGTATTAATCGGAGGTAAATCAGACTTAGTCTAGGAAAAAGCAGAGAACTAATTATATAGAAACAAAGAGAATACATCACAGTATTTGTGGGCCTGACCTCACACACACAGAGCCTGGCAGTTCGTGGCTTCTCCAACTTTCCCCTAGGTCTACCTTCCAGTGGTTGAGAGTTGTGACAACAGCAGGAAAGAGCATTGTGGGTAAGGGTGAAGGATGGTTGGCCACCCATTGTTTTTCTTTTTTTCTTTGCAGAGGAATCCTAATTATTTAGGGCCAGCAATGAACATTATTTACCAGCTTCTCTTGCAGAAAGGTGATGAAACAAATGTAAGCTGAATGGTTGGTTTGGTTTTCCATGTGCAGTGTCAGCAGATGTACTCTTTTTCATTTCTGCTGCCTGGAACAGACAAGAGAGCTGAGGCTCCAGCAGCTATATTGTGATGATAAAGTGATTCTGAAATGCAATCAGAAGTCACAGCAGATACATAGGGAAGAGCCTAGGTCCCTGATGACTCTGGAATCAGCCCTTTGGCCTTGGAATTCCTTCCCTGGATTTCTTTCACATGAACAAAAGGTAAATCCCTGTTTTAGTAAAGCCTGCTATTTGGGTTTTCTGTTATATATTAGAGAACTTAATCCTGAGCAATGGAGCTGGCTGTTTAAATCCTGCCCGATCACTATGGTAAGAAAAATAAACCAGGCACAGTGGTACACACTTGCAATCCCATGCATGACTTGGGAGGCTGAGGCAGGAGAACCACAAATTTGAGGCCAGCCTGCAAAACTTAGTGAGACTCTGTCTCAAAATAAAAAAATAAAAAGGATTGGGAGCATAATTCAGTGACAGAATGCTCTGGGTTCAATCCTCAGTACAGAGAGAGAAAAATAAAAAAGAAAAAGAAACTTGAGTGGAATAATTATGCCATCTTTGTATAAAAATAGCAGCACATTAAAAGAAATCTTATCATTATCTCTGCCATTTTGACTTCAATCAAATTGTCTAGAGGTGCCATCTTTACACTGAGATGGAATAAATGAATTAGTTCATTAACTCATTCACAGCTTTAATTACCCACACCTGATGGTGAGGTCCTACCCAGGGAAGAGAATCCTTTGGTATAAGGGAACCAGGCAGGGAGTCACTGTCCTATGGTGGCCTGGGTGTTGGATGTGCTGCAGAGTGTTAGCTACTGAGGAAAGTACCAACACTGAGAGCTAATGTGACTGCACAAGTCCCTGGGCCATCTGGTCCCAGAAGGTTCTTGTCCAGGCCAGCAGCAAGATCTAGGTAGTAAGAAGTCAGACTTTCCTTTTAAAGTATACAAAAAAATCACTCCACAGAATCACTGTGTCTCACTGGCAACACGCCACCCTTCTCAATACCACCACCGGATGTTCTCCATGACTCAAGGAGTTGTTTGCAAACTTTCTGACTTTCTTCAGAATTCAAAGACTCTGAGTTTTGAACCAAACTTAAATCTTTTGGAGGTTTGAGTTCAATTTATTCTGGACAAAACATGCTTCCTGGTTAGAAGGAAAATCATTTAAGGGGGCTTACAAAAGAAAGGGTTCAGGAAGATTCTTGGACACAAAGTGATTCTCACTGAACAATTGTGCTGACTTAAGCCTAAGTGAATCAGAAACATACATATTAAATTTCCTTTGAAATCCACATGGGTATAAAAATGTCGGGAAAGGGGTCTTAACGGTATGCATTTGCCAAACCAAAAATGTTTGAAAAATAATCTGAGTGTGTTAAGGTTTGGCAAGTCACTCTTGGGTGCATCTCTCTTGGCCCCACAGTGACAACACTTCCCTTGCCCTTCAGCGGAGACCCCCTGTAAAGAAGCATCAATTACCCAAGAATCTTCCCTTGGATTTTTGCCATTATTTGAATCCTGCAGTGGAGACCATGATGGGTAGGGCTGGGGTGAGCGAGAAGAGATGGTTAAAGTCTATGCTCATGAGATTTCCTGGGAAAACCCTGTACTTGTCTCTGTGGTATACAAATTAATTGGGCAGAGCGTAAGTTCCCCTGTAACCAGAAGTCTCCATAAAGCATATCATATCTTATTGTATGTGTAGGTGTAACAATCAGGGAGCATATTCAGGTATATTTTCCTCTAGCTTTTCATATGGCATTTTATTGATCTTACAACATCCACCCCACTTCCAGGGGACTGGATTAATGAGTGACAGCATTTTCCAATCTATGTTTCTCATTATTGAGCATGTCTACAAGCATTGAGTTTGCATTATATTACATTATGTTATGTTATTTTGTATATTAGATTATGCTGTACATGAGTGCAAACATAGTTTATCCATTAAGCAACAATGGGTTGGATGCAGTGTATTTTCCGTTGGTGATAGTAAATAAGCATACATATTAAGAATGAAACAAAGAATTACAGAAATTACATGGCTTAAAACTTCATCTTAGGAATTCCATAGATACTTCAGTTATTATGAATTTTGCCCCCCCCCTTTTTTTTAATCCCATGAAGTACCAGCTTTTGCACCTGCTCATAATGTCCAAGGGTTCTGCTGCACTTCTCCTGTTGGCCACTAGATGTCGTGGGACTAAGTTGAGTAGGAAGTTTGTTCTACTGCAACACATAGGCACTTCCCAACTTAGAAACAAGTGGCAGTGCAAAGGTTTATTGACAGTAGAGTGTTCAAAACTTCAGCTGTATCAGCTGTACCATAGACACAATCACAATTGCTGATTAGCGCCCAGACTAGCCCACAAAGCCCACTTTTAATAAGCCATAAAACAGGTTTCTAGCTTTGAGATCAGACAGATGTGAGTGCCGTTCTTAGCTCTGGGTGAACTTGGGCCTAGCACCTGGTCTTTGTGAGCCTCCTCTTCCTCTTCTGAAAATGGGATTAATGATTCTTGCCCAGCAAGGAGGTTGTGGGGATTCACCAGAGAGCAGGTGTAATGTACCAAGCACAATTGCAGTAAAATAGACAAGAAGACATCACTGTGGCCCAACTCTTGATTGATTCCACAGAAAGTCCAGAATGCTGTCCTGCCTGTGCTTGGCTCTCAGGATCACTCCAACCTGGCTGCTCTGTTGGGTCCTCAGTGCCCACCCTAGCCTCATCCCGTCCAGCACTCCCCACAGGCAAGACCCTCAACTAGAAATTTGTCAAGAGATGGCAAAATAATAAATACTACCAAAAGATAGATATGTGTGAACCCAGGAGGTCAGCCTAACAGGCAGATAATGGGAAGAATTTTTGCTAGAGTATTTAGCAGCCTAATTATTTAAATGCCTGTTGCCTCAGATTCTTTGTGTTAAGAGAAAGATGGTGGACGTCCTTCATAGGATGAGAAACTGGGGCCAGTTCTTGCAGGGTGTATTGTGGATGCTCCATTAAGTCATCTGAGACCTCTTACTAGGGAGACAGACTACAGTCTTTTTCTTCAGCCTCAGCCATGAAATCTCCAGCTGGGTGGATAGATTCTCAGCCTTTCTAGAACCTTCTTTCTGATTCTGTTTCTGAGTAATGCTACAGGTTGCTTTTAGTAGCTCCAGAACCCTGGGGACAGAGACCTTTTAGGTGCTAACTCCAGGCTCCCTACTTGTGTTTATGCTTCACCCTGACACTTCAGGCACTTTGAGGCTCCTCCTAGAAATTGTCCTGGCTTTTGGCTTCTAAACGCCCATATTTGCCCTGACATGTTTCTCTCTCTTCTCTTTCATCAACCACCTATCAGGGCTGATTCTTGGCTATATGGTTTCTTTCCTAGGCTGCCTCTCAGGCATTGCTTGGAACTGCAGCATTGTGTAGAGAAGGACCATCAGTGTGTCTGATTGATTAGTTCTGTCTGCTGTGAGCACAGGCAAGCCCCAAGAAACCAACTTTCTCATACTATAAAGGGCACAAGAATTGCCTGGGATCTTGTTACCAGGCATGTTCAGTTCATGGGTCTAAGGTGGGGCTCAGGATTTTGCATTTCTCACAAGCTACTAAAATGTGTCTACAAAGTGTTCTCTCTGCTTTGGCAGTTTTGACATCTCCTGGGAGCTTGTTAGCAATGCACTCTCAGTCCTAACCCTAGATCCTGAGATAGAATCACCAGATTGATAGAATCACCAGATCCTGAGATAGAATCACCAGGAGCTTCAAATGCACATTATGGTATGAGAAGGACCGCCAGGCTGATTCAGGGAAAACAACTCCTGCCCCCTCAAAACCCATGTTCTCAGGATGCCCAAAATGAGTCCTTTTTCCTCTTTCCAGTTCTTTTTTTATTTTCAGAGTGGAGATTTGATGTCCCACCAAGAGCCCAAGGAAAGTCCAGTACCCATCCCAGCCAAGATCCCATGCCTGACGGTTATTTCCAAGGGATGGCTTTGGCTTTGCAGAATTTTAATCAACACAGTTTTACATGATCAAGGTCTAGAAACCTCAGGACAATGCTATTAAGAAGAAGTGATTTTTTTTCATTGTATTGAATAAAAATTGTTCTTTTACTTATGTTATGGTTTGGATTTGGGGTGTCCCCCAAAAGCTCATGTGTGAGACAATGCAAGAAGGTTTAGAGGAGAAATGATTGGATTATGACAGCCTTAACCCAATTAGTGAATTAATCTCCTGATAGGGATTAACTGAGTGGTAATTAAAGGCAGGTGGGATGTGGCTGGAGGAGGTGGGTATGGGGGGCATGGTTTTGGGGTACATATTTTCTATCTGAAAAGTGAAGTCTCTCCTGCTCCCAACCATCATGTGAGATACTTCTTTCCAACACACTCTTCCACCATGTTGTTCTGCCCTCACCTGGAGACCAGGGCAATGAAGCTGGCTATCAATAGATGGAGACCTCTGAAACCATGAGTCCCCAGATAAACTTTTCCTCCTCTAAAATTGTTCTTGTTGAGTTCCTTAAATAAGACTCCTATAAAAACTTGGGATGGAACCACCATTTGACCCAGCTATCCCACTCCTTGGTCTATTCCCAAAGGACTTAAAAACAGCTTACTACAGGGACACAGCTGCATCAATGTTTATTATAGCAGCACAATTCACAATAGCTAGATTGTGGAACCAACTCCAATGCCCATCAGCAGATGAATGGATAGGGAAACTTTGGTATATATACACAATGGAACACTACTCAGCACTAAAACAGAATAAAATCATAGCATTTGCAGGTAAATGGATGGAGTTGGAGAAAATAATGCTAAGTGAAGTTAGCTAATCCCAAAAAACCAAAGGTCGAATGATCTCTTTGATATGAAGATACTAACTTATAAAGGCAAGAGAGTGGGGATGAGAGGAATGAAAGAGCTTTAAATAGAACAAAGAGAGGGGAGCGAGGAGAGGGGGCAAGGGGATAGGAATAATGGCAGACTGAGTTATCCATGATTACCCTAAATACATGTATGAAGACACAATTGGTGTAAAAATACTTTATATAAAACCAGCAACTTGAAAAATTGTGCTCTTTATATGTAATATGAAATGAAATGTACTCTGCAAACATGTATAACAAATTAGAATTAAAAAATAAGACTCCTGTAGTGCAAGAATTAGTATCAAAAATCAATAAATGGGATAGATTCAAAATAAAAAGCTTCTTCTCAGCAAAAGAAACAATCAGTGAGGTGAATAGAGAGTCTACTAATTGGGAACAAACTTTTACCACATGCGCGTCAGAGTACTAATCTCTAGAATATATAAAGAACCAAAAAATCTTAACACCAAAACCAAACCAAAACAAAACAAAACAAAAAACCCAATCAATAAATGGGCCAAGGAACTGAAAAGATACTTCTCAGAAGAAGATATACAGTCAGTCAACAAATACATAAAAAAATGTACAACATCTCTGGCTATTAGAGAAATGCAAAGCAAAACTACTGTAAGATTTCATCTCACACCAGTCAGAATGGCAGCTATTAAGAACACAAACAATAATAAATGTTGGAGAGGATGCGGGGGAAAAGGCACACTCATACGTTGCTGGTGGGACTGCAAAATGGTGAAGCCAATATGGAAAGCAGTATGGAGATTCTTTGGAAAACTGGAAATGGAACCACTTTATGACCCAGCTATCTCACTCTTTGGTCTATACCCAAAGGACTTAAAAACAGCATACTACAGGGACACAGCCACATCAATGTTTATAGCAGCACAATTCACAATAGCTAAACTGTGGAACCAAACTAGATGCCCTTCAGTAGATGAATGGATAAGGAAAATGCTAAGTGAAGTTAGCCAATCCCAAAAAGCCAAATGCCGAATGTTTTCTCTGATATAAGGAGGCTGATTCACAGTAGGGTTGGGATGGGGACCATAGGAGGATTAGAGGAACACTAGAATGGCGAGTGGGGAGGGAGGGGAAGGCGAGGGCAAAACGGGAAGAAAAAAAAAAAGATGGTAGAATGAGATGGATATCATTACCCTAAGTGCATGTATGAAGACATGAATGGTGTGAATATACTTTGTATACAACCAGAGATATGTAAAAATGTGCTCTGTAAGTATAATATGAAATGTAATGCATTCTGCTGTCATTTATAGCAACTTAGAATTAAAAAAATGTTCTTGTCAGGTCTTTTATTATATCAGTGAAAAAAGCTGATATCTTGAATTCTGGGGCTTGAATAAAGCAGGCTCAAGGATTGTTAGGGCATGTGGGGGTTAACCCCTGTGCCCACTGGAGGGGCTGGGCTGGATCTTACTAAGACAAGAGCTCCACTTTGGAACATGAGGACCCCAAGGGCAACAGCGCATGACAAAGAGTTTCCCCAGAATGTCAGAGTGGGACATCAAGGGTCAACGATAGCCACTGGATGGTCAAGCAGTCAAGAGGAGGGCAGAACAAGGAGATAGCCACAAGTGTCAGGCCCAAGCGCGTAAGACAAGGGCAGGACAGGGCCCTCTGAGTGAGGTCAGAGCAAATGCCATGATTCAGTGTGTGTGGTTTAGATTAAGGCTGCAGATGGGCCGATGGCTGGCAGGCTGTCTTGTGTCCCCAGCTCTGTCCCACAGCAGACCAGGATACTTTGTGAGAGCATCAACTCTAGGCATTGTGTATATGCCAACTTATGGGGAGCTACATTATAACACACATGTGACTTTGTATATGCAAAAATAGAATTATGCATTATCTGTGTAGTTATTCAATTGGCCTTGGTCATCTTTACTAGATCAAGCTCCTATCTTATGTTATGGACTTGAGAGATTAAGTAATTGATTCTGGTTATCTCAGCTCTTGTAGTATTTGCTGTCTCTTATACCTGAAGTACCTGGTAACCTGGCAGAGGCTGATAATCCTCAGCCTCCTCCTCTGTAAAAGGAGATGGTTTAGCAGTGTACAGTTATGGGATAGCTTGGTGTGGTGGTGCTGGACTGTTATGGAAATGGACACTTCCAGAAAAGGTGCCAGGTGAGGTTGGGTGTGTGGTCATTCTCTACCTGCTCAAGAAAAGCCTCTCCAAGACCACAGCATAGTCACTGGCCAGCATCAGGATTATTTTTGCTCCCAGTGGAATGAAATTGAAGGTTGATTAAGGAGGAGAAATTCTTCTGGACACCTGAGCAAAGACTGGAATAGTAATAAATATAGCTGTCCTTCCATCCCTGTGGGTTTTCCATTTGTGGATTCAACCAACCACAGATCAAAAACATTTGGGGAAAAAAATGGCATCTGCCCTAGATGTTCAGTGGATTTGGGTATCCACAGGGGGACCTGGAACCAAGTCCCCATGGGTGCTGTGGGACAGTTGTACTTTCTAAAGTAAAACCACCTGAAGTTTGAAGGATGATGAAGGAAATAGAGGAATACAGTGTAGCACCATAAGCAGAACTTATTTTATAGTCAGTAAAAATGTATTGTGTGAACTTGACTGCAAAAAAGCAAAAAAAAAAAAAAAAAAAAAAAAAAAAAAAAAGTGAACAACTTCCAAAGAATTACCAGAGGGCCTCAAACTATGAAAGTGCTAAAAATAGGTTTAAATCATTGGTTGTGATTAGGTAGTATCTTGCCTATTTTTTGGATGCAAGAGAAAGACCCCCAACCTTTCAGAGCTGGCATATTTCTTTCCAGAAGCAGTTTAGAGAGCCACAAATATCTCCTTCTGCCCTGACAGAGTGCCACATCTACAGGCTGTGTGGCATCCCCTTGTGGGCACACTGCATTTGGGGTGTTTGTTGATCTCAACAGGGAAACCATGTTTTGGTGATTGCTGTTCTTAAACAGAGCATGCAGCCGCGGGCTATTCCACAGAACTATTTTGGCTCTACCCTGTATATAAGGATTAATAGACTTATTTTTTTCAAGTTGTGCAGGATCTATTGTCTAGGCTATATGTGTTAAATATTTTTAAAAGGCTTGGGTATTAAGGCAAGGCATATCATTATTTACAACAGCCGTTACTTACCTAGATCATTCTCTCATCTTTCAAGCCATCCAGTAACTTCCTTTCTGCTAACCTTCGTGATTGAGGGAACTTATTTTTGGTAACTTTCCCAATCCACAAAACCAATCCCATTTTAAGGTGGAAAAGTACAGTGTTTAACAATGGCATCACTGTGTTTTTTTCTTTTTCTTTTTCTTTTTTTTTTTTTTGTTCTTGGTGACATGAAAATGTTTAAGCTTGACCCTGACACCAGTTGCTATTGAAAGGTACTGCCTTGTGCAAAATAACAAACCAAATCCCAAACTGTCTGTTTACGGTTATCATGGTTCACTTCATTAAGCCATAACTCTGATTGCATTCTTTCTCCTGCCCTACCCTGAAGGCTGAGCTCTGAGGCCAGGGGGCTGAGCCGGCTGGGAACTATGTGTCTAAAAAACACATTTAGGCAAAGGAAACTCTCGGGCTTTGAGGGACCGTCCCTGCGGGGCTCTGCTTCCCCATCCTGAGCACCTCATTTCCTGAGGCTATTGATACCTACTGCACCTGCAGAGATTCAGCTGAGAAAGCCCTGGTGGAAGAAGGTGTGTGGATATGGTATCACCCGGGATAATGATAAACAGGCAGAAATTTTAAAGAATGTGCTGGAGTGAACAGAGGAGCTCAGGGTTCTGGGTGACACAGTATGGATGTCCCTAACCCTCTGCCTGGCAATCCCTCTATCAAATTACCCTTCATCTTGTTGACAGTTTCCTCAGGACCTGTTCATGGCTGCCAATGACAGATACAGAACATTCAGATGAGAGACCCTCCTCAACCTCAAGGGTGCAGCTCCTGACAATGTGCATTTTGGCAGAGTTCTGGCCTCAAATTCATCTTCAGGGGCGCTGTGGTTTGAATGTGCCCACCAAAACAGGTTGGCACTTAATCCCTAAAGTCACACATCAGTGGCATTTGGAGGTGGAGTCTTTGGGGGGGGTAATTAGGATTAGATTAAATCGTGAGGGTGGGCCCCATGATGACATTAGTGGCTTTATAAGAAGAGGAAGAGAAGACTGGCAAGCACACTTGATCTATCCCACCAGGTGATGTCCTTGGGTCTCTGCAGAGAATCCTCACCAGTAAGGACTTCTCCAGGTGCAGCCCCTTGGGGCTTTGGGCTTCCCATCCTCCAAAATGGTAAGAAATAATTTTTTTTCTTTATGAATTAGACAGCCTGTGGTATTTAGTCATAGCAGCAGAAAACAGCCAAAGACAAGAGATATCTGTATTTGGATGTGTTCATGTGTTGAGAATGTGGTCCTCTGTGTGGCAGGGTAAGTGGTGGTGGGACCTTTAAGAAGTGAAGCCTAGTGGGATGTCTTGCCATGTGGTCTTTCCTGAATGAGCTACTGCATGAACTCTGCCATGAGGCCCTCACCAGAGCTGGTACCGTGCACCATGTTCTTTGGACTTTTAACCTCCAACACTGTGAACTAAAAAAATCACCTGTTTTCTTCACATAATACCCAGCAGGTATTTTGTTATTATCAATGGAAAACAAACTCAGACAGCATCCCTTTTTTAAGAGACTGAGTGAGGAAGATGAGTGAGGGCAGGTCATGGAGGTGGGCTGGGCTGGGCTCCATTCTTACCCTCAATAGTGTGGATCTTGGGAAAGGCCCTTTGTCTCACTCAGCCTTGGCCTCTTCACCTACAAAATTCTGAGAGTTGCACCTACTTAGCGGTGCAACAGCTAGTCCTTAAAGATGATCCCCTGGTGTCCACATGCTCATGATGTCCTTTCCTGTGCCTACTCTGGGCTGGCCTTGCTACTGTCTTATCTACAGAACTTATTGAGTGATTCTGGCCTCTTTGGGTCTGTCTTTTAAGGTCTTCTAGCTTCTGCTTCTGCTCTTTGGTGGTCCCAGGCCTCCCTGTCAGAGGTCCAGAAGTTCTTCAGGATTCACATGTGGAGAGGCCAGGTGGAGAAGGCTAGGCCTTAAGATCCAAGAGAAAGAGGTCCAGCTGTCCCAATGTCCCGGCTGAGCTCGGCCCCTAGCCACCCCTGCCCAGCTATATGAAGACATGTTGGATGTCCAGCCACAGCTGCCGCCAGACTATGACGTGGGAGAGACCCAAACCAGACCAGCAGAAGTGCTTCCCTCTGACCCCCAACCAACCCTTTTACATCATCGTGAGATGATTTAGAAATGCCTGTTGTTTCCAGCCCTGGGAGTTGGGCTAGTTTGTTATGCAGCAGGTCTTGAGCTATGGAGCTACCTGAAGGCAGGGGATGACAGCTTGCCTACACAATTCCACGCACGCATGGGGAAGAGTTTATGTTAAGTTCTGCTACAGTGTGTGGCATGCTGAAGGTGCTCAAAAATGACTGGTGCTGTTATGTATAAATTAACAGGGGTTTCCTGTGTTGTGTGTTCTAATTAGTCCAAACACTGACTTCTCATGGGCCCTGGCTTGATATCCTAGATGCTTGTATGACTCCATGGAAAAGGGACTCCCAGCGTGCACACCCTCTGACAGGACTGTATTTCAGGGGCTTCTTGTTCAACATTTACAGGGCTGCCAGATTCCAAGCCAGGTACTGGTGTCATAGCTCTCAGAGAGCTAGGAAAAGATAACACACAGGATGAGCAAATGTGAACAGTGCTATGGAGAAGCACAGAAGGGGAGGTCTTGATTAAGTTTAGTTCAGCTGCTGGTGACAAAGACTGGAACCCACAGTGACTTAAGGATGATAGTTTACTTTCATAGAACTGCAGAGATGGGCAGTGTAGGCTTGGCCAGACAGCTCCGCAGTCATTCTTCAGAGGATCTGATATCTTCTGTCTTTGATTCTACTCAACCATCTTAGCTTCTAACACCTATCCTCAATTTTTTTTTAATTATAGCATTCTTTTTAAAATTTTTATTTATTTTTTATTTATAATAGTAGTATGTATTACAATTCATAATGCACATATATAGCATCTTTTTACATACAACTGTTTGTCTGTTTGTATACAAAGTATATTCGTACTATTCAGGTCTTCAATCATGCATTTAGGATAATGATATCCATCCATTCAACCACCTTTTCTTTTCTTTTCTTTTTTCCCCCTTCCCTCCCCCCTTGCTCCCTCTCTTCCCCTCCCTTCCCTTTGACCATTCTAGTGTTCGTCTAATCCTCCTATGTACCCTCGTCCAACAACACTGTGAACCTATCCTCAAGTTGATCTCAAAATGACTGCTAGAGTTCCAGCCACCATGACCACATTCCAAGGAGGAAAGACAAAGAAGAAAACCTGCCTACTGGCTTGATTCTTTCTCTTCTGAAGAGCTTTCTCAGAAGCATCCCCCTGGCCCCAACATCTTTTGCTTGACTACAATGTGTGTAAATTTGGGGAATGTAGTGTTTTTGTTAGAACTATTGCTGTCCCAACAATATTGGGATCTATTAGTCAAAAAGAAAGGGAAATAGATATTATTAAGCAACTTTTTTATCACAGAATATACCCCCACCCCCACCACAGAAGCTTGTGTCAGGGAAATGACTTTTTTTTTTTAAAGCAGAAAGTATGAGTCAATTATGCAAAGAGTGCTGCAGATGGAAAAAGCCAATCTCTACATAAAACCCAGAGGTAAGGCAAGTTATGAGACCTTCAAGGAACTCATAGGAATCCAGGGTGGACCTTGTGCCCCTAATAGAACCCCCTTTGTTTGGCAAGGCCTGACTTTAGCTTAAGACTTGTGAAACTACGAGCCTCAAGCTGGGTGTAGCTGAGTGGCAGAGGACTGGCCTTGTGTGTGCCAGCTCCTGGGTTCCACCCCAGTCCTGAAGGAGGTACATCAAGAACCTCCCCATCTGTTCTACACCCGAGAGAACAGACTTGGAGGACAAGGGAAGTCCAGGATCTGAGGCTCTGTAACACCAACAGGCAAAGAAGAACTCTCAAAACTAGGAAAACTAGACCCTGGCTTTCTCTTCTGAGTAGAAGTGGCCTTTGATGGGGGACAGGTGACCCTCTAAAGCAACAGCCACCACTGTGAGACTTTTGCTAACTTCCAAGAGGACCCGGCAAGCTACTACCTGTTTGTCAGTTTAGTGTAATAAATGTATGAAACAATATTTAAAGGTGACCTCCCTTTTCATTCTGTGTCCTTTAGCAAGGACTACCCTAAATTCCTTTTGTTCTGATCCTGCACCTCAGTTCAGCACATGAGGGGGTCTGAAGGGAACTCAGCTAGATATGCAGGCCAGACAAATGTAAAACATGTTCATATTTTTCCTCGTTTTTTTTTCTTTTTGCCTTTCAACAACTGGGCCTGCCAAGCCTACTTCAAGGAAAGGAACTGCATTTTAAGTTCGCCCCATTATTTGGGATGGTGGGAATATCTTCATTTTTCAGGTTTCCGCCTGTGGTTACCTTGCAAGGCGTCTCAGGCCCTCCGTGTCCCTTTGCCGGCTGCATCCCAGCTCTTCCTGGCTCCATTCCCCAGCACATCTGCTGTGGGCTGAGGGCCCAATAATTGTCCATTAATGGCTCTGTCCAGAGAGGCCTCCGTAGCTGCACAGCTGGAGACGCAATGTACCCAACACATACACTCCCACCTGTCTCCCACCAACCCTGGCCAGAGAGCCATCGGAAATGGGTTTACTGGGAAACCATTTGCCTTTGTAATGCCATAACCATGCAGCCCCACTCCACCGGCTGACACAGCCCCAGATATTTCCTTCTCTCATGAGCTTCCCATCCTGCACACAGAGGCTGTTTGGAAAAGTGTGGTTTGGGAAGAGGAGGAGAAAATAGGAGCCTTATAACCTGGGAATGAAAGAATGTTTACACAGTCATTAGAGTTCCTGGTTGTTGTATATATTGGGCAAAATGTTTATGGTTGCTCCCTCGAAAAGAGACTTATAACTTTAAATTTGCCCAAGGCATTGCTTTCAGGATCTGACTCTGGTTTCTTAGAAGGCACGACATTGCTTTACTATGCAATAGTCTAACATAACATTAAATCATTTTAAAAAGTTTCATCTATTTGAGACTGAGTCAAGGTATTTTTTGCACATCACCCTTTTGCGCACGTGCACGCGTGCACACACACACACACACACACACACACACACATGGAAACATACAACAAAACACCTCGTAAGTGATTTCACTCTTGCCGGCGTCCAAGAGTGATCTCTTGTCTTCAGTGGGTCTGTTTGGTTTCTAGGAACACCAAAGAATGGCTTTGTCTTCAGGATCAATAAAGTGTTGTCTGGTGCCCACCCGTTACACCAGACTGTGACGTGGGAGGGTGGGAGGAGGTGGCTGGGCTGGTGCAGATTGGAAAAATCACAGCTGTACATCCAGAGTTGCCAAAGACTCAGAGAGACATGCTACACCAGGGCTGGAAAGAGAGTGTAAGCTGCCTGGTACCGTAAACCGGGATAAAAAACTCTCGGAGGCAGAGTTAAGCTTTTACTACTTTTACTTCTACTTTCTTAGAGAGCTTAGAGAGGGAAAGAAAGATTTTTCTTAGAGAGAAAGATTAAAGAGAGCTTTTCTTCTTGTCTTCTTAGCTTAGAGTTAGAGTTAGAAAGATAGAAAGATAGAGCTTAGAGCTTAGAGTTAGAGTTAGAAAGATAGAGCTTAGCTTAGAGAAAGATTAGAGCTTCTTTCTTCTCTCTTCTTTCTTCCTTCTTCTTTCTTCTGTCTTCTGTCTTCCTCAGGAGTCTCGGCCTAACTCTGACCAGTCATTACTTCTTCTATCTGGTTTTTCTCTTCTGTAACCGCTCTGCCTACGTTCTGGCCGCTCTGATTCTTCTGACCGACCGAGTGACTGCCCGGCTGACTGAATTCTCCGTTCTCCTAACTCGGACCGCTTTCACCCGGTTATATACCTTCAGCTTTGCGGGTGCCTACAGGTGCGTCACATACATATCAGGTGGAACCCATGGCTTCCAGCTAGCTACAACAGCCCTTCCTAATTAGGGCTCCTTCATATTCCTTCCCTTTAGTTTAAAAAGGTGCTTTTGTTCTATTTTCTCTATTTTATTTTCTCTATTTTCTTTTATTTTCTTGTCCCTACCTAGTTTTTCACCTTTTATTTTTGAAAGGGTGGATATTTGAGCCCTTTTTGAGAAGGTGCTGTGGCTTTAAGGAAGCCTAATGCTGAGGAGCAGCTAACGCACCTAGTTAAGCACAATTGCATAAGCGGCTTTGACTTTTTTTTTTTTTTTTTTTTCTCCTCTTCTTTATTTTTCTTTATGGCTTTCTTGCCAAAGCTCAATGGCTTTTTTTTTTTTTTTTTTTCTGCATGGTTTTTACCATGCTATTTAATTCTCTATTTTCTTTTAAGCTCATGGCTTTTTTCTTTATACTAAAGCTCAAGGCTTTTTCTCTATATTTTTTATGGCTTTTGGCCGGCTCGCTTCGGCTTTTCGCTGGCTACTCTGCTTCAGCTTAATTCTTAACTGGCCTCAACTGAGTCAGAGGCTATGCTCTCTTGTTTCTACTCTTTTTGCTGGTCTCAACTGAGTCTGAGGCTATGCTTTTTCATTGCTCTTATTTCTTAGCTTTTCTTCTCTGCCTGCCGAGCCCCGGACGGACCACCATTTGTAAGCTGCCTGGTACCGTAAACCGGGATAAAAAACTCTCGGAGGCAGAGTTAAGCTTTTTACTACTTTTACTTCTACTTTCTTAGAGAGCTTAGAGAGGGAAAGAAAGATTTTTCTTAGAGAGAAAGATTAAAGAGAGCTTTTCTTCTTGTCTTCTTAGCTTAGAGTTAGAGTTAGAAAGATAGAAAGATAGAGCTTAGCTTAGAGAAAGATTAGAGCTTCTTTCTTCTCTCTTCTTTCTTCCTTCTTCTTTCTTCTGTCTTCTGTCTTCCTCAGGAGTCTCGGCCTAACTCTGACCAGTCATTACTTCTTCTATCTGGTTTCTCTTCTGTAACCGCTCTGCCTACGTTCTGGCCGCTCTGATTCTTCTGACCGACCGAGTGACTGCCCGGCTGACTGAATTCTCCGTTCTCCTAACTCGGACCGCTTTCACCCGGTTATATACCTTCAGCTTTGCGGGTGCCTACAGGTGCGTCACATACATATCAGGTGGAACCCATGGCTTCCAGCTAGCTGCAACAGCCCTTCCTAATTAGGGCTCCTTCAAGAGAGCAAGTGCTTTTGGCTTTTTCATAAATGACACTTAGCAAAACCTTCCCCTTTATACCCTCATCACCTCTCTGCAAAATCCTGTGGAACCACTGAAGCCTGGAGCAAGGGCCACTTCCTCAGGAATCTTTTCTCCTTCCTTCCAGAATCTTCCACTTTACTCCCCCGTCATGCTATCTTTGGAAACTTCTGGAGCCCTCTGTCAACTCTGTCTGTGGTAATGCTTGGTTGTTCACATGTGAGTCTCCCACTGGTGGGAAGTGAGGGACCCTGTCAGTCACCCAAGAATTCTGGTGGTTTAGAATTTCCTAGAGCCCTTTGGTGCCTTAGTGAAGGCAACAGAACCCTCAAATACAAAACTAGGGAGGGTGGGAAAATGTGGCTTCCGATCAATCCCCCATTTCCTACCCAGTGTTCAGTACAGACTCGCACCTTACCCCCCAGGCACCTCCCATTTCTTGCTTCTTTCTGAATCTTCCCTGGTTCCAGTTCCTGCATTGCCACCTTGGGAATCCCTCAGCCCACTCTTGGGTCCTTCACAGCACACAGCAGGTTTGTAGAGATAAATATGAGGACATCTGGTGGGTGTGTTGGGAACTTCCTTCAGGTCACAGTTCTTCTGGGAAGCTGGCTGAGTGTTTGGGACTGGCGCAATGCTTATGAAGAAGTGAAGACGTGGTCAGGTAAGTGGAGACCCAGAGCACTGCCCAGAGTGGTAGGCAAAGGGCAAGATGCGGCTGGGGGAAGGGGTAGGTCAGTGGTAGAGGGGTTGCCTGGCATGCACAAGGCTCTGGGTTCCATCCCTAATGCCACAAAAACAACAACCACATTTCAGGGGCTGAGAGTAGTTTTCTGGGAATGTTCTGAGGGCTTGTTAGATAACCCATACTTGGCCCTGGTCCCTGAGAACCCTCTCTCTCCCTGGGGCCTGCCATGGTGGGGCATGTATGGACTGTGTACCCCTCCCCCTCAGTCTCTGCCCAGACACAGGGCATGTCTAATAGGGCCATCATTGGCTGTGTCCCAGCTACCTGTGAGATGCCACCAGTCTTTAGTGGCCTATGTTGCAAGTTGCTACCAGATCTCCCTGGGCCAGGCCTCTCCTCCCCAGCCGGCTTGACCAGTCTGAAAGAAAGGACTGCAGAGAGAAACTGCTTCTCACGGGTTTTGGAAACCGCGGCCGGGCATCAGCAAACAGCGTTTGCACAGGGCTGTGGCTCCCAAGTAGATGGTTAATCTCTGGGAGGGTGAAGGGGAAGTGACAGAGACAATAGGAGGCATTGTGTCTTCTCCCAGGAAGCTCTGCTTTGTGTTATTTCCAGGGAAGTTGACTCTGGGGCAGTTCGGGTCTGTTCCAAAGCAACAGCTTTATGTGATTAGTTAGGCCCAGGCCGGGACCATCCCTCCAGTCTTACCTCATTAACAACACTGCAGGGCCCAGCGTGCCATGGGGGGCTCTGTGCCCTAATTCATCAGGCTGAGACTGAGCGTAGGAAGTAAGTCCTAACGACAATGCATCTTAGAGCCGAAGCTGTTGGTGGGGGGAATGCAGCTTTGATGTGGGACCCGGCCCTGATGAGGGTCGACAGCTGGGGACCATCAGTGCTGGGGAAGGTGGCATAAGCGGGGATGGCATTTGGGATGTGGGCTTTTGCACCTGGGTCTGATGAAGTTTGATGGGGTTTAACACATGCAAACAGTAGCTTTTGTTCTGCAGGACAATGGCCTTCCCCGACCTGAGCCCAGGCAGGACCTCTGATGGTGGCAGAGTTTCCTCCCCGTCGCCTCTTGTCACTCTCCTTGTCAAAGTTTAATTAGGACAACGAGCTTTCACAGGCTCATTTCTCACTTCACCAACTTTCTAACACTTCATAACGAGGAGACTAGAGCCTGAGGGCTGGGAGAAGGAGAGGGGGCTGTGGGCAAGGGGAGTAGGACCGTTGAGAGGGCCAGGAGGGGCCAGGCAGGGGTGTTGAGTGGAGAAGATCAGAGCAGGCACAGAGGAAGCTCCAAACCACAGAAGGTCCTTGGGGAACCGTGGACTGATCTGGGAAGAAAAGAAAATAAAACAAATCCTAACCGGCCTTTGTTTTCTGGGTGGCCAGACGGTAATTTCCCCAAATCCTCTATGGTTCTGGAAAAGAAAGCAAAGGATCAATCATTGTTGACTTTGTGACTTTCAGAACTGGATTGTAGGGGCGGGGCCAGTACTTAACACCTTAAACTCCTCTTATACCCTTGCATCCTCTCCCTTGGTGCTAAGCCCCAAACCCTCTCTTGAACTAGGTTCAACAGTCTTCACTTGGGCTGGGACATGGGAGAGTGCTGTTCCCTGGTTCCTTGTGTAGACAGTGGCATCCCACATTTATGAGGCTATTCTGCTGACCTTGATGGAGATGCTGACTTTGTTGGGCCCAAAGAGTAGGAAGAGCTCAGGGTAAAGGGACAGAGAATCCCCGTGTCTTCTTTTCTATATCAATCAGTGCAGGTCATGTCATGCTGCTATAACAAACATCCATAATGGTTTATTTCTTTTGCTGCTACATATCTACAATGGGTCAGCTAAAGGCTCTACATCATACCACCTCCACTTCTGGTCACAAGCTAGTGTGAGTATTAATAATAATGGAATATTATTCCATTATTCACAACACTGGCCACTGGTTTAGTAGAGGAAGAAAAACAAGTGATGATAGCACACTGATGCTTGAAGTGCCTTCACAGAGGTGACAAACATCTGTCTTACTCAATGTCGTTAGCCAGAGAAGTTATATGTATATATACCTAAATTCCAAGGAAAGGAGATAGGTCATGCTGCCATATTTCTAGAAGACAGAACAAGAAATATTTGGTTAGTAGTACTAATGACCTACTGTTTTTAGTTATCTATTGCTGTGTAACTCATTTGCCCCAAACTTAAAAGCTTAAAACTATAACCATTTATTTTTTTACTCAGGGATCGGGGAGCAGCTTAGCTGGATGAATCTGGCTCAGGGTCTCTCATGAAGCTGACTAGAGCTGCAGGCACCTGATGACTTGACTGAGGCTGCAGGGTCTGTTTCCAAGACAGTGCACCCAGATGGCTCTTGGCAGGATGCCTCAGTTCCTTCTCATGTGGGTCTGTCTACTGGGAATCCTGAGTGTACCCATGACATAGCAGGTGGTTCTCCCAGGAATTGTCAGATTATTATAAGGGGTTGAGGTCTCTAGCCACCCTGTACCCGGGATGGACCTCTTCTGTCTACCAAAAGAGGCCAGAGGGGCCTACCTAAACGATGAGACTGGATTGGGAAAGTAAAGGCCGCCAACGCCTCCTCCTCCGCCTTCAAAAGACTCAGAGCCGCGTCGGGGAGTCCAGTTTATTGAAGGGGTGCAGAATGCTTTATGGTGGACATCAGCCAATCAGCAGAAAGATCATAGGGACACATAAGGAGCATGGGCGGATGCCATTGGCGGAGCCATTGGCCTATCCTTGGGGTGGTTTCAGTTCTCACAGCCACGCCCTCTGCTTAGCCTAGGTCCTGTAACAGGGCATGGTAATATGGCAAGCAGCCAGAAAGCCAGAGCTTTTCCATCCCCTTGGCAGACAGTGTAAGGTCCTGACAAGGAATTAGTGATGAGAGAGAGAAGAGAGAGAGAGAGAGAGAGAGAACAAGCAGGAATCCACAGTGCCATTTATGACCTAGTTTCAGAGTCACATAACACTTATTCTATGAGTGAGAGAAGCCAGGTACTAAGTCCAGCCCACACTTAAGCAGAAAGGAATTATGCTCTAATGATGAAAATATATTACATTAAAAAAATGATGTTGCTCTGGTTGTTTAGAAAAGTTGTTTGTGGCTGGGGAATAGGTCATTGTTAGAATATGTGTTTAGCATGGGTTTCATCTCCAGCACCAAAAGAAAAGAAAGTTGTCAGTAAAGATAACAGTCTCCTTTCAACCCCTGTCTCCTGTACTTCTAGATCTCTTAGAGTGGGGGATGGGGTGTTCTGGGTTGTCACATTGCCTAGAATTCAGCCTAGTTAGAGCCCAAAGCCCAGAGACTCCTTCTGCCCACCCCCGCCCCCCAAAGAGAGTCTACATGTCTGTGAGAAGGATAGAGCAGTGCTGTCACAGAGGATGGCAGGACACCATGGGTGGGGTGGGGTTTGCTAACCATGAGGATAGCAGATCTTCTTAAATGGGTCTTAGTCTTTGCTTTTTTGTCAATAAGTAGAAAAATTATCAGAAAAAGAGAACATATGGAATTTGACCCAAAGGAAACGGCTCAGATGACCAATAAGCAAGTACTATAAGTAATGCTCCACTGAGAACTGGATGCAGGGTGCTAAAGGAAGCCCGATCCCAAAAGAGTCTTCCTGTCCCTTGGCTGTGTGCATGTGGCTGAAAGCCCCAAGGGAGTGAGCTGCCAGCCAGGCCCCTTGCCTTGACCAGTGTGGGTGGGAAATGGTTCACCCCAAAAGGCTGCAGCACCTTGTCCAGAAATGTTTAGCCTGGACCAGTTCCTTCTCTGGAAGGCAGAGAAGTCTCTCTCTCTCTCTCTCTCTCTCTCCCTCTCCCTCTTCCCTCCCTTCTCTTTCTTCTCTCTCTCTCTCTCTCTCTCTCTCTCTTTCTCTCTCTCCTTGTCTCTTCTTAAACTCTGTTTTTTCCCTACTTCTCCTGTTGCTCAGTCTCAGGGTCTTTTCTTTGGGGAACAGCTTACACTTTGCCTTCAGTGATGAGGCTAAGCCCTGGTTGCCATTCAGAAAGTGGAGACTAGACTCCTGGTACAACTCCTTGGAAAGGGTTTGGCACAATTCATCAAAGCTGCACATATTCTATGCCCCAAGAATTCCTCTGCTAAGTATATATCCATAGAAAACAAATGCACATGCTCTGTTATGGTTTACATCTGGAATGCTCCCCAAAAGCTTGTGTGTTGAAGACTTGGTACCCAGTGCAGCATGTCCAGGGGTGGGACTTTTGTAAAATGATTGGCTCATGAGGCTCTAACCTCATTAGTGGTTCAATCCATTTGATGGGTTAATCATTTGAATGGACCACTGGGAGGAGGTAGAAACCATAGGCAGGTGGGGCATAGTTGGAGGAAGTAGGTCATTGGGGGTGTGCCCTTGGGGACTCTATCTTGGTCCCTCTTCCTCTCTCTGTTTCTCTCTCTGCTTCCTGGAGTCACACCCTTCCGCTATGATATTCTGCCTCACCTCATGCCCACAGCAATGAAGCTGGCTGACCATGGTCTGAAACCATGAGCCAAAATAAACCTTTCCTCCTCCAAGTTGTTTGTGTCAGGTATTTTGGTCACAGTGATGAAAAGCTGACTAACACATGCTCAAAGATGTCGACAAGAATGTTCACAGTAGCTTTATTCTTAAGATCACTATGTTAGTCAACTCCCTGCTGCTTTGACAAAATGCCTGAGATAAACAACTTGAAAGGAGGAAAGGTTTATTTTGGCTCACAGTTTCAGAGGTTTCAGTGCAGGGTTGCTTGGCCCAGTTGCTTTGAACCTGCGGCAAGGTAGAACATCATGGTGGGAAGAAAGTGGTGGAGCAAACCTGCTCACTTCATGGTAACTGGGAAGCAGAGAGAAAGAAGGGTCTGAGGTTCCAGTATCCCCTTCAAAGATACACCCTCAATGACCTAACTTTCTTCCACTAGGTCCAACTCTTAAACATTCTACTGCCTCCCAATAGTGCAACAGGCTGGCAACCAAGACTCTGACACATTGCCTTTGGTGGACATTTAAGATCTAAGTTATAATATTCCATCCCCAGCTCCCAGAGGCTCCTATGTTGAAGGCTTGGTTCCCAGCCAATGATGTTGTTGGGAGGTGGTGGAACTTTCAGGAAATGGGACTGAGTGGGAGGGAGTTGGGTTATTGGGGCTATGCCCCTGAATGGGATATTGGGTTGCTCGTCTCTACCTCTCTCTTTGTGCAACCATCAACTGAAACCTCTGAAACTGTGAGCCAAAATAAACTTTTCTTCCTTTTAAGTTTTTAATCTCAGGTACTTTGTGACAGTAACAGAAAACTGACTAACACAAGTATCAACCAGAAAATACCCAAATGTCTATAAAAGGTAGAACAGATAAATATATTGTGATATATCCACTTAATAGGATACAGCAGTGAAAATGCAAAAGCCAATGTGGATGGATTGCAGACATTGAAAGAAAGAAGCCAGGATGACAGTGTTTATATATCAAAGCCCCGGTTGTGTGCAAGGATAGAGAAAACCATTCTGGGAGAGATAAATCAGGTGGCTTCCTTGGGTGAAGTGTTGATAAGAAGGGGTCTGAGAGTCTGCAAAGGCTGGGAATGTTTTTGTTTTTTTTATCTCGGTGATGGTTACACAGGTGTCTATACAGGTGTCTACGCAGGTGCAAAATGCACCCTTTAAGATGTGCCAGGGATGGGGATGTTACTTAGTGGCAGAGCCCATGCCTAGCATATGCCAGGCCCTGGGTTCCATGCCCAGCACAACCCTCCCCCACCAAGGAGAGCTAAAAGAGATTTCCTTAACAGCAAAGGACTATTCAAAAAAAAAAAAAAAAAAAAAAAAAAAAAAAAAAAAGAAAGAGGGAAAAAAAAGAACAGAACAAATGTCACTGTGCCTCCTGGACTTTGGATTTTTGGAGTCTTTCCAAGAAGAAATAATTTTCAGAGAAATGGCATTTCAGTCATAGAACTTTCTGCCTTTCAGGAGGGGGTGGGGTCCCTGCCCCTCTGCCTCATGTTGAAGTTTGTGCAACAGCAAACAGTTTCAACTTTCAGATGTCATCTTCCAAGCAATGAGTTCTCATTATGGTCTAATTACCCTGGCTATTGGCGACAGGAAATGAAAAGCTAAGCTATTGAATTTGGTGGAAAAAAGATGAGAACAGCTTCCCACTGATATTTTTAAAGTTTTGAAAAAGATCACCACTCAGTCTCCTCAGGGCTATTAGGTATATTCAAAATTTGCCTAATTAAATATTTAAACAAGAAACCCAAGAAAGAACTAATCCAAGAAAGTGTAGTTTCAATCTTTTGGACAAATAAAAATAAACATGTGGATGTAAGCTATAAATACATTTTATATTTTAAAATGCCTAAGTACATATTTGTTTAAGGAATTTCTGCACCTCATGGTAAAAATAATATATGGAATATATTTCCCTCTGAAAGATATAAATATACAAATAAATATAAACCACTCAATTTTTCTAATTGTGTAATGAGTTCTGTTCAATAGGATTCCTTTTGCTTCTAATATTTATAGTTTGCATGAACATTCTAGGCAA
Organism: Tamias sibiricus; assembly: GCA_025594165.1. Taxonomy (NCBI): domain Eukaryota; kingdom Metazoa; phylum Chordata; class Mammalia; order Rodentia; family Sciuridae; genus Tamias; species Tamias sibiricus. The sequence continues at coordinate 140,568,245 of CM046659.1, forward strand.
AAAAAAAAAAGTTGTGAAAGAGATTGTAGTAACAGAAAAGTCCAAGAAATAGGGGTGCTTGTTTTTTCTGTCCAGAGCTTTCTATAATAGTCATCTGCCAGTCATCCTCACTTCTACCCCAGAGAGCATTTCTTCTAAGAGTACAGCAAAAAGTAGATCCCTAACTGATTTCTCATTGTTCTTGTAAGATATATGTTATGCCTCCAAGCCCAGAGAATGGGCCCCCATGAGAAGCATTTCCATGTCTTTCTGCTGCCAATCTCTGTGATATTGGATACTACATGAAAACTAAGAAAGCAAGGAAGATAGACGTGGAAACACTGGGAAACAAAATCTGTATATTTTATTTCAAAGAGAAACTCTTCATTAATGTCCCTTCCTGGTCCTTGTGAGACGTGCTGAACATGGGCGTACTTTTAATCAAGTAAATTAAACTTGCTTAAAAGCAGGATAAAGCAGTTGAATTGTATTTTGCTAGAGAGATCAGCTTAAATGAGAAAGAGCACACTAGGTTCCCTGAAACTTGACACTGGACAGGAAATAATTAATGGGACCTTGACCATTTTAGGGGAATATTCTGCAAACAGAGCCCCTTATCCCTGGTTCAGAAGTAAAGGAACATGTTTTTAAAGGGTCAACCAGGTATGGACTCTAGACCACATTTTGTATAAAGGATGGAACTTCAAAAGTGACTTTAGCAGGGTTTCTGTCCCTTTCTAAACATACTTGTATATTCAGCAAAAGTTAATAGTTTTATTAGAATTATTAAAATAGCCATAGCTCAACAGGTATGCACTTCCCAACTTTTCTAACAAAAATATGCACTTGTTAGCTTCCCCCCCGCCCCCCAAATAAACATCTGAGATGCCATGAGAACCAGTTGGCCAATAATTTACTTAGATTTACTCTTTTTTAAAAAAATTCGTCATAATCAAGCATAAGTTAAGAAATGAATGACACAAGAATTAGCACAGACACAATTATGCTTTGTTATTTGGCAAGGGGAAAAAGTTAGGTTCTTACAACTGTCTTAGATCATAAAAAATAAGCATTTTATTGGATGTGGAAAATCACCCACTCTGTAGCCAAATAACTGTCATTAAGACATCTCTTTTTAACTCAGTTGTCCTGGCATCTCTTTTGGAGCTTTCTGGAAATGTGCTTTCTTAAAAACTGCATCTCCCTGGCCCTAGGACACTGCCATGCAAATAAAGGTCTGAGTGATTTTAGCTCACAGGGGTTGAATGCTAAACCCACCATTTGGTGTCTTACCAGGAGCCCCAGGGTGAGTAAAAACTGCCTCTTTTCATTCAGCGAGTTAAGATAGGACTAAATGATGAGAACAAAAATGGGATATTGTTTGAGAAGTTATATTGGTGTTTAGTTCTGCATTTTTCTTAAGATGCGCCCTGGTTCTCCACACTGAGGAGTGCTCTTGGTCTCTTTCATCAGTGACGGCCATGGTCCTGGCTGGTTCTCCAGCATCCCAAGTTGGCAACACCCAGCCTTGACTCTCATCTCCAGACTGAAGTTGTACTCCTGGAGCCTTCCCTTTCTGTAACTGCTGCATAAAGATAAAAGAAGCAAGGTTTTCTTCTGGAATGTGACTGTTTTGAAGAAAAGGTGGAAACACAGGGTTTCTCTGGTTTCCAGGGGAAGCCATCCACATGTGCGTGCTGACTGATCCCATGCCAAGAGTCTGCCTCTCTCACGCACACACAGCCAGCATTCTTATTTGGTGAACACGTTGGGAGGGTGCAAGCGGCCTGGGGGCAGGGAGGGCAAATCTTGGGCCTGCTATCTCTCTGCATCCTTCACCTCTTCTCTTCTGTCTGCCTTGGAGTTCTGCAGTCTTTACCAACATGGTCTTTCTACACAGAAGCAAGGCACCCTCTGCAATTTGCCCACAGCTAGCTGCAGAGACTGGGGTCTGATGAAACAGGGCCAAATGGAGTCAGAAGTCAGCTTTGGACAGACTGGCCCTCGGAAGGCAGTGGTGTGGTTGGGTCCTTGGAGCCCCTTTTCTACCGTGGCCGCCCCGGATAACATGTTCCAGGTGTTCAATCTCAAAACAAAGAAGCTTTTCTCTGTTGCCTGAGAATGAAGAGTCCTCACTAGTTGCATAAGGTTTTTCCGAGATGGTAATATTTGGTTACAGTAAGGTCTGTTATTTCACAGGAAACCTAGCAGAGGTGCCCGTAATTTGATTCATGTAGTAACTGGGAAAACTCAAAGCAGGGAGCTGGGGTGGGGGTTTGGAGGGTGGGGATCCCAGCTCGCCAATGCAGTGTTCAGTGGAATCCACATTCAGTCCTCTGAGCAGAGCCTGCCAGGTTGCTGGCCGCATCCCAAGGTCACCATGGAAGATTTGTAGCTTTACTCAAAGTATAGTCCTTCAAACAGTGTCCAGAATCCACATTATTTCATTTGCTTTATCTTTCTAGTTATTGCTTATGTGTAACTCTAAAGCCTGAACAAATAGCATTACATAATAGAATTAAACCCAGCATTTGGGAAGGTCAGAAGTCAATTGCTACAAAGTTGCTGGTGGATGCTATTGTATTTGGTACCTGAAAAAAATAATTTTATAAAAGATTGCGATCACTCCAGAGGTGGTCTATAGATTTTCCTAAACTTATAAATTCATATCTTTGCAGGAATTTTTATGTATATATCACTACTCTATTAATTAAATAAATTGATAAATTAATAAAGATTCAGAGCAGTTAACATGAATGAAATTAATGTAATTAGATACTCAATTATGATGTGTATGAATGTCATAAAATTGAATTTATTGAAATACATTTTATCCTACATCAAGAGCATTAAGAAACACATGCATGTGAGTGTGATTAAATAAGGTTTTTATCAGATCCCATATCTAATGACGTATTTATTTAAGCACTTTTGAAAAGTTGGTTCTTGTTGTCCAGGGCCAGCCAGCAAAATGCTGAAGCAGTCGGAACCCCTTGGGCAGCTCCACAAAGCCCCAGACTCACTCCCACTCCTAATTCCAGGAGGTTTCTGTGACTAGTCTCTCAGACCCAGAATGGGGACAATATCTAGCAAATTAAAAAATATCTGGGTTACATGTATTTTGGGAAATCAGAGTTCCAGTGGTGAGTCTTTGTTTCTCGTTCTTTTGCATCCATTTGTCAGGGAACCTGGGTTAGTGAGAAATGGGGCTTACAGATGACTGGGGCCTGGAGAGAGGGTCGGGGCTGGGAATGGCACACATGGGGCTCTGTGGAGGATGAAAACCATGAATGTCAGGACTTTGAGTTACTGATAACTTCCAGATCCATGTTTCCAAACTTCAGCTTCCACCCCAGTCTTCCAGATGGACATACTCCTTGCTGGATGCTAACACTGGATGCTGCAAGCCAGGAACACATTCTTCAAGTCACCAAAGTTGTCATTGGGAAATGCCCAGCTAATGATGGTTGAGACTGGCTTTGTCCATTCATGTTGGATCTTGCTTCCCAAAGCTAATTGCTGCAACAGGAAGTAGTTGATATATATACAGTAGAGGGAGTTGCTCAACTGTCCCCTCTTCCTCCTTTTCCTAGCATTTAAAGTGCTATGTCTTTCCACCACTAGAGCCATAAAGAACTAAATCATTGCAGGAGCCAAATACTGTCTGTTCTACTTACTCCTCTGATGAAGTTCTGGATCTTTCTGCCCTTTATTTTCCTTTATATGTGGGTCAAATGTGCTAAGCACTTATGTTTATGTGCATGATTATATTATATTGTTATATATTATGCTGTTATGTGGGTTGTTATACTATAAGTTATACTACGTAAATATCTGTCAATCTTCTTAAAGTTCTAAATTCTATTAAAAATAATTAGTAAATGATTTATAGATACTTTTAATTTTTCAACTTAGTCAAAATTATGAAAACCATTAAAATGATAATCTACTTTTATATTTAAATTTTTAAAAATTGACACATAGAATGCATGTGTTTATCAAATACAATATGATGTTTTGATATACATATATGTATATGTATACATACATATATGTATACACACATTGTAGAATGGCTGGATCTACCTAATTAACATATGTATTACCTTGCAATATTATCATTTTTCTAGTGAGAACATTTAACATCTAGTCTCTTAGCACTTTTTAAGAATGTTGTTGTTAACTATAGTCACAGTGTTATATGATAGATCTCTTGAACTTATTCCTTCTGTCCAATCTGAACCTTTGTGTCCCCCATTCCCATAGTGGGAGTTGAACCCAGGGCCTCATACATGCAGAGCAAGTGTTCTCCTGCTGAGCCCCAGCCCCAGCCCCAGCCCTCGCCTTTTGTTTTCATTCTGAGACAGAGCCTCACTAAATTGCTGAGACTGGTTTTGAACTTGCAATCCTCCTGCCTCAGCCTCCTGAGTTATTGGGATTACAGGTATGCATCACTGTATCCAGTTCCTTTGGGTCTTTTGATACCATTGTCCTAATTCTTTCCCCCATCAACCCAGCCCCCAGTAACTGCCATTCCATTCTCTACTTCCATGGAACCAAATTTTTAAAAAATTTACCTATAACATAAGTGAGATTATGTGGTATTTATCTTTCTGTGTCTGGTATAAATAAACTCTTAATGGAAACATTTATAACACTTATTTTAAATAGCTTTTAACTGTTAAATATGTTCACTCTTCTTATCTTTAAAATGAGAGGAGTTGAGCTATAAGATATTTCAGTTTCTGTCTTCCTCTGAAATTTTATGTTATAACAGTTTGGTTGTACATCTCTTTTGAGTTAGCACATTCCAAAATAAGTATAGTCAGATTAACTTTTTCCCAACTTAAATTCTGAAAAATTTTAGCCTAGATATATCACATTAGCATCTTCCACATGTGCTTCATCTCTGTGTTACAGGAGTCTTCATCATGTCATTCAAAAGTCAGCTATAGATGGCGTAACCCTTTAGTGCTTCAGACCTCAGTGTGCATTCCTAGAAATGGGATATCCTTCTACACAGATGACACAGAGATCACACCTAAGAAAACAAGCTATCCTGCATGATCACTGGATTATAGTGCCTGAGACACTGTAGTGTCATCAAGAAGACTTACAATGTCTCTTCAGTCTCTTGTCATCTAGCACAGTCTTCCTTACCTCCACCCCCAGCACTTTCCCCTGACACTGCATTAGTATGAGATCAAGCCTAATATCTCATAGACTGTCCCATGTCTTCATGGAATTCTTTAACTTGTACAGATGCTACTCAGCTTACCATGGGGTTACATCCTGATAAACCCATTGCAAGTTGAAATAGCTAAGTAAAGTTTGAATTTAACACACTTACTCCACTGAGTTTCATCAATTTGCCTAGTTAAACTTAAATGTGCTCAGAACACAAAGGAGCAAAATCACCTAAGGCAAGACCCATTTTATAATAAAGTGTTAAATAGTTCCTTAGTTGTACTGAACAGTATACTAAAAGTGAAAACAACGTTTGTGTAGGCACGTTTTCACGCCATTGTAAACTCAAAAAATGGTCAGTTGGATTACCGTCCACCATGCTGGGCTGTGTACATTAGATCATTTGTACATTGACAGTTCAGTCTGCAGGCTGGCTTAGTATCAGGTTCAAAGACACCACCAGTGAGTGTGGGTGTGTTTCTGTCCCTCAGGCCTCTGAAGGGGCACTCAGTGCTGCCTAAGAGGCTAAGCTGCAATGCCCCTTGGGTACCGTAAAAAGCAAAGGGTGCAGCCTTGGGAGCCCAGTGGCCTGGCCCCAAACCTTGGCTCTGTTACTGATTTTGAGTGGGTTACATACATGTTTATTCTTCAGTTTCCTCATTTGGGGAAAGTAGCCGAGTCTTTCTCATAGTTTTGTAGAGGGAATTCACTCCATAATCCCAGTTATGTACTCGGAGGGGCACCTGTCACACAGCAAGCATGGGGGTGCAGGTTTGGGAACACGTGTTTAGTCAGGGAACTCAATCATCAGGAGATATAGGTTCCTTTCAACAGCCTCTGTGAAGAGACCCCAACACTACACAGTGGGGTTGGCTGGAAGCTCTGTGTTGAGTGGATGTCACGTGCTGGTCCAATATACATTCAGCAAGTCATCAGGGTGAGCAGCTCTAGAGCCCCGAGGTCATCATGGGAACACGCTGCTCTCTCTGTCATGTGCAGGCTATACACACACCTGCTTGATGCATGAACAGTACAGCTGCAGATTTTAAATATGCATTATCACCTAAAAACATGCAGGTCCATATGATATTGGGAACCTGCTGAATATGGTTAATTATGTTTCATTACCCCATCCGCCTGCCGCTCGGTTTACTTTACTTTTCCTTGGATGGCAAATAAGAAAGCTTTTTATTTTAAATGTCAGCCAGGAAGAATCAGGTTGCTAATTTCCCTGAGATGCATGGGAGTATAATGACAGATAGAGATTGAAAACCCAGAGTCATTTTCTTTAAAAGATACAACTTGAAAGTCATTCTTTAGAGCTCACTATTCAGATCCAAATCATTTAAAGTTCTAATTAAAAACAGAAAGCAGGAGGGTGGAAAAGGAACGAGGAACGTGAGATGCAAGTGGATAGTGATGCAGGATATAGTTCTCCATGGAGCTCACGGACGGTCTGCAGCTTCTTGTGAAATGCTCTTTAGCCCTGTGACTCTCATCACCAGTCACTGTGTTTGGATGTCCCTAAGAGGTGGTGGGTAGCAGTGTCTGGCTCATTCCAGGGCTGTCTCCTGAAAAGGAGATAGAGGCTGAGCCTCCCCTCAGTTGATTAGCTCATCCTGCTTTCTCATTGACCTGATTTAGGAGTTCAGATAAGTGAGTATTGGATTCATCATGTGTTTAAATAAGGCATGAAAGTAACTCCTCCTTAGGTCTTTTTTAAGCTTTAATATTCTATGACTAAAATCATATTGAAATTCACTCTCTTTTGCTATTTTATTGTTTTCTACTTTGAACATCAGAAAATATATGACATTTGAATAGTTAACAACAAAGTGCATTGATGAGTATCATTTGGAAGATTTGCCCACGTATCTTGGCGAGGTTGTGATTAAAGTGGTACTGCTGTAGGTACCAGCTGGTGGCATTCTAATCTGGTTCTATGATATTGAGGAAGTAACTTAGTGATTTGTATCAGCAAAATATTTCATAATATCCAAATAATACCCCCCTTGGGAATTTATCCTAAGATAACTGAAGAAAAATACCATATGTATGGAAGGGTCCATTATATGTTCATTATAGTGTGCCATTTAACAGTGGAAAAGCAGAAAATAACACATATGCCAATAGGTAAAATTTATATGGAATTATATCCAACAATTACAAATTTCATAAATGCTAGAATTGGGGGAATTACTTGTTGCATAACATTTTTTGAAAGGTAAAATAATAAACGTATATTTATGATCACAATTAGGTAAGGATATGTCGGGAGTATACAAAAACAGAAAGCAGGGTAAAATAGTGGAATTATGGTGCAGTTCCTTGCTTCATAGCATCCTCAGTGGATCCTGTCAAGAGTTAGTCCCATTAATTCTTTTCTCTTGACGGGTTTTCCCAATGATCTCCTTTTGCTTCTGTTTATTTTCTACAAATTAACTACCACCCTTTGCTTTCTCATCTACCTTGGAAATAGTTTAAGGAAGGACCCTAGAGTAATTTAAAGAACACCTTATGATCTCATCATAAAGAAGGACTTTGAAGTAATTTGAAGAACACTTTATGACCTTACCATTTATTTCACTGCTCATTGCTAGCTGCTACCTAACAGAGAGATTGAGGGTGTGTTTTCCCTCTTTGGAAAGCATATTAATATGCACACCAGAAGGTGGGAAACTCGGGTTAGCTCTCAAGCATCATGTCCACGAGCACTCATGGAGCGTGCCAGTCACTTGCTGTGTTCTTGTCTGCTTGCCCTGCCCCTGGGACCAGCTCTCTTCCCAGTTTTAAAATCTCAAATGTATATACACCTGAATCATATTGGGAGACATTGATAATAAACATTCTGAGATGTCAATTCCTGAAATCTAGGTGATTTGGAGGCGATGGTTAGAAAGAAGCTATTTCCTAAAGAGACAACTTCACATAAGGAGAGTGGATGACTCCTGAAATAAAAAGTAGGTGATTTTATCCTCGAAGTGTTGGGTTGAGAGCTTAAATACTTAAACATCAACTATTCTGGTTAGGGTATTGAACCAACTGTGAACCCCAAACAACTTTCTGGTCATGTCTGAGGCTTTGATGTCTTTCCAAACTAATAAATCGGAGGGTGCGAGAACGTCCAAGCTTCAGCTCCTGAGAAAATCATGGCTAAGTCTTTTTTTTTTTTTTTTTTTTTGGTACCAGGGACTGAACTCAGGGGCACTCGACCACTGGGCCACATCCCCAGTCCTTTTTTGTATTTTATTAGAGACAGGGTCTCACTGAGTTGCTAAGTGCCTCACCATTGCTGAGGCTGGCTTTGAACTCCTGCCTCAGCCTCCCAAGTGCTGGGATTACAGGCGTGCACCAGAGCGCCTGGCTCCATGGCTAAGTCTTGAACACCCTTGTTAAGTCATTGAGTCCATAGGCCTTTGGGACACTGGCCCTCAGTGACCCCGGGACAATGGGTAAGTGTGGCTGAGGCAAGGCCAGCAGTATACCAAGGCCTCTTTCCCAGAGTTGAAGGCTACTGGGCCCCTCACCAGATCAGATTTGCAGAGTTAGGAAACATGCTGTTTGTGGTGTGGACCGCATACCACCCAGGTTCAAGTGAAGTCATAGAGCTGATGCTCAGCAAACCCCCGCGTGAGCAACCAACATTGTCTTGTTAGGAGTAGGACCAGGTTTAGCCAGCAACCCAGCTCTGTCTAAAACATAATTGGACAGCTCAGGTCTGCGGGGCCATGATTTGACTTTCCTCAGGAGTGACAAATCTTTTTCTTTCCTCATGTTTGAAAACAGCTCAAAATCATTCAGATTTGGTTAAAAAAAAAAAAAAAAAAAGATCAGAGTAAGTAACACCATTTTTCTATTTTTAAAAAAGTCTTGTAACCTGGAGAACAATAATGAGAACACTTTTGGAGTGAGGTTTACCAGCTAGCAATTCAAAGAATATTCCAAAGCTGCATCACAGAAGTGGGTGTCCAGCATCCCGAAGAAGCAGCTTTTAAGGCAGTGCCCAGTGGGACCTGGGTTGGGAAATCAGTCTGTTTTACTCACTGTCTTATGTTTCTCTAACACAGCAGAACTGTGTTCTGAAAGAGATGCCCAGTAATCTGATGACCATCCTCCTTCATGGCACTTCCCACAGACTGACCTACACGCGTTTTAGTTGCTTCCCAGCTCAAGAAACCTCTATCTAACTAATAAATTCTACAGATTATTAAATTTTCATAACCCGAGATCAGAATATGGGAATTATTTGAATTATTTTCTGCTTTCCTTAACAATACCATTCCAGGCCTATTGTGGGTCAGTGATGTTTACAAATGATCAAATTATTCTCATATCAAAATTACTTTGGATTCAACTGAAAAAAAAAATCTTCTTTTCCTCTTATTCTGACTTTTTTTCAGATGGGCTTTATAATACCAGGATCCTCTAGTACTGTGTCCATATTAACCAATCTCTTCCTTGTTATTTTCCCATAATCTACCTTAAGGAAACAAAATCATGTCCCAATTTAGTGACTCATGCTTGTTTCTATGAATACAACTCTTTTTTGTTGTTACCTGGCAAAATATTTCCTTTCCAGAAAGACAGAGCTTAGTGATCAAATAAGATTATTAGGCAACTTCTCTGGGAGTTGTAAGAACCCTCATTCTCCTCTGAGAGGACAGTTATACCTCAACTCTCGTTGCTGATTTCAAGTGGGACGTGTATATGTTTGGGGAAATGTGTGCATGCTTCCAGCTTGGCTGTATTTCTGGGTGACATTTATGTTGGGCAAGCACAGTGGTAAGTTTGCCAAAGCTGGTCCTTAAAAAAATGTAGGCAAGGTTGCAATTGATCCTGAAAGTGTAATGATGATGGTAGAAAGGGAAAGAGGCCCACATCATAAAGTTAGGATCAAAGAATTTAGCTAAAATGTGGAAAATATGTGCACATAATGCAGAACTATCCAGGCCAGAGTTAAACAAACCCGGCAGGAGAAAGAAAGGCTTTAAGGTTGGCAGAGGGCTTAAAGCTTCCTTCTCTGATTGTTATCTGCTGCTGATTACCTGGTTTTGAAGGTAAAAGCAAAATGTGCTCACACCTCCGAGGATAACATTAATCCCCTCTGCAGAAATCCTAGCACCAAATCCAACGTGGGCGCAACCGCTCCAGCTAGAGAATTTCACTTTTTGCTTTATCTCTGCTGTCCATCTGGGCTGTCAGGCCTGTCGCATACCTGCAACCTACAGCCTGGAAACCAAGGACTTTGATGTTCTAAAAGACGCTTTATCTTGGGTAATTTTCTCCAATTCTTACGTTATTGTGTAGGATACTCAGAGATTCAGGGAATGAGCGATGGCTTTGTCTGGTTAGATCAGAGCAATTTGCAAGCTTTACTGAGGGACAAGGTCTCATAAAGGGACTTTTGAGCTGGAGTCTGTCAACACCACTGGGAACTGGCACGACATCAAGCTCTGTGATTATTGATAGCTTAAGCATCAGTGGGCAGAGAGAAAGGCCGTGGGCATGTGGAATTCCTCCTAGCCAGAGCAGGAACGCTTTTAGCTTATTACCGGCTTAATACTAGATTTATTTTTTAATTAAAAAGATAATTCATATGCTTAGGGGAAAAAGTCAAATTGTACAGTGAGAAGCAAGTCTTCCTCCCATCTTGAATTCTAGGTCGAGGTCCCCTCAGGAGTCCTTGTTGCCCTGTTTAGGTGGGTGTAAATATTCTAGGAGTTTACAAAGGCTGGTCCTCCCTGCCTTCTCCCTGGAAAGGAGTGGCCACACACCACCTCTGCTTCCTGCTCTTTTCACTTAGCAGTGTATGTTGTAGGCCATTCCTTGACTGTAACAATGGCCAACACTTACGTGCTCTTATTGTGCACAGGACACACTGTTTGTGGTATTTGGATGTATATTTTTAATTCTCTCAATCATCCTATGAGGTGGGCACCCTGATTAAGCCCCTTTTACAGATATGCAGACATGACTTGCCTAAAGCCAGCAGTATGAAGGAGCCAACCCATGATTCTGACCTGAGTTGCTGTCTGTGACCATCACCCACGTTGTTGCCCTACAGCCACCTCATTCCTAAAACGTCATTATTACATACTCACAGGTACAACAAAACATGTAAGAAGTATGTCGTATAAGCACAATAAGAAAATCTAGACCTTTGAGCTCACCAGGCTGGCTCCAAACCAGACCACGACAAAAACTGCTGTTCCTATACATTCTCGCTTAAAAAAAAAAAATCATTTTATTCTCTATGCAAGAATCTCTAAACAGTTTGCCTTGTGTTTTCTTTCTTTCCCTTTTTTCCTTTATGAAGTGGGTGTCGTATTCCCTCATTACTTTTCACCACGGTGTTGGAGTCCATTGTCTGGATCTACCCATGTCCTTACTGATGGGCATCTAAGTTGTTGGGATCTTTTTGCTCTTACGAATATTGCTGCTGCCGATCTCTTCTATGTATGTCTTTACATACCTCTTGAGTGTCCTGAGGGCTAGAACCTCAGGGCAACTCAGTCAAAGGATAGACAGGGTCAAATTTGCCTCCCAAGTTACACCAGTCCTATCTTTCATGGCTGGTGAATGAGAGTCCTGCTTTTTCACAGTAAGATGCAGGTTAAGCTTTTACTTACCATTGCCAAACAAAAGGTCAAAATGTTATAATTTTAAATTAAGTAAAATTTATTTAATTATTATTGAGGTTGGGTAGCCATTTCTATTCCTTTTTGCAAGAAAATAGCTTTACTTGTTTCTCTGTTACTTATTTTTCTTATTGAATCTCAGCAGATCATTACATAGTATGGAAATCAGCTCTTACTCTGTCTCATTTCTGACCAATGTTTTCACCAGACTGTGACTTATTTTTTTACTGTTTTTATTTATTTTTCTTAAATAGAGTTATAAGATTCGTAACTCTTGCTATGTCAGGATATTATTTCTTGTGTACGAAGGCCTTCCGAAAATATTCAAGGATATTTTTAAATGTTTCAAAGTTTTATTTTAATATTTTGATAACTTCATTTCTTGGGTGTATTTAAATATTACAACTGTATAAAAGTTTTTGATTAAATGGAGTGGGACAAGGATTTGCATATTCTATTTCCAGATTGCTACCTCACTGCCCCAACTCTATATTTGAATAATCTATGTTGATTTGAAATGCAGTTTTGATCACATAACAAAATCCCATTGCATTTTTTTAAGTATTGAAGATTGAACCCTGGATCTGGTGCATGCTGGGCAAGTGCTTTATCACTAAGGTACACCCACAGCCCTCCTTTGTGCACTTTGCCTGTTTCTGTACTCATTAAATGATTTCATTGATCTTTTTGTCTATTTGTTCATGAAAATCAGATTACAACTTATAATATTTTAAACGTGATAAGGCTAACATCTCATTGATCTTGAGTTTTCACAATTTTTCTGGAAATTATTAAATGTTTATTTCTTTCTATGTAAATTTAGTATTAGCTTGTATAGTTTAAAAAGGGAGAGTCTGTTGTTATTTTTATGAAAATTACAAATTAGGAAAAGTTATCATCTTCACAACATTGAGTTTTTCTACCCAATAGTAAAGTAGTTTCACCCATTTTTAGTCTTCTTTTATGTCTATTAATATAATTTACAAGTACATTTATATAGGACTTGTATGTTTCTTATCAAGTATGGTCCAAGATCTTCTCTCTCCAATTTTTACTCTTTTCTTCCATTAAATTTTCTACTAAATTGTTACTTGCACATGAGAAAGCCAGTAATTTTTGTATAATTTTGTCACTGGACATCTTACTAAAATCCTTATTGTTCATAATAATTTTGTAGTTGATTCTCCTATGTGCTGTGTGTGTGTGTGTGTGTGGGGCATGCGCATGCATGTATGTGGTGAATGTTTGAGGCACACTGTTTTAAAATGTGCAAATAATGAAGAATTTACTTCCCAGTTTTTTTTTTGCATTTTATTTCTCTTGTCCAATTACATTGGCTACCCATTCCAATACAATTTAAAATAATTTTCCTGACTTCAATAACAATACTTCCAATGCTTTGTCATTAAGCCAAATGCTGGTGTGCACTTTTACGTGTAAAATCATAATTAATGAGTGTGTTTCTATTTCACTAAGAAATGTATTTTTTAATCTATGAATAAACTAAGTTTTTTTCCTTTGACCTACTCCATTCTATATTTTTCCCATAATCTTTGTCTTTTTCTTTTTTTAATTTAAATTTTCTAGTCATATTTTAAAATTTTGTTTTAATTAGTTACACATGACAGTAGAATGCATTTTGACACATTATACATAAATGGAGTATAACTTCTCATTCTTCTAGTTGTATATGATGTAGAATCACACTGGTTGTGTAAACATATATGCACATAAGGTAATAATATTCAATTCATCCTACTATCCTTCCTACTCCATACCCCTCCCCTCCCTTAACTCCCCTCTGCCTAATCCAAAGTACCTCTATGAAGAGCCCTAATAGGAGATGGTTAATTGTGGTTAGCTGACGGCCATAAGAGATGTTCTGGTTTCCACCTGAAAGAATCTTTGTATGCCCGTGAGCTATGTGATGCACCTGTGGTCCTTGTTAAAGCTAAAGATATATAACCGGGTGAGGAGTCAGACTAGAGATATAGAGAGAAGTTGTTGCTGGTCGGAGTCAGGCCGAGGCTGTCGAAGAAGAAAAAGAAGAAAGAAGAAAAAAGAAAGAAAGAAGAAAGAAGAAAGAAGAAAGAAGCAGCTCTCTCTCTCTCTCTCTCTCTCTCTCTCTCTAAGCTCTCTCTAAGAAAGTAAAAGTAAAAGAAAGTAAAGTAAAGAAGTAAAGAGTCAGTAGTCAGAAGAATTAAAGAGTCAGAGAGGTTGCTGAAAGAGCCAGTGTTAGAGTTTTGAGAGATTGCTAAAGCCGAAGAATAAAAAAACCTTCTTTCATCTTCAGTCTGCCTCCGAGTTTTTCTCCCACGGCGTTGTTGCTCCAAGTCAGGAAGCAACACCTCTATTTTTCTCTAGCCACTCCTTTATTGTGAATTAGCATCCACATATCAGAGAAAACATTTGGCCTTTGTTTTTTTGGGATTGGTTTATTTCACTTAGCATTATATTGTCTAGCTCCAACCATTTGCCTGCAAATGCCATAATTTCATTCTTCTTTATGGCTGAGTAATATTCCAATGTGTGTACATACCACAATTTCTTTATCCATTCATCTGTTGAAGGGCATCTAGGTTGGTTTCATAGTTTGGTTATTGTGAATTGAGCTGCTATAAACACTGATGTGCCTGGGTCATTGTAGTATGCTGATTTTAAGTCCTTTGGGTATAAACTGAGGAGTGGGATAGCTGGGTCAAATGGTGGTTCATATCAGTATTAATATAATCTAATAGTATTTCCTATTAGTATTAATATTCAAATATTAGAATATATTTAGAACATTCTCACATTTTGGATTAAACTTTCCTGGCTAGAGTGTATTTTTTTTTTTTAAAGCATCATTAAATTTGTTAAACTTTTTTGGAGCTATGTTCACAAGTGAGATTGATCTATAGTTTTCTTTTGGGAGGTCTGTCAAATTTTGTTATCAATAGAGATTTTTTGCCTCATAAAAATAATTTACTAAATACAGCAAGGAATCTTGGATTGGATCCAAGAATTTTTTTAAAAAAGGATATTAGTGAGAAAAACTAGTGAAATCCAAATACAGTCTGTAGTTTAGGAAATAGTTTTGCAACAGTGTTAACTTAATAGTTTTGACACATGTGTTCTGGTTATACAAGATGTTACCATCAAGGGCAGGATACGAGGGAATTCTGTTATTAACTTTGAGGCTCTTCTGTAAATTCAAAATTATTCAAAAATATAAGCTCTCAAAGAAAAAGTATGTTGAAATCATTCCTTCTTTCTTTAGGATCCACAGCAGTTTAAAGAACACTAAAGGATGGCAGGCAAGGTGGTGCATGCCTGTAATCCCAGCAGCAGGAGGATCTCGAGTTCAAAGCCAGCCTCAGCAACATTGAGGTGCTAAGCAACTCATTGAGACCCTGCCTCTAAATAAAGTACAATATAGGGTTGGGGATGTGGCTGAGTGATTAAGTGCCCCTGAGTTCAATCCTTGGACAGTGTCCATATTTTGCATGGTTGATATAATTAATCTACAAAACCAGTTGATGGCTTTCCAGAAAGTAATGTTTTGATAACTTTAAAATCCTTACTAGAAAATTATTTTGCTTGTACCTTTATCTCTTATGTTTTCTATTTTTAGGGATTTATACTTTCTTACAAAATTATGTGCTTTTCACATTTTTTTGGTAGCATTAAGTAAGGTAATCATTTATTATTTTAAAATTTTCCTTGTGGCTGAGAATTTTTCCATTTCCTATTTTTCTTTCTTCTTTATGGTTTCTCCTCTTTTCTTTTTGATTTGGTTAATATTTTACTTAATAATCTAATTATTTACTGTTTATTTAAGTATTATTTAACCTACCCCTTTTCCTGGTGGGGAGAGTAAGTCTTGGACTTATTTGGCAATTATTCTATTTTTTTTCTTCTTTTCTCTTTTTTATTATCTCTCTGCATTTTCCTCAAATTTATTTTATTGCTCTCTCCTTAATTTCTTTCATTGAGTGCCTATACTAATAAGCACTTAATACTATGAGACTTCTACAGGGTGTCCCTTTGGCTGTGTCATAGTTTCTGATACATGTTTTAAAAATATTTTTATTTCATAATATTCTATTTTTTTCTATTTCATTTGGAAACTGAGGTCTGCATTAGAGAAAGTTCTAAAATTTTCAAAAACCTGTCTCTCGTAAAAATTATGCTTGCTATATTTATTTAATTTAAAAAAGCCCTTATGGATAAGTAAAAATCTCTTCTATTTATTTTTTATTTATTAATATTCTTATTTGATCATGAATATCAAAAACAGATAGAATAAAACTTTTTTTTTCCCCTTTCTGCTGTGCCTGCCCATGCTTTGTAAAACTCAGTTCCTTGGCCTTGCATATTTAATTTCACTTCTCTAGTTTACAAGGGGTAGCATTGGGTTTTCAGTTAAATAAAGACACTAGCAATTAACTCATCATTTTGAGCTCATATCATTTTCATGTTCAATGAGAATTTAGGAGGGAGGGGAAATACAATGATAGAGATACATAGTCTACAAAGGAAGAAAGAATTGTGAATTTCATATCCTAGGGAGCCAAGTACCTCCAGCTTCACCACCAACCTAGGATGCTTTTGGAGTTTTCATCAAAAATAATATTGGCCCTTTGGTACAATGCAGGAGGGTCTAGTTATATTGTTAAGCGTGGAGGGGTGGGTAGAATTTGCAGCCCCATTTTCCAGCCAATTGAGAATCTAGCCAACAATTTCGGAACAGATGTGCTTGGCCCCCTCAAGGGGCAGCACCTCTGCCAGACAGGAAATGCTTCCCATACACTTGGCCTTCATAGCGGCCAGGCTTTATCCCTTTTCTTTTAAGTGTGGCCACCATAGAGGTCAAGCGCCTCCTCTCCCTCAGTTCCCGGATCAGACACTCGTCTGTGCTTTGCCCAGTGTCTCAAAGGTAAGCTATTACTGCAAGTCATTTAGAAATGTGGCATATAAAACCCAATGTGGGTTTGATGAATATTCACACACAACTTATAAAACTGTGACTATAGCCTGAATGCCTCCTGAAGTAATAGGTTTTGACTTGTTCTCCCAAGTTGTCCCACAATGACTCAGTCTGATGAAAATGATATAATTCTCAAGGGATTCGTTCAATTCCATTGCCCATACCATTTGCCATTTTTCCACCCTGTCCCAATGTGGTGGGTCTCCTCTAGTTGTTGCACTTGGCTGATAGCTTTCCACATCTTATGTGCCAACTCTTGGGTGTGCATTCTTTCTTGAGACACATCACCAAATCAGATTACTATAGTGAGCTTCCCTTTTCCCCTGTGTATTTATTTATTTAGGTATAGGGAAAAATGACAAATGTGTTTTGTATTACATGGTATCTAAACTACAGCAGGCTGCAGTTCCATGGGGCTAAGGGATGTTTTCCATTAAGTTGCCCATCTGAGTCGCTTTCCCTCTGCTGCTAGGTGAAGGGAATGGCCTGGGTCCCCTCAATTGGTTGGCTCAAAGGACAGGATAGTGTACATTCTTTCTTATTTCTACCCTTGGACTTCCATTTTTGTTGTTTTTCTGTGTTTCTTTCCACAGCTTCTTTTCTTTTAAGGAAACACAGCCCCAAATAGATTTCAGGACAAGATGCTAGGTTCCTTATAAATTTCTTTAGTACTGGACTTCAGACTCATAGAGCAATAATAATATATTATTATGTAGTATATTATTATTAATATATTACAATAGTATATAATCATTATATTATAATTATTATACTATATTATAATAATATGTAATTATTATTAATATATAATACTATTATTATTATGAGCTAAAAAAATAAGTTATCCTGATGCTTAATAGTTTATAATAATTAAATTCAGTTCTATAGTTGTGTGTAAGTGTGCATGTGTGTGTGCTTAAGGAAGAGATAGTGGTTTGGCACTGATTGGGCAGCCATCATCTCATGAAACAATGCACTATTTTCCAATTTGAACGGCTTCCAGGTATAATCAGATTATAATCATGACAATAGTAATATTAGCTAAATTAGCTAAATATTCACACTTTGTGTGCCAAGACTCTCTTTCAAAGTGCCTTACATATGTGACGCGAAGGAGTCCAACAGCTCTGGGATAGGAATTGTCAGTCCTGTTTTACATAGGGGGGGAAACTGAGGCTCTGAGAGAGACTAATTCATGTAGGCTGAGAATGAGATAAAAGCCTAGACTTTGCAGCCCAGGATGGTCATGGTGCTATGTGGAAAATGTGAGCCTCTTTCCTATCAGCCTTTCCACAGATTCCTAAGTCTTTTCCTCCACCGGGGCAAAGTGCTATTTTTAGAGCCAGGTGAAGGGTTGGAGGATTCATAATGGAATTGAGCAATGTTTGGAGCAGAAAATACAAACGCAAATACTGCTGGGACCTGCCTACCCTTCCTCTTTCTCCAGAGCGTTCTCCTTCCCACCTGATCTACTTTTAGCAAATCAAATCGATATAATTATAGGATGGTAAGCTATTTTTTCTTGTTAAGAATGCTAATTTTTTATAACCTGCCATTCCCTATTTTGTCTCATTAAAACGGGTTTTATTTCCCATGTTTATAAAGTGGGATCTAAGTTTAAGAATGTGGCCTTATTTTTGAAACTGAAATTTCATTCCATAGACAATTTGGGTTTTCAACTGTGCAGTGTACTCCTAGGTTGTGACTTACTGAGTGAATAGTAGATCTAAGCTAAGAAACAGTGTCAGCTGTGAGTTGCTGCCAGATTTCTTGGGTGTAGGCCCTTGAGTGTGGGCTCTGGGCATCAGCATTTTACCTTAATATTAGCCTTATGACTGATGCAAGGGTTATAAAAATCTTCTATATCCATGAGACAGAACTTTGGCCAGGTACTCAACATGCCTAATCAGCAGCTCTGGAGCCTGGCTGTGTTTAGAAGCAAGTTTTTGGGCTTCTGTTTGTGAACTCCTTACTATAACTACTTCCCTCCAAAGGGCCACTATGGAAAATGATCTTTCCTAACAGAGACATTTTAGAACATGCCATCCAGATAGATTTTTTTTTTCTTTAACACACGACCAAGGAACACTGACTGCATCTTGGTAATTGCATGTGCAGTTATATGTTCAGAATAGTATTTCCTTCAGCTGAGACTCTCAGAGCACAGTGATCTAGAGCAACAGGGTAGTACAATGACCTGAAAGAGCCAAGGTGCACAGCCACCCGAGGGTCTGATAGCCTTCCCTTGACTGCTATCACTCACCTATGGGAAGGCAGCTCTGATGACCTGATGTGACAGATCTTGGTAGAGAAATCCTGCAGTGTGATTGCCTAAGTTTCCCTATAATTTGAGGTGCTGAATATGATATAAGAGGGCCATTCAATCTGGACATTCACCATGTCAGAAAATAAATGAGCTCTTTTGTTGGATGTGTCTCTGTGGTCCTGAAGTCACTGGGGTGGGTTGTTCACATGAATAGGGCTTCCATGAGGGGTCTGCACAGACAACGACCAGAGGGGTGGGTTTTGTGCACACCCAGTGTGCACACATGTCCACACACATCCTGGCATACCAGCCACACTCTACCATGTAGAGGGATAGGATTCATTTTCATTGTGTCCTCGTATGACCACTCACTGGACAGGATGAGGGACTGGCCTTGGTTTTAGAGAAAGGCAGAGATATTTATTCTTCAGCAGGGTCTGGAGAAGGGTCACCTTGGAGCTAGTGATTACTACTCTTTAGTAGCTTTGACATTGCAAACTTTATCTGATGATTCCCAAATTTAGTTTTGGGTGATAGATATTCCTCTTCAGCTACATTTCGTAATTCATTTTTTCTGGGTGTTTTTAAATTTATGTGTATAATTTCCCATGAATCACATGCCAGACACTTTTCACTGAAGAAAAATGAATCTTCAATTTACAGAGAGAAAATACGACAGAAAGAGAGGATTAAAAGAGCTTATGTTAAAATAATTGAATATACATAAGCAAAAGCCAAAAACATCCCGGACTCAAGCACCATACTTTGCTGAAAAATTAACTTTCTGCTGTCATATATATATCTAATTAAAATAAATAAATTTATTAATTAAAAAATTAACTTTAAAAATGTAAAACTATAAAACTCTTTGGGGGAAAATAGGAGAACACCTTCATGGCCTTCATTTAGGCTTTTGATGTTAAAAGCAAGACTGATAAAAAATAAACTTCAAAAATCAGATTTTATCAAAATTAAAATGTTTTAATCTACACAAAGCCCTAGTAATAAAATGAGAGCCAGAGATATAGCTCCATGGTAAAATCCTTACTTAGCATATATAAGGCCCTGTGTTTGATCACCAGCACTACCAAAAATAAATAAATAAATTTAAAAAAAAAAAGAAAGGAAAGGAAAATGTAGAGATGAGCCATACTCTGGGAAGAAAATATTTCCAATCAGCTATTAGATAAGGACTTATATCCAGAACATATAAAGAACTCCTAAAAACTCAACAATAGGAAAATAAACAACTCGATTTTTTAAAATGGTCAAAAGATTTGAAAATTGCTTCACCAAGAAGATGTAAGGTTAGCAAATAAGCACAGAAAAAGATCTTTGACATTATTCACTTAGGAAAATGCCAATTAAAACCACCAGGAGGTACTACTCCTGCCTATTAGAATGGCTAAAATAACATTACTGACAATACCAAGTGCCAGCAAGAAAGTGACCACCGGTCCTTTCATACATGCTGATGACAATGTAAAATGAATGGTACAATTACTCTGGAGAAGAGTTTGTCAGTTTCTTACAAATTTAACCACATACCTGATGACCCAATAATCCCACTCTTAGGTATTTGCTGTATAGAAATGAAAACATGTTTACACAAAACCTGCTCATGACTATTTATAGAAACAGTATTCATAACTGCCACACATTGAAATGACCCTTGTGTCTTTGGATGGGTGACTCAATGAAATATGAACAGCATACTGTGAGATACTAATCATCAAGGAAAAGGAATGAACTATTGATATGCGCAATGACGTGGATGAATTTCAAAGACATTATGAGGAATGAAGGAAACCACTACTGTATGAATGAGTGCATTTATATGACAGTCTAGAAAAGGCAAAACTTCAGGGAAGGGAAACAAACAAGTGGTTCCACAGGTTGGGGCGGGGGAAGTTTGGCACTGAAGGCATAGCAGATGGGTGTGGTTAACGGTGATGGAACTCTTCTATAACTTTTGAGGAGGAGATTACACAAATCTACATGTGTCTTAAAACTCAGAGAACTGTATACTAAATAAGTGTCCATTTTTCTATCTGTAAATTTAAATATGAATCATAAAATCAAATAAAAAATATTGCCTAACACCTATTCAGCACTTAGTACATACTAAGCCCTATTCTAAGTGTTTCAAGTCATGGGCAAAAAACACATTCATTTTGATCTCACCACAACTTAGTCTTTTCAGCTAAACTGCTATGAAGCCAAAATCCCAAGATAGCTTAATGTTATTACTAGTGACTACTCTTAAAATGAATTTACCTATTGGTGTCATCAATTGGTGATTCATCTCCTACTATGAGGAACTGAGGGCTGGCTGGAATCTGCCAAAGGCACTGAGGGGGACTCAGTCTTGCAACAGGAGGCTGAGCAGATGGTGGCCCATTCCCAGGAGTCAATCCTCCAGTTGCCCAAGAAATACTAAAATCTGATTCTTGACACTGGTGGAGATAAGATGCAAAAGGGCCACCCTGGTCACTAGAGAGTGTTCCTGGAATTGGGCTGCCTCAGGGAGTCTTGAAAATAGTCCTCCTACATGTTAGGGCTCAGAAAGATGAATGTTGCTCTGACAAAGATAAAATTAAACACATTCCACACAACACCTATGATTCTTCCTGCAAACACTCCAGGAGAAGGGCTTTATGTGGCTAGAGTCAGAAGTTGGCTTCAGAGCTTCATGGTTGCTGGCAACTCTGCCCCTACTTGGAAGAGGCCAGATGAGGTGTGTTGGGGATACCTAGACCCTCCAATCCAGAGTGCAGTAGAATGTCCAGGAAACCTGTTTGTCTGCCTCTACTCCAGGGTATTGCTGTGTGTCAGGTTGATGTTGCTAGTTGTAAACCCATTTTCTGCAAGTCTCCCCTATCTCTGTGTAGGCAGTAAGGCTCTGACAAGGTGTGTGTGGAAATCTCAGGTTAGCTCCCCAGGAAAGGGGCTGGTAGGTTCTCATGGGCAGAAAGACCAATATGTGTAGACAGAATAGAGTGAGATATATGATTGTTTTCAACATCAAATGAAATTTCAAAGAAATTCCAGAAATAACCTCGGAAAGGCAGATAAATGCTTGAAGGGTGTTAAGAGGTAGGGACTGTTTATTAAACAAAGACTGTGAAGGCAGGACAATTAAGTGGATCAGGGAGTACCCAGATGGACTTGTTTTAATTTGTTTTTCTCTGTGAAAGCACAGGGTAGATAGGATTACCAAGATCACACAGAACAGAGGTGATGTCATTATGTGATGGGAGGGCCTGTTGGTGGGGGTGGGCTCCCCAGCTCTCTGCCACACCCACAGACTCCAGCCGGTGGGTCGTGCTGCCCCCACCCACCCAGCCCACCAGACGGGTCTTTGCTGTGTGACTGTGGGTCCGCAGGATCCCTTGGGAGTCTCAATTCCCATGACTGTCAATGGGGAATAATGAGAATCAGACCTGCCCTAGCGTGAACACTCTATGAAGGAAGGCAGAGTCGCTGCACATAGCCATGAATGCAAAGGACACACCTGCAAACATACCTGCTACAGCTCCAGGTTCATTCTCATGGTGGCCCAGCACGGCAATTTGTTCATCCTAGGCAAACTGCATTTGAACTGGAAATCTGAGGCGAACATGGGCATATAACTACTCTCCTGCTGCCTGAGTTGGATTCTGCAGGTCCCTGACATCGGGGTGTGTGTGGATCCCAACACCTGGGTTTGGATTTGGGCTTCATGTTTTGGTGGTATCAGCATCAAAGTGCTGTGAGGTCCCAGTGGACTCTGTGAGCCCCCAAACAGAGGTTCCTGCGTGAACCCCTGAAGCATAGAGCTTCTTTTGGCATCCAGACAGTAATACATCCAGCAGTGTTGGTCAGTGGAGCTCATTTATCTAATCTATCAGGCTCCAACCCTGCCCAGGAGGTAGCTGGGAGCAGTGAGAGTTAGAAATGATTTCCATCCAATGTTGATGTTAAGATGATACTTAACTTGCAAGGTTAACATTTGTTACTTAATGGAAACATTGAAAACAACTAGTACTATCAAGTTTGGATGAAGACATCAGTCCTTCGTTAGGTATTTTCTTACTATTTTAAAATATAAATCTTAAAAAAAAATTACAGCTTTAGTTTTAAACACCATCTAATGATTTTCTAGCTCTCTTATTGTTCTCTCTTGCACATTTGTTTCCTTTCTTGTCTTTATTTCTGATTCCAAGCCATTTTTTTTCATGTTTTAAAATCTCTGAAAATGGGATGTGACAACAAATGATATTTCATTGCTTAACTGGCAGTATTTTTTACTTTCTTTGTGGTGCATCAAATAATGAGCAGCTTACATCTGCTTACATCTCAAATTTTGTTTAAATCAATATTCTTTAGTCTGACTTTAAAAACTTAAGGCTGAGCCATATAGTAGATGGGGTTACATTTCCTGTTTTGTGCAATCTTCCTTTGTTCTTTGAGTTAAAATTTACTCTGTTTTTATCATTTGTTTAGTTTTTATATGCCTAAACTAATTATTCTGCAAACATTCCAAAAGAAACATTTAGTTTATTTCAACTTATTTTGAGGGCAAAAACATTGGGAAAGTTATCAGTTTCATCCTCCACTCCCCATCCCCAACCCTAAGTCAGGGCCAGTGGTGAACTGGTAAATGTTTAACAACTGACTGTGTAAGTTCCCTCTAAGTATCATGACATCAAGGACATGTTGCTCACTATTTACAGTTAACAGTAAAATACAGGGAACTCTTTATTGTAACTTACATAGAGCTAACAGTTTTCCACAGAATGCTTTCACTGTTTTTGCCAAACTCTTGTATCCATAACAAATGAGTGTAATTCTTACACGGTTATTAATTGACATTTTCATTTATTTAACGAGTCAGACAAAAGTGTGAAACAGCAAGAGTTTGTTGTTTGTTTCTTAACTTTGTTTAGTTATCAGTGGTGTGAACAACTTCTCTGCTGAATCAAATATTAGTTTCTGAATACTGGAAGAATATTACCTTATTTCCTACTATTAATAACCTAATGACTTCATTAAATTATATAATTATATAAAGTTTATGCTGCATTATTAACAATGTCTTCATTGTTTTCTTAAACATAGACAATCCGTATAACAAACCAAACTTTGATTTGTAGTTTTTTTTTTTTTTCTTTTTCTGATTTCTATAGTGTAAATGCTCTCGCCTTGGCCAATATTGAGCTACCAGTATGACAGCACAGAGCATGGAGACAGCAAGAAGTATGCGGTGTACTTCCTTCATGCAAATATGGTGGCTTCTCAACCTCAGGGAATATGTTCCGGGCTGATATCGCCCAGAGGAGTCCTGAAACTGAGGATAGCACTAAACACTATATAAACTATGTTTTTTCCTATATGTGAATACCTATGATAGAGTTTAATTTATAAATTAGGCACAATAAGAGTTTACATACTTTAATAAAAGTTATTTTAATGTTAGGAATTTTTTATTTCTGGAATTTTTCATTTAGTATTTTCAGACTGTGGCTGGCTGCAGTAATTAAAACTGTGGAAAGGAAACCTTGGGTTGAAGGGGACCATTGAACAATAAATATAAATATCCTCAAGAACATAGATACTAGAAAAATGTAGCATAATAATTAGGAGAAGTGAATTTTGAATATTTATTACTTTTGTTTCTAATATACTTAATTATAAGTTTATATAATTTAATTATTAAATGGTTGAGTTAAACAACTGACTTGCAATATTCTTAGATATTGAGCAACTGGCTCCCACATCTACAACTAAGTCCCTAGCACCACTGCATGACAGAGCCCTCCCACCCAAGGCCCCGTCTTCCATGCCAATCTCCACAGAGGGTTCTCTGGGCTTCTGCACAGCTGCTGACCTCAGGCTTCTCTTTGTCACAGTCTACCAAATGCCCTTTACCTTCCTCTGTACTAGGTCCCATTTCCTGGAACTCACATCTTTCCCTTCCCTGGCTTGCTTCCTCATTTTTGTGGAACACATCTTCTTCTGGTAGCTCCTTGAGAAAAGGGAAATGGGATTTTTTTTTTTTTTTTTTTGTGCATGTGTGTGTGAGATTCTCCAGGAACATGCAGAATGAGATGTCACTTGTCCCACGTGCTAACCATTTGGTTGAGATATATTGCATCATCACAATGAGTTAGAAATCATCACTCACTCTTTCTTGTGTTTGTGATCATTGTTCAATGAACATCAAGAACCCATTCTGCTATATTTTTCTTACCCTCTTGATTTCAGTAATGAACATTCTTTTACTACTTAAAGTCTTTCATGTGGAACATTATGCTTTTCAAGTCTTTGGCTTTGATATTTTTTACCTTGCAAATTCCATCATGGAACAGCAGTCACTGGAGGTCTATCCCATTTCGTGTTCTTTCCTGCCCCTGCCTCAAATGCTCCACCCCACACTTCACTTACCAGAATTGGCCATCAGTGATAACATCTTTAAGACAATGCTCAAGTTTCACTTTGCATGTGGCTTGTGTAGTGGTTTCTAAAATGTGTTTAGGTAAGTAGAACATTATTTGTTTACCCTTTATTCCTGATTTGTGCCTGTTGTTTCTTCAAACCTGATGGTGAAGGCATGAGACTCAGTGACAGTCCAGCGACTTCTAATTATAAACTCCTATCATTCTGTCTTATGAGTAATATTTGGATGACTTTATGGGTAGAAATCTTTTTTGAAGATGAAGGGAAAGTGGCAATTAAGTTGAGGGTGGGTGGGTGAGAGAGAGAAAAAAAAAAAGCAGGAGAGAGCAGAGCACAGAGGAAGCATCAGAAGCCAATTGTTTGACATGGATATCTGAAATGAAAAGATCTACTCTCACTAGTATATTCTGAAGCCAGTTAAAGAAATTCTAATGGATTTCCAAAAATAAGAATAAAAAGAAAACAGGGAGGAAAGAAAGAAAGAAAGAAAGAATGAGAAAATGAATGAATGAATTTGTGTTTCAGAAAATTGATCCTAGTCCGTGTCTATGGTCTGTTCTCCATTTACTGGGTGAGATCAGAGGTTATGGAAGCAATGAGAAGCCTTTAAAATAAATGTCAGCCTAGGCAGAGATGCTTAGGGAATATCTCAGAAGTGTAAAAATTGCCCAGGAACTTTGTACTGTCTCCTGCACTTCTGAGGGTTGGGAAGGAAGTCAGGAAGGATGGACAAATTCTTGAAGTCATTCTCTTCTGTGTCCATGAGGCTTGTGCTTGAGTGGGGATGACCTGAGAATTGGGAGTTCTCTCATCCTTTACCCCCTATCCATCCCTTCCCATTGAACTGACCATCCACCAACATGGCACCCCCATGTGCTGTGGAATAGCTTGTTGCCTGCCTGATCCCCATTTGACCCCCATCCCCATGGGTATTTGGGCTTCCTTATCCACCCCAAGATGGTAGCACATGGATTTTGATTTTCCTGCTGTCCTTCTTGGCCTTTGGGGTTCTCCTAGCTCTGCATCCATCATTTCTGCTGCATGTCCTGTTTTAAACTATCTTCGGTCTCAGACCAGGCCCCCGTGATTGGAACTGAGCTCAGGGCAGTCTTGGGTTTGACAGCAACTGGGCATTGGTGTGAGGGTGGTTGCACTGCCACAGAGGGGAAGGTCCACATGTCCCCCCTTCCTCTGCCCCTCTGCTGCACTCCCATGCAGTTAGGGCTTGGTTGTGGGCTATGCCCCTTTCTTTCTACCACTCCAAGAGCCAATCATAGGAACCAGAGGCTGTGGGTACAACAGGGAACTCACATCAGAGGGAGCTGGGGATTCCCAGGTAGTCAGGAGTGGATAAAGCCAAAAGGTGAGGGAAGAGGGCTCAAAGCAGAAAAACTAAGCTACCCTTGGCCCCACACTATAAGTAAAAGCATGACTGGCACAGGAATGGGACAGATGGGGGGAAGGTGGGAACAGGTGCCCTGAAGGTTCGGTGATGGCAGCACCCATGATGTCTTCCAAGGGCCTAGGGGAGACACCTGGATGAATGGCCCAGGGTTGGAGCAGACAGATGGGAACCTGTCTTCCAAGAGCACTCATGATCAGGGTACCAGAGGAAGGGTTTGTTGGGAGTTAAGTCTCCTTGCTGGAATCTATTTCTGCATGCAGATTCCTCCTCCCCCAGGAGAAATCTGGCTCTTCTTTTCCTGGGCTCCAATGGCAGGTCCTGGTCTGTAAAACTAATGTGGCAATTTTCTTCATTCTATAGTATCTACAGTGGCTTGGGGAGCCATGATGTAAGCCTCTGATTTTCATATAACTGTTCACATGTGGATGTCTTAGCACCTTTCTCATGTCCACCCATTGCAACTTAATGGCTTTTCCAGGGACTTCTTATCAAGTGTTCACCCTTAGAGCAGCGTAAGTGAGGACACCTTGCTACCCGAGCATACTATCTCAGCTTCTCAGCTCCATTGGCATCATGACTGAACAATGACACCCAGCTCCACTGAGGGTCCCATGGCCCTTGTGTCCCCACACAAGTGTGAATGCACTGCCGCCTTCCTGATCAGGATGTGGCTAGCAGGGCATTCCCCCCACCAGGGTCCTGGCCAGGACAGAATAGGGAGTCCCTCCATGGCCTGGGTCACTGGCAGTCAGGAGGCCCCTTGTCTTGCCTCTGTGGCCTGAGGAGACAATCCCCAGAAGACCACAATCAGAAATCAGGACATTTCCCAGGGTGCCCAGGTTTATCTGTGGCCATCTGATTACATACTTTCTGTCATTACAAAGCTAAATTAGCCACGTTACCAGCCCTGTACTGGAATTCAATTTTCTGTTGATGGAAACTGCAGTTTTACATTAATTATAAAGGGAATTCTAGGTTGCTTATGAGAGGTTTTGCCCACAAAGAAAAGTTTGGGAACAACTTATGACCCAAAAATGAGGGGATGAGGGGGATGGTTCTTAGCAATTAGTGTTTTGAGTTGATCTGCTGTTAATCAAAAATTTTTCACCTCTTTTGAATTTGCTCTTTATCTAAAGAGAGGCAAGTGGAAAAAAATAATGGGTAGAATCAAGAAGCAACTAGAAAATTTTCCACCCACCAAAATAGTTTTTTTAAAGCCCCACCTTTCTTGTTTCATATAGAAGAGGAAAATTCCAGAGATGCAGGAAAAGCTGAAGGGATGATTAGGGATTATTGTGAATTTTAATGGTAATAAAAAAAAATTAAAAAAAGATTCCTGTCTTTTATTTTGTATGGAAGAATACTTTTATTTTACTGTCCTCTACTTTTAAGGATCTTTTCTTTTGTTCTTAAGTATTTATGTGCTATGAGATTTAGATGATATGAGATTCTATGCAGTCTCATCTAATCTAAGTCACCAACGGGAAGGAACTTCTGAGTGCCCACTATTTCCCAAGTGATTATAATTATGACTTGGTATCCACCATGGTTTTGCTCCAGTAGTCCCCTCAGAGGCCAAAATTCTGCATATATTCAAGTCCTTTTCTTATGGGTTGGATCTGGAATGTCCCCCAAAGTCTCACGTGTTAAAGGCTTGAACCCCAATGAAGCAATGTTCAGTGGTAGGGCTTTTAGGGAATGATTGGGTTATCACATCAGTAGATTTGAATGGACTACAGGGAAGAGGTGGAAGCTATACCTAGGCAGGGTATGGTTGGAGGAAGTAGGTCGTTGAGGCTGTGCCCTGGGGACTATATCATGGCCCCAGCCCCTTCCTCCACCCTCTCTCTCCATCCCTCTGCTTCCTAGCTGCCATGAGCTGACAGCTTTCCACGGCCATGCTCTTCCACTGTGATGTTTCTGCCTTGGAGCCAGCCAACCATAGACAGAAACCTCCCAGACCAAAACAAATCTTTCCTCCTCCTGGTTCTTTATGTCAGGTATTTTAGTCACAGTGATGAAAAGCTGATTAACACAGCTTTATATAAAATGGTGTTGTATTTACATAGAAATTATGCAAGCCTCATGAATACTCTGAGTTATCTCTAGATGACTTATAATACCTAGTACAATATAAATGCTGTGTGAACAGTTGTCACACTGTATTGTTTATGAAATACTGACAGGAAATAAAAAGTCTGTACATGTTCAGTACAGACACAATTTTTTTTTCAAATGTTTTCAATCCGAAGTTATTTGAATCCATGCATGCAGAACCTACAGATACAGAGGGTTGTCTGTGTTTTTGAGAATTCCTGGGGGATGATGTTTCCATACCCCAAGAAATGGGATGCTAAAGAAGTAAACCAGAATCTACTCAGGTCATCAGAAGGGATGTGTCAATGGAAAGCCATGGGCATCTCCTCAGAGGACAGGCAGATCCTGATAGATTTACTTAGTGGTAAAGAAATCTGAGATCTGCCAATGACAGGATTTAAATTCTGAAGTTTTTGGATGTCTGATGTAGGACTGTTGGAGAATTAACTTCTAAATCCAATAATAACAACAAAAGTTAGGTTATAAAAGATGACCTAGAGTTTTCTCATTGAGAAAATGTAATTATTGGAGCTTCAAATGATATTCCTGTTGATATAAATCCTTAACCACGTAGGTGTGATTTTTCTGCTCTGGGATAAAAATACAGATCAAGAAAAATGACAGTCACCTGCATTTATACTGGTATTTGGGGAGCTGAAGTTATCAGCTGCACACAGAGTTGAAATGGATGCTCTAGGACTGATTTCTTTTCTTAATTTTTTGCTTTTTTAGTCTCCGTGTTTTGAGAGATTAATGATGAGGCAATTTTATGACAGCTTTCGCGTTCAGGGGGCAGAAGTCCATGATGAGGACACTGCTGTTGAGACAAGGCCTTGACCTCCCTACCCACCTCCTCAGCACAGTGAAAGGCAGGCAACATGCACACAGGCAAGCCAAGGTGCCCTTGGCCAGTCACCATGCTTACCCATGATTGTTGAATCCAAGAAATATCCTGTGATGACTCCACAACGCTCATGGCCTTGAACCCTTAAAAGGAATCCGACCCTGGAGGCAAACACAAAACACGGCTGGTTTCCATCATATTCAAGAGGTTCCCAGGCTAGCCTTTCCCCCAGAGAGTCCTTCAAAGGTTCTCTAAAGCTAGACCAGATGGAACGGTGCTATAATTTGAATCTCAAATGTCCCCCAAAGGCCTATGTGTTGAAGACCTGGGCTTCAGCCTGTGGTGCAGTTGGGAGGTGGTGGACCTTTAGGAGATGGGGCCTAAGAGAAGTTAGGTCATTAGGGGCATTCCCTTGAAAGAGACATTGGGACTCTGGCCTCTCCTCTCTCTCTTTTGCTTCCTGCCACCATGAAATGAGCAGCCTCCTCTGCCATGCGCTCCTGCCACAATATACTGTGTTTCCATAGGTTCAAAACAGCAGGATCAAGCCATGTGGACTCAAATGTCTGAAACCATGAACCAAAATCAAAATAAACCTTTTCCTTTATTAAGCTGATTTTCTCAGGCATTTTGTCATGGTGACAGCTGACAATGTTCCCATGGGCAATTAAAGACATTCTTGAAACAAGTTAGAGCACAGAAAATCTCAGCCCACCAAATAATGTATTTATATGATGTAAAAGTAAATAAGTGGAAATTATAGAACTGAAAAATATATTAACCAAAAATAAAAACTCACTGAATATACTTAATTACGAAGAAGAGCTAAAAAAAAAAAAAAAAAAGGAGAGAATCTTATCCTATTTGAACAACAGAGAGGAAATAGACTGAGAAAAAAAAAAAAAAGGACAGAGTCTCTGGGACCTTTGGGTCAATAATAAAAGATCTAATATTCATGTCATCAGAGTTCCCAGAGGCAACAAGAAAGAGTGGGGTGAATATTTGAAGAAATAATGGAGAAATTTCCCCTAATCTTGCAAAATAAATAAATAAATAAATCCATAGACTAAAAAAGCTGAGTGAGTCCCAAACAGGATAAACTAAGAAAAAAAAAAATCCATGCTCAGACTCATCATAATTAAACCTCAGAAAAAAAGCACCTAGAGAGAAGTAACACTGTATGTTAGGGGAAGATTATTCTAATGACAGTGGATTTCTTACCAGAAATCATGGAATCCAGAAAGAACAGATACATGTTTAAAGCTCTAGATGGGGAGGACCGTCAACCCAGAATTCTGCATCCCGCAAAAATACCCTTCAGGAATTGAGAGAAAGATAAAGCCATGCTCAGAGAGAGAAAAACTAGAAGAAATTATATGAGCAGACTTACTTTAGAACAATGACTAAAGGAACTTTTTAAACAGAAAGAAAATGTCATAGGAAATTTGGGACACCAGGAAGAGGAAATAACTGTAAAACGGGTGAAAATAGAGTTAAAATGCACTATTCTTTTCCTTTGTTCTTTTAAATTAAGTTTGATGGTTGAAGCAAAAATCACAACGTCATTTGATGCTCAATGTATGTAGAAGAAATATTTAAGGCAATTATAAAGGATGAGGAGAGGCTAATGACACTCTAATGAAGATAAGAGTTCTACATTTCACTTGAAGCAGTAAAATATTGACACCTGTAGACTATGACAAATCAAGTATGCATATTTTAACATCTAAAGCAACCACTAAGAAAGTATACCAAGAAATATGCTTAACACTTTCAGATGAATAAAAATGGAACTCTGTAACATGTTTATGTTACAAGCAAACAAGAAAGCGAAAACAGAAATAAGAAACAAAGGGTACAAAAAAACACCAATAAGCTGCAAACTGAAGTTCTCACGTGTCAAAAATTACATTAAATGTAAATTATCTCAATACACCAGAGACTGACAGTAAAGTTCATGACCCAACTATATGTTGTCTACAAGAAACTTACTACAAAGATAATGTCACAGGTGGTTGGAAAGCAAAAGGAGAGATAGCAAGATAGCAGTGGCCTAGGAAGGCAGGGGATAAACTGAGGTCAGATGCCAAATCAACAAATCAGAGATGTCATCAAGTTCAGAATCAAAGGGGTAATTCTGAGTGCCCATTATAAAATGGGTGTCTAACAAACATTTCCTCAGTGATCACCATTGCTCATTCAAGTTTATGCTATTATTGTATTCCATTGACAAAGAAACTGTCACTCCAATTCTTGAGCCAAGATTTGCTTGAGACCAGGGAGCTAGTAAATAAGGGCACAGAGCCATCTTTTAAGCACAGGTATATATATATATATTTTTTTCCTATTCCAGGCAGGGCAAGTGGATGAAGTAAGGGGAACTGTAGGCTGGAACAGTGGTTCTGGCAAGGCTGGAAGATTTCTAGGTCGGCTACATCCTGGATTCCTGAGTCAGCTCTGACTGTACCTTTTGTCTCCCCTGTCCCAATGTCCCCATTCATGAGCAATCTCAAATATTTTATGGTTCCTTCTTTTTGTTTAAAAATTTTACATGGTAATGATATTGTGCTTATATCTTTTAGAAACAATTCTAACTTTTTGGATACACTTATTTCAAAATCTGCTTGCAGAATGTATGATGTCTGGAGTTTGCTTTGTGTGGGGGGTGGTATTTTGAGGTATAAATGAAACAAGATTATCTATGACTTAGTACTTGTGGAAGCTGATGATTGGAACATGTGGGTCCTTTCATCCAGTCTCTCTATTTTTGTGTATATTTGAAATTTTCCGTAACAAAATGTATTTTTTTTAAAAGTGGCCCTTTCCAAAGATAACCTTGAAACTAAATAGAAGTCATGTGGGACACTGGGCCAGGTTCCCACATGGGTAGGTGGGGTAGGGTGTGATGGATGTTGTTGATGAGCTGACTAGGTGTGCGTGAGGTTTTGGTGTTGTTGGGCATGAACTAGCAGAAATTTTCCTATTCTCTATTGCAAGGATTGTCCACTAAACCTAGGATACCTGGAATTCTAGGCCCAAGCAGAGCTGTGCCTGCAGAGGAATTTCCTGTAAGAGACCATTTTCTTTCTTTTTCCTTTTTTCTTTTATTTGTTCTGATTAGTTACATATGACAGTAGAATGTATTTTGACACATCACACATAAATGAAGTATAATTTCTCTTTCTTCTGATTGTACATGGTGTAGAGTTACGCCAGTCATGTAATCATATATGCACATAGTTTAACAATGTCTGATTCATTCTACATCCTTCCTACCCCATTCCCCCTCCCCTCTCCTCATTCCCCTCTGCCTAATCCAAAGTACCTCTATTCTTCCCCAGCAAAACCCCCCTCCCTTACTGTGAATTAGCATCTGCATATCAGAGAAAACATTCAGCCTTAGGTTCTTTGGGATTGGCTTATTTCATTTAGCACAATATTCTCCAGTTCCATCCATTTACTGGCAAATGAGAGACCATTTTCTTTCAGGAACTGGTGATCCAAGATGGGCACCCTAAACCAAGTGGACATCAAGAGGGTGAGACGGAAACCTGGTCCATGCTGGGCTGCATCCTTTTCAAGTTCTGTCCTCCATCTGCCCCTCTCTGAATCCACCTGGTACTGATAGTGGCGCACTTTATCTTTTCACATTCTACTCTTGTTCTACAATTTTTTCCCCAAAAGATTTGCTGCAATGATCCCTCTCAGCTGCTTTCATGAAAGTACTCTGCCTCTGAGTTCTTAAAAATGATTTCTGAGATACTTTCTCATCAAAAAATAAAAATGTAAACTTCTAATTACTGACATAAAGAGTGTTGAGTTTTTACCACAATTCTTCCTCATATACTCTTCCTCCAAATTTACTGACCCCATTTGCTTTTCATTAAAGTAAAAACATAAATCCCTGGTTTATTAATTGATGTCTGGTTCTAATATTTCTATCTGGCACAGGATCGTCTGTGCTGATGTGATAGCTGCCAGGAAGCAGGAATCAGACGGGGTTTCTTAGTTCTGTGCAGGAACTCTGGGAAGGCATGCTGTCAGGCACCTGACTGATACTTCAGGAAAGGAGAGCCTCTTTGTCAAAGCAGGGGGAAAATGGTGCTGTGTGGGGTTTGCTCTTACCTGTCCCCCTCTCTTAGGCTTGCAATGCAAGGGGGCTACTCAATAGGATGCCTAAAGTTCAGCTGCTTTCTTCCTCCATGTTGAACTTCTGGACTCATCTTCTGAGGGCTCTCCTCCAGTATGGAACCCTGAGCCACTAGAGTGGTGATGGCCTTAGGGGTTATTCCATCTTGGTTCACATTTGCATTTCAATACCTTGGCAAATACCGTAGGCATTTGGGGCACCTCTGGAAGCCATCCAAGGAGATATTTTAGAGTATGGGTGACTTTCAGAGGCTTCCCATCCATCCAGTAGGAGCTGGCAATGTGTTCAAGTTACAAAACCCTCACTATACTGTGACAAAGGAAAACATTGGCAAGCCATCTCTGACAAGTTGATGAAGTCTTCATGGGTAAGATGCTCATTCACATGCAGGGAATACAGGACTCTCCTTGGAAGGACTGAGTGAACACCATCGAGGACACAACTGGATTTCCCCATGGGTGTTGGCATGGATGGGGACCTTTCTCCTCAGTTCCACAATTTAGGATGGATTTCACTATGGGTTCTGTTAGAGGAAATATACAGTTGGGAAGAAAACAGGAAGAAGGCTTCCAGTTCCAT
Organism: Tamias sibiricus; assembly: GCA_025594165.1. Lineage (NCBI taxonomy): Eukaryota > Metazoa > Chordata > Mammalia > Rodentia > Sciuridae > Tamias > Tamias sibiricus. The sequence goes on from CM046659.1 coordinate 140,602,797, forward strand.
TATTCTGGCTCCTTCCTAAGTACACATTGGGATTGTTGATTGAGCTATGCAATATCAGAATAAACTTGTTCAGAAAGGTAAAAATTCTTATTCTGAACGGTGTGGGTCAAATATCTCCTTCAGGGCAGTCACGGATACTGGGAGGATCCCTCCCTCTTTTCCTCTCCACGTTTGGTCTCCTGACATCAGTTAAGGTTTTTACTGGCCTAGAGGCCCTGGCCTTAGGCCCAGAAAGCATCATTGTGGACAGCACAGACCCAAGGCTGATGGCCCAGATAATTGGACAATCTGGGCCCAAATGCCAGTTTCCAAAACCAGAGAGATTTCTGTGTAGCTTGACCTATCATTTAAGCCAGACAGAAAAGCTTTGACATTTCTTCCCCACTGCCTCTTTTTAAACAATGTACGATGCTGCCCCACATCTAATTATACTCAAGAAATGTGACGACTATAATTTTAGGCATCAAATGCCCACAAAAACTTTCATAAATCTCATGGACTCTATTCATCAATAAATGGTGTACAATCAAGCATTTTAAATGAAGTTTTCCCTATTAAAAAAAATCTCTAGCCCACTGGCAAAAAGTTTCTTAATACAGACTGACTTTTAGAGATTTCAAACATGGGAATAGGTTGATGGATACGTGTATCTCTTAATGCCTTAACTCATATACAATAATTCAAATTTATGATACACAATTTTATGAGTTTTCACATTTGCTCTGATTCTTATAACCACCGTCACAGACAGGATTTGTAGCAACTACAACATCCCCAAGCAGTCCCTTGTGTTGCCCTTTTGTAATCAAATCCTCCTTCTACCTTTAACCCTAGGCAACCACTTATCTGCCCTTTATCACTAGAGTTTTCTTTTTCCAAAATCTCAAATGGAATTCTACAATAGGTAACTTTTTGAGAATAGCTTATTCCACTCACCATAATGTCTTTGAAATACATTCGTCTTTCTGTGTATCAAGAGTTTGTTCGATTTCACTGCTTTCTCCCAATCTTTCCCAAGAGATGGATAGCCTTTTACCAAGTAACTGTGCGTTGGGTTTAAAAAAAAAAAAAAAAAAAACAATCAGAACTTCTGTGGATCAATAAAAACTGCCTCTAAATTAATACCACTAATTCCTGGAGACCCCAAATGTCCCTTTCACCCATCACAGTAGGGGATTATGAAGATCAGGTGATCAATGGAGTTTCAGCTCAGCTCAGTAATCGTGGACCCAGTGAATCCCCGAACCCATCCTCTGGTTACTCAGTTCCAGAATGCATATTGACAACTGGCAGAATCCCTATGTTGACTTCCTAATCTGTGGAATCACGGATTACATGGTACTAATGGTCAAATGACAGTCATTAGAACTTTCTCTACCTGAACAAATAGTAAATCAAAACATTTGCGAGATCAGTGCCATCATCAAGGTCTTGAAAGATGGAGGGCTGGTGATTGTCACCCCTTCCCTGTCCAAATCCAACCAAAATCCAGAGGTCTCTTAACTCAAGAGAAATTCCCAGAAGTCTGGTGGGCTAGGTATGTTGAGATATCCCTTCAAAGGTAAAGGATAAATTGTTGCATCTGTCCCTTGTACAACCCAAAACCAGACACAAGGCCTACTAGACCTCTTCAGATATTAAAGGCACACCATATTCCTCATTTGGGTGTGTTATTCTGACTCACTGTGACAGTTAATTTTATGTGTCAACTTGGAAGATGCTTTTGTACAAGATTAACATTTAAATCAATAAATTTTTTGATTTAGGTAAAAGAGATTGGCCTTCAGAATGTGAAGGTGCTTCATTCAGTTAGCTGAAGGGTTCAATAGAACAAAAGATTGGTCTCCTGAGCAACAGAAAATTCTCCATCTAAACTTACCTACACTGCTGGCTCTCCTGGGTCTCAAGCTTGTGGGCCCACACTGTAGACTTGGACTCCCCAGCCTCCATCTTTGATAACTGGGGACTCAATCCCCCCCTCTTTCCCTCCCTCCTCCTCTTTCTGTTTCAGTTAATTCTGCTTCTCTGGAGAACCTTGACTGATACAGTCTGTTAATGTGCTAAATTACATTCTTTGTTTTTCAAGTGTTGATTCTTCTTTATCTCAGGAAACACTCCATTATTGCTATGTGCAATTTGCTACTATTTTGGTGGAGGTGGGGATTTTGGGGTCTGTATTCATGGGGGTATTAATCTGTGGCTTTCTTTTCTTGTACTTGCCTTCGTCTGGTTTTGATATGGGAGTCACATTGCCCTTCTAAATTGAATTGGGTAGTGTTCCTTCCTATCCTTTTCCTGAAGGAGTTTTGAAGAATTGCTGTTATTTTTCCTTTTAATGTTTGGCCAAATTCACCAGTGGAACCATCTAGACTTGGAGTTTCCCATTTTAGAAGTTTTTTTTTTAAAAAAACTACAAATTAAAATTTTAAAATATGGATAGGACTATTTATATAGTCTATTTCTTCTTGATTAAATTTTGATAGCCTGTGGTTTTAAAGAAATTGGCCCATTTTTAAAATTTCTCTCTCCATATTTGTCTGCTTTTACTTTAAGATTTTAAGCCCTATCGTTAGGAACATGTGTATTTAAAATTAGTATGTCTTCTTTAAATACATAATTTTTCCTGTTTAAAATAATTTAAATATGGGATAAAGTGACATTCAATGAAAGAAGGAGGTACAAAGGTTTATTCCTTTAAAAAAAAAACAACTTTGTGTTGTGTACTCTCAGTCTCTTCCTTTTTCAAAGTTAAGAGCCTCGAAATCATGTTACATTATAGGCTGTTGTGAATAAATTTTGATTAAATGTTTTTTTTTTCTTTTTCTGAATCTCCCTTTGTTATATTGGCTAACCATAGGTCCTCATTTTGGTTGATGCAATTCCTAAAAATTAAGGATGAGGTTTTTTTTCCCTTTAGGCCCCAAAGCTCCAGCCAAAAGTAGTCAGTTGTCTCTCTTCCTATCCCCCTCCTCGGTATAACTTCATGTGTGTTTATTTCTAAAAGATACCATCTCCCATAAAAGAACTAAACACTATCAAGACTTAAAACTAACTCCAGAAGTTCTGCTTGTACCTTTCACCTTCCTGACAGTATTTTGAGGCAAGCATTGGATGTGTATTTTCAGAGTCTCCCAAGGTGAGCAAGTGAACTGTGTTAGCTGTGACAAGGATTGAGGCAGGGTTGTTCCTGCCTCAGGCTCTGGAGAGTAAAATTTAGAAAAGCAGTAAAGACAAGCTCTTTTCAGAAGAATTTTTCTGAGCATTATTGGAATCTGGCTTGAAAAACAACACGCTTCACATTTTAAATTCACTGAAGGTAGTTACTTCAGGAAGGTGCTGCCTTGGGTAAGAAGACCTGAGGCCTAAGGAATGGGCGCTGGAGCAATTCCCTCCTGCTCTGGTCTACTGGGCCTTCTCCAGTTTTTCAGCCTCAACAGCTGGAGGCTCAGAGCTGTCATCCACATCTCCCTACACATTGGACATCTGCTTCAAGAACCACTCCAATTAAAAGGGAAGAAAACTCCCTGGAGGCTGTTTACCAAGTCCCCCATGGACCATGAAGTGAACATTTGATACCTGGCCAGGGGAGGGATAAACTCACTTTAGCTCATAGTTCCATGTTTAACAGGTCCCTGTGTGTTTATTCATAGTGTTCCTGGTTGGTTGGATTTGAGTTAGGTAATTGACAGGAAATAATGCCTTCCAGCCTGATATCCCAAGTTCATCCTGAGCTCAAGGATGGAAACTTGGACTATGCTTTCCAGGTTGGTTTACCAGCTCTATAAATAAACATAGTGTCTTTATTCATTGCCTCCAAATAGCTAGAGCCTGACTTGGTGTTCTTAATAAGTATCCAATGCGGCAGAAGTGGCCCTCTTGCCCTGTAGGCTCCCAGTGACCTCTGGGTGCCTTTGGCTATTGGTGACCCAGGGTGGACAAACACATCCCCTAGCCCCATTATTAAGGTCACAGGAAGCTACCGTTCAAAGATCCTTAAGCACATGTAATTAGCCTGAGGAAGGTCTCAGCACATATTCTTAAGATCTGCTTTAGGAATAGCTGGGGAAGAAATGGCCCCAAATGGCTTAATAAGACTTAAGGATTAGAACCACCTAAGGAAGTCAATGGGCTTTTCGCGTGGGAGGAAGAGTGAGCGAGAGTGTCCAAGGCCTTGAGAGGTTGAAACCCTCTTGCTTCAGAGCTTCCTGGGGGTGTCAGGAGCTTCCAATCCCTCTGTGGAGCGAGAGCCAGCAGACTGTCCCCAGGATTTGTGCTAGGGCCATTGTATTGCCTGAGCCACATCTACTGACATGGTCTACAGGCCCAGCCTAAGCAGGGCTGTGAATGGCCTATTCTAACCCTGAAATCAAAATTAATTCCATTGTGTCATTCTGTCTTATGTTCTTGTGGTTTGTTTCCAGATGCAAGTTAGGATTCAGAGAATGTCCTGGGTGACTGAAATCCTTTTGATCTCTTGCTGCCAGCCTCAGGCAAAATGGCCACTGGCCTTCATCATAATTGAATGGCAGTGCCACAGAGGGGAAGGTGCCAAGGCTTACTGCACCTGCCCAGCTGTACTTTTTAAAGAAACCTTTCCATTCAGCTCAAAGCATGCTTACCGTGAATTGGCTTTCTGTTCATTGGTAGCTGTATACATGGTATTGACTTCAAAGACTAGGTTTTTTTTTCCTTTATTTTGTTTTGTTTTCTATTTAGTTGTTATTAAATCTGTGGCATTGCTTGTTTTGCCTTATTTGGGCATCCTGGGAAATGCTGCAATCTATTTGTAGGGATAAACACAAAAACAAACCCAGGCAGGAGACATTCAAGGACACCTGAGACTGTTTAGCTTGTGCCTGTGACTAAGGGGAAGTGGGTTCTAACCTGGTTGCCTTTGATGTGTGATGGAAAGGAGCCCTGGGCAGCAGGGCCAGTCACGCAAGGACATCTCTCTAGGCCCAGGCCATCCCCTCTAACAGAGCCCAGGACACAGTAACACTGGGAAAGGCAACTGGGATTCCTGCTCCGTGTCTGGTATTGTCCTGGGCAGGCTGCTAAGGGGCTACCAGGTGGGGACAGTGGTTGATTGTTTGGCTGAAAACAAGCCTGTGGGATTGTGTGTCATGGGGAAGGGATTGGCGTCTGATCTCCCTCCACGGTGACCCGGGACACCTGGAACCCTGTCAGAGACCTGCTACCAAGTTTCCATCTGAATGGCCTGACCATGTTTACATCCCTGTACCCCGGGGTGAGCACCCGCAAGGCCTGACTGCCTGTAAACAGAGAGGGCTAAGGCTCCTGTTAGTAGACCCCATGATGCCTATACACAATAGACATTCAATACCACACAAGGGGGTTGGGGACACACACGTACGGGCGCGCGCACACACACACACACACCTGGGCCATTCTCACAGGTACAAAACCACTTCCCTAGAGGAGGCTTTTGGTATCAGCCAGTAGTAATCATACAAAGATAATGATAGTTCAAAATAACCAGAAGGGTGTGAAGGTTCCCAACACATAGAAATGATAAATGTTTGAGGACACGAAGATGCTGATCTCCCTGCTTTGGTCATTACACATTGTATACATATTTGAATTACCGTAGTGTACCCCATAATTATATATAAGTATAATGCATCAGTTAATTAATTCTTACTTACTGTTATTATTTTTGCAGTGCTAGAGATCAAAACCTGGGCCTCACACATGGTAGGAAATTGCTCTATCACTGAGCTAGTCTCCCAGGCTAAAAATTTTTTTAAAAAAGAAAGAAAAGAAAATCCAAAGGTGACTGGGTTTCTTGTTAAAGAGCACATAGCTCATTCCATATCACCAACACTTTCTGTAGGTCTGAAGCAATCCAGCTCTAAAGGCTGGAAATATTCTGTTTGCTGAGAATATTCTGGAGATTTTCAGCAGTCATTACAGCTCAAGGAATGTCTGAAATGCACGAATGGAGCTGAAAACACTCAGCATCGCGGATAGCAATTATGTCCTCTGTATCCCCAGGAGTTTTGGTTTGGGGGCGTCATCTAAGGATTCTAGCAACACTCAACCCCTACCCCCACCCCCGCCTCCTTGGGACCACAGTTGACGTTGCCAAATTAACTCTGAATCCTAACAGATGCTTGGGTTTTATAGCTGTTGTTCCTGGACCCCGGACAGCCACTGGCTCTTTTTTATTTTGCTCCACAAATCCCAGGTTTTGATCTGCAGAACGATTCAGTTCGCTTAACTCTCAGTTCACTTGGCACTGCGTGCACTCCTCCAGGCTGGGTCTCTCTCCCCGGCCCACCCAGGCCTGCCCCAGCTAGCCAGATGGATGGAAAGGAGCCCAGGCCCATGCCTCGACCACAGCCAAAGCCCAGAGTTTCCTCCTTGCCTCCTGCCAGGTTCCTGAGTTGCTCCTCTGCCTCTTCCTATTGACTCTGCCTTCAGGCATAATAACTGAAATGGTCATTCTGACTTCTGACCTTGGAGCAAGCACTCAGACTCACTCCCTTGCTTTACTTTCTTTAGCTGCATTGGATCACATACCTTCCCTTTGTCTCCCGCCACAATCTACCGGCTTCAATTTGGTTTTTTTCGGACACTTCCAGTATGGTCGATTCTTCTTGTGAGCATGAAGTCCACATATTTCCTCAGATCTTGAACTCTGTTTGCATTCAGAAAGAAAACTACAAGTGAAGGAACAAGCAGGACTAGTTAGAGCCTTAGATCTTCAGGAATCCTAGTTATACAGGTCCCATCTCTGTTATAGTAAAGCTACTAAGTGTTCTTCCATAGACACTGAAAACATTTACACCATTTCCATGACAGCTGGGTGGCAATGTACACGTTGATATGCTATTAACGTTGGCAGACATTGGATGCCACATAGTGGTTTCCGTTGTTGACATTCTACTCTTGTTTTAAAGCCCAAACTCCAACCTTGTTCACGAGTGGCACTAGCTGATGAGTTCCCTGAAGGCAGTGGAGGTAGCTTTTGGTTTTCTCTTCTCCAAGGCATATAACACCACTCACTCAGCTCTTTGGATCCTGCTTCCCTACTCACCCTTGGAGTCTGTGCTTTCTACCTGCTGATCCTGAACTGCGGATGGTCATAGTACTCAAGGGAAACATACGTGGGAAAGTAAAGAGGAAGTAAGCAGAAACTCTCCCTAGTCCTGGGCCAGGGATACAAACTCACCCACCATCTTCCTGCTTCCCTCTTCCTCTCCTCCACCCCTGCTTTATAGTCCAGCCCACCCAGTTCTCCAGAAACTTACCCAGACATAAAACTTCCCCTCCTATTAGCTCACCCTCTGCCATTCAGGTAGATTCTTCCCATGGGCTTTTTTTTTTTTTTTTTTTTTTGCACTCAGTTCTCTTTCTCTTCCTCAAACACAAATAATTGCAAGAGTGTAATCATGTGGATATCCCATACCTCACTCATATTCTACAAAATATTGTAAATATAAAATATGTTTATTTGGATTTTTGAGATTGGCTAACTTCATTTAGCATTATATTCTCCAATTTCACCCATTTACCTGTGAATGCCATTATTTTATTCTTTTTTATTGCTGAGTAATATTCCATTGTGTACATATACCACATTTTCTTTATCTACTCATCTACTGAGGGGCAAATGCTGAATGTTTTCTCTGATATAAGGAGACTGATTCACAGTGGGGTTGGGATGGGGAGCATAGGAGGATTAGAGGAACACTAGAAAGGTCAATGGGGAGGGACTGGTAGGGAGGGGGCAAGGGGGTAAAAAGGAAAAAAAAGATGGTAGAATGAGATGGATATCATTACCCTAAGTACAGGTATGAAGACATGAATGGTATGAACATACTTTGCATACAACCAGAGATATGTAAAAATGTGCTCTATATGTGTATTATGAATTATAATGCATTCTACTGTCATATATAACAACTTAGAATAAAAAATGTTTATTTGGTTAAAAAAATAAATAAACCCTCAAGAACCAAAAACTCCCTGGTTCTCATATTCTCTTCCAGTGCCCACCCTTTTCCTTAACAAAATTCATCTGGAATTTGCCTTTTTGTTTCTGAACTTTTTTCCCCAGGCACTGTGATCCTGCCTTTCTCCAATATGATGTTCTGACAAATGCCCAAGCCTGTTTCTGGGCTCTCTATCATATTCTATCAGTTTGCTAGTTCTCCGTAGCACCACACTATTTTTATTACTTTGACTTTGTAAAGTGGCTTCGTGTCTGGTAAGGGTGAGGGTGTTTTTCCATGTGCTATTCAAATTCTTTTTTATTGTTTCACATAAGCTTTAGCACCAGTTTCCCAAGATGAACCAAAGAACCAAATTATTTTCATTAGCATTGTACTTAATTTACTGATTTATTTTAGAGGAAATGAGTAGACATTTATAACGTGGAGTTTTTCTATGCATGACCAGTGAATAGCTAATGAAGAGTGAATATCTATTTCTCTCTCTGGAGATTGAACTCAGGGATTCAGGAATGCTAAGCAAGTATTCTACCACCGAGCTACACCCGCAGTCCTGTTTTTCTGTTATGTCTTTCAGTGTGCTATAATTATCTCCTTAAAGTTTGCACATTTTTGTTAGGTTTATTTCTGGATGTTATCTGTGTACATGTATTTTTCCCAATGGTGACATTGTTAAGTATTAAACTTCTAGGTTCTTACTGCACATTTAAAGAAGCATTATTGATATTTATTACTTTATTTTATACACACAAAACTTTCTTCACTACCTTACTAATTCTGTTATTTTTGTCTTTATTTTTGTTATATTCTGTTATTATTGTCTTTATTTTTCAATGAGGATGACAAATATTGTCTTTCTTTCTAATTCTCATTCTTGTCTTATTTTATTGCTTAGAAACACCAATATTCTACTAAATAATAGGGATAATAGGCATTTTTATTATTAAATATGTTGTTTCATTACTAGATAAATTATCTTCAATGGGTAGTTTAATAAGTACCAGTTATTATTTTAGTGACATTTCCTTCTGTGGTTACATGCTGTAGTTTTCTTGTCAATGGGCTTTAAATTTTATTGACAGCTTTCTCTATGTCTTTTGAGAGAACCATGGGGTTTGTCTCCTTTACACACATACTGTGTTCTAATCTCAAAACCATTTTGGCACTCCTGGTGTAAACCTATTGGTCATGACAAAATATTATTATTTTAGGACACTCATGGATTAGAATTGCCACTATTTCCTGTAGAATTTTTGCATCTATATTCACAAGTTAAATTGGCATGTAATTCTCCTTTCTTATGGAGACTATTTTATCTTTGTTTTAATTCAGAGTATATTTGTCTCAAAAATATATAATTTATGATCCTGTAAGTATTATTCATAATGATTTCTGGCTTTTTTTTGGTCATCTTTTGCTTTTAATGCCCAGGGCGTTTATGCATGAGAGACAAGCACTTTAATACTGAGCTATGTCCCCAGTACATGATTTCTTTTAAATTGAAAATTATGGTTTTTAGTTTTCAAATATGGAATATTTTTAGATGACTATATTTTTGTTGATTTCTAATTTTATTGTATCATGAAGAGGGAATGTAGTCTGTATGATGTTGGTTATTTGGAATTTGTCGGGACTTTGTTGCCAAATGTGTGACCAGCTTTCATAACTGTCCTATGTGCTTTTTGTTTGTTGGGTACAAAGTTATCTCAGATTTGTGACTTTGTGATTGTATTATTAAATCTTCTCCATGCTTCCTTATTTTTTATCTAATCGGTGCTTTGGTTTCTGAGGTTGGCTAACACTCAATGTAATGTGCCTTCGTTGATGATCCTTTTTTTTTTAAAAAATTTATAGTAGTATGTATTACAGTTCATACTATACATATAGAGCATCTTTTTACACAAAACAGTTTGTATACAAAGTGTATTCGCAGCGTTCAAGTCTTCAATCATGCATTTAGAATAATGATATCCATCTTAATCAACCACTTTTTTCCCCCTTCCCCCCTTACTCCCTCCCTTCCCCTCCCTTCCCTTTGACCATTATAGTGTTCCTCTAATCCTCCTATGTACCCCGGCCCAACAGTACTGTGAACCGGCTTCCTTATATGAGAGGAAACATTCGGTATTTGGATTTTTGAGATTGAATGATTTCTCTTAGCATTATATTCTCCAACTTCATCCATTTACCTGCAAATGTCATTATTTTATTCTCTTTTATTGCTGAGTAAAATTCCATTGTGTATATATACTACATTTTCTTTATCCATTCATCTACCGAGGGACATCTAGGTTGGTTCCATAACCTAGCTATTGTGAATTGTACTGCTATAAACATTGAAGTAGCTGTGTCACTGTAATATGCTGTTTATAGAAACATACTGTTCACTTCATCAGTATTAAATATATCTTTCTGTCTCTCTTAATTTTGTTTGTAATTTTATTTTGTGTGACATTAGTATTTCTTATTCCAGTTTTTCTTTTGTTCATTTTACTCAATTTTTATTAGCCTGTTTGTCTTTCCTTTGTTAAATTGGATGATTACTTTAAGCATCTTGGGTTTAAAATTGGATACTTCGTGAAAACTTTGTCCCACTCTGTGGCTCTTACCTTTTGATTAGCAGATTTAAATTTTGATGAAGTTTAATTTATCAGGTTTTCCTTTTGTTACTATTGACCTTTGTTTTATTTTTCTCTAAAAATTTCAAAGTCTATTTTCAAATTGATTTTTATGTATGGAATAAGTTAAAGATTAATTTTTTCCATTATACATATTGTGAACAAAATTCATCAGAAAAGAATTCAAGTAAAAGGGAAGGTTTCCATAAAATAGAAAAGGAGAGAACTCTTCCAAGCTCATTCTATGAAGCTAGTATCACCCTGATATCAAAACCAGACAAAGACACATCAAGGAAAGAAAACTTCAGACCAATATCCCTAATGAATATAGAAGCAAAAATTTTTAACAAAACACTGGCAAATTGAATGCAAAAACATATTAAAAAGATAGTGCACCAAAAAAAAAAAAAAAAAAAAAGATAGTGCACCATGATCAAGTGGGGTTCATCCCAGGGATACAAGATTGGTTCAACATACAGAAATCAATCAATGTAATACATCACGTAAATATAAATAAAGACAAGAACCAGATGATTATCTCAATAGACGTAGAAAAACTATTTGACAAAATATAGCATCAATTAATGTATAGAACACTGGAAAATTAGGGATAGAAGGAACATACCTCAATATTGTAAAAGCTATATATGACAAACCCAAGGCTAATATCATTCTAAATAGAGAAAAACTGAAAACATTCCCTCTAAAAATAGGAATAAGACAAGGATACCCACTTTCACTGCTACTATTCAACATAGTCCTTGAAACTCTAGCCAGACCAATTAGGCAAAAGAAAGAAGTTAAAGGATACAAATAGGAAAAGAAGAGCTCAAACTATCTCTGTTTGCCAATGACAATGATTTTATATTTAGAAGACCCAAAAATCTCCACCAGTAAATTTCTTGATCTCATAAATGAATTCAGCAAAGTAGCAGGATAAAAAATTAACAATAATCAATCAACTGCATTCTCATACTCCAATGACGAAATCAGCTGAAAGAGAAATTAGGAAAACTATCCCATTCATAGTCTCCAAAAATATAAAATACTTAGGAATTAATCTAACAAATGAGGTGAAGGATCTCTACAGCGAAAACTACAGAACACTAAAGAAAGAAATTGAGAAAGACCTTAGAAGGTGAAAGGACCTCCCATGTTCTAGGAGATGCAGAATTAATATTGTCAAAATGACCAACTACCAAAAGTCCTATACACATTCAATACAATTCCCATCAAAATTCCAATGACATTCTTCGTTGAAATAGCAAAAGCAGTCATGAAATTCCAAATAAGAGGCCCAGAATAGCTAAAGCAATTCTTAGCGAGAAAAGCTAAGCAGGAGACATCACAATACCAGATGTCAAATTATACTACAGAGTACTACAGAGCTATAGTAACAAAAACAATATGGTATTGGCACCAAAACAAGCAAGAAGACCAATGTAACAGAATATAAGACACAGAGACAAACCCACATAAATACAGTTACCTCATACTACACAAAGGTACCAGTGAAAAGAGCCTCCTCAACAAATGGCAGAAAATAGAAATCCATGTATAATAGAATGAAAGTAAATCCCTACCTCTCACCCTGCACAAAAATCAACACTAAGTGGATCAAAACCTAGGAATTAGAGCAGAAACCCCCACACCTATTGGAAGAAAAAATTGGCCCAACACTTCAACATGGGTACAGGAACTGCCTTAAAGAACAAGAAATAAGCCGGGCGTGGTGGCGCACGCCTGTAATCCCAGCACTTGGGAGGCTGAGGCAGGAGGATCGCGAGTTCAAAGCCAGCCTCAGCAATGGCAAGGCACTTAGCAACTCAGTGAGACCCTGTCTCTAATAAAATACAAAAAAGGGCTGGGGATGTGGCCCAGTGGTTGAGTGCCCCTGAGTTCAATCCCTGGTACAAAAAAAAAAAAAAAAAAAAAGAACAAGAAATAAAATTTTAAAAATCAATAAATAGATTATGTCAAGCTAAAAACCTTCTTCACATCAAAAGAAGCAATCAAGAGCATAAAATAAAGAATAGGAGAAAATCTTTGCCACCTGCACCTCAGATAGAGCACTAATTTCCAGGCAATACGAAGAACTCAAAAAAAGCATAACAACAACAACAACAAAAAAAAAACCCAAATAACCCAATCAATAAATAAGGAAAGGAACTGAACAGACCCTTCTCAAAAGAAGAAATACAAATAATCAATAAATATATGAAGAAATGTTCAACATCTCTAGTAGTTAGAGAAATGCAAATTAAAACTATACTGAGATTCTATCTCACTCTAGTGAGAATGGCAATTACAAATAACAACTAATATTGGCAAGGACATAGGGAGAAAGGAATGCTCGTATGTTGTTGGTGGAACTGCAAATTGGTACAACCCCTATGGGAAGAAGTATGAAGATTCCTGAAAAATCCAGAAATGGAGCCACCATTTGACCCAGCTATTCTGCACCTTGCCGTATGTCCAAAGGATTTAAAATCAGCACACTACAGTGACTCAACCACATCAGTGTTTATAGCAGCACAATTCACAAGAGTTAAGCTACAGAATCATCCTAAGTGCCCATTAACAGATAAATAGATAAGGAAATTGTGGTATATATACACAGTGGAATATTATGCTATCATAAAGAAGAATAACTTGGAAAGGGAAAAAAAAAAAAAAAAAGAAAAGGTGGTTGAATGAGACGGATATCATTTTCCTAAATGCATGATTGAAGACCTGAATTGTATGAATATACTTTGTATACAAACAGTTGTATGTAAAAAGATGCTAAATTCATGCACTATGAGTTGTACACATTAAAAATTATAAAAATTAAAAAAAATAAAAAAAGAAGAATAACTTTATGACACTTGAAAGTAGATTCATGGATCTGGAGACTATCGTGCTAAGTGAAATAAGCCAATCCTCCAAAACCAAAGGTTGAACGTTTTTGCTGATATGTGGAAGCTAAACAGCAATAAAGAGGTGGAAGGGAAGAAGAGAAGCTCAGTATATTAGACAAAAGAAAATAAAGGAAGGGAGAGAGATAGGAATAGGAAAGACAGTAGAATGAACTTAACATAATTTTCCAATGTACACATATGAAAATACCTACATGAACCCCACCATTGTACCCACCCACAAGCATAGGGTCTTAATTATAATAAGATATATCCTATGCTTGTATGATTGTATTAAGATGGACTCTATGGTCATATATAACTAAGAAGAACCAATAAAATAAAATTTAAAAATAAATAAAAGGGGGACAGAGGGAGGAGGAACAGAAAGAAGGAAGGAAGGAAGAAGTTAGTTTGCAAACTGGAGAGCACAGCCCATGGTGCAAAAATAAAGTGTGTTCTGAAGGAACAAAGGCAGGGGTTGGCTTATATAGAGGAAGTTTCCATCCAGGTTCCCATTCCATCATCTTATGCAAATGAAGCGCACAAGTATGCTAAATTCCCATTGCTAGGTTTTATGTACATGAGGATTCAACAATACCCATTCCTGATTGGTTGGTATTCAATTATGACTGAAGATCGTATTTCATGGGTCATGTCTGGGCAGCAAAATGAGACCTTCATGGGTATCTATCTTAACAGTTGAAGCAGGAGCAGGTCTCATGAGGCAAGGGTCTCAAAGCTCAGTGTTTCTGCCAGAGCACCTGTGTGGCCCCGCATTCAGCAAATGGCTTTCAGTCTCTATTCTGAAATTTAGGCCCATTTAGCCACTTGGGACCATTCTTGGAGATCTTTATCTTAAAGCTCACAATATCCAGTTATTTTAGCACTATTTGTTGAAAAGATTTTCTTTGCTGTTGAATTGCTTTGGTAAATTGAACTGACAGGATAAATGTGTGTTACTTTGATAAATTAATTCTATTCTATTATTTTTTCTGTGCACACTGAGGCAAGTAATATATGATCTTGACTATTTGAGCTTTAAACAAACTCTTGCAGTCAGGCAGTATAACTCCTATAACTCTGTTCTTTCCTGAAGATGTCTTTGGTTATTTTACTTACATGATATTTCCATATCCTATACATTTTAGAGTTAGCTGGTCAATGTCTTTAAAAAGCGGTATGGAATTTTCGTAGCGATTACATTAATTCTGTAGATCACTTTTGAAAGATTTAACATCTTAGCAATGTTGAATCTTCTGATCCATGAAATTGAATTATATCACCATTTAGTTAGTTCTTTAATTCCTCTCTGCAATATGTTATAGTTTTGAGCATAGAGATCTTGAATGTCTTTTGTTAAATTTATTCTCAACTTATAAGGATTTCTGATGATATTACTAATGAAGTCATATTTAAAATTTCAATTTCAGTTGTTTGCTGTAACTGACTTTTTTTTTTGCATTGCCTTGCATTCTATAACTTTGCTAGCATACTTATTATATCTAATAGTTGGTTTCGAGACTGATTTAAGGTTTGCTATATAAACAATCATGTCATCTGCAAAAATATTTGTGGTTTTTATCTCTTGTTCTTGCCTTATTGGAATGTCTAAGCTCTCCAGAATAACAATAAGCTAAGTGAGAGAGTAGGTTCTTTTAAAAATTTTAAAAGAAAAATAGCATTTATATTTGGTTAGAAATATACTCTTTCTGATGTTCTTCTTTCTTTCCTAAACATTCAATTTCCATCTAGTATAATTTCCGTTCAGCCTAAAGAACCTCCTTAAGCATTTCTTGTACTTTTTTATGTGGTGCTGGTAATATATTCAATTTTCTCTTGTCTTAAGATATCTTTATTTCACTTTTTTTTTTTTTTTTTTTTTGTACCAGGAATTGAACTCAGGGGCACTCAGCCACTGAGCCACATCCCCAGCCCTATTTTGTATATTATTTAGAGACAGGGTTTTACTGAGTTGCTTAGCACCTCACCATTGATGAGGTTGTGTTTGAACTTATGATCCTCCTGCCTCAGCCTCCTGAGCCACTGGGATTATAGGCAGCACTACTGCACCCAGCTCACCTTTATTCCTGAAAGATATTTTGCTTGGATATAAACTTTCAAGTTAAATATTTTCCCCAAAAACTTTTAAATACCTCTGGCTTCTGCAGTTTTGATGGGGAGCCAGTGATACTGCAAATATTTGCTCCTCTATATTAACACCCCCACACACACACACACCAACTTCTTTTAAGATCCTCTCCTTAACAGGTTGGTCTTCAGAAGTTCCAATCTGATATGCTCTGGCCTGGTTTCTGTTGTACTTATTCTTCTTGGAGTTCACTGGGATTCTTGGATCTTTTATTTTTTTACCAAACTTAGGAATTTGGGGGTTATTCTTTCCCTTTCCTTCCTTTTTTGTCAGTTTTGTTCATCTTTTCAAAGAACCAATTCTCGGTTTTATTGACTTGCTCAATTGTTTTTCTTATTCTGTATTTCATTTATTTATGTTCCAATCTTTACTAGTTTCTTCTTCTGCTAGCTTTGGGTTTACTTTGTTTTGATTTTCTAGGTTCTTTTTATTTATTTATGTTTTTTAAGTTGTAGATGGACACAATACCTTTCTTTAAATTGTATTTATTTTGTTTATGTGGTGCTAAGGATTGAACCCAGTGCCTCACACATGCTAGGCAAGCGGTCTACCACTGAGCCACAAACCCAGCCCATTTTCTAGGTTCTCAAGGTATAAAATTAAGTGGCTGGGTTCAGCTTTTAAAACATGCTTGGACTGTATTGTTTTGAACCTGCCCATGCATGCATCTTTGAGGGGTCATCTGGAGATTTGAGTGGAGTTTATTCTCCTTCCTGGATCTCTCCTTTCTTGAGTTCCAGAAGCTGTAGTTGACCTGAATTCTGTTTTCTGGTTCTTTGGGCCGGGAGGAGTGCAGATTGCTATTGAAGTAAGTGAGAAACTCTTGCTGTGTTAGTTGGTTCTGCCAGGTTTCCCCTTCCAGAGCCTTCTTGCTTCTGCCCCTTCTCCAGTGCCTTCAGTGATTGCTTTCTCTTCCCTATTACTAATCATTAGTCTCTTTAGAAGGGACAGGCCCATGAGGAGCTTACTTGATGAAGCTGGAATCAGAAATATTTCCATTTCTTATAAAGATTAATTTAAAAAATGAATAACAACATCAAAAAGTCCTTCCTTAAAGCCACCCAACAGACTCCTCCTGAGAGTCATTGTCTGGAACTTCACACAAACCAGGTTTATATGGTCCCAGAAAGGATATGGGGCCACACTGATTGCTTTGATGAATCAGGTTTTACCTGTAGAGTTAAGGGCAGAGGCACCCATCTCTGGGGCATCTGCCCAGGATCAGAGGCACCAAGCCAGCAAGGAGGAAATGGGTATGACTGCTAAGGAGGTTGTCACTCACATCCGCTGCAGCACTTAGACATAATTTAACTTCTCTGACCGTAGCTGGGGTTAACCAACATGGATAGCTTCCTTTGGAAGAAATTAAAAATGTACTATAGATTCCAAGCCTATAGTAGATCTGAGGAAGAAATTATGGTTTTAGTGAGCCATCTTGAAAATTAGAGAATGATGATGATGATGGTTATTGATACTGGTGGGCCCCGACCAGGTATGATCTGACGTAACCATTTGTTGACTTTATGATGGTACAAAACTGATACACATTCACTAGAAGACACACTTTGGATTTTGAAGTTTGCTCTTTCCCTGGGCTAGCAATATGTCATAAAACTCTTTCTCATGATCCTGGACAGCAGCAGTGAGCCGCAGCTCCCCACAGAGGGTTGCAAGGCAAAACAACGGGTGCTCTGCCATGTACTGTGTTGCTAAGCCGTGATGTTCCACAGGATGAGTGTAGTAGATGCATTTTCTATTTACAATATTTTCAACTTACCATGAGTTTATCAGGATATGACTCTACGGTGAGTTTAGTAGCACATGCATTATGCTAACTCCTTCTGGATGGAAAAACAGAGGGAAAGTTTGTGCCTAAATGGGGTGTAGTATTCCACTAGAGACGAACTTCCCTTCCTACTTGTTTCCCAGAAACGTTCCAAGCACCAATTATTTTCAAGCACCCATAAAATATTCACTGACCTTATTCTGGGCCATAAAACAAACCTGAACAACAACAACAAAATTTGCTTTTTTATTTTTATTTTTTATTTTTTGGTACTGGGGATTGAACCCAGTGGTACTCTTACCACTGAGCTATATCCCCAGACCTTTTAAGTTTTATTCCCCACTAAGTTGCTGATGGTCTCACTAACTTGCTGAGGCTGACCTCAAACTTGTAACCCTACCTCACTCAACTCCCCAGATCTCTCTCTCCAATTCTCTTAGTGCTTGAGTTTGCAGTTGGCAGATGAGGAAACGGAAGTTCAGAGGTATTAGGTTCTTGTTTACATTGCTAGCTGGCTGGAAAGACTGTCCTTGAAGTCACAGGCAGATGGTCAGGACATCATCTGGTGCGTCTGTTGGAAGTGCTGTGGCCACACAGAATCCTAGTCTCCGTCCACATCCAGAGTGGCTTGATGAAGGGAGGAGGGGAAGAGAAGACAGCACTGGGTGGGGGTTCTAAGATCCTAGTGCAGTTAACTCTGAGATACCCATGACTTGGGGCCGGGTGTCCATCCCCTGTCTACCTCTCAGTTCCCTGTGGAATATGGGTGACTACTTTTCCCTCACAAAATGTCATGGAGATCACAGCCCACACTGTGGGGAGGCATCACATCCAAGGCAGGCAGGAGAAGTGGGCTGTGGTTTCTGACCGCTCCACGACCCTTCCTGGGCCCCCCTCCATCAACAATGTGGGAAGGGGAGCTCATCTCCTTGCTTCTCCTGGGATTCTCCATCCCAACAGTGCTGTCATTTGCTTCCAGAACAACCAAATCTCTTGAAGCCAGGCCCATAGAAAGGCTGAGAACCCTGGCTTCTTTCTAGGGACTGTCCACCAGGGCAGGAATTCCTGGCCAAACAGAAATCCAGTGGGAAGGTAAGAGCCCCAGGTAATGGTGCCACAATGTGGGCTGGGGAGTCAGTGAGTGGGGGACATTGGGAAAGCCACGGGTTTTGCAGTCAGCTCTTCTGATTGTTTGGTTGGGCTGCTCAGTCCTCCTTCTGGGTGGGCCTGCAACACAGGCCAGTTGCAAAATCTCCCTTGGTTGAGCTCTGTGACCCTCCTGTTAAAGGACCTGCTGTGCAACAGTCATTCACCAAGTGACTGTATTTCTTGCAGAAACTCTTCTTGGCCTAAACCAAATCTCCTTTTGCACCTCTCATTTGGGAGTGTGGCTTTGTTCTTTAACCCCTCCACCTCCTTGGTAAACTTCATAAGTTTAGCACTCCATAGGTGCTAAATGATCACTGGCAAAATAAATGAATGTGTGGAGTGTCATAGTCAAAGAGTGGAGGAAAAAGGAAGAGGAAAACGTTCACACTGTAAGGAAAAGCCAAGAGCAAAACCCTGTGGTATCCTGGGGGACACACACAGGCATAACATTCTAGAACTCCCCCTGCAACAGCTAGGAGCCCACTCTGGGGCCTGTGCCTCAGGATTGCTGTGTCTGTCCCCTAGTTTATCTCAGCTCCTGTGCACCTACTGAGAGATTCTGCTACAGTTTGAATGTGTCCCCTAAAAGGTCGTGTGTTGGAAACTTAATCTCCAAAGTCATATGTTAATGGTATTTGGAGATGGTACCTTTGGGAAATACTTAAGATTAGAGGAGATCAAGGGTGGGTCCCCATGATGGCATTAGTGGCCTCATAAGATGAGGAAGAGAAACCTGAGCTAGCATGCATGCTTTTTCTCACCGTGTGATACCCTTCACCTGTCATTATGCAGCAAGAAAGACCTGGCCATGGACCAGATGCCATGCATACTCTTGGTCTTCCCAGTCTTCAGAATTGTAAACCAACATACTTCTGTTCTTTATACATTATCCAATCTCAGGTATTTTGTTATAGCAACAGAAAACAGACTAAACCAGATGCCAGCTCAGGACTGGCCATAGCATCAAAGCAAAGGAAGGCACAGATAACTCAGAAACCCATGAAGTGAAGACCAAACAGAGTCACCATGTAAGCATTGGCTCAGCTTGCTGCTTCCAAATCCCCATATTGTTCAGGAGCCATTCTCTGTGTGGCAAAGAGGAGATGAAGAAACGAATCACACATTCATCACTTTCCCCTAGGAGTTCCTACTCTAGGTGTGGGGCGAGGGAAGGGGCTGGACCCCAGAATCAGACTTTGGAGTAAGCTGCATCCCTATACTAGAAGTGGTTTCTTTGGGCGATATCTAAATGGCATCTCCCTTCAGGGCCATTCTGTTTAGTCATTGTAGTTGTGTTGTGTCAAAAGAAGACATCTAGGAGGCAAATTCGATCTGAAATCCAGCCCATGCCCCGTTTGCCATACCATGCCCGTGAGCTGCTGCTGCCCAGAGGGGGCATCTTCTGTAATCTGCATTAAGGCGCTGGCAACCTGTCAGGCACCGATGAGCTCGCTTTCCCGGGAACATCCTGACTGCAGTGAGCAAAGACGCGAGGCATGTAGTGTGCAGCCCCACCTTGGGAATCCCAGAGCTGCTGTCGGGGTTGCTGCTGGCAGCCAAGAGATGGCTGGTACCGCCTCTGTCCCACCCACACGCCCTGGGCCCCTGCCTACCCCCTGTCCTCCCAGTCTCTCTCCCTCCCTCTTATCCTACCCTGGGGCATGCTGCAGGGTTGGTGGAGCCCAGCAGAGATGACTGGAGATTCTCAGAAGGAAAAGCAGGAGAGGGAGTTTCCAAAGGTTGGTGGGGAACTGCCAGGGGAGGTCCCTAGGAATAAATCTTCCTTAGAAATAGGGGAACCTCCTCTGACGAGTGCAAGGATGGGGATCACGACATGCCCAAAGGGTGCAGCGTAGGAGAGAAAAAATCAAAAGTAACTAAGGCATCTTGTGACTTCTCACTGCCTACCCTGGGCACATAGTGCACCTCATGAATCCAACACACAGAGATGGTGTGGCTGGTTCACATAAGAACACCCTGAGCCTCACCCACATAGCCCCGACTTTCCCACCAGTCAAGGGCAAGGCCACGCATTAGACCCTGGCCTGCTGCTTCCCCATGCCAACCCCCACCTGCCCAGCTGTGTGTGCAGTTGTGTGGGGGAAGCTGTAGCCTGGGCACACTCTTTTGGCTTCAGTTCTTGTATCCCTAAAGTGACTAACTTTATCCCACCTGGGGGGTGTAGGGAAAGCAGCAGGTGTGATGCTGGGAGGGCTCCAAGCCCATATTCTATGGGCTTGGAGAAATCAGTTACAACAGCAGAAAGTACACATGATTTCTACATGGGGAACAGAACCTCGGAGGGGTGTCTGTGGCAAAGGTATGTTGACAGTATCGATTGCTAAATGAGGATTTAGCAAAAGGATGGAGAAAGCGACAGGCTGGCACATCAAGCAGCACATTCAAACAACATAAGAAGAGGCATACAGGCTCAGGGGAGCCCAGCAGCGGCCACCAGGTGCCCAGGAGGTGCCTTCAGTGGAGACCCAGCCCTGGCTGCATGTCAGGATCCCTTGGGGAAAGTCACAAAGAAAGAGAGTACTCGTGCACACGCAGGCCTGGACCCCCGCTCCCTAACTGCTTGGATTGGTCTGGGGGAACCCAGGTGAGGGCATGGTTTTGAGTTTACGGATTCTTCTCTACAGACAGGATTGAGAATTGTGACCATGCCAGGTCTTCTCCAGCTCCTTTTCCTGTGAAGCCATCTGTCTCAGTGGTGGCAGTTGAATGTAGGAATTTTCTTGGGTTGAAATGGGCCTCCCCATCTCTAAACCCGTAAAACAAAGCTTCATTTAGAGCTTAAGACAAAAGTCTCACTTAATTGAAATAAAAGCCCATTAAACCCTCCAAAGTGAAAAGAGGTGTTCCTAACTAGTTTTTGAATTCTAAGAAAAGTATTTCAGGAAATTAACTCCATGGATGTGTTAGGACATGGTATAATGGGAAGAATCACTTTTGGGGGGAAAACTTGGACTGAAAGTTGGTATTATCAGATAGCAGCCAGATCTGCTGCTACCCTGGGACATTTCACTTGACCTCTGATTCCTGAGCCCCAGCTTCTCCTGGGGCCTGTGAGCATCATCCCCTCCCCTCCTCATGGCTGCTTCTGTACACTGCTGGGCCTAGGTCCAGGCATCTTGGGGACCTCCTGATGCCTAACCTTCCCACCAGCCTTGTCAAAAAGGTTCCACCCCCATAGCTCTTGAGTTACCCAACTGAGGTGTCCACGGGCTATCATAGAGGCCTGAGGGCTCTTGGATGGTTAGTCTTTCCCACAGTCATTCATATTCACAAGGAATTAGGTATATTGTATCCACATGTAAATAGTCAACCCTCCCTGTCAGGAATGGGATGTGTTCCAGGCCCCCTGAGCATGCTAAGATCTGTGGATATTCAAGTACCTCGTGTAAAATGGTGTAGTGTTTGCATAGAAACGACACACTGGTGTCTGCAGTTCCCACCAAAATGAAGAAATACAAGTCCACTGCCAGGCACGTTTTTTCTAACAGACACATGCACAGATGCACCCAGATACAGGTACAAGTTACAAAGGCAGTGTGGTGAGGAGGTTCCTGGCTCTGTGGCCGAAGGTTAAAAGGGATCAGAATATGTCACCCGCAAACATGCCACCCTCAAACTTTGGCATGAGGATTTTTATTTTTTTGAGCTGAAGGCAATTGAGCAATAGCAGGTGCAGGAAAAGTCCCCTACCCTCCCTCATCTGCCTCAGGTAGAGTGTAAATTTCCCTTCGTACAGGTGTGCCCCATCCCTTCCCTGGTCTGGATGAGGAGGCAACTAGTCACTGCACCAACTTGAATCTGTATAAACAAACCTTACTGAAACAATTATTATATTCCATTAGTTTATTCTGTATGTTTTCCCTTTCACAATTCCCCATCTCCAGAAGCCCCAAACCCTTCTCTTTTGTCTTGTCATATCTCCATGATTTATTGCTCTTTGTTAATGTGATATACAAGGAAGCTGGGGATTTTGCAGTGATAGAGTATTTGCTTAGTATGCAATAGGCCCTGAGTTTAATCCCCAGCACTACACACAAAGAAAGAAAGAGAAAGAAAATAAGATGGTTTTAGGAGCCCTACATCCTAACTACTTACTTGAGCCTATTTGTGTGTGTGTGTGTGTGTGTGTGTGTGTGTGTGTGTGTGTGTGTGAACTACCATGCACATGTATACAATTAAATCTGTTCTTTTCTCTTGTTAATCCATCTTTGGCCAGTTGAATTCTCAGAGTCCAACTACTAAACATAAGAGCATAGGAGAGGCCTCAGGGTCCTCTTGATTGCACACCATCCCTGAGAAAGAACTGACCCCTGGGAGCAGCAGGGATGCCCCCCTCCCCATGACCTATGAGTACCTGGCCTAGGTGAGCGCATGTCTTGGACTTGTCAGAGAAGCCAGGAACTCTCAGTATGAGTTCCCAGTTTTGCATCCACGAACAAACAGGCTCCTTTAAGCCTGTTAGGATAAGGGTACTGTCAGTAGAAGAACCAGCTTGGGCAGAAGGTTCTGTAGGGCCTTCCCTAGGCAATAAGGTGATCCTGAAATTTGCCCTTAGTTTCTATGACCTTCCTTTCCAGATCCAACTCAGCAGGAGTCACTGAGAAGCTTTTGGAAACTGTCCACTTGACATTCCTCCTGCTAAGAGGCAGTGTCTAATTACCCCCTGCTTGAATTTGGGCCTGAGTTCCTCACTTAGGGCAGGTAGAAGGATACAGAAATGATACAGCATTACCCCAGGGTGCTAGTCCTGGAAAGCCAGTGGCGGTGCTGTGAGGAAGACCAAGCACATGTGAAGGAGCCTATAATCAAGGAGATAGCTAAAGATTGCGGTTAGCTGAGAGCCATAAAAGATGTTCTAGTTTCCACCTGATAGTAATACATTATCCTTTGTATGCCCGTGAACACTGCGTGACGCACCTGTAAGCTCGAGCTGTAAGCACGTGTCCTTGTTAAAGCTATATGTATATAACTGGGTGAGGTTCGTTAGTGTGTGTGGGGAAGAAGAAGGTGGTGGTTGGAGTTAGAGCATTTGGAGTGATTGCTGGAGCTGGAGAGAGGAGAAGAATAAAAGACCTTTTTTCATTTTCATCCTGCCTCCGAATTTTCCTGTGGCGTTCGCTGCTCCAAGCGACTTCCGCTTCAGGCAGCGACAGGTGGTGGCCTGTACGGGGAATTCGGCGGCAAGGTAAGAAAAAAGAAAATTTAAAAAGATGGGAGCAAATATAACAAAAAGTCGGTTTATAAAAGCCATGAATGAAATTTTTTATATTGAGAACTCAGAGGATAGTGAGAAAAGTGAACAAGAAAGCATATCCTCTGACTCAGTGGAGACCAGCAAGGAGAGTAGGAATGTAAATTCAAAAGTAAGATCTGCAAAAGCCATCAGAAGCTTAATAAAATTAGCTGAGGAGTATGTACTCTCCTTAGAAACTGAAACTCAGGATACTAGTGAAAGTAATAATAGTAACAAGGAGCCAAACCATGAAAGTACAGTCTCCTCTACTGAGCCGGTTAGGAATTATGAAGCTAGTAGTGAAGAGGAATCAAAAAGCGATTCGGAGAGCACAGTCTCCAATAAAAAGAACAAAAAGAAATTAAAAAAGAGAAAAGACCGTCAAATAGAGGAACCACTAGCGCCCTCTGCTCCTTCATGGATAGAATCCCTAACAGAAACAATAAAGAGTATTGATCAGAGTGTACGTGCCCTTGAGGTAGAAATTGGCGGCCTTTCAGAGCACTTATACGCTCTCGAACAACATAGACCGCAGGAGCACCTAGAACTGCCAGTATTTCAAAATGAACAGGGACAAAGATATCACGAGTTCCTAGACTTTAAAACAATAAAGAATTTTAAAGAGGCGGTAATGACCTATGGGCCTCAAGCTCCGTTCACATTAAGTATGATAGAGTCACTTAACACCCTAACCTTAGCCCCCTCAGATTGGAAAAGTCTATGCAGAGCGGTACTAAGTGGGGGACAATACCTAATCTGGAAAACTCAATTCCAGGAACTTTGTTCAGAAATAGCAAAGAGAAATGCTGCAGCAGGTTTCCCTCAACGCAATATAGATATGCTCACAGGGGAGGGTGAGTTCGCCGAACTACAAAATCAGCTACAATACGATCCAGGTGTGTATGCCCAGATACACACTGCAGCTGTGAAAGCCTGGAAGACAATCTCAGGCACAGGGGATCTGCAAGGCAGCCTATCAAAAGTTATACAAGGGCCTAACGAACCTTACGCTGATTTTGTAGATAGGCTCTTAAAAACAACATCTAGAGTTTTTGGAGAAGTCGAGCAAGCTATGCCCCTAGTTATCCAATTAGCATACGAGAACGCTAATAAATATTGCCAGGATGCAATAAGGCCATGGAGAAGTAAAAAAGACTTATCAATTTATATCAGACTGTGCAAAGACATTAACGAGGCTGTTATCACAGGCAACGTAATTGCTGCAGTGATGAAAAATTCCTCCCCTCAAAATTCCCAAAGGTTTCAACCTAGAACAGGATATTCCAGACAAAAATTATTATAATCAACCAAGATATGCTAAGCAATATCCCCCAAGGGTAATAAAATCAAATTCATACCGTGCTCCAGGCCGATGCCCCAGATGCAAAAAAGGTATACATTGGGCCAATCAATGCCATTCTAGATATGATATATATGGAAATGATTTATCAAGGATTTCAAAAAACGGGGCACGGGGCCCAATGCCCCGGGGCCCACAAATGTACGAGGCACTAGAGGAGGAAGGCCCTCAGATTCAAATGATTCCTCGTCACAGTCCCTCCTACCCATTAACTCCCTTATCAGAGGGACAAGAGGAAGTGCAGGATTAGATCTCTGTTCTACTGCCCGGATGGTCCTGACACCTGAAATGGGGGTTCAGCTGATTCCTACGGGAATCAGGGGACCTCTCCCTTCAGGAACTGTGGGACTAATCCTTGGGCGTAGTTCCAAAAGTTTATTAGGCTTTAATGTTATACCAGGGGTTATTGATTCAGATTATAATGGAGAGATTAAAATAATGCTAAGTACACACAGGGGCATCATCTCCGTAAATCAAGGAGACAGAATCGCACAGCTGCTCCTCATTCCCAGTCTCCATAATTCTTTTAAAAGCATGCCACAAAATAGAAATAGCAGAGCATTCGGTTCCACTGGTTCAGGACCTATGGCTTTCTGGGTCCAGGACTGTTCACGGAGGCCTATGTGCAAATTAAAAATTCAAGGTATAGAGATGGAGGGGCTGATTGATACAGGAGCTGACTCTTCCATCATAAATCTACAACAATGGCCTAAGCACTGGCCTCTACAGAAAGCCTCAACCAGTTTAAGAGGCTTGGGATACAGTAATACCCCAGCTCAAAGTGCTGTAATCTTAAATTGGCAAGACAATGAAGGCCATACAGGAACATTCAAACCCTATGTTTTAAACAGCTTGCCAGTTACCCTATGGGGAAGAGATATCTTACATCAAATGGGGCTACACCTAGCGACCAAGCCTGCAGGTATTAAGAATAAAAATCCTACTCATAATAAAAAAGGCAAAGGACATTTTTTCTAGGGGCCACTGAGAAAACAATTTTAAAAATACCATGGCTCTCTAATAAGCCAGTTTGGGTCCCTCAGTGGCCCCTATCCAAAGAAAAATTGCAAGCGGCCCACCAATTAATTAAAGAACAATTAGAAGCAGGACACATAGAGCCTTCCACCTCTCCCTGGAATTCTCCCATATTTGTAATTAAGAAAAAATCAGGAAAATGGAGACTATTACAAGATCTAAGACAAATTAACAAAACAATGCAAATTATGGGCCCTACTCAACCTGGACTTCCTAATCCTGTAGCTATTCCAAAAAACTATTACCTTATAACCCTTGATATAAAGGACTGTTTCTTTTCCATTCCCCTACATCCTCTGGATGCCCCCAGGTTTGCTTTTTCAATTCCTTCTATTAATAATAATGGCCCTGATAAAAGATATCAATGGAAAGTATTGCCGCAGGGAATGGCAAATAGCCCTACACTGTGCCAACTATATGTGGACAGAGCTATACAGCCCATTAAAAACAAATATCAAGACCTTATGTGTCTACACTACATGGACGATGTTTTATTAGCTCACCCTAATCAACAAATCTTATTTAATATATTTAGTGAAATAACAAAAAATCTAAAAAAATATGGATTATATATAGCAGAAGAAAAAGTTCAAAGCAGATCACCTATCCTATATTTAGGCTTTAAAATCATGGATACTTTTGTTAAACCCCAAAAAATTCTAATAAGTAAAGAACATTTGACCACCCTCAATGATTTCCAAAAATTACTGGGTGACATTAATTGGCTTCGCCCTACACTAAGCCTCACTACTGGACAATTAAAACCCTTATTTGACATCCTTCGTGGGAACCCTGACCCATCCTCACCTCGAACATTAACTCCTGAGGCCAGGAGAGCTCTAAAATTAGTAGAACAGGCCATTGAAAGATCCCATTGCGATAGATTTGATTTTGCACAACCACTAATATTGATTATTATTCCTTCACAATATACTCCAACAGGAGTATTTTGGCAACAGGGACCTATATTATGGATACATTTGCCTGTCTCTCCTAAAAGTACAATTGAGTCTTATACCTCCATGGTAGCTAAACTTATTCTTCAAGGACTTAAAACCTCTACTAAAATATTTGGAATTCATCCCGCTACTATTATTACTCCTTATTCATCATCACAGGTTGAATATTTGTGCTTCAATGATAATGATTGGGCTATAGCTAGATGCTCTACTTCTGCAAATTTTGACAATCATATTCCTAAATCTCCTATACTGTCCTTTTGTATCAATCATCCTATCATATTCCCACAGGTAATAAAAAATCAACCCATTCCTAAAGCATTTAATGTATTTACAGATGGATCCTCTAACGGTACTGCTGCAGTAGTCACTCAAAATGAAAAAATGATTCATATCACTAATCAAAAATCAGCTCAATTAGTGGAACTCGAAGCTATAATAATAGCTCTGGAAAATTTTAAAGAACAGCCTATGAATATTTTTTCAGACAGCCATTATATTGTACATGCTGTCCCAAAATTGGAGCTAGCAGGTCCAATAGCACCACATACTCCAGCTTTTAAATTGTTTTCTCAAATCCAAAATCTCCTATGGCAACGAAAAGAACCTTTATTTATAGGTCACATAAGAGCTCACACTAATCTGCCTGGTCCTCTCCATGAAGGAAATCAAAAAGCTGACGCCCTCACTAAAACAATATTTATATTTACTACAGTACAACAAGCTACTTTATTTCATTCCCAGTTCCACGTTAACAGCACTACCTTAAGACAAAAATTTAAAATCACAAAAGAACAAGCTCGTAGAATTGTAAAAGAATGTCCATCTTGTGTAACACTCTTGCCCAATCCACATTATGGGGTTAACCCACGAGGTTTGATGCCCAATCATTTGTGGCAGATGGATGTCACACATGAGCCAAGTTTTGGAAAATTACGATTTATTCATGTCACCATAGATACATGCTCAGGCATGATTTTTGCTTCTTT
Source organism: Tamias sibiricus (assembly GCA_025594165.1). Classification (NCBI taxonomy): domain Eukaryota; kingdom Metazoa; phylum Chordata; class Mammalia; order Rodentia; family Sciuridae; genus Tamias; species Tamias sibiricus. The sequence continues at coordinate 140,630,972 of CM046659.1, forward strand.
ACATTCCGGAGAAAAAGTTAAAGATACTATATCTCATTGTCTGCAAGCTTTTGCTGCATTGGGCATCCCCAAAATGCTTAAAACAGATAATGGCCCTGCATATACATCCACATCCTTCAAACAATTTTGTACAAAGTTCAATATTATCCACAAAACAGGTATCGCTTATAATCCTCAGGGACAAGGAATAATTGAAAGAGCAAATCGGACACTTAAAAATATGTTACTAAAGCAAAAAGATGGAAACTGGAAAAATCCTAAGGACAGATTGGCAGTTGCCCTGTTTACCCTAAATTTCTTAACTTTAGATTCTAATGGACATTCGGCTGGAGATAGACACTGGAACCCACACCAACAACATAAACCTTTGGTTTACTGGAAGGATGTTCTCTCAGGTACATGGAAGGGTCCAGACCCAGTATTAATTTGGGGGAGAGGATCTGTTTGTGTTTTTCCAAAGCACGAATCCTCTCCAATATGGATACCATCTAGATTGATAAAGCAGGTACAAAGTCAAAGGGATCAAGACGAAGTTATTGAGGAGTCTAGATTGAATAAACAAGTGCAAGGTCAAGAGGACCAAAATGAAGGTATGGAGTGATTCCCTTAAAAGAGTTCTCCATTAAATTTACAACTTAAATTTCATTCTTCCCGGCCGGGACAAGAAGATCTCTCTTCAGTGTATACACAATTGTAATTTTTTTTTTTCTCTTTTATATATGTCTTTATGTCTGTGCATTTGTCTAAATTTCATGTTAATGTGATGTCACAAATATGTTTATATGTGCGTCTGTCTAGTGTGACGTCACAAATAATTAAGCGCTTAAAAAAAAAAAAAAAAAAAAAAGGTAGATAGATATAGATCCAAATAACAAATAACATTAATTCATTTAAGCTTAGAATATTCTAATTTGATAATCAATAGATAGATAGATAAATAGATATTTATATAAGTTCAGAATATTTTTAGATAATCAATTATAATGATAATCAATTTTGATTTATAGTTGTCTCCGGGACTTCTCTTCAGCTGTGAATATGTTTAATGTTGTATAACCTGATATTTTGGTGTTCCGACAGAGGATCATTTATTTGTTATTGACTTCATTTGTTTAGTAGCTGATTAATTTGAATTATTTCAACAGGTATAGGATTGCTGTGTATATAGAGACTTGAGGATTCCAGCTAACAAATTATTTTTCCAAAATGCCTTTAGCTTTTCTTTATCTTTAATGCAGTAAACACCCTCAGTTTCTCTTTGATTATTTCTGAATGTGATATTTTGCCAGCTTATGTTTGTGGGAGCTTGAGCAGCAATGTGTGTGAGCAGAGATCAACTTTTATTTTCTACTCTAATAGTTCTTTTTTTTTAGTTTGACAGCTCACCTTTTGATCTCAGTGCTGGAATAGCACTGCCTTTCCCTTAATAATGGATGCTTGAGTTTTTAGGTAGCGGGCCCTGAAGATTTGCCGGTGGAAATGTCTGGACATAAAAAAGACGGCTGCTGCTACAACTGCAGGGACCGCGGTCGCTGCAAGCATCCCTGCTGCTCAAGCATCAACAACCTCACCAGCAGTGTGGCCTCTGCTCTGCATGCATGGGGCCTCCTGAATCTATGTGTTATAACTTATGGACATTTTGATTTTCCATTATTTTGGGACATTGCGGGACAATGCCTTGCGGGTATTTGTCTAAGAGAACTCAGTGCGTTACTTGATGAAACTAAGGGCAGCTGATTGGCTTAAAGAACTTGATACGCTATGGAAACTTGGCTCGTCAGCAGTAGGCTTGCCGCCTTAAAGCCGCAGCATCTCCTAAAAATTGGACGGCTGTTAGTCAACACACAGTCGATCCTGAAGGGCTCTATTGGATGGCTGGTTAGCCTATGACGGGTAAGATCCCCAGAGGGGGACAACCTAAGACACGGCACAGTCGCACGGGACAGTCTAATGTGGCCGGCATGTCAACCTAAGCCAGGAGTCAGGACAGCCTAGACTCCCATGACGGGTAAGAATGTCGGTTGCACATGGACGTCCTAGAACATCCCCTCTTTTAAAACTAAAAGGGGGAAATGAAGGAGCCTATAATCAAGGAGATAGCTAAAGATTGCGGTTAGCTGAGAGCCATAAAAGATGTTCTAGTTTCCACCTGATAGTAATACATTATCCTTTGTATGCCCGTGAACACTGCGTGACGCACCTGTAAGCTCGAGCTGTAAGCACGTGTCCTTGTTAAAGCTATATGTATATAACTGGGTGAGGTTCGTTAGTGTGTGTGGGGAAGAAGAAGGTGGTGGTTGGAGTTAGAGCATTTGGAGTGATTGCTGGAGCTGGAGAGAGGAGAAGAATAAAAGACCTTTTTTCATTTTCATCCTGCCTCCGAATTTTCCTGTGGCGTTCGCTGCTCCAAGCGACTTCCGCTTCAGGCAGCGACACACATGGAGGGGCTGCATGGAGGTGTCTCAGCTGAGATCTCAGCTAATAGCCAGAATCAGATGCCTTCAACATGATCCCAGCTCCGGCCACCATCTACCTGCAACTCCACGAGTGAGAAGTTCGTGAGAACTGACCAAAGGACCCCCAGGACTGCAAGATGTAGTAGTGGTACGTGGCTGGTGGATTAAATCACTGGAATTTGGGGTTGTTTGTAAGAAGCAGTGATAACTAAATAGTAACTGAATCCAGGTCCCATAGCTTCCGCCCAACCCCACCACCACAACTGCCAATTCTGGAATTAACATAAAAGAGTACAGAAGCCTGTTGCAGGGCCCATACTGGCTGGTAGAGGGGTCCCTTGGAGGAGCTGCCAATGAGCTTCAGCTACATGATGCCATGCTGGTCCAGCCCACTCCACCAACCTGCCCCTCTTATCTCGTCTTCCTTGTGGGCCTGAGTGAGGCTGGGGTCATCCCCCACATGGGCCTTGGCTGCTGGGCAGTCAGCACCTGTGCAGCTACTGGAATTCTGATGGTCACATCATGGTCTAGAAGTGGGGTGAAAATGTAGATCTGAGAGATGGTTCTAAAAATCACATGCAGAAGCAGAAAACAAGTCCCTAAGTGGGAAGATAGGACAGGCAAGAGAGGTGGCAGAGGGCAGGTTGGAAACAGTGTGCCTGATTTTAGGATGAGTGGCCTGGGTACAGTGAAGAGACTGACGGCCTGAGAGCAAGGCTAGCAAAGAATGCTGGACTGGGACCCAGACCTCCTGGACTGAGCATCGCCAGTTTGACCAAGCTCTGACAGCCCCAGGGCTGCACCCACCTCAGTATTCTCAACTAGAATTCTGACACCTTGGAGCCCAATGCTGTTCCCGCCCTGCCCCCAGCAGTCCAGATCTCTTTGGTATTGGGGTGGCCATAACAGTGCCAGTAGCCCCCGTTCCCTCTGGACATGGGTACAAGACTTGGGCCCCTTTCCTTAAAGGCAGGTCCCACAGCAAGCTCAGTTCTCTCTGGTCCTTGCCCACCCACCATGAAGGTCCCAGCTTGCCTTGTGGTCTGCAGAAGGTCAACCCTGCCTGGAGAACCTTGCCCACCTTTTCCTCAGAAGTTACATCTTGTGAAAACAAATCTCTCCAGGAGTCAGAATTCATTAAGGGAGATGGACATCAGGTATTCTGAGCTGCCAACAGTGACCAGGAGAGAGAGGCATGCCCCTCAGGATGACCACCAAGCTGGTCCAGGGCCTGGCTGGCTGCCTTTAGAGGAACTGTTCCAGGGATTGAATGTGACCAAAGAGCTATTGCTTACTTTGATCTCTGTAGATTAATTTTTTTGGTAAAGATACTGTTACTGATGTGGACATAGTGCGCTTTCATGAAGAAAACAACAGAGACCTTGGAGCCCCTGGCCTAGGAATCACTGCAATCATGAAAGCACCCACCATATGCAGAGGAGAAAGAGAGGGGACAGCATGACCCTCTCAAGCCTTTTGCTCCCAGAAAGGGGCTTCTGGGATACAGGATCTCCTGGGACTGAGAGCTGTTAAGACATAACCTGGAGGAGAAGAAGGTGGAAGGAAGCCCCAGGTGGGAAGATGATGGTACCAAGAGCAGCAGGCATGGTTTCCTGGTACTTGCTGGCCTGATATGCAGACCTGCTCTCCCAAATGTCAAACCAGCGCCCACACAGGAATCACTAGGCTATGTATGTGGCTTATGGTTCCATGTTGACATCACCTACCTTTTAGCCAATTCATTTTAACCTCTTCATTTTTTTTTTTAACAATTTCACTGAGGTACAATGGACATAAAACAAACTGGCCTATTTAAAGTGTGCAATTTAGTAACTCTGACATAGGTGGACCCCAAGAAACCATCACCCCAGTCAAGACAGTCAAGATATAAAGCTTCTTTCCCAGACTTAGAAGGTTCCTGGAGTGCCCTCTACCCCCCAAACCCAACCCCCTTTTCTCAGTCTGTGCTTCCTGATTTTATTTGTGTTTAAACTAAAATAAATTAGATTTCACTAAGTTGGTATTGAAGGGCAAAAATCACACTGGAGACCACCATACAGCCAAGAGATTTATTCATCAGCCTTTACAGCCGGTGGGAGGTAGAAGAGGTTTGGGGAGAGGGGGGTCAGGGCCAGCTCTGAACAGGAGGGAGCTTAAGTAGTGATTTCTGGTGGGGGTGTACCAGAGCAACCTTTAAATCTATTGGCTCTTGCCCAGGGAAAATGAAACAAGTTTGCTCAGGACATTCAAGCCCACCCTGGGGTGACCTCCTGCCAGAGGGGGTCAGGGGGGATGAAACAAGTTTGCTCAGAAAAACAAGTTTGTTCAGGACACAGAAACTTCCTGGGGAATGGTCTGTCGGCCCAAGCCATCTATCAGGTATGAGTAGATATCAGCAGGAAATGTGAAGTGAATAGATAAGTGAAGGGCAAAAATCACACCAGAGACAACTGTGCAGCCAAGAGATTTATTCACCAGCCTTTATGGCTGGTCGGAGGTAGAAGAAGTATGGGGAGAGAGGAGTCAGGGAGAGGAGAGTGTGCAAGCTCTGAATGGAAGGTGGGTGCCTGGTTGTGCTGGCTGTGGTTTCTGGAGGTGTTGTCTGGGGCAGCTGCTGTTGGGCTAGAGACGGTGAGTCTGGAGCTGTCAAAGTGGCAGCCTCCTCTCAGCAGGGACAAGCTGTTGTGTCTGAGCTCCAGGCAGGCAGGAGCTTTAAGTAGGGATTGCTGGTGGGGGGTGTACCAGAGTGACCTTTAATGCTATTGGCTCTTTTCCCAGGGAACAGGGTGACCTTTAAGCCGATAGGCTCCTGCCTGGGGAACAAAACGAACTTTAAGCTGATTGGCTCCTGCCTGGGGAAAATGAAACCAGTTTGCTCCTCATGGAAAGTTCCATGGGGGAGGTGGCCCATCAGCCCAAGCCTATCTATCAATGAGCTTTCCTATGTATGGAGGGGGAGGTTGGGGGACAGCCACATGTTGGTAGCACATGAAGGCCACCTGCTCCAGTTCCCTGAAAAAACATGTGGGTGAGTCAGCTTTCCATCACTATAACAAATACCTGACAAGATCAAGTTAATAAGGGAAGAGGCTTAGTTTATTTGGGCTCATGGTTTTGGAGATCTTGGTCCTCGGTTGCTTGCTCTTATTGCTTTGGGCCTGTGGTGAGGAAGCCCATCATTGCGGAGTGTATCAGATGAGGTCTGTTCACTTCACGGGGCCAGAAAACAAAGACAGGGAGAGGAAGGGCTGGGGTCCCAAGATCCCTTCTAGGACACACCCCCAGTGATCTAATTTCCTTTTGCTAGGCCTCGCCTCCAGAAGATTACACCAACTCTTCATAGCACCACAGGCTGGGACCAAGCCTTCAGCACATGGGCCTTTGTGTGATATTTCAGATTCACACGACAGCATCAGGAAAATGTCCAGAGAGTGGTGTGTGCCACCTATGCAGAGAGAACTAAGAGGCAGGCTCCAGATCGCCCCCTCTGAGGTCCCTTCATCTTAGGAGGCTAAAAGACAGCTTTGGGTATGGATTCAAAATCTGAATCAGGTCCCAAGTATAATATTGGAAAGATCCTTTTCCTCTGGTCCTCTCCCCAGGCAACCACCTGCTTCTCAGTACTGACCTGCATAGGGTGTCACAAACTGCATGCCCACAGGCCAGCCCAGGAATACCTGGCCGTCAGGACAGGGCTTGGGCTGAGCAGCCGCCCTTGCCCAGCTCTGGCTTCTCCCCTGGGATTGCCTGATTACTTACTTCATGTTTTAACTGAAGCTGAATATCTGGATTCCTGAGTACAATCTCCTGATTTTCAAGGCCAACAATTTTAAAAACTCCTCAGAGGAGAAGAGCATGAGGGCCCCTGACTTGCAGGGGACCTGCCTGTGGTCTCAGTCCCACCAGCCCTGCCATTTGCTTCTATGTCCTGATTCTGGACCCATCTCTTCACCCTCCAACACATTCCCTGTCATTTCATTGCATGTCCACCAACTCCCCTTGAGCCACAGTTACTGTCGTGTTCTGGGCCCTGGTTGCAGGAGGACACTACAGAGGTGGTGGGCCCATGCCTGTCCAGGTGGGGAACTGCCACCTGATGGGTGGGCACTCTCACCCAAGTGCACCCCCAGGGCCTGGGCTTGTGGAAGACTGGGCCATTGCTCTTCTGGGGGCTTGAGGAAGGTTGCAGGGAAGAGGAGACATTGGAGCTGAGTCAAGAAAGATGATGAAGATTTGCAGGCAGCCAAGGAAGGGGAGGAGGAAGCCCAGCGTGTGGTGTGAGAACAGTAGGTGGTCCAGGGGACCAGAGTGGGGGTGGGCAGGGATGTGGGGCTAGTTAAGAGAAGAACCACTAGGAAGAAAAAAGGCTCATCCCTCCCTGTCCCCTGCCCACCCCAGGCATTCTAAAGCAGTGCCCCTAGTCCTGCGTGTGTGTGTGGGGGGGTGGTCAAACTTCCACTAGGGTCCTAGAAACACAGAATGGAGAATGACCACAAAGACTGTCTAACTGAACCCCCATCCAGTGCAGGATCCCGCCCTCCACTTCTACAGGACTGATTTTATCCACACCCTCTTCCCACCCCTCCGTGAAATAATCCAGGTCCCCAGTGCCCCCCTTCTTGCAGGTTTGTGGGGGACTCTTGGGTGTTCCCCAGTGGAAGAGTGGAAGAACGAGCTGCCAAAGTTCACGTGGAATCGGAACTCTGAGCGCGCTGGAGCCGGGAGGGAGGGAACGGACACCGACGTGCTTCCTTTGGACAGCTGTGCCTACACTCTATAAAAACGTGTCAGATTCAATCACCCAGGTCTGGGGGCTGTTGACGCCAAACATCTGGATCTCCGGACAGGCCCCTAAGACGCCAGGATGTTGCACTTCCCACCTGGACGCCTGCCTCCTCCAAGTGCAAGCACCTGGCCGGGCCCAGCCCACTTCCTCTGAGGGCCTCAGCCAGCCTCCCTGCAGACAGATGCGCGTGGCCCAGCGCCCTGGGCTGGAGGCGGGAGGAGCAGGGTCTGTCCAGCCTGTTCTGGGCCTCTCTCTGCTCCAGGGCAGCCTGTGCCCACAACCAGGAACCGAGGCTGGTGGCCACACTCTGGATGGTCAAGGCACAGCTGCTCAGCACTGACCAGTGCCTTTCTCACGGATCTCTAGCAGTGGACAGTGACAAACAGCAGGTTGGCCTTGATCTTGGGAGTGGGAGAAGGAGGAAATCTGTCCATCGCATCGACTTTCTCCTCTGCTCAGGGAAAAACCAAATGGCTAATGCCAAGGGTCCAGATTCTCAGAGGTGATGTGTGAGTGTGCGTGTGAGTATGTGTGTGTGTGGCGGGGGTTACAGCTTCAAGAGGCAGCCAAATAGTGCCAACCTCCCCAAAACACTACGTGGTAATAAAGTGACATTAATCGGAGCCCCTTGTCCCCACCAATATGTCAAGTAAGATGCTTCCGATTGTCTAAATAGGGTAACCAGAGAAGGCCAGCCAACTTTTGTGAGAAGTAACCCCCACCCTCTCCTGGTTGGTGTCATGCTCAGGTGTGAGAAAATTCAGTCATCAGAGGAAAATGTCTTAAGGATGATAACGTCATATTCCAGTTGCTCGATTGGTTAAAGATGGAGTTACCCTGCAGCCCAGCCATTCCACGCCTGGAAACACATCCAAAAGAAATGAGGATATATGTCCACATGGGAACTTCTACACCAGGACTCACAGCACGAATATGGTACATTCGTGCGATGGAGTACTATTTGGCCATCAAAAGGAATGAAGTGTTGATACATGCTCAGTGCAGATGAACCTTGAAAGCACGGTGGCAAGTGAAAGAAGCCAGACACAAAAGGAGAGGTAATGTGAGATTTCATTTCTAGGAAGTATCTAGCATGGTAAATTCATAGAGATTCAGTAGCACGTGTTTTCCTAGGGCTGGGGGCACAGACAAATGGGGCAGCACTGCTAATAAGTATGAGGTTTCTTTTTGTAGTGATGGAAACATTCTGAAACTGATTTAGTGATAGATGTGCAACCTCATGACTATGCTAACAGCCACTGAATTGTACATGTTAAATGGACAACTTGTAGGGAGTGTGGATTATATCACAATAAAACTGTATTTAAAAAACACAAGTAAAAAATTTACAATATCAGCAGATTCCCAGCTGGTTACCCACCCAATCAGCCCACACAATGGAGAACTATTAATGGAGTGAAACAATTGATTTGTGTGTGTCAGTTGGCATTAGGAATTTAGAATTAGAGCAAAACAGAATTGATCCTATTGCCTATTTCAAAGGAGACAATAGTATAATATGTTATTCCTAGACATAAAGGGTGAACTATGTTCCTATGGTTTTACAGAGGGAGGATTGAATGTTTATTACCCCTAAATCTAGTGTTTGGATCCAGGAATTAAAAAAAAAAAAAAAAAAAAGTTTCTCTTCTTGCTGTGTGGCCTTGGGCAATGACCTACCCTCTCTGGTTTGCATTTTGTTTGTTTTTTCATTTATAAAATAGAAATAGTCACAGTAACTATCGCCTAAGGTTGCTGTGGAGAATTAAATAAGTAAAATTAGAAAAGCAGCAAATAGCACCCAACATAGTGCACAATGTATGTGCTAGTATTTGATTTCTGCCTCAGGGCCTTAGGAATTTGCTTCTACTGCCTTAGGTCATTCTCTGAAACTTTAAAATTGCTCACCACCTCACACTTAGCAGACCCCTGGTTACCCTTTTCACAGCACGATGCCCTCCTGACTGCCCCAGGAAGGAGGGCCCCCCCCATGCCAGTACGCAGCTTTCTTTTTATTCACGGCCTCCATGAGCTGAAGCTGCTGTCTGCGTTTGTTTGTTTGCTGTCTAGTTTCTTGGAGAGTGTGTGCACTTTCACCCTGAACCTGGCCTGGGTGGGACGCATTTGTTGAGGGAAATGAAGAACCAAGGAATGGATCTCCATGGGCATGGGGCATGTCCCAGAGGCTATGTCCCCAATCTTGGAGGGCTCAGGGAGGTCCAAGCCGTGCAGTCAGAGGTCACTTCATGAACCGTGTGCGTCCAGGCAGCTCCCGGACCCAGGAGTCCTTGAAATGTAGAAGCCAGAAAAGCAATTTTCTTTCTGGCCAGAGGTAGGATCTGAGCGCACCTGGGGCCAATACTCCTTGTGACTGGGGAAACGGCCATTGGTGGTTATGCCTGTGACACAGGTCCTGCTCGGGACAGAACAGCCGACAAGTGCAGAAGTGAAGGCCACCAGGCTCTGGCCCACTCTGCAGGCAGAAAGGAGGAAGGGGAGCAGGCACAGGGCCAGTTCTGCGGGGTTCCTCGCCTGGTCTCCTCCTCCAGAATTGGGTCCTGCGGCCGGTGAGCTTCGAGAGAGCCAGGAAGGGTGAATGAATACATTATTTGGGGGCATATTCATATTCCAATCAAAATTAGAATGGAATTAAAAATGAAAAAAAATCTAGAGTATCTATTAGTGATGGAGAAAACTGAAGCAGTGACTGGATTGGGGCTTAGCAGCACCTGTCACGGAGCATAACCAGGCTGGTGCCCATCGCTGAGGGTGAACGTGGGGACACTCTGGTCATGTAAGTACTCCACTGTCATTAAAAGTGATAGTTTTTTTTTTTTTTTTTTAATTGTCCTACTTGGTTGTCCCAGCATCAGAATCAGCATTTCTTCCCACTTCACTCCCTCGTGGCTGCCAGTCAAGGAAAAGTCTGCGATGACTTCATGCCCAGGTGCCATCTCGTGAAAGCGGTAAATGACTCAGCCCAAAGGAAACAGAGGACTCTCTCCTATCCTCCCTCTGAATAGCAAGCAAACAATGTCCCCCACGGAGTCATAAAAGAATCATTGTCATAGCTATTCGTTATAGAGCACTTGGAAAATTCAGAGAATTAAGAAGAAAAAAATCAGACCCGCACGACCCAAACACTCAGAAATAAACCCAGTTTAAGCCAGGTGCGGTGGTGCATGCCTGTAATCCCAGCACTTGGGAGGCTGAGGCAGGAGGATCGCGAGTTCAAAGCCAGCCTCAGCCATGGCGAGGCACTTAGCAACTCAGTGAGACCCTGTCTCTAATAAAATACAAAAAAGGGCTGGGGATGGGGCCCAGTGGTGGAGTGCCCCTGAGTTCAATCCCCGGTACCAAAAAAAAAAAAAGGAAATAAACCCAGTTAACCTTCTGACATACTCCCTTCTAATTTCCCCCTTCTGCTCCTGACAGTGTGTTAGGCTGAGGACTTTTCTTTTGAAATTTATGGCTCTCCTTCTGCCCTGTGTGTGTATTTCAACCTTTTCTGTGTAAAATGTGTTTCAAAGCTCAAGAAGCCGTAGAGGAAAAACCACCCCTCCATCCTTGGGCTTCGCTCCCAGGTATGCACCAGTTGTGACTGCCAGAGCTGGGTGCGGGAGTAGAGTCGTATGTTTCTTAAATCACACTGACCAAAGAGCCATGTGGGAAACGAGTGACTCTACAAATGGGGTTTTTATATGCCTTGTGTGGCCAGGCGAGCTGCGAGCCTGGGGGAGAGGAAGTACATGAGTTCGCTTCTTGGAGACACCGGGAATTTTCAAGTTTTTTTTTTTTTTTTTTTTTTTTTTTAATTCAATTAGCTTGGGAGGGAGGTCACCAGCTGCATGGTTTGTGAGTCACTTGAATCTTAACCATAAGCTGCATATTTTAGGCGATGGACATCTTATGGCTTGGGAGTTCTATTCTCATTATTTATTTTCAAATCTGACCCTGGAACAAACTGGTTCTTCCCCCCTCCAAATTTTTGCATTAGATTTTGATGTCTGTAAATAAGGAGGTAATGTGAGATATTTTGACCTGAATTAGGGGGAGGGATTAAAAGGGAAGTTAAAGGACAAAGAAAAGAGTATCTGGTGCTGGTGGGGGTGGGGAGCGGGACAGGAGGAAGATCTGTGAATCTTCCACTGGGCTCACAGTGGCTTGATCAGGCTCTGAAACTCAGCAGGTTCCACAGTCCCCACGTGCCAGAGTGCAGCCTGCCCTCAGTCTCTGCAGGTGCCACACCCACAAACTCAATCAACCAAGGATGGAAAATATTGTGTCTGCACTAAACATGTACAGATTTTTTTCTTGTCATTACTGCCTGAACAATAAAATACAATCACTATTTGCAGAGCTTTCCTAGAGATGATTTCAAGCCTATGGAAGCATCACGTAGGTTCTATGCCAGGGCAACTCCATGTCATATAAGGGACTTGAGCATCCATAGATTTTCACATCCACAGGTGCAGAGGTCCTGGAACCCTGTCCCCAACGGAGGGACAAATGTTTCCAAGCTGCAAGTGTCCTGGAACATTGGGGACCATGATTGCCTTCAGTATTGCCTCTGCTTGACCTTGTTAATTCCATAGACCTTGACTGACTTGAGCCACATATGAAGCATTTTGTGTATGTGAGGCAGCAGGAGTCAGGGCACTGGATGGAAGTCAGAGGGGCACAGAGTGGTTACCAGCCTGTGCTTGGGGGCAGGGTGGTGTTGGGTGGGGAGTCCCTGATCAAATCTCTGGTGTAAACACTCCCAGCAACCTGACAGCACTGACCAGAGAGCTGAGATGCGCAGTATTACCCGGGAACTATTGCATGGCATATTTCCATCAAATGAACACGGCACCAGTTACAAATAAACATAAATAACTCAATGGTATAATAATTAGGAAGCGATCAGTTTAATCAGTTTTGAATATTACCTTTTTTTTTTTTCCTTTCCAGTGCTGGAGATGGAACCCAGGGCCTCTCACAAGTTAGGCAAGTGCTGTATCACTGAGCTACTTCCCCAGCCCTCACCTTTGTTTTTAAAACAATTTATTTCGTTGTGAACTTGTAATTCAGTTTTTCATAAAGGCTGTGTTTAACAAGCAACTCGTAAAATTCCTGTGATTTTTAATAGCATTCTCACATGATCAGGAATGAGCCAGCTCCAGGATGCTGCTGTCTAATGGGGTGGGGAGGGACAGAGTGAGAAAGAATTGCTGGCGTCACTGACAAGGTCTAGGAAGGCCCCCACTATCAAAGAAAGCCTGTCCCCTCACTGTTCACGCCCTCCTGGCCCTTGCTAGATCAGTGGCCTGACTGGCCGACTGGCCAGGGACACTTCTTGATTTCCAGGTCTTGCTAGGATGAGGACATATCTCCGGACCTCAGACCTGCTTGACACCCCCTCCTTCTGGGTCAGCTCTTTTTGGGTGGCCCTGGGCATCCTTGGTGTAAAAGCCTTGCTGAGAGTCTAGGCCTTCGCTCTGCTTTGCTGGGTGTCCATGCCTCTCCCCCTCCCCAGCTCCCTCTCTCTGTTTCTGTGTCCTCTCTCATCAAGTCCCAGACAGCAACCCAAGTTAACCCACTGTGTGCATTTCTTAAAAGTCACTTGTGGGAAGGGCCAGATGGGGATATTGGAGCATCTTGCAAACCCTTGGGAAAGAGGGCAAAGACAGAAAACAGGGCTTCCAGCCTCCACCCTGGCTCCTGGAGGCTCCTTGTTTCCCATGGCCTAGCTGCCTGGGAGTCACCTGCTGTAGTTTGGATCTTGAATGTCCCTCAGAGGTTCATGAGGTGAAGTTTTAGTCCCCAGTTTGGTACCACTGGGACATGGTACAACTTTTAAAGGGTGGGTCAAATGGGAATGTATGGGTTATTGAGGGCTTGCCTTCAAAAGGAGCTGTGGCACCTCAGAGTCTTCCTCTTCTTTTTTTGCTTTCTGTCCAAGTGTTTTTGCTCCATTATGTGCTCCTGCCATGATGTGCTACCTCACCGAAGGCCCAAAGCAATGGAGTCAATTGATCATGAACTGGTGCCTCCAAGACTGTGAGTCCAAATAAAACTTTTCTCCGTAAAAACTTACTATCTCAGGTATTTTCTTATAGTAACAGAAAGCTGACTAACATATCACCCTACACTTAGGAAAAGGGAGGGGGCTGCAGAACACTGTCCTTGAGGCATTTAATGAGAAAGAAATGGAGAGGTGTTGCCTAAAGGAAAACCACCTCATGGCTGAGTTATTATCTTACATCTCTCCTTGTCTGGCAGCTGCTTCAGAGAACTAACCTAAACCCATGCCACCCTTGACCTTGACTCATATATCCACTGAACCAGAGTAGACAGAGGAGTCAATGAGCAGGCCCATAAGGGCAAAGACAAGGTTCCCACTGTCCAAGCAGCTTCCTTAGACCTGCGCTACCCACCGAGGAAGGGGAAGGTCTGACAAGGATAAATCCTGGCACAGACACATTCTTACACTTAAGAGACACAAGCTATGATGATAATAAAGATACCATGCATTTAATTTTATAGAACAAAATGTTAGGAAGCTGGCCAAGTTGAAGGAAGAAAGAACAAAAGGGGGAAATGGAATCTAGAATATTTTAAAAGCAGTTGCAACTTGATTACTTTTGATTATTTTCAAGAACATAAAGTAACTTGAAGGAAGCTGACCATAATTTGCCAAGTAGCATCACTTAAGGGATTACTTTAAGAAATAGTAAAGATTAATATGCTATTTATTTGTATAAGAAATCCTGTATGCTAATGCCCCAGAGGGCGGCAGGGTGGGAACTGGAGAGGGAGGGCCAGGAGGGAAGATTATGTTTACTTATTGAATTAAGAACATTTTGAATCCATTGTCTCAACCCTGAGGGCCTTTGACTGTATGTTTATGAATATAAAACTATTAGCCAAAATTGTTTCAATATTGGTTATTTTGGAGAAGCATTTTCTAGAGTTAATTCCATCACAGTAATTTCATTTCATGATCATTTCCCCATGGAGCAGTGTTGGAACAAGGTCCCCTTTTCCTGGTGTCATTTTTATTTCGCCGAAACTCCTTGTGTCAGGATTAGTTACTTCTTTTTTTCCAGGACAACTAGAACTAGACTGTCCAAATCCCTAGGACTTGCCTTTCTCTTTCCTAATTTCAAGTTTTCTTGGGTAGCCCTTTCCTTAGGGCTTGATCCTTACAGCGCCAACCCCAGGTTAAAAATCCCAGAGAAACTTCTGATTGGTCCAGCTGTGATTCAAAACTTCTAATTTGTCCAGCCAGTATTCCATGTCTGTACCTCATCCAATCACCTCTGGCCTGCAGCAAGAGGTGTGAGATTTCCTCCATCAATCATGGAGGCTTTGGCAGAATTGTGAGGCAGATGGAAACCCTGCTCATATCTAACAGAGTTTATAATGTGGCTACCAAGGAAGATATATTTGGGGGAAAAAAAAAAGCCATCAGTCTTTGCCTTGGTTGCTTTTCTCAGATTCCAAATTATGAAGCTCAATTAAAGTGACTTCTTCAAAACTCCATGCACTTTCTGGATGTACATGAGTCACCATGGTGACCTCCCAGAGGGGTGAGGAAGCATAAGGGTCTCAGAGAAGAACCTGCCTGTCCTGTGCCAGGTGGGTTGGTCCTCCTGAGGTGGCTGAGAGGCCACAAGAACGAGGTGGACAGTCAGAGCTGTGAGGCCCAGTGCCTCCCAGAAGACCAAGGCCATGGGAGGAGGAAGTGTTGGGGTCACAAGGGCTTTCCTTAATGTACAGTCATGTGTTCTATTTTGTTGCAAATCTATCTTTTCCCAGCAGGTCCATATGCATATGCAAGTGGCCCTTCTGGGCTCCTGTCCCAGAGCTCAGTAGTCTGTATCAGGGGGCAAAAAGGATGCTTTCCTTCCTTTTGGTCCTGAGGGGTCCCAGTACCAAGCAAACCATGAGCTTTATGTGCATGACTATGAATCCTCGGGAAACCCCGCCTGGGCATGCTTGGTATGCCTGCTCTTTGTCTGCTTCATCTTCTATAAAAGGGGATGTTCTAGTCTGTACTTCACAAGACTTTGTAAGAACTAAGGGGGCCCTGGGGCAGGTCCAGTACACAGCATTGACTGTGAGTAATGGGTAAGCATTTGTGATTGTGTTAGCACTCAGAGCTGGGGTGGGAACTCAGGTCCACCGGACTCCCCACTTCGGGATTGCCACCCATGGCTCCATTGTGGGGGTCTGGATAAACCACAGGAGGTCTGCACCCTTCAAGGACTGTGGGTTCCTCCAAGGAAGCCTCCTCCTATGCGGGATAGGCCTCTGCCTCGGGGCTGGACTCTTCCTGACTGGGTGGGTCATTCTGGAGGCCCCTGGGAGGGCAGGGCTTGTGGAGGCAGCCCTGGGGCTGGGCAGCTGCTGGCCATCCCAGGAGGGCAGCGCTGTAATGGACTTGGCAGGATGGCCCAGGCTGAAATGCTGATCTAATACCTCCATGCTGGACTTGTCTGGGCCATAAAAACCTACAGCGACCATAAAGAAGATGAGTTAGAAAGGAGGAGAATCCCCTTATACCTTATGCTCCAGGCAACGAGGTAGGTGGGTGGAGGGAGGAAGTCTGGTCGGGTGGTGAGGCTGGGGGCCAGGTGTCTGTATCCCACCACCGGCTCCTCTGGCTTCTCATGCATGTGCTTGTAGAGGCCTCCTCTGAGGCCCCACCATAGCTGGGTCTTCAATACCAGGACCACCTGGAAGACCCCTGGACGCACAGTGTCTGGCATTTGCAAAGTTACAAAGGGCTCCATGGTTCCTGCTCTTCCCTCTGGCTGGGAAGGGGGCCATTCACTTCTATGCTGTGGACATGGCTGGGTGGACAGGTCCTGTCTCTGCATCCCCTGAGGGCTTGGAGGATGCCCCTTCCTGCCTTAACCCTCAAGCTGTTGCAGTCTTTTCCCTGGTTCCCGCAAGAAAACCAAAGGAAGTCCAAAGAAGCCCTCTGCCCCACAACATCAGGGAGGGAATCTCAGGGCAGCAGGACACACACTGGCTGCGCCTCCACTGTCACTCACCATCAAGGTGGTTCTAATAGTGTTCCTTCATTGGGAAACTGATAATCTGAGAAGCCCAGAGAGCTGATTCAGGTAACCCAGGGTTCAAAAGCAGATCAACTGGAGTCTAAGGCCTACATCAGAGTTCTAGAAACCCCACTGCCAGAGATCAACTCCCTCTGCACCTCAGTTTCAGATTCCAGGAGATGGGGTTGGGATCCAACAGGTCCAGCCCAGGGCGGTGGGCCAGAGCCCTGGATATCACCATCTCAGGCAGACCACTGAACACTTAGAAATGCAGCTCAGAAGAGCCTTTTATTTCCTTCCTGACTGCCCTGCAGGCTCCCTCGTCCCTGACCTGCTCAGGCTGCTGTGATACAGAGGAACAGAGTCCTACTCAGGCCACCCTACAAAAGAGGCTTTATTACCACACAACCATGATCCCAGAACTGGACTTGGAGCTGACTGGCTACAGGAGCTGGGGGAGCCCAGGCTGCCCTTGCCTCCTTCTCTGTGTCTGCTGCCCTTCTGCCCTCAGGCCACATGACAGTGGGACACAGGCGAGTAAATGAGGGACACGGTCCCGAGCCCCAATTCCTCTGGATTGTTCTTAGGTGGGGAGAGTGGAGGTGGTATCTGGGGACTGCTGTCAAGAGTCTCCTGCCTAGCCTTTGGGGCAGCCCGGCCAGAAACCAGCACCAGGCCAAGGTTTCCTGGCCCATGGACAGCCTGACCTTGGTTTGATCTTCTACAGGTCACTTGTCACAGAACTGCTAAGTCCACCAGGGGCTCAGACCTCTCCATCTGCCCCTCCCTGTGACTCTCACTGTCTTCATCCCACTTTTCTTCTCTCTCCCCTCTCTCCCCCACCCCCATATGTCTCTCTGGGCCTGTCTCTCAGGCCCTCTCCTTTCCTTCCTGCCTTGAGTCCCCACCCCCTTCCAGTCATCTTATAGGGACAGCTGTGAAGAATTAGGAGCTCGACAGTGACTATCAGCCCCGAGTGGCATAGGATGATTTATGTCTCCCTGGGAGATCGGGCAGGTTTTCCTAATTAATTCACCCAATAGCACATGTCCTGAGGCTCTTGGGGGATTTCCTTGGACTTTCAAAGTCTTGATACTCACCTGAGTTGGACACTTTGTTTTTATTTTTAGAACAGCTCTAGGCCCCCAGATGGGGTGCCTTGCCCCTCCCAGCCCCTCCTGCTTCCGGAGAGCATTGGCAGTTAGCCCAGGAGCCCTGGCAACAGCCTCCTCACTCCTGCACCCCCGCCCCTGGTTGGGATCACCCCTCCTTCAAGAGCCCCTTCACCCCGTGCTGCCTCAGACCCCCAGATGAAGGTCTGAAAGGGCCTCAGGGAGCAACCCCTGAACAGCTGCTCCCGGCCCACCATTCACACGCTGCTGTCCATTTCAGCCTGTGTGCTGGGTATTATGGTCCCGGGGACCTCAACTGCTGTGTCACCTCAGTCAAGCGGCTGCGGCTGAAATCATGCACAGAGCACTCAGCATGTGCAGCACCATGGGACACATTCCACGTGTCATTTGTCATTTGTCATTCTTCCTCCCTCACAATGACCATCACAGGCGTATCTGCCTGTCCATTTTATGGACAGAGAAACTGAGGCTTAGAGATATGAAATGACTTCCCTAGATGCCCAGAGTCACCGATTGCAGAAGGTGGTGCTGCGGAGCCCAGCCCCCGAGCAGGGCTGTTTTACTCCACACACAGGAAGCCCCTGATGTCTTCCTCCCCGCCCGCCCCCGTGGCATTTTCCACCGCTGTGCACCCACACGGGCTCCCAGCACACAGGAGGAGGGAGCCTGGCTGTCCTGGCGGTTCTGATTGTGGTTAAAGTCAGGGGAGCTCACATTTCAACTCTCTCTGGCTTGGAAGAGGACACTGGAAAAACAACCCTGTCCGCCCCCATCCCCCAGCAATGTGTGTTCGCAGCTTGTCAGTCCTGGCAGGCCAGGAGATCCCGGGAGGCAGTGGGGGGGCCTCGGGGCAGTGGGTGGCAATCAGGCTGTGGAGTTTTGGAGTCTATCTCTTCTTGGTACAAACCCCTTATCCTGCAGGGTTCAGAGGACACAGGGTCTGAGAGTGGGTAATCACAGGTCCCCAGGAATTGGTGGTGTCTTGCATATGGTGTGAGGTCGATGAATGTTGGCAGAACTGCAGACCAGCAAGGCCAGGAGCTGTGCAAAAAAAAAAAAAAAAAAAGGAGATTCTCTCAACTGACAGGCCCCTAATTGCGGGTTGTAGGCAAGTGGAAGGGCTCCATGCCCCGGAACAGCCCCGGCAAAGCTCCATTCTTTACACTGGCCACAGGAAGGATGAGGAAAAGGAGGCCTGGCCAGGGATGCTAAGTTAGCCAGAATTTGTAAAGTTCAAAAAATAGAAACACAAGTCAATTTGTCTAAAGTAAGAATAAAGCCCATCAATTAATGTAATTTAAAAGTTTAAGGAGTAGCTTCAGGTATAGCTGGATCCGGATGCTGTAATGTTATGAAGGAGCTATCACCCTCTTGCTCAGCTTTCTTTGGCTTGGTTTCACTCTCAGGCAGATTCTTCCAAGGAGCAGCCCCCGAGCAGCTCCAGGGTTACATTGTGGCTGCAAACAAGCCCAGAGGTTATTGTGTATTGGGATGAATTGTGCCCCAAGTTCATTCCCAAACCAATCAGATCAGTCAGGGGGTGGACTGTGCTGACTGTTTCAGACCAGCTCACATCCCTCCTCTGGAATGGAGGTAACAGTGCAGGATCACAAAACCACATGGTAGAATACAGTGATGGTGGGTTTAACACCCCAAGAAAGAGCAGGGGCTGACATCAAGAGGGGGGAGCAAACAGGAGCTGGATCCACTTTGGCTGGGTCACTTCCACACCCTGCACCTCTACTCCTTCATCAGTAAGAAAGGAGAGGCTCGAAGGCCCGCCTGCTCAAAGCCCCCCGGAGCCCAGTGGTCTCACCATTGGCCACATGCCTACCCTGGACCAGGTGTGAGTTCTGAGGAACTGGAAAGACCTGAGCCAGGTGTCCGGACTCCCTCCCCTCTCTGAGTTCAGTGAGCCAGGTGGAAAATATGCAAAAGTACGCTGGAGACCCTGTCCCTTGTCCCCCAGCCTTACCCCACCCTTTGATCTTCCTGCTTTACCCCACTAGCCAGCTGTCAGCTCTTCCTCTTGCTCAGGGCCTTCAGCCAGGCTGTTCCTCCTGCCCGAGGCCCTCCCACCTCTGGCATCTCCCACCACAACCCCACCTGTCAATTCTGCTCATCCTTGAGCCTTCTACCCAAAAGCCCTTCCTCAGGGACCCTTCCAACCATGGCCTCCAGGAGGACACAAGCCTCACCATGCTCTTATGGTGCCACAGGACCCCGCCTCATAGCCACACAGGAGGTAGATGGTTTGTTCACATCCTGTGCCCTTGTGGGTAAGCAGGAATGTGCTGTGGACCTCAGGGCCCTTGCTCATGCCATGCCCAGAAGGTGTGAGGGAAACAGAAGCCTCCACCCCCAGAGTGTTCTCCTTCTCAGTCGCTCCTCTTTGCCCTGCAGCTCTTCCTGTCTTTGAGGCAGACTCCAGCTGAAGGCTTGACTGTCCCAAAGAAGGGAGGAACCAAAGAGCCCAGTTAGGCACAGAAGAGAAGCCTCGGCCTGCACAGTCTGAACTTGGCTTTCAGAGGCACACACAGAGTGACCAATGCCATCCAACACTATCCAAGGAAGACTGGGGGTGGGGTGGAGGTGTTGTCCCAGAAAGGAAGGGAAGCGTGTGGGGTGACATGGCAAGGAACTTCCTGATGACTGAGCGGCCTGGGGAACAGCTCCTGGACTCTGGGGGGGACTTGTCCCACTTGCCTGGGTCAACGAGGGGTACCCCTCCAACAATCGAGGGATGCTGAGGCAAGGGAACTTGTGTCTGGCCTTCCATCTGGGACGTGGGCATGACAGCCTCCCTAAGCATCCCCCGTGGTGACTGCACAGAGACAGAGCAGTGCGGAGAGCTGGGAAAGAGGTGAGTGGGCCTCTCCCTCTCCAGAGCCAGACCAGCCTGGGGAGAGCCACTGCTTTCTAAGGCTCTCAGGAGGGGTATGGGCATGGTGGAGAAGTTGCTGGTGGGGGACATGAGGGTGTGCAGAGAGAGGCCAGCCTGCTGCCCAGATGGCCTGCCCCATGCCAGGGCAATACAGAAACTGCCCACCAGCTTTCAATTTCCCTGAGGGTGGAGGGAGGAGGAGAGAGAGATGAAATGACTCCAGAACCTAGCAGAGGGTCGAGGTTCACAAGTCAGGGGTAGAGGAACAGGCTGGGGCCTTGCTCCATGCCCCTGATGTATGCACCTGTCCTCCCCACCAACGCCACCCCGTGCTGACCCGGTGGCTCTGTGCTAAGTCTTCATACCAGGTAACTGCTTCCTCCTGCCTCATTCTTCTTGTCAAAAATGGCTCTCTGGGCCTTTCCCTTTCTGTGCAAATTTAGAATGATCTCATCTGTATTTGCACAAACCTTGCAGAGAGGTTGGTAGGAACTGTGTTAACACTGTGACCCGTTTGGGCAGAACTGACGTCTTTACCATGTGGCTTCTCCCAGTCCGTGAACAGAGTTGTCTCTCCAGGCACCCGCACCTTCATCCCGGCACCCCGTGGTCCTTTCTCTCCTCTCCACACAGTTTCCACGTCCATGGTTGTCGACTCCTGGGTGACAGTGAGGTCTGACCTACAAAGTACCTCGCAAGGTGAACCCAAACATGAATGGAAACAGAGTCAGCTGCCCCTCTCTTTCAGGCGATTGTGATAAATGTGGGAACAAGAGGGGGAACTTCCACACTTTCCAATCTACACTTCAGTTTCTGTCTATCTTTGCAGGCTGTGGAGATGAGGGTCTATGGGATGACAGGGTCACCCAGCTACCCTGTCCAGCAGATTCAGCCATTGACGGAACCCTGCAAATGGGACCACCACTGTGTCCATTGACTGGTAGGCTGGAAGGGAAAATGGGGGCCCTGGAGGCTTTGCCAGCCTTCCTGTCTGGTTTTGCCTTTCTTTTTTAAAATTTTAATTGATACATATTAATTGTACTTATTTATGGGGTACAGTGTGATATTTTAACATATGCATACAATGTATAATGATGAGGTCGGGGTAATTGGCATATCCGTTACCTTACACATTTATCATTTCTTAGTGTTGAAACATTGAACATCCTCATTACTAGCTATTTCAAAATGCATAATGAGCCGGGCTCCATGGTGCACGCCCATAATCCCAAGTGGCTTGGGAGGCTGAGGCAGGAGGATTGTGAGTTCAAAGCCAACTTCAGCAAAAGCCAGGCACTAAGCAACTCAGTGAGACCCTGTCTCTAAATAAAATACAAATTAGGGCTGGGATGTGGCTCAGTGGTCGAGTGCCCCTGAGTTCAATCCTGAGAACAACAAAAAAACGCATAATGAGTTGTCAATAATTGTTACCCAACTTTGCTACAGAACTTTAGAAGTTATCCCTCCCGACCAACTGCACCCATTGACTTAGTAACTATCCTCTGCCCACACCCTTCCCACCCTCTGGTAACCACTGACTGTTTCATTCTCTACTTTGAGATTAACTTTTTAAGCTTTTATGTATTAAAAACACTTGTCTTTCTCTGTCTTGGTTTCCTCTCCACAAGGCAGGGTGCTAAGACCTGCCTCCCAAGCAGCTGGTGCGCATTGCGGAAATCAGACAGTGCCAGGCACCACGCCTGGAACGTGGTCATGGTGCCGTGACCGCGACCATCATTAGCATTTTGGAGGAAGGCCACCCAGCTTTTGTGGCTCCCTGCCTCTCTGAACTTGTTCACTCATGTGGCTCCTTAAAGAATGGTTTGTGGTGGTTCCTTCCTCCAGTGAGAACAGCACCACGTCCAAGGTTTCTACTTGCTTGTGTCTAAGGAAAGTGCTGACTCTCTCAATCGGGGATGCTCAGGCCTCCGGCACAGCTACCCTGGGACCTCCAACATCCAGTCACTTCTAGTCCTTGGGAGATACAAGGCAGAAGACCTCACCCTCAGCCCAGGGAGAGGTTATAATGGTAACAAGCAAAACTCCAGAGCTGTCTTGTTCCGTATGTAAGCCACAAGACCCAGCAGATAACGTGAGCCCTTGATCCAGATTGATACGTGCGGAAGACATAAAATCCACAATAGATTCCAAAAGCTTTGAACTGGAAAAATAAATAACAAAAATTTCATTTTTATTTTTATATCGATGATACAGCCATCCCTTGGTAGCCACAGAGGTTGATTCCGGGACATCCCTCAGAAACTAATATCCACAGACGTTCAAGTTCTTTATAGAAAATGGCATATTTACATAGAATCTGTGCACCTTCTCTCATACACTTTGATTTTTCCTGTATACTTTAAATCATCTCTATATGACTTATAATATCTGGTACAATGTAAAAGCAATGTAAATAGTTATTATACTATAGGTATAAGTTTAGAGATAAGAATGAGGGGGGAAAGTCTGCACACATTTAGGACAGACACATATTTTTAAAAAACTATTTTCAGTCCGAGATTGTTTGAATCTGAGGATGCAGAACATACAGATATGGAGGACCAATTGTGGGTTGGGTGATAATATTTTGGATATGTTGGGTTAAATAAATTCTACTGTTAAAATTAATTTCAACCATGAGCTTCAGCTTTTTAAAATTGTCTACTAGAAAATTTTAGATGACATATGGGACTTGCATCTATGTCTTCCATTCTATTTCTATTGAGCAATGGTTTTCTAGACAGCCCATACATGAGAGATGGCTTGCTCTCTGGGCATGGTCGTGGGAAGGCAGGTTACTCCTCTTTTCTTGCTCCCCGGGTCCCTGCAAGGTCCTCACCATCTTTGCTCCTTCTGCCCTGGTACACTAACAATGAAATCCAGACTCATGACAGGACTTCTTGTCCCATGCATTTTTGGATTCCCACTAACCTGGCATCATGCACATAGTAACTCAAGCACATCCAGCACTTAAGCACAACTTGGGAAAAGGTGTTCCTTATTCAAGGTATTTCTCTGGTGTCTACCAGAAAATTGAAACAATAAAAAACATAAGTCTATAATATCTACTATGGAAATGGTGCCCTTTGGATATAGCACCCTTGTGCAGCGTGCAACCCTCTCAGCTGTAAGTGGCAGCCCTGCCAGTATTTAGCTGCTCAATGACTATTAGTTGAAGAGAGTAGGGCCCTCCACCCATTTAGTATTTTCAGGGGGAATTTCTACCTCTTCTCTAAGGATTGACTATGAAATAGACAGTCCCTTTCAGGCAGGAGACCACTTCTCAGACTATGGGCCCAAGCCTCATTGACTGCTGCATGAAAACTATGTCCTTGGAGCACCGCAATCCCAGCATTCATCCAGGACATTCACAGAGGCAGGGCAGAAGGGCAACGCCCACCCATGCTTCAAGCCCAGCCTGAGGGTCTTCTTTGTGAGGAATCCCGCTGCCTGCACTGTTGATGTCACTGAAGGGAAGGACACTTGGTGAGCCTAACCTGAATTTGTTGCCACCTTAGTGAGGGACAGTTGCTTCTCTAAGGGGCGGTTGTTGGTACAGACTGGGAGAGGGCACTGGCATGCTTCCATCAAAGACAGCTGATGTACATCTGCTTAAAATGCTTCAAGTTTCCCTTCTCACATGACTCATTGGGCAGCATCCACAGAAAAGAGGGAGGATGAGATAAATAGGGAGGGCTGGGAGTGTCCAGCTCTGTCCACCCCCAAATGTCCTGTGTGCTCTCCAGAAGCTGTGGTTGGTTGGTTGGTTACATAAACATGCAGATCATTATTCATGTGTGCCAGGGTGAGTTCTAACCCTATACTTCCTTCATTTCTCACAATTGTCAAGCACAAGCTCATTTGTTGTCTGAATG
Source organism: Tamias sibiricus (assembly GCA_025594165.1). NCBI lineage: Eukaryota > Metazoa > Chordata > Mammalia > Rodentia > Sciuridae > Tamias > Tamias sibiricus. The sequence continues at coordinate 140,655,156 of CM046659.1, forward strand.
CCTAACACCCATGATCTCCCTCTCTTGACACTGGCCTCGTCCACAAAAACCTCCATCCCCAGACAGATGCAAAGGAGGGTGTTTTGTTTGTTTGCTTGTTGATTCATTTTCCCTTTTTTTTTTTTTTTTAAAACTTTTCAATTTCCCCACATCTGAGACTGATCGCTTCTGGGGAGCAATAGGAAGTGAGCGAGAGGCGTAGCCAAGAGCACGAAAACAATCCTCAGGCCCGTTTTCCAGAACTCCCTGTGGTTCCTTTAACCAAATAGACGTTTTTGTGGAGAGTTAGGTTGTTTTGTACAGTAAACAGTTTTTGCCTTTTCCTTCTAGCCACTTAATGTGGTATCATGAAAGGAAGAGCAGCTTGTTAATGAAAAAAAGCTGAGATGGGAGAGGGAGGCTAGCACATCAGCATCCCTTCAGGCTTACATAAGTAACATTCCTGCTGCATAAACATCTTGGCAAATCCAGAGGCTAAATCCCCATCCCACACTGCTGGCCTCAACCAAACTCTGTATAATATTAAGGGGGAAAAAAAATCCTGTTGATGGTAACATTTTTCTGTCCAGCAACAAGTCATTAGTTTGGACAAAGGAATCCAAAATGCATCTGCTTAGTTCCCCAAAGTTCTAGTGGAAAATATTACCTAGAAAAGAGGCAAGTGAGGAGGAGGAGGAGGAGCAGAGGACTGTGAGTTGTTAAGAGTGAAGTAAAGAGAAATGGCATTGAAAACCCCATGAAGTTCTGACACCAAACTAAATCATCCTAATTTGGCAAATGCCAACCCCCCAAATTCATCATTTTTAATGAATGGTTAATTCTATTGGAACTAACCAAAATTTCATCTTTACCTTTTTCTCACAGCAGAGTAATTTAATACAATAATGAGTAATTTGACATAAATACAACAATGATTAATTTAATAAGTTATTAGAGAGCAATTGGAAGCACTTATAAATTTGTAATGATCAATGTCTTTGGTAATATATTCACACAATTGTAATGAAATGGATAATTTTCTAGGACTACACAGTTTCCAAATTGAAGTATGCAATTAGTGGGTTTGGGTCCACCAGCTTTTTTGTGAGATAAAAGGAATTGAACCCAGGGGCACTTAACCACTGAGCCACATTCCCAGCCATTTTTAAAAAATTTTTATTTTAAAAGAGGGTCTCTCTAACTTGCTTAGGGCCTCACTAAGTTGCTGAAGCTGGCTTTGAACTTTTGATCCTCCTGTCTCAGCCTCCCCCAGCTGATGGGATTACAGGTGTATGTTATTGTGCCTGGCCTTCACATTAATTCTTCTTCTTTTTTTTTTAAAAAAAATATTTTATTAGTTGTAGGTGGATACAATACTTTTATTTTATTTATGTGTTGCTGAGGATCGAACCCAGGGCCTCACACATGCGAGATGAGCCCTCTACCACTGAGCCATAGCCCCAACCCCACACATTCATTCTTGTTCCAAAGAAAACATGGGACTTAGAGAACATGATCTGTCTCATAACATGTTGTCAATGACATTCTCATTTCTAAAAGTGATATCACCAAGTTGTAAGGAAGAACTCTTTCTTCTTAAGAGCTTCTTCATAAGCATTTGAGGTATGAAAGCAAAGTCACATACCAATAAAACTAGTTTCCATGGTTCCTGAGCTCTGAAGAATATTCACATTTCTTTCTACAATTTCCATAAGTAACAACCCTCTGTAAACTGTGGTGCCCACCTGTAATCCAAGATACTCAGGAGTCTGAAGCAGGAGGTTCACAAGGTCAAGGCCAGCCTGGGCTATAGTGCAGGAGCACAGCTAAACAGAAAAAAACAAGAACAAAGAAAAAGACAGACTAGGCTCCCTGTAAAATCTTATCTTTAGAAAGTCTGAAGAGACCAATGATCACAGATGTTAAGAGAAAGTAGTTAGAGCTTTTGCCATTTGCCTCCAAACAGCATCAGGATCAAATATTTTCTCAGGGCCATGTAAACTAGCCCACAACATAGAAAAAGAGGGAAACTTTCAATTATCTATGAAGCTAAGAAAACCCTTGATTTAGAAACCTGAAAAAGACTTTCACAAAAAGCAAAAATATGGACCAATCTCACTTAGTAATATTGATATGAAAATGTTGAAGAAAACCTAAGCACATATATTCCAACAATATATTAAAATATATTAGTAACATTATGTTTATTCTAGGGATGTGTGGTTCAATATAGAGAGTCTAGTAATATAATTCATCATATTAATAGAGCTGAGGATATAAGTAAGAGAATCATTTTCAAAGATGCCAGAAAGACATTTAAGAAATGCAGCACTCCTTCATGCTAAAATACTTTCCCATTGAAATCAAGATGAAGATATTGATGCCCACTGTTACCATCACTGCAAAAAGTTGTGTAAGTATTAAAAACCCCAGGGTGGGCAGTCATAGAGAGGTACACATAATTCTGTAAAATTTACTTTCAGGATCTCAAATAGATTCTCAAATCAGTATCACAGAAATGTGCTTTCAGGCTCTGGGAAGGGAAAGGGGGCAACTTGAAAAATGCCAGAACATGCTATTCTTAACAAGCCTTCCCTCTGGAGAATATAGTAAACCAGAGCCTCACCTGCTGGGGTATTATAAAAAGCTATGAAATGAAATACTTACCTACAGCACTCTCTAGGTATTCTCTCTCACCTACAGGGGAGAGAAAGAGAGAGATAGAGATAGAGAAAGAGAGAGAGGGAGAGAGAGAGAGAGACTCATAAAGTTCTAAATCCAGAGGTATAGAGTGACTAAAACACGAACAAAGCATTATATATGCATATATGGAAATGTCACCAAGAAATTTGTTAATCTGTAATCAACATGAAGATAAATAACAACTTTCCATGATAAGGACAAACTAAAAGAATTCATGACCACTAAGCCAGCACTATGAAAATACTTAAAGATATACTACACACATAAAAACTAAAAAGCAAACCCAAAAGCTCCCAAATAAATGAAGCTCTCCAGAAAAGCAATTAACTAAATGAAAATTAAGACTGAAGTAAACATAGGAAACAAAGAAAAATGGCAGGAAATAACAAAAATCTATCCATAGTAATGCTGAATATAAATGGTCTCAACTATCTAATTAAAAGACATAGATTAACAGGATGAATTAAAAAACAAGATCCAACTACATAATGTTTGCAAAAGACTCATCTCATGAGCAAAGATATCCACAGGCTGAAAATAAAAGAATGGAGGATGGAAGATACTCCATGCAACTGGAATTCCAAAACAAGCAGCAGTAACTATTCTCATATTTGAAAAAGCAGATTTCAAGCAAAAATTAGTCAGAAGAGATAAAGAAAGTGACTACATACTGCAAAGGAAATAATCCCACAAGAAGATATATCAGGAGGAAATATTTATGCCCCAAATATTGGTCCACCTAATCACATATAACAAATACTTCTTGACATTACATTCCAGATTGACCCCAATTTAATAACATGGGGTGATTTGAGCATACACTTCTCACCAAAAGACAGGTCTTCCATAAATAAAATCAATATTTTCCAAAATAGACCATACTCTGGTAAATACAAAAATTTGATGTAATCCCATGCATCTTATCAAGTCATAATGGAATAAAATTAAAAATCAACAGTGAGAAAATTATAGAAACCATAGGATATTGAATGATTCTCTTTTAAATGAGGAATAGATCATAAGAGATGTGAGAGAAGAAATTTTAAAAATTCTTAGAAACAAATGATAACAGAGATTTAGCATATAAAAATCTCTGGGACAGTATGAAGGCAGTTTTGTTTTGTTTTGTTTTAATTTTTTGGTACTAGGGATTGAACCCAGGGGAGCTTGACAATTGAGCCACATCCCCCGCCCTTTTTTATATTTTATTTTGAGCCAGAGTCTCTCTAAGTTGCCTTAGGCCTTGTTAAGTTGTTGAGGCTAATTTTGAACTCAGGATCCTCCTGAGTTAGAACAAACTAATTCCAAAGTCAGTAGAAGCCAGGAAATAACTATGATCAGAGCTAAAATTAATGAAATTGAGAATAAGAAAATACACTGCTAAAAATATTTTAAAGAAATAAAATAAATATTCCCCTACCCCTCATAAAAAGATGTAAATAGATGTAATGAAAATACAAAAAGGAGAGGAAAGGGTGATAGAAAGGGGAAGAACTACTCGAAATAAGAATGACTGAGAATTTTCCCAACCACAGATCTAAGAACATCAGAGAACACTAACCAAGATAAATGTCTGGTACACACACACACACACACACACACACACACTCACACACACACACACACACACACACACACACACACACACACACACACACTCACATATACACACACCTTAGGCATGCAATTTTAAACTACAGAAAATTGAAGATAAAGAAAAACATTAAAAGAAATGGTGGGGGGACCTAAACTATAGAGGAACAGAGATAAAAAATTACTTCTGACTTCTCCTCAGAAACTATGCAAGCAAAAAGAGTAAAATATTTAAAGTGTTGGGGGAAAAAAATTAACATAGAGTTCTGAATCTTGTAAAATTGAGGGCATTTGTTACCGGTATACTTGCAAGAAATGTTTTAAAAATTCCTTAGAATAAAGACAATATAAATCAAAAACTCAAATCTACATTAAGATAAAAAGAGCAACAAAGAAGAAATAAATCAAGGTAAAATAAAAACTTATTTTTCTTATTCTTAACTGAACAGATAGATTTTTTTCAAAATAGCAATAGCTGTAATGTATTAGTTTCTATCTATCTATGTTTATGTATGCTTATACAAAAAGCAATAGCATAAAGTATTAGATTCTATCTATCTATGTTTATGTATGCTTATACATAAATGAAATAAATGACAGCAAGGACACAAGGCATAGAAGGAAGGAATTACAAATATTTTCTTATCATAAGGTACTCATACTACCTACAAAGTGGTAAAGTGCTATTTAAGAGAAGAGTTGTATTGGTTGTAAATATATATTGCAAACTCTAAACACTTTAAAAGGAAAGAAGAAAAGAAAAAAGTACAACCAACATGCTATGAAAGGAAAGTTATATAATGTTAAATTAAACAACAAAATCAGGAATGGGGTTGTGGCTCAGTGGTAGAGTGCTTGCCTAGCATGTGTGAGGCACTGGGTTTGATCCTCAGCACCACATAAAAATAAATAAATAAGCTGGGTATGGTGGCCCATACCTGTAATCCCAGCGGTTTGGGAGGTTGAGATAGGAGGATCATCAGTTCAAAGCCAGTCTCAGCAATGGTGAGGCGCTAAGCAACTCAGTGAGACCCTGTCCCTAAATAAAATACAAAATTGTAAGCTGCCTGGTACCGAAACCCGGGAGGAAATCTCTCGGAGGCAGAGTAAAGCTATTAACTACTTTTACTTCTACTTTCTTAGAGAGAGCTTAGAGAGGGAAAGAAAGATTTTTAGAGAGAAAGATTAAAGAGAGCTTTTCTTCTTGTCTTAGAGAGAAAGAAAGATAGAGCTTAGCTTCTTGTCTTCTTGTCTTCTTGTCTTTTTCTTCTTTTCTTAGCTTAGAGAGAAAGAAAGATAGAGCTTAGAGAAAGATTATTTTTTCTTCTTTGCTTAGAGAGAAAGAAAGATAGAGCTTAGAGAAAGATTATTTTTTAGAGCTTCTTGCTTCTTTCTTCTGTCTTCTGTCTTCCTCGGGAGCCTTGGCCTAACTCTGACCAGCCATTACTTCTTCTATCTGGTTTCTCTTCTGTAACCGCTCTGCCTACGTTCTGGCCGCTCTGATTCTTTTCTCCGACCCGAACTCTTCTTCTGACCGACCGAGCTACTGCACGACTGACTGAATGAATTCTCCGTTCTCCTAACTCGGACCGCTTTCACCCGGTTATATACCTTCAGCTTTGCGGGTGCCTACAGGTGCGTCACATACATATCAGGTGGAACTTATGGCTTCCAGCTAGCTGCAACAGCCCTTCCTAATTAGGGCTCCTTCACAAAATAGGGCTGGGGATGTTGCTTAGTGGTTGAGTGCCTCTGAGTTCAAACCCAAGTACCAAAAAATTAAAAAATAAAAATAAAAAAATTAAATAAACAAAATAAAGGTATTGTGACCATCTACAACTAAAAATACGTTTTAAAAAATCAGAAAGAGTAGAACACAAAAATAGAAACAAAGAAGGGTAACAAATAGAAAATGATAACAAATATGGTATTAATTCAACTATGTCAATAATTACTTTGAACACCAATGATCTCAATTTTAAAAGACAACAGTTATCAGAATGGATTAAAAAGTAAGACCAAACTGTGTGTTGTTTACAAGAAACCCACTTTAAATGTAAAGACTCATATATATTTAAAGTAAATGAATGGAGGAAAAATATACCATGTTAAGACTAGTCAAAAGGAAGTAGGAGTGGCTATTTAATTTTGAGTAAAGCAGACATCAACCAGTAAAAGTTATCAGGGATAATGAAGGGAATTATATTAATTAATAAAGGGGTTAATTCTCCAAGACACAACAATCCTTCATATGTATGTGCCTAACAACAGAGTATCAAACTACAAGAGGCAAAAACTGATAGAAATGCAAGGAGAAATAGATGAATCCATTATCATAGTTGGAGACTTCAGCACCCACCTCTCAAAAATGGACAGGTTTAGCAAACAGAAAATTGGTAAAGACATGGGTGAATAAAAAGAATTGGGGTCATAGTTCAGTGGTAAAGTTCTCCGGCTTCTATCCCCAGTACTAAAAAATAATGATAATAATAATAGAAATAAAGAATTATACACTATGATCGAGTGGGATTTATTTCAGCAATAAAAAAGGCTGAGTAAACATGTGAAAATCCATAATGTGGTCCATCACATCAAGAAAGTAATAAAGAAAAAAAATAACAATTAAATCAATAGTTGCAGAAAAAGTACTCAACAAAATTCAACACCAATTCACGAGCCAAAACAAAAACAAAAACTCTTAGTAAACTAGAAATAGAGAACTTCTTCAACTTGACACAGAAGACCACCAAATACCTTTAGCTAACTTCATATTTAAAGGTGAGAAATTCAAACATTTTTCTATTAGGATCAGAGACAAAGCAGGAGTGTCCCCTCTCCCCTCTCACCACTCCTTTTCAACATTGTTATGGAAATCCTTGCCAATGCAGTAATATAAGAAAAGGAAATAGAAGGCATATAGATTAGAGAGAAGAAATAAAGCTGTATTTATTCACAGATGACATGCTTGTCTATGTAGCAAATCTAAAAGAACTGACAAAAAAATAACCCTCTGGAGCCAATAAATAATTATAGAAAGATTTTAGGACATGAGGGACATGAGAGTAGTACACGAAGAGCTATCCTACATACTGGCAATGAGCAAGTAGAATTTGAAATTAAAAGTATAATACTATTTACATTAGCACCTAAAAATTAAATAATTAGGTATAAGTCAACAAAATACATACAAGATCTATGTGAGGAAAACCATATAACACTGATGAATAAAATTAAAGAACTAAATAAAATGAGAGACATTCCATATTCATGGAATGAAGACTCAATATTGTCAAGATGCCTGCTCTTCCCAACTTAATCAAGAGCCTTAATACAGTCCCAATCGAAATCACAGCAAGTTGTTTTATAGATATCAATGAATTGATTCTAAAATTTATATGGAGAAACACAATACCCAGAATAGCTATTAAGGTTTGGATATGAGGTGTCCCCAAAAGATCCTGTGTTAATTCAGGAATATTTGGAAGTAAAATGACTAGGTTATGAGAGCTGTAACCTAACCAATCCATCCTAGCATAAATTGACTGGGTAGTAATTAAAGGCAGGTGGGTCACTATTCACTTCCCTGCATCACTTTCCACTTGTGTGCTTCCTCTCTCTCTCTCTCTCTCTCTCTCTTTCTCTCTCTCTCTCTCTCTCTCTCCCTCTCTCTCCCTCTCTCTCCGCCCCCCCCACCCCTTCTAGCTGCCATGAACCAAACAATGTGCCTCCACCATGCCCTTCTGCCATGATATTCTACCTCGCCTTGGGCCCAAAGCAATGGACTCAGCCCACCATAAACTAAACCCCTGAAACCATGAATCAAAATAAAACTTCTCCTCCTCTAAGTTGCTCTATCAGGTATTTTGGTCACAGTGAATAAAAGTTGACTAATGCTATAACCAACAGATAATGAAGGAGAAGGACAAAGTCGGAGAACTGAAACTATCAGACATAATAACTTATTGTAAAGCTATAGTAATCAGGGCAATGTGGTATTGGCAACAGAATAGACAAACAGCTCAATGGAACAAAACAGAGAGGCTGGAAATAGATTTACATATAGTCAATTGATTTTGATAATGAAGCAATAAATAGTCTTTTTAACAAATGGTGCTGAAACCACTGCACATCCACATGCAAAAAAGTAAATCTAGACACAGATCTTACACCCTTCACAAAAATTAACTCACAATCAATCACAGGCCTAATTTAAAACACAAACTATAAAACTCCTAAAAGAAAGCATAGGACAAAGCCTAGATGACTTTGGATATGGGGATGGCTTTTGAGATAGAATATCAAATGCACAGTCCATGAAAGAAGTAATTGATATCATAGCTGGATTTCACTAATAATAGAAACTTCTACTCTGCAAAAGATAAAGTCAAGAGAATAAGACAAGCCACAGAGTAGAGGAGGCAAATAACTGCAAAAGACACATCTGTTAAAGTACTGTTATCATAAATACAAAAAGAACTCTCAAAATGCAAAAGTAAGGAAACAAACAATTTTAAAATGGAGCAAATATCTTCACAGATACTTCACCAAGCATACACAGATGGCAAGCATATGAAAAGCTGCTCCGCATCTTACATCATCAATCAAATGCATATTAAAACAACAGCTAGATATCACTATACACCTATTAGAATAGCCCATATCTGGCATCCTAACACCAGAGGCTGCCAAGGAAGTGGAACCACAGAAACTCTTATAATTGTCTTTTGGGAATGCAAAATGGTACAGTCACTTTGGAAGGCAGTTTGTTGATTTTAAATGTACTCTTATTTCACAATCCAGCAATTGTACCACTTGGTATATACCCAAAAGAGATGGAAACAAGTCCACAAAAAAACCTGTACACTGATGTTTATATCAGCCTTATTAATAATTGCCAAATCTTGGAAGTAACCCAAATGTCTTCCAATAGGTAAATGGATAAATAAATTGAGGTACACACAAACAATGGAATGTTATTCAGTATTAAAAATAAATGAGGGCCTTGGGTTGTAGCTTGGTGGTAGAGTGCTTGCCTAGCATGTGTGAGACACCAGGTTCGATCCTCAGCACCATATAAAAATAAACAAATAAAATAAAGGTATTGTGTCCATCTACAACTAAAAATATATATAAAAAATAAGTGAGCAATTAAACTATGAAAATACATGAAGGGACAATAAATGCATGTTAATAAGTGACAGATAATCCACAAAAGCTACATCATGTATGATTCTGAATAAAGAACATTCTGGAACAGGCAAAACTACGGAGACAGTAGAAAGATCAGGGGTTCTCAGGGGCTACAGGGAGAGAGGAATGAATAGGCAGAAATTTTAGGGTGGTGAAAATAGTCTGCTTAATACTGTAATAGCACATACACATCCCTATATACTGTGCAAACCCACAGAATGCCCCAAACCAGAAGTTAACCCTAAAGTACGCTATCGACCTCAACTGGAGATTATTATGTGTCAGTATATGTTCATCAGTTGTAACAAATGTATCTTCTAGGGGATACTGGCAATGAGGAAAATTATCCAAGTGTTGGGGCAAAAGCTATACAGGAAATCTCTAGACCTTCCCTTTAAGATATGTTCTGAATTTAAAACTGCTCTAAGCCAGGCACGGTGGCACACGCCTGTAATCCCAGCACTTTGGGAGACTGAGGCAGGAGGATCACGAGTTCAAAGCCAGCCTCAGCAATGGCGAGGCACTTAGCAACTCAGTGAGACCCTGTCTCTAAATTTAAAAAAATACAAAAAAGGTCTGGGGATGTGACCCAGTGGTCAAGTGCCCCTGAGTTCAATCCCCGGTACCACCAAAAAAAAAAAAAACAAAACTGCTCTAAAAGAACCCTTAGGACTGAGGATGCAGTTCACCAGTAAAGCACATGCTTAGTACTCTGCAACAAAACAGCAATAAAATATCTTCCAACTACCTGCTAAGAGATTCATTTCCACTCTAACAATATGGGCATGTTGAAAGCAAAAGGATAGAAAAAGGGATTTCATGAAAACATTAACCAAAGAAAAACTATGTAAGTACAAGGCAAAATAGATGTCAAAGAAAATTATTAGAGACAGAGAATTACATAATAATAAAAGACAAAACTACCAAAAATGTATTATAATCCTAAATTGTGTGCACCTAATAACATAGCTGAAAAACACTTGAACCCAAAATAACAAAACCAACAGGAGAAATAGACAAATCTACAATTATAGAGACTGCAGTATCCCTCTCTTAACAATTATCGAACAACCAGAGAGAAAATCATCAATATGGGAAAAATTCAACACCGTCAACAAGCAAAACTAACTGGCATTCGTAGGACACTTCCTTGAACAATTGCGGAATGCACATTTTTTTTCAAGGATTCACAAAACATATACTAAGGTGTACAGTATCCAGGCTAAAAAAAAAAAAATCAACAAATTTAAAGAAATTGGAACCATACAGAGTGTATTCTCTAATCACAATGGAATCTAACTAAAAATCAGTATCAGAAAAATAACAGAAAGACCTCCAGACCCTGGAAACTAAACAACACACATCTAAATAATTCATGGGTCATATATGAAATCTCAAGGAAATTTTTAAAAGATCTATCAAAGTGAATGAAAGTTAAAATATGACATCTCCAAATTTGTGGGACACAGCTAATGCTGTACTGAAAAGGAAATTCATTACACTAAATACATATGTTAGGAAAGATAAAAAGTCTTAAGTCATTAATCTAAGCTCCTACCTCAAGAATTTAAAAAATCAGGAACAAAACAAACCCAAAGCAAGCAGAAGGAAGGAAACAATATAGATTAAAAACAGGAATCAGTGAAACTGAAAACAGAAAAAATGGAGAACAATCAACAAAACAAAGAACTGATTCCTTTTAAAACATCCACAAGATTGGCAGATCTTTCTAAAGACTGAAAAAAAGTTGCAATACAAGTAATGAAATAGGTACTATCACATCACACAATGCAGACATCATACAGATGTAGAGAATCACTAGGAAGAACTCAACATGCCTAATCAATCCATACTAGCCTAAATTTGAAAATTTAGATTAAATACAGTGCTTCCTTAAAAAATATAGACTATCACAACTCACCCAGTAAAAAATAGATCATTTGAATAATTCTACTACTAGCAAGGAAGTTTAATTTGCAATTTAAAAGTTTCTCCAAGAGAAATTTTTAGCCCTAATGGTCTCATTAGGGAAAGTATACCAAACCCTTTTTTTCTTTTTTTAAAAATTAATCAATTTATTTATTATAATTTGTTAACATGACAGCAGAATGCATTTCAATTCATAGTACACATATAGACCACAATTTTTTATATCTCTGATTGTACACAAAGTAGAGTCACACCATTCGTGTCTTCATACATGTACTTAGGATAATGACATCCATCTCTCATTCCACTATCTTTCCTACCCTCATACCCCCTCCCATCCCTTTGCCCTATCTAAAGTTTCTCCATTCCTCCCATGCTGCCTCCCCACCCCTATTATGGATCAACATCCACATATCAAAGAAAACATTCCACCTTTGGTTTTTGGGGATTGGCTAACTTCACTTAATGTTACATTCTCCAACTCCATCCATTTACCTGCAAATGCCATCATTTTATTCTCTTTTAATGCTGAGTAATATTTCATTGTGTATATATACCACAGGTTCTTTATCCATTCATCTATTGAAGGGAATCTAGGTTGGTTTCACAGATTAGCTATTGTGAATTGAGCTGCTATAAACATTGATGTGGATGTGTCACTGTAGTATGCTGTTTTAAAGTCCTTTCGGTATAAACCGAGGAGTGGGATAGCTGGGTCAAATGGTGGAAACATTCCAAGTTTTCCAGGAATCTCCATACTGCTTTCCATATGGGTTGCAAGAGTTTGCAGTCCCACAACAATGTATGAGTATGCCTTTCTCCCCACATCCTCGCCAACACTTACTGTTGTTTGTATTCTTTTTTTTTTTTTTTAATGCTTTTTTAGTTGTAGGTGGACACAATAACTTTATTTTATTTATGTGGTGCTGAGGATGGAACCCAGGGCCTCACACATGCAAGACAAGCGCTCCACCACTGAGCCATAGCTGCCATTCCGACTGGAGCGAGATGAAATTTTAGAGTAGTTTTGATTTGCATTTCTCTAATTGCTAGAGATGTTGAACATTTTTTCATATATTTGTTGATTGGTTGCATATCTTCTTCTGAGAAATGTCTGTTCAGCTCTTTAGCCCATTTATTAATTGGGTTGTTTGTTTTTTAGTGTTAAGATTTTTTTAGTTCTTTATATGTCCTAGAGATTAGTGCTGTATCTGACATGCATGTGGTAAAAATTTGCTCCCATTCTGTAGGCTCTCTCTTCACCTCACTGTTTGTTTCTTTTGCTGAGAAGAAGCTTTTCAGTTTGAGTCCATCCCATTTATTGATTCTTGCACTATAGGAGTCTTGTTAAGGAAGTTGGAGTTTAATCCAACGTGATGAAAATTTGGGCTTACTTTTTCTTTTTTAGGCTCAAGGTCTCTGGTCTAATTCCTAGGTCCTTGATCCACTTTGAGTTGAGTTTCATGCATGGTAAGAAATAGGGGCTTAATTTCACTTTGCTGCATGTGGATTTCCAGTTCTCCCAGCACCATTTGTTGAAGAGGTTATCTTTTCTCCAATATATGTTTTTGGAGCCTTTGTCTGTATGAGATAACTGTATTTATGTGGGTTTGTCTCTGTGTCCTCTATTCTGTGTCATTCATCTACATGTCTATTTTGTTGCAAATACCATGACGTTTTTGTTACTATTGCTCTGTAGTATAGGATTGCTTTGGCTATTCTGGGTCTCTTATTTTTCCAGATGAATTTCATGATTGATTTTTGTATTTCTATGAGGAATGTCATTGGTATTTGAACTGGAATTGCATTAAATCTGTATAGTGCTTTTGGTAGTATGGGCATTTTGACTATATTAATTCTGCTTATCCAAGAACAAGGGAGATCTTTCCATCTTCGAAGGTCTTCTTCAATTTCTTTCTTTAGCATTCTGTAGTTTTCATGTAGAGGTCTTTCACCTCTTTTGTTAAGCTGATTCTCAAGGATTTTTTTAAGCTATTGTAAATTGGGTGGTTTTCCTAGTTTCTCTTTCAGAGCACTTGTCACTGATATACAGAAATCCTTTTGATTTATGGGTGTTGATTTTATATCCTGCTACTTTGCTGAATTCATTTATGAGTTCTAGAAGTTTTCTGGTGAAATTGTTTTGGATCCTCTAGGTATAGAATCATGTCATTGGCAAATAGTGATAGTTTTAGTTCTTCTTTTCCTATACATATCCCTTTAATTTCTTTCATTTGTCTAATTGCTCTGCCTAGAGTTTCAAGAACTATGTTAAATAGAAGTGGTAAAAGAGGGCATCCCTGTATTATTCCAGTTTTTAGAGGGAATGCTTTCAATTTTTCTCCATTTAGGATGATGTTGGCCTGGGGCTTAGCATAGATAACTTTTACAATGTTGAGATATGTTCCTGTTATCCCTAGTTTTACTAGTGTTTTGAACATAAAGGGGTGCTGTATTTTGTCAAATGCTTTTTCTGCATCTATTGAGATGATTATATGATTCTTGTCATTAAGTCTATTGATGTGATGAATTACATTTATTGATTTCCATATATTGAACCAAACTTGCATCCCTGGGATGAACCCCACTTGATCATGGTGCACTATCTTTTTAATATGTTCTTTGTATTTGATTGCCAGAATTTTATTGAGAATTTTGCATCTTTGTTCATTAGAAATATTGATCTGAAGTTTTCTTTCTTTGATGTGTCTTTGTCTGATTTTAGGATCAGGGTGATATTGCCCTCATAGTTGGAAGTGTTCCCTCTTTTTTCTATTTCATAGAATAATTTGTGGAGTATTGGTGTTAGTTCTTCTTTGAAGGTCTTGTAGAACTCAGCTATGTATCCATCTGGTCCTGGGCTTTTCTTGGTTGGTAGGCTTCTGATGGCATCTTCTATTTCATTGCTTGAAACTGATCTGTTTAACTTGTGTATATCATCCTGATTCAGTTTGGGTAAACCATATGACTCTAAAAATTTGTCAATGCCTTTGATATTTTCTATTTTCTTGGAGTACAAATTTTCAAAATAACTTCTAATTATCTTCTGTATTTCTGTATTTGCTGTCTTATGTCATCTCTTATGTCATCTGGATTTTAGCAATTTGAGTTTTCTCTCTTCTCTTTGTTAGCATGGCTAAGGGTTTATCAATTTTATTTATTTTTTTCAAAGAACCAACTTTTTGTCAATTTTTTCAATTATTTCTTTTGTTTCAGTTTCACTGATTTCAGCTCTGATTTTAATTATTTCCTGTCTTCTACTGCTTTTGGTGTTGATATGTTCTTCTTTTTCTAGGGCTTTGAGATATAATGTTAAGTCATTTATTTGTTGACTTTTTCTTCTTTTAAAGAATGAATTCTATGCAATGAACTTTCCTCTTAGTACTTTCTTCATAGTGTCCCAGATATTTTGATATGTTGTATCAGTGTTCCCATTTACATCTAAGACTTTTTTGATCTCCTCCTTAATGTCTTCTGCAATCCATTGTTCATTCAACACATATTATTTAGTCTCCAGGTGTTGGAGTAGCTTCTATTTTTTATTTTGTCATTGATTTCTAATTTCATTCCATTATGATCTGATAGAATGCAGGGTATTACCTCTACTATTTATTTATTTTGTATTTGCTAAGAGTTGCTTTATGGCATAATATATGGTCTATTTTAGGAAAGGATCCATGTGATGCTGAGAAGAAAGCATATTCACTCTTGATGGACAAAATATTCTATATATGTCTGTTAAGTCTAGGTTATTGATGTATTATTGAGTTCTTTAGTTTCTCTTTAACTTTTGTTTAGAAGATCTATCCAGTGGTGAAAGAGGTGTGTTAAAGTCACTCAGAATTATTGTTTGTGTTTTCTATTTGACTCTTGAACTTGGGAAAAGAGTTTGATGAACATAGATGCTTCATTGTTATAATTGTTATGTCTATTTGATGTATGTTTACCTTAAGCAGTATGTAATATTATTCTTTATCCCTTTTGGTTAATTTTGGCTTGAAGTCTACTTTATTTGATATGAGGATGGAAACCCCTGCTTGGTTCTGCAGTCCCTCTGAGTGGTATGATATTTCCCATGAGATGAGTCTCTTGACAGCAGCATATTATTGGGTCTTTTTATTTTTTTAATCCAATCTGCCAGTCTATGTCTTCTGATTGGTGAGTTTAGGCCATTAACATTCAGGGTTATTATTGAGACATGATTTGTATTCCCGTTCATTTTTGTTTATTTTTAGTAATTTAACTTGACTTGGTTTCTCTTTTGATTGTTTTTTTCCTTTAGTGTAGTACCTCTCTTTGCTGATTTTCATTGTTGTTTTTTCATTTTCTCCTCATGGAATATTTTGCTAAGGATGTTCTGTAGTGCAAGCTTTTTAGTTGTAAATTCTTTTAACTTTTGTTTATCCTGGAAGGTTTTTATTTCATCATCAAATCTAAAGATTAATTTTGCTGGATATAAGATTCTTTGTTGGCATTTATTTTCTTTCAGAGTTTAGTATATCTTGTTCCATGATCTTCTAGCTTTTGGGTCTGGGTTGAAAAATCTGTAGAGATCCTTATTGGTTTCCCCCTATATGTAATCTGATTCCTTTCTCTTATGACTTTTAAAATTCTCTCCTTATTCTGTATGTTAGGCATTTTCATTGTAATGTGACTTGGTGTAGATCTGTTATGATTTTGTATATTTGGTGTCCTTTAATTCTCTTGTATTTGATTTTACAATTCATTCTTCATGTGTGGAAATTTTTCTGGTATTATTTCATTGAGTAGATTGTTCATTCCTTTGGTTTGTAACTCTATGCCTTCCTATATCCCAATAATTCTTAAATTTGGCCTTTTTATGTTATCTCACAATTCTTGAATGTTCTGCTCATGGTTTCTTACCATTTTCACTCTGTGGTCAACTTTATTTTCAAGATTACATATTTTGTCTTCATTATCTGAGGTTCTGTCTTCCAAGTGATCTAATCTGTTGGTGGTGCTTTCTATTGAGTTTTTAATTTGGTTTATTGTTTCCTTCATTTCAAGGATTTCTGTGTTTTTTTTTTTTCAGAACCTCTATCTCCTTACTGAAGTAATCTTTTGCTTTCTATATTTACTTATGTAGCTCTTTATCAAAATGATTTTTTGCTGTCTGCATTTGTTCTCTCATATCATCCTTTAATTCACAGAACATTTTAATTATGTATATCCTGAACTCCTTCTCTTCATTTCTTCTGCTGTGCTGGCCATGGATTCTAATAATGTACTATCTTGGTTTGTTTGGGGGCACTTTCTCCCTGCCCCCCTTCCTTTTTTTTCATGTTGTTTGTGTGTCTCCCTTTCTAGCACTGCAGACCCAAGGTGTTACAGTTTTTACCCTATAGGCTTATAGTGTCCCTGCAGTTTTCTAATACCTCTCATTTAAGGGGGAGAACAATATTAACAGATCCCAATACAAACAATATACAGCCTTAAACCAAATAGCTGCTATTAAGATGTTTACAGTTTTGCCACAATATACAGAAATGTTGAGTTTAGTTATTACCTACAATATAAACTGTAGGTTTGCAAAAGGGTCTACAGTTTCTGATAGTGGACAGAGAGAGAACCAGGGATGGGGTGTGGGATGAGATGTTAAGGAAGTAAGAGGTGAGGTATAGAGTTATTAGATCTTAGGAAGCTTGAAAGAGGAACATAAAGAAGTTGGCTAGTAGCAGGAGAAATGAGAGAAAGTGATTTGGGAGAGACAATTAAGTGGGAAGACAATAGAGAGAGTACAGAAAACAAACATAAAAATTATGAAAAATAAAAAATGTAAAAATAGGAGATAAAAGAATATACAACTGTAATATACCATTCAGACATCCCAGTCCTCAGTAGCCTGATCCATGAAAAGCACTTGGTTTCTCAAATGTTGGGGGATATGAAGGCAGGGGAAGAGAGAGAAAAGAAAACAGAGAGAGAGAGAGAGAGAGAAATCTTGAAGGAAAATACAAGGATTGTTTTTGTTGGAGTTCAGTATCTTTCCTGCTTCCTTTCCCATCTAATAGGTGGAGTTGTCTGTTTGCTGGTATCTCCACCCTCAGGATGGAGGGGTAGAAGGGTTGGTCTTGGGGGTGGAACTCCTGGAGGTGGAGTATAGCACTCAACCGTCCCCAAAGGCTGACTACACCCCAAGGATCTCCTTTGGGGCCCGCTCAGGGGATGTGGGTGCCTGGTCTTATCTCCTTATATCACCTGTAGACCTTACACTTCCTGGTCTCTAATTTAGTCTGTAGACTGTATCTCACTCCCCCTCTCCCTTTCTACTTCCATTCAGGTACCTCTCTCTCTGGAGGTCTTGTGGGCGGTGCTCTGGGGGCTTCACACCTGCGGTGGAGAGCTGTTTTGTACTGGGCAATTCAGGGCCAGGCTTTGAGAGCTGCAGACTAGCTGGGTAGCCACAAACTCTATGCTGGGTTAGTGGCTGCTGGGGAGAGGGGAGAGGTGGGGACTACAGGTACCTTAACATTGTTTCTAGGCCCCAGCAGGTGTCTCGAGCTGGGAGTTACCCCAACTAAAGATGGCGGCAAAGGTATCTCAAGATGGAGGCGGCTGCTTTTAAAGATGCGGTGTTGGTCAGGTTGTGCTGGTGGTGGCTCTGGGCAGCATGTTCAGAGATGCAGCTCTGTGGTGTGCAGTGTTGTGGCTGTTGACTGTCTTTAGATCCTGTTCTGTGTCCCCAGGTGCAGGCTACCATGTGTAGGGGACTATGGCAGTAGTTGCAGTGTCCCAAGATGGAGGTGACCAGGGAGCCCCATGTTGGTAGGTGGGGGTCCACACAGGAGTAGTGGTCAGAGGTCCTGTGTGGGGGCAGTGGCCAAATATCCTGTGTGAGAATGGTGGCTGGGATTCCTGAGCGGGTGGGCGGCCAGGGGTACCATGCAGGTTCTGATGCTATAGGTCCTGCTCAGAGACAGCAACCAGTAGTCCTGCGTGGGTGAGCAGCTGGGAGTCCTGCACTGACACTGAGGCCTGAAGACCTGTGCAGAAGACAACCACACATTTCACAAAATTTGGCACCCATTCATACTAAAAGTTTTCAGAAAAATAGACAGGAAATTGCTCAACTAAATAAGGAATATCTACAAAAATCCTACAAAAAACATTGTACTTTAGGGTGCAAAGTTAAATGATTTCTCCCTAAGATTAATAAGAAAGCAGGGTTGTCCATTCTCAGCATTCTCACACAACACGGGTTGGAAGTTCTAGCCAGTGCAATTGATGAGAAAATGAATGAATAGAAGAATAATATTCTTCCTCTTTGCCAATGGCATGATTTTCCACAGAGAAAATTCCAAGGAATACACTAAAACTAGAATTTACAAGCAAATTCAGCAAAGTTACCATATACAAGATAAACGTACAGAACGTAATTCCATTTCCATGTACTAGCAACTCAACATATGGCTATTGAAATTTAAAATACAATACCACTTATAATTATTAAAAGAAAAATAAAATAGGTATAAATCTAACAAATCATATATAGGAATTATGTTTCAAAAACTACACAGTACTGAGGAAAAAGTCAAAAAAGATCTAAGTAAATGGAGAAGCATGTTTTGTTTATGAGTTGGAAGTCTCAACATAGTAAAAATAGCAATTCTCCCTAAATTGGTATAGAAGATTAATGCAATTCCTTTCAAAATTCCAGCAAGTTTTTAATAAATATGTACAAAAGTATTCAAAAATTTATATGGAAAATCGAAGGTCCTACAATAAAGCAAAAGTTTCAAAACTGAAGGGTAAGTTGGGAGGATTCAGTCCACTCAATCTCTGATTGATTACTGTACAATATTGGTACAGTAATCAAAATTATGTGGTATTGGCAGACAAATAGACATAGACCACTAGATTGTAATAGAGAACCCAGAAATAAAGTACCACAAAAATGCCCAAACGATCATGCAACTTGCTTAAGTAGATCTTTAACAAAGCATCAAAAGCAATTCAGTGCAATCAAGATAGTCTTCACAATTGGATATTTGCAGAAGAGATTAAAAAAAAATAATAATAATCCTTACCCTATCTTATGCAAAAGTTCAAAAATTAATTCAAAATGGACCAGGGCTTAAATATGAAACATAAAGTTATAGAACTTTTACAAAATAAAATAGAATGAAGTATTCAGGTCTAGAACTAGGAAAAGAATTCTTTGACTTGATATCAAAAACATAATACATAAAAGGAAAAATTGGAGCTCATCAAAAGTTAACACTTTGGGGCTGGGGCTATAGCTCAGTGGCAGAGTGTTTGCCTGGCATGTGTGAGGCACTGAGTTCTATCCTTAGCATTGAATAAAAATAAAATAAAGGCATGCTGTCCATCTACAACTACAAAAATTTTTTTTTAGTTAATACTTTTGCTATGAAAGGCCCTGTTTAGAGGGTGAAAAGAAGCTACACAGAGAGAAAATATCTGCAAACCACATATCTTATTAAAGGATAGTGTATAGAAAGCACACACGCACACACACACACACACACACACACACACACACACAAGCTCTCATAACTAAATAGTAAAAAATAATAATAGTAATCCTTAGAAATTAAGCAAAAAACATGAACAGACATTTCACCAAAGAAGATATACCCAATGGCAAATATGAGCATGAAAAGATTTTTAAGATTATTTAGTATTGTGGCAATACAAATTAAAGTCCTAATAAGCTATGTATCTATCAGGATGGCTAAAATAGAAATTATTGACAACATCAAATGCTGGAGGAAGGGGTGAAAACAGTCATGTATCGTTGATGGGAATGTAAAATGTTACAATTACTCTGGAAAGCCATTTGGAAGTTTGTATAAAGCTAAGCATGCACCTAGCATTGTACTCTTGGACATTTATTCCAGAGAAATGAAGACATGTTCACACAAAAACTACACATGGATGTTTATAGTGGCTTTATTCACTACAACCCCAAACTGGAAAGAACCCAGATGTCCTTCAGTGTGTGAACAAGCACATCCATGCCATGGGATCCTCCTGAGTAATTAAAAGGGACCAACTATCAATATACATGCATCATCCTAGCTAGAACCCCCAGAATTAATGCTGAGTGAGAAAGAACCAATTCCAAGAGATTACCTACTGTATGTGTCCCTTTGTACACCATATTTAAGATGACAAAATTACAGAAATGGAGAATATATTCATGTGTTTCAAGGCTTAAGGGGGAGGTAGGAAGCTGGAAAGGAACAGGTGGAACTACAAAAGGCAACATGAGGGATCCTCATGGCCATGAGCATGCTCTGCAGCCTGGCTGTATCAGTGTCAGTATCCAGGCTGCAATATTATCCTACAGCTCTGAAAGGCACTGCCATTGGGAGAAACCAAGTAAAGGGATCTCTCTGTATTATTTCCCACAACAGCACACAAATATATAACTTCCTTAAAATAAGAGGCTTAGTTATTAAAGTAAATACACAAACCACGTAGACATCAGCAGACAAAGTGCTGGCCTCTTCAGGTGGGTCACATCGACAATGACAGACCCAGCTGCAGACTAACTCAGGAGTTAGTGTTGGTAACTCAAATACCATGAACAATATTGTCATCAGTCATGTTTTTTCAAAAGAATTAGCCACTCTAAGTAAAATTCTGGACCAAACAATATTCAATTTTCTCTCAACTAATATGGTGTTTGCATTCTTGGAAAATGTTGAGAATGTTAAAACTATGCAAAAATGCTTTGTTGTTTATATGTGAAATGGAGTTATATTCTAGGCTTAGTTAACTGTGCTCCCAAATATGTCAACTAAACATACCCCCAGAGGCAGAACATTTTCCCTACGTTGATACCTATCCACTGCTGTTTTGCAGTGGTTCTCAAGGTGTTATTTGGAGACTTCTGGTGGTCCCCCCAGGAAGGTGAGAACAATTTTTCCTGACCTATCACTCATTCATATGTGTCCTTTTAGCCGGGGCCTCAGCTGTGGTGCTCAAAGGTAACACTTGACTTCTATTATTCAGTCAATTCTAAGAAAATCATGTACATAAGGAACAGTTTGGAGAAAAGCACTGAAGGAAAAATAAAACACAGCAAAACACTGGTTGATGCCACTGAGCATTATATTGTCACATGAGAAATTTCAAAATGGCAGGTGATTGTCCTGAGGAGAGGTTAAGAGTGTGACCAGACTGAATCTTAGTGAATTCAAGTCCTGACACCATGTGAGAAATCCAAAGGGAATCTCAAGGGTGGACATGTGTCTTTTAGCCAGTAAGACAAGTGCCCTGGACGTCCCAGCAGGCTGTCCTGGCATATGTTTCACTGGCCTCTAAGCCTCTGTCACCCTTTCACAGAACACAGATCTGTACCCTGCCTAGCATTTTTTGCTTCAGGATCAAACACATAGCCAGGACTCCGAGCCATTTAGACAACCATGGCTGACAGCCAAGTTCATCTAGGTTGGTGTGCTTTGACTGACCCCATGCCACCTAGCTGTTGTCAGATCACCAGCTCACATCTCAGTAAGATGTTTCTGGTCCTTGGGCAAAACCTTGCACCTAGAACCCAGACATGGGATGTGGGCATTGCAACTTGAGAGGCTGAATTTCAAGGGCTTGGTTAAAGACCCTCTCCTTGGGCCTCCTTAGATCTGACAAGACTGCCCCCCGGACTAGCAGATACCCAAGCTCTCTCTGGAGGCCCACTCCCCAAACATCACCCAGATAATGCCTTGGGTGATTATAATATTTTGAAGATTTTTTTATCTGTTCCTTTTAGTTATATATAAATTAGGATTCATATTGACATAGTTATGAAAACATGGAATATAATTGCTCTAATTCAATCCCTAGTACTTTCCCTTTCCCGTCCTTCTTCCCTCCCACTGTTTCTTTCCCTCTGTTCTACTAATCTTTCTGCTGTTTTCTTCTAGTTTTTCTTTTTTTTATATGTCAATTTGCCAGACCGTAGTACCCAGATATTTGCTAACACATTCTTCTAGATGTTTCTGTGCAGGTATTTTTTTCAGATGAGATAACATTTAAACCAGTGAACTTTGAGTAAAATAGATCACCCTCCATAATGTGGGTGGGAACACCTTTGAATCCTTGAAGGCCGTAAGAGAGAATTCTCTAAAGCAGAGGGAGTTCTGCCAGATGGCCTTTTCAGATGCTGAAATATCAGTCCTTCCCTGGATTTCCAGCCTGCTGGCCTATCCTGCAGATTTTAAACATGCCAATTCTTACAGTTGCATGAGCCAATTCTTAAAATACATAGATGGATGAGCAACTGATTGATAGATGCTTGATAGATAGATACCATCCATTCACATCCTATTTGTTCTGATTCTCTTGAGAACATTCACACAAGGTATTACTTGCTGAAATGTGTTCTTTGTGTCTCAATGATTATCCTTTTCTCTGATTTGGGTGCTGGTAAACTGATTTTGTTGTTGTTGTTGTTTGTTTTGTTTTTTCTTTTTTTGGACCAGGGATTGAACTCAGGGACACTTGACCACTGAGCCACATCCCCAGCCCTTTTTTGTATTTTTATTAGAGACAGGGTTTCACTTAGTTGCTAAGTGCCTGACCATTGCTGAGGCTGGCTTTGAACTCGTGATCCTCCTGCCTCAGCCTCCCAAGCGCTGGGATTACAGGCGTGCACCATAGCGCTGGCTACGGTAAGCTGTTTTTACCAAGCCTCAAACCATGTCTCTGTGCAGGGCCACCTGGCACAGATTCCAGAAAGGAACTCTACTCAAATCTCCAAGGGTCACATGGCTTTTCAAGTTTCTGAACATATTTTCTTGCTCCCTAAAGCCAATTCTTTTTAGTATTAGGGTGAGAAATCTTTGCATCCCTTTTGACCTTTTGACTGTGTTTGCACAGAGGGAAGTTAATCTTTTGGACACAGATTAAGGGTGGTATGAGCACTCAGCCCCCCAGCTACAGTTTGCTCTTTGACATGTTTAGGAATGGAAAATTCCTTCAATTCTTCACTTAAACATGAAATCAATATTGAACTTTAATTTTATATTTTATATTTGACTACTATGATATTCCAAAATGTTGGGAAGCAGGACATTCTGAAAGCCAAATGAACCAAAGTTGAAAATAATCTGGATTGAGGAGTTTTCAACTAATCTGTTTTGTACAACTGATCTAACAATTGATTTCTGCACAGAAGATCTTACAGTCCTTGAGATTCATTCAGTGCAGCAATAAAATGTTCTAATAAATACCTGGGCTGGTATGAGTGTAATGATTGTGTAAATCAACTTTCTGTTACTGTAATGAAATACCTGACATAATCGATTTTAGAACAAGGTTTATTTTGGCTCACAGTTTTGCAGATTTCAGTCCATTGTCAGTCCATGACAGCACTATATAACATGGTGGGGCAGGAATGTGTGGTGGAATAAGCTGCTCGCCTCATAGTGGCCGAGAAGTGAAAGAAAGGAAGAGGAAGGGGATGGTGTCCTAATATCCCCTTTAAGGGCACACCTCCAATGACCTAACTTCCTCCCAGTAAGCCCAACCTCTTAAAAGTTCCACCACTTCCCAATAGCATCACGGCTGAGGATCAAGTCTTTAACACATGGGCCTTTAAGAGACTTTTCAGATCTAAACTATAACAGTGGGGATGGGAAAGTGGCCTAAAATTGCCATCTTCTGTGTCTTTTTTTTCCCTGAAAGTTAAGCATCACTCAATAGAAATTAAAACTCAAAGACCCCCAAAATCCTAGAGTTTCTCTGAGTACAAATTGTTTTGTTGTTGTTCTGTTGTGGAATAACAGAAGTTGGTAAAGGAAAGGCCAAAAGAGGGGGTGACAGGCAAGAGTCACCAGTCTCTGCAGCTTTGCCCAGGGCTCACCTCTGAAGGCAGATATGCTGTGGGAAGGTAAGCGGCTCTGCAATCCTATGCCTGGGGAGAGAGAAGCTTTTGCCCTGATTTGTCTTCAGATCATCTCCTGCCTTCTGAGCCTGAAAACTGATCTGCCTGTCATTTTATCAGGGCTATTGTTATCTCAAAGGCCTCTGAGTCTCCCACTTGGCAGAGCACGTTAGCTTTTTGCTAGGCCCAGCCCAAGGTTCCCGTAGTGGTTCACTCCATCATTTAATTATATGTGGTCTGAGAAGTCTGCAATAATTCTCTTAAAATGGGTGGCCTTTTCATTCTTCTCTCTCGGTCCACCAAGCAAACTCCCTTTTTTCTATAAGCAGAAAGTTTCAGGCAAACGAAAAGGCTCCAATGAGGCTCCCAGCGTCTGGGGAACATATGGCAATAGTTAAGAGCCAATGGGCACAGAACTGTCAGGAGGTGAGGGGTTCCTACCCATGCATGCACACAAAAACACACGGCTCACCAAGTGGGAGGTGTCTGAGTCCAATCCAGCCTATAGATAGATTTTATTTAGTCCCTACCACTCTAACAGAGTTTCGATTTTCTTAAACTTAGTTACCATATTTGAAAGGTAGAAAATTCTACATTAAAATCTGCATTTCTGGCTCCTTTTGAAAAAGTGGGAGATTTGGCAGCTCTAGGGGGTACATATTTCCCAAGGTGCCTGAGGCTGGAGCTGAGGAATCAGAAGCCCCTTCAGGTAGGGGCTGTGGTCACACAAGAGTGGCCCCAACCAACAGCAGCAGCCCCCTGAGCTCTTGTTAAAATGTGGAATCTAAAGGATGGAAGCTTAGGGCAGTAGAGAAGAGTGGGAGCTACCAGAGACTAGGGACAGATGTGGGGATTGGGAGGTGTTGACCGAGGGGTACAAAGTTTCACCTAGATGAGAGTTCTATGTTTTTAAGATCTAATGCACAAAATAGTGACCACAATCAATAATAATGCATCATATATTTCCAAATTGCTAAAAGAAAGAATCTTAAAGGTTCTCACTACAAAAAAGAATGATAAGTATATGAGGTGATGGATATGTTAATTAGCTTGGTATAAGCCTTCCAGAGCTCACATGATCAGAGCTCACTTCCCAAAGGTCCCATCTTCCATATATCATTAATGCATGACTTTGGCTATGAAGTTTCCAACATCTGAAATTTGGAGGGCATCTTCAAGCCATAGCATATTCCATAAGTATATACAATTATTATTGGCCAATTGAAAATAATCAGGGAGGGTACTGGGGATTGAAACCAGGAACACATTACCACTGAGCCATACCCTCAGCCCTTTTAATTATTTAGTTTGAGACAGAGTCCCATTAAGTTACTTAGGGCCTCGCTGAGTAACTGAGGCTGGCCTGGAACTTCTGATCCTCATGCTTCAGCCTCCTGCCTCACTGGGATTAATTTTTTAACTTAAAAGAAGAAGAAAAGAAACACAGGTTTTTAAACCCAAACCTTCATCAGACACTCTGGGTGGGGCCCAGCAATCTGTGTTGGGACAAGTCCTCCCGGGGATTCTCACACTTGCTAGAGTTCGAGGACCACTAAGGGGGAGACTGTATTTCCCACAGTCCCTACCATGTCCTGGTGCCGATTTCCAGTCCATGTCTACATTAAGAGCTGATTCTATTGGCCTCTGCATTTGTGGCATGAGGCTTTACACTGCTTTGCATGTTGTGTTTTTGGGTGATCCTTGCAGATTGTCAGCCCACCTTGCTGGGACGGTTGGCAGCAGAGCATCATTCTCTCTATGCATGGAGAGGTCAGGGACCGGAGCAGGCAGGGGGCTCTTGTGGGCCTCCAGGCCAGACTGCAAAGCCGAGAGCCACACATTCAAGACAAAGGAGCTGGTGAGAGGGAGGCAGAGAAGGGGGCCCGGGTCAGTGCCATCTAGATCTGGTCACTGCGCTTGCTCAGGCACCTTCTCTCCCCTGTAGTAGTGTGCTTGTTGAGGTGTTTTCTGGCATTTTCCCTGATTTGTGCTTTTTTCTTTGTGCTCATGCTGTCTCTTTTCAGAAGACATCCCCTACCCAGCCCTCTACATGCTGGTGGGATCTTGAGTTTCTCCAAGCCAGGGAAATACTGGGCCTGCACTCAGGGTCACTGCAAAGAGGAGGGGGAGCTGATTCAGCCAGGATCTCAGCAAGCAGCACAGAGGGAAATGAGGGCAAAACACACGAGGGATGTCCTGACAACTGCTGTTGTCACCTCTAAGCTTTCTGGAGTCATGTCTGCTTCAGGAAATTTGAGCAAAGTATCTGCCCAGTGGCTTGAAAGGAGCAGAGAGGGCCTGGAGCTCTCCCTCCTTACAGGAGAGTGGCCAAGGTCAAGTGCACCTGGTTTTTGCCTTAGAGACCAGTCTGGCCAGTGCTCAGTATAGAGCTGACACAAACCAAGTGTCTGCCGCTGAAAAGAGAGAAAAATCATGCTGAACTGAAGTGGGGGAGGGGCCTCACTCATTCCTTGCTGTTGCTGAGTTGCTCCAGGCCCCATGGGGGAGGGGGTCAGCAAGGGGCTCAGCTTAATGGCGGGAGCAAAGTGTACCCGCCACACCTGCAGGATGCTCCAGGAGCAGGAAGCATTACAGGAGGCCAGGGAATCTCCTGTTCTGGTGGCCTCTCCCTTCTCACTGAACGGAGTCCTTCAGCATCTCACTGACCCTCCTACAGGGCACCCCCCACTTCAGGAAAGAAAAGGAAGACAAATGGAGAACATAACCTGGGCCCATGTGGTGTCAGGAGACTCAGGAGGCCCTCACTGTCCTGAGAGGAGGTGTGCTCATTCTTATTGGAGATAATCATAACAACAATGACAATGCATGCAGATGGTCCCCAACTTAGGATGCTTTGACTTTTGACTTTATGGTGGTGCAAGGGGGTGCAAACTTTATTTTGAATTTTGGTTTTGATCTTTTCCCAGTCCTGTGCTCTCTTGGTATGCTGGGTGGGGACAGCGAGCTGCAGCTCCTTGTCAGCCATGTTATTTGGAACACAAACCGACACTACACTGTGGGACGTGCTGCTCAGTGGGGATGGTTGGTAGATTGCAGGGATTCATTGCATTTTCAGCTTATGATGTTTTCAGTATGATGGGTTCATTGGGATGTAACCCATTATAAATTGATATTAGCAGGAGCAGCAGCAGTAATAGTAATAGTTGCTTTTATGTCCTGAGTTCTCACTAAGACTAGGCCCTTGGGTCAGCTATATTCAAGCAGGTGTCTGCAGAAAGTCTTTCTAAGCAGAGAAGTGCTTCCCAGATGCTAGTGGCTCTCAGGATTCTGTACCTGCTTTTCCACGGGATGTCACCTTGGTGGAGAATCCGTGTTGAGTCATCAGGCAAACACTCTCAGAATGGCAGTTTCCTGCCTCCTGGGGAATGCATTGGCTCAGAGACAAACAGGAACTGGGGACAAAGATTTGTGTTTTTGTGGTGTCAGCTCGTCATTAGTAAATGCTCTCTCCAAAACCATGCATCAACAGAGAAGCCACCAACAGATGGTTCCATTTTGCATGAACAATGGAAATTAATGTCCACCCCTCTTCTTTTAGAGCATGTGCCAGTTCCAGTCATCCTTGGGACAAAAGGGTGCCCAAGGAGAAAGAGTTGAGAGCCTCTAATCAATAGGGCACAATAACCTTCCTCCCTGCAGGAGCCAGGGGTGGAATACTGACCAGATCAGGAACCCACACACAAGCCTTGAACTTGGGGTGGAGGGAGATTTTCAAATAGCCAAAAATAAAGCAGTAGTGACTGTTCTTGGTAGGAAATCATGTGACAAATTCTCATGAAAAGAAAAACTGGCTTCAAGTACAACTTGGCCTCAAGTCTGAATGTCATTCAGTCCCCCTGGCACTCCTACCTTAGCCAGGTACCACGGAGCCACGAACAGGAAGCCTCAAGGGACACCATCTCTCCTGCCGTGCTCTGTCCTGATTCATCCACGAGCCCAGTGGCTCTTTCTCCTGTACCCGCCTCTTCACAGACCCCATGTGGGTAGACCTCCCAGCTTGTCTCTGCTGGAGGCCTTGGACAAGGCTCTTCCTCTTTTGGGAAACCAGTATGGACGTTAAATGTTCCTTTTCCGGGGACGATCTGTTGGGAGGGGCTACAGCTGACACAGCATACTGGGCCCAAGCTAAGACCCCTCCTGACAGTGGTTGGTCTGAGGGAGAAGCCCCCCCACGCTGAGACTGGTGCAATTTGAGGTTGGAACTTGGAAATGCCTGATGGTCTCTGTTGCTTTAATGGAAGACACGACAGCAAGGAAGTTCAAGATCAGCCAGGCCGACCACAGGTCTCTCCAGAGAGCCGTGTAGAGAAGGAAGCAATGAATGATGAGAGAAACGGGGCCCAGAAAGGACGGAGGGGAGGATCCTACCCAGGTTCTCCTGGACCTCCTTCTTCCTGGATCCAGGTGTTCCTGAGCCCACTCATTCCTGCAGGCTCCTTATAATCATTACATCCCGTTTGCACACGTTAGTATTTGTTGAGTGGGTTGCTACAAGGGGCTACTGGAAGAGCCACAGCTGGCAGAGACTGAATTGTCTCTACTCTAACCTCCAACAGCTTCAAGCAGTACGGGAGAGGAGCATGTGGGAGCCCCAGTTTCAGACATAATTTCCCAGTCATAGGGTTTAAAACATGGGCACAGATATGACAACCCACAGGGGTGCTCAATAATAGTCAGGGCATGCCTTCTTCTCATCTCAGTTCATCCCTGAAATATCCCTTTGAGTCAGTTATTGTTCCTGTTACAAATAAAACCACTGAGGCTCTGAGAGGTCAAGCAATTTGCCTGCGCAGACACAGCTTCAGCTAACTGAAGGCATTCCTCACCTCACTCAATCTTTCCCCTGGTGCTAGAGACCCCTGGTTTGAAGGGCTCACAGAATTAACAAACATTAGCCAGAGAAGGACTCTGAGGAGTTTACTGGTCTCATTAAGGCCCTGACACGTGTTTTAAATTTCCTTTTCAGGAGCCCTGGGGAAGACTTGCTAAAGCAGACAGCAGCTGTGGACAACAGGTCATTTCCTAGGGGTCTCACTCATGACTCTCTTTGTCAGATTGATCCTCTGGGCCTCTGTGGCTGTTCCTGCAGAGGAGGAGGTAGCTATGCACGGCACCACCCCCACCTGGGGCAGAAGCACCCGGGGCATTTGCCTTCCATGCAGCTCTCAGGGTCTCCCTCCCCCGGATGGATGATCTCACCCATGCCCATCCTGGGATCTGCAGGCTTAAAAAGCAGTAGTACGGAGCTCTGCACGCTTGGGCTTCAGACCTGAGGCTCCATTGTCTTGCAGTTGCATGGTGTCTTCCCCATGCGTTCCCCAGAGGTTTGGCTTGCATTCCTTCCCTTTGGTTTCCTTTGGAGCCACTGCCTGAGTCGGCCAGAGACACTTGGGAAAGCAGAGGATGCCGCCATCCCTCTGGCTTCCCAGGTATGTGGGAGGTGAGCCTGGATGGTTCTGGAAGTTTGCTGTCCTACTGACTGAAAGAGCGAAGACCCCCCCTCCTCTTCCCCAGGAGATGACTGGGTGATTTCTAGTCGCTGCAGAGGGCCCCAGGCCCCTGAAAGGCAGCTCTCCTGGCTGACAGATGCAGAGAGACAGGGTACCCTGGGCAGGTCACTTCAGAATCTTTATGAAGGAGGGGCTAGGCAGCAGTCAGGTCACAGGGCTGCATTGTGGTTGAGGTTGCCTAGCTTTTATGCAAGGTTTGGAAAACCCAAGACATCCATTTCAAACATGGCAGGCAGGTGTGCAGATAGGGACTGAGGGGGCCAGAGGAGCCAGTTGGAACCTAGCTTGGTAACTGGGGCCACGTAGCTTGGTAACTTAGCCCAATCTAAGGGGAAGGATATCATTCAGGTCTCCACCACTGAGCCACATGGAAATGCAGCTGGATTTGAAAAGAATATCTGATTTTACAATAGAAATTAAATATCCTGATTTTTGAGACTTCCCAAATTAGGAAAAAAGTTATATATATATATATATGTATATATTATATATGGATATATATATATATAGGCACATATACATATATCTACATATGTGTGTGTGTGTGCATGTATATATATATATATATATATAGATATAGATAGATAGATAGATAGATATATAGATATCCAATTTCATATACAAGAAACTCTGTGTTGGCCAAGCAAACTATATCTGCTGATTGCATGTGGCCCATGGGCTGCCTGTTTGTGGCTTTTGCTGTCAGCTTTGTCAAAAAGACCATGGTTCTGCATGGTGGGGGGGTCCATTAGTTCACCCACCAAGACTGCCATGGTCAGGCATGCACTTTCTAGTGGACAGTCACACCAACTGGTTTGACAAAGCTGCTCAGGACACAGAGGCTGGGGAGGCAGGTGCAGGAGGTTTTTTGATGGGTAGGCCTGAACTGCTTTGAGGAGCATGCTTGCTCTAGGGCATTCATTTAATTCTTTTAACTAATATTTACTATCTGCTATGTACCAGGCATTGGGGTATAGTGGTTATATTAATTTTCTATTGCTGCTGAATCAATTACTACAGACTTTGTGGTTTACAATAGCAAAAATGTATTCTTTCACAGTTCTGGAGTCCAGAAGTCTGAAACCAGCATCACTGGGCCAAAATCAAGGTGTCGGCAGGGCCATGTTCCCTCTGGAAGCTCTATGGGAATCAGGTGCTGCCGCCTACCACTGCCCCACCCCCACCCGCCCTGCTACTGTTGGCGGCCTGCATTATTTAACCTGTGGTCACATCACTCCAACCTCTGGCACCATGGTCAGATTGCCACCTGTCCTGTGGGTCCAATGTCCCTCCACTTCTCTCTTACAAGGACATTTGGTTTAGGAGCCACGTGATTATTTCAGGATAATCTCTCCATTTCAAAATTCATCATCATGTTGCAAAGACTCTTTCTCCTTATAAAGGAACATGTACAGGTTTTAGGATTTAGGACCTGATATCTTTGGGGTCCATTAGTCCATCCACCAAGATGGCAAAGAACAAATGGATAAAATCCCTGGCCTTCTAGATCTGACTGTTTAGTGAAGGAGACAGAAAAAGAGCCAATAAACACAAAATAAAACGTTGTGTTATGGAAGTGCTGGGAAATGCAATCAAGGCCCTTTGGGCACTGCCCCCTCAAACCTCAGGGCTGCTGCATGGGAGAGGAGGGAAGCCTGGGCCCCTCCAGGCTGGAGCTTCCCTGCAGCATAAAGAGGCCAGAGTGCCCCCTCTGTCCCTGTGTGCCTGGGCTCACACTCGTTGCAGGTAGTTGCTACAGCCCTGAGACTTGGTGCATGGGAGTATCAGCCCTGAGGATGGAAAGCATGACAGGAAGGGGAAGCACCCCCCCCCCTAGTATTCCTGGGAGACCCACCTGGTGCCCTGCTGCAGTAGACAGGCTCAGCCTGGCTGCAGCCAGGGAGGGGCAGGCTCTGTCAGGGATCACTTGCAGGTCTTGGAGAACAAGGACAGGCTTGTTGGAGTGTATTTCCCTTCTCAGATGCAAGCCCTACTGGGAAGATTTCCCTGACCTACATGGAGTGTGTGTGTCAGAGATTCCAAATCTGCCTGTCACTAAGCAGGTACCAGGAGCAACTTGTGCTGAGGGTTAGAAGACTCCTCTCCTGGCGGGAGAGCCTGGCAGCCACTGTGTGAAATTTCCCTCACCCCTGAAAAAAAAAAAAAGCAGGCTGGGTCAGAGGACTCCCTTCAGCCATTGATCCAGGAAACCCAGTTTCAGATCTTCCTCCAAGCAAGGCTGGTATAACCAATCTCAGAAAAACCTGCTGGGAAAGGGTCTGAAATGTCAAGGTCACCTGATGTATTTCAAAGTGCTTTCCTCATCCCATTTGATCTGCCCTGCCAGACAGACACTTCATGATTCCTCAGCTTCAGATGTTATTCTCCCTTTATGAACAATAGAAGAAGCTGAAGCCCAAGGAGGGATATGATGCATCCAAATGCCTTCAGACCCTGTGGGTTGCAGGCCATGCCCACTGGCATCTGCATTTATATGCAATTTGCAAATAAAATCCCCTAAAGTCACCCCACCAAGGGGGTCCCTCTCTAATGTCTCTGGGTGTTGGGAAACTCTGGAAGGACAAACCAGGAAACTCTGGAAGGGCAGGTACCTGATTTTCCCCAGCTCTGGAGCAGCACAGAGATGAGACCTTTCCCTCCCGCCCTCAGCAGTGTGGGTGGACCCTGCAAGTCAAGGGCTTGGTATCTCTGTTGTGAAACAACGGGCAATCAGGCCCGTTCCTTGCCTTCCTTCCGAGAGGAGAGCTGTTCAGGCAGGTCCACAGAAGCTGAGGAAAATCTTTGAACTCTGCAACAGACAGGGCTGGAGGGAGACGAAGTCCTCTTAGGCCCCAGGGCAGGTATGGTTTTCAGGGCAGCCCTGACCCTGGGCCATGTGACCGTCAACGCCTGCAGCAATTGCCGCTTGCAGCAACGATACCGTGGGAGAAAACTCGGAGGCAGACTGGAAATGAAAAAGTTCTTTTATAACCTAGCTATTGTGAATTGTGCTGCTATAAACATTGAAGTGGCTGTGTCACTGTAATATGCTGTTTTTAAGTCTTTTGGGAATAGACCCAGGAGTGGGATGGCTGGGTCATAGGGTGGTTCCATTCCCATTTTCCCAAGAAATCTCCATACTGCTTTCCATAGCAGTTGCACCATTTTTTGCAGTCCCACCAGCAATGTATGAGTGTGCCTTTTCCCCACATCCTCTCCAACATTTATTGTTGTTTGTGTTCTTGATAGCTGCCATTCTGACTGGAGTGAAATGAAATCTTAGAGTAGTTTTGATTTGCATTTCTCTAATTGCCAGTGATGTTGAGCATTTTTTTCATGTATTTGTTGATTAATCGTGTATCTTCTTCTGAGAAGTGTCTTTTCAATTCCTTAGCCCATTTATTGATTGGGTTATTTGCTTTTTTGGTGTTAAGTTTTTTTAGTTCTATATACATTCTAGAAATTAGTGCTCTATCTGATGTGCATGTATTAAATATTTGTTCCCAATTAGTTGGCTCTCTATTCACCTCACTGATTGTTTCTTTTGCTGAGAAGAAGCTTTTCAGTTTAAATCTATCCCATTCATTAATTCTTGGTAATAGTTCTTGTGCTACAGGATTCTTATTAAGGAACTTGGGGCCTAATCCGACATGTTGGAAATTGGAGCTTACTTTTTCTTCTATTAGGCGTATTGTCTCTGGTCTAATTCCTAGGTCCTTGATCCACTTTGAATTGAATTTTGTGCATGGTGAGAGACAAGGGTTTAATTTCATTTTGTTGCATATGGATTTCCAGTTTTCCCAGCACCATTTGTTGAAGAGGCTATCCTTTCTCCACTGTACATTTTTGGCATCTTTGTCTAATATAAGACAGCTGAAATTATATGTATTAGTCTCTGTGTCCTCAATTCTGTACCATTGGTCCACCAGTCTGTTTTGGTGCCAATACCATGCTGTTTTTGT
This sequence comes from Tamias sibiricus, assembly GCA_025594165.1. Classification (NCBI taxonomy): domain Eukaryota; kingdom Metazoa; phylum Chordata; class Mammalia; order Rodentia; family Sciuridae; genus Tamias; species Tamias sibiricus. The sequence goes on from CM046659.1 coordinate 140,688,917, forward strand.
TACTATTGCTCTATAGTATAATTTAAAGTCCGGTATGGTGATGCCCCCTGCTTCACTTTTCTTGCTCAGGATTGCTTTGGCTATTCTGGGTCTCTTATTTCTCCAGATGAATTTCATGACTGCTTTTTCTATTTCTTTGAAGAATGACATTGGGATTTTGATTGGAATTGCATTAAATCTGTATAATGTTTTTGGTAGTATGGACATTTTGACAATATTGATTCTACCTATCCAAGAGCAAGGTAGGTCTTTCCATCTTCTGAGTTCTTCTATGATTTCTTTCTTTAGTGTTCTATAATTTTCCTTATAGAACTCTTTCACCTCTTTCGTTAAGTTGATTCCCAGGTATTTTATTTTATTTTTTTGATGCTATTGTAAATGGGGTAGTTTTCATCATTTCCCTTTCAGAGGCTTTGTCACTGATGTACAAAAATGCCTTTGGTATATATACAAAATGGAATTTTACTCAGCAATAAGAGAGAATAAAATAATGGCATTTGCAGGTAAATGGATGAAGTTGGAGAATATAATGCTAAGTGAAATTAGTCAATCTCAAAAATCCAAGTACCGAATGTTTTCTCTGATATAAGGAGGCTGGTTCACAGTGTTGTTGGAAGGGGGTACATAGGATCAGAGGAACACTAGAATGGTCAACGGAAAGGGATGGGAGGGAGGGAGTAAGGGGGGGGTTGGAAAAAAATTGGTGGTTGAATGAGATGGATATCATTATCCTAAATGCATGATTGAAGATCTGAATGGTACTTATATACTTTGTATACAAACAGTTGTATGTAAAAAGATACTATACTTGTGCATGATGAATAAGTAAATAAATAATAAAAAAATTAAAAAAAAAAAAAAAAGTTCTTTTATTCTTCTTTCTTCTAACTTCTCTCTCCGGCTCCAACAACCTCTCCAACTCCTACCACCCCTCTAACTAACCTCACCCTTGTTAAATACATTTTGCCCTAACAAGGACAAGTGCTAACAGCTCGAGCTTACAGGTGTGTCACACAGTGTTCACGGGCATAAAAAGATTCTTAGATAAATGCATGAATATCAGGTGAAAATACTTGAACACCTTTATGGCTCTCAGCTAACCGCCATCTTAGCTATCCTCAATTAGGGCTCTTACATTTCCCCCCCTTTTGTTTTTAAAAGAGGGGATGTTCTAGGGTGTCCCATGTGCAACCAACATTCTTACCCGTCATCAGATAATCAAGGCTGTGCCCTTGACTCCTGTCTTAGGTTGATATGTCAGCCACATGAGACTGTCCTGTGGATGGGTGACGACCTCATCTGGATCGACTGTGTGTCTGTCTTAGGTTGTCCCCCTCTGGGGATCTTACCCGTCATTGGCTACCAGCCGTCCAATGGAGCCCTTCAGGATCGACTGCGTGTGTTGACCAATAGCCGTCCAATTGTGAGGAGATGCTGCGGTTTTAAGGTGGCAAGCCTTCTGCTGACAAGCCAAGTTCCATAGCGTATCAAGTTCTTTAAACAAATCAGCTGCCCTAAGTTCCATCAAGTAACGCACTGAGTTCTCTAGACAAACAACCACAAGGCATTGTCCCGTAATGTCCCAAATAATGAAAGATCAAAATGTCCACTTGTTATAACACGTTGATGTAGGAGGCCCCATGCATGCAGAGCAGAAGCCGCACTGCTGGTGAGGTTGTTTGATGCTTGAGCAGCAGGGATGCTTGTAGCGACCACGAGCCCTGCAGCTGTAGCAGCAGCCATCTTTTTTATGTCTAGACAATGCCACCGGCAAATCTTCAGGGCCCGCTACCTAGAAACTCAAGCATCAATTATTAGAGGAAAGGCAGTGCCATTCCAGCACTGAGTCAAGAGGCGAGTTGTCAAACTAAAAAATAGAATTATTAGATTAGAAAATTAAAGTTGATCTCTGCTCACATACATTGCTGCTTGAGCTCCCACAAATATAAGCTGGCAAAATATCAATTTCAGAACAAATCAAAGAAAGACTGAGGGTAATTAACTGACAAAACACTGCATTAAAGATAAATTAAAGAAAAACTAAGAGCCTTTGGAAAAATAATTTGTTAGCTGGAAGCCCCGAGTCTCTGCATACACAGCAATCTTCTATGAAATTACCTGTTGAAATAATTCAAATTAATCAGCTATTAAACAAATAAAGTTAATTACAAATAAACAATCCCATGTCAAATACCAAAATATCAGGTTATACAGTATTAGTCATATTTTTAGCTGAAGAGAAGTCCCAGAGACACCTATAAATCAAAATTGAAGGTACCTATACTTTTAAATTGATACCCAATTAGAATACTCTAAACTTAAATGAATTAGTTATTTGGATCCAAATATATATATATATATTATTTTTTATAGTATTAATTTTCATAAGCACTTTGTTATTTGTGACGTCACACTGGACAGATGCACAAACATACAAACATATATTTGTGACGTCACATTTACATGAAATCTAGACAAGTGTACAGACATAAAGACATATATAAAAAGAAAAAGAATACAATTGTGTGTACACTAAAGAGAGATCTTCTTTTCCCAGCCGGGAGGAATGAGACTTAAGTTGTGAGTTTTTTGAAGGAAAAAGCGCGCAGCTTAAAAGTTTCTTAGCTAAAAAGGCAAAGATGAGGTTCCCTTGTCAGAAAAAAAAAGAATAATAATGCTTAGCTAGTTAATTATTTTGTTATTTGGAGCAGATTAAAAAGGTTGTTTTGGAATAAAGAGTACATGGTAAGGGATGCTTGCTGTGATACTTGTTAAATATTGTTTGTCAGTTTTTTAATAATAGCACTGACCTGAATTATATAGTGCTAGTAACACAGCTCCCACTCTCATGTGGCTACATCAGTTGCTCGTGGTCGCAAGGAAGTATAAAAGAGGATATAAGCTGCTGAAGATTTCACAGAAGAAACGGAGATATCAGAAAGCTTGTGATCATCAAATTTAAACCACAGCTGTCTTACTGCATTTTTACAATAAGCAGTGTAGTGGCCTCCATCCAGCCCACCATAGTGATCTGAAACAGAAAACAAATTATATTTCTTTAAATTGTTCTTTGAACCAATAACATACTGTGACAAGTCAAGATTTTCTAAAGGGAAGTCCACAGATGTCTGTTATTTTTGCTTCCACCTGCCATCATAGGAAAAACGTTTCAGATATACTAAAAGAACAGGTTTCTATCTTTTTTAGAGAATCCCATCGAGCTCTGCAATAACTGCAATAAAATCTGTTGTTATCTGTGAGATTTTCTTCTTTGGAAAATAATCTAAGGCAATCCTGTAATGTACATTTACTTGTGGATGCTAGTGGTAGAGATAAATACATGAAGGCCTCAAATGTCCTAGATTTTTTGTGACAGGTGAGGCACTGTACTGTGGATTTGAACTGACCCTGAAAAAGTGCAACAATAATAGACTCATTAAGCTGCTTATGTTTCTGCCAAGCATGTTCTGCAGCTTTAAAGTCATCGAGATGATCATTATTTTCTTCTTCATGTCTCTTTCGATTATCAGCTTTTTCCTTCAAAAAACTCACAACTTAAGTCTCATTCCTCCCGGCTGGGACAAGAAGATCTCTCTTTAGTGTACACACAATTGTATTCTTTTTCTTTTCATATATGTCTTTATGTATGTACACTTGTCTAGATTTCATGTAAATGTGATGTCACAAATATATGTTTGTATGTTTGTGCATCTGTCAATTCACATCAACTCACAAGCAATTCTTGTGAGTCTTGTTGGCTGTGCCCTGCAAACTGGTTATTGATCTTCCCAATAGTGATTTTAAAGTCTTTTGGAGTGATATATCTATACTGTCCTGTACACAGGGCTTTCATGATTATACCAAACTCCTCTGCCACTTCACCTTTATGCTCCAACAAATTTGACCTGTTAATATCATCTTGATAACAGTTTTGGTTGAAATAATCAGCCAAATGTGGGGCATTACATAGGCACTGCAATATTGAGTTCATATAACAAGTATTTCCCAAATTACAAAGTCCAGTAAGAGCTGGCCCAGATCCTCCAAAAACAGGATTGAGGTTCCGAATCTGAGAAGCAGAAAGCCTTGGGATCTTAGCTTTAGGATAGCATACCGGCTTATCAGAAATCCATGGTATTTTCAAAATTGTTTTCTCAGTGGCCCCTAAAAAAATATCCTTTACCTTTTTTATGATGATTTAGCTTAATAGGGTTAGAACCATGTAGATTTTTATTTTTAACACCTGCTGGCTTGGTTGCGAGGTGTACCCCCATCTGCTGCAAAATATCTCTTCCCCATAGGGTAATTGGCAAGCTGGTCAAAACATAAGGCTGGAAAGTTCCTTTATGCCCTTCATCATCTTCCCATTTTAAAATTACAGCACTTTGTGTTGGGGTGTTAGTATATCCCAAGCCTCTTAAACTGGTTGAAGCCTTCTGCAGAGGCCAGTGCTTGGGCCATTGTTGTAGATTAATGATGGAAGAGTCAGCCCAAGTATCAATCAGCCCCTCCATCTCTATACCTTGAATTTTTATTTTGCACATAGGCCTCCGTGAACAATCCTGAACCCAGCAAGCCATAGGTCCTGAGACAGTGGAACCAAATTCTCTATTGTTCCTATTCTGCGGCATACTCTTGAATGAGTTGTGTAAACTGGGAAGGAGAAGCAGTTGAGCAATTCTATCTCCTTGGTTAACAGAGCTAATCCCTCTAGGTGAACTAAGCATTATTTTTATTTCTCCTTGGTAGTCGGAGTCTATAACAACTGGTGTTACTTGAAAACCTAATAAGCTTTTAGAACTTTTTCCGAGGATAAGTCCTACAGTCCCTGAGGGAAGAGGTCCCCTGACTCCCGTGGGAATCAGTTGAACCCCCATTTCAGGTGTTAGTACTATTCGGGGCGGTGGAACAGAGGTCTAGTCCTGCACTTCCTCTTGTCCCTCTGACAAGGGAGTCAGTGGGTAGGAGGGATTGTGACGAGGAATCATCTGGATGGATGTTTGAGGATATTCCTCCTCTAATGCCTCGTACATTTATGGGCCCCGTGCCCCATGTTTTGAATTCCTGGACAAAATGTTTCCATATATATCAAATTTAGATCTGCACTTATTAGCCCAGTGGTTTCCTTTTTTACACCTGGGGCATCGGCCTGGGGAGCGGTATGAGCTTGGTCTTATTTCTCTTTGGGGATATTGCCTGGAATATCCTGATTGATTATAATTTTTAGGTTGAGCCCTTGTGAAATTTTGAGGGGAAGCACCTCTCATTGCTGCTGCAATCACATTGCCTGTGACAAAGGCGTCATTAATGTCTTTACAAAATCTAATGTATATTAAAAGGTCTTTTTTATTTTTCCATGATCTTATAGCATCTTGGCAATATTTATTGGCATTTTCATATGCCAACTGGATGACTAAGGGCATTGCTTGCTCTACATCCCCAAATATTCTGCCTGCCGTTCTTAAGAGTCTGTCAGCAAAATCAGCATATGGCTCTATTAGGCCCCTGAATTACTTTAGACAAGCTGTCTTGCAAATCACCTGTTCCTGGTAAGGTCTTCCACACTTCAATAGCGGCAGCATTTATTTGTGTATATACACCAGGATCATATTGCATTTGTATTTGTAGTTCAGCAAACTGTCCTTCACCTGTTAGCATATCTACATTACAGTCTGGGAAGCCTGCAGTCGCATTTCTTCTAGCTGTTTCTACACAAAGCTCCTGGAATTGTGACTTCCATATCAGGTATTGTCCCCCGCTCAATACTGCCTTGCATAACCCTTTCCAGTCTGAGGGGCTTAAAGTGTTAAGGGACTCCAGCATGCTCAACGTGAACAGAGCTTGGGGCCCATAGGTCATTATTGCCTCTTTGAAGTTTTTAATTGCTTTGAAATCTAGGGATTGGTGGTACCTCTGCCCATTTTCGTTTTCAAATACTGGCAGGTCCCAATGTTCCTGCGGGTTTTGGCGTTCGAGGGCACGTAAGCACTCAGAAAGGCCGTTAATCTCTGCCTCAAGGGCACGCATATGCTCAGAAATACCCCTCATGGTTTCTGTAATGGATTCCACCCACGAGGGAGCAGAGGGCACAAGTGGTTCCTCTACTTGACGGTCCTTTCTGGTCTTAACTGACTCAACGGAGGAGGCTGTGCTTTCATGGTTATTTGGCTCCTCCTTACTACTATCATTTTCACTGGTGGTAACATCCTGAGTTTCAGATTCAATAGAAAGTACATACTCTTCGGCTATTTCCAACAAGTCTTGGATAGCTTTTGCAGCCCTTATCTTGGTTATTTTTGAGTTCACACCAATACTATCCTTACTGGTCTTATCTGACTCAGCGGGGGCTATGCTTTCACAATCACTTTCCTCCACACTATCAGCTATATCAAAAAACTCTTCCATAGCTTTTATTACTCGGTGCTTGGTTATTTTCGCACCCATCTTTATAGATTTCTCAGTTCTTACCTGCCAATTCTGAGTTCCCCGTACAGGCGACCACTTGTCGCCACCTGCAGCAATTGCTGCTTGCAGCAATGATACCGCAGGAGAAAACTTGGAGGCAGACTGGAAATGAAAAAGTTCTTTTATTCTTCTTTCTTCTAACTTCTCTCTCTGGCTCCAACAACCTCTCCAACTCCAACCACCCCTCTAACTAACCTCACCCTTGTTAAATACATTTTGCCCTAACAAGGACAAGTGCTAACAGCTCGAGCTTACAGGTGTGTCACACAGTGTTCACGGGCATAAAAAGATTCTTAGATAAATGCATGAATATCAGGTGAAAATACTTGAACACCTTTATGGCTCTCAGCTAACTGCCATCTTAGCTATCCTCAATTAGGGCTCTTACATGTGACAACCTGGAAGATAGAAACTTGGGCTTGGAATGTTTAGGACTTGGCCACAGTGCCTGGAAGCAACTAGACTGGTGACTGTAGAGTGTGGGGACTGAGTTATCAGCTGTGTGATCTTAACCAAGAGCCCACAGGGGGACTCAGTGTCCCCATACAGAAAATGAGTATAACAACGCCTCTGTCACAGTGTTGTTATGAAAAATAGACAAAATTTCAGCATTGCCTTTAACACAGAGTAGGTGCTAAATTAAAGGGAGGATATTGTTATTGCAAAGTTATTTCTAATCTTCCACATTAAAGGTAATGCTGCAACGTGGAAATGTGTGTGCATGCTACATGTTGTTTGATAGTGAACATGCTGCTTTGGGGTCAACAAGCCCCTGTCCACTTCCTGCTGGACATTGCTAACCTCAAATTTCCCATCTCACCTGTAGTGCAGTTAGAAGTGATTAAGTGCCTGATTTCCGGCCAGTGGAATGTGGGGAAATGATGTGAGCCACCTCCCAGCCACCCATGAAAATCTGCACAGTCCACTACAAAAAGATTCTGGAGACAAGAGAGGGTAGAACACAGGATAGAAAGATCCCAGATCCCTGAGTTGCCACTGCACAAGAACCACCTGCGAAAGCTTTTCAGCCAAGAAACCCCATGGATTGTTGCATCATTGAAAAGAAACTTCTAGTGCTTTAAGCCAGGGGCTAGCCAGCTGCAGACTGCCCTCGAAATCCAGCCCACTGACTGTTTTTATATGGTCTTTTGGGTGTATGTAGGCTTAAAGTAAGTTTTGCATTTTAAAAACTGGCTTAAATAGCAATATTTTGTGACACATGAAAATTATCTGAAATTCAAATTTCGGTATCCATACATGAAGCCTTGTTGGAGTTGCACTTTCACCTGCAAACCAATGTACCAACTTACTGCTGCTTTATAGCAGCAGAGGTGAGTATTTGTGACAGAGGCTCTTTGGCCAGCAAAACCTAAAGTATTTCCTATCTGTCTCACATGAATAATTTGCCAAGCCCTGCCTTCTGCAATCAGGATTTGGGTATTATTTGTTATAAAAGTTAGCTCACCCTGACTAACACAATTAAGGGATTTTTCTAAAGGGATATGATGAATATTTTTTAAGACTTTGAGACGTAAGGCAAAATTGTCTTCTTAAGGATTATACTCATTTACACTCCTGCCGAGACTCATGAGTGGGACCATTTCCTCATTCCCTTGCCAATCCCAGGCATGTGATCCAGCTTACCTGCGAAACTAGGACGATAATTCTACTCTTACAGGCTTGTCATGGAGCCAAAGTGAAATAACTGGTGAACCTTGTAGGTGCTCGATAAATGTAAGTCCAGAAGGTCACCTGTATCTGTGGGGGCTATATTTTAGGACCCATAGTGGGTGCCTCGAACCACAGAGAGCCCCAAACCTTATACATACCATGTGTTTTCCTCTACATACATATCTATGATAACATTTACCTTATAACAGTAAACAATTAACAACAATAAGAACAATTATAACAACCTACTACAGTAAAATTTATTTACAACTTACGAATTGTCTCTTTCTGAAACTGTCCATTTAATATTTTTAGACCAAAGTTGATCAAAGACAACTGAAAACTCAGAAAGCACAACCATAGACAAGAGGAGACTACTCATGGATCTTTAGGTGCCCGGAAAGTCCTCCTTACAGTTTCTCAGATCATAGGGCAAGGATGCCATGATCCAATAATGCGGGCCCCAGATAGAAGATCTTACCCATTAGGCACATTTTTGGGGGAACATCTGTGGACAGTACTCTCTCCTGACACGTACTTCATCGTATGACTCTGTGACAATACCAGAACTGCCTGTTCTTTCCTCCATCCCCTGGGTTTCCGTTGCTCACCCTGGCTTTGTTGGAGGTAGGATGCATACAGCTGAGGAGTGAGGGGCTGAGGCTTGCTAGGGAGAAACATGGAGGTTATAGATCAGCACTCAGCCCTGGTAGAATGAGCAAGCCCAGTTGCAAATTGGCACAGCCCTGCAAAACACAAAGGGTCCTCTGTCTCCTTTGAAGATTCTTACCAGTGAGATAGGCAGGGAGGCTTCAGGAAGACGAGGGATGGTGAGCAGAATGCTTGAATCCTAGCACACTCATTGGCCAGGAACTGGTGCAAGGAAGGAAACTATATTTGGAGGCTGGTGACATGTAAAAGGCAGAGATTTGGATCGCAGTCCCAACAGGCAATATCCAGTGCTCTCAGGAAAGTAAACAGGAGAAAGAGGAAAGGGAAGGGACCATGACGTCCTACAGCCAGCTCCTACAATCAACAGTGGACAATGTTTAATAAGTAAGAACTTTGTGAGCCTGTTGATAAATTGTTGGTGACTTAAATTCAGCATGGTGGAAGTATTCACACTATAGAAACTGGCAAATCCACAGATCAGAGCCTTGTATTTTTTTCCCACAGATCAATTACTCATGCACCACTGGGCATATAAGGAAGAGAAGAGTGGAATTGAATCTATTTCTAATACATGCAAAGACTCAGAAGAGAGATGGCTTAGACTCAGAGGTGTGAAAGCTGAAAAAAATGAAGTTCAACTACCTGGTGAGGCAGATATTTTCCCCTTAAGGAAAGTTTCGAGATGTGGCCCAGATAGGTTACATGCTTTGCCCAAAGTCACAGAGCTAATAAATGCTAAATCTGGAATTTGAACACAGGTGTTTCTGGTAATGAGTTTTGTTTTGTCTTGCTTTTTCCACTCTCCCAATATCTAATGAACTAATCAAATGCAAGTACTTGTTTGAAAATGTCCTCAGGGCCAGTTCTATAAGCTGCCTAAAAAATTCTGAATCCTCCGGTTAGGATCACACCTTACTTTTTGGCTTGGTTACCAATTGCTTTGTCTTTATAAACCAAATACACTCTCAAAGGACCTTATCTATCATTCAGGATTTCCTGTGTGACTAACTCTGTATGTATAACCCTGAAAGCCAATTCTAAAAACTGATTTTCAGAATGTTTTGGTGTGATCTCTGGAGAAATGAGTCATTTCTCCAGGAGGACAAAAGAAACATTTATTTAGAAGCAGAAGTCCTGGGACAGTCACCAACTCAAGGCTGAGTGGGTGACTTAGAAGAGGAGACCTGTCATTGGGTGTCTTTGTCCTGCTGGCTCCTGACACACCCTGGAGGACTTGCTGGCAGGTGTCAGGGAGGTGGGAGGCGGGAGTTCTGGAAACTCACCAGGCCACTGTCTGCATTTCTGTTGCCGGGGATAGCCACTTGTATGGACAAGTATTATTAGCCCTGATCTAGCCAGCCAGGCCAAAAAAAAAAAAAAAAACTCTTGGTTTTCAGAAATACTTTTGAGTGTTACAGTAAGAATGCAGAGCTTCACCAGCAATCAAGATTCAAACACCAATAATCAGTAGTTGGAAGTGATGATTCAATCAAGCAGAACATTTGTTGATTTTGAAATACACCATAAAACTCTGTGTACATAAAACTATATTCCCCTTTCAGAATTCAAGTCATCAAGGCTACTTAGTCCTAAACATCAACTCATTCTGGTCCCCAAATGCATTTTTGCTTATGCTATTGGAGGGGTGGGGAGTCCTTTGTCATTAACAGTGTCAGCTTGTCTTTTCATGGGTTGAAGCTCACCAAACATCAGCTGGCTTGATGACTGACTGTGCAGGGTTCTCCCCATCTGGGCAGGACCTTTCTTTGGCTAGGTTTGTTAGAGCCAATTAGAGCCACAGAAAGATATTGCAAAAATACACACAAAGTAAACTCAGGAGGCCCCTCCTTCCAAATAGACAATGTCCTGCCAACAAGCTCTAACACATCCAGAGCAACGACATTATGTTCTTGGTCTTCAGGACACAGCCTGCAGCCCTCCCTCTTTTCCCCAGTTGCTTCGGGAAGCATCCTTGTCATGAGGACATGGGGGGCTGGGAAGCCTGGCTGAAGCAGCAGCAGGGACACTGTGCCAAGTGCAAAGGGGATAACTGGTCTGGAATTACCCACTTCTTGTGTCTAACCTAACCTGGATAATTACGAGACATTCAACAATACTATTTACACATTGAAACTGTCTTAATGATTTGTAGATACTCATCTCTTCTGGAACGTTCATGAGTAATTTGTTTCAGTATCTCTGTAACTGAGACAGAAAGCTTGGCTCTACCCATGAAAGGATTAGTCACTTATATAAATAAGGATACAAACGGCTTGAGGAAATAGATTCTGGGAGACTCAAAATTGGATTACCAAGAACTGAAAGGTACACCAGAGAAGCACATCACACCATGGCACACACGGCAGAAGTGTCATTCCATCCGCCCACCTGCCCACCCCCACCAGCATGGTCAACAATGAACAATGGTGAAAAATGTGCATAGCATGACACCATCAATGTTTGCTCTTCCCAGTTAACCAACATGGCATTGCTCACAGATCCATTCACTCGCGACTCATTCATTCATTCCTTAATCTGATCTGATTCCCCATTCTCTCACCACCCCAAGCCTTTCCCAGGCTCTGTGGAACTCCCTGATGTCCCCAACCTCTTCTCTAAATCTTCCCTTCACTGGAATCAAGCTACTCCCTCCCCTGAGGATGCCACTTCCTCCCCTTGCAGCCTCCTGGGGAAGGAGATGGGGAGCTGGTAGAAAGAAAGTTGGGGGTGGTTTAGGAGGTGGGAGCTCCCCTCTGCTGCTTCCGCATCATCCCAACCTTCATTTCATGAGAAATAAGCATCAGCTCATTGGCACTCTCTTGTCACCCGTGTGGATGACCATCTTTCGCAACAGCCAATCAAACCCTGACCTCCCCTCCACCCCATTGCCTCTACTTCTCTTGCACCAACCCCTCCACTCCCATGGTCCCACCTCTGCTGTTGTTAACAATGCCCCATATCTGAGGTCCCAATCTCCAGCATCCCTCTGTGGCTGCCACACCCCACCCTTCCAGCTTCCTCACTCCATGTCCCCACTGCTGCCATTAATTCATTCTTCTCCCCAGTCCTCCAACTCGCCAGCCTCAGCACTCCCTCCCTCCCTCTCTTTAGCCCCTTCATCACTGCAATCTTTAATTCCCTGCCCACCCTCTGGCACTGTGGGTATGATGCCTTCCTGGCTGAACTCCAACCTTGAGTGGACCCAACTGTTTGACTTCTGCCCATATTTGTCCTTGCAGGAGAAAATCTCCCAACCAGACTTGTTTCCCCTCCATCCCTGGAACAAAACTTGGGGGGTTCTCAGCTCTGCTCAGCATCATTCCCATGGATGTCTTTTCTGGTCACTGACATAACCTCATGTTCTCTTCCGTCTCACATTCCATCCTCAGGGATGCCTTCACCTCCTATCAGATATGTGAAAAATTGAAGCCATGCAGAGGGACTCCCCTCAACTCCCACAATCAGGTTGAAATTCAGCTCACATGGCACCCACTCTCTCATCTTCGCACTAGAAAGCGTGTCTGTTCTCACTCTCCGACCCTCTTGTCCTTGCGTGCCATCTGGCTGCCCAGCCCTCTGACCCTTCCCTCTCCCTCACAGTGACTTCTACTTCCCAACTGGACCATTTCCCTCAGCATGCGATCATGTTCCAGCACCTTCCAACCTCAAGGAGCATACCTTGGTCACCAAGTCCCTCCACTTTTTTCTTCTGTCTCATTTCTCTGCCCTCCTTCATAACAGATTGCTTCCAAATGGCTGGATGTACTTGCTGCCTCCATTTCCCTGTATCTAAGACCCACCCCTCTTTAGCTTCCATATGACCACTGTCCTCTGGCTCCACTGAAACTGCCTTTATTACAGTTACCAAAGCCTCCTTACTAACAAATCCTTTCTCTCATTCAGGGATGGCCACAGTACTTCACATCCATGCATCAACTGTTTTCTGGCTTGTTCTCTGACCAGTATTCAACATTTCAGGGATGAGGGATTGGCCCTGGGCTCTGTCTTCTTCTCCATCTCTCTTTCCAGGTGATAACATTTGGATTCATGGTTGTAAATGCTTCCATATGCTGAGGACCCCAAGAGGATGTCCCTAGACCTTGCCCTTGAACCCTGTATTCTTGCATCCATCTGACTCCTTGGGATCCTCACTTGGGTGTCCAGGACACATATCAAATGGAATAAAACCCAAATGGAGCTTTTAATCTTCTCTTCCCCCTAGGAAAAGCAAAGCAAAACAATATATCCATTTATTTTCAATCCTTCTACAATCTCTCTCTCTCAGGCTTTCTGCCAAGAGAACACCTTGGAGATTCACCCCAACCTTCTGAGTCAGAATGGTCTCAAGTCCTTTGGCCTTTGATGACAGAGGCTGCCAGGAAAAGACTTGTTGTCCAAAGAGTGTCATGCTCAGCTTCACCCTCATACAACATCCCTTCAGCATCCCTGGTTTTCTGACCTCCAGCTACCCCTCCATTGCAGTGCAAATCCAACATCCTTGCCTGCCCACTCTGCCTTCACCCTTCTCTGACGACAGCAGCCCCATTTCTCTCTAGAGAAGGCACCTTTCTCCCATTCTCAGTCTACCTGTCTTAGCTCAGGGCAACCCAACTCCCCCAGCTACTTGACAATGTGCAGGTGACCCAAGTGTGACCCACCCATTTATTCCCCTTCCTCAGAGACATGACTCAAGCTAGACCCAAAAGACTAAATTCCAGAACTATGGAATTACTATTATGTGAAGCTATCCAGATAAAGAGGAGAAGATCCTGGATTCAACTGAGCGTCAATTTATTTCTATACCTCAATTGATTTCTCAATTCGTTTCACTTACAATGGCCAATAAATCCCCTTTCTTTATTTTTACTTAAGTCAGGTTTTTTTTGGAATTATTTAACTCACAATGCAAAGAGCTCTGATTAATGCATCAATTCATTCATTTATTAACTGACTGGTTTAACAACTATGTGTTGGACATGAGTCCATCTGGTAGTAGTAATCTGTCTAAATAACCATTCTGCTCCCATCACTGAAACCACAAATTTCCCTCAGCTACCCTATTGCCTGTGACTTCAAGTTCTGGCCTTTGTGATTTAATAATTGGATCCCATCTGATATTTCTTGGCTGTCTTTATCTGAGCCCACCACATCAAGGAAGCTAACTCTGTTCTAGTTCCCTTCTATACCCACACTAGTTTTACTTTCAATCCTTTCTTTGCACACTTCTCATTTCATCCATCTCCAAGGCTCATCTCCCACTCACAGCCCCTCCAAAGAGGTACCCCACATGGCCTTGGTTCACACATGGTCCATCTCTCTGTAGCACACCCCACTCACAGGATCTAGCCCCCTTGATCTCAGTATATATGAGTCCTACCTCCAAAGGGTAGCATGAAGGCACCCAGGACCTCACACAAGGTCACATGGCTCAGAGTTGAAGGGTCTGAAATGGATGTCTGCACCTACCTCAGTGCACACTTGGACTTCAGGGCCTGGAGATGGATGCCTCTTCAGTGAGAATGGGCAGAAGAGATTTTCAAGGAAAATGCATTTCTGAGGCTACCTCTTTTAACCCAGTGCCTCTCCTGCCATCTGTGGTTAAGTGTCTTCTTGAACTGATTGTCTTGGAGGTTCAAGAAGAGCAGTACATCCTCATTTGAACATTGTAGCAATATCCAACTACACACAAATATTTCTTGTTTTAAATTTTTATTTGTTGTTTTTAGTTATACATGACAGTAGAATATATTTTGACATACCATACATACATGGAGTATAACTTAAATATTTCTAAATGCAGATTACTTTCAATATCTGAACTTGAACCCCCTGCCCCCCAACCTCAGACCAGGAACAAGCTGCAGACAGGCAAAGTTCTGTAGTGTGGCCCATATTTTGAGTAAAAGTCTGGCCTGGAAGCTTTCTCTCCAGTTACCCCTGTCCTAGGCAGGCAACCACGTTGACCTTAGAGTCCACATGGCTGGAGAAATGGCCTGCTTCCCCTGGAAGCAGGGAGTCAGCCAAGAAGACACCAGACAGACCAGAAGCCTGGCAGGGGTGCTGCTGAGACAGCAGATGGGAACAAGGCCTGGCTGCTCTTCCTCTTGCCTCCGGGGCCAATGGCCACCAGCCAGGTCAAGCCTGTCATTGACCACTGAGAAGCCCTGGGTTCCAAGCCAAGGATTGCTGGGTCTCCTCAGAAGGACTAAGCTGGTCTCTGTTTGATGACAGAGGTCAGATTGATGGATCTTGAACCCGAGGTTACTGGTCTCTGTCCAGTAAACACTCTGAGTTTCATTAAGTCTTTCCACAAACACTAATTGATGGTCAGGCCCTGTGTCAGTCAGTATGTGAGATAAAACCAGGCCTCTGTCTCCTGGAGACAGATGCCTGAACAAGTTCATATAGTGATGGTAGAGGAAGAAGAGATTGGGAAGAAGAGGACACTGAGTCACTGACTTGGCTGTGGCTTTGCTGAGAAGCCCAGTGGTCTCTCATGCTTGGGATGTGGGAAGCTGGTGCCACCATCTCTCCTCCTACTTTGCCTGGCCCATTTCTTGGCATCAGGACACTTGGTCCTTCTGGGTACTTTTGGAGTAAGCAGCAAACAAAACAAAACAGGAAATCCTATCCTAGACCTCCTCCTCTGTCCCCTTTCTACCTGCTGCTCCTTCTTATAACAGAAACCTGATGTTCTGAACGAAGACCTATCATGCCCATCCCCAGAAGGTGTGGGGGGACATTAGAATGGCCATGTTCCTTATGGCTCCTGAGTGGTAGCTCGCAAAGACAGAAAACACAACCTTTCGCCTCAGAAAGATCTAGGTTGGAATCCCAGCTTGACCACTTGGCAAGGATGATGTGAAAGGATTGAGAGCTTAGACTAAGCCAGACAGCCTGGGGCCAAATGACAGCACTGCCACCTATGAACTGTGGAACTTGTCACAGTGTGTCACGTAACGTTTCTGTGCCTGCATTTCCTCCTCTGTAAAGTAGAGATCACCAAAGTACTTGCCACTGAGTGGGTGAATTTGTATAAAGTGCTTAAAACAGCTTCGCTAGCAGGAAGCACTTGGCTATTATTAATTATTGTTAGCCTTGTTTATTATACCTACTGGCAGGGATACTGAAAGATGTAAATGGGCTAATCACTGAAAAATGTTGAGTAGGTGCCTGACAAATATTAGTGTGTTTTCTTCCACATTTTTCTGATAAGACAAAGAACACGTGGAAGGCAGAATCTGCCATCTCCACCAACCTGACTGCCCAGGTCTGCTGGGAAGGGGACTGTCCAAGAGGCTGTTCCTACAGCATCTATGGTGGTAGTGTCTAGATTTCATTTTGCAACACCCCCAAGTCCTCCAAAAGGATGTCTGAAATTCTTGAAATGATATCAATTTAAATTCACTTAAATTTTTAATTGTAATTTTTAAAAATGATATGTCTTTTAGAATGAAGAAAAAAAAAGGCAGAGAAATAGAAGATGGTCTACAGTGGTCACAGGAGTTGGCCAGCCAGCCTCAGGCATCAAGGAGCACCAAGTGGCCCAGAGGACACACATGACCCCTGATCCTAGGTGCAGAATGCTTACTTCCTGGCACAGACCCTTTGCCTTGTTCAGGGAAGAGAGCAGAGTGCTGACCAGGAAAGATGGGCCTTAAAAATGCTTATTCTTGCCTGGGAATGCCTGCTACTTCCCTCTTGCCACGCAGGGAATTTTCTTGCTGCCTCTTCTATAGCATTTCTGGGGAGAAAGGAGGAAAATAGCCAAGGGCCTCTGAGCTGCAGCCTCAAAGCTGGAAGTGATTGTGAGAAGGTGAGAAGAGAAGGGACAGGGCCCCAGACACAATCTTCCACCTTCAATGGTTGCACCACAGCCTGACCAAAGGGCTCTCACAGATGAGGGCTGGCCCAGCATGAAGCTCCACAGAGCCCTCCTCGCTGTAGCCTTCATGGTACCTAGTCCCTGCCCACTAACAGGGGCAGGTGGTAGGCATGCCACACTGAAGGCCTTTTTGCACACAGCCTGCAATGAACCTTATGTGCTACTAGGGGGTATGGACAGTGGCTACTTGAGACCTCAGAATTAGTAGCTTGTATGCCCAGAAAGTTCTGGGTTGGACCTTTGCCAAAGCCCTCTCCCTGAACACTGACCATCACCCTATTATGCTAACTGGACACCTGGGTGGATCTGTAAGCAGGAAAGTGTCTCAGAATTCAATGCATTTCAAGTTCACACTAGATCTCCCCTGAGCTGCCCATTGTAGCTCCAGTTAATGCATCTGTCTAAATAGTGACTTTGGCCCTGACCAGGCCTCATCTCAACGCTCAGTTCTCCTTGCCCTCTTCCTCTGACCCCTGCCTCAGTCTGCCTCTCCAACTATCTTGCTTGGGCTGGGCCGACTGAGGTGAGAACCAGACCAGCAGTGCAACCCAAGCCAAGACAGGTGAGACAGGTGGCATACGGACAAGGTCTCCTAAGGAGAGCAGTGTGGCAGGTGAGTCACTCCAGAGAAATCCTCTGGTGTTATAAATAGGCCCCACTGGCAGGGATGGGAGGGAGAATGATAAAGGACCATTGTAAGAGCAGCTTCCTGATAGGTAGTTATTGTACCATGAATAATCCCTCGGAGGGAATTCCAGACTGCAGACAGTTCCAAGCCTCTTGCGTGCCAGAGTCAGAGTTGTGAGGTGCGTGAGGTGCCCAGGAGCCTGCCGGGGCTGCACCTACATGATGACATTTAATTAATCAGCACACCAACCTACCAGATAAGTATGCTTATCCCCGATTTAGAGATGGATAAACAGGCTGGGAGAGATCCCTGCCCAGACTTCTGGTTCCCACAGCTGAGTCAGTGCAGGAACCCAGGTCTGTCTGACTGACAGCGCGGCCTCTGCTCCTTCAGCCAGGCCATGGGGCTTCTTGGCCAGCCAAAGGGTCCACAAAGGGCCCTGGAACTGCAAAAATGATCAAGTCATCGACTATGACATCCAGGGCTTCCTAATCTCCAACCAAAGACTCTACTGATATTCAGGCACAAGGCTGCCTGGGGGATTCGCTGCCCAGGGAGTGAAGTGGTTGGAAATCTATTTAAGGAACACTGTATGTGTTAAATTTTTGTTTTTTTATTTCCCTTTAAAAAGTTAAATAAAAACCAGAATCAAGAAAGTCTCCCAATAGAAACTAAGCAAAGGTACAATTCTCAGCCATAGATCTTCTTGCTTCTATTTGCCAGTGAGGGTCAGGGCTCTGAGACAGTTCCAGAAATTCTCTGGCCCACACAGCCAGGCCCACTCTGGTTCTTCCCACATGCCCCTCAGATGAAGCAAGGCTAAGTCTGCTGGGTGAGCACCAGTTGCCTCAGGGGGGGAGACTGGAAGAAGGTTGGCTTGGGTCCCTACCCAGTGTGCTGGGTGGCAGATTGTGTGCATACCTGAGCTACTGGGGACCTGGCCATCAGGGGCAGAGTGGCCTCAGAGCCTGAGGAGAGCATCCTTTGGTCTGCCCATGGACTCGAGAGTGTTGCTGAGATGGAGTCTTCTTCCTCCAGCACAGGGTGCACAGAGCTGGAGCAGGCTTAACCCTATCTACGCCAGCAAGACCAGAAGGCACAAATGGCACCGGAATGCAAACTGGGGGATTTTTCTGGCTTGTCTTGTTTTTACATAAACACCAAACAACCATCTCCTCCAGTGAGCTCTGCCACTGAAGCGTGTATTTCAGGCAGGGAGGAAAGGAGTCTGAGCCTGCACAAGGCTCATCTGGAAAGGGGTTTTTGAACAGTATGTCTGGGGAAGGTCCTTTTTACTCTGGAGATCCTGGAGGGAGCTGGCCGCAGCCTGGACAGACTGGCTCTTTCTGCAGACACACTTGAAGTTCTCACCACCAACACTGTGGGATGAAAGCCCCAAGTTGAGCGTTACATCTTCCCTCCTAGTAGCGATTTTCAAGATCTGCAGCTCCTATGGGCCTGGACGTGGTACACAAGGTTAGAATCAAGCAGAGCAGCTTTAAGCTGAAATAGCTTTGACCTCAACAATCAAACCTCAGTGAAATGACTGTATCATGTGTGTCATCTGTGGACCTGCTGGCTTGTTTCCTTCAGTGCCCCCAATGGCAGAAACCCAGACTCACAAGCCACACATAAACCTGTAAGTACAGAATCCCCACCCACCCAGCCCAGTCTTCTCTCCCAACAGTGAGACACAGCACCTAATTTATCAACGATTAAAGAAGCTAACGAGGCACCTACAGCTCTACCTGTTGTAGTCTGTGGCCAGTGGCTCCACAAGTATTGCCAAGACATTTGTCCAACAACCCAACACGCCAGAGCAACTACCACCATGCTGAGGGCAGCACAGCCTCAAGGGTTTTGAGGAAAGGACTCTGCATGCTCCGAACACAGGAGCTGGCATGGAAGCAACACACCCATCTGCAGAGTCATTGTTCACCCAGGACCCAGGCAGCTCTCTTAACCTGCCAACCCTCTAGCAGAAAGAACCAAAATGCAGGGCCTACCACTCCCAAATGGCACACACATCCTTCCTCACCATCTGGCTACTTATGAATGATTGGGCTGAAAGTGTGAATCTCTGAGTTCCACGATAAATGGGGCAGGGCACAGAAGGCCTATCCTGCTTCTGATGAAGTTGAGTTGGCCCTCCTGCCTGCAAAAGCATGACCCAAACTGGGCCATCAGACCTTATGAAATTTTCTAGTAGATATAACACTTAAAGAGACACAGCCACCCTTCCTTCTAAATCTCAACTGGAAGACCAGGACCTGGGTAGGACACCAACCAGTCCCTTTGTCTTTCCGTCCACACACACATCATTACTGTGGCATTTGACTCCCAAATCTGTACCTTCAGCCCAGAGCCCTCTCTGAAGTTCTAGCTCCTATATGGTAGCTCTTCAGGTTATGGTGTCTGCTCTGCCTGTCTCAAACTTATTACGTCCAAAATGAGCTGACTTGATTTTTAACACCCCCTGTCAACTTCAAACCTACCATCCTCCTATACTTTCTATCTTGATAAATCTGTCCAAGCACAAGGTCAGAAATACCTACAACTCCTCACTGCCTCTACCACCTCCATTGCCACTACCTACATAGCGTCTATGATCACCTCCACCTCCACTTCCACCACTGTCACCATCCTCAACTCCTCCACCTCCACTCTACCACATCAAAACCATTACTACCACCACCACCGCTGCTGCTCCTTCCTCAGCCACCATCATCATCACTTCTACCCCTATTGCCACCACTACCACCACTTCTACCTCCACGTCTGCCACCATCAAAACCACTACTATCACTACCTCATCACCTCTACCACCATCTCACACACCAAACACACACACACATGCTTACTGAGTCGTCCAGTTCTAGTGATTTTCTCTCCTATATTTCTCTGGAGTCTGCCCCTTTCTTGCATAAAAGTTGCCAGAGCCCAAGAAAGGTCTACATCAATCTTGCCACAACCAGCTTTGCTTTTTTCATCTCCTTCACCTCCCACATGACCTATACACAACTGTTTAACTTTCTATAATTTTAAAGCCCTTCAATAGCTCCATGCCAACTTCTCTCAGAATTGCCCTCTAAAAAAAAAAAAAAAAAAAAAAAAAAGAGCCTTCCTCAAATTTGGGAAATGCAGGGTTAAAAACTTACATGCTTTCCTTCTGCAAATATTTGTCAGAAGCTTTAGCATGAATGAGCACTGAGACACATCTAGGGCAATGGAGCAGAATTTCTCATAACTTTTGCTGGAGCTCCTCCAAGAAAAAAGGATGCCAAGGCACCTCTTTGTCTCTGGTTTCTTTCCTCTTACTTCAAAACCCTTCCTCTTTTATGAGTTTTGACCCAAAAGTCCTTCTTTTTCTTACACACCTTCCAAGATTGACACTATCACTTCCTGCCTTCCTTTATTCTCCAATATTATAATCTTTTGTCTCAATTTCTCATTTCTCCATGGATCTAGGAGTTCCCCAAGTGTGGGAAATGATGGTAGTCTCCTGGGCCTTTAAAGTACCTGAGAAATGGCAGGGGCCTCATCGGTGGAATGGCTGTTCAGTGATGACTGATCTGGGAAAGAAAAGTGGAAGCAAAACCAGAAGTCCCCTGATGTGACTTGCTCCATCTCATCTCTTCCTTCCTCTCACTCCTCAGCCCACATCCCCTGGAGTCTGCCTCTATCCCTTCATCAATGCTGCTCTTACTAATGTCACCAATTACCCAAACCACTAAATTTGCCCTGCTCATTTAAGTTTTCAATTGATCCAACCTCTCTGCAGAATTCTACACAGACTGGTCTTTCTGAATCACTCTTTAGTACCACTCTGCCTGGTTTTTCTCTCACCCTTCAGCCACTCTGTCCTGGTCTCATTTATTGGCCCATCCTGCTCTCCTCTTCCAGGCAATACTGGCATTCCTTCAAGCCTGAGCCTGCTCTGCCTGTCAGTGACTTTCTGGACCTGGGCAGCCATCCCCTGGCTTCAGCCACTCCCCATCCTCCCAAGACTCCCTCACTGATGTGCCTGCCCCACACCCTCCTCTGACCTTCAAGTCTCATTTTGCCAACTGGCCCTTTGACTAAGCCCTTTGATATCTCACTGGTGCTTCACACTCAGTGTAGCCAAAATACTAACTCTTGATCTTCCCCCTCAATCCTGATCCTCCTCCAGGATTCTCCCAACTCCAGAGATGGCACCACCTTCAGTCCAGCTCACTCACTTCCCTGGCTTTGCCAAGAGTCAGTGCTCTAAACAAATTCTGAGATAAACAATAACTAAAGTCATCTACACTCTTAAAATTTTAAGTGACTGATGCAGTCTAGTTACCTAAAGGAACAGTGTTGTACAGCATACCTCCAGAACTTATTCTTCTTTCTTAACTGAAACACTGTGCCTCTTGTTTGGAAACTTCCTATCTCTTCCACCATCCAGTCTCTGATAACCAACTTTCTGCTTTCTGATTCTGTGAGTTTCACTATTTGAAATATCTCAAGTAAGTGGAATCATGAAGTATTTGTCTTTCTGTGTCCCGTTTATTTCATTAAGCATAATGCCCTCCAGATTTATCTATGTCACTGCATATGACAGAACTTCATCTTTTTTTAAGGCTGAAGGATACTGTAGTGTATGTAGAGTTCTTTATTCATGCATCCATTGATGGACACTTATGTTGACTCCATGTCTTGGCTACTGTGAATAGTGATGCAATTACATGAGATTGCAGACATCTTTTAGAGATCCTGATTTCCATTCTTCTGCATAAATACCCAGTGGTAGGATAGTTGGATCATATGTGGTGATTCTGTTTAAATTTTTTGAGGAATTTCCATAGTGTTTACCACAATGGCTACATCGTTTTTCTCTCCTGCCAATAGTGGATGAGGCCTCCAATTCCTCTACATCCTTGCCAACCCTTAACTTTTGTTTTTTTGTTAATTACCATCTTGACAGGTGTGAGGTCATATCTCATTGTGGTTTTGGTTTGATTTTCCCTGATGATTAGTGACATTAAACTTTCTTTTTAATCCACCATTTCTCTTAATTCCCCACGGTTGTCATCCAATCCAAACACCATCCTCTCTTGCTTGGATTCTTGTAGCATACTCCAAGCAGGTCTCCCTTTCCCCACCCTTCCCATCCTGTACCTCCATCTACTTTCTACACAAGCAAAGACATCTTTCCAAAAAACAAACAAACAAACAAACAAAAAAAAACCGATTCCCTTTTCTTAGGTACACTATTTCCTCCTATTAGTCTCAGAATAAAATTGAACACCCCTGGTGTGGTCCCCACCTTAACAGCAGAGTCGGCTGACTTCCTGGTCAGCCATACTGGCTTTTCTAGAATGTTCTCCCAACCCCTTTCCTTTCTTATATCACTTACCAAAACTCCTATATATCGCTCCTTAACTTCTTCAGAGCTCAGTTCAAATATCATTTCAGCCACATGCCTTCATCTGACCTTACATATACACACTCTTGTAAGACCATTTGCCTCTGCTTCCTAAACTCATCACAGTGGTGATTAAGTTGGTAACTATACTTGGAGTCTGTTCTTGCAGTCAGAAGGCAAACTCCAAATGGACAAGGAGCACATCTATCTTGTTCTAGCTGTATCTCCAGGACCTAGAAAGAGCCTGGTTCCCAGGTGGGCTCAGTCAATACTTCTTAAATTAATGCATGAAGCGCTTTATTTTAGTTACAGCTTAAAGCTTAGGTTTTGGAGTCAGAAAAACATGGCTCCACCTCTCACAAGATTTAGAGCCTTATGTCTCAGCTTCTCCAATTATAAAAGAGACATAAGTAAGTGTGCATGGCACCTGGCATATTTCCCACCAGGCAAGGTGGTAGCCTCACTCTCCTCAGTAGATCAACAGAAATCTTGGTTATGGTTTCCTAAAGGTTCAAGCCTAAATGATGATCCACCTGTGTCACACAAAATGGAGATTGTGTTCATTTCCTAGGACTGCCACAATAACTATAGCCTGGGTGGCCCAAACCACAGACATTTATTGTCTCACCATTCTGGAAATTGGAAGTCCAAGGTAAGGTGTCTGCAGAGTTGGTTCCTATCAAGGGCCATGAGGGAAAATCTTTCCCAGTCTTGTTCCCTATTTCTGGTGGTTTGCTGGCAATCTTTGGCATTCCTTGGATTATAGATCCTTGCTTTCATTTTCATGTGATTCTCTCCCTGTGTGAGTTCTGTGTCCAAATTTCTCACTTTTATAAGGTCACCAGTCACATTGGGTTAGGGGCCCACCCTATTCCAGTATGACCTTTTCCTAACTAATTACATTTTTTTTTATGTCCCATTTCCATATAAGGTCAAGTTCTAAGGTACTGGGTATTGTGACTTCATCTTCAATTTTTGGGAGGATGCAATTCAACTCTTAACAGAGCTTATTTGCAGGGTCTGAGGAGGAGGCCTGGACAGGCCAGCTGGCATGGGCAGGGCCACTCTGTGGTTGGTGGCAATTGGGCATGATGATTGCCAATGAGACAAACTCAGAGCTGAGTTGCCAGTGTTTTGAGGCCCTCAGTCTCTTCCTGGCCAAGGAAAGCCCCTTTGGAATGAAGGGACTTTCACCCACCTTCAGAGCAAGCAGGGAGAGAAAGCCCTACTACATCTCTGGGGAGGATCTGAGTGGGGACAGGGGTAGCTCTCCAGGGCTCTCCCAAGACCTCCTGCTCAAAACTCCACAAGCTAGTTCAGCTGCATGCGCCTGGCTCCTCATCTGACCACAGGCTGACCTTGGCATCTAGTAATACAATGGCTCTTGCAGCTCACTTATCTGCTGACAGAGGAAGATGTTGGCCTTCCCCCTTCTCTTTACCCTGTTACCAAGAACTGTGGGCCAGCCAGAGTCTTCCCAGAATTTGTAAGATAAATGAGTGAGAAAATATTTCCATGACTCAACTTACTTCTACAGCTTCGTGCCCCATGTCA
Source organism: Tamias sibiricus (assembly GCA_025594165.1). Taxonomy (NCBI): domain Eukaryota; kingdom Metazoa; phylum Chordata; class Mammalia; order Rodentia; family Sciuridae; genus Tamias; species Tamias sibiricus. The sequence continues at coordinate 140,713,184 of CM046659.1, forward strand.
AGCATGCAGACTCCACTCTGGACGGGAAGCAGTGTAGGGAGCTTTCACCATCAAGCAGTGGTGCCCAAGAGTGCACTTATGACAGCCACTCCAGGTTGCCAATACCCCACGGTATGTGTGACCCTCAGCAGCTGGAAGGCACAGCAGGTCTTTACTGTGGAGTGTTTTGTCGGAAGTGAAGGTGGCAGAGGGATGGGTTCCTGCTGAGGACAGCAATCAAAGCTAGCTTGTCACAATAACAGTTCCCCTTTTCTCTCCCATGCACACATCTGGGCTCCTCACATTTGGCTGGTGAGCCACAGCTCAGGCACATAATAGGTGCTCACTAACCAACATTTCCTGACTACTTTCTATGCTCAGTGAGAAGCCCTGATTCCTCTCACAGTTTGCCTGTTCCTGATTCTGTCTGCCTCTGATTTTTGTCTCCCAATTTCTCCAGTCTGCCCATCTCTCCATTCACTGAGGCTCCCATCAGGCCCACACTTTCCTGGCCCAATGTGGTAACGGCATTTGCTCTCATCTCCACTTGTTGGTATTGCTCCCTCCCCATCCCCCTCCCCTTGACCTCCAGAGCCCCAAGACATCTCAAGACCCTGCATCCATCCAATCATACACTATTTGGATGGACATAGTCCAGCCTCCACCTGTTTGGCTCTTTCCCAACCAGCTTCCACCATGCCCCAAACAACACACCCATGCCTTGGCCCTCTGTCCCAACCATACCAAACCATTGCTATGCTAGACCAGGTTGGGTTATTTCCCACCATTGTACCATTCCCCATATTGTTTATGGACTCTTCTTCCCACAATTATCCAGCACACAAACTCCTATTTATTCTGTGAGACCCAGCTCTTACATCAATCCCTGGGACATGAGCCTTGGCTACCCTACTCCTTTATCCCTCCTCTCAGAGCAGGCTAGACATACTCTACTGTTGCATTCATCACTGTTTTGTGGTCATTTGCTGTTTAGCTTCTTTCTTTCATGAGTCACAAAGATTCTCAAAGCAGTGTACACAAAATCTCCTGGCAGTGCCATAACAAGGGGGGTAACCTGGCTCCATGCCAGAGATTCTAATTTAGGGGCACAGGAAGGAGAATTCTGACAAACACACCAGTGGTCTTGATGCAGGTGGTCCTGGGGCCCCACACTGAGACCTGTTGCTCCTGTGGGCTCCAAGCTGAGGATCCTGTCTTCTGTAGAAGGGCCCCCATCGCCAGCTCAGTGCTCACTGCATGGAAAGACTAGAAGCTGAAGCCAGGGCCTGTGGCTCACAGCATGGCTCCCCCGCCCCATCCCTACCAGCCAAGTTGCTATGGCAAGCTTCTCAGCCCCTCTGAAGTTCAAGGAAGACCACCAGGCTTATTGATCTTTCCCTTAAAAGTGAAGCATCGGGTAACTTGTAGGGGAGATATAAGACAATAGGACAGAAACAGTAATACCTCAGACTTACACTGCAAGAGAGGAAAACACATAGACATCATGAAATAACAAGGGAGGAAAATGCCCCAAACAATCCAAGATACTATAGCAATAGAATCCATAGAAAGCACAGTAGGTGACATGTCGGAAAAGGAGTTCCGAATATACATAATTAAAATGATTTGGGATTTAAAAAATGACCTAAGTGAGCCATACAGGCAAAATTGATCTCTCCAACAGAGAAATAAGAGATCAAATACAGGCAACCATCGATCACACCAACAAAGAGATGAGAGAACAAATACAGATAGCAAAAGATTACTTCGAGAAAGAGATAGAAAGTCCTAGGAAAAACCAAACAGAAATACTTGAAATGAAAGAAACAATAGGCCATTAAAAAACTCAACAGATAATATCACCAATAGATTGGATCACGTGGAAAATAGGACCTCAGACAATGAGGACAAAATATATAATTATGAAAAATAAAGTTGACCACACAGTGAAGATGGAAAGAAACCATGAACAAAATATCCAAGAATTATGGGATACCATCAAAACACCAATTATAAGATTTATCAGAATTGAGGAAGGTGCAGAGAATGAATCCAAAGGAATGCAAAATCTCTTTAATAAAATAATATTAGAAAATTTCCCAAACAAGAAGAACGAATTTGAAAACCAAATACAAGAAGCATATAGGACGCCAAATGTACAAAATTACAACAGGTCTACAGCAAGGCATATTGTAATGAAAATGCCTAGCATACACAATAAGGATAGAATTTCAAAGGCTGTAAGAGAGAAAAATCAGATAACTTATACAGGAAAACCAATTTGCATCTCAGCAGATTTTTCAACCCAGACCCTCAAAGCAAGGAGAGCCTAGAACAACATATGCCAGGCTCTAAAAGATAAGGGATGCCAACCAAGAATCTTATATCCAGCAAAAGTAAGCTTTAGATTTGATGATGAAATAAAAACCTTCCATGAAAAACAAAAGCTAAAAGAATTTACAACAAGAAAGTTGGCACTACAGAACATTCTTGGCAAAATATTCCATGAGGATGAATTGAAAAAACAACAATGAAAACCTACAAAGGGAAGAACTACAATAAAGGAAAACTAACCATAGGAGAAATAATCAAATCAAGCTAAATACCAAAAATTAAATAAAATTAAATTAAATTTAAAATGACTGGTAATACAAATCATATCTCAATAATAACTCTGAATGTTAACAACCTAAACTCACCAATTAAAAGACATAGGCTAATAGACTGGATTTTAAAAAGACCCAGCAATATGCTCCCTTCAAGAGACACATCTCATAGGAAAATACACCCACAGACTGAAAGTGAAAGGATGGGATAAAATATATCACTCACACGGACTACATAAGCAAGCAGGGTTTCCATCCTCATATCAAACAAAGTAGACTTTAATCCAAAGGTAATCAAAAGAGATAAGGATGGACATTTCATACTACTTAAGGGAATCATACATCAACAAGAAATAACTGTCATAAATATATATGCACCAAATAACGGAGCATCCACGTTCATCAAACAAACTCTTCTCAAGTTCAAGAGTCAAATAGACCACAAAACAATAATTCTAGGTGACTTTAACACACCACTTTCACCACTGGATAGATCTTCCAAACAAAAGCTAAACAAAGAAACTGTAGAACTCAATAATACAATCAATAGCTTAGATTTAACTGATATATATAGAGTATATTATCCATCAACGAGTTAGTACATTTTATTCTCAGCAGCACATGGATCATTCTCTAAAATAAACCATATATTAAGCCATAAAGCAACTCTAAGCAAATATAAAAAAGTAGAGATATTACTTTGCATCCTATCAGATCATAATGGAATGAAATTAGAAATCAATGATAAAATAAGAAACAAAACCTACTCTAACACCTGGAGACTAAATAATAAGCTACTGAATGAACAATGGGTTACAGAAGACATCAAAAAGGAGATTAAAAAATTCTTAGAGGTAAATGAGAACACTGATACAACATATCAAAATCTCTGGGACACTATGAAGGCAGTACTAAGAGGAAAATTCATTGCATGGAGTTCATTCCTTCAAAGAAGAAAAGGTTAACAAATAAATGAATTAACATTACACCTCAAAGCCCTAGAAAAATAAGAACAAAACAACCCCCAAAGCTGTAGAAGACTAGAAATAATTAAAATCAGAGCCAAAATCAATGCAATTGAAACAAAAAACACAATTGAAAAAATTGACAGAACCAAAACTTGGTTCTTTGAAAAATTAATAAAATTGATAAACCATTAGCTATGCTAACTAAGTAAAGGAGAGAAAAAACTCAAATTACCAATATCTATGATGAGAAAGGAAATATCGCAAAGGACACTACAGAAATACAGAAGATAATTAGAAATTATTTTGAAAATCTATACTCCAACAAAATAGAAAATAATGAAGACATCGACAAATTTCTAGAAACATATGATATGCCCAAACTAAATCAGGATAACATACACAATTTAAATAGATCAATTTCAAGCAAAGAAATAGAGGACTCCATCAAAAACCTACCAACCAAGAAAAGCCCAGGTCCAGATGGATACACAACTGAGTTCTATAAGACCTTTAAAGAAGAACTAACACCAATAATTCTCAAACTATTCCATGAAATAGAACAAAAAGGAACCCTTCCAGACTCATTCTATGAGGCCAATATCACCCTGATTCCAAAACCAGGCAGAGACAAATCAAAGAAAGAAAACTTTAGACCAATATCACTAATGAATACAGATGCAAATATTCTCAATAAAATTCTGGCAAATCAAATACAAAAATATATCAAAAAAAATAGTACATCACGATCAAGTGGGATCCATTCCAGGAATGCAAGGTTGGTTCAACATAAGGAAATCAATAAATGTAATTCACCACATCAATAGACTCAAAGATAAAAATTATATGATCATCTCAATTGACGCAGAGAAAGCATTTGACAAGATACAGCACACCTTCATGTTCAAAACGCTAGAAAAAATAGGGATAACAGGAACATACCTCAACATCATAAAGGCCATCTATGCTAAGCCCCAGGCCAACATCATCCTAAATGAAGAAAAGCTGAAAGCATCCTTCTAAAAACTGGAACAAGACAGGGAAGCCCTCTTTCACCACTATTATTTAACAAAGTTCTTGAAACCGTAGCTAATGCAATCAGACAGACGGAAGAAATAAAAGGGATATGGATAGGAAAAGAAGAACTCAAATTATCACTATTTGCAGACAACATGATTCTGTACATAGAAGATCAAAAAAATTCCACCAGAAATCTCCTAGATCTAATAAACAAATTCAGCAAAGTGGCTGGATATAAAATCAATACCCATAAATCTAAGGCATTTCTGTACATCAGCGAGAAATCTTCAGAAAGAGAAAGTATGAAATCCACCCCATTTACTATAACCTCCAAAAAAGTAAAATACTTGGGAATCAACCTAACAAAAGAAGTGAAAGACCTGTACAATGAAAACTACAGCACACTAAATAAAGAAATTGAGGAAGATCTTAGAAGATGGAAAGATCTACCTTGTTCATGGATAAGTAGAACTAATATTGTCAAAATGACAATTCTACCAAAAGCACTATAGAATTTCAATGCAGTCCCAAGCAAAATCCCAATATCATTCCTCATAGAAATAGAAAAAGAAATCATGAAATTCATCTGGAAAATTAAGAGACCCAGAATAGCCAAAGCTATTATTAGCAAGAAGAGTGAAGCTGGTGGCATTACTGTTCCAGACCTTAAATTGTATTACAAATCAATAGTAACTAAAACATCATGGTGTTGGCACCAAAATAGACCAGTAGACCAATGGTACAGAATAGAAGACACAGAGACTAACCCACACATCTACAGTTATCTTATATTAGACAAAAGTGCTAAAAACATACATTGGAGAAAAGACAGCCTCTTCAACAAATGGTGTTGGGAAAACTGGAAATCCTTATGTACTAAAATGAAATTAAACCTCTATCTTTCTCCATGCACAAAACTCAACTCAAAGTGGATCAAGGACCTAGGAATTAAACCAGAGACCTTACACCTAATAGAGGAAAAAGTAGGCCCAACTCTCCATCATGTTGGATTAGGCCCCAACTTCCTCAATATGACCCCTATAGTGTAAGAACTAAAGCCAGGCATTAATAAATGGGATGGATTCAAACTAAAAAGCTTCTTCTCAGCAAAAGAAACAATCAGTGAGGTGAACAAAGAACCTACAGAATGGGAGCAAAAACCACATGCAAATCAGACAGAACATTAACTTCAAGGATATATGAAGTGCTCAAAAACCTTTACACCAAAAACAAAACAAAACAAAACAAAACCCAATCAATAAATGGGCTAAGGAACTGAACAGACACTTCTCAGAAGATTATATACAATCAATCAACAAATATGTGAAAAAATGTTCAACATATCTAGCAATTAGAGAAATGCAAATCAAAACTACTCTAAGATTTCATCTCATGCCAGTCAGAATGGCAGCTATCAAAAACACAAACAACAATAAATTCTGGCAAGGTTGTGGGGAAAAGGGCACACTCATACATTGCTGGTGGGGTTGCAAATTGGTGCAGCCAGTCTGGAAAGCAGTATGGAGATTCCTAGGAAAACTTGGAATGGAACCACCATTTGACCCAACTATCCCACTCCTTGGTCTATACTCAAAGGACTTAAAAACAGCTTTCTACAGGGACACAACCACATCAGTGTTTATAGCAGCACAATTCACAATAGCTAGATTGTGGAAACAACCCTGATGCCCATCAGTAGAAGAATGGATAGGGAAACTTTGGTATATATACACAATGGAACATTACTCAGCACTAAAAGAGAATAAAATCATGGCATTTGCAGGTAAATGGATGGAGTTGGAGCAAATAATGCTAAGTGAAGTCAGCCAATCCCAGAAAACCAAAGGTCAATTGATTTCTTTGCTATGATGATACTGAATTATAGTGGCAAGGGAAAGAGGATGAGAGGAATGAAGGAATGTTAAATAAAACGAAGGGGAGGGAGAGGTAGGAAGGGGGCAAGTGGATAGAAATAATGGCAGAAGGAGTTGGACATAAATGTTCTAAGTGCATGTATAAAAGCTCAAATGGTATGAAAATACTTTGTGTAAAACTAATGACTTGGAAAACTGTGCTCTTTATATGTAATATGAAAGGAGTTGCACTCTAAAAGCATGTGTAACAAATTAAATTAAAATTTTAAAAAAGAATGAGATGAAAAAAATAAAATAGAATAGGGTGAAGGAATTGGGGACCTGGAGATTGAGGGAGCAAGTCACAGAAATGACAGGATTAAATAGGATCGTCTCAGGAGTTTAAGTGGGGAGGTCTTTCTCTGAGCAGGTGACTTGGATAAGCAAGGGCTGCACAAAAATCACAGAGAAGAGTGCTTCCAGTAAAAGCCACAGTGAATGCAAATTCCTCACATGGGAGCCTTTTGGAATATTTAAGGAACAACAAAGAGACAGGGCTGGAAGAGAGTGAGCAGAGGGCAGAGCTGTGAGGAGGAGGCTGGGAGCAGCCATTGGAGGATGTGGGCAGAACAATGTCACCTATGACATGCTCTTTTAAACAATCACCCTGGATGGTGATTTTTTTTAAAGTTTAAATTGTTTTATTTTTAATTTAGACATGATTGCACATATTTATGAGATACAGTGCAATATTTCAATGCATGCATACAATAGGTAATAATCTAAGTAGTTGCCATTTCTATTACTGCAATCATTTTTTTTTTAGTTGAGAACATTCAAAAATCCTCTCTTTTAGTTCTTTTGAAATATACAATAAATCATTGTGAACTATAGTTACTCTGCTGTGCTGTATCACACTGGAGCTTAGTCTACCTATCTAATTGTATTTTGGTACCCATTACCCAGCTTCCCTCCATCACTCCAACTCTTCCCAACCCTTCCCTACCTCTGGTAATCACTATTCTGCTCTCTACTTCTATGAGATCAATGCTTTTAGCTTCCACATATGGGTGAGAGCATGCAGCATTTGTCTTTCTATGCCTGGCTTATTTCACTTAACACGATGTCCTCCAGACTCATCCATGTTGCACTCTGGCCATTTTGTTGAGACTAGATTGGGGGTTAGAGAAAGAGAGACTTGTTGGGATGCTATTGCATAATCCAGATGGAATTGATGGTACTCCAATAAAGCTGAGAGTGGTGAATCTGATTAGAAACCCAAGGGACATTTCTGGAAGAAGCCGTAGGGTTTCCTGACAGATTGGATGTAGTAATTAAAGAAAAGAGAAGTCAGATTTCAATGTATTTCTGTTGCTTGCAGCAGGAAGAGAAGGGTGCTGAAACTGGTCTTCTTTGCTGTCATTTAGGGCTTGAAATGGCCTCTGCCAGCAACTTTCCACTATACCCTAATGTAGCAAGATGCTTCTTTACAAACCATGGCCCCATGAAGAATTGAAAGTGTTGACTAACAAAAGATTAAGTGAGTCCCTGTGTTCACACACAGAAGGCCAGAGGTAGAGAAGACAAAGGATGTGAAGCAGAAATCCAAGAAAAAGACCCTGCACTCAGGAGACCATTTGGGTTCAACTGTTTTCCTCACACACCAGCAGCAGCTGCAAGACCAGTCCTCTGAGTCCAAAACTTCTCAGTGAAGGTACTGAGAAGTCAATATGACTGCATTGCAGTATCAGAAACAATTAGTGCTCACCTACCTACCTATCCTCTGTAAGCTCATCTACTTTCCCAGCCTCCCTTGCTATTAGGTCATATGACTAATTCTGGACAATGAACTGTGAGCACCAGTGATGTATTTTACTTCCAAGACAAGCAATAAGAGCCAGTGTGCCCCTTCATCCCTCCTTCTCTTACTACAGTGAGATGGAGCCTGGATTCTTGAGTCACCAGGTAGAGAACTACTGCTCTCTCTCACTGGATCTTATGTGAGCAAAATATAGGCTTGTTTATAACAGGGTTAATTTATTGTTACAGCATGGCATAGACTTCTCTGACAAATAAAACTGGCTAACAACTTTGGGACACTTTTAAAACAATGATAACAAGAATAAATAACATCCATATTTCATTTTACAGTTTAAAAGATGTTTTGCTTACTTGTATGTGATAGTCACTGACTTCTTCAACTATACAGTTTTATTGGAACATTTTCAAATGGACACTTTTTGTGGAGAATATTGTTCAGTACGGAGCATTTGCCTAGCATGTGCAAGACCCTGGATTTCATTCCCAGCACTGCAAAAAGGAAAAAACATCACATGGACACCTCTGGCTATCTTAAAAAAATGATAATAATAACTAAGAGATACCTGCACTGTAATGTCTATTTCAGCACTATTCACAAGAGCTGAGACATGGAATCAGCACAGCTGCCCATTGATGGATGTATGAATAAGGAAAATGTGGATGGATGGATGCATAAGGAAATGGAATATTATTCAGTCACAAAAAGGAATTAAATTCTGTCATTTGCAGCAAAAGGGATGGAACTGGAGGACATTATAACAAGGGAAATGAGTCAAGCACAGCATGAGAAATACTGCACATTCTCTTACATGTAGAAGCTAACCAGTGTTGCCCTTAAGTAGAGAGTAGAATAGCAGAAGAGTAGAGGGAAGAAAGATAAAGGGGATTTTGGATGATGAGTATCAAAATTCATTTAGACAGGAAGAAAAACTTTTAGTATTTTTCCATCCTAGTGGGGTGAGTAAAGTTTACAATAACGGATTATGTATTTCATAAAGAAATGGAAAAGGGGAGTCTATAGTTTCCCAACACAAAACAATGATCAACATTTGAAGTGATGGAAGTGTTAATTGCCCGATTGATCTTCATGCATTTTATATGTATATTAAATGTCACACTGTGACTTATAAATATGTACAATTTTTATGTCAGTTTTAGGAAATCATTTAAATTTTTCCAATTAAAAAAGAACACCTATAGATAAATTTAAAAATCCTTTTGTAGGAAACAAGATATTAAAAAAGTTTCTTTACCACACTACTCAAAATTAACATATACATAGGAATAAACTTACTAGGAATAAAAAAGCAGAGCTATTAAAAATCTCTGAACTCTATTGAAGGAAGTAAGATAAAATTTTAACAAGTGGAGAAAGAGTAATACTGAGTCCTTGATTGGGAATATTTAGGATTACAAAGATGAAAACCCTCCCCAAGTGAACTTATACATGTAATGTAAATCCAACCCACATTCCATTATGAGATCTGAGAGACTTGAAAGCATTCACATAAAGTTCTTGAAGAATAAAAAGTTAATAGTAATGAAGAAAATCTGGGGGAAGAAGGAGTTAAATGCGCTACTAGATATTAAAACAAAACCTATCTTAAGACCATAATCATTAGAAAAGTAGGGTCCTACTGGAGAAATGAGTATGCCCTCGAAATAAAAGGAAAAGCCCATAAATACACCCCAGTACTTCACCAATCTAAGATGAATTTCAAAGGGATTAGCAATGAGGGTTTAATAATTTTTTTCAAACCCCCAAACTCTGGGGTGTTCCACACAGTCCCAGGGTAACAGCGGCACATTATGACATCAAAGATCCTCATTGGAGGAGCTTGAAATGGAAGGGCAGGTGTGTTAGAATGCGTGTGTGTGTTTGAAAAATTGCCCCCATATGTACATATGTAGTAAACTCATAATAAAAAGCAAGAAAATGATAAATGGTTCAAGGTATTGCTTACTTCTGCAAGAGAAGAAAAAAATGAGATGAGAAAGACTTTCAAAGGGTCATCAATGATTTACTAATGTTCCATTTATCAAGCTGAGTGGCAGGTAGATAAGAGTTTTTCTATTATTAATTTGTTATATTGATGGTATGTGTATTCTTCGTATGTCTGAAATATTTCTTAATACATTTCCAAAGTCCCTGAGGTATATTGGTATCACTCCCAAAAAGGTATATCCATCCCATCCCCAGTTATGAATCACTGAATTAATAACTGAACAATGAAACAATAAATAACTTGAGTTTAAAAAAAAAGTCTATGAGTCATATTCTTTTTTTTTTTTTTGCAAAAGAATTGTGATGAAGATGAAGTCTAAGTGACTCCTTGAAAGCAATTGAAGGAATAACTCTTAGTACCATCTCTTCTTTACCCTCCCTACCCAAATGTACAAAAAGTCATAGACTTCCCATATATCAACAATCACCATTTGGAACTATAATTGGAAAAAATTAATGTTGAATAAAACAAAAGGCAACATATTCAATGACTCCCTAAAGAATTAAAAGTCTTCAATTCTTTATGAAAAATACATAATACTAAAGTGAAGGAGATTTTTAAAATCTGGATAACTCCATGTTCCTAAGTGGAAATATTTCAATTTTATCAAGGGGTCTGTTCTCACCCAAATAATGCACAAATTGAATAAAACCTCAACAAAAATCCTAAAGGATTCCTATGGGATTTGCAAAATAGATTGTACTTAAAATATATCAGACAAAACACCAGAAATGTTTGAAAAAATAAAATATTCTTGACATTGTAAATATAAAAAATTCCATAAAAGTATATTAATTAAAACATTATGGTATTGACACCAAGGTAGATAAATGGATGGAAAAGAACGGCAAGTCTTAAAAAAGATCTGTGGTTATTTGGGAATGTAATACATGGAAGAGAAGTCATTTTAAACTGCAAGAAATAGACTCAAACGCTCAGTAAATGAAGGTGGGACTATTAACTAGTATTGTAAAATAACCTACTTAGAGCCCAAACACACCATTACATATAAAAATAAAATCCAAATGAATTGAAGAACCACATACAGAAAAATAAAATTATAAAATTATTAGAAAAACAGAGTAGATAGGGCTGTGGCTTAGTGTACTACACACACACACACACACACACACACACACACACACAGATCTTTATACTTGATATGCAGAAAATCTTTCTAAGCAAGATGTAGAGTTCATCAACCACAAAAGAAAACATTGACAGATTTGACTATTTACATGTTTTTAAAGTTCTATACACATCAATGACACCATTTGCAAAGTTTAACAATGAGAGAGAGAAAATATCTGTAATATATACAAAAGACAAGTTCAGGTTACAAATTACAATAATTGTTTGAAACTAATAAAAAGAAAAAATCAACCTGGTAGAATAACTAGTCACAAAAAAAAAAAAAAAAAAAAAAACACTTAAAAAAAGACACTAAAAAAAAAAAACACAATTCACAGAAGAAATACTAAGTGCCACACAAAGAAATGGAAATTTGAACAATGACATGGCATTTTAAAATCTATCAGATAGACAAAAATTTAAAAAGACTGGTGACATGCCACATAGGTTAGAATGTGGGGGAAACTCTTGGTGGGAATGTGGCATAGGGATCCTGTTATAGAGAGCACTGAACTGTCCCCTGACCCAGCAATCTCACAATTAGAACTATATCAGACCAAAATCCCCACACCATGTGAAAGGTCATATGTTCAGGAACATTCCTGCACATTGCTGGTAAAATAGCAAATACAAGGGAATTCAAATGTCTAATAGGATGGGACTGGCATAATCAATGGTGATATATTCCTACTGTGAAATGTGCAGCCCTTTGTAGGAATGCTGTGGTTCAAAATGTATAGAAGTGGAAGTAAACCAAAGACATATTCTTAAAGGCAAAAAATAGAGCCTCAAAACAGCGTATTTATTATTACCCAGTTGTACAGGTGCAAGAGAAAAGTGTATTGTAAAACTAAGAACTAAAATGATCTTCACCAGACTCTCCTCTGGCAATAGAAATGAGATTGGCAGCAGGCAAGGAGATGAGTTCTGCAAGGAAAAACTTTAATTTTTAATAATCTATATTTCTGTTGCCTTTGATTTTTTTAAAAAGGTCATATTTTCAAAAAGTAAAGAGCTGAGAACAATGAATATAGAACGATTTCACTAAAGCTGTAAAAGAGACAAATCCTTAAATATGTATAGAGCAATCTTTCCTTTGTACTGTGGGACCATAAAAAAGGACCAGGCAGTCTGAAACCATCTTAAGATTGCAAAGCAATCTTAATGATAAATGGGAAGGATACACCCTAAATTTCCTCTGGGGAGGGAAAAGGACTGGGTTTTGAAGAAATACTTGATTATTTGATACTTGACAACGAGCCTTGGAATTATTTTTAAGAATGCAGAAAAATAGAAGATCATCTGATAAAAATACCATTTTAAAAGAAATATTTAAATACATATAAATAAAAAATTCCATTTGATCATAATTTAATTATCCATATTAGATTTTTTAAATTATGAAGTAATATTTGTCTATAACAAATGAAACAAGCCAAATATGATGAGGAGAATGTGAATATTTCTGGACTTTATTATTTCACTGATTTATGTGATTATTTTGTGCCAATATCATACTGATTTGCTAAAGCAATTTTAAAGCAAGTTGTAATATCTGGTGGGGCAAACCACTCCCAAAATGGTCTAGGCTATTCTCAGACTTTATTCTTTTATATTACCTTTAAAAAATATTTATTGTTCCAAGATAGACCATTGGGATTCCATTTAGAATTGCTTTCTCTTTTTTTATACAATTTTGTCCTTATATGTCTCTGCAACATTATTTTAATTTGTTTGAAAAACTTCATACAATATTCAATATACTATGTAATCCGTTTCACTAGCTTTATATGAATATTGCAGAATTGTTACTACTAATATGAATAGAATCATTTCATTTTCATTTCTAACTCAATGTTGTTAATATAGAGAAGGAGTATTGTTTGCATATTTACTTTGTATGCAGCAAGCTCACTAAATTATCTTATCAATGCTATTTGTAATTGGTCAATGGGGTCTTTAAAAAATGCAATCAATCATGACAATTGCATATATAGATACTTTTTTTCTTTAATTCTAATATTTGCATTTCTAAATTTAACTTTCATGATTTTGTTTGTTTGTTTGTTTGTACCAGGGATTGAACCTAGGAAGCTTAACCACTGAGTCACACTCCCAGCCCCTTTTTATATTTTATTTAGAGACAGGGTCTTGCTAAGTTGCTGAAGCAGTCTTTGAACTTGTGATCTTCCTGCTTCGGCCTCCAGAACCTCTGGGATTACAGGCATACACCATCCTGCCCAGCTTATGTTTTATCTTGGTAATAAAATCACATAGTTTTAAAAGTCAAATGATACTACAAGACATAATTGAAAACAGCAGATCCTTGCTACACTCACATTTTTTCTTTTCTTTTTTTGCCACATTTGCTTTTGATTCTGAATCATCAGGTACAGCCACTTTCACCTTTTAAACATTTCTTATGACATTTTCAAAATGCCATATTTCTAAGTGACAAGTTTATATTGGTTGTTTTTATTTTTTAGGTTTAGATACTATCTGTTGACTTACTACAATGAGAATAAGAATTTGGCTCTTTTACATAAACCCTTACCTACATGTATACTCCCATTCTCCTGATATGACTCTATCACAGTGAACCAATTTTTATATTCACATAGTCATGAGTATACAACTGTTATACATAGCTGAGCCATACACATAACCACTGGCCATCTTTCATTTGCTGTTCAGCTTTTCTTTTCCCTGGAATTAATAATGGTTTAATTTTGTTTGTTTCTTTGCTTCTTTGTTTGCATGTATGTGCTTGTGTATTGTTGTTACTGTTTCATTAACACCCCTGGATACAGTCTCCTCTCAATACATTTAAGTACACACACCAATCTGTCAATTGTTTCTTGTTTTTAGAGGTATCTTTCCTGTGGCCCTGTATCTTCCTGCTCCAAACAGGATCAACTGCTCTCGCAGGCAAGATGGTGGTGATCCTGGATTTCTGTTCACATTAGCCTTTCAAAATATCCCTTTGTTCCTCAGCTGTGTTTCCTGTTCACTTATTTCCCATTTCTCATGGTCTGTCTGTTTCTTGATTTATTCTCTGTAGTAGATAGAGAGATGGTAAGAAAGAGAAGGTCATTCCCACATGTTGGAAACATTTTCCAGTGAAGAGAGAAACATGAACTATTAACCAATAAAGGCAAAAAAGAAAGAGTTAGCTGAAAGGGAGAAACTGTGGTCACCCAAGATGAGGAGGTAATACACAAGAGAAAGTTCCCAGAAATCATGCATGGATGCACTGACTTTGGAGAGGGAAATGTCTTCCCACAACCATCGGCAGGGAAAACTAAAAGTCAGACTCCATTCAGGGAATCTGGCAGACAAGATTATGTGGGTCAACTCTCCTTTCGCAAACAATTAAAAATGCCAGATAAAATAGAAGACACATTAAAAAAAAAAAAAAAAAAAGCATCCAAAGGGTGACTAATATTGGCCTTATTAGATTTGCCTTTCTGTCAGTTAAAAATGGTCCACTAATAATTTCATATGTCTCAATCTAAGGATATAATAAAAAATCTAAGAGAAAGAAAGACCCCTGGAGAGGGAAGAAGAATACCAGAGTTGCTTTGGCTCTACAGGCATTTGCTGGTCCAACAAACTTGAACCATGGTTGGTCCCTAATGGTAAGGGAGCAAAAGTCAAAAGAGAGGAATATAAAAGGAGAAAGTCCCCACACTAAATTATGAACCTAAAAAGTTATGCTTTTCAAAAAAGAATGACTCCGTAGTAATTTCCTTCTCCCATCCAAGTCAGGGAAGCTTGGATGAAAGTTTCTGAGGTACTGAGCAGAGCAGAAGAGGGCAGAGGGGCTCTCTGAAGATTTGTAGCTATATTTAGGACTATATGGAGATTTGTATCCCAAATTCACATTTCTTGGATGGTCTCAGAATAATTTCAACTGTGAATTTAGTTCAGAGTAGTCTTTGACCAGTTGTGACCCTAGACAACTTGCACAAACAAGGGCAAATCTCAAAGAAAGCAATAAATCCAACAAATAGCTTTCAAGGACAATGAGCATCATGCAATAAAAACTAACCATGCATTCAGGAAACAAAGCACCATGAATGAGATCCAATAGAAATAGTAGAAACAGACCTACAGAAAAAATCAGATATTAGAATCATAAGATATAGATTATAAAATAACTACACTTACAAAGTTCTTAAGTTTGGGATTTTATTTTGTCAACACAAAATTTGTGGTACTGGAGACTGAACCTAGGTGGGCCTCATGCATGCTAGTTAAACTTTCTACCACTGAGCTACACCCAAGACAAAATCTTAAGATTTTTAAAGCTTAAAAATTCTTCAGGGGCTGGGATTGTGGCTTAGTGGTAGAGCGCTTGCCTAGCATGTGTGCGGCCCGGGTTCAATCCTCAGCACCACGTAAAAACAAATTGTGTACAACTAAAGCAAATAAATAAATGTTAAAAAAATTTTTTTAAATTCTTCAGACAATAAGAAACTATAAAAAGTGATAGAAAATTTGAAGTACTACTAAATCAGAATTCTAGGAATTTAAAACACACACACACAAGGAGGAAGAGTCAAAATTTACAACAGGCTTTAGAAAAAAGTAGAAAAAGCTGAAGAAAGAGTTTGGGAACTAGAAAGTTTGGGTTAGTAGAAATCATCTAGAGTGAAGCGCAGGGACCAAAGAAATGGAAAAGGTGAGAGTTTGAAAGATGGAGGATGGAGTGAGAAGATCAACATGCATCAGAGGGGACAGGAAAAATGTGATAAAGTCAATATTTGCAGAGATAATGGCCAAACCTTTTCAGAACTGATGAAAGTTTAGAATATGTTACTGGGTAGTGTTCCTCACCAAATACAGAATGATATTTGTTCTGCTGTCATGTAGCCATGGGTGTTAGTACAACTTAAGGAATTTAAAATTGTATTCAACAAAAATCTCACCATCCCACCCTGAGTTAAAATCTAATGTCAGTGTGATAACACATGGCAAAGTTGGCCCCCACTCTGGATGGGAAATGATGACTGATAGCCCAGAGGACACGGTGTGGAGGAAGTTCTTTAGAAATACTGATCTTAGATTAGGATTCCTTTGAATCCTCCCCACAGAGCCATGAAATCTCATTTCTTAAAAAGTCAGTATTTTGGTGGAAAAGCATAACTTCCTCAGAGGATGAGAAAGAAAATCCCACAAGTCCCTACATCAACAATCTAGGCCAAGGCGCCAGAAAAACTTCACATACTCTGTCTTGTCATGAGTTACAATCATTGTTCTGGGAATTTTCTCAGGGGTTGGCTTTTTTCCTTATAAACAAAACTACATATCATTCTTGAAGCTGTCTGATAACTGGAATGCAGGCAGTTACAGGATCTTTTCTAAGCCAAAGCATGATGCCCAGTGGTCCTAAAGGATAATGGGGGTCTGGGTTTCAGTTTTCATTCTCCAATGGAGCTGTCACCATTCAGGACACATATGGAAACAGCCATCTCCTCTGACCTCTCTGAGTCAGTCCCAGATATCTCACACAGGAACCTCAGAGGGTTTTGTCCTCTGCCCTACAAGCTTGTACTTTTCCCTGCCTGAAGATATTATAACTCAAGGACTAAGGCTACTGAGAGTCTATGTGTGGAGACTAAGTTCCTTGAGATGTCTGACTCAAGTACCCATAACTGGTACAGCATGTTCCTTGTTTGTAAATTAGTCCTGTGATGTAGTTTACAAGATAAAGTTTGATGACCTCTTGGATAAAGGGATACAGGCCCAGAGACAGTTTAAATAAAATGGATAAAAAAATAAATAAAAAGAAATAATCATTGTCAAACCTCCCAGCCATCTTTCTTCAAGTTTCCTTCCTTCCTTCCTCCTCCTTCCCTCCCTCCCTCCCTCCCTCCCTCCCTCCCTCCCTCCCTCCCTTCCTTCCTTCCTTCCTTCCTGTTAGTAATGTTAAGGTAGGAGGTCTTTTCAGTGTATAGTTTCCATTTTCCACTGCTGTGGTTGGATATGGTTTAGAATAGTCCCCAAGGGTTCATGTGTCAAGAACTTGGTCCTTGGTGTGGTGATGGTAAGAGGTCATGGGACCTTAGAGAGGTGAAACTCAATGAGAAGTCCTTAGATCACCAGGGGCATGTCCTTACAGGGGATTAATGTAATTCTCATGTTAGTTCCCAGACTACGCCTGGCTTCCTGTCTCACCATGTGATCTCTCCGTCTCTGAAGTACTCCTACTGTGGTGCCATCTGCCATGATGTGAAAGACCTGGGGGTTGGGGGGGACCTGCCAGAGCTGATACTATGCTTCTTGGACTCTCAGCCTCCAAAACTTTTCTTTAAATACTACTCAGGGTTATATTATTGTAACAGAAAATGGAGTAATACGCCCACTATATCCTGAGCAGAGCCCCTGATTCCTGTAGAGGTTGATTAAAGAGCTGTATCACTTCTGTCTCATTACTCACTCTGCTGGTTCTGGTGCTGGATTCTTTCTCTTGTGAATACAAGACTGACCACAGGGTGATCAGCAGTAGGTGACTCACAGTTATTCTCAGCCGTCCTGAGAGTCTGCTGTCCTCTGAGCTTGGGCTCTTCCCTTCTCCAGTTCCTCCCCTTTGCGATACCACACACTTATTTTTGTTCATCAACCCATGGCCTCCAGGTTCAATGCCAAACTTGTTCCTCTGGCTTTCAAGGCCTTCCTTCATCTGATCCCAATAACAGTCCAAAACCAAACTTCCAACTCTCATTTGCTCTCACAGTTCTCAGCCTGGGGTGCCCTAGAGGATGTTTGGAAATGTGTGGAAACATTCTCATTGTTACAAGGATGGTGTGGCAACTGGCACTTCACGGGCAGGGTGCATGCATGAGAATTGCCTTAGAATGCCCAGAACAGCTCCCACACCATGATCATCCCATCCTAAAGCTGGCAGTGCCACTGTTGAAAAGTCCTGCTTGATTCTGGCCCAAAGTGGTCACTCATCAAACCAGTTATGTGTTTGTCACTACTGTCCCACCCCACCTGTGAGTTCCTTCTTTTCCTCCCTGGTTACTTCAGTTCTACCCATTCTAAAGGCCTGGCTTCCAGGAATGCCCATCTGAAACCATCACTCCCTCCAAACCCTCAAGCCACTCTTATCACTGCAAGGCTGATGGGCTTGTGAGAAAAATGAGGATGCTGGAGTGACACAGACCCAAGTTTGAGGCTTTTTCTGCCATTTCCTTCAATGTAGCCCAGGGAGACCCATTTCCCCTAGATAAGTCTCTTTCTTTTCCTCCTCTCTGAAGTAGAGGTGATAATAGCACCTACCTGAGATGGTCCATACGTGTTAAATACTATGATGTAATGTAAAATGCTCAGCATCACCTGGCATGTGGAAGGAACTACATTAAAGCTATAATGCTTTAAATTACTTTTAATAGGGTGTTCTTACCCAATAAACCCTGTGGAGTTGATATTTCCCCCTGAAACTCTGTAAAATGAAAGTGTGAGGTTCCGTCATTCAGGAAAGAGACTGTGTAGGCAGAGACTCATTTTTACTCAGCCACAGAAAGTGTCTTAGGATCTGAGCCACTGAGAAGTTGCAAAAGAAGAGGGGCCCCAATGAGGCAACATCCCCGAATCCTGTCTCTTCCCTGATGCCAGAGCATGGCCTTGATGATGCCTACTGTGTGAGGTACATGCACACCTCAAAGAAGAGCTAAGAGGAGAAATGGAGGTTCTGCCTAGCTTCCTGAGGTCAGTGATCACCTATAAGAAATGATGTCAAGGAATATAGATGCTGCCCCTCTGAAATGAAATGCCACCACCTTGCCACTTCTAGCTTCTCTTAACTGTTTTCTCTCTCCTCACTCTGGTTCTGTGTAATAAAACTCTTAGTTGCCCTGGAGTCCTTCTGGCTTGGTTTTGCTCTGTGTCCTAAGAAAGGGCATTGTCTCATAGTCAAAGAATGATTTCACTGCATTTATCCAAGATTGTGGAGTGTCAGAAATACCCAGGGATGTGTGCAAGGGTGGAGGACAGACCAGCCCAGGCTCACTGGCAGGAACCCAAAGCCTGGGTCCCTACTGTCTCTGAACCTTAGCAAATACTAAGGAGCTAGTTGAGGATGTGACTTGCTCAGAAACTCTTAAGAAATGAAAGCTGAGGGAATTTCAGGAAGAGATGATCCACAGTGATACCATAAGTCAGAAGCCCTGTTGAATTCTTCCTTCTGATTTCTTGCTTTTCCAGTTGGAAACGTCTCATAAGTCCAAGATTCCTAAAGAGGTGCTATGGTTTAGATGTCCCATTCAAAAGCCATGCTGAAATTTCATCGCCACTGTGACAATATAGGAAGGTGGGGCCTTTAAGCGTTGCTTATGTCATAAGGATGCCCCTTCTGATGATTAAGACCCACTATCATGGAAGTGGGTTAGTTATCATGGGAGTAGGTTGTTCTAAGAGTGAGGCTGGCTTCCTTGGCTCTGCCTTTCATCTCTCTCATGCTCTTCCACCATTGGATAATGCAGCTAGAAAGCATTCGCCAGACATTGGTGCCTTGATCTTGGACTTCCCAGCCTTTAAAACTGTAAATTTATTTTCTTTATAAACTACCAATTTTGTGTTCTGTTATAGCAGGGGGAAAAGGATTAAAACAAGAGTATTCCAAATGCCCTAGAGCAATACAGTTCAGGTGTAAGGCACTGGATTTGTTATGCTTTGAAGAAAAAGAAGTGATCATAACCAGAGTCAGGACAATGTACAGATGGGACAGACTTTACTGTCTTGTGCAGGTAAAGGAGTAGTAGGCAAGGGTGAGGGGGGCTGGACTGAAGGCTTGGCTCTGCCACTGAGTGGGAAGAGGACTCTGGGCACCTCACATGGCTGCTCTGGGCGTTTTTCCTTACTTCTCCGTGAGAATATTGGTCACAGTGATGGTGTCTGTGTGTGAACCAGTTAGACACTCAACAGACTCTTAACCATAGGATAAATAGTAAGAATCATTACATTGTTTATTTGTCTGCTGACTTTTCCAAAGATCTTTTTGCCCATCAGCCACAGTCATCTGGATGTGATATCCAGCTCTCTGGGGTCACCCCAGATCCACAAGAGGGCTTCTATCTTCTTAGATACTATGTTCCTGGTCCTAGGCCCTGGTGACCATCTCTGCTCCTGACTCTTGTCATCTTCATGAATGAAGCCCTTGGACCTCCATTCTTTGTGCTCCCAGGCTCTGGGTGTGGCTCTGGCAGGGCTCTTGGCTGGGGGTCAGAGGCACCTGTGCCCAAAAGCCAGAGTCAAGAAGCCACAGTGTCCTGTACTCCACTGGGCAACACCTGGTATTCAGTAAAACACTGGGCAACCTCTGGACACACTCAAGATTGACAAGGACCAGTTGAGATTCCTGTTTTCTGCAAATGTGGCTGCTATGGCCCAGAGCAGGCAAGTCAGAGAGGAGTTGGTAACAGAAACCTGAATATGAACCTGTACTTGGCACATCTCTCAATGCAGGGTCTCAACAAGAGCTCTGCCTGAGGACCATGACCATTTATATACCTGGGGAAAATATTCAAAAGGAAAAAAAGGCTGCAGGGGACCTTACTGGCCAAGACCAAACACAACCACCCTCCCGAGGAGCTGGAGAAGCTCACGCTTCCATGAAGAGAAACATGTATCCTCAAACCCATGTCCAGTCAGCATAGGCGAGCATGTCCCTGCAGGGCCAGCTGGAAGCTTCCTGCAGGCCCTCTCCTTCTGGTCCCGTCAAGAGGTTTTTACTACAGTGTAAAAACCTTAACAAACCAGAGGATAATCAAAACTCTAAATGCATGAGGTCATTTTTAAGATTTCCCAGTGATGAGAAAGAGAAACCACAGTAAAACGAATTCACATCAAGGACACTCCAAACGAACAGCACCAAGCACCACTGCAAACTGAAACGGTCCTACCTCTTGTCATCAGCAAAGAGGCAACGCTTAGGGTGGTGGCCCTAGGGCCATCAAATCCCAGAGGAATTATTCCAACCATTTAACCAACAAAATTAGTTGTGGGACGGTTCGTTGTTTTGAAAGATGGAGGGCAGGACACTCACCATGTGCTGTCAAAGATGAGGCAACTGGAATCATTTCCCTGGGCAACCTCTGGACACACTCAAGTGAATGAGATGATTTTATTAACTGATTAGTGAGTATCTTGGGCCCTGCTTGAACATTCTGGTGAAATGACATTTGTAAGATGTATGAAGTATTCACACCCTGCATCTCGACAAAAACAGAAACTTCAAATCTTTTTTCAGAAATGTGATCAAGAACAAAATAAAGTCTAAAAATCTGTAAAAGAAAAATCTGCAAACAATGTAGAAGAAGGGGGGACAAAGTGGCAGCCCACTCTTTCATGGCCCTTTGGGGGCCTGGAGAGGTTATGTGTATCTCACGTCATGGTTCTGACTGGTGCCAAATTTGAGAGGCACCTCCAGGCATTTGGAAGAAAGCACTACTTGGCTAGGAAAAGTGGTAACAAGGGAGGCTTTTAGTCCAGGAATTGCAAAGAAAGTAACAGTAATGTTAATCAGGTCACTACAATTGGCTTTCCACAGGCTGTCTCTACACTGATGAAGAATATCTTTTGTGTTTATTTGCACAGTTGATCAAAAATCCTTCTTCCCTAGAATAGATTAACCTCTTTATCTAGTTGTCTTTAAAATTGGGGAGGTTTGAGAATCCAATAAAACCTCTCTGTCAAAAGTCCTCTTGGCACACAATTTATAATGCATTTGAAAGAATCTGAAGTCAAGCTATAAACACTGGCTTGGAATCTCTGTTAAAATGGGTTCCATTGGAACATGTGGTTTAAGAGTGGTTACAGGTCTATTTCCCAAGAGCTTCAGTGTCAGGGGCCCATCATCTCTGGGGGCTGATAGAACTATTATAATCACAAGAGAAGGGCACCTTAGCAGCCCCTGAATATGCCCTGAGTTCACCATACTGAATTCACCATACTCACTGGCTATTACAGAGGCATGAATTCAACAGGCCCAGGGCCATTTCTCCCAAGGGTTTTCAGGAATTTATGATACACCTACTGGCATGACCAGATAGACAGTTATGAGTGAGGACAAACTGGCAGTACACAAATCAGAGACCATCCCCTTTAGGTCCCATCCTATAACTGGTGTGTGTGTATGTGTGTGTGCAGGTGTGTGTGTAACTGCACACACATGCTTGGGAGAGTGATATGGTGAAGGTCTCCCATCTGAAAGGGTGCAGTGGATACTCCTGGCTGGCCCTGTCACACTCAATGCCTCTCCCCCAATCACAGTCAGAATAGGGGAGAGGGAGGAGGGGAGAAAACATATTCCTATTCTGCACGATGCACCTTTGAATCACAAGTTTCTGTTTGCATGCTGAGGGTCCATGTCCCCTGGGAAATTCTGGGATCTGTGGCCCATCCCACTACAGAAGTAGGTACATTAATGACAGCTCCTTGCTTGATGTTCCCGACATCTTGGAATATAGGCCATGAGACAGATGAATCTTTATCTCACTTCTCTGACTTGGAGATACAGCATGAGTCTCCTGGAGGGCCACACTGCAACAGTTTCTGTGACATTGGTGTCACTAGGTACATAGAGTACATCTTTCTGCCACCTTGAAATTACTCTAGCTGCAGGTTCACTCAGCAGGGCCCTTCCCTCCTTAGAGACCAGAGAGGAGAATGACGTTCAATCCCCTTCCACTGTGTCCACTGGGAAGGAGTCAGAGGGCAGGGAGGCAGTGGAAGTTGTGAAAAATGACCTGACTTTTGAAGTGTGGTGATTTTAGACATAGTGCCCACAGCTAGCTGGATGGTGACAGGGAAAGTCAGGCTTGCTTGGGCTCAGATGTAAATGGCCCAGTCTTAATACTGTGAGCCAGAGAGTAGAGCAGGGACTGCTGAGTAGTGTCCTCACCTTCACAGAGTAGTACTTGAGGCTCACAGCAATGGCTGATTAGGGCCCTAGGCTCCTGAATAGGACCCCCTAGGGTATCAGCTAAGAAGGGCTGGGAGTCCAGCCTCTTCCCTACCCCTGGTTTAGGGGTTTGCTTGGTTTATCTTGAGGGCATATATACTTTAGAGGGCCCTGAGACCTTCACTACACCAGGGCACTCCTTCATTTTGTTGACAGAATCTCTCTCTCTCTCTCTCTCCCTCCTCCATCTTCCCCCCCTTACCACTGGCTTGACATCTGCCCTTGGAATGCTGCTCACAGAGTTAGTTAGCCCTGGTAGATATTCCCACCAGACATTTCTGCTTGGGGAAAAGATGGAAGTCTTTGTCAGTAATAGAGTGCCTTCCTTCATTGGATATCAGCACTAAGAGGTGATATAACTACTTTTCCTGGATTTTCCCTTCCTGCGCTTGAATTTCTGGGCTGAGCGATGTGATGTCTCCCTGGCCATGGCTTCCTGCAAGGATTTCTTTGGATGGCCACATGGAAGTATTTGCTGCACCAGGCGGCTTCCATTTTGTTCTTTCCATTTCTCCCTTTCCATCACCATTCGGTCCATCCTGAGGGTTTCTAAATAAAGCCAGAGCTGCACATGCCCATCTTTGGCCTGCATGCCTCCAGTGGAAAGTTCTCTTTTTCCTTATGAACTGAGTGGCTTCATCTTGAATATCTCTGAAAAACTCTTACTCAGTTGATTACGACATTGCTAAACTTTTGGCAGAACACATGTTTACCCACTTAATTATCATTATTAAGTTTTTTCTCCCACTCATATTTTTGGCTTTACATATTATATCATTTTTGGCTGAGGGTGCATGTGTGGGGGGTATCAAGAAGAGGAAAAATACCATTTATTCATGTTGACTAACATGCTATGTACTTAAACTTCAATTTTTCTCCCACTGACAGATATCTAAGAACTACCCATAACACTACACAAATATTCCTTTCTTTAAACCTTTAAACCTTTTTATTTTGTTTCCAGAATAGGTCCTTTCCACTTGTCCTGCCCCCATCAAGTCTTAGGCCTCCATCACCTCCTACTTGGGTTATAGATAGTTTTTGTTTTATAACTCATTTAAGATGATGTCTTTTGAGTATCCAAGGAGCCAAACAGATATCAGAAAGATTAATTCTAGGGTATGGAAAGTAACATATTAGTCATCTGCTTTACTCACTTGTGAAAACACCAAAGGATTAAAATCCAAATCACTCGTCTGGATTTCCAAAGATTTGTCATTCTGGTTAGGACCATAATTCAAATCCAAAACCATCTTCACCTGTTACATGTGATTTTCTTTCCTCGGTGGATCTGTGAGTGGTCACTTCTAAACCCCTGGCCAAGGAAGATCATATGGTGACCCCTCTGTGGGGACTGTTCCCGTCTCCCAGATGAAGGGCTCAGCTGCCCATGGGCCAAGCTGTCTCCAGGAGAGGGTCTGTGCAGCTACTGCTGAGGACACTCTGATCTCTGGCCTGAAAGGATTCCACATTTGATTCTGCTGTAACTACCATTCCCTGAATACTCTGTCTCACTTTTGTTCCTCACCACTCCCTAACAACAATCACTAGTCTAAGTCGGCTCCCTAGGATGGAGGCAGCAGTCCAGAATGCTGGAATGGGGGAACAATCTACCCACACATGTCTCATGAACAATGGGCCCAGACTGGGATGGTGCACTTGACACATGTCCCCACAACTGGGTTCTTCTCTTTGTCCTCCAACAAGTGGCTCTAAGGGAGCCTTCTCTCACAGTCATCTGCTTCCCTCTGACATGCACATCAAAAATGTGCACTTCCTGCCTAAGTGTGGGAAGGCCCCTAGGAGACAGGCCCACCAGGAGACAGCTCCACCCCATCTCCCACCTTCATTGCATCTGGATAGACAAGGCCATGCAACTAATTCTTGCCAGTGGAATGTAAGCAGCGATGCAGAGTGTCATTTAGGTTGGGGTCCTTAAGAAGAAGATATGATTGGTCCATAGTCTTTCCATTTACCAGCAGGACAAAGATCCTGGGGGAACAGCAAAGACATATGATGGAAAGACCCATGCCCCTGTCATAATACATGGAAAATAACTTCCTGTTGGTCAAAAATACCTGCCTTGGGCTGTATTACATGAATGACATATAAAGGTCTATGGTGCTAGGTCAATGCTATGGTTTGGATGTTGTGTGTCCCCCGAAGGTACATGGATTAGAGGCTTGGTGCCATTGGGAAGTGGTGAATACTTTAAGAGCTGGGCTTTAGTAAGAAATCTCCTGATCATTGGGGGTATGCCCTCAAAGGGATAGTGTGACCCCAGCCACTTCCTTTTTCTCTCTTTTGCATCCTGCCAATGAGGTGAAAATCTCTGCTCCACTTCATGCTCCATGATGTGGCACACAGGCCCCAAAGCAACAGAGCCAACCACCCATGGACTGAAAACTCCAAAGCTGTGAACCAAAATAAACCTTTTCTCCTTTTAAGTTGATTATCTCAGGTATTTGTTATAGTGTCAGATATCTGACTAATATAGCAACTGAAGTATGGAAGACTATTTGTTACAGCAGCTGTGTTACCCTCAACCTCCAATGGCCATTTTTGTCTCCTCCTCCCTGGAGCTGCTTGGTTTCTAGCAGAGTGTCCCCTGAGTATGACTGCCCTCACTGAGGTCTCTGCCCTATCAAGGTGCTATTTTTCCACAGCAGTTGAGATTAGGATCCTGATGGTTAACAGAAGCAGTTTAGAACCTCAGAATATTTTGGTGAGATGACTTCTGTCAAGTGGGTGTTGCCCAGGCTGCCATGAGGAGGACCAGGGTTCATTCCTTGGTAAGGGCTGAGGTGAGGCTGTACCAAGGTCAGTTCCCCCAGTGGCATCCTGACTACACAAATAGCCTAGCCCATCTCTCCCTTGGCCCTTATACCAGGAGAATGATGTAACCCCACAGGATAATGTCAAAGGATGAGATACCTAAAGTACCTGGTCCACAACGGAGGCTCAGGAAACACTAGCTCCCTTCCTCCTTGCCCACTCCTTCCTGAGGAGGAAACTCAGATATAAGTCTGTCTGGTTTAAAGTGTAGAGAAGGAAAGAGAGAACCCCCAAAATGACCAAGCCAGGCGGGCATGGTCACTTCCCACTGTGGCCTTCCAGGTTGGGGCTGAGCTCAGCAAGCTTTCCAGCATTCCAGGGAGGTGAACTCTCTGAGCCAGTGGTCCATATGAGCCAATGACAGGTCGGGACAGTTATCCCAGGCCCAACATGACCAGAGCCCCTAAGGGGTCGTAGGTAACATACAGAGTGACCAGGGGACCCACGCCTGCCATATCAGGACCACCTCATGGCAGAAGGAAGCTGTTCTGAGAGCTCTTTAAAACAATGCTTCCAAGTGGTGCCCACTTCCCTTCCATCTTAGATGCAGAATCCTCACTCTCCTGGATAATCTTTCATTTATGCAGACCCAGTTGAGGGCTTCATGTTGGAAAGTCCACAGCTCCTTTGCAGCCAGCTGCCTGACAAGCAGGAGATACAGGACCCTTTCCCTGACTCGGCTTCAGTTCTCCTGTCTCTGAGTGTCAGCCTCTCCTTCCGCATCTCTTTCAGCACCTGGGCAGCCTGACTGGGTTGTCCTCAGATGTGCACCGCACGTCTGACTTCATGAGAGCATCTTCTGGAACCCAAGTATGCGAACCTTCTTGTCACTGGTCCTCTTTCCAAGGCTCTGGCCTTCTGAGTGATGGTTATGTGTCATTGTCCTTAACTCCACTTCATGTCTGCAGCAAGTCAGCTCTCAACAAAACACAGTCAACAACGTCCACTGGATGTTTCTAGAAACACCAAAGGATAATCTGGAGTCTCTTGTTTCAAATGGAAACAAATATGGAGGAATTATATTGGTCTTCAACTCTCTCCTAAGGCCTGGCAGCTTCTGAATGTCAGTCAAGAGACACCCCATTTTGGGGGAAGTGGTTTAACTTATTCAAAGCCCTGTAGTTCACAGACAAAATGGCCTTAGGAGGGCCAGGATCCAGTGGGGGGTGGGGGAGCTAAAGAAGCCATCTCCATTCTTCTTTGTAAGAGATGCTTCATCAAGGCATCTCTTTCTAAGAGGACTGGCCTGGACCATCTCTGAGAGCCACCCCCCGCCAGCCACCTTCCAGAAAAAAATGAAGCCACTAAATTCAGAGGGCATGGGCTAGCCCTTAAGTGAGCAGATCCATTGATCGGATCTCCCAAGGCTCCTGGCCTCCAGAAAGCACCAAATCAGACCTTGGAGACAGGGCATATGTCTGAATGCTTTCAGTCAGGAGAAGGATTTGCACCCAAGTAAAACTTTCTGTTTCTCTACTGTAGGCAAGGTTTGGCTGTTCATCTCAAATTTTCCAATTTTCAAATAAGGTAGAGGACATTTTGAAAGGATGTGCCATGTGGTTTTTGACAGAGGCTGGGTCAAGGAGACCTACCCATTATATAAGCAGGACAGTTAGAAAGGAGGTACAATGCTAAGCACCAGGTGCTGGATGAATGAGACACACAGGGTCCCACTTTCATGAAGCTCACAGTCCTGTGGGAAGAAAAGCAGATGATTCCGGGAATAAAGGAACTCCCCACTTAGCTTGGGAGTGGCAAGAGGAAATTTCCCAGAGGACAGGGATGTCTCAGCTAAGATCTGTGGGATGCCCAGGCTTTAACCAGCAAAGAGGAGTCTTAATGGGGTGGGGATCCAGGCCACACCCAGGTTGTGCATTGAGACAGTGAGGTGAAGGAGAGTATTTTGCCTGGGGAAGTGGCTGAAATGCCAAGGAGAGGGGAGCAGAGCCGGAGGGCCAACAAGAATTTTGAACTTCAAGCTAGGGGCAATGTCAGGACACAAACCAGGCATGAGAATTCAGAATGAGTCAAATATTATATGTTGTAGATTCTAAGATGCTATCAATTTTAAACCACAACCTGTTTCAAAAATATTAAAATGTGAAAAACTAAGTGTTAGAATATGAGAGATGGAAGTCTAGCCTGTGGAATAAAGAAAAAATTTCAGTTTCAAAGCAACCCAGCCACCAGAGGTGTGAGGCAGTCCCACCTTGGGCAGGCAAAGTGGAGAGAAGAGGTCACACATGGCACCACATTGCTGGGACAATCACAGGCCCCTTTGTTCTCTTCTCTCAACAATGTTGGCCAAGACAAAACAGACCAAAGCAAACCTCAAGGCCTCACTTTAACAAAAATGTGGAGGAAAGGAAACCACTGTGCACTGGGTGGGAATGTAAACTGGTATATCCATTATGGAAACCAGTATGGAAGTTCCTCAAAAAATTAAAAATAACACTTCCATATGATCCAGAAATTCCACTTCTGGGAATTTACTCAGAATACTTGAAGTCAGTATGTCTGCACTCCCATGTTCATTGAAGCACTGTTTGCAATATAATGGTGTTACAGAGATTATGGACTCAACTGAGGTGCCCATCAATGGGTGAATGGGTTAGGATAATGTAGATACATACACAGAATACTTCTTGGCCTTTAAAAAGAAACAAATTTTGTCATTTGCAGCAACATGGATTTTCTTTGAAATCTATTGCACAGTGCCCCAAGTATAGTAAATAACAATTCATTGTACATTTAAAAATCACTATAAGACTTAAGTTTCAAATGTTTTACCACAAAAATAAGTATTTTTAGTGATGGTTATGTTAATTAGCTTGACTTAATTATCCCACATTGTATTCATAAATCATAACATCACTTTACATACCATAAACACATACAACTATAATTTGTTAATTTTATAACTAAAAGAATAAAGATCAAAAAGAAAAAAAAATTCTGGGCAAGGGTTCCTGAATTGCACACGGAGATGACAGGAGCAACACTGTGCTCTTTCTGAGGGGGACACTTGGGTTGATCCTTCCCCACAGGACTCTTTCAAACCCCCAATTCAACAGCAGCCCCTACTTGGTCTCCCACCCCTAATGAGGCAGTGGCCATTCCTCCCCACTGCAGATGGTCCGATTTCATACACCATTATATTTTAGATCTTAAATGGACCTCAAAGACTCATGAGTTAAAGGCTTGGTCCTCAGCTGGTAGCACTATTGGGAGGTGGTGGAAGCCTTATGAGGAAAGGCCCAGTGGGAGGGAGTAGGTCAATAGGTGTGTGCCCTTGAAGGGCATAGTGGGACTCTGGTGCCTTCCTCTTGCTCTCTGGCCTCCCAGCCACCATGAGATGAGCAGCTTTGCCACCACAATGTTCTCCCTCACCAGACCACAACAACAACAAAGGGGCAAGGTGATCAGGGGCTGAAACTTCCAAAACTATGAGCCAAAATAAATCTTTCCTCCTTTTAAGTTGTTTATCTCAGATATTTTATCACAGCAACAGAATGTTAACACATAGCCCATATCAAGGTCTGCATTTTACCCACTTGCTAATGCTTCAGAAATCACAATGTCTCTTCCAATGGATGTGTAAAGGATTCCTGAGTGGGACATGGAGATGAAAGGGTCAATTCCCATGTTGTTTCTGAGGACACTCTGTTACTAAAATGATGGTGCCTCTTAAAATCACTGTTCTATCAAGTCAGTAGACTCTCGAATATTTGGTAATCCACATGATCAACAGATCATGCCGTAGCAACTGTGAAACACAAAACAAAAAGCAAGGCACTTGTGTGTGTGTTTTAAGAAATACTTCTGTCTCCAACTGGTCTCCCCTTTTTTTGCAGATGTGCACAAATGACCACTAATAAACAAAATCCAACCTCTACTGGGTAATTCCTCTTAAAGTGGAAACAAAATCAAGGAGCATGTGGATGATTGCAGGAATTAAGAGTCATGAGTCTCTTAGGGGAGCTCGTTACCTCCTTATGTAATGATATGGATTTGCAGGGGTGGGAGGGAATGACCCAGCAGAACACAAGCCGGTATTTTGTTGGCTGCAGTTTGCTTTGCTCGCTGGCTATCATTTGGCAATGCCTGTTGACACACTTCATCTTAGTCCTCTTTGTATGAGTACAGTGACTATCTGGATGAAGAAACCAAGTCACAGAGAAGTGAGAAGTCTATGTCTCATCACAGACAGCAGGACTGAGTACGGGTGCATCTAATTGCAGAGAACCCCAGAGATTCCCAGAGACAGGTATGGCACCCATGGTGCCTTAGCTGACTTACAAATCGACTTTCCTTAAAGTTCTTCTCAGTAGAAACTGGCATGTGGAATTCACCTCTCTGCCCCACAGCACTTCTGGAGAAATCACTGGCTAGGGGGAGGCCCATCACACTTGAGATAATTTCCATCTCTGCCCCCAACTTGGTGCTGGGAATGCTTCAACGACAATAGTTGGCAAGGCTCATCACTTTCTGTGATTTCCAGGAAATTACCATTAAAATCATATTAAATGTAATTTGATATTTAAATTATGCTACAGTAGTGGAGCCCAAGGCTGACATTTCAGCCTCCTTCCCTGCTCACCTGGCAGCTCCCAAGAAGCCTAGGAGCTCCTTTATCGATATAGAAAAATCAGGCCTTTCATTTGCAGGTGTGGGCCTTAGTACCAGAGCTCAGACCCAGGTCATGGGGACAGCTCTTCGTCTTGGGTCATTTTCTGCTGCTGAAATAGAATATCATAGACTCTGTAATTTGTAAAGAAAATAAATTTATTCCTCATGGTTCTGGAGGCCAGGAAGTCCAAGATCAAAGGCACTGGCCTCTAGTGAGGACAATCTTGCTGTATCACAATGTGGCAGAGGACATCATACTGGGAGGGAGTTTGTGTGAGAGAGCTCACTTTTATAACTAACCCATTCCCATGATAAACAACAGCACTAGTCCATTCATGAACGGAGCCTCATGACCTAATCACCTCTTAAAGGTCCCATCACCCAATACGGTCACAATGGCAATTCAGTTTCAACATGAGTTTTAAATGGACATTCAAGCCATAACACCCTCTGAAAATCTTAATGACAAGGCTGGTGCTGGCAGCCCCAAGGCCGAGCTCACGGCTCCTGAGGCAATAGCTTACATGACACAGTTCACCCCTTCTTCTCTCCCTGAGGGATTCATGTCTGCCCATCCCCACCAGCATGGACCCCTGCAGCCGCCTGCCACTTGAGTGAGCACACTTTGAAAGTTGAGCCCCTGCCCTTTCCTTCCTGCCTAAATCAAGTGTCCAAGGATGAGTAGAGGTTGGCTAGACCAAAAAGGTCACAGATGAGGGAGTCCTAATATGGTAGCTGAACTATGCCCCCATGCATTGAAGTTATAATCACCAGTACCTTGGAGTGCAACCTTGCTAGAAAATAGGGCCTTTGCAGACTGCACCAAGCTCAGATGAGATCACTAGGGTAGGCTCTAATCTGATGTGTCTGGTGTCCTTTTATAAAGGAGATCCTTGGACACAGAGAGACACTCATGGAAAGAACACCATGTGAATATTATGGCATAGACTGGATGGCTCTTCAACAAGCCAAGGAATACCAAAGTGTTCCAGCAAACACTAGGAGAGAGGCCTGGAGCAGAGTGTCCCATGACCTCTGGAGGAACCAGCCCTATCCACACCTTGATCTAGGCTTCTAGCCTCAAAAACTGTGAAAGAATAAATTTCTGCTGTTCGAGTCACCTAGACTCTGGTACTTGGTGGCAGCCCTAATAAATTAACAAAGTGACATAATACCCTGAATTCTCCAAAAAAGTCACGTTTCTAAATGTTCTAAGCCTCAGTTCTCATGAGTTATCAAAAATGTACCAGAAGTTCAGATTTTGGCTAGAAAAAAAACCCTTTCATGAGCTGCTTCCTAGATCCCCAAAGAGCATCAAAACCATTGAGAGAGAGTCTTAATTTAGGGTTCAGAAAACATGTTCCTCAAATGTGTAGCTCAATTTACACATCCATCAGGACTCAGTTTACACAGCAGGGAAACCTGCTCTGACTCACATGATGGGCCAAGGAAATCCCTGTTGCGCTGACAGACTTGGCCCAAGGGATCAATTGGACTAAATTCAGTGCCATCTGGTTTGCAGAGGACTCCTTAGAAAGTGTCCAGAACAGCCACACGTGGGTCACCATCCCACCTGTATCACTTCCTTACCGTGTGACTTTGGGCAAGTCAGTCTCTTTTTGCTTTGGTTTCCTTATCTCAACCTTGAGGTAATAAGGTGCCTGCCTCCTGGAGTCACAGGAAGGGTTAAATGGAATGGAGTATGCAGTAAGCACACGCATAAGATGCATGCACTCATGCTCCAGAGCCACAAGTTTCCAGTAATCACAGCTTTTCGGCCATCAGGACCAGAGTCCCCAAGGGCTCATCTGGACAGATGAGGAATCCATGGCCAAGGGAGGGCCCACTTCAGGGCTCCGGGCAGAGCCAGCTTGGACGCCCCACACCTCCACACTCACAATTTCTCTTTCTCAGACCAGGATAACTAACAATGTCAGGAAAGATGGGTTTCTTTAGTCCAAGAAGAAACAATATCAAAATGGCACCTAGAAATAATCACTTAGATTAGGTGGAAAAAAAGAGAGATCCTCAGTTCTCCCTTTCTTCCTGACCTCTTTTCTGTGAGGTGTGTGTGTATGTGTGTGTGTGTGTAAACACAAGCAAGGCTGAGCCGCAGCATTTAAAAATCTAAGGAAAGGAATTTTCAAGTAAATCTTGTAAGCTCAGACTCTGTGGATTAACCAACTTGGCCCGTGGATTTACTTTGTGATTCAGTTGTTGGTCTGAGAGAGAAAATATGGAAACAGAATATGCGCATGCATGAGAGTGAGCACCACCCCCCAAAATTTAAAAATTAAAACAAATGAAAAAAACAATAGGAAGAGAACAAAACCCCACCATGGTGTAAAGAAATGAGGGACAAAATCTTCCATCCGAACAAAAACAGGCTTCCCCAGGCTCTGGTCTCCACCGGACAGTGGGCACAGGATGTCTCAGAAGGTAGGAAAATGCAAGTCAGATCAAGTGCTGAGCAACACTAACTAGTTCCTGGAAGGGACACAGCATTTCCCAGCCTCTGCAAAGGGGCCAGATGTTTTCCTCATTAGGACTTTCCTCAGATAGAAATGATTCTTGCCTGTTTAATGTTTGAGTCGATTAGTAGTCATTCTGCAAAACTGGCAGCTGTCTAATTTCAACTGCCTTTAGAGATGAAGCTCTGAAAGTGTGTTCTTGTACACCGCATCAACCAGAAAGCACATTTGCCAAGTGTTTACTCTGGACCCAGCCTTGCTGCCAGACTAACTTGAACTCACAGGAAATACTGAAGGTAGAGGAACAGAAACTCGAAACCAGTCACACACATCCAGCATGTGGGACATTCTCCAAGATGACTCTTTCAGACTCTTCAGTCAATCTCCTAAGATTATTATAATTTTTAAACAGGTAGGGTGTACTTTCTGGAACACAAGAAAGCAAAGAGACACAACCAAATACAATGTGTAAACCTGAGTTAGATCCTGGTTTAAATAAGTAAGAGCAGAACAATCATAACAGAAAGTCTTGTGCCATCTGGGGAAATTTGAACATGGACTCTGTTGGTTTAGATTATGGAATTATCATTATTTTCTTAGGAATGATGTTGTTATTGTGGTTTTATTGAAGAATGTCTTTATTCTTGGAATCAGGGTGAAGTATCGTGTTGTCTATAACTTGTTTTTTATTCTTTTTAGTTAGACATAATGTTAGTATTCATTTTGACATAATCATAAAAGCATGAAATATAATTTCTTCTAATCCAGGCCCACTATTTTCCCTTTCCCTCCACTCCTCCTTCCTCCTCTCCTTTCTCTCCACTCTATCTTTCTGCTACTTACTTACAATTGTTGTGTTTTTTTTTAAATTAGTGCCTTGTGGATACACAAAGGTGAGATTCACTGTGGTATACTCATACATGTACACAGGAAAGTTAGGTCATTCACCCTACATTCTTCCCTGTGGTGTTCCTCTTCTCTCCCTTTCAATCCCCTTCCTCTATTACACTGATTTTTCTTATATTTTTATGGAATCCTCCCTTTTTCTTTTTCCTTGTTTTAGACTAGCTTCCACATATCAGAGAAACCATTTGACCTTTGACCTTTTGAGACTGCCTTATTTCACTTAGCATGATGATCTCCATTTCATCCATTTACAGGCAAATGCCATAATTTCATTCTTCTTTATGGCTCAAATGAGGATGTCTCAAAAATCAAAACTCCATGGTATATACATATCACATTTTCTTTATCCATTCATCTGTTGATGGGCATGTAGGTTGGTTTTGTAGTTTGGCCATTGTGAATTGTGTTGCTATAAACATTAATAAGGCTGCATCCCTAGAGAGTGCTGATTTTAGATCTTTTGGATATATACTGAGGAGTGGGATAGCTGGATCATATGGTGATTCCATTCCTAGTTGTAAATAGCACAGAAAAAATACACATACACATGTGTGCACATATGAAGCAATGATATAAAAATTGTCACAATTAATGGAGGTATTTGTTGTATAATGCTTTCATATGAGAAAACAGGAGAAAGAAGAAAACAGAAAAGAAAAAAAGAAGAAGACAAGAGAAAACGAATAAAAGGAAATATTTTAAAATAAAAAAATTTCTTTTAAAAGTTGGGGGAAAGTTTATTCTAATTAAAGCCATGCATTCCACTATCTTGTCTTCTGAAAAGCATAATGGAGAAAATACAGTCAGTATGCAACCATGCATGATAAAACTACTAGGAATGAAAAAAAGAAAAGAAAAAAAAAGTGCTTATAAAATCAAAATCAAAATGCCTGGTACAGAGAATGTCTTGGGATTGGAAGAAGAGCGCAGATGTCAGTGGAAGTAGTTGTCAGTATTCCAGTTCTTGATTTGTGTGAAAGCCTCACACACATGATGTATTACTAATAAATGAACAAATAGAATGGAAGAGGGCCATGCATGGACCAATGAGGATGGCTCAAAAATCAAGTAAGTTAAAATACTACCTGGTTCCTGTGGTTGGTTATGGGAATGATAAGAAAATGTTCTTATGTCAGTCTTCAGGACAGTGAAGAAAGAACTGCACTCAGCTAGGCTCTGTGGTGCATGCCTGTAATCCCAGTGACTCTGGTGGCCAAGGCAGGAAGATTGCAAGTTTCAGGCCCTAAGCAATTTAATGAAACCCTATCTCAGAAGAAAAAATAAAAGAAGGGCTGGGGATGTGGCTCAGTTGTTAAGTGTCCCTGGGTTCAATTCCTAGTACCAAAAACAAACAAAAAACAACAATAAAACTTCACTCATTATAGGTCCACTCATTATGGAATGGTTTCGGTTTATCTATTATTTATTCATTCTACAATTTTTTTTTTTTTTTTTTTTTAGTAACAGGGATTGAACTCAGGGGCCTTAACCACTGAGCCACATTCCCACCTCTTTTTAATATTTTATTTAGAGACAGGGTTTTGCTGAGTGACTTAGGACCTCACTAAGTTGCTGAAGCTGCTTTGAACTTGAGATCCCCTGCCTCAGCCTCCCCAGTCACTGAGATTACAGGCGTGCCCTACCACGCCCAATTAGTTCTACAAATATTTACTGAAAATCTGCCATAGTTCAGGTAAATAGATAAATGATAGGTATATGATAGACGGTAGGCATATGGATGATAGATAGACAAATGATAGATACAGGTAGATTGTAGATAGATGATAGGTATACCTATTTTTATAGAAGGATTCATGATAGATACAAATAGATGATAGATAGAAAAATAGATACAGATGTCATGTAGATAATGTAACATGTTATATATACAGGCATCTAGACATATATACATATGTCAAATGCTATGAAGAATTACATAAAGCATGTGAAGGGGCTTAGAAACAGGGACTGTTGACCAGTGGGTGAGGATTGAGCTCTCTGAGAGTTTATAATTTTAATGTAGATGGACAATAAAAAAAAAGAAAAAAGAAAATACACACCGAGTAAATTTCAGCCTGAAAAAGTAAAAGCCCTTAGTGATATAGTGATTAGAAAGTGGGTTGGACACTTACATTAGATCCAGAAGAAAGTCAGCAAGAAGAAAACAATATAAAGAACCCATTCCTGGGCTGGGGTTGTGGCTCAGTGGTAGAGCACTTGCCTAGCACATATGAGGCCCTGGGTTCAAGCCTCAGCACCACATAAAAAATAAATGAATAAAATAAAGCTATGAAAAAAATAAAAAAGAACCCCTTCCTGCTTCCCTAGAGAAGTGTGTGGCATATGAAAGGTGCTTGATATATATCGGTTGGAAGAAAAAGTGAATGTGGAGCATTATTTAGCAATCAATAAGAATCAGGCACACGTGCACATGCTAACATATTAGGGTGACTGTGAGTAGAAACAAGTAAGCTGCAGAAAGATCATTTTATAAAACTAAATGTGCACACAGACGGATGCACAAAGAACTGGAAGAAGCCACACTATGCAGGTAACACTGAGAGGGAAGGGGGAGGGGCTTTCACTTTTGCCCTAATGTGCACTTACTGTCCTTCCTCCAAAAGCACTTCTCTCCAGAGATCATAGGTCCCCCTCACTCATTCTGGGATGGCCCTAATATGTGTGTGTGTGTGTGTGTGTGTGTGTGTGTATAGTGAAGACAGTCAGTATCCTTTCTTTTAGCCTTTTGTGAAATACACAGAACAGGTAACTATACAAAATGATAATGTTCTGTGTATTTCACAAAAGGCTAAAAGAAAGGATACTGTCTTCACTACAAAGAAATGATAAATGTTCAAGGATATCTGCTTACCCTTGATCTGAACATTACACAATGTACATAAGTATTGAAATATCACAGGGTACCCCATAAATATGTACAATTTGGACATGTCAATTTTTTTTTTTTTTTTTTTTTTTTTTTTTTTTGTGGTACCAGGGATTGAACTCAGGGGCACTCGACCACTGGGCCACATCCCTGGCCCTTTTTGT
The DNA here is from genome assembly GCA_025594165.1 of Tamias sibiricus. NCBI lineage: Eukaryota > Metazoa > Chordata > Mammalia > Rodentia > Sciuridae > Tamias > Tamias sibiricus. The sequence continues at coordinate 140,750,425 of CM046659.1, forward strand.
ATTTTTTATTTAGAGACAGGGTCTCACTGAGTTGCTAAGTGCCTCGCCATTGCTGAGGCTGGCTTTGAACTCGCGATCCTCCTGCCTCAGCCTCCCAAAGTGCTGGGATTACAGGCGTGCGCCACCGCGCCCGGCCCCTGGACATGTCAATTTTAAAACAATTAAAAATCCATGGACATCAATAATAATATTTTGAAAACTGGAGACAAAGACATCCAGTATGGGTTTTTGTGCAAGAACTGGAAAACTAACAAGGCAAGCCCTCCCCAAATTCTCCTGGGTAGTGTTAGTCTGAGAGCCCCACCAAGGACAGCTGCGCACAAGAATCTGGTGGGTGGGATGCCAGCAGGAGTGTGTCCCAGGGTGAGGGCTCCTGACCCCAGAGGCTGAGCAGGCGAATCAGGTGACTGGGACTCCTAAAAGACCCTGTAATTTTCAGTTGACTAAATGGGGGGAAAATCAATATGTGAATCACCTTTCAAGTATTTAATTTAATTAGACAAGGAAAATGAGGCTTCTTTAAAATTCTTACTCGGTATTAACTTCTGTCACAAAGCAGCCCAGAGTAATTGGTAAAAGTGAAAAAGTGATTACTGAGGCTTAAGCTTATTTATCACAGCTGCTGCACTTTCACAAAGTGAGTTTGCTGCTGCTAAAGCCTCCACCAGAATGGCACGCCCCTCCCCCTCCCCAGCATAGATTCCAGTCTTTTCATAAACCACCTCTAATAAGCCATTGTAAGAGGGTGGGGCGGGGAGTATGTTAACAAACCACCTGTGGGGTTCACAGCTGGAGCTTTGTCCTAGGTGCCTGTCTCTCCCCCTCCTGCTTCTCTGGAACATTAGGACCCTACAGTATGGCTTGGTCAAGGAGCCTCTAGCTCATCCCTCTAATCCTGAGCAAGAGATCCATATAGTCTTTGGTGTCACCAGTCGCCAGCAGAGCCAGACTGTGGCCTCAGCCATGTCACAAATCTCAGTTCAAGTCACAAATCTTTTCTGCCTTTGGCAAGTGACTCAGAACACAGGGCTAGACCTCGGTGGTGGTGGTGGTGGTGATGGTGGTGGTGGTGGTGGTGTTCTACAGCAGCCCTTCATCTGTAGCCTTCACTGGCCCTCACTGTCCTGGTGCCACCTTACTCACTTGCCTTTGTCTCCTCCTTCTCTCAAGGTCTGACCATGGGGAAGGCAGGTTTCTATCCCCTTTCTCTTCCAGGAATGACTGCAGTGCCCTGGATACAACTGTGTAGGAAGGAAGGAAGGAAGGAAGGAAGGAAGGAAGGAAGGAACCTCTCTACATAAATAACCACCCAATGAACTGCAGGAGTCTGTTTCTTCAACTAAACCAGAATAAAACTTTCAAGTAAGGAGTGACATGCCAAGCTATATGAGAGAAAAACAGACCCAGCCCCCAAAATACTTACAATCCAGTAGATGAGATGGCAGTTTTTCATTTGGGGGGGGGTGGGAATTAAAAAAAAATTTAAATGAAGGCTCTGAGAATAATAAATAGCACAAACAGCCACGAACTGAATTCCAAAACATTATTATTTCATCACATTCACATTGTCCCTCCCAAACCCAAATAGACAAATCAAATCAATATTGTAACAGACCAGGAATTGTTTGTGATCTTGAACTAGTAGGCCAGGGATTTGGCTGCGTTTTCCCTTAGAAAAACATCCAATTGGACAGTAAGGAGATATAAGGGTTGAAGAAGATGACCATTAAGATACTTAGACACTTTTGCCTGATGAAGGATTTCTGATCGCCTCCTCCCTCCCATCTTGCCAGGAGTCACTGCTGCTGTCAAGGAGGGAGCTACAGGATTGACAGCACTGGGGCAGGTGGACCTGAAGCCAGCCATTCCAAGACCGGCCTGGCTTCAGAGCAAGGGGTAGGCAGGATGCAGGCCCTGGCTCATGAATAGCAGCCTTCATACTTTGAGGGGAAACTTTGCACATTCCCCCTTCTTTCATAGTTGTCGGCTTTCCACCTTCATATGAGAATCAATCAAACCCACCAAATTGCATACATTTAATATGTGCATTTTTGGTACAGCAATTACACCACAAAACAGCTGTTTAAGAAAAAGGAAACATTTGTTCATCTTGGCAGGCAGATTTCATGCAAAGATTATTCCATGTTGCTGGTTCTCAGAGTGGCTTCCAGCAGCAGCAGGAGCAGCAGCCATCGCAGGGTATCCTCACCTCCTAGCTCATTTGTTTATTTCTTAAATCAAGTAACATCAGCTTAGCCCCCAAGAAGCCCAGGCTGCATTCAGGGGCTAGGAAAGTATTTGTAGGTACAGCGATTCCTTCTAACTGCTTTGGGTCGGGGGCTCTGGCTTCAGCCAAATGAATATGGCAAGGTGTTTTCTCTCTGCCATCAATGCTTGGGACCATGCTGCCAATGCTTTGATCTTAGGGACACACTGTTGGCAGCCTTCCTCCTGAGCAATGCCAAGGCACATGCTGGCTGAGGCGGCTGGAGCCATTGTCTCCCCCACCCCCAAACAGGTTAGGGCTGTCATTATGAATGTTTGGCACACATATTATTTATGAGCTACTAAACGAGGCTAAAGAACAATAACAGCAGGATAACAGAACTACAGGCTACCGGTTTTGTCTGTGCCCAACTTAAATTAAGTAGTTGCAAAAGATAATTGGAGACATAAAGGTCTAGACTTTGGAGTTAGCTTGTAATGTGGCAGGAGAGATTTGTAGTCTTTGTTAACATAACACATACAGAACTATTCAAGGCTAGCCCATAAAATCAGGAGACTCGTTTTTTCATGTGAGCCCTGAGAATCACCAGAAGTAGAAGTACTTTTATTCACAACTCATAGAGAATAAGGTAGGTGGTTTCTGTAATATCTTATAGTGAATGTTGGATTCTTTTTCAGTTTAGTTTAGTTTAATTTAGTTTAGTTTTGCCATAGGAGAGTCCAAATACCCTAATGAATGGTTCTAAGTGTGGTCCCAGGACTAGTAGCATCCTTATCATCTGGACACTTATTAGAAAGGCAGATTCCTAGCCTTCACCTTTCTAGGGGTGGGAACCATCAAAATATATATAATTTGTGTGTGTGTGTGTGTGCGCGCATGTGGTACTGGAAGTTGAACCCAGGGCTGCTCTACCACTGAGCTACATCCACAGCTCATTTTATTTTTTATTTTGAGGCAGGATCTCACTAGCCTTAAACTTGTGATCCTCCTGCCTCAGCCTCCTGAATTGCTGGGATTATACAAGTGTTCCACCACACGAACTAGCAATATTTTAACAAGTCCTCCAGGGGATTCTGATGCTCACTCAATTGCACCAATATATACAGTAGAGCACCATAATTCCACACTCCATTTAGAACTTGGAAAGTCGACACATCGTTGGCAGCCTGCCTCGTGGGTTATGCCAAAGCACATGCTGGCTGGCACACACTGGCCTACCCTGACTTTACCCAGCTAACCCTGGTTCTTTTCTCTTGTCAATCAGCTGGGTTCAGTGCTGGCTCCTTCTGATCTCTAGATGGCCAGAGTAAAAAAATATAATGCATATTGAATGAGCAAGAAAACCTCGACTGGATTATTTCTAAACTCTCCCAGGATTCTATGAATATGCTCAGGAAAGAACACAAGGGTAGAGTCTGTTAACATCACATAAGGCATCTATCTCCTGTGCACCCTGCACCTGGGTTAGGCAGACTCGGGACTCCTCTCAGGATATTTATCTTTTCAATTCCAGGGGATATATTCTGACTTGTGGAATATCCCAACCTACATATCCTGCAAATACGGGCTTCTACTAAGCAGGCATTTTATTACTTCCTGTTAAAACAGAAGGTGATTAAAGCACTTTTTAATTTAAAACAATTATTAAATGGAGCAGGAAGTAATGGTATCAGTTAATCTCAGGGTAGGGCTTTTTTTTTTTTTTTTTTTTTTTTTTTTTAATTTGAACACCCTAATAGCTTCCTAAACATCAAGCATTTCCATGAAGCTAACCAGAGTTACTTAATTATAGGCTCCATGACTAAGAATTTCTATGGAATTCTCAAAGGAATCATCAGGATCCTTGTATAATGTAGGGTTTAGATGTTCCACGCCAGAGCCTATATACTAGCCCTTTTATCTTAATGCACAAAGGTGTCCAGAAGAGGATGCAATGAGGAGTTAAACACCCTGGGGAGCCAGCCTGGCTCAGGGATGAGGCAACCGACCAAAGGTGTGAACTCGAGTGCCAGCATCCCCACCCTGCTCGGCCACGGGCCTCTGCAAGCCCTGTGCCAGTTGTACAGTGGCCTCCTGGTGGTTTTCCCACGCAGGTGAACCCCCTCGTAGCAGTCATATCATGGCTTATCACCAAGACACTCAGTGCAGCTGTTGCTTCCCCTCACAGCACTGAGGATCTGTCTTCAAAGCCCGTTCGGCAGAGGGAGCCAGCTACGTGTTGGAACTTGGGAGCCTGCAAGGAGTCAGGGCAGAGAGGAGCACAGTGAATGGATGGCAATGATGAGCACTCAAGCCTGGTTGAGTGTCATCACCAGCAGGGCACATGCACAAGCCCTGCAGCCCTCACCTCTCCACTAACCTGCAGCAGCACCAGATTCTTCAAAGCCCCTTTGAGCTTAAAAACTCTGCTTCCTCTAATCTTTGCATTTAAGACAGGAGCCCCATGGCAAGAGTTGAGGAAATGAAAAGAAAACTAGGGAAGTGCTGTGGTTTGCATCTGAAATGGTCCTCAAAGGTCCGTAGGTGAAACACTTGGTCCCCCACATGGTACTACTGGGAGGCAGTGGAGCCTGTAGGGCCTACTGGGAGGTTTTTATGGTCACTGGGGACATGCTCCTAAATAGAGAATCTTGGGACCCTGTCTCTTTCTCTTTTTGTCTTTTGCTTCCTGGCCGTGAGGTGAACAGTTCTGCTCCACCACATACTCCTGCCATAATATGCCAACACATACCCAAGACAATAGGACTAACCAATCCTGGACTGAACCCCCTAAAGCTGTGAGCCAAAATAAACCTTTTCTCTTTACAAGCTGATTGTCTTGGGTAATGCTGATTAACACAGGGAGAAAGTCAGGAAAAGCAAACAGGTTCTGAATCTCACCCAGCCTGAATTAGGGCCAGGCAAGGACACAGAGGTCCAGGTGGCAGGAGACAGTGTGCCACACTGATGTCACCACTCAGTATAGCACATGCAACACTCGACTGAAGGTCCCAGGAGAGAGCAGACATGCTCAGGAACTCTCACAGTGTTCTTCAACATGCAGCCCCTAACACCATTGGGGTGATAGGTCTCTTCAACACTGTAATAGTGCCATAGATCCTCTTCCTGGGAAAAGTCACCTGTGCACATCCTCAGAAGGGTTTCACAGCCCTGAATTCAGAACCCAGGGGAAGACAGGTACACACAAAGAACAAGGCAGTGGCAATGTGTGTCATAAAGCAAGTCTGTGGGAACATTAGGAAGCGTGAATCATGCCAGCTCAGAAGCTTGGGGAAGCCTTCCTGCTTAGAAGGCAGAGAAGGGAGGGGGTGGGGAGGGAGTCAGAAGATTCACCGTCTGCCTCTTCATATTTGGAAATAATCAGAAGTAATTCACAGGGTGGCGATGAGAATAAATGTAAAGCAGGTTTACAGAGTAGGTACTGGCACCTATCAAACTTCTGTTCCCTTGTGGTTCTCTTTCCTAGTACCAGTGCAGTGGGCAGGGCTACAGGCTCCTCACTCACCAAACACCTGCCAGCTGGTGACTACATGTGGCACCATTCTAGTTGTTGGAATGCAAAGTGCAAGGCCAGATCCCTGACTTTCAGAGGCTTACAGCGTAACAAGTAGAGACAGAAAACAAACGGATTTCCCCCTTAGAAAGAACTGCAAGCAGGACTTTGCAAATACACAGTTGGGGTCAAGGAATGGGAAAGCAGAGGGCCATGTCACCCTCCCAAATGGAATAGGAACACCATGAAGAAGGTGGCCCAAGAGGAAGAACTAACTGCTGTTTTGGGTGGTATGGGCCCAGTGTCCAGCAGGACAAAGACCACTTCCTCTGCTCTCCCCAGCCCTAGAACTAGCAGGCAACTTTAGAACCTGAGCCCAGCCATCTACGCCATGTCCTCTCCTCAGTTTACCATCCTGTTTAGACTGACTGAGCTCAAGTCACTCCCAATCCACAGGCCCATAGCCTGGAATCCCTCCACCCTGTGCTCATCTCAGCTGGCCACTCTGGAAGCCATGGGCCAGCCTCACCTCTGTGGACAGGGACAGAGCTGTTGTTTCAATGTTTTTGTTTTATTGGAACCTCATCCCTGTTCCTCTAAGGCTTTATCTTAATGTTCACACACACACACACACACACACACACACACACACACACACACACACGACCCCTCAGGGTGGGTGATAATAGTAATTTGTCGTTTACATGTTACAGGACAGATATCATGTCTTGAGGACAGGTTTAATAGACAGGTGTTCTGAACAGGCTTCAGCAAAGAAGTTGCTGCTTTCTAGACCATGGTGGGTACAGGGCATTGCACAAAACTCTGTGGCACCCCATTCTTTTCAGGACCTCAAGGCAAGGATGTTATGGCTACCATTTTGCCTTTGTTGTGGCTCTAGGTACACCTGGGAATCTGTCATCAGACTTTGGCTGTGGCTGCTCCATTCCTTCCAGGGCTGGCTCTTCCTATGAGTCATGCATCAGGTGATGTTCATCTCTCCTCCACTGGTCCTACCTCATCAGGTGGAGGTCCTAAGTCACTAGAGCTTATGTTCAGGAAACACCTGCTAGGGATGGGAGTGGAGGCTGGAGAGATAGTGGAGGCTGGAGAGATAGTGGTGGGGACTTTTAAAATCTACCCTGTATTGGATCTGACAGGGAGTCACCTTGTCATGGACATATGCAATGTGATTTTAATCATAGGACCTCCAAAGTTTCTGTGGGTAGTATATTTGAGCCAAGAGTACTTTCTGGGACAGTGCATCATTACCTTAGTTTCAAGGGCTGGTGCATTAGGGTAAACTCTCATGGCTCAATATTCTCCAAGTCAGAAGCAACAGTCTACCACTAACTTGGCAGTGTTACTTTATATTTGCCAGGTAATCACACAAAGGTCTACAAACTGATAGAATAGCGTATCCATCAGCTTCTTACAAGAATTTCGGAATTCTCCAGGTAAGTAAGTGGCAACTTTAAAGTACATAACAATCAACTAGTTGCTATCTGATACCAGGATGTTTATTTCAATTCAACTTAAATCTCTAATGCAAAATATCCTAGCTCTTCCCCCTTCCAGATCCTTTTAACTTTCAGTGGAAGTATGTATTATAAATATGAGGGAGCATAAGTTGGTGAAAGGCTGGTGGTATTTCAATCTCTTAGTTGTCTGTAATGAAAGCTAACAGAAAAAACTGAAGTGTACACGCCACTGGCATCTTGGTGCAGGCTCATTCAGTTATCCAACCCATCTTGTAAATTCACAGTGAGAAACAAAAACACAAAGCCACAAGAAGTAATTGGTCCAGCCATGCTCACAAGGCTGGCAAAGGGCACATGTAGTTAAGAGGGTCCCCAGAAGACGATCTGTTTCCTTTCAATCAAGATTATTCAAAAAGGCAAGTGGAGGCCAAGACTGAGCTCTCAGAACACATTTCGTAGGAAGTTATGAGCATTTTATGGATGTGTGGGCTTTAAATCTAGGAAGTATACCTATGAAATCCTGACTCCCCAACTCCTGCCACAATGTGTGTTGTTCTATTTTTGCTCTCTTAACAGTGGGTTGATTTCTATTCCATGGCAGACAATTGACATGGGCAATTGTCATGCTAAGCCATGCTAATCCATGGAGGGCTTAAGATCTAGTAAAAGGTTAGGGAAGCCTGGCTTCTACAGCTTACACTACCAGTGAAAGAAAAAGGGACAAACTATGCCAGGGTCTTCCTACAACATAAAAAAATTATACTGTAGTTCAGTGGTGGAGTACTTGCCTAGCATGTGCTAGGTTCTGAGTTCTATCCCCAGCAACACACACACACACACACACACACACACACACACACACACACATACACACACCATTTTTGCAGGATATGGAAAACTGTAGAAAGAGCACATGCAGTGGTGATGGGGCAGGGCTACCCCTCAGTCCCCATCTAGCTGCCCCGAGAACTGAGAGCTCTGAACAGAGCTGGAACTCATGGAGACACCTCAGCCAGCCAGAGATCCGAGTGGGACAGCTCTGAACTGAGTGGACCCCTCCGCTTTCAGCGTCTCCAAGTGCTGTGAGAGCTCAAGTAGGGACTCCTCTGACTAGACCATCCCCTGCATCCAGAGTTCAGTGGGCCATCCCAAAGCTCACCATCATGGTACCCATGTGAAAATAGAGCTGGGTCTGCTGCCTGGTAACCATGACAGGGGGTTGACTGAAGGGATGGAGGCCCAGGGGAGACAGAAGGAACAACAAAAGGCAATGCTGGCAGGAGCGGAGGCTAGGCTTACCTGAAACTTGGAGTTGGGGAATAAGGTTGCTGTCATCCACCTGGTCCTGGTTTCCTTGCAGGCTTGAAGCACAGCTATGGGCTAAAGACCAATGGCCACATGTAGCTAAAGCTCTTGAAAATGGACTCTTTCGGCAATAGTGTTGGAGAAGCAAGCAAATAAAACCCAGGGTCTGTTCTCAAGGAGTTCTGTGCCTGGGGACTCAGGACAAATGGTTTTTTAGGAATATCAGTAATCAGGAAGAAATGCAATTTGTCCCCTCAAGTGCTACCCAAGATGGGAAATGGCTGTAGCCCAAACTAATCTATTGGGCATTCTTCCAAAATATTTCTACCCAGGTAAGGCAGAGAAAATTCCCGAACTCCAAAATTAGGAAACTAAAGCAATTTAATGGGCTGAGTCTGTACCTTGTGTACAAGCATGCACTTCGCTTAAGGGCTAAGTAACCGGAATTAAGAGGGGAAATCTAGAAGCCTCTAGAGAAATCTAAAACATTTATGTACAGTAAGCCCATGCCCTCTGAGTGTTCTTTTTTTCTGGTAAAGAAAAAGAAAACTAAGCAGTGACCTGACCCAAAAGTATCAGAGGAAGAAAAGCAACATTAGCTCAAGACTGAGCAGCAAGAACAATATGACTCCATTTGCCAGATAAAATAGGAAATTGTGCAGCTGGATTACCTCTGTGTCCATCACAAAGGGTCAGTCTACTGGTCACATAACCTAGTTTCTCAACTTAAAACTGAATCCTGCTGTCCGAATTCAGCCATCTTTTTTTCTGATTAATAAAATGTTGTTTCACAGAAAACTGGATCACTTTACTTCTTCTTAATGTGACATAAATTACTCATATTAATTTAAAACAATTTCCTAATAGGAAGGTATTAAAGGTGTTGTGTCCAACTACAACTAAAACATAAATATAAAAAAAAGAAACAGAAAAGATTGATTTTTAAAAATACTTTTTAAATTGTAGATGAATACCTTTATTTATTTATTTTTAATGTGGTGCCGGGTATCGAACCCAGTGCCTCACACATGCTAGGCAAATGCTCTACCACTGAGCCACAAACCAGCCCCCCGAGTGAGATTTTTAACATGCTGGGAACAAATCAAGATTTAATTTAAAATATATTTATAATAATTACAAATGATTACTGACTTTTTAAAAATAAAGGTCACATTTGCAAGGGAAAATTTGCCTTCATCAGATCCTTTGCTTCTAATGGTTTATGGGTCTTCAGAACTGAAAAATCATTTTGCTTGATGATACACAATTGGAAGGCAACACAATATACTCTGGGCATAGCTGAAAGAATGGGATTGAAAGAGCACCGCTCAGCACTTAGTCAAAGGACTGAGCACTTTCTCAGGGCACTCTGACAGGGTTAGGGGTCGAGGTTTTAGTCCCCTACCAATACAAAACATTCACAAATTGCCTCAGTCTTTCCCAGTTTTTACAGTGAACTGTTGCTCAGGAATCACAGAGATCTTCAGAAGATAACAAACTTAGGGACTGTACCATGGTCTTCAAGAAATATACTACAATACTAAATGCCATTTACCAGTGGCATATGGAGAGTTGTGAGATTCAGTAGCATCATTTGCTGGGACCCTTTATTTTGCTTATCTAAGATTAAAGAGACCTAATAGGTAGTGAAAGAAGAGCCAATAATAGAAGAAAGAAAATCATCTTTGTATCTTGGGAGTCCACATCTACTCCAGCCTAAATTTCAGCATCTGGCAGTTAAGCTGGTAAAAAAAAAATCTAACATCAAAATTTGTAAAGCATCACTCTTTCCACTGAAGGGAACAGAGTTACACTAAGTTACATACATATAGACAGATGATGCAAACCCATCTTCTTTCCTCTTGGCTACCCAATTACACAGGATGTGGAAAATACTCCTGTTATCAAGCAGATAATCTGTTTTATCAATAGCAAGTAAACCATTTTTATAAACTGTCTTTCAGCTGAGAAAATAATGCACTCCTTACATCATATTGGAAAAGGAATGACCTCAAGATTTCCAAGCAACACAGCAATTTTTCAAATCTGAACTCCCCTGCTGACCATTAGAAATCGTTTCAAATGTCCCATTCTTGGCCTTCATGTGTGCCAAACCCTGGACAAGTATGCATCAAGGTTATAATTCCAAAACAGCCCCTTTCTGCACAGGGTGCTAAACAGTCTGTCCTCCCTTTCTCTTCGCACACCATCATTTATATGAGTTTCAGGTCTCTCCTGAATCAAGCTGTGCTTATGTCATAGGGAGGAAGTGAGAAATCCAAGTTATTTTGCTTCAAGCTCCTGCCGGCTAATAAACTACCTCAGATGCACTGTGACTACATTTACTGTACTTTGTTTAGAATGCTGTGGTCTGAACTCTGTCTTTGGTCAAGGTGTACATGCATGAGGCTGGTGATGAATATAACCCAAGAAGGCTCAGGGTTGTATCCTACACACCCATGACTTTGTTGATTTGTGTTTGCAGAATGCATTTTTTAAAACATAATCAAGCAGAAGGGTAGAAATTGGCTTATCCAATGCTGATGTAAAGTGCTATTGTTTTTTATATCACATTCTTACTTAGTTCCCAACAATCTAAAATGTTGATGGATGGATTTTTGATTTTTACCAAGTAGCTGAAAATATTAAAAAGTAAAGGCAGACCAGAAATAAAACACAATTCCAATATCTTTTTTAAACCAGATTTAAGGTTTTTTTTTATTATTCAAATTGACCCAAAGCAAAACTTACATTACAAAGGAAGAACAAAATACATTATGATATAACACACTGGGAGTTAACATGAAAGCTAAATTTGCAGGCAAACAGCCTCATCCCAATCACATCCTGGGCTAATAAGCAATTCTGCAGGGAAGTTAGAATCTCAGTTTCGTATGGTCCACTCTGGTAATTAAGCTACACATTCTTGTCTCTCAGGGTGTGCATCTGACAAGTCATGCTAGACTCCCTCCTCCTCCAGATGTGTACTCTTGCCACTGCCAGAACACTGAATTCTCTAGTGGAAATGTTGTTCCAAGCATGACTGATAATGAATTTAAAAACAAAAAACAAAAAAAAAAACAAAACACAGTCAAGTCCTCCAAACTAACAAGCATGGATTATTCTGTAGTAAATAGTTTAGAAATGTGGGAATTAAATAATCTAAAAAACACTCTTACTCTGCTGTACATTTATAAAAAGAAATATTTACAAAAAAAAAAAAAAACAGCAAAACCAAACGTCTTTTCAAAAAATGAGGTTTGCGGTTCATTAATGATCATAGATCTTTTATGAGCTGGTTTCTTTGGTGTACCTGCCAAATATATTCTTATAAAGATTTAGTGGTTAAGTTTCAATAATAAATTTCAAAAGAAATAAAGAATCAAAGGCAAATTTGCTAATATGCTGAATATTTTAATCAGGATTCTGAAAAACTAATCAGTTGATTTTCTGAAAATACCTGTTCTCTCTACTCAATATGTGACCACAAAATGCTTCTCTAGCAATCAAATTCGAGTGCAGACCTGTGTTCACTGCTATATTCTACTATTACCAACTGCAAGATATTTTAGTTTTTGTTAAATATGATATGTGATTGGGACTTTATTGAAAACAAACATAAAACATTCTTTTGAAGCTTCCAGATAAATCAAACCTCAAAAAATAAATAATGCAATTATACACTTCTTCATTAAATAGAAATTTCAATTCCAGGAAGAGTTCCCATAATTTTTTTCTGAAGTCACAGCAGCAAGACAGAACAAAGAATTTACCTTAATCTGATCTTTTTACTTGGAATTCCCTGACTCAAACTCAGTGGCTAACTTAGTTTGGAAATCTTTTGAGTGGCTGGGGAGAGAATATCCTTTTAAACTAACTGAATAAATTAATAACACATATGTGGATATAAGCACTGGGCAAATGAAATATTAACATCACCACTCAGAGTGCAGGACCCTGGGCATCCTCCTGCCTCCTCATCTCCCTGGGCTTGGGGTTTTAAGAGAAGTAACACCCAATTCATCTCTGGCCACATGTGTCCCTAATGCTGCTTCTGCTTATCAGCTCTGATCTGGGAATTGGTTGAAAGAATGAGAATACACCTCAGCAACTGCCTTCACAAGGGACTCACTCTCGCTCTCTGGAGATAACGTTTTGGAGGTATTTTTAAGAGGCAAACATCTGACTACCCACTTCTATCCGTCAGGCTCCAGCTACAGTTGGGGAGGGTTAACAGAACTGGCCTCTTGCTGACTAGCCACCTGCAAGAGTCTACAGGCTGCATCAGCACTTCCCCTAATAATCCTTTTTCCAAAGCTGCACTTTCTTCAGAAACCTGCACATGGCTTAGGCAGGAGCATATCAGGTCCTCTAATGCCAGGGCTACTCTCTAACCAAGAGAGCAAATTTTTTGCCTGAGAAACTAGCGCTGCTGGCTTTGAAAAAGGCAAAGCCAGCATCATCTCCTGGCTCTGCTTAGTTATGCTTCCAGGTGAAAGAGCTTTACATTTTTATAACTTAAAAGTAGAAATTCAGACAAGAAAAGAGAAGCCCTTCATCTTGTAAACTTCTGATAACCAATTTATTAATAGCATATAAATATTGTGGCATTTCCCAAATCACTAAAAATGATACTGGGACATTTGAGGTGCTTCTGAAACTAACATGATAATGAATGAAGCACACAACACATTGGCCAGGACATCATAGATACCTAGTGCATCTGGGCCATTTTCCATGGTCAAGACACTTTATCATATCTGTGTTTACACTGCACACATATGACCAATCAACCCAGAAGAGAAAATAACAGTCCTTTACTGTACAGAACCTTAAAATAGTCCAGACATGTTTAATTAGCATATTAGGAATTAGCTAGACTTGCAAATGTGCACCCCTTAGAGATTTTACCCTTAAAAATATATATCTACATCTATATAGATGTAGACATATATTTAAAACTGGGAAGAAAAAAACCTACCATGAAACCACACCAAATTATTTAACCATTAAAGGCAAATGGTTTACCAATAGTTTGGGCTATTTTTAGGAAATACTCTACCACCAGGATATGAAATTTGCTGCTTAAAGTGAAGTAAAAGACAAAGCTTAAAATAAAAATCGTAACTGACACGCTATGGGTCTGCTATGAAAATTAAAGTGGCGGTTCCTGTTCTCCCGGGCATGTCAAAGCCGGCTGTGGAATGATGAACAGCAAGTGAAATAATGGATAGAATACACTAGAAAGAGTATTGCACTGGAGGCACTGTTTTAAAAACAGAATACACTGGCTTTATAAAGTTATTTTCTATCTCATTAATTTTTTTTAAAAGCACAATTCAACTAGAGACAGAGGTTGAGACACAGTGTCTCACGGTAGTGTCCTATCTTTGTTAAAAAATAAGTTAAAAAGGAGCACGCCAAAAGGAAAGCCGCGGTACTGGATTTTTGTTGTCTGAAAGCTACATTAATTAGGAAAAAAAAAAAAAAAAAAAAAAACAGTTTGAAACAGCCAATTTATACTCATTAAAAATGAATGAGGTGACAGCATTATTTAAACAAAAAAATTTTTAGGGCGTTTTCCAGTATAACACAGGACCCCCCTGGGTGAAACTGTGCCTCAAACTTCAACAAGTGTGCTGCTGGTTTCTAGTACCGTGCTCACCAATGAAACTAGAAATTTGGAAAGGGTAAACTCTCCACTTCAAACCTGCTTGTGTCATTTAGGAAAGACAATTTTTCTAAATGCAATATTGTATAGAAAGCTTGGACCTCTTAAACTTGGACCAAGAAACCAAATTAAGACTTTCAAGCATGTGGTGTATGTTTATATATATATATGTATATATATAAAAATCCCTCCCCTACAATGAAAACCAACCAAATAAACAAAAAACCTAAAAGTGTATACCTGCTTTCTGACTTTCACAGCAAATCAGAAATTGCATAGGATATACTTTGTGCAAGGCAAAAAGCCTTTTAAGTATCTGGAATATAACTCCTAATCTTGCTCACAGTTCTGATATATCAGATATCATCAAATTTGTGTTTTAAGTAGTCTTTCATAACCTTGGCAATTGGTAGTTCATCAAGTAGCTTTAGGTTTTGAAGGCCTATACATTGTCGAATTTTAATTCGGCACAGGTCCTGCAAGTTTCGGGGCTGTCCTAAGAAAGACAGAAAAAAGAAAATGTTACTTTGTTATCAAGCACAATATTTAAGATGGGCTCTGGGGTTTTGAAAAGAACTATTTATTTCACTGGGACTGCTCTCTATGGATTTTAAACGCCACGGATCAGAAAGACACTGACTAAAATGACATGTCCATGTGAAGTCTCAGCTAGCCATTTTCACAACCCTCTACAATATGGTAGAAAGTTCCACTTCCATTGTACAAATAATGATACTCTGTATCAGAGATTTAAGCAAATTGCTCAATGTCAGACAACCAATCAAGGCTTAGACTTGAGACTAAAAACCAGTTCTGAGCCTAAGCCTTGTCTTTCCATCACAAACCAAGAGAACTCTGGTTCTTGTCCTGATGAGGCCTCTAATATGCAGACAAGCCTCTGTGAGCAAACTGTTTCTCTGGGCCAGAGGCACCATCTGAAGAACATGCACCCAATGAGACCCTCCCTTCCTCGAGCCCTTCCAACTCCGGGTCCAGGATGCTGGAGCCTTGATGCCTCTCAACCTCTGTGGAGCTTTCTAAAGGACATCTGCCCACTTGTTCTTTGTCATTTTGGACACAGCAGAAGCCTGGTTGTGAAGATGTGGACTGAGAGGTGCAGCAGGCAGGGAGTGTGGACAGGCACCTCAGGCTAGTCTGAATCTATATTGCTTCACACCTCACACCCTAACAATCTGCCAATAACCCATGCTTATCACCCAACTCAAACGAAAAAAAGGAAAATCTAATTTATTCCACTTTTGAATACTTTCCCAAACAATATAGATGGCCACAAACACAAGCGAAAAAAATTGTATAACACTGCTTCAACATATTTGGAGTCACGTACATTCTGCTATCCTATGAAATGGTAATAATAAAAGCTAACATATTAACTGCTTACTCTGTGCCATGTACTGTTATAAGTTCTTGACACATTAACTCCTTTAACCCTTTTATGAGGGAAGTACTTTGATCATCATCCCCATTTTACTGACAGTCTCAGAGAGATTAAGTAACACGGGTATGTATGGTCAAGTAGATGCTGTATTTCAGTGATTCTCAAACTTTTGTCTCAAAATTCCTTTACACTTTTAAAAATGATTGAGGACCCAAAAGAACTTTGACGTGGGTTATTTCTGTGGATAATTGCCATATGAGAAGTTAAAACAAATTTTAGAGATATTTATTAATCATTTAAAAGTATGGCTCAGTACATATTAAAATGAAAACATTATGAAAAATACATTTTTCTAAAAACTAGAAAGAAATTGTGAAAAGAATGGCATTCTTTCACATTTCTGCAATGCTTTTTAATGTCTGGCTTAATAGTGGACTGCTGAATTTTCATATATGCTTCTGTTAATCATACCATCTAGTCTGTGGAAAACTTCACTTACATTCATGAGAGAAGAAATATGAAAAGGCTAGTAATGTCTTAATGTTATTATGAAAATCATTTTGATCTCACAGATACCCTGAAAGGGACCAGGGGACTGTAATTTTCCTCAGGCCGCACTTGCAGAAACACTGCTATTCTTAGTAACCCCTTACTTGAATTATACTTGTTTATAGTGATCACCATTACTCAAATATTACTTCACAAGTGAAAAAGGCTCCCAGTCCTCAGACTCAGACAACTGTTCTAGAAGGCCTGGGTGAACGCTGCTTTCCAAGAGCGTAGTGAATATGTGGATTCTTGGCAGAGTCACAGCAGAAGTGACTGCTGCCTTGGAAATGCCTCAACTTGGGGTATGTGTAACCACAGATGTCTGTAGAAGGATTCATGCAGGATGTGACCTATACACTCGAGGGGTCTCTGGACAAGACTGAATCTTCCCCATCTTTCAGATCTTTGCCAAAACAGCACTTCATCGGGAGACTAGATCCTGCTCCCTATGGAAACCCTTAGAGTTCCCCTCCTTTATAACAGGCCGTATTTTACCTTTACATGTTTGGGTCTTACATATTAATGCCCATCTTTCTCACCATATGAAATATGCCATGAAGCCAGGACCATGTCCGACACCATTTGCCAATGTAAACCCAAGGCCTGACACAGTACTCAATAAATATTAGTTGGAATAAATGAATACTTAATAGGCTTGCCTTTAAAGTATAAAACAGTCAATACATGGTGAAACATGCCCATGTCAACAGCAAGTCATTTTCTAACCTGTTTTGAATTATTTTTCATCACCACTCATGGGCTACCTTGGGGAAGAGAATGAATTATCACTATCATTTTTCAACAAATGCATATAGTATTTAACCAGAAAATGCAAATCAGAATATGAATTAGATGTGATTCTTCTTCTTTTTTTCTTTTTAAGTAAAGAATCCGATTTTCCTGCTGGGCATTGTGGCCCATGCCTGTAATCCCAGTGATTCTGGAGGCTGAGGTAGGAGAATCCAAGTTTGAGGCTAGCTTCAGCAAGACTCCATCTCAAAATAAAAAATAAAAAGGGTTGGGGATGTAGCTCAGTGGTAGAACACCCTTGGGTTCAATCTCCAGTACAAAAAAAGGGAGAAAGGGAGAGAGGGAAAGAGAGTGAGAGAGAGAGGGAGAGAGAATTTCATTTTTCTAATAGATGGTTGGTTCTTCTCAAGTATCATTTAAGCTGACATATATAAGTATACATTCATACTGAAAACATACCATCAACAAAGTGGCAAAAACAAAATTCTTGGAATATGCTTAGCTCTATCCCTTAGAAGGGATTGGGACAAAAGGTTATGTAATGGGGACTCTTCTTAAGTCTTGTTTGTGGCAGACTGTCCTCCCCAAAGATGACTACAATTTCTCCTGTCCCTCACATTTTGTGTAATGTGGCTTGATACTCTTATCACTAAACGACTGGGAAAGACTCAGGCACAGACAAATAACTTCTAAGAATGGTAGAATTTTTATCATCACTATACTTGATGATATTACTAGCATTAGTATTTAGTGATTTCTCCCACCGTTCGGTGATTTAAAACAATTATTATCCTTCCTCTGTTCCATGCAGTGTTTCCTGGAGAGGTTTGACTGGGGCCTCCCCACTTGCAAAATGGCTCACTCAGACGGCTGGTGTGTTCATGCTGGTGGTTGACTGGGAGCTCAGTCAGGACTGTCCAAGACCAAATATATTGGAATGCTTTAACCAATGGACATTTTAGGCCTAAATATATTGGAACACTTTGCTTAATTTGGTGGTTTTTCTTCCCCTTCAAGCAGTTGTACTGTGGCATTCTTTAATGTTTGGGGAGAATGTGATCTTTATTTCTCAAGTCTGTGTAACTCCTGTCTACAGAACTTCCTTAATGATAGTGATGTATCATAGTGGTTAAAAGCATCAATCCTGGAGTCAGACTGCCTGAGTCTGGCTTCTGGCCCTACATCTGCATGATCTTGACCAAGGTATTTAGGTTTCTGCCTCAGTATCCTCAAAATAACTGCATCTATCTCAAAGGCTTTATAAGCATTAAAAAGGTTAATTTTGGAAAAGTGCTAAGAATAGTGCCAAGCATAAAGGGATTATTTGGTAAATGGGTTTTTAAATATTTGTAAAGATAATGTTTGCTTCTCATTCCCAGAAAAAAACAGAAGGGCACCTTCCTTGGAAGGTAGAGTCTTTATCTTTTTGATGTTAAAATAGTAAGAAAACTAATTAGTGTAACCATTAAGGAACAACTGGTTACTGGGAGCGACTTATTACTTGGAAACAGTCCTGGGAAAATTGATGGAAATTGCATTCTGGAATCACCACATGACATTTTTATTTTTTAGTTGTAGATGGACACAATAACTTTATTTTATTTATTTATGTGGTGCTGAGGATAGAACCCATTGCCCCATGCATGCAAGGCAACGGCTCTACCACTGAGCCACAACCCCAGCCCACTGCATGACTTTTAACTATATAAAACGATGTGCTGAAGTGAGAGATGTATTTACAGGTTCTGCACTTATATATAGATATTAACTCATCTTGTCATATACCAGCATTGTTGATTTAAGAGGAGCTAAATAATGAAGAGTAATAAGGACTACTCATTGTAATTGTTATTCCTAAAACTACTCCAGGAGTCTTCAGGAATAACATTTTAGGAATAGATTATGATTAAAACAAAAGTACTTAATTCTTGTCAACAGAATACTTAAAGAGCATTTACTGAGCACCTACTATATACTAAACAATGCACTGTGCCAAAGATTAAAAGGGCTGGGAAGAGAGAGAATAGCAAAGGAAGAAGAGACAGAATGAAGAGAACGAAAGCAAAAACATCAAGACAAATGTGCACATCATTTACTCGGCTCTTAGAAAAATTAGCTCCTACTAAATAACAACTGCTTAGTCCATGGGAATATAACAGGGAAAAAAACGTGAGGGACACCTCTCAAAAAGAGTAAAATTTGAGGAATTATAAATGCTTTGGGGGATGCAGAAAAACTACAAGGTATTCAGACTAATGAACTACAATGGAATTACATAATAGTTCAAAGGGTTATTAGTCTTTCCATTTAGTAAAGAAGCCCATCATTACTAGTAATTGGGCTGGTATAAAATAGGAAATCAGCTTTTAAAGGGTCTAGTTTAGTATAAATTACAAAACATGAATTAGCTACCTCCTTTGACAGCACCATTACTATATTGTGATAGGATAAATCTATTTGTATAAATAATATCTGGACTCATACAGGTAGACAGAGAGACAAAACATTTTAAATACTGAAGTGGACAACATTAAAGCAAAACAGATCCCAGGTTTTTCTTCGGGGGCTGGGGATACTGGAGGAAGAGAGGAGTGTGTAAAGAAATAAAGGAAAAGATTTAGCCTCTTCTGGTTTGCTTTACACGATCCTTCACTCCTTCAGGAACCTCTGCGTCTTAGGTCAGCATCTAGAATAGTCTGCCAATACCTCTTTTGTTTTATCTCTACTTCCCATTTTTAAAACCCTACCATAAACACATTTTATCCCTTTGTTCTTGCCTCTGAATTCCCTTCACTGGGGCGTAGTATGAAATGTGCTAAACAAATTTTTCAAAATATTTATTTATTTGCTTTAGTTGTATACAATGCATTTATTTTTACGTGGTGCTGAGGATCGAACCCAGGCTGCGCACGTCCTAGGCGAGCGCTCTACCGCTGAGCCACAACCCCAGCCCAGTGCTAAACAAATTTTACTTTATAGGCCCAAAAGACAGTTTCTAGTTCTCTTAAAAAAAAAAAAAAAAAAAAAAGTATGGTATATTCTTTTGGAGTCCAAATGTATCTACTATCAGCCTGCTGATGTTTGCCTATTGGTTACATTTTTTTCCACAGACAAATGTGCTTTGAACTCTCTTCTCTTGGCACCCTGTCACAAAAAAACACACATGGTTTACTAACAAATGACAAGAAATCTCTAGATGCTGACATTAAAAATAGAAAGTAATAAAAGTCCTGTGAAAAAGTGCTAAATAAGATAATTTCTGTATCTTTAAATCTTAAAATGTAATATAATTAACTTATAACTGTGAACCACTGATTTTCAGTTTTTAAAATTTCTAAATTTTAGAAACTAGAAATGATTGGTGATTTTAAATAATTAAGAATGGAAAACCTATTAAGATTATGATGTAAGGGCAGTAGATGAGGATCTGCTCACATGCCTACTGCGGTACTGATTCAGCTTAGAAAGTCTCAGCCCAGGGCTGGGGAGGGGTTTGACCCCCAGCATCAAAAAAAAAAAAAAAAAAAAAAAAAAAAAGTCTCAGCCCATTTCCCTTTCTTAAAATTAAAAAAGAGAAGCCATGATTTTTATTGGTCATGTGTGTGTGTGTGTGTGTGTGTGTGTGTGTGTGTGTGTGTGTTATTTTTTCTTTTGCAGTGTTAGGGACTGAATGCAGGGCCTGTGCATGCTAAACAAGCCATTCCACCATTGAGCTATAGCCCTGACTCTTGAGGTTTTTTTTTCCTTCTTTTTTTTAAGTTTGAGATCTTGTTTTCAAAATTTTACTTTTGCAAACATAGTTCTTTTGTTTTTGCAAAAACACAGTACTTGACTATTGCTGAAATCTAAACAAAAACATATTTCTGGTTACTGTGATATTTATAAAATAGTATTTTTAAACATCTGTGATTGATGTTCCAGAAAGTTACTAGCTTAAGTAGTTGACAGATTGTCTCCTGTGAAACAGTTTACACAACTCAGTTCCCATCCATTTAATCTTTTTCTTTTGGAAATATGAGCCATTCAGTTTCTTAAAACATACAAATAAAAATCCAACCCAGTCCTACCTTTTACACACTACTGAAACACACTGATGGTTGCTTCCAGTCTTTGAGCAGTGTCTTCCAGAACACAGATCACACTGCCTCAGTTCAGACTCCCTTGGATTTAAACACAAACCCAAATAGCATACTCTCTGCCCTAGGAATAATTTAGACCAGAGCTTGCCATAGAAATAAAAGATGTTGTGTGAAAGAAAGTAAGCTGGGAAAGTTAAGCTGCTGACACTAGCAAACAAAGTTAAATGGTTTATTTACTCAGGGGCTTGGCACTTTTTACACATTACTGTGCATGGCAAATCTCTGTAACTGGTCTCTGGGATCCAATGTACCAGTCTTTTCAACTGATGAGAACTATGAACCTGTTTTACCATCACAATATCTATAGGACCACAATTTTATAAACAAATTTCAGGAATCACCAATCTCGACATAACCTATGAAGTATTTGTGATAGCATAGGGCAAGCAATAATTTTAAAATATTTCACATTGCCCACAAATTTTAACTTAATATAAATACAACAGAGATTCATCAAATTCCAAAATACTAGGCTAATAGGACACTCTTTAAAAATCTGAATGTAGAAATTACATATCACTATGTGTTTTAGTTTAAGGACCTCTTTGCACCTTTAAAATAGTAGGACCTCAAAGAATTCTTTATGTGAGTTGAATTTGTCTATATTTACCATATTTAGAAAACAAATTTTAGAAACCTTTATAGATTCACTTAAAAATAACAGTAATAAATTCATCAGTTGAAGTAGAAATAAATTCTTAGGGTAAAAAAAATTGAGCAGATTTCCAAAAACAGAAATGATCATGAGACAAATGGCATTACTTTTACATTTCTGCAAATCTCTTTTCATGTCTGGCCCCAGAGATCTGCTTCCACATCTCATCTGTTGTAATATGCTGTCTTGACTGGAGCACTTGAAGAAAACCCTGCCTTACTCAGACATGCAGTTGGAAAAGGAAGGAATATTTAATTTTTTTTTCCAGATAACTGCAGACCTTCTATGATACTCTATCAAAATCACACAAGTGGTGGCTTTTTTAAAGTTAGTTGAAATACGGAATTCGAAACAAATTGGTGAACTTTTTGTACTCTTTAAGATTAAAATCCATTGGTTTATCTTGCACTTTGGACCTTTTTACCCATGTGTGATTCTCTAACAAAGCCTTTAGGGATCTCACAGTGGCAAATACGAACTTGCCCAATCCTCATCTGCCAATTACCCAAGACTAAATCTATAGTTTGGCTATTAATCTTTCAGGTAAAAATGGTGCTCAATGAAAAAAGCTTCTGGTTCAGCTCAAACGAATTACAGTTGCTTTTCCTCAATTCAATCATCACACTTTGGTACACAGTGAGAATGTTTTCCATTTCCATCCCACAGAACATTAAGAAAGTATATACAAAAAGGGTAATATTTAATAAAATTAATTTTACTGCTTTGTCAAAGGCATTCTTAAATGGGACTGGAATACTTTTTACTGAAAGTGCCTGCTGGAAAGATGCAACGACTATTGAGTACCAGTTGGGCCACTGCCTGTATTCATGCTAACAAGTCAGAGTTTACCCTCTACAGCTTGTCTACCAAAATGTCATAAAGTATAAATGTCATCACAGTGAAAAGGGCAGATAATATTTTATGAAATTAGTTTAGACTTGATGGACACATAAAACAGTCTTGAGGGCCTGGAGAAGCCCATTTGGTGAAAAACACAGTTCTATGTGAATCAAAAATTATTTTTAAATTGCAAGCAATAGGAAGTCATTGCCTTTAAAAGTGGTTACTGGCAGCTGGGTACCATAGCCCATGCCTTTAATGCCAGTGACTCAGGAGGCTGAGGCAAGAGGATTGAAAGTTTGAGGCCAGCCTCAGCAACCTAGCAAGACCCTGTGTTAAAATAAAAAAGGGCTGCTGACTAGCTCAGTGGTAAAGTGCCCCTGGGTTCAATCCCCAATACCAAAAAAAAAAAAAAAAAAAAAAAAAAAAGTTGTTACTGGAAGAAATTGTAAGGGAGGGATCTTCAGGACTATGGTCTGATTTCACCAATTTTCAGAAAAGAAAACTAAGATTCAGAAATGGAGAGTGAAGGATAAAAGATCTGTCCGTGTTTATTAGGCAAGTCAGACAGGAGCCTATTAGCAGCTCTCTCCACCCACCCCATCCTGCTGATTTAACTGCACCTTTAATACAGGCACAGTGGAGAGACTCTGCTGACAGAGGGAGACCTGTGTTTCTGATCCCAGTGGGCAAAATATTATTCAGTTCAAAGGACCACAGATAGGATGTATTTTTCACACTTTAAGTAAAAATGATAAAAATTTTTACTTCCCGGTTTCAGCTCCGACATGCAAAGAGCTTGGAAGTTGTTACTTCCATCCTTAAAGAAAAATCTGAACTAAAATTAATGACTTATATTGGATCAATCAGTAAATTGGGGTTGCAGGGTAAACTTTACCAAACACTATGGAGAAATAAACCCTGAGAGGCAAGCTGAGATCTGCTTACCTGTAGTAAGAGCCACAAGAGCCATAAATAAACAGGAACACTTCAGTGGCAAGTTTGAGGAACTGTCAGAGGTTGTGGATGAACTAGTGAGGCCATAGTCTTAGGAAGCCCTCTTCTGGTTATGAGTTTTACTTCCAGGAACCCCACCAGGTCATCAAAGTGAAAGCCAATAAAGATCCCCTCACTTCAGACTTGGCTTTGGCTCCTAGGGAGAGGGTAAGAGTGCCCCCCACCCAAACTTCTCCCTAACAAAGGCTTGCTCTTCAAAATAAAGGACTTGACCTGAGTCTTAGCCCATTTGGGGAATGGACATTTCTTTGACTTCAGGCCCCTCTAACCTTTCTGTTTGACCTCATGGGATTGAGTGGGGAGGGGACTACATAAAAGAAACACTTGTGAAGATCCCAGCCCAGGGAGCTCAATGAAAGACAGATTATGGCCTTTCCCCATGCTTTACAATTACACTAACAGGGTTCCGGGTACTAACAATGGATTAAAACTGGAAGACCCGACAGACACAGACCTCTATGAGGAGTACTTAGGGAAGCCCAAAGTCAAGAGCTTGGGGAACCCAAAACAAGGACCCTGTTGGAATATGAACCTTCTGGCACCTACAGTTACAGCAAACATTACACACAGCCTAACTCCTAGGCAGAGTAACAAAACACCTTATATTAAAGGCTTACTTACCTCAGTTCCTATTATCCTCTATATCATGTTACTTCAATAAAAATTTATAAGGCATACTACCGATTAAAGTCATACTAAAACAGCCCAAAGAGAGAAAGAAAGCATCAGAACCAGACTTAACATATGACACAGATATTGCAGCTACCAGCCAGGGAATTTAAAGTAACTATAATTATTAATATAATTCTTGGTTGTTTTTATTGCTCCTGGGCACAAAGAGGCTACTCCTTCCCTTGGCTGCTTTCTGGAGGAGGCCACCAGTCAAGCTCCAACCATGGTAGAAGGTGGGGGTCTCTGAAGTCTGACTGTTGGAAGCTCAGTCTATAGGAAGACTGTGACAGGAAACCTTTGTGGCTTCTCCCTCCACTCATTATAAACGTGATGCCAGAAGATGCTTTTTTATGACCAAGCACCTGATCCACGGTTTTTATATAAAATATATCAGAGTTTTTATGGAAAGTTTTTAGTTTTTAAATTCCAGGATTAAGATTTCTGGGGCCTCTTCCAGTTTGAATAAGCTGCTTCTAGTCAAAATGGTGCAATAAACATCAAGGCGGCCCTGAAGGAACTAAGCACTCTTGCATTCACTCATTTCCCAGCTACTCAGGAGGCCAAGGCAGGAGGATGTTTTGCGCCCAGAAGTTCAGGGCCAACCTGGGCAGCATGGTGAGACCCCATCTCAAAAAAAGAAAAAAGAAAAAAATAATACAAAAGATGGCCTTGAAGAAAGACCACCAAGTGGTACCTCTGCTGTCCTTGTACCTGAGGAGTTAGAAGTTAGAGAAATGTAAATTTAAATGTAAATTTACATGTTAGATTAGAAGCCAACAGCTTGGTGAACAGAGCTCTGGTGCTCAGTGGCATTAGGGGCTCAAGCAGCTCACAGATTTGACTTGTACCCTCTGAACTACCCAACCTCCTTTCCTTCCGGTTTCCAAAAGAGGGCTCAGTGAGGGCTCTAAAGAGTAGCAGCTACAGTGGCTTCTTCTAGCACATATAATTTACTGGCAAAATCTATTAGAGCCAAGGAATGCATGGGTGAAGCAAGAACATCAAGTCTACTTTGGACAGGAAACACCACTAGAGACTCAAAAAGAATGACTTATGTGGAGGTGCCAGAAGACAAAGGAAGACTGCAGCCTTAAAAAGACAGATGGTCCTGCACTTCTGGAAAGCATCCCAAATTTACTCAGTCCCTGCCCCTTTGTGTACTCAGCCAGCCAAACCACCCAGCATTTACTGAGGAACCACTAAGTGCAAGTCCCTGTTGATGCTTATTCTTGCCGCTCATCTTAAGTACATGCCCAGCAGGTCCCTCCCAGCCATCTGGCTGCATGTTTCCCACACACAGATTCTACAGGGTTGAAAATAGGGAGCTGGGATAGAATAAGAATCTACAGGATTCACTCTACTGGTAGTAAGCCAGTCCTTGCTGTTTATCTACCCTCACTTTATTATAGTCTATTTTGAAAAATGCTTACCTAGCATTTAAAATGTGTTAGGCATTATTTTAGGTACATTATAAATATTAATTTATTTAATCTTCATAACAAGCCTGTAGGATAGATATTATCATCACCCTAATTTTGAGGTAAGGACACTGAGGCACAGAGAGGTTAGATAACCCTGCCCAAGGTCACAGCTAATGTGTAGAATTAAAATTGGAACTCTGAAGCCTCTCTAGTTTATACCTCTGCTGAGCAAAACATTTAACAAAAGGGGCTCAGACATTTCGTGAGTAAGTATCAAGCATTCTTGAGGGCAGCCATACTACTTAAACCAAGATTCTTCAGTGCAGAAATTAAAAGAACATGATGACAAAAAGATAAAAAGGTACCAGTGGCTGAAGCACCACATATACCACATCTTCAGTATTTGTCTACTTCTGTGTGCCTCAAAAGCTTTCTGCAAGGAAACACATGCCAGATAGCCCTAAACACCTCTCCAGGGGCAGGCAGATCAGTGCAGACCGACAGGGAGTCATTAGTGCTAATGGCCATTTAAATTTATACTAATGACAAGTAAATAAAATTTAAGAAATTAATAATTTAAGAATTAGCCCTCCCAGTGCTCAACAGTCATATGGAGGCCAACAAATACTATAATGGACAGCACTGAGAGAACATTTCTATCATTACAGAAAGTTCTCCTGGCCTGCATTAAGTTAGACCTAGTGTGATTTCTTTTTACACTTTAGTCTGAATATATGTAGTCAGAATAAGTTCATCCTCTTCTCCATTATAAATACACAAAATTCAAAATTATATTTCATTTCTTAAAAGCAAATTTCTAGCCGGGTGTGGTGGCGCACGCCTGTAATCCTAGCACTTGGGAGGCTGAGGCAGGAGGATCGTGAGTTCAAAGCCAGCCTCAGCAGTGGTGAGGCACTTAGCAACTCAGTGAGACCCTGTCTCTAATAAAATACAAAAAAGGGCTGGGGATGTGACCCAGTGGTCGAGTGCCCCTGAGTTCAAGTCCCCGGCACAAAAAAAAAAGCAAATTAAATTTCTACTCCAAAGTTCAGTTTCAAGGGTTAGAGTGGACTGTTTACAAGCAAGTCAAGTGAAATCTCTTACTCGGGTACCTAGGATGTTTATGTCTTTCTATAATCATGAGTGAAAGTTCAAAATCAGCGAGGAAAAAGGCATTCGTTAGAAAGTACAACAGACAGCAAAATCAATTTTGTTTATAGACTTAACTTCATGTGTTGGACGTTAACCTCAGGGACATGTACTTGCCTGGTCACAAGGAAGGTGGACAAGAAAGGTAAGTGAAGTCCACACAAACTAACAGTCCATCAGAAAACAACTCAGGAAGCCGGGCGCGGTGGCGCGCGCCTGTAATCCCAGCACTTTGGGAGGCTGAGGCAGGAGGATCTCGAGTTCAAAGCCAGCCTCAGCAATGGTGAGGCACTTAGCAACTCAGTGAGACCCTGTCTCCAAATAAAATACAAAAAAGGGCTGGGGATATGGCCCAGTGGGTGAGTGCCCCTGAGTTCAATCCCTGGTACCACAAAAAAAAAAAAAAAAAAAAAAAAAAAGAAAACAACTCAGATGCACATGCTACTACATAAAGTAGATATTTCCAAACCCTTAAAAAAAAAAGTGCCATACAAAACCAAGTCAGACTAATGGAAGCTGTGAGTTTCAGGGACAATAGTGCCTAATTTCCCACTGATAGATTTTTCTTACAACAATTTCTAGTATCCTTAGCTTCCATTACGAGGGTATTTAAATAAATAATACTGTCATTCCATTTCATGTGGGTTCAAATGAATAGAAAAGCCACAAATAAAACATGAATAACTTAACAATAATGCACAAATTCTAGAACATTCCCATAACTAAGAAATCTAAAATCCAAATTCTCCATTTTCTCAGTCTGAAAACTACAGAATTCTAGAAAGATGATTGATCCCTTTGACCGTAGGAACTGCTTTGTTATAACATAGATCTTTATTTTGAAAATTCTCCTCCCTGTCCTTTCCCCCACTTCTTTTCTCATCCTTACTATCTACCCTGTTATTTTTATTAACATAATTGAACTCAGAACTTTAAATTTTTGGGGGGATGAATGAGACATTATTTAGCAAGCAGGGCTTATAGGAACGATTAATGTCTATAGTCATTTTATAAAAACACCTTGAGCTTCTCAAGAGATGCAATTTTTTAAAAAAAGATGCAATAATATAGTAATAATTATATTACATACTTGTGACTTCTTGTAAGAAATCCAAACACGGTCGACTACTTCCCGAAATACTTATTGAAACAGCCAGTGGGGTCTGACCTTCATAGTTCCTTGTGTTTGTGTCCGCTCCATAGTTATATAACATCCGTGCACACAGCACATCATCCCGAAGGGCAGACAAGTGTAAAGGAGTCTGTCCATCTTCTAAACGCCCCAAGTTTGTGTCTGCTCCTCTCTGAAGGAACATTCGGCAATAAGAGTGATTACTTTTGATCACAGCATATCGCAACAGGAATCCATTCTGAATGTCGATGTTGGCATTGTGGTCCAAGAGGATTTTCACACAGCTTGACCTCTCACGGATGATGGCGAGCTGAAGCGGCGTTGTACCTTTATCGCTGAGTGGGTCGACCTCGGCCTTGAACTCCAGAAGGAGTCGGACAAATGAGTCCCTACCATAGTGAGCAGCCACATGGAGGGGAGTCCAGCCATCATTGCTTTTTGCATTAATAATGTCACTCCTGTATTCCGATTCTAACATCAAGCGTGCAATCCGGGGCCGGCCGTGCATGGCTGCGTAATGAAGGGCAGTGAAGCCTCCAATTAAGTCTTTAACCGTGGGATCAGCTGGAGTTAAAACCAAAATGAAAATGTTAGCAGACTCTAAGACAAAACAATGCACTTTCCCATAGCACAGTACTCCAATTCTAGCCAATTCTCGTACAAAATGTGAAGGGATCAAACATTACAAAGAACATCAAGTACTTTCCCCATTCAGTTTAAGTGAAGTCTAGTTTCCATGAGAAACAAATTTTAGTAGAAAGTTATCAAGCCTGAGCTAGTGGAAGGAAAAACACATACGAAGTGTTTACATTGATAGATACTAAAAGTAGAGATCAGATCATCATATGCCCTCTTTGCTAATTTAACCAACTCCTTTGGCTACCTGACACCCCCATCTCTGCAGTCTCTTGTTTCTCTTTTGTTCTGAATGTTTCATTTTCTCCCCCCTCCCCCCCCTTGCATTTCTTCTTGGTCCTAAAGAGAAGCATGTGCAGCAACATCTGCAGCTCTGAATTACAGACAATACTCTGGTCTGACAGACTGTGTTGTTTGAGGGTATATTTGATAAAAATAATAAAATATAAAAACAGTTTTTCTGTGGTCTGTAAAAATTCTAAAGCATGCAAGATGTACGTTAAAGTGATCTTGATAAATCATGTTTCCATAAAATATGATTCTGAATTCTTAGTTTTACATGGTCTTAGGAGTTTATAAGAATTAAGTACCATAGTCTGTGAAAAACTGGGAGCAACTCAAGCACTATATAAACGCTATATGCTAAAATAGTTTTAAAATCCTCTTCTAAAATGACTAATTTCTGGGGGAAAAGGTACCAGAATTCATCTGCTACATGACCTTCGAGTCACTTCTGTCACCTGCCCCAGTGTTTCAAAGGTCAGTTCTTTGTAGCTTGAATCCCTCTGGCATTCCTGCACAGTGGGCGGAACAGGTTCAAGATCTGCTTCCTCCATATTATATAGGCTACTTCCTGGAAGCCAGCAGTTCATTGTAGAATATAAACTGGCCAAACCTAACTACTAGGATTAAAATGCTTTCTTATAAAAGTCATCTTGAATTTTCAGTTTGTTTATGACAAAGAAAAAACCAACTGTGTTTTTTACACAGGCAAACTGCCTCTAAAGTTATGTGATTAAACACTCATATGTTGTTTAGTAAAATGTAAAATTTAGTTCTAGAATATATTACAATGGCTGGATTCTGTTAGAAAAGTCTTAGGCAGAAAATTATATGTTAAAATATGAATAATACTATGAAGAGTGAAATTTTCCATTAAGAAGGATTTGCTAACAAAATCTATGAAAAGTAATGCTTTTTAGTTAAACCATATCATTTGAATTTCTAAAAACACTTAACCTAAAGTGACAGTATACAATGGTAATGTCACTTTAATCTGTTTAGAGAAAATGAGGGTATCATTTCTATGTTGGTTTTTAACTAAAAGAAAAATACAGCATCTATTTACTCTCACTTCAAAAAGGCAGGCAAGAACATTTTAGCAAAGCATTTTGCTGCCATCTACTGGTTATAGTGTGAACATAAACTATTAAGTTTTATTTTGACAGATGATGCTGATCAAATCTGTTTCACATAAGTTTGCTCATCTTAAATAGACTAAGCAAAGACAGGCTTGGCATCCAAAAGATTCCCTCCTATTCAAATGTTGCAATCAATCTTGCCAAAATGTCATTTTCAATCTATACCTGGCCAGGCAACTGTTTCCAGACATTACCTCTTCATCTGTGAGTAAAATCAGGATTACCTTCTTTTACTTCTCCCACTTTTCATCCACCAGGGGAGCCTTCAAAGGTGTCAGTTGACATCCTTATTTGCATCCTATACTCATTTAAATTAAAACTATGTTACATGAAACTGCACTTGCATTGCTGATTTCCACTTCAGGTTTGTTTTTTGTACTGGGGATTGAACCCTGTGGGGTGCTTTACCACAGAGCTATATCCCCCAATCCTTTTTGATTATTTGTTTTGAGACAGGGTCTCCCTAAGTTGCTGAGGATCATGATCAATTGCTGAAGCTGGCCTTGAACTTGTGATCCTCCTACCTCAGCCTCCTGAGTTGCTAGGATTGCAGGCATATACCCCCATGCTTGGTGAAGTCTTTTTTAGGTTCTACTCACATGTTGAACTAAGGAAAAACAGATAAACACATGCAACAATGATGTGCTTAGTCTCAGTTAAAAAAAAAAAAAAAAAAAAACCAACAACAACAAAAACATTCAAATGAATTAGTGGACTATACCCTGGGAATATGGTACAAAATGTGGCACTGGAGGGTAACAATGAATAAAATTTGTACAGTTAGTATCCTCAAGACATTAACAACCAAATCAGAGTTCACGAAGCAAATGAAGATGCAAACAAAATTTAATTTCAGGATTAGTATTTGACAATGCAATAAGAAAATGATCTCCTCTTTAACAGCAATAGAAACTATAGAACATCTAAACAGTTATTCACTAAAAAATATGTAAAGCTCATGCAAAGTAAACTTCTTTCAATTTACGTAACTACTTGCTCAAATATCCCTTGATAAAAAAGAAGCCTTCCCTGAACACTTCATCTAAACTAGCAACCCCACCAAACCTATTCATCTGTCCCTTTGGCAAACATTTTTTTTTCTCCAGGTTAGCACCTACTTTAAACAAGGTATATAATCTCAATAAACCCATTTAAATCTATTGAAAAATTTTAATACATATATAAATAAAAGCAAGGAAACAGTCTTATGATGAATATAGTTTGTTTCTAAGAACTTTGAAGTAAAATTCGCTCATTTTAAGTGTAGAGATTGATGAGCTATGACAATTACATACAGTCACATAAACAGAAACACAGTTAAAATATAGAACATTTCCATCACCTCAGAAAGTTCTTTCATGTCTCAGTCAAGTCCCTGCCCAAACTCTGGCAAACCAATGATGAGGAAAAAAGGAAGTTTTGCCTTTCCTGAAATTTCACATAAAAGGAATCATATGTAAATTTTTGTTTGACTTATTTCACCTGGCATAATATTTTGAAATTTATCAACATTGTTGTATCAACAGTACATTCCTTGTATTGCTGAATAGTATTCTATAATATGGATATACATTTTTTAATCCATTTGTGAGCAGGTGGACATGAGTTATTACCAATGTGAAGCTATTTGAATGATGCTACTGTGTACATTCATGGTAAGTGTGTATGTGCATATATGTTTTCATTTCTAGGAGAGAACTGCTAGGTCATACGTTCAATGCACATTAATTTTATAAGAAATCACCAACTGTTCGTTTCTAAATGGCTATACGGCAATAGCAATATATGAGAGCCCCAGTTCCCTATCTGGCATCATCAGTTTTACCTACAGTATGAAATCATCACTTATTTTGCTTTAAATTTACATTTCCCTGATAATTAGTGATACCAGGCCTCTTTATACACTTCTTTTTGTGAATTCTTTTTTCACATCATTTAGCCATCTTTATTGGGATGCTTCATTATTATGTTGTAAAAAATCTTTATGTATATTCTACATATATGAACTTTGTGAGATATGCTTTGTAAATATTTTCTTCCAGTCTACCTTTTCTTTCTTTGCCTACTTTTTCATTCTTTGTACTATGATTTGAAGAATAAACATTTAAAATTTTTATTTAGTCCATTATTTCTTTTGTGTTTCCTGTTTAAGAAAGCTTTGCCCAACACAATGTCATAGACATTCTGTTTTCAGTGGAATGAATCTAACCAAAATTTTACATGTGCATGCATGGATGTGGCACAGTGGGTCCCAGCACTGAGTGTATCCACAGGGCACTAATTTAACATGATTTTTTAAAAAGTAAACTAAATGGATTGAAGAGAAATTGGTGGAGTAGAGGAAGGGGAGTAGGGGCAGGGAGGGGGCAAGTGCTAGGGACTGAATTGGAGTGGGTCCTGTTCCATGCTTTTGTGATTATGTCATGGTGTGTATCTTGGTATTGTATGTAACTAAAAAGAATATACTTTTTAAAAAGATACTCTCTTTTCCTGTAGAAATTTTTGAACTTCTAAATTTCTTACGTTTAGGTCAATGATCTACTACTTGTTAACTTTTATGTTTGTTGTAAGATAAGGTCAGGGTTCATTATTTTCCAAATAGTTATCTACTTGTTTCATTATTTTCCAAATAGTTATCTACTTGTTTCAGCGCAATTTGTTTAAGACTATATCTTTGTTTTTGGTGGGGAGGGGTACTAGGGATTGAACTCAGGGGCACTTGACCCCTGAGCCACATCCCAAGCCCTATTTTGTATTTTATTTAGAGACAGGGTCTGAGTTGCTTAGCACCTTGCATTTGCTGAGTCTGGCTTTGAACTCAAGATCCTCCTGTATCAGGCTCCCCCAGCCGCTGGGATTATAGGCATGTGTCACTGCACCTGGCTAAGACTATATCTTTCACAATGATTTCCCCTGGCACCTTCAATGAAAATCAATATACCATTTAAGTGTAGGTCTATTTCTGAATTCTGTTTTATTCTATGATCTAAAAGTCTTTCCATACACAAATTCTAGACTGTCTTAACTACTGTAACTTTATAGTAAGTTTTGAAAGCAAGTAAGTACTTCAATCTTCTTTCAAATAATTTGGCTAATAAATTTTGAAGAATCAACTCACCAATTTCTTCAAATAAGCCTGCTGAAATTTTGATTGGAAGGAACTTCAATGACTCTAAAAGTGGCAATATTCTTAAAACGATATAAACAACATTGATTTTCCCAAACCATGCAAATGGAATACTTTTCCATTTATGTAAATCTTCTTTAATTTCCCTCAGCAACATTTCAGTGCATGGGTTATACATTTTAAAATTTATTTCTACAAATTTAAAATTTTCTTGCTATATATAATGAGTTAAAAGTTTCATTCTCTAAATATTAACTGCTCAGAGAGAAAAGTTAATTTGAGTTTTATATTGGCCTATAGCTAAATTCACTTCCTAGTTCTAGTACATTTTTGTAGATTTATTACAATTTTCTGCATGCAAATTACGTTCTCTGTAAATAAACTGTTATTTACAGAGAACACAATTTATTGTTCTTCTCTTACTCTAATAACTAGAACCCACAATAGAATATTGAATAAAAATGGTAAAAGCATATACCCTTGCCTTGTTTCTGATCTTCGAGTGAAAATATTCAATAGTTCATCCCTGAGTAGAACACAAGCTGTAGCTTTTCACAGACATACTTATGTTAAGTTGCCTTCTTTTGTCTGCTAAAGTCTTTATCAGGAATGATAATTTTAATACTATCATACACATTTTCTGCATCTATTAACATGTTCATTGTTTTTAATCTTTCATTGTGTTAACATAGTAAATTAATCACCCTATTGACTTCCACGTGTTAAACAAACCTTGAATTCCTGAGATAAGTACTACTTTTTAAATATATTGATGGATTTGCCACTATTTTGTTAATGATTTTTAAGTGTTTGTTCAATCCCTAATACTACCAAAGAAAGAGAAAAAGGAGGAAAGAAAACCTTGGGGGGAGGGTAGAGGCCAATAAAAATCATGGCTCCTCTTAAATTTTGAACCCGCCGGGCGCGGTGGTGCACGCCTGTAATCCCAGTACTTTGGGAGGCTGAGGCAGGAGGATCGCGAGTTCAAAGCCAGCCTCAGCAATGGCAAGGCACTTAGCAACTCAGTGAGACCCTGTCTCTAAATAAAATACAAAAAAGGGCTGGGGATGTGGCCCAGTGGTCAAGTGCCCCTGAGTCCAATCCCTGGTACCAAAAAAAAAAAAAAAATTTAACCCAGGACCTCATGATGCTGGGCAAGTGCTCTACTACTGAGCTACATCCCTAGCTCAAAGATTTTTCTATTATTCCTATCCCCTATCAGCAGGCTGAGTTACCCATGATTACCCTAAATTCATGTTTGAAGACACAATTGTTGTAAAAATACTTTATATAAAACCAGCAACTTAAAAAATTGTGCTCTTTATATGTAATATGAAATGTACTCTGCAAAAATGTATAACAAATTAGAATAAAAATAAATAAATTTAAAAAAATTTTTCTATTTGTGCTCATGAAGGATGTAGTATCTTCAGTATCTTTGACAATGCAAGTCTACACATGAAGTTAGAAGTGTTTTCTACTCTTTCAGAAGGTCTGTATATGATTATTATTTGTTCCTCTAATAGTTAAAACAATAGAGACATAGCTGGACCTAATGTTTTCTTTGAGAAAGTTTTAATTATGAACTAAATTTCTTAAACCGATGTATGTCTATTAAATTGTTTTAGTTTTTATTTGGGTCAGGTTTTTTTTGATGATTGTGTCCTTCAAGGAACTTGTCTACTTCTTCTAAATGGCAAAAAGATGCTCACCATATTCCTTATCTTTTTGACACCTATAGGATCTGTAGTAATATCTCCTTCTCAATTCTTGAAATCAGTTATGTTTTTTCTCTTGTTTTCTTTGGTCTGGTTAAAGAGTTATCAATTTTATTGATCTTTTCAAAGAACCAGTCTTTGTTTTTCAGTTTTCCATCGATTTCCTCCAGTATTTGCTCGGTTTCAATTGTGCTGATTTCTGTTTTTGTATTTATTATCTTACTCCTATTTTTACTTGGGCTTTAATTTTAATAGTCTATCAAAACTAATATACTCACCCTTCCTTTCCCCTTTTCTATGCTCTTAATGTCATACATATTACATCTTTACATAAGTCCATTAGTTTCACAAATACTGTTTTTATGAAATTATTCTTTCAGAAATGAAATGAGCAAAAAGCATATTTATACTATTTGTGACAGAACCACTCAAAGGTAAAAAGCAGTATTCTCTAATAATGACTATTTAATGTAATAACAGACTTTGAACTTTTCTCCTCCTACTTTAAAAAAATGATATGTAACTATAATAACATTCTAATTACTTAACACTTTCCCTGTGTTTGGGCTCTGAGAATGCCTGTTTTTTTAAATTATATGTAATGGGGTTAACATTTTATTTATTTATTTTGTACTGGGGATTGAACTAAGGGGCACTTGACCACTTAGTCACATCCCAAGCCCATTTTTGTATTTTATTTTGAGACAGGTTCTCACTGAGTTGCTTATCACCTCACCGTCACAGAGGCTGGCTTTGAACTCATGATCCTCCTGTCTCAGCCTCCCGAGCTGCTGGGATTACAGGTGTGAGCCATCACACCCAGCTGGGGGTATCATTTTTATAAAGAAAATATTTCTTGCTTTTAAGACTATGTACTTGGGATAAATTAAGAGAATTTAGTTATTAACTAAATTATTAGAACATGAGTACATTTATTGGGCAAAAGCATCTACCAGTTTTTTTTTTAATATTTATTTATTTGCTTTAGTTGTACACAATGCGTTTATTTGTACGTGGTGCTGAGGATCGAACCCGGGCCGCGCACATGCTAGGCGAGCGCTCTACCGCTGAGCCACAATCCCAGCCCACATCTACCAGTTTTAAGGTTATAAACATACTACAAAATTGCTTTCCAAAAGTTGTCTCACAATTCCTAACATGTTTGGCATTATCATTTGGACAAAATGTTTCATTTCTGAAAATCTAAAAAAAATTCTTAGACTTCTGTGGAAGTTTTTGATTATTCCTTTATCTCACTTATTTTCATGTATTCCACACCAAGAGAGTTTTACTTACTTTATTTTATTTGGTACCAGGGATTAAACCCAGAGGTGCTTTACCAGTAAGCCACATCCCCAGCTCCCCCAATTTTTTTTTTTTTTTTTTTCATTTTGAGACAGGGTCTCACTAAGTTGTTGAGGTAGCTTTGGATTTGTGATTCTCCCGTCTCAGCCTCCCCAGCTACTGGCATTTCAGGTGTGTGCCACTGTGCATGGCTACTTACTTTTGAGAGGGGACCTAAGATGTTTTTCTTAGGTTCATCTGGGAATTTGCTCTATACACTTAACTTCTAGAGTTTTAGTCTAATGCCCTCCAGGCCAATTTGCAAAAGCACTCAACCTAAAGATGAATAAGTACACTAAGTTATGGACTCCTTATTTCTTTTTTGAAATGTTCAACACTGTCTTGGGAATTTTCAGAAAGATTCAAAATTGGAAAATGAAGATAATAATAATGGATTTTTAATAATTCCTACCCTTGTAATAGACTCTTCTCTTACAATTCCAACAGCACAAAAAGACTGCCACAATTTGTACAGAGGTACTATTTTATGCATTCTATTTGTGTTGAAAGTTTATAAAACCCTAAGTTTTTTATCATTTTGAAACAAGATGTTTAAAAGTAGGGCAATAAAGTACCACTTATCTATGCAGGCCAAAGTTTTATACTTGCACTAACACAGGAGCCCCTAGATACATGTACTTCTGGAGCAATTAACACATGGCCAATGAGACTAAGGAGCTGAATTCATTTAACTGAAATTTAAATAGCCTCCCATGCAATGGGTAACACAGGTTTAGAATGAACTATAGAGTCTCATTTCTCCCCTTTTGGAATACTGATATTATTAGTTATCCAGCTCAAACCTGCTTTTTTTTTTTTTTTTTTTTTTAAAAACTGGATTTCTCCCATAGTAGAAATATGGCTGCTCCTCAGCAATACTCCTCCTATGGTCCTACCACTCATACCCACTCTCAGGCACAGGAAGCTTTAGCTCTGAGCTTTGCTAGCTCTATGCAATCACTCATAGGTGGTTTTACTATGCAGGTGTACAGATTTAAAATTGATAAAATCTGTTCCTTTAATATATTTCCAAAATATAGTGTGTAGTTGTATGAGTGGCTTATATTAAATATCTCCTGCTTCTTAAATTGCACCTAGCTAACTTTCTCCTGCTTGTTTGCCAACATTTCAATAAACGGCAACTCTTTCTTCCAGATTCTCAAACCAAAACCTTCATGTATTCTTGATTTCTTTCACTCCCACCTCATATCCCACTTCCTTAGGCCTTAGGTATTGGGCCCATCTAATACAGTCACATACTATAACCAGAGAATTTCTAGAACACAAATCTGCTTTTCCCATTCCTCTCCATTAAATATTTTGACAGACCAGAATGTTCCTAGAATAAATTATTGAATATGCTCCAATCATAATCAACTTTTTTAGTTCCTAGTATCAAACATGTTCCTTCTCTTTTTCAACCTTCTCACTTACTGTCCCTTGTGTTTGGATTAATTCCACACCCCATTCTTTCAGCACCCACACTCCTGTCTTACAAACCTTTCAAGATCTCCACTCAAATTCTTCTTTCTCTAGAAATCCTTCCTTGCCACCCCAACCCCAACCCTAGCAGACGAAGGATCTTACAGCACATGGCACTTAACTCACTTTGTGGAAATACCACATTCTCTTCCAAGCAGTAGTCATGGTTAGGACAATGGCTTGATTTCCAGGTCCAATGTTAGTGAAGTGAATGACCTCAGGTGAACGATCTACTCTTCTGTGGCTACTTTTTCATTGTGAAAATCAATAACACTACCTGCACAGTTGTGAAGACTTTGGCATATATTAAATACTCAGTAAATATTGGGTATAAATCTATCCACTTGCTTAACTAAAATGACAGAACGATAGCACCATGTTTGTTTATTTCTGTGTCTTGGTGCCTAATACAGGGTCTGGCAGATATTAAGTGCTCAATAAATATTTCCTGAATAAATATATGACTAAATTATTTAGAGGGGACCAAATGGCCAACTATCTATGAGTTCTTTCTCTCTCTCTCTCTCTCTCTCTCACACACACACACACACACACACACACACACACACCAGAAGAAAGGGGAATAGAGAGAGGAAAGGTGAAGGTGGAGAGAGCAAAATGTTCAACTCTTGTTATGCATTTTTTTTTCCGACTTATTTCCCCCTGTTGGTGATTTTGAAAAGCGGTCTGATAAATTCAGGTAATGTTCTAATTCCATCATAAGGCTAGCCCATTTTCAAGTAATATTTTCTGAGAAAAGATCAATCTTATCTCTGTCAGACTAGTATTACTTTAGTTAACTGGTGCTAGTTTCATCTCTTTCTCAAGAGCAAAAAAAGATGTAGGTTCTACCCTCATGAAACTTCAGACTAACTGGCGATGGAGATATTGAATAGTAAACTAATTTATCATGCTTATTGACAGGTGCTACAATAAGAAGGTCTAGAGAAAAATATCATGCAATAAAGGGATAATATCTTACTGGAACAGCATTTTGTCATACAACTGGGACATAAATAATGGCCTCAGCTGACCTAAGAGAGTGGCAGCTGTGATTTGAGGGAGAAGTAAGCACAAGCAAGGGAAAGGGGGCCAGGGTGAGGTAAACAAAAGAGTGACCTATCCAGCAAAAAGCCCAAGCTCAGCAAAGGCACAAAGGAGATGGGGCTCAAAGCTGCAGGTGGAAAGGTAGGAGGAGTCAGATACTGCAAGCAGATCACAGGAAGGACTTGGAAGGGCATCCACAAGGAAATGGGAAACCACTGATGGATTTTTGAAAAGGAAATATTTTAATTTCCATTTCTAACAGACAACATTATTTGGAGTCCGGCTGGGTTGGGGAGCGGGCAAGACCATGTGGGGATGAAGGAGACCAATCCAACAGTACTGGTGAGGAAAGAGACTTCCCTGCCTAAGAGTGGGGCAGTGTCTCCTGTGAAAAGAGGTAAAATCATTGACAGATATTCACAAGGCAGA
This sequence comes from Tamias sibiricus, assembly GCA_025594165.1. Taxonomy (NCBI): domain Eukaryota; kingdom Metazoa; phylum Chordata; class Mammalia; order Rodentia; family Sciuridae; genus Tamias; species Tamias sibiricus. Next base: position 140,789,529 of record CM046659.1, read on the forward strand.
ATCAATAAGTAACTGATCACGTCAGAAGTGAGGAAAAAGGTGTTCATGATGGTTTCTAGATTTCTGGCATAGTGGTCCTAGGCTGTGGTGCCATTTATTGTCCCCAGAGTGGGGACAGTGGCTTGTGCTGTGCCATGATTTCAACAGGTCATGAGAGAAGATAGCTAATGTGTGATCACAGGGAGCAGGTAAGAGGAGTTTCTTCTCCCACAAATGAATTTGTCTAAACTGGTTCATAATGTGCTAGGAAAAATGTTTTCTGAAGATCTTATTAGGCTAAAAGGAGCAAATAAGAGATACTATATAACAACAAGTAAAGGACTTCTCCAAAATATTCAGTTTAATTAAAATGTGTTACAGAACACATAACACAGAATAAATGGAATGACATGTATCGTTCATTCAAACCCCAGTTAGAAAAGTTTATCTGATCCAACAGTGTATCATCATGAGGAAAGAAGGAAAAATTGAAGCTATCTTTGTGGTAAAGAGGTGAAAATTGTACATGCACAAAAACCAATTTTGGACCAACCTACATGCCACAAACCTTTTAGAAGAAAATATGGGCAAATAATGATCCCATGATATGATGTTTCCTAAACAAGACATAAAAGGCACAAACCATAAGACAAAAGAAAAACAGGACTCACATACATTAAAATGTAGACTTTTGCCCAACAACAAAAATGTCAAAAATGTGGAAAAACTGGGCTGGGGATGTGGCTCAGTGGTACAGCACTTGCCTACCATGCACGAGGCCCTGTATTCAATCCCCAGTACCACAAAACAAATGATTAGTAAAAATTAAAATGAACGTTAAAAAAAAAACCTACAAATTCACAAAAGATTGTTGTGATATGTAACTAACAAAAGAGAATACATAAGTAATTCCTAGAAGTCAATAAGAAAAAAAACAGATAACCTAGTCTCATAATTTTTCATTAGTCATAGCTGATTTTGCAAAAACAAGAGGCAAGCATGTCACATAGGGGAAAAGTAAACCATCTGCTGATACACTACTGGCAGAAGAATGGGCACGGTCCTACTTAAGCAATTACAACCTCTTCGGAGAACAACTTGTCAATATCCATTAAAATATTTTGACTTGGCAAGTGAACTTCTAGGAATTATTAAAGAGAGAAACTCTCACATATGTAAAAAAAAAAAAGGATCAGTCCAGGACATTCTCTGTACTACTATTTCTAGCAGGAAAATGAAAACAATTTAAAGTGTCCAACAACAGGAGTTAAGTAGAAACAAATTACATAAATATATTACAGATACAACTATATTCTGACAAATAACTATCACTAAACTGTTAGGTGACAAAAAAATCAAGACACAGAACCGAATAAAAAGGGATCCAGCTAGAAGGTAGAGGATGGAAAAATAATTATGCCTATATGCACAGACTATACGTGCCAGTATTTAAAAAAAAAAAAAAAAAAAAAAGATGGAAGTTATGGTCTCTGGTGAGGAGACTCAGACTGGGACTAGTGAGTATCCACTTCCTCCTCTCTGACCAGTCTGCAGTGCTTTTAATTTTGTTTTTAACAAGGTGTGTACATATTACCTTCTCAAAAGACAACATCTCCTGAGGAAATTTCATCCTTTCTCAAAAAATAAAAAAACAGGACAAATGATAATAAACCCATACTGAAACCTCAACATGTATTTATTGACAGCTATTTATGAGGCAGAATCAACAAGACTTAGTAAAAAGGTGTCCATGATGGTTTCTAGATCTGGTCCAGTCACATTCATAACATATCATCTATGGCTGCTTTCACATTATGCATTCCTATAGAACTCATGTGAGGTTTCTCTTTGGAGTAATGACAACATTCTAAAATTAATTGTGGTAATAGATGCCCAACTCTATGAATATAGTAAAAGTCACTGAATTGTACACTTTTAAATGAGTGAACTGTATAGTATGTGTGATGCTGGGGATCCAATACAGGGCCTCACACATGCTAGGCATACACCAACTCCTTTCAATCATGTAAATAAAGTTGTAAAAACACACACACACACACTATATGTATATAGAGAGAACAGGGGTTAGAAACTGTGGCCTACAAATCAAATGTGGCCCATCATTGGTTTTCCTATTCTCCCCCAATTGGTTTTGATTTGTTTTGTTTTGAGACAAGGTCTCATTATATTGCCCAAGCTGGCCTCGAACTTGCAGTCTTCATGCACCAGTCTCCCCAGCAGCGGAGATTACAGGCAGGTGACTCTGCAGCCCACCCATCATTGATTTTTTTTTTTTTTTTTTTTTTTTTGGTACCAGGGATTGAGCTCAGAGGCACTCAACCACTGAGCCACATCCCCAGCCCTTTTTTGTATTTTACTTAGAGACAGGGTCTCACCGAGTTGCTTAGGACCTGGAAGTTGCTGAGGCTGGCTCTGAACTGGCGATTCTCCTGTCTTAGCCTCCCAAGCCACTGGAATTACAGGCATGCCCCACTGCGCCAGCAAAAGTGGTTTTGTGTGTGTGTGTGTGTGTGTGGTGCTGGGGATTGAACCCAGGGCCTTGAGCATGCAAGGTAAGCACTCTACCAACTGAACTATATCCCCAGCCCTGATTTTTTTTTTGATTATTTTTTTAAGTGGCAGATGGACACAATACCTTTATTTTATTTATTTATTTTTATGTGGTTCTGAGGATCAAACCCAGTGCCTCACAAGTGCTAGGCCAGCTCTCTACCATGGAGCTACAACCCCAGCCCCACCACCATTTATTTTTATAAATAGGATTTAATAGAACAGTCACACCTATGATATATGATCTACAGCTGCTTTCTCGTTACAAAACAAACCTCTTATATCAGAAATATCTTTAAGTCATACAATTGAGTATAAAGCAACTGCTGTAGAATTGTAAGTAAGCATATTGCTTATGGTCAAAACCTATACACAATACAATGCAGTATGATTTTTATGAGTACAGGCAATGGTATTAGGACATGATCTGGAAGGATTGTAATTTATTTGAAGATGTGTTTTATTTGTGCTAAGAAGACAGTATCCATGTATTGCCTGAATATTTGAACTTTTTCTTCTTGATTTTATTTTTTATTTTAATTTTTTTAGTGAGGCTGATGAAAGCAGAAAGTAATAAGACTAAGTAGAATAAAAAAATGTGAGCTCTAATCTTGGTCTTAATTTTACTATGTACTGCCAGAATTTTAAGTGTTCTTGATCCTACACCCACACCTTTTTGTTTTTTTCAATCTTTTTCCTGGCATTCCGCTTACGTTTCCCCTTCATTAACTTCAGAACTGAGGTTTTCAAGTTGTATGGTGAAATGACGTGGAAGACAACTAGAAAGCAGGCACAGGCCAATGAATTTCTGGGTCCTTTCGACAACTGACTTATTTCAGGCATATGATTCCCATTTCAGGGATCCTGGGATGTGTGACTACTCCCAGTCCCAGGTTTAGCTTTGTCTTACTCCCTGCTCATAGCCTTTGTATTCATATATTCACGTAATTCACACAATCCTCATGAGAGCTGTGGGACTTTTAACATTTTTATGCACTTCAGAATGCAAGGAAGTTTGGCTAGCCTTGTAACAAAGCACAAGCTAAAAATGAAACTATGTTGTTAATGAGCAATTCAGGCCCTAGAATGGAACATGTGCAACCCGAGTTTCAACCAAACTGTTAGAGCTAATGTAGGTATAAATGATAAAAAAAAAAAAAAAAAAAAAATCCATCTTTAGGAAAATCAAGCAGTTGAAGTTCAATGGGAAGAAAAAGTAAATTGATTTGGGACAGTTATTAGTTTAAAAATCCTATGGAGATGCAGTTTTTTGAAGCAAAACATCAAATGGCAAATGTAATTTCCAACTACATATATTTATTCAGAATTAGACCTCAGAAAAAACAGTCTTCTTGTAGGATACCTAGAAACTATGTACAGGCTGGAAAAGGCAATAATAATAAAAGCAAGCATGCAAAATAAAAAGAAAGGAAAATTCTAAGTATAAGACCAAGATGTTTAAAAGAAGTCTGCACTAAGATCTCTCTGCTTAAGCAATTATCAACAGGGGAAACTTGTGCAATTCTCTAATTATAAGTACCTCAATCACTTCTGCTTCTGGAAACAAAAGTTAACTACACATCCCAAGAAGGGCTGCTTAGTTGAAATAACTTTAGAAAACCTGGCTGTACACAGACACTAAATATGCAAGGAGGGGAAGTCAAACTTATCTTTTAATTAAACAATCTGGTTTTAAACAAAACTCAGTATTTTGTTCACAAATTTTTCACAAAGAAGAGGCAACAAGATGTTGAGTATTAATGAAAGAGAAGCATTAAAAATCACACACACACACACACACACACACACACACACGTGTGCAGGCACACATGCACTTTTAACTTGATTTCAAGTTTCTCCATGGGGAAAAAGGTTTGCTTGTGATAAACTCACCTCCATGTTCTAGAAATACTCGAACACATCTTTCCTTTCCTCTTGCTGCAGAGAAATGAAGCAGGGTCCAGCCATTAGCATCTCGGCCATTTGGAGAATAGCCTTGTTCTAACATCTTTCGCACTGTGTGAACATCCCCAGCGGCTACTGCAGCCTGAATCTGCAATTCTTCCTGGAGTTCAGGGTTCCTTCGACAATGGTGGTGTAACATCCTAGCGAGTCCACTTTTTACAAAGGATTCATTAGGTCACAGGGATCAGCCTTTCAGGAAGGTAGAATTTATGAAATTTAGAATAGAATATGTGGTTCCTAATACTGCATCTACAAAACATCACAGAATTATCTCCATTTGCTAAATCAGTAAACCTAAGTAACAATAGTTCATACTCCTGGTTAACATTAAGACAAAAAGCTTCAGGAATTTCACTAAGATTACAAATGATTTTGCCAGGTATAAACCCTTGAACTCCTGGAACAAAACATTTCTTCTTCAGCTTTTTGAAAATTCAAAACCAACAATATATGGGCCAACAGTTTTATTACAGATAAAATGGGAGGTGACACCAGGCAGCTAAAAAAATGGGAACCACCAAAGGAGCCAAATTAGTACCTGTTTTAGGAGTTCTGATTTATGTGGTGCTCCATGGAGATTTAAGTAGCAAATATTCAAGGATTCTATCACAGATCAGAGTTAGTAAATATGGAGTATCAAATGGACAATCCATGTTCTTTAAAGACAATTTTGAGAAGTTAAAAAACATAAAGAATAATCATTAGGCTGGTTCTTTAAAGTAAATCAATATCTTATTTTTAGCATGTGGTGGAAGGTGGGGAAAAGAAAAGTGGGCTGATTAAGTAAATTAGAGTAAAATATTTTTATTATATTTACCTTCCTTTTGTCTATTTCCATTTCTTTCTATCAGTGTTTCCCACTTTAGGGTATTTGATATATGATCTACTACCTTCCTTTTCTGCCACATCCTTTTTGGCACTTTTCTAATTTGTTTTTCAGAAGTTTTACTTTATAAATATACAAAGCAGAAAAATCATGATATGTTTTAAAACTCTTAAGAATCTGAAAAACCTGTTGATTAAGTACATGATAAAATTATTTTAAAGGAAAAGTAATACCCAGAATTCCAATAAGCTCTAGTAGGTTACAAAAGAGGTGTGTACTCAAACCAAATATAAAATGAGATCTTCATGCAAACAGGAACAATCCAAATTGAAATGGTGAAAGGCCACATCTCATAAGTGTGAGTACAAAAAGTGTTTTTTTTTTGGTGCCGGGGATTGAACTCAGGGGCACTCGACCACTGGGCCACATCCTCAGCCCTTTTTTTGTATCTTATTAGAGACAGGGTCTCACTGAGTAAGTACCTCACCATCACTGAGGCTGGCTTTGAACTCGCGATTCTCCTGCCTCAGACTCCCAAGTGCTGGGATTACAGGCGTGCCCCACCACGCCCAACTTACAAAAAAGTTTTTTAAGATTTTAGGTATAGGTAGAAACCTAAACTTTAAAAAGCTTCTAGGAAGACATTCCAATTGAGCTCATTTGAAAGAATAGATTATACTCATCTCTTAAGTAGTAATTTCCATTTCTAACAATAAAAATTAAAAATTACGTGATAAGGCCATTTAAAGACTTTTTTTCTCATATGTAGGTTAGATATTTCAAGATAATCTTGTGACCAATAATAATTTAACTTGCGAAATTTCTCCTTATAGATGATATACAGTTTAAACAAAGCCTAAGTTAAGTCAAACCATCATTGCTTAAGAGTACAAATATCTGATGTGATTTTATACATGGAACATTATGTTATTACATATTCATAAGTATCACTACTAAATGATGTAATTTAAAAATATCAAGCTACTGCTACAAATAGCTATTTTCTCAGAGAAAATAGAGAGTTCTTAACAATTTGTTCTCTTAAGAAACAAGATTTCCCCCTATCTCTTCACTCAGTTACTTCACTGATATTAAATCTGGTCTTAGAAACTTTAAGGAATTAGAATTTTGCTTATTCTCAGTGTTATAAGAGAAAACATTGAAGATCATCAGAAAGAATTAATAGAAACTGTAACTATATGCTTAAAGCAATCATCTTTAACAGAATGATTTTAAATGGGATGATTTTCTTGGAACTTAAAGGAGGTCTGCTGTGTAAGAAAAAGTCTGAAAAACTATCAAAGCAAACCTGCATTTTCTTTTAGCAAGTGTTGTATGTAGTATATAACTACTATGCAAAAAAAAAAAAAAAAAAATTGAAGCAGTATAAAAAATAAGCCTGCATTTTCTTTCAACAAGTGGTGTATGTAGTACACATTAACTGATTTATTTATTTGGCTTTTTGTTTGTTTATTGTGAGGGGTGGTGCTGGGGATTGAACTCAGGGGCACTCAGCCACTGAGCCACATCCTTAGCCCTAATCTGTATTTTATTTAGAGACAGGGTCTCACTGAGTTGCTTAGTGCCTCACCATTGCTGAGGCTGGCTTTGAATTGAAATCCTCCTGCCTCAGCCTCCTGAGCTGCTGGGATTACAGGCATGTACCACTATGCCTGGCTGATTTGATTTTTTAATTCATAATTTGTACCACATTTCTTTATTTAATTAATTTATTTTGGGTGTTTGGTATTGAACTCAGCTAAGTATGTGCTCTACCACTGAGTTATACTCCCAGCCCCATGTTAGCTGATTTCAAGAAAAGTAAAAGCTAAACAGGTGTCGCCAAATGTAGTATAGCTGACAAATAATCCTGATGTACCTTACCTTACAGAAGAGTGTCCCTTCTCCTGGTATATGGATTGCCTAATAACCATTGTGCACATACAGCATTGTGGGGAGGGGTTCAGAGGGTGTCCAGGTTGCAGAGCAAAAGAGCCTTCTTAACCTAAAAATAAATCAAATAACAATCATAGGAAAATTCCTTAAAATAATAAAGAAATCATAGCTACCTGCAGTCTACTTTTTGATGAGCTTAAATAAATCTATACAAAGAGAAAGAACTCAGATGAACTCTTAGAGAAAATAATCTCATCACTTATAATACTCTTCAAAGTGGTATCAAACGTGATTTATTTACAGACCCCCCCTTCCCAATGTATTTTTTTTTTTTAAAGGGTAAAGAGCCGGGCGCGGTGGCGCACGCCTGTAATCCCAGCACTTTGGGAGGCTGAGGCAGGAGGATCGCGAGTTCAAAGCCAGCCTCAGCAATGGCGAGGCACTTACCAACTCAGTGAGACCCTGTCTCTAAATAAAATACAAAAAAAAAAAAAGGTCTGGGGATGTGACCCAGTGGTCGAGTGCCCCTGAGTTCAATCCCCGGTACCACAAAAAAAAAAAAAAAAAAGGGTAAAGAAATCACATATTTGGATTTTGGATGCAAGCACAGATTCTTCTTTTTCCTCTACTGAGAATGTATCTTCAGACACATCATTTGAATTACTTTAACTGACACCATGAATTACCTGCTGTGCTTTCTAAACAGGACCAAAAGGAGAAAATGTGTGCACTGAATATAGTAGATGGCCAGGGTCAAAATGAAATCTACGACAACTAAAAGGTGAGGATAAATGCTGGTTCCCCTATACTCAAGAGGCATCAACTCAATAATGTTGAAAATATTATTTCTTTATGCATACATCAAACTAGGTAAAACAGTAACAATACTTTTGCCAGCTTCCCCATATGAATTCTGGAAAAACAATTTAAAAACTCTCACTACAACTAAAAGAAAAGGGATCTTTCTCCATGTCAAGTGAATACTAGGTCCGTAAATTTCATTCAGGTTAAAGACACATGCAAAGTGACTTCCACACATAACAGGAGAATCACTTTAGGAATTTTGTAGTGGGAGAACTGCCACCCCATCCCATGGTGACAGGATAGAGGTGCCAAGCACTCTATCACTTAAACCTTCAGATGAGGGAAAGGCCAGGCTACCTGGCAACCTGACAAGCTACAGGGAAAAAGTAGAAGTTGTAGGTACTGCTGGCTGCATGCTAGAATTTTTCACCAATCCAAATTAGATAGCACACTCCTGCATTTTGCTCTTTTCATATCTGATTCTTCCTTGTCAAACTTTTCCAAGGAATGCAAAGACTGTTAACTTTCACTGGGAAATAAATCTAAAATTCTACTTTATTGTTTGTAAATAAATGAAGTAGACCTGATGAGAGAATCTCCTACAAGGCAAAGTGTAAACAATACAGAACAATTCTTATAGAAATGACTAAATCTAAGACTGGGGCAGGAAATATACAAGGTGAGCCTGGAGCATCTTGTAGTACTAAAAGGGATGTGCTCAAAAAATACAGAACAATGGACTAAGTCGAGAGAACAAAGGAACAAATGGAAGAGCTCTCAATGTCCAAAGATGAAATAACTGGAGCAAGGAAATACTTCAAATAGTACTGAATTATAACTCAATATATAAAATAAATAGCACTGAGTACATACTGAAATAAATAACTGGACAAGTAAAGAGAAAGAAAACTCCTGTTCAGAGTTCCAACTAACGTGTGTAGTTGGTACTCACTTGAGAAGGTAACAAATATATATTAACATAGGTATCAATAGCAGAAACCAGCTATGGAATATATGGCAACAATGTACTATCTCTGAAATTTTTCTAAGCTATGCTAAAATAAAGCCTATTTTAAAAATGCAAATCAATTATTTCCAATGATGAGCCTCACACATTTCCACATATGACCTGTGATTGTTTTCCACATTAATGACATTTACATGTCAAAAATGAACATCACTGGACATCTTATTTCTAAGTGTGTCCTAGCAGCCCCTGCCTCCCAAAAGTAGAAAAGATCCAATGTCGTTTCAAGCCCATCAGAATCCTTGTGGTTTAGTTTTTATTTTATTTTTTTTTGTACCAGGGATTGAATCAGGGCCACTCGACCACTGGGCCACATCCCCAGCCCTTTTTTGTATTTTATTAGAGACAGGGTCTCATTGAGTTGCTAAGTGCCTTGCCATTGCTGAGGCTGGCTTTGAACTCATGATCCTCCTGCCTCAGCCTCCCAAGTGCTGGGATTACAGGCGTGCACCACCACGCCTGGCCCTTGTGGTTGTTACTGGCTTCTAAATAGCCATCACCATACCATGGAGGTGGGTAGACATGATGGGGAGGAGGCCATGACAGCTGAGGGGTTGAGGAAAATATGAAATAGTGTTTATTTATAATATCAGGAAAAGACTGGATGTTGAAATATGAAGTGACATTAAATTATTTCTCCCCATAAGACAGATGTATGAACAATAGTAACTTGTGATAATTTCATATAAGTTACTTCAATCAAACAAATGAATGCCCGCTGAATGCCTGAGATGGCCAGCACAGTGCTAGGCCTTGGCCACAGGTATCAGCTCTGGGGAGTATTTTAATAGAGAGCTCTGCATAGTTAAAATGATTTTTTTTTACTCCTGGACATTTTAGCATTGTTTTTTTCTTTCCTGATAAAGCACTATAAATAACAACCACAGATTTAAATCAAAAAAGCACTCCTTACATATATCTGGTATATATCTTATATATATCTTCATAAGGAAAAACACATACAACCATTACTATGTACACATGATTTCTGTCAGTTGTACCATTTTGAATTATGGAGGGCATTGATTTATTACCAAAACATCCCAGTAGTCCAAAGCATCAGATAATTTTCCCTTGGTGTTATTTTATGAGAGCTGCACCTGAAAGGGCATGACCACGCACGTATGTATAAATAAAGAAGAAAAAAAACTACAAAACTTAAAAGTGAATACTGTATTCACTGGTAAAAGTGCCTATTACAAACCATCAAGGAAATCCACAGGTGAGAAAGGAGAAGAGCCTATTTCTCCTCAGAGAGTAGTACATGTTTAAAAATCTGATAGCTCATGGAAGTCACCTATCAAAAAAAGGAATATAGCAAAGGAAACAATTTTTTTAAATAATATATTCAATGTAAGAATGTCTTGATGAACTAATGATCGTCTAAGGACAATCTTTAGAAATTCCATCCTCAGTTTCACAGTCAAAATAAAGCAAAAAGTATACAAACACTGAATACTGTAGAAGTATGTATCAAAGTGAATCATTTCCACAATATGTATCATTTTTATATGCGGTCTTATTGCCCAATGTTATCACTGTGTTTAAATTTTGCTAACTCATCTTTTCCTTTCTACATGGGGTCAAAATAAAACAATCTTGGGTTCCCAAGATTGTTTAATCATATTAGAAATTACAAGTTTAGAAACTAAGATAATTTACCACTTAATTTCCACATAGATGTCAAGTGAACTTCATTTAGTAAAACCAAAACTTCTTGCTTCACATATTTAAAAGAAAACATGTGATATGGTAGTAAAATATAAAATACCCATAAAACTAAATATATTTAAAACCTGTCCAAAATTATAAAATCTTCACAAAGCTTGACCATATTTCTCCAATTTCCTTTGGTATAAATAACTAGACCTTAATGGCTTTTTGCATATTATTTTCACTAAAAGTTCACACATTTTTTGATTAAGTGATACAAATTAGAACTGACTTTATGATTTCACACAAACTGGAAACAAGATAACAGCTTGCTACTCATAAGCATTTCCTTGCAGAGTAAGCAAAGATAGAAACTGGTTAAGGAAATAAAATCAGCAACTTCAAGGATATTGGCTTTAAGGAAAAAAAAAAAAAAAATCTAGCAGTGGCTCACAAGACCTAAGAGGAAAGATGGATGCAGAAACACTCCAAGGCCCAATCAAAGCATAAAACCTGGCTGAAATGCATGTTAACGAGCTCTACTTATGTGATTAAGAGCCTGGAACCCAAAATAAAGTGGAGGTGTTATTTTAAAATCACTCAACATTAACATTGTGTTTATGTTCCTAAACAAATATAAGGGTATTCATAGTTCCTCCAAATTACTGGACCTGTGAATAACAGGGATTTATCATCATGTACAACCATCTATGATTCACTTAAGTTTCATCAGAAAACCCAATACTTTTCACGTAGTGCAGATGAGGCAACAAAGGAAATTTTAAAGTTCACTTATCCAGACTCAACTCAAAGCTTAAATCACAAGTATTAAAAATGATGCTACCTTATTCTATTAACCCATGTATGCTATAATATAATCTTTGCAGCCTCACATGTCAGTGCCTAGAAAGTCTTCAAGAAAGGAGACATATGTTATATTGTGGACTGCATTCACTTGAGAATAAAATGAAAGGCTGAAAGTCAAATAGTAGATATAATATAAACTTTAACTGACTAACTGACCTTAGGCTTTTTAGGAGTAGCATATGCCTCTAAGTCTCCAAAGTTAAATGTGAACAAAATAAGGAGAGATTATGTCATACTACTAAATAATTGTGAATGTGTAATCCATAGTATTTTAAAGAGGCATCACTGAATCTTCAATTAAGATCAATTATTCTCCCCTATGTGATTATAAATGTATTATTATTTGGTGACCAAATAAATCAGATGAGTTTGTTTTCAAAATGATGTGTCTGGCAATAGAATTAACATAGAGTTGGCAGCCATACTGAAAAAAATATAAACAACCTAACTGACCATGTTGGTAGTAAATACCCAAATTAAATATTTTAAATGTTTGGCATAATCTAGACCAAATACTCTCAATCATGCTAATCATATTCTCTAATCTTAGAAAAATGATTAAAAGCTGAGCAGATCCACGATATTATTTAAGCAATGAGAATGAACTGGTGGGAAACATAGGGAAAGCAAAGCCTTCTTTTTGTAAGTTTTTGACTAGTGACAGACTTCCCTCCCTTACCATCCCAGGTAATAGAGACAGCCCTCAGAAATGAAACCTCACTAGGATTAAATCCAAAGCAGAAAAAATATTTTACCAAGAAGGCTTAAATAGAAAATATACTTCATATCTCAAATATTTAGCATTTTTTTTAGATTCTAAAGTAACCATTAGGTACCTCTAGTTATTTTCATATTTAAATAATAAAAAGCAGTCTTTAACTTTATAGCTTTATGCCTAGCTTTTACCAAAATGACTAATTAGCCTTGATTCCTACATACGTATATAAAGGTCAACCTAAATTTTCACCATAGAACAGTCACTGGTAGATGCTGCTCCTAATTGCATTCAGAATATACTCTCAACATCCAGTTTCAGATCTCAAGAATATCCAAATCCCTTAAAAGTATCTTTAGTTATATCTGGAGAATTAGTAGAATCATGTGGAAAGCAGAAACTCCAGTGGAACAGAGTAAGTAAAAAAATAATCTGTTATTTTAAGTACTTTTTCATACCAAAAAATCCTTACACAATCTGAGATATTAAAATAACCCTGAGATTTACAAGTCACTTTATACTCTTGCTAGTAGATGCCAGTAAATTCATTCATTTGGCTGATTTCTGAATTAACCTTTATATAATTTCTGTGCTCATATGCCTCGTTAGGAATTAATCCATGTCCAAAACTTACCTTTAATGCATTTTCAGAGGCAGCATCAAAATAAGCAGCAGAAATGTGATCACATGAACTAGATGCTTAAATTTCAATCTAGAAAATTCTCTGTAAGGGTTTTGAAATGAGAAAAATAATTTATGAAGAGGGCCAAAATTAAGCCCCAGATATCTAAACACATCACAATATTCCTTTATTTTTGTATTTCTTACTGTAAAATGATTGTTAAGATTTTGTGTAAATTTTTGTTTGTCTAGAACACCTGTGATCTAACAAATATCTCTTTGTAACAATTTTGGTGTCCATCCACATTTGTCATACACAATTATGGGAAAACCTAAAGAGTTAATCACATGTAAGTACTTCAGGGGCTAATACTGTTTTCATACTATTCACACTTTAAAGGTAAATATATTCACTTTTTACTATGGAAGAAAAATCAAAGTATTTTTGAAACTGCACAAAATTCAAGCCATTAGTTTACCCTCCCCTACCAAACTATCAGGTCAGGTAACCAAAAAGGTTTTCTGACAGAGGTACAGAAAAGGTGATAGAAGTAGTAAAGGGGCAGGGGAGTAAATTGTGGTTTAATTAAAAAGCAGAGTCATTCAGAATTAACAAGCAATTAACATGAAATTGAAGAATTCCTATGAGAGTAAGGAAGGTGGGAGAGCTACAAAAAGGTCTCAAAGCCTCAGATCAAATGGCACACTGTATCAAAAGATAATGCAAAACATGGAAACACACTGAACAGAGAGGAAAAGGAAAATACGTTTCTGGAGTAGAGAAGTTATTAAAATGTTAAGAATCAGGCCCTACAGTGTTTGTTTTTGCTAGGAAACTGGGGTCTTGGAAAGGGTGCATACCCAAGCAACCACCCTGAAAATAACGCACTGCCTAATGAGGTAGGGGCAAGGAATAAACAATGGGGGAGGGGAGGTCTGGCTCATTACCTTTATGGAAGATGCTGGTCAGACACTCTGCCTGCTGCTTCTCTAGAGAGTGGACAGACCCCAGACCCCCTTCCTGCTCTCGAGTGTCCTCTGGTCAGTTCACACCTGGAAAACAGAAACCAGTGAGTGGTGCAGTGCCCCAGGGGCGAGGAGAAAAGGGTTCTAAGAAAGAGGGAGCAAAGGAAAAAGCTAGAAAGTGACAAGGGCAGGCAAGCAGGAACAGTGATTCTCCTTCCTCCCACACCCCTAGGTAGCCCCCTTCCCCTCAGAGGAGGTAACTAACTTTACCTGTTTCCTCAGCTGCTGCTTCTCTTCCTCCTTTCAGCCTCCTCCACACTCACCAACTTCTCCATTGAAGAAACACCCCAAGCAGGGCCGGACACGGGTGCTCCCGAACCTCCTCGGCTTCTCACGGCCCTGGCCCGGAGAGCATCCAAACAGCTGAGTAGGATAGGGGTTGCTGTCCTGGCCTCCGGGGCAGCTTCGGGACAGGGGTGCAAGTAGGAAGTCCCGGCTCGGGGGTGTGGGGGGTGCAGTCCCGGTTCAGGGGCTCGGAGCAGGGGGCTGCCGCGCTCTGGGCCGTAGGCTTCCAGCTACGGAGGGACTCAGGAGGTCTCGGGACGGCGAGGTCCCAGGTCGTACAGGGTCCGAAGTGCCAGCAGCCGGGTGTCTAGACAGGGGGCTTTCTGGATGCACTTTGCACTGGGCCACCCCCGCCCCCTCCCTCCAGCACTTTGGGGTCACTGGGATGGGACCAATCCTTTAGCAGCCAATCAGCGGCCGCACTAGAGCCTGAGCCCTGAGCCGTAAACCAGGTCCGGGGTGGGTGGGGGTGGGGGGTGGGGGCGACTTGGTTGGTTGGTTGCTTCCTTCTCTCCTCCTTCCTTTCCCCGGCAGCCCCCACCCCCTGTCTGCCGTAAAGCTGCTTGCGGATTCGCGACAGTTAGAGAAGGCGTGTCGATCGGGACGAAAACTGGTCTCCGATTGGTCTCCCTCACTTCCCTTCGGCTTCCCCGCGGAGGCTTCCAAGGCTCCGCCCCTGGCAGAGGGACTCGAAGTGGTTGCTAAGAGACGCTGTACACCGAGTGGTGGCTGTGCGCAAGCGAGAGGAGTGGATTAGCGTATACATTCCGTGAGCTACGGTGGCCCTGAGAGAACAAATGTGACCTTGAATGGCGTAGCGAAGGCAGAGTGGCCTGAGGCAGCTCCCGGACCGGTAACTCCGAGCGGTTGTTGAACTGAGCGACTGAAGAGGCTTGTGTACAGCAGAGTGAGGGACTGGTACTGGGGAGGTAGCAGTCTCCAAGAAGTGAGGAGGGCGAGGCCTTGTCCTGCCGCCTCTCCTCAGCGCTTCTTAGACTCGAGTGCCCAGTCTTTGGTGCATCTGTCGGTCTCAGAGACCCGGTGAGCTACCGAGCAGGAGATGCCTTCCGTAGGGTGCAAGATAGCATTGTCTGGAATCGCGATGCTGGCTCAAGGGCTTTCCTGAAAGGATAACGATCCTCTGGTCCAATTCCTGTGAGTGAAGGGAACGGGAGAGTGGGAAATATGTAAGATGGGCATATGAAGACTTGTTTATTAAATGCGTTTATTCATTTCGCAAGTGTTTACCGACCAAGCACTGTTCCAGTCTTTGGGGAGACAACAGAAAGCGAGAGAAAGGCAATCACTTATGTTTTCATTTTATCAAGGGAGACTAATACAGGATGATCAGGGACAGTCTATACTAAAAGCAAAATAAGAGGGTCGAATTTGACGAGGATGTGATGGGTTGTTCTAGGTAGTCAGGAAAGGTCTTAAAAAGACATTTGAACTGCAGTCTGAATGACAAAGACCTAGTCATGTCGGGTGTAGGGGAAGAAACTTGCAGGTAGAGTGAATCAAAGGTACAAAGCTTCTGATGCTGGAATAAGGTTGCTGTTTACAGGAACTGAAGAAAGAAATCCACTGTAGCTGAAGCAGAGAGTAAAGCGCGGCGTGGGGGAGGGGGGCACGTCGATGAGATTAGAAGGTGTGGGACAAGCTGCAGATCTTGCAGGACCTTGTATGCTTTATGTTTGAAAAGACCACTGGCTCAACTATTGTAGTTGTCCAGGCAAGAAATGATGTCTCAGACTAAGGTCACCCAGTACATCAGACATTTGACTCCCACCAATATCCTCAAAAATAAAATACCTACTTGATTGTATATGAAGGAAGTATTATAATGCATCAACTACTTTTATGTAATAAGATATGTTAAGATATTTTGTGGCAGGTGGGAATCATAACCACTTAAGTTTGTTCTCTACTGTTTTCTTCTACACTGTCATTCATTTTATTCAAGAATACTTGCCTTCCATGTGGCCACCTGCATGCTTTTGTGGACAAACAGGGCTCAGTCCTGCCCAGAGAAGCTCATAATCAAGTGTGGAGTGAACCAAACTAAAACACAGTTGAGGAGAATGCAGTGAGACAGATATTGTGTTATTAACCTAGGGATTATTTGGCAGGACTGCCTGATCCTGACTTGCGTATGTAGAAGGCTCTCTGGGGGTAATGGTTTCCAAGTTGAAGGTGGAGGGTGGGTAGAAGAAGGTTGAGTGTGATTTAGTCAGAAATTCTAAGTGTGCTACACACAGCCTGGGAGTCTCTTAATTATTAGGGACCTTAGAAAAAGAATGGAGCTTAGTTTGTGGCCTCAGAAGTAAGGAAACCCCAATAGTTAGATCTCAGAGGACCTGGTAGGTCATGTTTAAAGGGCTTTGGCTTTATCCCAAAGAAAGCAGACATTTTTCAGAGCTGGGCGTGGTGGCGCATGCCTGTAATCCCAGCACTTTGGGAGGCTGAGACAGGAGGATCGTGAGTTCAAAGCCAGCCTCAGCAATGGCGAGGCACTTAGCAACTCAGTGAGACCCTGTCTCTAAATAAAATACAAAAAAAAAGGGCTGGGGATGTGGCCCAGTGGTCGAGTGCCCCTGAGTTCAATCCCCGATACCACAAAAAAAAAAAAAGAAAGCAGACATTTTTCAGAAGGAAGTGGATGTATGGTGGGCCAAGATACCACTTAGGAAGGAATTAGTTGCAGTTGTCCAGGATAAAAGTGGTAAATGCAGCAATGACACTGAGGATGGAGGGAAGACGGATGGGGAAGGGTTGGAAGATGCCCAGGTTTCTAGCTTAGGTAACAAGGAAATATGGAAGTCATACTGAACTGAGGAGTGTAGGAGAAAAGCAAGTTTGAGGGAAGAGAGAAAGAGTTGAGTTTGCCAGGTGGAGGGCTCCAGGAGGCATGTTGGTACTTGAGTACAGACAGTGTGACTTGGAAAGGTTCAACTTATGATGGTTCAACTTACCATAAGTATCAGTAGAAATTGCACTTCAAATGTTGAATTTTGGTCTTTTCCTAGGCTGGCAATAATGCAGTCCAGTACTCTGTCAGTGCTGGGCAGCAGCAGTGACCACAGCTCCCAGTCAGCCACAGGATCACCAGTGGAAACTACTAGTACTCTACAGCATACTGCATTGCCAATGTTTTCTGGATATTGTGTTTTGTGATTTTGCATCCCATCAAACCTACAAAATGCCAGCCTATATCTCCTGTATCCATATAATCTTTCTGGTTTTATTTTTCACTTTCCAAAAGGAATTCAGTAAGTTTTATGAGATATTCAATACTTTATTTTAAAATGGGCTTTATGTTAGGTCATTTTGCCCAACTATAAGCAAATGTTAGGGTCTGAGCATGTTTAAGGAGGCTAGGCTAAACTATGATGTCAGTAGGCTAGATGTATTAAGTGCATTTTCAACTCATGATATGTTTGTCAGGAATAACACCATTGTAAGTCAAGGAGCATCTAGAGAGAGCTCAGGAAAAAGCTAAATTATGACCATGGAGGTAATAATTAAAGACATTGAAAGTCCATGAAATTGTTCTAAGGATACAGAGGACTGAACACTAGGAATAAGATCCAGTAAGTGTGACTGAGTAGGACCTTCCAGAGAGTGAGTTCCTCTGCCTAGTTATCCACATGAACATATGCTCATTTTTCTTTTAAGGAATTTTTCCCTTTGGCCAAGAATTCCAACAATGAAATTATAAGTAGGAAAAACAGATTAGTAGGGAGAAGAGAGTAAAATGGTGTATTTTAAAGTCTGACACCTCACATTGGTAGAGAAGGCACCTCAACATTATAGATTAATAGTCAAATTAATATGCATATCTGATGAATGCCAAAGATTTCTTTCTCTTGTTCTTTGTAAGGCTTTTCAGAAAATACAAATTCTTAGAACATCTTTGTTAACCATTTGCTTGAATTAGAAAATGTAAAAGTTTGGTTCAGTAAGAGTCAGGTTGCAAATCATGCAAATCATTTCTGGTTATTTCTTGAAGCCAAATCCCTTTAGAAACTATAGTTATATAACTGTATATTTAAAAGAATAAATGCCAAACTCTGCAAGCAATTCCAAAGGGGAGATCTCAACAAGAGTCTAGAACAGTGATATTCCATTTAAAATGAGGTAACTCTTCCTAAAACAAAACACAGTTTGATGAATACTACATATTTTGGGGTGTACAACATAATTTTTTAATCATCTTTATTTTTAATCTCATTATACTTCTTATCAGTCATATTTCAAAATTTCAAATCTCTAAATTTCCCTTTTTCCTTAAAGAATAGCTTAAATATAATTAGAAACTACTATAATCCTAGGAATAATTAGAATAGAATTTGTAACTAAATGGTATTAAATTATAGTAAATTAGATGGTTTTAACTTTACCATGATTTTTTCCTAATTTATTGTAAAAGCAAAGCAACATCCCAGGAAGTTTGAAAAACATTTAGAATACCTCACCTTTAATCCAACTATACTACCTTGTTGGGTTTTTTTGTTTGTTTGAGACAGCGTTTTGCTGTGTGCCCAGGCCAACATCAAACTTGGGATCCTTCTGCCTCAGTCTTCTGTGTAGCTGGCCTACATCTATTTTTGTAGTTTATTTTTGTCTTTAAATAGATTTTATAAAGCTGCAACAATACTTGTGCTATGAATTTCTAGACTTAATTTATTAATTCTGTCTAAAGTAAATCCTGAGAAATTTCCTTACTGGGAACCTTGATCTCTACACCATGCCTCCAATATTCTTCAGGTGATGGAATTTCACAGTAGCAAAAGAATCTAGGAATCATCTGGTCCAGTGATTTTCACATTTTTTGGCAGTAGTACCCCAATGTAACATATATATATATATATATATATATATATATATACATACATATATATATATACATATATATTATATATACACACATATATGAATATATATTTTATATATACATATTGTAAGTCAAGGAGCATCTAGTCAGGTATATATATATAATATATATGTATAATATATGCTTATATATATATATTTATGTATGTGTATATATATAAGACACAACTTTACATGTATATATATGTATACATATATATGTATACATACATATATATGTATATATGTAAAGTTATACATACATATGTATATGTAAAGTATACATACATATATATGTATATATGTAAAGACACAACTTTACATATATACAACTTTATATATATATGTATACATATATATATGTATATATATACAACTTATATACAACTTTATGTATATGTACAACATATATACAACTTTACATATATATATGTATACATATATATGTATGTATACTTTACATATACATATGTATGTATAACTTTACATATATATACATATATATATATATATATGTAAAGTTGTGTCTTATTAGCATTGTGAAAAGAACTATATGAGAGGCCATTGTTTTGGACTGTGTTGCTGTATTAAGCCCTGTTAACAGACCAGACCAAACCAGAATGGACTCACTTGTGTTAGATGCCAGTAATGTAAGGAACTAAAAAACAGAAGGTGCCCAGCAACAAATCAGAAGGGGCCCTGTGTGCTTGAGCTAGCATAATAAGGATGCCCCTTCTGTTTTAACTTGATAAGGAAAATAACTTTGAAATGACCAATCCATTTTTTGTTTTTCTCTCCTGCTCAGCTCATTGGAACACCTTTTCTTGATCCTTAGATTAGATACAGTTCAATTCATGAATATTAATTTTTAAAAAAGAACTATTAGAGAAGGACATGGTGGTGCATGCCTTTAATCCCAGCTGTTGGGGACACTGAAGCAGTAGGATTGCAAGTTTGAGGCCAGCCTAGGCAATTTAGTAAAACCCTGTCTCAAAATTTAAAAAAGGACTGGGATTGTAGTTCAGTGGTAAAGCCCTTGTCTTATGAGCACAAGGCCCTGGGTTCAAGCTCCAGAACCACAAACAAACAAAATGCCTATCAGATCTTTAAGCTAAATTTCTTGAAATTTTGTTTTTTAATAGCTCATGTAATTTTTAAGTTCAGTTTTATAACATGTACTAAATACAAAATCAGGTAATTTTCAAACTCCAAAAGAAGGAAAGAGAGGGAGAGAAAGAGGTGTGTAAATATGTAAATGATTATGGAGAACATATTGTCTTATAGCTGTCGCAGTACCCATGCAGCTTAGATAGTGTATTTGCTAAATACTGCTTCATCTGAAAGATAAATGTATACAAACTCTTGGTAAGGGACCTGGTCACTGAGTTTTTTCCTGATTGTCATCTCTTCCATATTTTTGGCCATTAGTTCTTCACCTAAAGTCCTGTTGGGCTGTGGATGTAGTTCAATGGTAGAGCACTTGCCCAGCAAGCTCAAAGCTCTGGGTTTGATTACACACAAAATCCTGTGTTCAAGTGGCAACAACTTTTCAAATGATATTATTAAATGGCCTTATTGAATTGTGCTATTAAATTTTCTAATTCTTAAATTACAACTTTTCATTGATTTAAAAGCAATTCAGATAGCTGAAGTTTTGGAGTTTGTTTTGTTTTGTTACGTTTGGAGTGCTGCAGATGCAATCAGGGGCCTCACATATGCAGAGATTTGTTTGTTTCATTTGCAGGGTGCTGGGGATCAAATTCAGTCCTCACATCTGCTAGGCAAGAACTCTACCACTAAGTTCCACACCCTGCCCTAGATCACAGAGTATTTTTAACAAATTAATATTGATTAGGTTTTAATGGACATCATTTCCTATTTGCTTAGATAATATCAAATTGACAAGAGTGGAAGCACTAATTTTATAACATACAAATGAAGTAACTCAGGATAAATATTTCATAAGTTTAATTCATAAAACCCTTATTCAACCAGAATTGAGTTTATTCCTTGAGTAGAAAAAAAATTATCATTTGCAAAGTGCCCAAGCCCCAATGCAGCAATTCTGATTTAATTGGTCTTTGGAGAATCCAGGGTTCAAGGATTTTTCCTACTGTTCCAGAGATTTTAAAGGTCTAGAACCACCACCCTGGAGGCTACATGCTGGCCCTTAAAGCACGTTAGTTGAGAGAATACGCAGTTTATGCTCTGGTTGGCAGTACATTGCATTCTGGGACTATTGAGGGACCTGGTCTAATTAATAGAGCTATCATAGACACATGCAGTACATTGGTATCCCATTAGCTATCTTGGAGTCTAACTTAGGTCAGCTGTACCTGGCAGGAAGCAGGAATGGGACTGGGTAAAGAAATTCTACTGTAGACCTTGGTACCGTGGTCCCAGTATAAAGAGTACTAAAAGAAAGGAAGCTAACTCATAACTTTTGGGTTCCTTGGATCTCTGACCTGGTAATTTCGGGGATTTTTTTTCTTTAGGGTAATTTTTTTTTAATATTTATTTATTTGCTTTTAGTTGTACACAATGCGTTTATTTGTATGTGGTGCTGAGGATCGAACCTGGGTCGCGCACGTGCTAGATGAGTGCTCTACCGCTGAGCCACAATCCCAGCCCCATCTTTAGGGTAATTTTAATTTGCACTTTACCACAATCGTTTTAAGATGTGACTTTAATGTGTACCTCTTATATTAAGCACATTTTCAAGTATACAATATAGTTAAGACTGAATGAGTTCAGAACTCAATTCCTGTTATGGATACTACTATATACTGTATTTATAAATGTTTTATTTGAAGTGTTGATTGTAATTTAAAATCGGAAGTTAAAAATTACATGGTATTAGGGGCCAGGGATGTAGCTCAATGATATGTTGTTTGCCTATCATGCAAAGACCCTGGGTTCAATCCCCAGCAAGGGGGTGGAGGTAGACAAAAACATATTGGAGCTGATTTTAATATTATTTTAGATTTACATGCTATTAAATTTATCTTCAGGAATATGTTCCACAAATATAAGTGCCTCCTATGCTAGAAAGTGGAGAAGTAATGAACTAAGCAGGCAGCTCTAACTGAATTTATAATCTAGCATGGGAAACATATAGATCATTGAACAAACAATTAAAGTACAATTGTGACATGTTCTATAAGGTACAGCAGCAGTACTGGGAGACTGAGAACATCAGAGGAGGGCCTGACCTCAGAGAAAGTCATAGTTAAGCTTAAAGTTATATAAGTTAAGTGTATACTACTTAAGTATACGTAAGTATACCTTAAATGTATACTACTTCATTGAGGAAGTTTTTGCTTGTTTGTTTTTAATAAACTGAAAGCCAAATTATCTGTACAGAATTCAGCAGTTCAGTAAAATCTAGGTAGTGTCATGTAGACATTCACTAAATTCTACCTGACCCTGGTGGCAGATTTGGGGAGGGTAAGAGTTGAGGACTGCAGAGATTGGACAGAACATAGCCTGGTAAAAGCGAATAAGTAAAGAAAACCTTTCAATGAAAGATTTCACTCTGAAGGACCACTTAAAACACAGTATCATATTTTAGCAACTAAGAGTAGAAAATTGCATTTTTTAAATATTGATACTCTGGAGGGTTTCCATTTTTAAAATGCTTAGTACTCATACAATTTGATATAAACCTAAGCAACTTAGAATCTCATCATAAAAATTGGGTAGTTTGATCAGTGATTCTCCAAGTGTAGTCCCTGATCCATTCCTTGGACCCTCCTGAGACCCACAAAATCAGAATCTTGGCGGGGGGGGGGGGGGGGGGGGGGTGGGGGGGGGTTGGAGGGTGCTCTCAGCCATCTGTGTTCTAACTAGCCTTCCAGGGAATTCCAGTGGTAGAGTTTGATTGGTTTAGACCTTCTCCAGGATTTTTTCTGACAATGAACTATGGTTGTTTTGTTTTGTTGATGGGGGTGTTGTTTTTGTCTTTTGTGGTGTTGAGGTGTGAACCCAGTGCCTGGGGCATGCTAGGCAAGCACTCTTACAGGTGACCTCAACCCCCAGCTTTGATTCTGATGTCCAACATCAATTTGTGCTATTTTGTAGAAAAGTTAGCTTTTGGAGTGGTCAAATAATGGAGCTACCTGGGAAAGATACATGTGGATATTTTCTAATGGTGAAGTTTATGTTTAATGATACGATCTCTCTGTTATTCCCTGCTCCTAAAAACAAAACTAATACCAGCTGCTTATGAATCTATCCAGCAACTTTGCATTTGCTGATATCTGCCTCTTCCCAGTTCAGGGTGAACTATATAATGAGCCAAATGAGGTTTTCATGTGGTTTAGATGATTATGACTTTGCTTTTGCACTGCTTCCCATCTTTGAGTTCATATCCTTCCTCCTTTCCAGAGGCACCAGATCTGTTAGTTAGTGCTTCAAGAATCTGGTAGCCATCCTAACCCCCCCCCCCAAAAAAAAAAGAATCTGGTGATCAATATTTTCCTTCTACCCCCTATAAAACAGGGAAAGAGTGTAATAAGGAAAGTCGACTTAAACTGGACTTAAACTGTCTCCACCCAATGACCCATTAACCCACCCTTGATGGCCCATTAAACCAGCTCCACCTGAGGGCTTGAGGGCCTATTAACCCTGTGCTTTATAAACCCTGCCCTTGCTATGACAGGCGCCATTTTCTACTATCCTGCTTTGTGCCGGACATAGTTGGTGGCCCTGGCCAGAATAAAGGCTTCATTGGCTATTACGTGAGTGGCTTGTGAGACTTTTTTCCTGAAAACTGGGTACAACATTTGGAGTCCCCTAGCAAGATTCTTTATTCTCCTTGCCCTCTCGCCCAAATTTGGCTTCCTGTGCCCGATCCCGGACTCCTTCCTGGGGTAGGGGAGAGCTCCTGAGAGACGGTCCTCAGCCTCGCCCCCAGAGGATTGCCACTCGGTTGTCCGGACGCCTCTACAAAGCCGCCTGTTTACCTGTCTGGTGAGCTCTTCTGGGATACAAGGTCAGACTGGACGCAGTTGCTTACACCGAATCCCAGGACAGGGCCAGACATCGCTCCTGTCCACCTGGTGGGCCTCCCCGTTTGGCCCAAATCTGGTTCTGGGACTGGGCAAGACATCGCTCCTGTCCACCTGGTGGGCCTCCCTGTGTGGCCCAATCTGGTTGTCTTTTGTTCTTGTGTCTGTTTATTTCTTGTGTGGCTGATCTTTGTTTTGTGCTAGCATTCTCGTCCATTTCATTTTTCCCTCCCTCTCTCCCTCTGCTGCCAGCCTGGAGCCTGAGCCGGCAGGGCAGGGGGGGAGAGTAGCGAATGCTGCGCAGTAGTGAGCCCGCCTGGGCCAACTCCTCCAAACACTTCCCGTCTGAAGAGCACGAGCGGATCTGGCGGGAAGCCCAGCGGTCCATCCTTGGACCCAACGGCCTGCCTACAGATTGCCCCGTTCGGATCGACAGGGTCTTTCCTTCTGCTCACCCGACTGGGACCCCAACAGTGATGGAGAAACGCTGGTCCCTGATGACAACCTGTTCTTTCCCAGGCTTCAATCTGACCTGACTTCTAAAAAGGGAACTCCAAACTACTTGCCCCCATCTCGTCGCCCCTGTTCAGCTCGAAGAAGCCAGATCCGGTCATCATCCCCTGTCCTTACAGTAGTAAGGAGTTTCTAAAATTAGAAGGGAAATGAAGCCAGGATCTGTTAGGCGGTCAGTGTATATGGGTAAATCGAATCAGGTCGAAAGCCAATTTTGAGTTAGTCCGGGGAAGTTGAAGACTGTTGGGAAACTGTCCACAGGAAAATTGTAATGTTAATTCCCTCAGAGCTCTTCCTCCACCCTTATCAAAACCCTGCCCCGTCCCAACCTGTTGCCAAAGTAAACTGTTCCAGGAATTGCCCCCTCTCCCCAGGAGCTTTAGGACTTTCAATATCACCCCTCTTGCTGCCTGTTATCAGGGGAGTCCCCAGTGTTGGCATTCAGTCTTGCATTCAGTCTCATCGATCCTGCCTACTGGTTTTTCAACCAAACATGGGGATGGCCGATTATGGAGGAAAACAAAGATTTGTTCTCCCCATAAAACCTGTGGGGAATGTAATAAGCAAAGGCAACTTAAACTGTCTCCACCTGATGGCCCATTAACCCAAGGTTAAACCGTCTCCAGCTGAGGGCTTGAGGGCCTATAAACCCTGTGCTTTATAAACCCTGCCCTTGCTATGAGCAGGCGCCATTTTCTACCGCCCTGCTTTGTGCTGGATGTAGTTGGTGGCCCCGTCTGGAATAAAGGCTTCATTGGCTATTACGTGAGTGGCTTGTGAGACTTTTTTCCTGCAAATTGGGTACAACAGTCTCAGTCACTTACATTGATAGTACCTGTAAGCTGATGATGACCTAATGTCAACGTAGGATCATTGCAACTTTTCATGAGGAGCTGCTGCTGCATTTGCTGTAACTACTAAAACTTAATATAAACATTGAATCAACTCTTGTGATCAATGTTCCAGCCTTTGGCTGCTGAATATTTCTTTTAAAAAATTAAATCTTGGTTTGCATTGGTATATTACATAGTAAAATGATTGGGGATTGGTATTTTGTTTTATGGTATGCCCGGGAGAATTGAAGATCAAAGATTAGGCTGTGTGAGTTACTGCTTACTCTTAGGAAATTTATTCACCTGTCATTCTGGGCTTTGGGGCAGCAGAGGAAATTTGAAGAAATGCACTTGCCTTGTAACTTGTCTTGGTACCCTCCTAGGCAGCCAGGAGTGGGCATCTACTCTTCTCTGCCAAGAGGCATATTCTGTAGATACCAAGATATGCACTGCTTGTTCACTTGTCCTGATTTGACCCCTCTAGTTATTTACTCCTTTTGCAGGCTAGACAGACCTCTCTTGTTTACTATGTATGAACAGCTTCAAAGCCTCACAGCACCCAGAGTGGCCTTCTGCTTTGGTCTGGATTCTTACAAGCTTGGTGTCTGAAGGGTGCACCTTCCTCCAGGCCACTAGGGTAATGCAGTTTGCCATGTGCCAACCTCAAAGCAGGCACTTCTGGAAAAAAGTTGGTTCATCCCCCTAGTTTGCTTTTTCAATTTTCATCCTTTTATTTAACACCACAATTGCTTTAAAAAAAGAAAAACTGCAGTTTTCAATTTTCAACAGGCTACCCACATTTATTTTAGTGCAGATTTATTTGACCTCTCATAAATATTTTAAGAAACAGTGTAATTAAGAAAGGTTTATGTTTGATTTGGTCCCAACAGAAGCAGCCTAGCAACTGGTCCTCATTCATTTGTCATCTGCCTGGCCCTTAGGCTTTTATGACCCCATTATTTCTTTTCTGTTTATAGAGTCCTTTTGAGTCTGGGTTGTTAGTTTTCGTGGTACTTTACCACTGAGCTACATCCCTACTCCTTTGTATTTTTTATTTTAAGATAGGGTCTCACTAAATTGCTGAGGCTAACCTCAAGCTTGCTGCCACACCTGGCTTAAATCTGTATTTTTAGTTTAAAGTTTACAATTTTTCAGTCTGATTTCTTTCTCATCACCACAGGAAAGCAGGTTATTTTCTCCCCGAAATATTTATTTATTGATGCTCACTTTTGTGTGTATGCTAAAAAGATTGAACTGTACAAATTTGTCCTTTTTGCACATAGGAATGATTAAATAGCAAACTCATTTTCATTTATGGTGAAATTAAGAATTTATGACCCATAGAAATATCATTGGAAGTATTTTTTATTGATGTAGGATGAAATAGTTTCATTTGTTGCTAAAATTTTTAATGAGTTGAGCATATAATATTGGTTGAAGCCTAAAATATTCTATTTTAAAGTGTCAGTAGTTTTACTGAGAAGAAATGTTATTGTTACAACTGAAAAATAAGTATGATAAAATTAGAATTTGAAATAGAATATGAAAATCAGTTTCTGAAGTGTAACTGACAACAGCTGAGGTGATGATTTTATTCTGGCTATTACAATAGGGAGAATGTTCATCAGTGGGAAACCTCTCAAGGAGGAGGAATGGAAGGTAAGATTTTTATAGAACAAAGAAAGTAGTGTGTCACTCAACACCTGTAATCCCAACTACTTGGAGTCTCAGGCAGGAGGATCTAAAGTTAGAGGTCAGCCTTGGCAACTTAGACCCTCACCTCACAAAAGTAAAAACATAAAAACTAAGGAGTCATGAGGGGAGGATAGAGGTAGGTCCTATCTGGGAATAAGGACATGGGCTAATCCTTCCTGGTTGGCTTCTTCCTGGAATACTAAGGGGCACAGTGCTCTTAACTATAGCTGCTTTCTGGGAGCACAGTGTTCTGATAAAATTTAACAGTGTCAGATGGAACAATGTTACCATTAGATATATTAATCATCTTGGATGTATATTGCAGCTTTAAAGTAGGATTCAGAGAAAACTTACCAAAGCTTTGTTCATAGTTTTAAAATCTATAGGTTTCTTGTACTTATCTCTGTACTAGAGGGCTGAAACAGGGCAGCTTTGTCTGGTGGGGTGGTCAGCAATTGAAATTCCTTAGAAGCTAAATAGAGGGAAGAAGCCAGTGTAAAGAGGTGGAAGACCACAGCGAGGTTGGTGGGCCACACAGTAGAAGTGAGATCCAATGTAAGTGGTCATCTTCAAAGTCTGTTTTGAAGAAGGAGGTTAAAAATAGGTCCAGCATTTATACATGGGTTCAGATGGAGAAGAAAAGATTTTGTTAAAAGGTAAGGTTTAAGAGGACAAAATCATGACCCATATAAAATGAACAATTATCACATATTTTATTAAACTCATTAGTTCATAAGGGAATCAGGCAGATGTCACAGCCCATTTCAGGGAGAAGTAAGAGAACCATGAATTTATATGGAGTAAAGGACTATTAACATGTTTACAAGTGAAAGATAAACCTTTCCCACTGGGGGAAGGGTTACCCCTCCACCGTAAACTTATTTGCTTGTCTATGGATAAGAATTATTTGCATTTGTATCAATTATATATAATTAAGAGGTGTAAAATTGCTCAAAGGCAATGAAAGGGTCAGAGCCCCCATAGGATCAGGTCATTCCCAGAGGCACCAGTATTCCATTAGAAGGATATTCAGTAAATCTTTGCTTATGCCAAAGTCTATACTACATACTTCCTCTGATATTGATCTATAAGTCAATGGCCCATATTCTGTGCTTTAAAAATCCTTTCTGGCCTTAAATGTCTTTTCCCTTCCTCTTCCTGATCTCCGTCATGTCAGAGAAGTCCTAGACAACTGGAATATCTAAATTTGCATCCACCTACAAATACAGTTTGCTCATGTTTGGATTACTTTCACTTCATATTTTGTCTTTTTATTTTTGAAATGACATTTAAAAAATTTTTTTTAAATTTAGTGATATAGATGATAATTAAGGATTCTTGCTATTATCATATGCTTCTAAGTTGGAACTTAATGAGCAATTGCTATAATATAGTTTGGCCATATAGCAATCTGGCCTCAGATTTTCATCTAAAAATTAGAGGTGAAGTTTAATGAATTTGAGTTACCCCAGTGAACTGTGGCGATTTTGCCCCTAAGGGACATTTGACAATGTCTGTAGACATTTTTGGTTGTCAGAATCTGGTGGGTGAGGCTGGGAGTGCTTTGGAATGTGGAGGGTAGAGGTTAGGAATGTTGCTTAACATCCTACAGAGCCCAAGACAGCTCTCAACTACTAGAGTAATCTAGCTGCAAATGTTAACAACACTGAGCTTGAGAAACCCTGACAACCCACTGAGCAGTGTTAGAAGAAAGCTGATGTTTTTGCTGCGATAAAATCACCCTTAATTTTATACCCTTAAATCTATATGAAAAGCCTACATTATACTGTTATAGTCTTTTATTTTATTTATTTATTTTATTTATTTATTTATTTTTTTTGAGAGGAGTATCAGGGATTGAACTCAGGGGCACTCAACCAGTGAACCACATCCCCAGCCCTATTTTGTATTTTATTTAGAGACAGGGTCTCACTGAGTTTCTTAGCACCTTGCTTTTGCTGAGGCTGGCTCTGAACTTGTGTGTGACCCTCCTGCCTCAGCCTTCTAGCAGCTGGGATAACAGGTTTGTGTCCCTGTTCCTGGCTCATTGTTATAGTCTTAAAGTGATGTTCTCATTATGAATTTCCATATTAGAAATTCAGCAACCAACATTACCCTTACTTGAGACTTGTGGTTAAGTGGAAATAATTATCTTTCTTTTGTAATATGTATATATCACTTAGTTTTTAAATTAATTCTTCTATTTTAGGCTTCACTGAAGAAGCATTGTAGAGATTCATCACATTTCTAAGATACCAATATTTACAAATTGGAGTTATCAGCCATCTTAAAGATTCATGTTGGATATCAAGATGAAAGCCTTCTCTGAAGTTTTAGAACAGTTATACAAAAAAGTACTTTCTGGAACCATACTTGAAAATGACAGCCATGATTACATCTTTTATCTCAACCCAGCACTTTCAAACCAAGATTGCTCTGCAGCCAGCTCCTTAGAATGGCTAAACACTGGTGCTGTGCTAGGCCAGCATCAGCTGCTGTCCATCAAGGTGACTACCACTCCTGAAGCACCTGTGTGTGTGAAGAGAGACTCTCAGATAAGCGGTGCCCAAGAGATGATGCTGCTTCAGTTAACTGTGATCCAAGTGATGATAACCAGGATATTGTCTGTTGAAACTGAGATCCATGCAAAAGAGAAATACAGAGATGTAATCAGAATTCTTTTGCAATCAAATGAAATTGACTCTAAATTGGTAAGCAATTTGTTATCAATTTTGAAGACCTGGGTATTTAAAATGAAAGTTTTAAAAACATTCAGTAGTAGTGATTACATGTATTTGTTTTGCTGTAGATCTTCATGTTCCAAAATTCAGACAAATTGTTGTCTCATATGGCCGCAAAGTGCCTTGCATTGCTTCTATATTTCCAACTGAGAGAAAAGGTAAGCTAAGTAATCAAATTATGTTATTATTTCTCTTCTAATATTTTCAAAGTTGTTCTTTGGCACTTGATTTTACACCTTCAGGTATTTGCATTAGTAAAATATTTGCTTACCTAATAACATGAAGTCCACAAACATCCAAGAATGTCATAATATGATGGTGGCTTAAATCAAGAACTAGAGTCTTAAATATTCATTATAAGTTATAATAAATCAGATTCTTAATCCTAAGAGGTGGGCTTCACGTCAGAGTCCATAACTTTCTTCACATTCTCAAGGAAGTAGGTTAAACCCCTCTACACAAAAAAGGCTTAGGCACCTCTGTTTGAGACCAAGCCTGTTTTCACAGGCTTAATAGGTAGATAAATTTTGAGAATGGTCCTCGGCATAATGAAAAAAGTATATGAACAAATTTAGAATCAGGTTATTCTCTTATCTGTATATAAGTTAATAAGCAATTCTAAGAATCTACTGATTTCTTTCAGCTATAATGATTTGTTTCTTTCTTAAAATAATATTTTTTTCTGATTATAGAAAGATGTTATTGGTAGTAGGAAATTTGAAAAATGTGACAAAGTATAAAGAACAAAATAAAAGCTATACATCATTCTACCACCTAGAGATAAGACTGCTAATATTGGCATGTTTCCTGTATTCCTCTGGTATATTGATTTTCTTCACTTAATGAATATTAGTATGTTTTACTTCCTTCTTATTTAACCAAATGTTGTCATGCTTTTTTTAGGTAAACAAGTAAACAATGTTGTATATAGTTGTATTGTGTTTAATAGGTATATAGATTATAAAGTACTGAATCATAAGACATTTTTTATTTCTTCCTTTTAGATAACATTAAGTAATTCATGGATTGCTTTTTGCCAAAAAAATCTTTCTGGATATTCTGAGAGTGATGAAGCAATACATTGTCTCTGGACTCTTACAGTGGTAATGAAAGAAATCTTGAAAGATACATGTTCAGAAAAAACAGGTACACATTAATTGCCCCATAAATAATCATCATATAACTTCCAGGAACATTATATTTATAATCAAGAAAAAAACTTGCTTCTGATCTGTCTTTAAGTATGAAAACCAAAAAACATCTCTCCATATTTTGTGTGTGTGCACATGCCCTGGGGTTCAAATCCATCCTGTACATTAGGTGAATACTGTACCACTGAGCTACATTCCCAGCCCAAGGATAACTTTTTAAAAAAGAAAAAGGTTACAAGGAAAAAAATAAAGCTTTTACTTATTATGCATTCTTTATATAATCTGCTGCTATGGTGTTTGTAAAGTGAATGTTAACCATTGTTACTAGCTATTAATCTCTGTGTTCTCATTTGTTCATACTCTAGGTAAATATTCCAAACCTATCTTTTATCTTATGAAGTGGTATTTATAAAAATTGAATTATAAGCCGGGCGCAGTGGCGCATGCCTGTAATCCCAGCACGTGGGAGGCTGAGGCAGGAGGATCATGAGTTCAAAGCCAGCCTCAGCAATGGCGAGGCACTTAGCAACTCAGTGAGACCCGTCTCTAATAAAATATAAAAAAGGGCTGGAGATGTGGCCCAGTAGTCGAGTGCCCCTGAGTTCAATCCCTGGTACCAAGAAAAAAAAATTAAATTATAAAATTTCATTTTATGAAGCTTGTGTATTCCCTATTGTTTATAATTACTGTTTTTATACTGTTTTTATATTGCAGAAATTTTAAAGCAGTTCCTGACTCCCTTTGATACTACTCTTGAAGTGTTCTATGATTCCTTATTCTCTCAGCATTTTGAAAACAGTCAGAATCCTTCTAAAATAATAAACAGCTTGGTATGTTTTCTGGAATTGCTTGAACTTCTCATAACCTCCAGAATCTACCTGAAGTTACATTGCAAGAGCCAAAGGATTTTATTTTTGAAACCTTCTTGTGTGCTAGATGTTCTTACCTGGCCTATTCAGGCTTTTGTCAAAAGAAAGTTGATCATATTTATCAAAAAGTGCCTTCTGTGTAAAGTGGGAGAAGACCTCTGTCGTGGCTCTGTGCCTGCCATGATATCACCAGATCATCACTTAGACATGGACATGTTGGCTTTAGCTAATGCTGTTTTGCAAGCTGTGCATCTGGGGTTGTTGAAGACATTGTCTGTTCATAGAAAACCTTCCTGCTTTGGAGGTGATGAAGTTCAGCCTGGATGTGCACATCTCTGTGGTCCAGATCATGTGATCCTTAGAGCTGCAAGCTTAATTACAATGAAATCCTTAGAAATCAAGTTTCAAAGTGGTACCTCAACAAATGAAATGAAAGGTAATTCTCCAAACTCCTTTTTTGTACAAACTAATGTATAATTATTTACTTAAGTAAAATAATTCTTAATTATCAAATCTCAGGACTAGTATAAATTCCACTAATTTAAGATTTTTCCCCCAAAAGAGAGAGAACTAGAATAACCTTGAGGAACATGCCAGCTTTTTGTGGGCTAACTGAATATATATATATAGCATAATAAATGACTTTGGTCAAAAAAATCACTCTTGAGTCATCTCATAGTAAGTGATATAAGTCAACTCGTATTCAAGTATTTGTATTTTATTTATATTATTGTTCATGACTGTAGTATATCTTATATGGATTGTTGACAATTAGAAATCAAATTAAAACTGATGTGTAAGAAGTTATATTGATGAAGAAATTGTTGCATATAATTTTTCTAGATGATAAATCAAGAATTCAAAGAAAGCCTTGTAAAGTATGATTTTTCAGTGTAAGTGTTGGAGAAGACATGTCCTCTATTTCATTTGAGAAAAATGAATAGTGTATGTCTACTAGGCAGCATACTATTTCAGTGAAAAGCATAAATTGTAAGCAGTGACTTTCCTGAACTGCTATGGATATCATTGAGCTTTTAATCACTACTTATTAGTTACAATTTTTTGTAGTTACAATTTGGAACACTAGGTGGCATCGATTGTATAATTCAGAGTTTTAAAATTGCATAAACCTCTTTGAAACTTTTGCTTAATATTAAGCAGGACTTTCTTGTCATGTTTTAAATAAACAAACAAAATTATTTTCTGTTATTGTGAAGGAAAACTTGCTTGGTTGTATTGTCTCTAGTAAAAAGCAGCTATGGTATCCAATGGAAAAAAACTCTTTTTTATCATTCAAGTATATGCTATTATCAAGAGATCACCATGTAATTTTTTTCTCGGTTGTGTAATAATTAATTATTTGGCAGTTGTGCCAAATAGACATATAGGCGTACATTTTATTTTATTTATTTATTTTTAAATATTTATTTGCTTTAGTTGTACACAATGCCTTTATTTTTACATGGTGCTAAGGATCGAACCCGGGCTGCGCACGTGCTAGGCGAGCACTCTACCGCTGAGCCACAATCCCAGCCCCTAGGCGTACATTTTAAATGCATGCTTTCTAAATCACGTTTTTCTCTGAGCCTTAGTTTCCTCATTTATAAAATAGAAATACTCCCTAACTTACATGACTTTTAGAAGGTGTGAATTATGATCTAGCTCTTTAAGGTACTTTAGACATTAGAAATTTGTATTTAGACATTAGAAATTTGTATATAGGCAAGGTATATTAAGGTATTCATAAACTATTGCCTACACTTTGAAATTTGCATTTTTTGAAGTTGACTTACACAGGTTCATGTTTGAGTTACTGACCTTCTTAAAGCCTCATCTTCAGCCCCCTCTGCAATTACACAATCCGTGTGAATGGCTGTCTAGGGTATTCATAGAACAAGACGATGACATGCTGGAGGCTGCCAAGGCATCAATGGGCATCTATCTAAAGTTGACCAGGTTAGTGTAGTTTAAAGTAATTATTGAACTATCTGCAAGCCAAAAGGTAGGAAACATTTCAGAATATGTGCTGTGTATATTATTTACCTTCCATCATTTGGGGGGTGGATCTTGTGGTTTCCTCCTAATTTCCAATTCCTTTCTTTAATCTTGCCTGACATGCAAACAAGATTACATTTGTGTTATTATGAAAACTTGGCAGACTGGACAGGGGATGTAGAACTAGACTGGAATTTGAAAACCTGGTTTCCTATGTAGTCTGCACTTGTTTTACCTGTGTAGTTAGGGGTAAGGTAGTTCACATTTGTGAATCACATTTGATGGGTAAGATCATTATTCACCTCTGAGACTTACTTTTCTGTACTAAACTTCTGTAAGATGATTTTTTGCCTTTATAAAAATAAGTACTGACTCATACATAATCAAAGGAGCAGGTCTATATTTTCGCTGTAATCTACAGCCACATTTTAACTTATACCTTCTTCAGGCAAGTATGTAAAATTAATTTTGAAGTTTTGTTACTGGTGACGTTTCATACTGATTCTGTTTCTACTTTATTAAACAGCTGCACTTAAAGTAATATCTTCTTGTAGCAAATATCTATAATTGCTTATGAAATTAATAACTGATGACCTTTTCCACCATTTCTGCTCTGCTTTATTAAAACCCCAAAGTATTTGCTTTATTTCCATTTCTTTCTTGGCCTGGGAGAAAGGGATTTTTCACTAATGATCGGCGGTGCAGCATTGTGCTGCCAGTACTTGCTGTGTTATGACACTGCTGGCAATGGCTGCTTTCAGACCAAGTGTTTGAGGCCAATTTTCAAAAGGTTCTAATCAAGAACACAAAATTCCTGCATGTGATTTGAATTAGTCTCAAAAATGGTAAAATAAAAATTCATACTGAAAATGCACAGGCCTATAAGAGCATATCTTAATTGTATTCAAAGTTGACCTCTTACTCCTTAAGAAAGAGGAAGCCTCTGAATTTGCTTTATATATGAATTTCTTTCTTTATTTTAGTTCATTGTCCAGAGTGGCATATACTTATGGCATACATACCTTTTTTTTTTTAATGTAGTTTTATTAAAGTTTTTTTTTTATGGTAAATGATGGAAATCAACACAAACTGGTTTAAACAAAGAATTTATTGGCTCATTAGGGGGAGTTCTTAAGGGATCCAGTTGGCATCAGGGATTCAAATTGTCATCAGTTACTTCTCTTTTTTGCTGTCTCACAATTATGAATTAATTCTAGACATGGCTACTAGTAGCTCATCAGGCTTACATCAGTCTTAGAATTATAACCGTTTATAGCCCAAGTAAAAATCCCAGCAGAGATCTGATTAGCTCACTAGTGTCCCAAATTCTTACCAGTCATTGTGGCCAGCAAAGAGCATGAAGTTCACTGATGGGTCAGTCTAGGTTACTTGCCAACCTCTGGTGAGGAGAGTGGGGAAGCAGGTTTAAGTTCCAGCTCTACCTTACCACATGGAATTGGTTGCCTGAAAGAATAGAGGATTCTGATGTAAAGATAAAGGATGACAGGATTTCTTTTAGACAGACAAAAAGTGGAAATGCCCAAGACAGTGGGCTTTATTTTATTGAGTCAAATTCATTTAGAGTTTGTGGGGAAAATGATTGGTTTTGAACATTTTTTCTTTTAAAGTAATGGGTAGATTAAAAAGTAAGGTGACAGCTAAATATGTGGTATGTGAATTAAATCTTTCAAAACTATTATGTTTACAAAAAGTCATTAATCTCAGTTCACCATTACCTTCATTTTCAGAGAATGTGAAGCTACCGAAAGGTTGGCCCAAGAAAAGGAAATGTGGATCCGTCACACCCATGAAAATGGCTATAATCCTCACTGTATTTTCTTATTCTTCTTAAAAAATATAGGGTTTGATTCTACAGTTCTTCTTGACTTTTTGATTTCATCAGAAACCTGTTTTCTTGAATATTTTGTTAGATATTTAAAATTACTGCAAAAAGACTGGGATAATTTTTTCACTATCTGTAAGTTCTTTGATGCATCTGAATCTCAATATGGCATAAATATTTGTGGTTGTGTCCCCTCACTAGTCCAAGATAGAAGCACCAACGCCATACTGCCTCATCATTTGACTGCTTTCGATAGTCACAAAAAGGGACATGCTTGGGTCCCCAGGGCTTCTGGTAATCCTTCTGAACCACTGAACCAGGTTGTGATGTCCAAGGGACCCCGTACCATGGAGAATCATTGTCTGTCTTCCCCGCAGGCTTCTCACAGTCTGGTAGATTATGAAGACTCTGATGATTCTGAGGCAGAATCCACAGACCAGTGTTTAGCAGAGAGTGAAGAGGCATCTTTACACCAAGAAGCAGTTAAGAAAATTCAGGACCTAGCTGGGTCAAGCAGGGATAAAAAAGAACTTAGCCATGAGCCTCAATCATGGCCTCTGATTCCAAAGAAATCTACTAATTCCTTCTTCATTGATTGTGAAGCAGCCCCAAATAACACTGTCTCTGAAGCAAGAATATTTTACAGAATAATAAAATGCTTCAAAGAGCTACAAGATGCCATTTGCCGTTTGCAAAAGAAAAATCTCTTCCCATATAATCCAGCTGCACTTTTGAAATTGCTAAAAAGTACAGAGGCACTTTGTAGTAAAAGTATGAGCCCTTTATGAAACAGTGGCATTTTACTTCATGAATTGGTTTTCCTCAATAAAAATTGTGTCTCAGTGAGATAACAGTTAAAAACAAAAACCACCACTAAAGGGTTTTCTAAATGAAGTCTTTGTTTTTGCCTATTGGAAGCAGCCTGAAAAAATGCATCAAATGCCACATCACTTGATGTAATTGTATGTCTCTTGAAATTGAAGGTGATTCAAGCATATATAATTTGGGACAGTTATTGTATTAGTTTCCTAGGGCTGCCATAACAAACTACCACCTACTTAACAACTTGAAACCACTAAAATATATATTCTTTCACAGTTCTGGAGGCAACAAGTCCAACATCAAGGTGTCATCAGGAACATGCTTTCCCTCAAGGCTCCAGAGAAGAACCCTTGCCTGCTTCTGGTGTTGCCAGCAGTCCTTGGGGTCCATTGCTTTGTAGCTGCATCACTCCAGTCTCTCACTCATGGCATGGAATGTGTGTCTATGTCCATTTTCCCTCTTATAAGGGCAGCAGTCATTGGATTAGGGCTTAATCTAATCCAGTCTGACCTTGTCTTAACTTGATTACATCTACAAAGACCTTTTTCTAAATAAGATCATGCTTACAGGTTCCAGATGGACATGGATTTTGGGAATGATGGTCTATTATATGAACATGGTTTACTGTATGAATATGATTCTTTTTAAAAAAATTTCTAGTTGACATATAATATTTGTAGGTATTTATGGTACACAGTATTATAATTGGATACATGTGTAGAATGTGTAATGAGCAAGTCAAGGCTATTACTATTTCCAACTCCTCAAAATTATCGATTCTGTGTTGTGAACCTTCAAATTCTTCTAATTATTTTTAAATGTTTGTTGTTGTAGACTATAGTTACCCTCCTGTGCTATAGAACATCAGAACCAATTCCTCCATCTAACGATGTTGTGGTACCCATTATTCAACCTCTGTCCCTCCTTTCATCCTCTGTCCCTCATTTCCTTCCTAGCTTCTAGTGACCTGTGTTCTACTCTCTACTTCTATGTGATTAATTTTTTTAACTTCCACAAGAGTGAGAAAATGCAGCATTTGTCTTTGTGCTGGCTAACTACACTTACTATAAAGTCCTCTAGTTCAATGCATGTTGCTGAAAAATGACAGGATTCCATTATTTTTAATGAGATAATATTTCATTGCGTGTATACTGTGTATATATAATACATTTTTAATGCATTCTTTCACTGATGAATGTCTAAAATTGACTACATATCTTGGCTATTGTATATCATATTGCAATAAACATGTGCGTGCAAGTATCTCTTTGATATACTGATTTCATTTCCTTTGGATAGATACCCAATGATAAGATTATAGGGTAGTTCTATTTTCAATTTTTTGAGGAAGCTCAATACTGTTTATGTTCCATAATGGCTATACTAATTTACATTCCTGCCAATAGAGTATAAGAGTTTTCTGCACATCCTCTCCAATATTTGTTTTTCCGGTTTTGTTTTTTGTCTTTTTTGATAATAACCATTTTAACTAGGGTGACATGTTATCTCGTTGTGCTTTTGATCAGCAATTTCTCTGATTAGTGATGTTGAGCATTTTTTCATATACTACTGGCCATTTGCATATCTTCTTTTTTCTAGTAGTACTCGGGATTGAACCCAGGGATGCTTGACCACTGAGTTACATCCCCAGTTCCTTTTACTTTTTATTTTGAGACAGGTTCTCACTAAGTTACTGAGTTTCTTCCTAAATTGCTGAGGCTGGCCTCAAACTTGGAATACTCTTGCCCTTGCCCTCACCCACCAACCCCAGCTTACTAGGATTTTGTGTGTCTTTTCTTTGAGAAAGGTCTCTTCAGGTCATTTGGCTATTTTTCTTAATTAAATTATTTGTTTTTGTTGTTGTTTGAGTTCTTTATGTATTATGGATATTAATCACCTGCCAGATGTATACTTTGCAAGTATTTTCTCCCATTCTGCACGTTTTCTCCTCACTCTATTTCCTTTGCTAAGCAGAAGCTTCTTAGTTTGACAAATGTTTTTCCCTTGTTTCACTTTTGTCGTATGTGATTTTGGGGTCTTATCCAAAATATCTTAAAGTGTTTCCCCTATTGTTTTTTTTCGTAGTTTACATTTACAGTCTTACATTTAGGTCTTTGATCTATTTTGAATTGATCTTTGCATATGGTGAGAGGTAGGGGTCTAGTTTCATTTTTCTAAAATTATGTATGTCCAGTTTTCCCAGTTATCATTTACTAAAAAGACTGTCCTTTCTTCAGTAACTGTTCTTGGCACCTTTGTTCAAAATCAGTTGGATATAAACATATGGATTAATTGTGAAGTTGCTATTGGGTTCCATTGATCTGTGTGCCAGTCCCATGCTGTTTTGATTACCATAGTTTTGCTGCATGTTTTGATGCAAGTCATTGTGATGCCTCCAGCTTTTGAATGTGATTCTTCTAAAATTTTTTTCTAATCAGGTAATTTTCTAATTTAAAATTGTTGTGATATGAATAATTCTGTTTTTCTGAACAGAAGCAGGAAATGGAATTTTTCTTTTGTTTATTAGGTTTGTGTAATATGAACAGCAAATGTATTGTGCTGGTAATTCATTAATGTCATTAAAGCAAACTAAAATGATGTCCTTATATTTCCCCTTTGTAGGAAAATATAAGGAATATAAGGAATACTTAACCTACTAGACATTAAAATTTACCTTCTGATTAATATTTGATTTAATATTTGATTATATATGGTAATCAAACCAGCATAGTACTTATTAAGGTAAAAATAGAACCATAGAACTGAATAGAAGATTGATAATTAAAATAATGAGGTGGCTATGTTAATGAAATAGAAATGCAGAGGTCAAAAAGTTTGTTAGTACCCCGTTAGTAAAGATATACATTCATTCAGTTCCTACCATAAGTTATTCATTTATTTTAATATTTTTATTTTTTGAGATGCCCAGGCTGATCTGGAACTCCTGGACTCACGTGATAGTCCTGCCTCAGCCTCCTGAGGATCAGGAACTACAGGTGTATGCCACTGTGCC
Source organism: Tamias sibiricus (assembly GCA_025594165.1). NCBI lineage: Eukaryota > Metazoa > Chordata > Mammalia > Rodentia > Sciuridae > Tamias > Tamias sibiricus. Next base: position 140,829,120 of record CM046659.1, read on the forward strand.
TGACTCTATCATAACTTAAAAAGCACTTCAAAAAATGTATATTCGAAGATGTTCACTGCCACATTTGTTTGTAAAACACAAAAGACTAGAAATATCATTGGAATGCTGTATACCTGTGAAAAGAATGAGTATATCCATGTTTATAGATGTGAAACATCTGTAAAAATAGATGGATATGATGGGCACCCATTTATTTAGGAAAAGTAGTGGAGCAGTTGTAATACACATCCATGTATTTATATAGTCATCCTTTGGTATCTACAGAGAGTTGGTTTAAGGACCTGTACCACCCATACACACCTTGCCAAGATACCAAGATCCACAGGTATTCAAGTCCCTTATATAAAATGGCATACTATTTGCACATAACCTACCCATATCCTTCTAGATTACTTATACCTAATACTATGTAAATACTGTGTACACTGTGTTGGTTAGAAAATAATGAAAAGAAAAATGTCTATATATATATTTAGTACAGATGCAATGTTTTTTCAAGTATTTTCAGTCTGTTATAATTTAATCCATAATACAGAGGGTTGACCATACAAAATGTGTATTTAAGAATGTGTAAGAGGGCTGGGATTGTGGCTCAGCGGTAGAGCACTCACCTAGCATGTGCGCGGCCCGGGTTCGATCCTCAGCACCACGTACAAATAAACACATTGTGTACAACTAAAGCAAATAAATAAATATTAAAAAAAAAAAAAAAAAAAAAAAAAGAATGTGTAAGAGAAGCCAGGTACAGTGGTACTTGCTTGTGACCTCAGGAGACTGTGGTAGAAGGTTTGCAAGCTTAAGGCTAGCCTCTTCAACTTAGAGAGACCCAGCCCCCCCAAAATAAAAGGGGCTGGAAATGTAGCTCAGTGGTAGAGCATTTGCCAAGCATGTAGAAGGACCAGGGTTCAATCCTCAGTACTGCCCCCAAAATATGTGTGTGTGTATGTGTGTGTGTGTGTGTGTGAGAGAGAGAGAGTGGTTACCTTGGGGGAGATCTGAAATGGATTTGACTTCTCATATCTTTTTGTGCTCTTTTGCTTATAACTGGGTTAAAAAAATTCTTAATGAAAAATTTTTGAGAACAATATGTTCCTTAGGATACATAAATATTGAATGGATTATAATTTTTGCAAATGCAGATGTGTTTTGTGCTTACATTTCTTTATAAGGTTAATAAGAAACCACCTCCCTTCATTGTACATACAATGAGGGGAAAGCAATCTTGTAGGAGTGCCGAGTGTGTAACTGACATTTGAGTGCACGTCAGTTCATCACACACATGCCAAGCCCTGCTATTGCTGAAGGTGACCCAATAGTTATATGGTGACTGTTTTTTAGAGCATACACGAACCATACTCAGATTAGGCCATAAAGGAACAGGTAATGAGTAATATTTATCTACCTTTGAGTTCCCAGGGGATTCCCAGGGGGCCATCTGTAACCCTTCTCCTCCCAATAAAAGCAAGTTAGCATAAAATGTCATGAATATACTCTATTTAACTTGAAGCATAAATGATACTGAAAAGGTGTTCGTGAGTATGCGGATGTTGAATTTTTGGAAATGGCATGCCTGTGGAACCAGTACTCCAGTCAAAAAACACTAGTGGCACCCAGAAGTCCCCTTTAGTTCTCCTTCCAGTCACTATCCACCCTTAAAGGCAACTGTCTCCTGAATGGAAGCAACATTGATTAGCTTTACCTGGTGTTTTATGTAAATGGAATCCTAGAGTACGTGTTCTTTTGTTTCTGGCTTCTTTTCTTAGACCCTGGGAGTGTGTTCTGATTTACTTTTAAAGTGTCAGGTAACCACATTTCATCTATTTTTAGTAACAAATTGCTTTTGACTCCTCAAAATTACCTGTGGCACACCCATTGTACTAGGATGGTGAGGTTGACAAACACCGGTCAGACAATGACATGTAGAATCGAACAGGTTACTCACGGCCTTGTGCAATGGGCCCCAGCCTCCCTTTTCAGCCTCACCTGTGGTTCTTCCCCTGCCCATGGTTCTTAGCAACACAGCATTTACCCCTACATATTCATTCATGTCCCATCTCAAATGTTAGGTCAGAAAGAATTCCCCATCTGTCCTGGAACATTAGATTTTACATGCTCTGTAGTCTCTGCACTTTTTGCACTTTTCTTTTTCCTGTAGTGTAGCATTTGTCACATTCTATTTGAATCATTAGTCAACAGTCTTCCCATTTGCTGAGGTTTTGTTTTGTTTTGTTTTTTTACACTGTCCCCATTGGCCAACAACTGCCACTTCATAGGTACACCACAAATGTTGAATAAATGAGATTCTTCTCTAAGAGCTTGATAATCTCCTATGGGAGACAGATGTGTGGAGAATTGTAATTATTAATGTTAATAGGTTGCATTTCCCAAATGCCAGCCACTGTTCTAAGTGCTCTGCAAATCCCCATGATAATGTTAGAAGGTGAGTGCTATTATGAGGTCTGTTTTGCAGATGAGATTAAGTAACTTGCCTAACATCATCCAACTGGCAAAGTGGTAGGTAGAGCCGAGTTAATAGATCTAGGTAGTCTGGTTCCAGTGTCTTCTCACACTCTTCTCCATAATTCCTTTTCCTCAAAACAGAAAGTGATGGATGGACACCTTTGAAACTAAAATTGCTGCAGTTTTGGATATGGGTGATGGATGGTATAAAGAGTCCTATACTAGAAAAGTATCCTAAGGTTAGATTATCCAAGACCATGCTTAGAAATTTTTTGACTACTCTAGGCAGTGGAGAGCTGATGAGATTTTTGAGTAAAGAAAGAAAGTATTTTCCATGCATTATAATGACTAGATAAACAAACAGGAAGATTGGCAAGAATCTGCTATAGAGGTCCCTTGAAGCCAGAACATTGGAAAAAGGTACACAAGGGCCTTCCGGGTGAATATCATATCCACTTATCCCCCTCCAGATACCCTAAGACAACAGTAAAGAGACAAAAATCAGGAGCAACAAGACACGGACAAAACAGACAGGGAGGAAGCAATTTTGAAAGTTAAAAGGTAGGTAGATGACTTAGCAGACCCAAGAAAGCTAAATCCTCAGTCTGATACAGAGAAAGCTGAGAAGCAGTCAGATTAACACTGTGGATCCCCTGAAGGCTCAGGAGTTTATAATAGAGAGCACCACACTGTTGTTAAGCAATACCTGGTTGAAAGTCTATTCAAGAAACAATCCCTTGCCCTATTCTGTGTAGCTAGAGCTCTATTCTCCGCCCCCACCCCCTCGAAAAATAAAAACTGGCAGATTAGAAGTCTATTTCCCAAAGAGAGTAAACCAGAGGATTTTTGGATCAGCAAGACACCAGATACAGCTGAGAATAGGAATAAAAGAATGAAAGAAGGGGACTCAGGAGAAAACCATTTCCCTCCCCAGCTTTCTCCCCACTCCTGTTCCCAGAACACTTCTAATTCCAGACAAGAGCCTAGAAGAGACTTTTCTGGGAAATTTAATCAAGCCAAGAGAAAAGATCTAAAGATATTGACATAGGAAGGGGAGGGGGACCCCCAAAGAAATTTCTTAACCAAATCATCCTCCTGTGAAGCTCACAGTTGCAAACCTCACCCTGTGTACAGAGCTTCTAGGAAGCATGTAAGTGCCCCATTCTTACAAATGACTGAAAAGTGGAGGATCATCAGGCATGGGGTGGCGGGTGGGGATCCTGACATGAAAAGCTGAGGCCAAAACAAACATGAAACATTAAACAGGAAGAAGTTAATCTAGCAATATCCTCAGAGATAAGAGATTATAAAGAACATTACATTTTAACAATTAAAGAAAAATACTTCTTAAAATTAGTATAGCAAAAATGCAAAACTGATTAGAAATTTGTGCAATTAGGTTGAGGAAATCTAGAAAGTCTAGAAATGGGACAAAGAATTTGGAAGATGGGATGGAGAAATGATAAAATCTGGGGACCAGCTGAAGAGGTTCAATAATTGAGAGAGAAAGTAGGATAAGGACTGGAAGAGGAAAAGTACTAAAGAAATTCATGAAAATTCTCCAGAACCAAAAGACTTTGAGTCTTTAAACAATGCCTACAAGTATAACTGGAAAAAAGAAAAAAAAACACTAAATTTTACAAAGAAAGGAGAATCAGCCTGAAACAAGGAGCCATTTTTCTCCTTGCATAGCTAGGATGCTGTTACTGCTGTTTTATTAAAATGAAGTAAAATCCTTGTGAAGAAGAAAATGAGATCTGTTTTCACCTGAGTGACTAAAGGTATTGTGATCATATGATGATATACAGCAGACAGAAATCTCTTGAATAGCAGGAGGGCAATGTTAGAACAAAATATGGGCATTATTTGCATATAGATATTATGAAAATCATAATCCCTGAGAGTATATATATAAAAAGGGGGTGATGGAAGCCTGGATAGAAGAAGGAAAACGAAAGAAATTCAGAAGGCAGGCAAACCAGAAATGCTATAAGGAAATGAGGAGAGGAACAGTAGGATGAGATCTGAGAAGCTGCTGAATGTTTTTGCAAAGTATTTGAAGCACTGTTGCACTTGAGAGCACTTTTAGTTGGACCCAAATGTACAGTGCAATGTAGAAGTTAGAAACCACAGGGACAGTGATTTTCAACTTATTTGTGTTCTCTATCATCTGAATAACTAGAATTTTGGGTGGCACGTTTGGAATGACAGAAAGTCTGGAAACAATGCTATCCAAGTCAGAAACAGTTTTCATAATGATCACTGAAGGAGATGTTCAATTCACAAGTATTTTCTTCCCTATAAATTGACTTGACCTGCTGCCCATCCTCCCACCTCTTCCTGGGTGCATGCAGAGCCCACACCCACCACTGCATAATATAACCCAGTAGTGCCACATTTGGCACCTTAGTCTGCCCAGATGTTTGGATATGTGACCTAAATATCTAACATCAACTGGTCCTGATTATCATTTATGACAGCCTGTAAAGTTGCTTTGCTTTATTAAAATGGTCATTTGAAAATTGTAATTAATAAAATGTCTTTTTAAACTATGTTGTCATAGATCAGAGCAGCAAATTCTAAGTTTTTCTGATTATTCTAAGGAAAGTGGAGCTGAACTCAGACCAAAACCTTTACAGTTAACACAGTGTATCCCCTCCTATTGCAAAGCTCACTAGTGTAGTTTACTATGTAAGGCATAGGAAAAACCAATAGTGATTCCTTTCTAAATTTCCCATTGACCATGAGCTATGCCAAGTATAGATTAAACTGTAGACTGCTTGCTTAGTGCATTGGGTAAAATACATGTTGTACATAACCTGTGTTGCTTGTGATTTTCCTTTTCAGGACTTTTGTTTTCAAATACCATTCTCTGGTACTTGGAAGCATTGAGAAACAGCATGTGATATGTGGATTTCCTTTCCTTAGAGTCTCCTTGTCAAGAGCCTACTTAATCGGGGAAGGCAAGGTGGTAGGGTTTAAAACACTGGGTTTCTGTGGAAAACACTTTCTAGTAGTGATGAGTTGCATGTCTGTGTGTTATTTAAGTGTTCTAAGTCTCCTGCAAAACACAATTCTCCCTTGAAGTCCAGGAAGTGAACACACCAGCATACATTTGTGATTGCTAGTGCCTTTGTTTTTTAAGTTATTTAATACCTTATAATGAAGGGGAGTTTTCCCAGAGCATCACCATTTAGGTTTTTCTTTTTCCCTAGTACTGGGGAATTGAACCCACAGGTTCTCTACCACTGAGCTACATCCCCAACTCTTTTTATATTTTACTTTGAGATACAGTCTAGGTTGCTGAGGTTGGCCTTGAACTTGTGATTCCTCAAACTCTTGAGGAGCCAGGATTACAGTAATGCATCCCTGCACCAGGCTTACTGCATATTTTTGTTTGTTTTATGTAGAACACAATGAATAGTATAGCCTACTTGCATAAAACAGAATTGGACTTTTCACTCTTCTTTTCCCTGTAAATTGTCTTTAAAAACTTTTTTTCCCATGATTTTGCTAGTTTTCTACACAATAAAGAAAAAGGTTTTCCTTTACTAACTAGATTGTGAAAAGTAAATCATTTTTGCTATATGTAGTATTCCTTACTTGGATATGGCACATGGCCTCTTTGAAGGAACAGGTCCTGGGAATTGAACCTAGGGCTTAATGTGTGCTAGGAAACTGCTCTACCACTGCACTATACCCCCAGCCCCTAGCATATGCCCTCTTAATTATGTTTCAATGAAGGAGCCTATAATCAAGGAGATAGCTAAAGATTGCGGTTAGCTGAGAGCCATAAAAGATGTTCTAGTTTCCACCTGATAGTAATACATTATCCAAAGAATCTCTGTATGCCCGTGAACACTGCGTGACGCACCTGTAAGCTCGAGCTGTAAGCACGTGTCCTTGTTAAAGCGATATGTATATAACTGGGTGAGTTTAGTTAGTGTGTGTGGGAAGAAGAAGAAGGTGGTGGTTGGAGTTAGAGCGTTTGGAGTGATTGCTGGAGCCGGAGAGAGAAGAAGAATAAAAGACCTTTTTTCATTTTCATCCTGCCTCCGAATTTTCCTGCAGCGTTCGTTGCTCCAAGGCGGTTTCCGCTTCAGGCAGCAACATTTCACTTTTAATATGCACAATAAGTGATTTGATGATCACCTTGTTGGGAAGCTCATTGATGAACTGGAAAATAAAATTAATTAGCAACAACTTCTACCCTGTACAGGTGAATTTTATTACAAATTAATAATGGAATCAGAGGAATATTTGAGGTTAATCACAGATGGCTGCAGCCTCTGAAAAGTCTGTATGGGCAAAAGAGCATGTCAACACAACTCCAGGTAGGGATTTGGAAACATCTGAAATGAGCAATCTATACTTCCTGGATTGGCAAGGAGAGAGCAACCACCAGGATTCCATCAGAGGCTTTTTTTTTTTTTTTTTTTTTAAACAGCATTGTGAAAAGTAAACAGCGCTGCTTATTTTGTTCTTTAGTAGTCTTCTATGGAGAATGACAAAGAACCACCTCCAGAAACAGTGTGTCATTTCAATTGTTGTAGGTCAGTGGTGACATACCCACTGTGGGAAACTGGATTCACAAACACAGCAGCATGCCATTTGGAACAGTGATATGTAAAACACATGATGCTGGAACCCTTATGCAGTCGGTATTGTCCTCCCTGGCTCTGCTGCTTGAGCTATGAACCACCTGGTTTAAAAAAAAAAAAAAAAGAAGAAGAAGAAAGAGAGAGAGGGAGGGAGGGAGGGAGGGAGGGAGGAAGGAAGGAAAGAAGGAAGGGAGAGAGAGAGAGAGAAAGAAAAAGAAAGAAAGAAAGACAGACAGACAGAGTGTAGTATCTAGAGAAAAGAGCATTGGAATAAGGCCAGGCTTTCAGGTTCCACCTGGATATTATGTCACTTTTAATCTGAATGTTTGAGTATGATTAGTTTAATCACTTAGAAGCAGCAGATAACAAATGGAATTTTTATTATAAATGCAATCAGCTTTTCATTGAAGCATAACATACATGTGGCTAGCCTTTTAAATTATTTTTCTTGTCATTAATTAACATATTTGCTGTATGTAGATACCAACCAAATACTGAAATGAGGCATTTGGCAAATACATATTGAGATTGAATGCATTAAATGAATTTTATTCTAAGGATGAATCCATGTTAGTAGAAATAAAAATAAAATATGAGCTCTTTACTTTTCCCACTACCTGATTAGATCCAAGGAAGTGTGGAAGCTGGATCAGAACACCCCTCCATGACTCCCTGATGCCCATCCTGTCATTAGGCTCTATATCAGAGGTCAGCAACTACAACCTGTCACTTGTTTTATAAAAAGTTTTACTGGCACATGAGCTCATACATATACACAAATTCCATATTTTCCATTTTATTTTATTCTTCCTTGGTGTTTCCTTTGTTTTCTCTTGGGTTGCATATGGATTGTTAGTAATTTGTATTTATCTCCTGTAATTATTTGGAAAATATACCTGTTTGTTTGGGGACTTTTTAGAAATTTATTTTTGGTGATACTGGGGATCAAACCCAGGGCATGGTGTATGATGGGTGAGTGCTCCACCACTGAACTACACTACACCAGCCAGCCCTTTTTAAAAAACATTATTTATTTTGAGACAGGATCTCTAAGTTGCCTGAGCTGACTTCAAACTTGTGGTTCTTCTGACTCAGTCTCCCAAGTAGCTGGAATTACAAGTGTGTGCCACTGTGTCAGTCTTCACAGATTTTTATTTTAATCAAATATTCAGAAAAATAAGTGGCCCTCTGCTCCATTATGGGAGATGTTTTCAGTGGCTTCCATTTTTCTGTCTTCTATTTATCAGTCTGTCCTGTTAATTCAGCCTTGTGATGAGAAATCTCTGCAGACCATTGCTTGCCAGCTTAGAGTGCATGGATACTAAAAGAATTATTCTATAAAACCTTCCCCTTTCTTCCCTCAACTCAGGAAGTTAACAGTCTATAGACCAGTTACAATGTTATTTGCCCTCTGATGAGACTATGTAATGGCTCTGGGTTTCCAATCATAAAAGATCCAGGTTCAAAGCCATCTATGCCGCCTAACTAGCTGAGTAGCCCAGGCTAGTGACTTAGCCCCTTTGAGCCCATATCACCAAGTCAACTGGCTTATCAAGGTGAGTGTGGCACAGGTAAAGTACCCAACAGGAAAGAGCAGCCATAAAGGAAGCTGCTACCACTGAGTGCAGCATAGCCTGACCTACCAGGGTCTCCCTGCACCCACGTGTCCAGCGCCAGGCCTGGGCGCCTCTCCCAGGATGCACCGGGGCGAGACCACCTCGCGGGCTTCGAGGACACTCCGTGGCCTGAGGACAGAAGGAGAAAGGTAAACCCCAGGATGAGGCTGTTGAGCCTGGCTCACGGCACAGGCCCTGCCCACTCTGGTTCAGACCACACCTCACAGGCCAAGGCTGAGAGTCCTTGTCCCCGCACAGGCCAAGACTGAGTCGCTGTCCCCTCACAGGCCGAGCTAGGTCCCAGGTTCCTCGGACCATGAGCAGGCCCAGCAGTCCAAGTCTTCAGAGGCTGTGTTGCCCTCCCTCTAACTGCAGCCCCCACATACTCAGCCTTACAAAGTCCGTTAGGCACATCTCAGGACTTCTGTGGCCTGCCGTTTTTCATCTTTGCTTTGCCTTCCCAGGTTTTTGTGATGCGGAGTTGAAAGAAGGGTTGCTGGGTTACCTCCATTTTTTCTGCACGTTATTAACCCCGTCTAGTTAAGGAGAGATCTAGTCCAGACATCTGCTGAATTCTGAGGTAGGAAATCCAGCAGGGAGCCCTGGAGACTGTCTGCAAGTAGGCTGGTGGTCTGAACTGGACTCTGTGTCCTACCATCATCTTTGTTACCGCTGGCCACAAAGCCTTCTTTAAGTAGGTCAAGTGAAAATTAATATCTTTAAACCATGACTTTAAACAAACATTAAAACACACCCTTTGTTTGTTCTAAAATTCAACAAAGTTATCAAGGGCCCATATGTGCCTAGGACCTACTCAGTTCTAGGTGTAGGGTTCTCAAAGATGAACAAAATACCCACTCTCTTGCTTGTAGTCATAGCTTGGAGACATGAACCACTCTTTGATACTTGCGGCTTACCCAGCTGGGATTATAGCTCAGTAGTAGGCCCTGGGTTCAATCTCCAGTACCTGCATTCCCCTGCAAAAAGAAAATGTCTTTTAATCAACTAGAATGACATGTAATATGTGGAGTTGTAGAAAATGTAAAACAACTAATGACAGGGAAATCATGTGTCACAAAATCAACTTAGTGGTTCCAAACCAAATTTTTTAAAATTAAGGAGTCAAGATTAAACTAGAATAGATAATATAGACAATAGAGTACATTTCAAATCATATAGATAAGAATAGTATAATATATACATATATGTTATATCTATCTATCTATCTATCTATATATATATATATATATACACATTTGTATTCACTCATGATGTAAAATGTATTTACTGTGGTTTACAACAAAAAATTAAGTTACTTGTTTGGACCAGGATAAATATGTTACATACACACACACACACACACACACACACACAAAGAGCCTCTTCAGTAGTGATTACTTTGAATACCAATTATTTATGTGATTGGAACTGTAGAAGAGTCAAACAGTATTTTTGTCCTAATTAACTCCATGTTTTACATTGGCTTTACATAACATTAACATGGCATGTATTTTGGTGTGTGATGCATCACATTAACTATAGATTATTCCTGACATGTAAGGAATAGAATGGCAGAATTGCTCCAATATGTGAGATCCATCACTCTTGTGGTTACGGATTATGGAAGCCATAAGCCATCATTGTTACCATAAAAATGTGCATGACTTAAAGATCACCTCTACTATTGCCATGTGTGACCATACAAAGAGCTTCGATTTACATTGTCCCTGCCAAAACCCAGTTAAAAAGTTGAACAGTTCAAGAATTTTCTGGTCTGATCCAGTTATATTACCTTCTCAGAAAATTTAGGACCTGGGCTGGGGTTGTGGCTCAGTGGCAGAGCGCTCACCTCGCACATGTGCGGCCCGGGTTCGATCCTCAGCACCACGTAAACATAAATGCATTTAATTGTGTACAACTAAAGTAAATAAATATTTTTTAAAAAAAAGAAAATTTAGGACCTGAATAAACAGTTCATGAGGCTGTTATTATTGACAGATAATTTTATTTCAGCTTTGATAAATTTTAAAAAATTAAAGTTTGACAATTTAATGATTATTATAATAATAATTTCATATTTTGTATTTTTACTTATTGATTGGATGGTTGGTTAATTTTTATTTTAATGACTGAAATAGCTAAAAATTTGAACTATATTTCTAGGAGATAATTTCCCCATATGCCATTTATCCTCTGTTTAGTGCAGTCATTCAATTGTAAATGGCCAGTATCCCATTTTGCTCATTGGCCCTGCAGGTATTTTAAAATGGTCAAGCAAAACATTTTTCATTTTAACCATGCTTACTGATGTCATATGGCTGTTATGGGAGCTCCATGCATGTGTAAATGAATAAGCATTATAATTGCAAAATATTGATCTAAATATATGGTGGCATGTATTATTAGTTTTTAGTATACTTAATTTTTACACATGGTTGATTTTATGAGAAGATAGTTTTTAACAGGTTTGTTTCATGGAAGCTATGAGGCATCCATCAGAAAAGAGATAATTGAGTAGAAATCATCATTCCTGTTATATGCAACATTTTCCAACAAGACCCAATAGTGAAACAGATTAGGTGACATCTGAATTCCTAATTCAAAACCAGTCTGATGCAAGAGAGTTTCAGAAAAGATTCTTTTTTCCTAATTTAAGTTCTCAGTAGAAGCTAGTAAGAAACAGATTATAATCAACTCAGTTTGTGGTATTTTGTTCATATCCTTTAGTGCCTTCTAAAGTATTGGACCCCTCATACTTGCTGAGTAACTAAATTGATCTGTTGATAGTCTCCAGCAGAGGGAGAGTGGGTGACTGCCCCCATTCAAGGGAATGGGCTTGCTTTTTCCAGCCATAGCCAAAGATGTAGACTCTAAGTAAGTACAAAGCAGGAACCACATCTGCCTTGTTCATTGAAAGTTTCCTATAACTGTTGATTGAATTAAAATATCATGGAAGAAGGAAAAGCAAAAGAATAAAGTATATAAAGCTTAAAACAGAGGGGGAGATAGTGGGTAACCATCAGATAAAATACTAGTATAATACTGTCCTCAGGTCAGAGTATGTTATCATACTTTAAGGGTCTTCTATAAACCCCATAATATTTCTGGGGAAAGATCTGATCGCATAGGGTTTACAGCCTCTGAATATAAGGCCTGCACCTGCCTGTGTATGCGTATGAACACATATATACACACACATACATCATCTAATCAAGTGGTATTACAAAAGTAATTTGTGCTATGCTATTAAAGAATGGGGCTGCATATGAATGAGATTAATGGTGTGATTAGGATTAAAAGTGTAAAGATTGAAGAAAGAAAAAGGTTGATTTGATAGGTAGAGTCCTAGAGGAAATGGCAGGGGCTTAGATAAGAAGAAATTACAAATGAGGCACGTGTCAAGGTCAGAGCCAGAATAGCTCCTGGTTCACTGGAGGGGCAGCTTAGTATTGGGGTATGGTGGAGAATAAGGTGGGGATCACATTTCTGGCATGTGGTTAGGAAATAAACAGTCCGAGAGGTTTACATTTAATGTAACTTGCATAAAAAAGTCATAACTTCTGAGTTGGGAGAGTAGCTCTGAGGTAGAGTATCTTCCTAGCATGTGTAAGGCCCAGGGCTCAATCCCCAGCCCTGCAATAGGAAAAAAAAAAAAAAAAAAGAAAGAAAGAAAAAAAAGAAAAAAAAGCCATAGCTGCTGCAGCAAAGAAGCCATTTGATGGGGCTATGTTTTGAGATTGCTTGGTAGGGACAAGCAGGAGGGCAGCACTTGCTTTCTGTGTGTGTGTGTGTGTGTGTGTGTGTGTGTGTGTGTGTCTTTCTGTCTCTCTTCCCCTCTCTCTCAGATTGGAAAAGCAAAGGATTGGATTCCATCTCAACACCACTGTTGGTCACCTGGTCACCCCTGTGATCTTCAATTCACCATCACTGCTTAAGTAGCACAAAAGCAAATGGATAAGAGGAAGTGTTTAGACATTTCCCTTGAGAAAGTATGGAAATGATCAAAATGACTGAGCCAGCTGAACAGCCATACCCCTGCACCCTGACCTCAAGTTCAGTCACACTTCTCTTGTTCTGGGGTAACCAAATCTTTTGTTAAGACAGAAGGTTCAAATATCTTGTTCTTAGAAATGGGTCTTAGCTGGCTGATGCCACAACATTTAGCCTAGCTTGTGTTTTTCATAGGGTGCTTCAACCTACTTTTAGAAAAAATCCCATAAGAGATTCAGCCTGGGCTGAATAATAGTCCATTCTTGGGTGTCTCCATTTCTTCAGCAGTTCGCCCAGTTGTTTGTTAATAGGTGGCAATAGTAGGGTATGGGTTAGGAAGTGGAACAGGATGGAGAAGGAGAAACTAGATAATAATTCAGGAGGTCAGGGACATTGTATTCATCTTTGTATTTCAAGCATCTTGTACAATATATATCTTGGATGAATGAATGAGATGTATTTTGTTTCCTTGTCTTTTCCACACATGACATAGCATGGAAAGCCCAAATATTTATTTGAACACTAATCTCCTCTTTACTTCCTTTTTCTTCCTACCTGTCTAGTACTGATGCAACTCTGATAAAGTCTATTTACTGAGATGCCTTACACAATATTGGATAAAGGGATCACAGATATTGACCCTACCAAGTTCTGCTTATGGTCTGAGACAATAATAGGATTAGTTATTTGGGGTGATGAAAACTTTATCTGCCCACTTCTTTTTCCTGATTCCATATTATGTAGTCTTAGCTCCTCATTTAAAATCCACAGCTTCTGTTTTCATGAAGGTGGGACATGAAGTGGTAAATGAGAGTTCATCTCCTCAATTGTATTTGAGCATAAAAATGTACCAACACCATGTATACATACAGATGTTTCCTTCTGCACCCCTGTGTAAGTTCTGTGAACACTTTTGCGCATCTGTGCAAGTGTATGCTTGTGTCTGTTTTGGTTGTCAGGAAGTAGTTTTATTCCTAAGATCCTTAGCACTTTCAAAAGAGATGATGTGCCTAGCATATTTTACAAACACAATAAATATGCATCCTCATCATAGTATCTCTTATGATGCAATTCTCATAAGTCCATTTACTGATATGTAGTTAACTTCACATATAGCTTACTCTAAGCTTACTGTGTTCCAGGTATCTGAGGCTTTCATATATGCTGACACAATGTTTTTACAAGTCTATAAATATTGCTCTTATTTTTTTCTCGTTTTGTAATTGAGAAACCTGAGGGACTGAGAGGTTAAGTGACTTATCTGGAGAAACACAGCACATAAGGATAAGATCACACAGTGAGCACTAAGTGGGACTGTGTTTAGCAACCAAAACTTTCTGCAGGAGTTGTGTTCTTCCCTGTCACTGGTAGGCACACCTGTGGCCAGGAATTGTATGCAAAAGTGTCCATGACCATCTGGCCTAACCTCACTCAGTGAGGGTGGTGAACTGACGGGCCATAAAGACACAGCTGGGTTGAGAACCTGCTCATATGATAATGTGGTCAACTTGCTTACAGCACCATAGCCTTCCCAGAGTATGTGCCACATTGATTCTAAGAAGTTTTCGGTCTATGACAAACTTAGGTCTTCAAGGTGAAAATCTCCATACCTCCCAACAAGCTCAAAGTAGAACTGGCCACCTTCATGACTTACAATACTCTCTTCAGGTTTTGAAAGAGCCCAATAGACACCTTTGAAAAGTAACTACTTATTGTGGCAGAGAGGAAAAGACACAATTGTAAATATATAGATAAATAAATTTACTCTGTTAGCACTGAGGGCTGACTCTGTGCCAGAAATGATTCTAACTAGTCCTGGAGGATTCAGCAGTGGGCAGGGCAGACAGAAATCCCAGCCTTCCTGGACCTTGCCTGGGAAGAGACAGACAATAAACAAATAAGAGATCAAGTAAGCTAGAAAAGAATTGCTGTAGGGAGGGGGGATGAAGCAGGAGAGGGGATCTTTGTGGGGAGGACAGGTACCGAAGGGAGTCTGAATGTCTATTCTCAGGACTTGTTTAACTACAGATGATTTTCTCTAGTTTTCTTACTTTCTCTCAAAGTGGCTTCTCAAATTAACTGCCAGGGAACCTTTCAACCTTTTAATTATAGGCCAGGGTAAGTGTGGAACCTGGTGGAATGGAAGGAGGGGAGATAAAATTCAGGTCCTATAATCCTGTAATACACCAGGGATTTGGGTGAGTCATCATGGGAAAGGGGGCTGTTTTAGAGTAGATGTTGATTCAGGGATTTTATTTATTTATTTACTTATTTATTTTTGAGACAGGAGTCTTGCTATGGGTAGCCCAGGCTGGCCTCAAACTTGTGATTCTCCTACCTCAGCCTCCCAAATAGCTATGATTACAGGCATGCACCACCATGCCTGGCTTGATCCAGGGATTTAAAGTTTAAAGATGTCTAAGGCATATTCCTTAGGAATTCTCAGCATAGTGGGGACACATTTGTGAGAGCATTTGTTTCATTGAGTCCCTTGGGAGTTTTCCCACACACCTATTAAAGTATATACGGTTTGGTAGCATTTTTGATATAAAATTTCTGTCTGTGAGTAAACCTTAGCATTTGCAAAGTCTGTGAAAATGATGAGATTGAACATTAGAAGAAAACAGAGTTTGTTGACAGTAAACACTCAGAAAATTTGCCTAGTTATACTTTGCATACAACCAGAGATTTGTAAAAAAGTGCTCTATATGTGTAATATGAAATGTAATGCATTCTGCTGTCATTTATAACATCTTAGAATAAAAAATAAATAAATTTTTTAAAAAAGAACAATATGGTCAAAACTGTATTCATTAAGTTGCTTGGAAGGAATTCCTTCCTTTGAGGAAAACACAGGTCAATTCTAAGTTACATTTTCTTCTCTAGAAAGTTTGATTAAGGATTGGCTCAAAATATAACATGCAGCTTAGATGATCAGAAACTGCCCTACTTTCTTTCCTTCTGTGTTTGTACTTTAGGCAGCTGTGTACCATTGCTCTTGGCTGGTAGAGTCTTTGGCATGATATCTAGTTCTCTGCCTGCAGGGGCCTAGAGTCCATTTCCTACATCCTGCTTAATCCGTTTTTTCTCTTCTGAATTCCTAAGTGGCCCTCCAGAATCTTGAGTGGGTTTGCTTCCCATCCACTTAATGCACCTCCCCTATTTCACTCTTATTTCTTTCCCTTATTTTACTAAGAAAAATGTACCAGGTAGGCAGGTACTTCACATATAACTCACTTCAATAACATTTAATACCCAGCTTTCTCTGTGTACAAAAATAGCCATTTTGTAATGTGTTCCCTTTTGTTCCCACAAAATCACTCCAATGTCACGCTTAACTGTCTACATTTCATTGGTCAGAGATGTGATATTTACTTTTTAAAATGCAATAAATGGTTAACATTCTAATGATTTGACTTAATGACTAAGTACCTATTGAGAATTTAACATATAACTGATTTAATGTTTTCACTTACTCCTGAAGTTCTCTCATAACAATACAGTTAAGTATTACCCAGAAGAATACACCTCTGCATGCATCTTGCTCTTTCCATGATACTTCCAGGAGCTCTATTTTCTATTAGTAATGAACTGATAAATGTAAAAAGGGAAAAAGAATTCTGAAAGAATCATATTCATATTTGTCTTTGGCCCTGTGCCCTGAGCTTATCTTCATTAGATGAGCTGAAGGAGACACAGAAGGCTGACACATAAATCCATAGCTCTCACTGAGGTCTCAGCCAGCCAACCTGCAAATTCCTCACTTTCCCTCCTCTAGTGTAGATTGTGCAATAGGCTCCTGTCCACAGTTTTTTCCTGAAGAAGGAGGAAATACACCTTGATAGTGACCTAAGAAATATGGTAGATATGGCTGGAAGTGTGACTCAGTGGTAGAGCACATGCTTAGCATGTGGTGGGTTCAGTTCCCCTCTCCAAAAACAAAAACAAAAAAAGATAGTAGATACCAATGGGATCTTTTGATTGTATAGGAGGTATTGAACTTTGTGTAAATAAATAGTTTTTATTTTATTTGAACATTATATTTCATTGGTAGATAACATGTATTTCATTTTACAACTGACTAAAAAAAAGTTTTTTTTAAAGATGGTTCTATAGTAATCTTTTAGCTTGTTTAATTCTGAAGAAAGGAATCTGAATAGGTGAATAGGGTTCAGGAATATTCTCTTCCCCAGATGTCCTTGGAGTGAAAGTGAGTGAATGTGTGATGCTCACAATTTGGGGTGTTGTTTGACAAGCACTGAAAAGCTAGAGGAGTCAGAGAAGACAGAAAAAGCAGCAGGTGGCAAGGGCTTGAAAGTTGCCAGCTCCTTTTGCCTGAAACACAGCCAGAAGGGGCAAAAGGAGACCTGAGGCTTTAGGTTGTAACCAGGCAGTATCATGCTCAGGAGTTTGGTCTTGATCTTATAGGAGGAAGATGACTGGTAGAGACTTGTCAGCAGGAGAAAGAGGAATGAGAAGGGGGGGGGGGTTATAATTAAGAAGATAAGCAATTGGAAGAAGGTGGACCAGAACTTGGAAGACCATGTCAGGAAGCCAAGGAGATTTTCCAGTCCTTGGCAAGGAATAATCAAGACCTGATTGACAACCTACCAGCTTCAGTAACCAATCACTGAAAGTTCCACCCTTCTATATGACTTTTCCCCCCCAAATCCATGAACTCCTTAATAGAAAAAAAAAAAAAAAAAAAAAAGGAGTCTGTGAAGAAAAAGGCAGACTGGAAAGAGTTGAGTGAGCAAGTGTTGAAGGGGCTTTTATCAGTCCTCTTTGTTTGATCTAAATTCATTAGCAAAATTTGAGAAACTTCAGAGTTTCAATGGAGTTGATACTGGTGTTTCCCTTTCTCTGTCTGCAGTCCTTTTTAAATTTGCTGTCATCTGTCAGCTGACAGAAAAAGAAAAATGTGGAAGACAGCTAATGAGATCTTTGAATCAGGCTTTCTGAGTAGGCGGAGCTGCCTGAACCTAGGACACTATGTTTGGTTTACAAGTGATACTTGAATCAACTTGTTGAGGCTTTCTCACTTGTCAAAACACTTTTAAATAATCCAACCTCAGAGCTGTTTCATCTTCAGCAAGAGAAAGTGAAAATGGCCCCAAGAGGTACAACATTGCAAATAAACTTTATAAAACACACACACACACTTGCCTTTGAAATTGAAGTGCTTCAAGCACACAGACAATATTTATTTCTTGATACTAATGCTTGTCTTTGTCTGTCATGACTGGTCTCAGGGACTGAAACAAAAGCAAATTACTTCCGACTGTTCTAAAAAAAATAGTTTCCCAGACAGTTTTACTTTTTGGATGCTATAGAGTTCAGAAAAGCAATTTTTTTTTCCATTACCAGGAATCAAGTGGAGAAATCCCATTTCTATGGACTGACGCTCCATAGCGAATGAGTTTTGTGGTGTGGTGGTGGTGGTGATTTAGTTGGCAAAAAGTTCTGCTGGTATCCTCAGGCTTCTAGAGAGTACAGTAGTTGTCAAACCAGCTGAGACCAGAGTGCAGGGTTGCCCATGGTGTTTCAGGTTTCTCTCTGCAGAGGCATGAGCCCCTTCCTTTTAACATAAACAGTGAAACCATCCTGTTCAGTGGTTGACTAATGGCTGTGTGCTCCGAAAGGCAACAACCGCAAGGCAAATGATGTGTTTGTAATTCAGTGTCTGACTGAACTCCAGTTTTTCCCCTCTCCAAGTGGAGAAACAGGAAGTAACATCCCATCAGGAAGAACCTGAAAGTGCCATCCAGTAGCTTTGCCTCACGTCACTCAATTATCCTCAGTCAGAAATCTTGACTTGCAACTTTCAAGGGTGGGTCTCTGAAAGAATTTTAGAGCTTACACATAGATGAGGTGTGTTGCTCTCTGATGAGAACAAAGCTGGCTGCAATGCTGGAAATTTCTCTCTGACTGCTCTTCACAAGCAAGGGGCATCTTTTGTCAACTGACATTTCTAAAAGGTAGGCGCTATCTCTATCTCGTTGGTTGGTGGTGTTAGTATTTAAGAACTTTCATACAAGGTGGCCTTGACTCTGTGTGTTTGTGTGTGTGTGTGTGAGAGAGGGGTGGGGAAGGGAGGGAGAGAAGGGGGATGCGGAGAGCACAAAATTTTTGCCATGATGTTTTGGGAGAGAGAGAAAAAAAGACTTGCAGCAGCTGCTTAAAGAATTTTATTTCAGCAGTGTTTTGAAGTAGAGAGGAAATGTCAAGTCCATATTTCTACTTCAGACCTGCATTACTCACTCTTTGGTGAGTTTATATTGATTCACTGAAGAGATGGGAAGAATGGTTTAGGCAGTGAATGCACAAGAGGCTGAATGCTCAGCATAACTCAGTTTATTAGGAAAATCTGACTCAAAGTGAAATGAAAAGGGTGACCACCGATGTTGGCCAGGTGGCATGGCAAAGGCCATTTTAGATTATTTCATAGTGCTTTAATTGTAGAACAAGGCAGGATTTGCTTACCTCATGGTGACAAACGTCTTTGAGCTCATTCGTTCTGGAGGGCTATAATGCTCAAAGTCGTGCCCAGAAGAAATTAGCTGCTTTGTTCTAAAATTGCCAGCTTTATACAGAAAAACAAAACAGAACTTTATTTTTTCTAATCCCAGCAAGTGTTTAGCAAAGATGTTCTTTTAAGCATTTTTATTTTCTGAAAATCTTTATACAGAGCTAGGGAAAGAAACCTCTGGAACTCCCCAGATGATAAATATTAATTGATCCATCAATTGATAATGGTCAAGTGCCATCTCTACCATGCATGAGGCTACAGGGTACAGACTTTATACTTTACCTTTTCAATCCTGTCTGCCTATAAACTTTTTATTTACTTAAGAAGGATTTCCACTTAAAATTTCATCATTTGAATTGCTGGCCAAAGAGGTAAATTCCTTAAAGAGAAGGGATTTGTTCATATGGATAATAATTGTGTGGTTCTCCCATTAAAAATATTGGTGCCTTTTTCTAAAGTATTGATCAAATTAATTTACTGAGTTTGAAGGTAATTCTGGCTTAGTTATACTTGACATTTATTATTTATAACCTATTTAGTATTTATAATTTATTAATTATAGTGTACATATAGTTCTTGCTATGTGTATATGCATTTTTCCATTTAATTCAAAGAGATGAGACTGCAGTCTTCAGATGAGGAAATTTAGGTTTAGTGAGATTTACAGTGATATATACCAGGGAAGTGAGAAAGCCCACATTTTGTTGCCTCTGTGCATATTGAGAGAGATGATTTGACCCTCTCTATTTCTCCCATCCTATGCCATCAGCCCTCCACAGAGTCTTCAACACACGAGTTTCTAAACCCACAATAATATTCGAACATTCTAACTTAGTGTCTTATAGCAAAAGACCAAAAGTCAATCCATAGTTTACTTCTACTGTTGGGGTAAAGGTGCGGCATGCTGGACAGAGAACACGGACCAGAAAGACAGATTTAAACGAAAATTGCTGCTTTCTGTTTACTGTGACCTATGCAAGTCAGTGAAATTCTTCAAGCCTTAATTTCCTTATTTACACATAAATTGTGATAGTGTTCACTACTTAGGGTTTTGTTATGAGGACTAGAACGACAAGAGATGCCAAGTGCCTGCCACATGCCCTGACCAATGGTAGCCCTGCAATACATTGTATTCACATCTCCATTTTGCCATTTTTTGTTAATGCTTTTGATGTGCTAGATTCTTTTCTAAGCATAGAAATGTCTGCAGCGAACAAGGTAGGCAAGTCCTGCCCTCAGGGACCTCATTGTCCTTTGGTGCTGGATTATTATGTCACACTGGAATATTTTTTAGAAATACCTTAATGGTTATTGAGATCCTTCTTTGTGTAGCTGGTCCAGCTTTGAAACTGCCACTGGAGCAGAGTAGTGAATATCTTGTATTAAAAGTCCCACAAAACATAGTAAAAATCAGGCAAAAAGCAAGGACACCAAACATTTCTTTTTAAAAGTCAGTTTGTGGCCTGTAATCCCAGCAGTTTAGGAGGCTAAGATAGGAGGATCATGAGTTCAAAGCCAGCCTCAGCAAAAGCAAGGTGCTAAGCAACTTAGTGAGACCCTGTCTCTAAATAAAAAATACAAAATAGGGCTGGGGAAATGGCTCAGTGGTCTAGTGGCTCTGAGTTCAATCCCTGCTACCCCTCCCCCACACACAAAAAAGTCACTCTGTGGCGAAACACAATGGTGCCCACTTAAAATCCCGGAGAATTGGAAGGCTGAGGCAAGAGGCTTACAAGTTTGAGGCCAGCCTCAGCAACTTTGTGAGACTGTGTCTCAAAATAAAAAAGGAGAGATCTAAGGATGTAGCTCAATGATAAAGCTCCCCTGGGTTAAATCCTTAGTAAGGTTAAAAAATAAAAAAAGTGAAACAAATTTGTTGTGCTAATCATTGCAAAGTATCAAGTGATAGCTCAAGAGATATATGTTTTTGTGCACGCACACAGACACGCACACACACATATTATAATGTGAGTTTTTCTGAGCCCCCCAAACCATGGCAGAAGCGTTGCCAGGAGCTGATAGCACACAGGAGAAGGGTGCCTGGCTGCTTCCAAGATGCTCACTTCTTTCAGGAAACAGAGGGTAGCATGGTAGCCATTCATCTAACCTGGGACCCAGGCCATTCCATCCACACAACAGCTTTGAGCTCCACATTGCCTCCCCAATGTGAACTAAAGGATGAAATACAAAGACTGACCTAGAGGGGCTGGGGTTGTGGCTCAGCAGTAGAGCGCTCACCTGTGCTGGGTTCCATCCTCAGTCCCACATAAAAACAAATAAATAAATAAAATAAAGGTTTTGTGTCCAACTACTACTAAAAAATTTTTTTAATATTTTGAAAAAGATTGACCTAGAGGTATACACGCGGCCCAGGTTCGATTCTCAGTACCACATAAAAAGAAAACACATTGTATACAACTAAAGCAAATAAAAAAATATTTTTTTTTTTTTTTTTTTAAAAAGATGGATTTGGGACAAGATGATTGATTTATTTACTGGCAAAAGGCCTGGAGTCAAGTTCATTGAGTAGGTCAGTTGGCATCAAGAATTTTTTTTTTCAATCTATCCCTAACTTTGAATCCTGAGGAACTACAGATTGTAGCCGAAAGATAGGAAAGAGGAGCTGGGGTTGTGGCTCAGTGGTAGAGTGCTTGCATAGCATGCGTGAGGCACTGGGTTTGATTCTCAGCACCACATACAAATAAATAAAATAAAGGATGTGAGGTCATTTCCAAAAAAAAAAAGATAGGAGAGAAAAATACAGGGAAACTCCCTCTGGAATCTAATGTAATTATATTCTTCCTTCTCCTGCAAACACCCAGTGCACCCACCATATTGGTCTTATGCAGCCCAAATTTGTGGTTTTATTTACTGGGTGGACCCAGGGTAATTGAAGAAATCTTTGTGTAAGCCCTAGACAGACCAGACAATTGGCGCTATGAAAGAAGGCATTCTGAAGTAAGCAGTACTTATTTTCCTAAGCCTTGTGAGACCATCAATCTTATCATTTTCGGCCTAACTATATATGTTGCCTAAAGATTTGTCCTTGTACTGAGATTTTTAAATGCTGGCAACATGAACTAAGCTAAAATCTAATTAAAACAAGTAAATTATGTTTAAAAAATCCCAATAGGCGCGCGCATGCACACACACACACACACACACACACACACACACCTGTTTTGCATGTGTGTAGTATGAAAATGGAACAAAGATTCATATATTTCTCATTAATAGGAAAAATGTGAAATTCATAGGCACAGCATTATTTAAGTTATTTGAAGAGATAAAATATTATATTAAGGGGCTTGAAATAATTTTTAACCCATATCCATGTTCTGAAGTAAAGTACTTAGTGAAAAATGATATGCGATAATCTATTTAATTCTCTATGGGGTACTTGTGGTGCTGGAAAAATGCCTACTTTTTTATCTTGATTCTTTTGCCAGACATATTTTATCGAATAGTCAATAAATAATTGTTGATTAGATTGATCCTGACACAGGCTGAGCAATAAACTAATCACTTCAAGATCCAAGCAAGAAATTCTAAGAGCATTTTTCAATAATGAAGATTACTTGACTTGATTTAATAACTAAGTTGGCTTTGATTTCTGCCCTACAAAGTTTGTTTTCTGTTTGACCTATGATTAAAACTTTAAAAACATGCACTGTGCTAATGCAAAAAAAGAAAACTTGGGCTGGGACTGTGGCTCAGCGGTAGAGCGCTCGCCTAGCGCGTGGGCGACCCGGGTTCGATCTCCAGCACCACGTACAAATAAAACACATTGAGTAAAACGCATTGTGTACAACTAAAGCAAATAAATAAAAATATTTAAAAAAAAAAAGAAAAGAAAACTTAAATTGTGCAAGTTACCAATTTTCCTTTGTAATCTGTACATTATAGGATCATTGCCATATTGTGTTTTGGGTCAAAGTTCAGGGTCTCACCACAAGCCCCTCCTGTTCCATTGGCTGTAACTGGCTTTACCTGGCTTGTTTCCAAGAGAGATCTGCTTTATGTGGAATTCTGGTCTATGACCAATTGTGCAAAAGCAAAACTTCCTAGCTCCTCTAGATGATGACTGTAAAATAATATGCAAGTTGGATTCCCAAAGTGATTGTTTCATAGATTATGCTATTGCCATGATTTTCAAACTTTTTTAAAAAATAATTATTTATTTGCTTTTAGTTGTACACAATGCATTTATTTGTATGTGGTGCTGAGGATCGAACCCGGGTCACGCACGTGCTAGACGAGTGCTCTACCGCTGAGCCACAATCCCAGCCCCTTCAAACTTTTTTGACCTTTACTGATAGTAAGAAATACTTCCCAGATCTCAACTTAGAAGGCACACACAATTTCCTGAAATAAAAATTTTACACAATAATGCTTGATGCATATTATTTTCTTTTCTGTTCCATTCTATTCTACCCTATAAATATAATTTCTAGTCATGACCTACTAATTAATTTGGTGATCCACTGGAAATGGTTTTCACTATTGGTTGAAAATTGAAAACAAGGAAATTTCTGAAAATATACTAGAAGCAGAATACAATAAATCAATGGAATGGGATATAGATTGTAGAGCAAACCTCCAGATATTGGGACGCTATTTTGATGAGGTGGATACCACAGGAAAAGATTACTGCTTGAATGTCCACATGGAAAAAAAACTTGGTTCTTAACCTCACGTTTTAGTCAGATCTAAGTTTTAATCTAGATGTGACAGGTAAAACACACCATTTACATGTGACTATCAAGCACCTAAAACATAACTGTCCAATAAAGACATCTTTGAAGGATAAAATAGAGCAGATACTTAAAACTTTCTAGAAAAAGAATATAAAATATCTCATCAATAATTTTATATTGATTATATATTGAAATGATACTTTGTATATATTGGGTTACATAAAATGGGTTATTAAAATTAATTTCACTTTTTTTTACTTTAAAAAGTAAAGCCTCTATGAAATTATATATGTTATACTCATTTTTGTTTCCTACTGAAGAGCATTGCTCTAGATGACAAAATAGAATTTATTCATGACCTTGAGGTAAGCAGTGATTTCTTCAGCAAGACACAAAATGTACTAACATTATGAAAAACTATCTATAACTTGGACTATACTAAAATTAAACTCTTCTGTTTCTCCAAGCATGCCATATGGAGCAAAATCCAAGCTGCTGAGGGAAAGGAGACATTTGCCACAACTATAACCAACAGGGAGTCACATCCAAAACATAAAAAAAATAAGTTTTGAAAGATAGGTCAGCACAATAGAAAAATGAGCAAGAGATTTGAGTGGGTACTTCACAAAAGAACATTCCAAATGGCCAAGAACATGAAACTCTCAATCTTGTTGGCTATCAGGGGATGTCAATTAGAACCACAATGAAGTACCACTGTATACCTACCAGAGTGGCTAAAATTTAAAAGACAGATAGGAGAAGTGTCAGTGAGGATATTAAGCAGCTGGAACTCTCCTATGTTCTCCTATCCTCTCGTGGGAGTGTGAATTGGCACAATAACTTCGGAGAACTGTTCTGCAATAGCTACAAAACCTGAATACGAGTATGACATATGACCTGGCATTTCTGCTAGCTGTATGCCCCGTGGAAATGCATACATATGTTTACCTAAAGTCACATTCAAGAATATTCATAGATAGCAGCATTGTTATACTACCAGCAATAGGGTGGGAAAACAGATAGTGATAAAGTCATATGAAGGAATATTCCAGTGAAAATGAGCAACTGTTACTTGCGGCAGCAAGGACTCATCTCAGTCCTAAAAGTTGAGTGACAGAATCCAGATGCCAAGGAATGCATTTAGCATGATTCTATTCATGTAAAGTTCAAGAATAGACAACATTAATCCATAAGTGGTGGAAGTTGGGATAGGATAGTTGAGGAAGTGGGGTAGCGATGGGCCAGGGACACAGAGGAAGGGTCTAGGGTGCTAGTAATATTCTTTTATGCTTTTGGACTTTACTATCTGTGTGGTACACTTCAGTCCATATGTTTGTTATACATATACAATGATAACAATATTGTACCTAGTACTGTATCTTCAGAGATCCTGATTGAATTAGCCTGAATAAGTGGAGAATGTAGTTAAAAAATGTCTCCCAAGCAATTCATGTGTAGAGCCACAGTCACAACTGGCCCTTTGAAAACCATACTATGGCATAACCATCGTCTTTATACCAGGCCTTTATTATCTTTTCTCAAATTGTATTGACTTTGACGACATAATTCACACTGATAAATCTTAGCAACATAAGGAGCAACAAAGGTAATGCCTTAAAATGCTAGTCAGGGACTGAAATTAGCAGGGACTAGATGTGTAACCTTGTGTCCCAGTTAAGGCCTGTGGCTCCAGTGGTTATTGCCACATCTTCTGATTTTTTTTCAAGTGAAGCTACAATTCTGGATATCTCTGTGAAAATTGCTGAATTTTAAATGTTAGCTCCACTTGTTTTAAAGCACTATGTCTGTCTGTCAAACCAAACTGATTGGTAGACCCAATTTGGCTAGCACCAATTTCTACCATCAGTTTGTAACTTTGATTTAAAGTTTAAGAGCTAGAAGGCAACTTATGAAAATAATTGTATATTAACTATGTTTTCCTTTTGCTGCTTCTTCAGGAATGTTGTGAGTGTAAACGTGACATTGTAATATAGATAGAAATAGATATAGATATATAGATATAGATAAAGTACATGAGTCCTTTGGTAGAAAGCTATCACGTACCCTCAAGGTAATTATCATTACATTTTATTTTATCTTACCTCTATTGTGTTTTCTTAGCTGTAAACTTGAGAAATTTTATCTTTTACTCAAAATCGGTTATATGGTATTGTTTTTCACAGTCTGGGGAGGAGTGGTGTTTGGGCAAGGCAACTACCATGTTATTCTCTGTGAGATACTATAGATTAACATTCTTTCTGAAAGGAGAGAGATTTGGTAAAAGCTTCATTGTATTGATCTCACTGCCTCTTCCCGCACACCCACTCCCTAACTAACAGAAGTTCTCCATCAGTACTTCCTATTCTAATGGTTCTTCTTCTCCTATACTCCAACAGTCTCCTTTTTTCTCCCTAGGCCTAAGAGTGTACTATGCTGTTATTTTTGTGCGGACAGACCTGGGAAAGAGCCTGTCCAGGCTCTGAAACTGGGCTCAGAGCTGTTCGGGCAGGGGATTCTAGGATCTAAGGGACTCCTAGCAAGTTCAGAAAGAGGGCACAGTGTGTAGGTGGGTATGTCTCCTTGAGTCTGTGGACTTCTCACCCCACAGGAGAGGTGTGATCAGAGGACGACCACAGTGGGTGTGTTCAATTAAGGCCTGAGTGTAAGGGTTGGGCTGTTTCTGGGCATCCAGCTCAATACCCTTGACGTATAGGTGGCGCTTGATCATATCATCTGCTGATGTGCAAGACAATGACAAAGACTGAGCAATTTCAGAATGTAGAATGTGTAAATAGTATTTCTTTTTTCCCATCATGCTCCTAACAGCATCCACCTGACAACATAGCAAAGGTCAAAATTGCTGAGGTTTCATAAGATGGCTAATGAGTAACATTCCCACCCTCAGGTACCAGCAGGAGGAGATGCTGACTTGGCATGGAAGAAGGGTAATCCAAGGCTGTTTCTTCCCCTAAACAAAAGGACTTCACTAAGGCTCATATGGACACTGTCTCCTAGTATATTTTCATAGAATGCACCCAAGCTTGGAGGAGTATCTCTTATGTCTATTTTAGACTGTATTCCACTTGGGATATTTGGAGTGGAGTTTCATGTGATTCTTTTGTGTACTTTCTCTCAGAGCATTCCTTTTCTTTTTAGATCAATGTATTGACATTTATATTGAATTTCACTAACAGGAATGGCACAGAACTCTGAGCTCTGAGTCCCCTCATAGAGCACCTAGAGCTGGGGTGGGTAAGGGGGTTTCAGTTAAACAGTTCAATTCCAATTCCATTTCTCTCTCTTCTCTATGTTCACTTAAGGTCCTTCTCCTCAAAATTGAGACCAGTGATTTGTAGTACCACTTCTCCCAACTCTATACTTTGGCAGAAAAAAATTTTAATGAAATATTCAGTAAATCTTAGTTTAAAGAATAAATTTTATTCATTCATTAATTTATTTATTTATTTCTGGTGCTAGGAATGGAGCCCAGCACATGCTCTATCACTAACCAATACCCGCATCCCAAGAAGAAAATGTAAGAAGAAATCATAGGAACCTACAGTCCCCCAATCAGGATCAATGGAAAAGTGATCAGAAAATCACATTGTCAACATGTTTGACTGATTTCCTCTGGAAAAGGGAGCTGGTAACGTGTCAGATATTGTGTTGAGCTAGGAACCCATGCATGTTAGCACACCATTTTCTCTCATTAATACTAGCTGAGTTTTATTAACAGGCAGCCATCAGAGAGATGAATTAGAAAGTATATTAATGCATGGTGATAAAATTTAAGGATACCCTTTTTGGGAAAAAATGTATATTTGAAAAACCTAGAAACCCAGGGAAATTTTTATTTTTAAATAACAGGCTACATTTTAAACCCTAGCGATCAATGGTGTGACAGCTGTCACAGCTAGATCACCCTCATATCCAAGAGGTTTTCAACAAAATGCCCAGGACTTTTTTCTGTCCAGCACCTTTGCAGGCAAAATATGTCTAAATTTAAGACCATAGATTGAATCATCAATCCAAAGAAGCATACTGAGTAAATCAAATATATTCCCTATATTCCAGATTTTACAGAGCAACCTAAAACCATTTTTATTTATACGTCTCTCCTCCCCCTTTCTGTCTACTTAAAAACTGAGTGTTATCCTTTTTTTTTCTTTAAGCAGATTCTTGCATCAGATAGGAGGTAGACAGGAATGACTAGCTAGCTGTTTTCCAGTTTTGACCTTCTAATTTATTTTCTTTTGTAAATAAATAGTAAGAGCTGATAGCCATTGATAGAAGCAGCAACTGCCCTAGCCAAGGAAGAAAAGTGAATGACCTGTCCCCGTTTGCTGAAAGGAGAAAACTATGACTATTCCAACAAGTGCCCAATCCTCCAGCCAATTCCAGTGATCTTTGACCAGAGGGAAATCTTGCTTTTTATTGTTCTAATGATTTTAGAGTCCCAGAAGAAAGCAGTCGAGACCATGTTGCCCAGCTGATTTTTCTGTGTCCCTTCTCCATTTCTTGCCCTCTCCTTAAGTGTTCACACCCACTGAACCTTCCTTCATCTGGAGATTACTAAAATCTTTGTCATCTTGTTCTTTTCCAAGGGGTGCTTCATTCTGTGGGGGTGGCAGGCTGTACAACAGGAAACCCTGCCTTGAAATGTCATATAAACATGTATTTTAAAATATTAAAATTGGGGCTTGCTTCATCAGTGTACCTTAGTAACCTCAGTTCTTCCCTAAAAGTAACCCAACTTGCCCTGTATCTGTGGGTGAAACATGTTCCAGATTCCTGCTTGATTGAGGTGTGGCCTCACACCCTTCCCTAGGTCCTTCTGTCTTTCATAAAATGATGGCTTTGGTTACCCTGCCCAAGATGGTTCCATGATGTAAGAATCCTGATGTCACTGAGGAAGTGACTTAGCCTGTCAAGTGACACTCCTCCCTCAGAAGAACTGCTCCCCCATCGGCACCTGCTGTAGGTGACCTAAACACTGAACAGGGTACTGTAGGAAGTCAAGGATGATGGCTGGTCATTGTGCCATCAAAGGCCACAGTGCCATTGATGAGGAAATGTACATGGTGACCATAATACTAACACTCATAGCTTATTGGGCACTTGTTGTATGCCAGGCATTACACTAAAGTGATCTGTACAGGTGACCTTGTTTAGTCCTAACCTAAATCTTTCAAACTGAATATTACTATACCTGTCTTACAGATGAGTAACTCAAAACTTAGAACACATCACTTGTTATGTTGCTGGAAAGGGTTGAGTGTAGCAATCAGATTCACAAAACTTTATTAATTGGCCACTAGGTCTTGGGTTTCCATGTGTCCTGCTCTGGAAATTCTACCCTATGTGTTGGGGTTGGGGCAGGTCTGGGCATTCTTCCCATCCCCAGGTAAGTCCTATCACTGGAGAGCATGGAATCGCATGACTCTCTGCAATTCTGCCTTTCTAAGACTTGTTCCCTTGGTTTTTTGCTTTTATGTAGACTTCCCTTACTGAAATAAGTATATGAAACCAGTGATCTATTCCTATCGCGAGAAAGATGATAATGTGGTAGGGGAAGACTGTGAGATAGCAGGGGGTGTCCCGCAACATTCTCCCTGAGGAATCTTGTTAAACTTAGTATCTATCTTGTTATTTAAACCAGACTTATAGCTGATTCTTTTCTGCATCCACTATTGGGATAATACAGCACTTTACTGTGCTCCGGTATGTCTTTATAGTTAATCTCCCTTAATCCTACAATTGGTATTTGTGGGGAGGTGGAATTAAGCCCATTTAACAGGTGAGCAAACAAAGATTTAGAGAGATGGAGTTGTCCAAGATCACTTGGCTATTAAGTGACAGGGCTGTTTCTCAAACCAGGCATCCTGACTCCAGAGCCATAGTTACATTTTTAGTGATTAAAAAACCTCATGTTTATGTTTTAAATCTTCTAAATGTATGTGCTCTGTGAAAGAGAGCTAATTGGAGTGTGAAGCACTGAATTCATTTTTATTGGCTTATTTTTGCATTTTAATCAGTTGCCAGCTTGCCACTTGTATGGTGCCTTACTGATGGACCCCTCTCTAACAGGATGGAGTGATAGGGAAGCACCCTTGAGCATCACACAGAAATTCGTGGCAGACACTAAACCAATCCTTCAGTCTCTCAATGGAAAGCTGAGACAGAACCAGATGACTCACCTTCGGATCTTTATGAATCACCAGTAGCAGGTTCCCAGCTCCCTTCCTTTGCCTGGACCACTCACTTGTGCCTGAGACTAATAACAGGGTAACTTGTGAAGCAAGATATGACTCACTGGGCAAGGGAGGAGAGCCTGCCAGGAAGGAGCCACTGGGGAGGAGCAAGATACTTAATAGTAATTGGAAAGGAAATGCTGACATGATGTTGTTTGGGTTAAAATTTCTTAACATTGCGGCAGGACACCATTGCCTAGTTCCCGGGATACTCACATTTCAGTTTCCTAAAATTAACAGAAAATAAAAGAAGAAGAAGAACCAAAAATGATGGGGAGGGGAGTGCTGCCTTTGAAGGCAGAACTGTCAATCCTATGAAACTTTCCCATGGAGTCCCTCCCCGTCACCTCAAACCCTAAGACTTACATTATCCTACTTTATCTATTCTGTAACTTTGCTTTACATTCTTCTGGTTGTAGTTGTACCTGTTTTTCTTCAAGTTTCTATCCATGTTATCAGTCTAAGGACATTTCCTGGCACACTTACCTCCCTCCATTCTGAGCAAGGCTTTGGCAATTTCTGTCCAGTTAATGAGGAGGGCAGAGATGAAGAAGCTTCAGGAAGGAGAACATTTGGGGGATATTATGTCCTGTAACTTCATGTCTTTATACTTTCAGGCTCTAAAGTCAGTTTATAGGTAGATCTCAAGAGCCTGCCCTCCTATTGCCCAAGGAAATACACTTTGAATTTTCTTGGAAATTATTAAAATACAAGATTCCAAATAGTTAGCTGTTCACATGTGTTAAAGTGCTGTGATAAACTTTCATGAAAATAACCAACTTGCCTTATTCAAATAAGTCTTTAGCTTTCTCACCCCCAACCCCAGCACTGGGGATTGAACCCAGGGAACTCTACCACTGAGCTACACCCCAGCCCTGTTTTACTTTTTATTTTGAGAAAGGTCTCACTAAATTGTTCAAGCTGGCTTGAAACTTGCGATCCTCCTGCCTCAGCCTCCTGAGTAACTGGGATTATGGGTATGTGCCACTGTATCTGGCCATTAACTTTTTTTTTTTTTTTCCTTGTGGTGCTGGGAATTGAACCCAGAGCTGCATATATGTGAAGCAAACACTCCACCAACTGAGCTATATCCCCAACCTGGCCATTAACTTTTATGTATGAAAACAATTACTTAAGACGTAGTCTCTTTAAAAAGTATTAATGTGAAATAAATCACATTATTACTTTTCCATCAGGAGGAACTGGTTATGTTGGGAGAACACTGGCTTGCTTAAATAAATTTTTATTTATTTGTGTTTTATTTTTTAATATGTCACAAGCATTTTTCAGGTTGATAAATTTTATGATTTTTAACATTGTCTTAATGAATATTATTAACATCTTATTTATTTTTTAACTTCAGCTTTTATTTATATACTGGTGACACATAACTGATACCACCAGTAACATATGATTGTAATAGCTTTACTATATCATAGTTAGCACTGAATATTATTTTAAAATAACTTTTTCTAATTTAATTGATGTCAACTACAGAATTTTAGGACCTGAAATTCATTTAATTTCTTTCTTTAGAACAACTTCATGATATATGAATAAATAGCTTTATTCCAATTTATCATTTAGCAGACATGTAATAAAGTAGTTTACAAGTATTTACACACAGACTCATCCTAATAACCCTGCAGGGAGGTATGATTGCCTTCTCCATTTGGTGAATAGGGGAACTGAGAGAAGTTAGTTTATTTAAGAGCTCATGCTAGTTAACTGTCAGAGCCAGACTTTAGGCTCAGACAACCTAGCTCTGAAGTCCATGTGCTTGGCCACTACATTATTCTCCTCCCATGATATATATTTAGCACTTGTTATATGCCAAGTTAGGAATGCTAACAAATCCTACAGGGTAGTTACTCTCTGCTTTCATGGATCTTGAAGCCTAAGGAGAGAGTCAATTCTTAGTAAAATCAATGTACAAATATATAATTACAAATTTGATACATTATGAAGCAAAAGAGTGGGGAATGACAGCAGTACCTCATAGGAGTCCTTCATTTAGCTTTGGGGTGTTGTTGGGGGAGTAAAGGTCTTAGAAAGCCTGGATGAAGACCTTCCAGACACTAAACTGGAGACTTGCAGGGTCAGGAGGAAAGTGGGGTGAAGATATGTGGGAAGAGCCTGTGAACCTGCTGCAAGGCTAGAAGGACCTTTAGAAGACCCAGTTGTGGCTGTGAGATCCAAGAGTGAGGGGAAGAGTGACACAGGATGACTGGAGAGGTAGGAAGAGGCCCTGTCATCCAGGGCCATTCTACAAGAGTCTCAGGAGAGTCTGCAAGGGACTGGGAGGGAGGGAGCTGCCACCAGACAAGTCAATGTCATTTTGGACAATAGGCCTCTGGAGGAACCTTTCCTTGGGCAGAGTTTCTCCTACACACAAGCAGTCAGGAACTCTGCCTAAAATTTTGATAGAAATCACACTTCTTTGACTCAAGATTTAGGTTAGGAAGGGGATGATGGATAGCAACCTATATCAAGGCTTTCTATGAAGTTTCATTGCATGGCTGAAAGAAAAGAGCAGTAGGGAACAGCTCTGTCCTAAAAGGGACCTTGACCCCAGACAGATTCCAGGTGCCTACCTGGAATTTTAGGAAATTAATAACTTTGCTGGGAAAATATCCCAACTGTGTTTAGTAACAATAAATATCATTGCCCTCATATAGAAAGTGATAGCTGGTTAATGCGGACACAATCTTAAGTTTTAGAATTAGCAGGAGCAGAAGGGTAGAGTTAAATCTTTGTGAAATGTCAAGTCATTATTAATCTATAAGCATAGTAGAGGAAAGCAAATGCTACAAAAAGTATTGGAGAAAAAATGAGACACCCCCCCCCCCGCCACCGATCCTGTGGACTTCAGAGGTCTTTTTAACTTTCTCAAGAAACCCTCATCATTCTCGTATTAGAGTAAGCACATAAAGATGGCTAGACTTTCCCATCAAGGAAGACTGAGCCCAATCAGGATTGGATTAACCAAGTCATGGCCAGTAAGAAGAACTCTAAAGAACAGAACAATAGCAGATGTAGGAAGCAAGCACAACCCCTGAGATAGTGAGCACCCAAAGAAGAGGCTTCCCAGTGCTGAGATGCAGAGACTTTCTGGTATCAGCAGAACTTGCTGGAGACCAGCCCTCTGGAACTTGCCGTGAAGGTGACCTCTAGGGTTCTGGGGAGGGCTGTTTATTTTCACTGGAGGCGGGGTGCCAAAAAAACTTAAAGTGAGGGACTGCAATCTGCAGGCTGCTGGGGGCACTGAAGCCCTTTATTGTGAGCTTTCCACAACTAGGAAGCAAAATGTCTCTCCACTACCCTCTATTGACAAACTTTGGGGCCAGTTGGCAACAGGAAAGTATGTAAAGGGATCCAATACATTTTCCCAGAGCAGGCCAAATAGTGAATTTGCCTCTGAGAGGCATTGAATTGATAACTAGCACAAGCTCCATACAAGAAGCCCTATAGACAGAGCTAGGCAGAATGTTAGTGGAAACCTCAGTCCCTGGTAGGTTTCTTATAGAAAAGGTCCCCTGGTTTATGTTTTACTAAATTTTATATCTTTATATGTAAAGATACATATTCTTGGTACCAGTTCTTTGCGTTGCAAATATTTAAAAGATTTTCTCAGCCTGGCGTGGTGGCGCACGCCTGTAATCCCAGCACTTGGGAGGCTGAGGCAGGAGGATTGCCAGTTCAAAGCCATCCTCAGCAATGGCGAGGCACTTAGCAACTCAGTGAGACCCTGTCTATAATAAAATACAAAAAAGGGCTGGGGATGTGACCTAGTGGACGAGTGCCCCTGAGTTCAATCCCCGGTACCACAAAAAAAAAAAAAAAGGAGGGGGGTAGGGGGGCGGGGGTTGGGGATATGGTCGAGTGCCCCTGAGTTCAAACCCTGGTACCAAAAAAAAAGATTTTCTCACAGTCTGCAGCTTGCCTCTTTTATTCTTGTAATGTATTTATTTTCTGATGAGTAAAAGTCTCCAGATTTTATAATCTACCTGGAAGCAATACTGAGTATAGTTCTTGCTTATGTTTCCTTTATAGCCTTCCCTAAGTATTAATTAGAGTTAAAGTGTACGCTGTTATAACAAAGAGAACTTGCAATTCAATGACTCAGGTAAGACAGAAGTTCATTTCTCTTGTATGGGAGTGTCCAGATACAAATGGGCTAGGACTAATGAGCCAGTTGGCTGCATAGATTGCTTCTGCCCTGTCATCCTCATCTCCAGCTATGAGGCAGGAAGAGAAGAACCAGAACCTGCAGCTTGGTCTTTAGGGAGATTACCCACCTCAGTTCCACTCCTATGTCATGTCGCTTGCCACATCTAGCCACAGGGAGACTGGGAAATGTTGCCTTACATGCAGGGCAGTTATTTGCCCAGTAAAACTGAAGTGTGGGAGCCCAGTGCGGTGGTGCATGCCTGTAATCCCAGCAGCTCAGGAGGCTGATACAGGAGGATCATGAGTTCAAATCCAGCCTCAGCAAAAGCAAGGAGCTAAGCAATTTAGTGAGACCCTGTCTCTAAATAAAATAAAAAACAGGACTGGGGATGTGGCTCAGTGGTTGAGTGCCCCTGAGTTAAATCCCTGGTGTGGATAGTGGGGTCTGTAACTCAAAGTCAGGATAAATGAATACTTGGGGACTTTATGACACCCTCAAGGACATCTTTGAGGTGATACCACATTTTTGTTACAAATTCTTTGAACTTTTCTTTTTGAATCTCTAAGTCTATTTTGAATTACTTCAAGGCTTTACATTGATGTAACTGTAAAATTTAGTATGAGAGAATTGCTTAAAATTGTGTTTTATAGCTGGGCACGGTGGCGCACGCCTGTAATCCCAGCACTTGGGAGGCTGAGGCAGGAGGATCGCGAGTTCAAAGCCAGCCTCAGCAATGGCGAGGCACTTAGCAACTCAGTGAGACCCTGTCTCTAATAAAAATACAAAAAAGGGCTGGGGATGTGACCAGTGGACGAGTGCCCCTGAGTTCAATCCCCGGTACCACAAAAAAAAAAAAAAAAAAGGGGGGGTAGGGGGGCGGGGGTTGGGGATATGGTCGAGTGCCCCTGAGTTCAAACCCTGGTACCAAAAAAAAAGATTTTCTCACAGTCTGCAGCTTGCCTCTTTTATTCTTGTAATGTATTTATTTTCTGATGAGTAAAAGTCTCCAGATTTTATAATCTACCTGGAAGCAATACTGAGTATAGTTCTTGCTTATGTTTCCTTTATAGCCTTCCCTAAGTATTAATTAGAGTTAAAGTGTACGCTGTTATAACAAAGAGAACTTGCAATTCAATGACTCAGGTAAGACAGAAGTTCATTTCTCTTGTATGGGAGTGTCCAGATACAAATGGGCTAGGACTAATGAGCCAGTTGGCTGCATAGATTGCTTCTGCCCTGTCATCCTCATCTCCAGCTATGAGGCAGGAAGAGAAGAACCAGAACCTGCAGCTTGGTCTTTAGGGAGATTACCCACCTCAGTTCCACTCCTATGTCATGTCGCTTGCCACATCTAGCCACAGGGAGACTGGGAAATGTTGCCTTACATGCAGGGCAGTTATTTGCCCAGTAAAACTGAAGTGTGGGAGCCCAGTGCGGTGGTGCATGCCTGTAATCCCAGCAGCTCAGGAGGCTGATACAGGAGGATCATGAGTTCAAATCCAGCCTCAGCAAAAGCAAGGAGCTAAGCAATTTAGTGAGACCCTGTCTCTAAATAAAATAAAAAACAGGACTGGGGATGTGGCTCAGTGGTTGAGTGCCCCTGAGTTAAATCCCTGGTGTGGATAGTGGGGTCTGTAACTCAAAGTCAGGATAAATGAATACTTGGGGACTTTATGACACCCTCAAGGACATCTTTGAGGTGATACCACATTTTTGTTACAAATTCTTTGAACTTTTCTTTTTTGAATCTCTAAGTCTATTTTGAATTACTTCAAGGCTTTACATTGATGTAACTGTAAAATTTAGTATGAGAGAATTGCTTAAAATTGTGTTTTATAGCTGGGCACGGTGGCGCACGCCTGTAATCCCAGAACTTGGGAGGCTGAGGCAGGAGGATCGCGAGTTCAAAGCCAGCCTCAGCAATGGCGAGGCACTTAGCAACTCAGTGAGACCCTGTCTCTAATAAAAATACAAAAAAGGGCTGGGGATGTGGCCCAGTGGTCAAGTGCCACTGAGTTCAATCCCCAGTAACAAAAAAAAAAAAAAAAAAAAAAAAAAATGTGTTTTATAAGTTAATTGCTTCTCAATAGTAAGTATAAGAGTTTTGTTTTGTTTTTTCCATTTTCTCCTCAATTTTCTTACAGCTGTAAGCCCAGGCATTTATAGGATTTTAATGCACTAACTTAGTCACAGTAAATATCCTTTAGGGTTAAGTTGTTCTATCATTTTATCATTCGTTTGAAATGGCACAATTTTAGATGCTTTTAGAAATGGAATTTGGAGTTGGGCCTGTTCTTAATACTGTCCACAGGAAGCAAGTAGCTTCTAATGTTTTCCTTTGTCTTATCTTAAACACATAACCAGTATTTTTGGTTGGGTTTGTATAGTTAGTTCCAAAGAAAACACAAACAGACTCGATGTAGATAATCATGTTTACCTGACCCTAGGACCAAATTTTAAGAATTATTTTAAAGCTAACAAAAATGAAACTGTTTGTAGATGAAGTTAAATATCATTTTTAGCTATGGTATCACTCCTTGTTGTTCCAAAATAGATTCCAGTATCAGTAAGCCTCCAGTCTATTCATGCAACAAATAGTTATTGTGTGGCCAGCTCTTGGTAGACCACAGTGACCAAGATGGACAAGGTCCTTACTCTAATGGAGCTGAGTTTCTCCTCATCAGAGAACCCTGGGCCAGCTATAACGTCACTAGTCACCTAGTCCCCAAAGCTGTCACCTATTCTCACCTCCTCCAACCTAATAATACTCAGAAATTGTGAATATTGATTCAAGAGTATCTTCCTTTTACTTCATCCCTCAAGAATATATCTTGGGGCCAGGGTTGTGGCTCAGTGGTAGAGCACTTGCCTAGCATGTGTGAGGCACTGGGTTCAATCCCTGGCACCACACAAAAATAAACAAATAAAATAAAGGTATTGTGTCCATCTACAACTAAAAAAAATTTTAGAAAAAGAATATATCTTTACTTAAGTGTGATTTGTCACCCACCTTCCTATTCCTTGTGATTGTCTTCTATCTGAAAGAGATTTTCTTCTGTAGAGGTATTTTCTTGTCACTCCTCTATCAAGAGCCATGTCTTGTAGAGGAACCTTCAAAACTGATACGGTACTCACAGTAGGGATTGAATGGATGTCCCCAGAAGCTGTCTGATGTGGAGTTTTTACTTCCACAATAGTTGTAGTGTCATATTTTTGAGTAACTTACTAAAATGTTGCTTTAAATGGTGATAAACTTGTGGCCCAAATTTCTTTTTTTCCAGATGATTTTATTTCTTCAGTCCTGGGGTCAAATTTAATGATGTTTGTCAGAGGAAATGGCTCACCCTATTTGGTTCTATACCTGTGAGGTCTGATAATAATGAGCCATAAACTCTTGCCTCAGTTAGGTTGCCTTCCTATGGATTTTTGGCAGCTGGAGTTGGAAATGGGGTTTAAAAGTTCTGCAGCAGCTGGGGTGTAGCTCAGTGGTAGAGCACTTGCTTACCATACATGAGGCCCTGATTCTATCCCCAGTACTGCAATAAAAATAATAAAAAAGAATGCTAATTACTGAAACTTCTAAAGCATTAGCAGGTGGGAAAGCACAGCTGGGCTGAGATGCCCCCTTCATTACAAATGATTCCCCTCCCCCCC
Organism: Tamias sibiricus; assembly: GCA_025594165.1. Lineage (NCBI taxonomy): Eukaryota > Metazoa > Chordata > Mammalia > Rodentia > Sciuridae > Tamias > Tamias sibiricus. The sequence continues at coordinate 140,867,089 of CM046659.1, forward strand.
AAAAAAAACTGCACATAAATATTTCTTATTTTTAAAAAATAGCTTCAGGGCTGGGGTTGTGGCTCACTGGTAGCATGTTCACTTAGTAAGTGTGAGGCCCTGGGTTCCACCCTCAGCACCACATAAAAATAAATAAAATAAAGGTATTGTGTCCAACTACAACTAAAAAATAAATTTTTTAAAAAATCTTCAGATTTTTTATACCAATTTAAATTTTTTACATTAATAAAAATTGCAGTAATCAGAAAGTGCACAGTAGATGAGAAAAAGGAACTGGGTAGCTGAAAAGAAAAAAAAATGAAGGAACTGGAAATAACTAAGGAGCAAATAAATACATTTGCTTCCAAGAAAATACCAACCAGAGATACTGAAGAGTTTATTTATTTATCTATTTATTCTGAGACAGGGTCTTGCTATGTTGCTCAGACTATTTTGAACTCCTAGCCTCAAGTGTTCTCTGCTTGATCTTTCCATATAACTGGGACTACAGGTGCCTGATTCTAACAGAGTTTATTTTAAAATTGTCAGAAAAGCCTAGACATAAGCCAAATGAAGAATGCTGACAGATGAGCAAAGAGTTTATCGTGGAAGTCAGTGAACTTTTCAGACTGACCAAAAGGTGTAAGTTAGGATTTCTAAATGACAGAAACATTGCATTGCTTCAGATGCTTAGGACATTTTTCAGAGCAGTAATTTGAGGAGCTTTAAAAACCCAGATGTCTTTCCATTTCGATATTTTGTAATTGTCATTTCTATCTGGCTCTTGGTGAAATATTCCAGTATGAACTTATCATTTTTCTCACTGGATAGGTACTATGTTCTGTCATTACCAAGCATCTTTTTAAAACTGTATCATCGGGGAAGCCAGCAGCTTCTTACATGGGAACAAAAAGAAAAAGGAAAGAAACAACAACAAATCAACCAAACAAACAAAAAAACAAACTTTATTCAGTAGCTATGAGTGCCACTATGACTAAGCGTTAAAAGGAAATTTTAAGAACAGGCACCTCTGCTAAATTTAAGGTTCAGACTACTGAATTGGAGCTACCAGTTCTACTAAAGGAGTTTGTGGAAGATACCAGGTGTGTCAGTCAGGGATCTTGGATGTAGGCAACAGAATCCTCTTATTTCTTAGCATGGTGAGCAAAGGACTTTAATGGAGGTGACTCACATGAAGGAGGGCTGGTGTGCCAGACATGGACAGCAGTGGAAACCAAGGCAATTCAAAAAGTCAAGAAGCTCCGAAGCAACCATCTTTTCAGCAGTAGCAGCAGCAGCAGCCTGGGCAGGATACCATGTGCTGCTTCTGGGTGGCATTATCTTCTCTGGATCCAAAGTCCCAAGAAAGCATCTGATTTGGGGCACCTAAGCCCACTGTGATTGTAGTGGATAGAGAGCTGTGCTTATGGTTTCATGGTGGGCAGAGCATTGCACCAACTCACACATGGTAGTGATTTGTCCTCTTCTATGAGGGCTGGGTGCTGAGCTACCTCCAAAGTGGCCTGTCCTATAAACTAGGGTCAGGGAAAGGTGACTGTAAAGAATGCCAGAGGTAGTAGTTACGGATTAGCACAGGCAGTGGCATTAGGAGCAGTTACCAAGGGACCAAGAGAATGTGTCATGTTTCCTGGTAATAGATTGAAATGGCATGGAAGATCAGAAGAGATCACCTGTTCCATGTCTCTTAACCTCATTCCTCTCTGTTTAGCCTCTGATCTCATCTTAAGGGGAAAAAACAGGTTGCGGGAGGAGGTGGTAGAGAGGCTGGCTGGAGAGACAGCCTGTATTATTAAAGCCCAAGCCTACAGCTAACATGCTGACTTTTGGAGGTCTGTGGACACTTTTATTCTATCATCTGGGAGAGCTTATTTTTCAGGGGAGTTTTTGTTTTGTTTTGTGGTATTAGAATATCATTACCCTAAGTGCATGTATGAAGTCACGAATGGTGTGAATATACTTTGTATACAACCAGAGATATGTAAAAATGTGCTCTATAAGTATAATATGAAATGTAATATATTATGCTGTCATTTCTAACAACTTAGAATAAAAAATAAATTTGAAGGGAAAAAAAAAAGAAATTGAACCCCGGAATTCATGCATGCTAGGTGAGTACTCTACCAAGCTACGACCCCAGCCCTTGTTTTTGCTTTTTAAAGCATATAATTTATACCCCCTGCAGAAAGTCATATGCTTTAAAATCATGCTGAAGTCTGAATCTGAATGTAGTCTTTCTTTCAGTTATTTATTTTTTGGGTTTGTAGATATAGGCTTGACTTGGGTGAATTTGGGAAGTAAAACTTAAGCCCAGTGAATGAACGTCTAGCATGAAGTTCAGGATGCTCCATGGATTAAAGGGGGAAAGGTTAAAAAGTGATGAAGCTGAGAAGGAGGTATGTTGACTATTTGTTTTCTTTTTGACATGTAATTCACAAACTATATATTATTTAAAGAGTGCAAATCAATGTTTTTTAGTATATTCGTAGAGTCATGCCACCAATACCACATAATTTTTGAATATTCTCCTAACTGACCCCCCAACGCTATACCTTCTTACAAACTGTTACCAGAGTCCTAGGCCAGAGGTTGGACTCTGGTATCTCAAAGAATCAGATCTGGCCATTCATCTCCAATCCAAATGGAAAATGTAGTGGTGAAAAGCCAGAAAGGAACTCTAATCAATATGGCTATATTCGGAAGGCACAGTGAGATCATACATCTCAGCCCTGCCTTTGGGGTACTGACATGAGCTTTAGGTTTAAATAGAGGAAGAAATTGGGGCAAAGGGTGAGAGGCATGCATAATTGGTCAAATGGTGGTCTGGGTGATTGTTATCTCAGTTCTAGTTCTGCAAGGTAGCTCTGGAGAAGTCATTGCTTGAGGGGACAATCTCCACTCCCTGTTCAGGATGTTTATTTTTCACACCTGTGATCCTGGAAGAGGACAGACAGCCACTGGGGGGCTGAAGTAGAGGTGGAGTCAGGACAGGGTTATGCAAGTTCATGCCAGTTTTCCTCATGCTTGCACCTTGCCCTTGTATGTTCTAATCATGATACTTCCTACATCACATGTCTGGTTAGCATCTTAAATCTCCACCCAGGCTGGTGTGCATCTTACTGTTGTAATGAGGCTAGGGTCCTTTCTCAGTCACCAAAGTCTTTAAGCACATGCTCCCTACAGGAGTGTTTCCTCCAGATGTCTTGTGATTGTCTTGCAGTTTTGCTTTTTCATTAGCCAATCAGGAAATTTCAGGCAGACAAGGCAGGGAGGTAACACAGGGTGGATTGCTCAGGAGTTTTTTCTGTCTTCCCATGATTTATGGGCATTTCTCTTTTGAAATTTAGTGTTCTCTGTGTATCCCTAAATTCCTGTCTCATCATGAGGTGATTGCTCTTGCTTGGAGGGCAGTCTCTTCCTGGGTTGATTTGCCTTCGTGGTTCTGCTGTTCCTGAAAGGTGTAGGGCAATGACTGGAGATGTCTAGGTGAACACCACTGTTCTAGGGTGTACATAGTAAAAGCTGCAAGTTGAATGTCTCTGGGTCGTGGGAGAAAATGTGTCTCTGAAGAAAGGTACAAGGAGTTCCCAGAGAGAAGAGGAACTTGACTCAGGACCAGTGGGGTTCTTGGCATATGTGACAGGAAAAAGTTTCAGCATAAGCCAAAGGCATAGACAGGTTTATTTAGGAATGTAGATACATATTCAAACACTGGCACTTATCTCAAGAGAAACGCCTTTGGGCAAATGCAGGTTCCCTGCAGAGGAAGAGACAGCAACCCCTTGGTGTTAATATTTATAGATGACTGGTGCTAGGGGCTGGATTTGAAGTGGATCCAGGGTAGAATTATATAATTACCTGCTAGTTTTCCCTGCACTGTGCACTGCCCTCACGTTACAAGGATCTGGGTCAAGGATGCAGATGAAGGGTATGGGCCAAGGGCATGTTGCTCAGGAGTGGCAATTTTTTATAGTTGCTTTCTGCATTCAGTGGTTTACGGGCACTCCCTTTTGAGACTCAGTATCTTTTCCTTAATTCCAAAATTCCTATATCATCTGCAAATCTTGAAAATACTCTTATATAGGTTTCTTCAGCTTCGAAGGCATGGATTACCAGCTTTAAATAAACAAATATGATCCATCAAGATATGCAAATATACAAAATTGAGTGAGAATATGAGCCAAACATTAAGGTGATAAAGGAGACAGAAACAAAATGAAGGCAGAGATGTCAAGCCCTGTCCTGCCTTTAGTTACCCATTGGGTATCTGCAAGCCCAAATGAAGAGTCAGAGTTTCTACCCAAAGCAGCTTCTATTATAAAGTCACTTCCCATTCCCTTCCAATCACACTCCTCTCACCCCATTCTTAGGAACATCTAATCTACTTCTAACCTACTTTCTGTCTTTATGGATTTTCCTATTCTATGCATTTAATATACAACATATCATACAATCTGTAGCCTTTGTTTCTGGTCTCTCTCTCCTCCCCCACCCCCACTGCTACCTGCCTCTCTCTTTTGAATGGTACCAGGGATGGAACTCAGGGGGCGCTTAACCACTGAGGCACATCCGAAGGCCTTTTTATTTTTATTTTGAGACAGGGTCTCACCAAGTTTCTCAGGGCCTCACTAAATTTCTGAGGCTGCCTTTGCACTTGCAGTCTTCCTGCCTTAGCCTCCCCAGCCACTGGGATGACAGGCGTGTTGCCACCATGCCCAGCTTGGTGGCAGCATAAAATTTTCAAGGGTAATACAAGTTGTACCATTAATCCTTTCAATTTTCTTGAGTAGTACTAGCTATAGAATTGCAAGGTCATATAATAACTGTGTATTTAACATTTCCATGAGCTGCCAGGTAGTTTTCCACAGGAGCAACACTGTTTGACATTCCTACCAGCAGTGTCTAAGTATTCCAGTTTCTCCATATCCCACCAACACTTGTTATCTTTTCATTATAACCATTAGTGGGTATGAAGGGTATCTTTGGGTGCGGTTTTGATTTGCATTTCTCCTGTGACTAGTAAAGCTGAGCATTCCTTCTTGTGCTTATTGGCCATTTGTATATTCTTTGTGGTGAAATGTCAGTTCAGATCCTTTGCCTATTTTTAAATTGGTACTTGTCTTTTTATTATTGAATTGTAAGGATTATATATTTTAAATACAAATGTCTTATCAGTTGTTTGGTTAACTATTTCCTCCCATCATGTGGGTTGTTTTTCTATTTTCTTGATGATGTCCATTAAGATGAAAAAGTTTCAATTTTGATGGCATGATCTATTTTTTTGTTTGTTGCTTAGGGTTTCGTGTCATATGTAAGAGGGCTTTGCCTAAGCCAAGGTCACTGAGATTTACTCCTGTATTTTTCTTCTAAGATATTTATAATTTTAGACTTTATATTTAGGTCTGTGCTTCATTTCTAGTTAATTGTTGTGTATGATGTAAAAGAAGGGGTTCTTAACACTTTCGAAGCTGCAATAATTGATATTTGGTGTCAGCACATGAGGGAATAGTGAATAATGTAGATTTATTGATTTATTCTTGGTTTGAACTACATCTTCCAGGGGGCTGTCCTCAAATTCTGTCTTCTTTCTGTCTCCTTTTAAATATTTTTGGTTGTTGTGTGTTACATTTATAATGACTTTCAACACATCTTGATTCACTGTTTGCATATAATACACAAAAAATTATTTATAGTGGTAACCCCTACATAAGCATTTTTTTGGGGGGGGTACGGGAATTGAACTCAGGGGCACTTGACCACTGAGCCACATCCCCAGCCCTTTTTTGTATTTTATTAGAGACAGGGTCTCACTAAGTTGCTAAGTGCCTCGCCATTGCTGAGGCTTTGAACTCGCAATCCTCCTGCCTCAGCCTCCCAAGTGCTGGGATTACAGGCGTGCGCCACCACGCCTGGCCCCTACATAAGCATTTTAAGCCAAGATCAAAATGGTCATAGCCTAAACAATGAGATTAAATCATTGAAGGGATAACATAAATTTTATATCTGGTCTTCATCCCCATTTCCTGGCATATTCCTAAAACATCTTGGAGTCTCTGAATCATTAGTATCTTTTTATATACTAATGAGTTCCCTGAGGGCAGCCTCAGGATAGACTAGGCCCAGGAAAGACCCCACCTCCAACAACCTTCAGGGAAGGTGGAGAGTGATGGTTAAATCCATCACTAGAGGCTAATGATTTACTCAATCATGCCTATGTAATGAAGTCTCCATAAAACCTCCAGTGGGGTTTGGAGAGGCTCCAGATAGTTCAACATGTGGAACTTTCTGGAGGATGGCACACCCAGACAGGGCATGGAAGCTCTGCATCCCTTCACATTGTCCTGCCCAATGCGTTTCTATCAGCATCCTTGATAATAAACCAGTAGATGTAAGTGTGGGTTTCCTGAGTCTTGGGAGCCTCTCTAGCAAATTAATTGAACACAAGGAGGGGGTTTTGGGAATCACTATGTATAACCAGTTGCCAAAAGCACACATAAAACACCCTAGGCTTTCAGGTTGGCATCTACAGTGGGGGCAGGATGACAGTCTTGGGACTGAGTTCTCAAGCTCTGAGGTCTGACATTATCTTCAGGTAGGTAATTTCAAAATAGTATTTAATTGGAGGACAACCAGTAAGGGCCCACTGCTGCAGAGCTGCATGCTTGCTGGTAGGGAGAAATGCCCACACTTTCTGGGGTCACAGAAGTCTTCTGTGTTGGCTGTTGTGGTGTGAGAACAGACGAAAAACACAGCTTTTTCTACAGAATCTAATTCTATGTTATTCTGTACTTGATCATAGTTCTTTCTCTTAAGTCTTCTATTCCCTCATCTCTAGCTTTCAGACATTTCTTGGTTTGTTTCCTCTTCTTATTCAAGACATCTCAAGGATCATCTGTTTCAGTTATCTTTCCATGACACTGCCTGGATGGGTTCAGTGCTCACCATCTTCTTGTGGCACCCTGGGTTACCCTTATAAATACATTTTTTATTGTGTCTAAAAAAGTATGTCAAAGTCACCTATTAATGTTTGTCTTGCCTGCAAGGCTATTTGGTCCACAAGGCAGGAAACTTATCTTGTTCATCTTTGTGACCTCAGTGCCTAGCACAGTGCTTCATAAGTAATAGTCTCCATAAACAGTTAATGACATGGGTTAATTTGAATTCCTTGTAATATTTCTTCTAGGAATTTTTTGGGGGTACTAGTGAAGACTTATACATACTTGGAGCTTTGGGTGCTTGACTTTTGGCATTTGAAGTCATAGAAAATTTTAAATTAAAAAATTTAATATCCTAGATGCATATAACAGGAAAATACATACTCATAATATTCATATGTGTGCTGCCCAAAGTGAGTGTAGTATGTTAAACTTCCATGCCATAGCCAAATTGTTCTGTATTAAAATATTAATTCTTGTTTAATGCAGTGAGGGCTCATGAAACCCATTAAGTAATAATAATCCAGGCTGAGTACAGTGGTGCACACCTATAATCCCAGAGACTAAGGAGGCTGAGGCAGGAGGATTGCCAGTTGGAGACCAGCTTGGCAACTTAGTGAAACTCTGTCTCAAAATAAAAAATAGGGCTGGGGCTTTAGCTCAGCTGCAGAGGGCTTGCCTAGCATGTGTGAGTCACTGGGTTCGATCCTTAGCATCAAGTAAAAATGAAACAAATAAAATAAAGTCATGCTGTCCATCTACAATTACAAAAAAAAATTTTAATAAAAATAAAAGGGCTGGGGATGTAGCTCAGTGATAAAGTGCCCCTGGGTCAATACCCAGTACTGTGATGATGATGATGATGATGATGATGATGAATACAATAATATAGTAGTAGTATTCCATTTTTGCTTTATTTTCAAAATTAGTCTGGTTTTGATATTTTGAGTGAAGGTGCTCACTGTTGTTGTCTTAAGTATTGATTTGGCAGTCTAATGTATTCTTTTCACTTGTACAGAATGTTTCAGACGTTTAAGGAATGGTTCTGGCTGGAACGGTTCTGGCTTCCTCCAACAATACAGTGGTCAGATCTTGAAGATCACGATGGACTCGTCTTTGTCAAACCTTCTCATTTGTATATGACAATCCCATATGCTTTTCTTTTGCTGATCATCAGACATTTCTTTGAAAAGTAAGTAGCACTGTGTCTTCCCTTCATTCCCCTTCCTTGCTCAAACCCTAGAATAATAAAAGTCTTCGATTTGGTGAGGTCCTTAATGAATCTCTTGTTTGAAGATTGCCACTTATGGGCTGAAGACTCTTAGGGAGAGTTTGTGCTGTCAGGTGCACACCAAACATAACTTAGAGGCTGACCAAGAAAAACTGAGGAATGTGGATGCAACTGTGTGCTTTAGTTTACCAGTGAAGAAAATTGAAATCAAGACAGGTTAAGGGTGAAAGGACGTGATCATCACACATTGTATGCATGTAGGGAAATATCACAGCGAGTCCCACTGATTTAGACAATTAATATGTGTTAATAATAATACTAATAAAAGGTTAAGGATCACAGAGTTTATTAGTGTCATTGACATTATGGGAACCCAGTTTATCTTCCACTATGTGGGGATTTCTGACAATACATGTACTTTCCCAGAGGGACAAGGTAAGAAAAGTCTGTGACTCAGGGATGAACTGTCCTTGTAAAATGCCAGTAAAGTAACAGAAATGGCTTGTTAAAGACCAAATGTTGCTGCACAGCATCACTTATTTTAAAGGTTTATTTAAAGGTTTTATAGATTTGTTTTATAGGTTTATTTAAAGGTTTTATCTCAAAGGATAAAGAAATCGAAGAAAAAAATCAATTTACTTTCTCAGAAAATAGTAATTTTCTTTTTATTTTTGTCGATTTAATTTAAATAGATATTTCTTCTAAACTTTTAATTAAAATTGTACTAGTGTTCTGATAATAGGAGATAAATGTCCACTTGCAATCTCTGTAGTTGTTTCTGATTCAAAAAACTGTTATTAGTACATTAATTTATTTGGAACAAAAATAATACTTGAATCTCAAAAGCTGGAAAAACCTAAGACAAACCCTGATAAGGATCATGTTGTCTCAGATTAACTGCAATTCAGATCATATGGTTATAACCGTTTGTAGGGTTCTTATCTTGAGAATTAGTTTGACCAACTCTATTTCATGGACTCGACAAATGCTTTTTTTTTTCCAAATACAACTTTACTTGGGCCAATGCTGTTGCTATTGGAAGAGAAAGCCCCTGAGCTGAATACCCTTGGCTGAGCACATTTGAAATGTACTTCCTTTTTAGTTGTTAATTCTACTTTTTACACACACAGTTGGATTTGTCAAAAAATGTATAAATAAATAAAGTAGCATTTGCCACTGAACTTCAAATAGAGAATAACTCTTTACTATTCTGAAATATTTGTTTTTTCTTGCATGTATCTGGTGATCTTTGAATTTGGCAATCTGGGCCTATTACTTATTTCCATCCCAGATTTTCCTACTTTTTAGTGGGCAGGTTCATATTTTATAGTTTGATCAGAAACTATAAAATAAGCCAGAAAATTATTTTGGTTGCCAAAACAACACAGCTGTGGAGGACCAACTTGTTATGTTTTGGTCATGGCTTCTCCAAGAACAATCAGGAAGAAATTCCTAGGACCATTATTTTTTTCTTCTTCTCAAGGGATTAAGAGTAATCTGTATCTTCTTTTCTATCTCCTTCTAACTCTTTAACTTCTAATAACTCACCATTAGCTTTTTCTATTCTGTGACACTACAGAAAATTATGTGCCATTCCACCAATCCCATATATCTCTTTTAGTGCAATAGGAGGAAGAAACATTTAACATGGGAGAGAGAGACCACACTTTCTAAAGTACATTTGTTTCAAGACTTCCATTATCAGTTGTAACAGATGAAGGCACTTATATCATAAATAAAATATTGCTTACACCTTGTTTGACAGGAACTTATAGTTTAAGAGGTATAAAAAAATCATAAGTGATGATCTCAGTCTTCAGGTGAGGAAGTGAGAAGAGAGTAGCCTGTTCAGGCTCACACAGGTAAGTAAGAAGTACATCTAGGACCTTAACTCACAGATACTACACCAGGTTCAGGGTTGTTGGCTCTGGTTTTCTGTTTTCCCACTTCTTGGACATTCACAGTGAAATATTACTGATAGCAGAAGAGAGTAAATGAATATCTCTGGGGAATAAGGAAGACATTTTAAAGAGATGATTGCAAATGTGAAATTTTCTGAACTGTCTTAAATTTATAAATTTGACATTGTTTCAGCATATCCTATGATATATTTGTCACAAGAAATCTTCTTTTGTCTTAAGACTATACTTCCTAAATCTTCTCACTGTTTGAAGTGATTAGGGGTTTTGATATGGCTGGCTCATTTTTGTCCTCTATTCCTAGTCAAGAGCCATTTAAGATCAAGAAGTAATAGTCCTTCCCAGAAAAGTAAAAGTGGAGAGACAAAACTGATAAGAAAGGAAAAACAACAACAAACAAACAAACAAAAAAACAGATAATTTGAAAGTGACTGACATTTGTTTTGTATTTAGGATTTCCTTTCTTTGCAAGTTTTTAGTTTGTGGCTTATATTTTGATTTTTTTTTTTTTTTTTTTTTTGGTCAAGTCTAGCAGTTTCCAACTACTTGTCTTCTATGCATTATTTTATGTGTTCAAAGTGTGATTTAAAGATCTAAACTACTGAGAGTTCAGCACTTAAGGGATACACCCATTGTCTGAGTAAATTATGGCCCTGTAAGTCCAAGCAGAGGTGAGAAGGTCAGAAGGTCACCTTTTTTTCTTTTACTTGATTGTGTAAGATATATATTGCCCACCTCTACTATTTTTACTCAGCACTGTAAGGTCACGATGGGAAAGAATGTCCTTCATTCTTTAAAGAAAAATAGGGGAAGTGGAGTAAGTCATCTTTAGCAATTTATAGGAATTTAAAAAGGATTTTTACTGGCTGTGCAAAATGGAAATAGTCTCCAAATTGGCACATTAGAATCAAGTATTATCTGAGACCTGCATTGCTCGAGGTATTTTGTTCTCATATGTGGAACTCTGAACAACCCTGCTCACAAAGCCTCTGAATCCTTAGAGACTGGAGTCAATCTTATGCCAGAAGGCTATTGTATCTGTTCATGGGGAGTATTTAAATTTGCCATATTTAATATTTGCCTAGTGCTGCCTTCCTTTTATTCTATAAAAGAATATTGAAAATAAAGGGGGAAATATGGGATTGCTAAGCTTTTGGCTACTGGAAGACTGGTGTTAGACAAAGAGGGGCTGACTGATGTCTGAATGGGGTATCTACAGGCTCAGTTCTGCAATACTAAGGGACTCATTCCCTATTAATTAACGGAAGTTGGAACCATTTACATGAAAGAAGTGTATCATTCGTTTTCCTTCCTCTGGCCTTTATCCTACCATATCAATAAAATGAAAATTTAGGCAAGTTAATCTCTGAAGTCCCTTCTAGAGCTAAGACTTAAAATTTCCCTTTTAGCATAAGTTCAGCTTATCAAATAATTACTATGTGCTTCATTCTTCTCTCCTTTTCCCAGATTTTTAATTAAGTACCTTTAAGTGCCTTTTCTTATTTATTTATACTTATGTAAGGTGATTGATTTTCTTCTTCTCTCTCTCTCTCTCTCTCTTTTTATTGGTACTGGGGATTGAACCCAAGGCACTTTACCACTGAGCCACATCCCCAGACCTTTTTATTTTTTATTTTGAGTCAGAGTCTTGCTAAATTACCTAGGGCCTTGCTAAATTGCTGAGGCTGGCTTTGCACTTGTGATCCTCCTGCCTCAGCCTCCCCAGCCACTGGGATTGCAAGTATGTGCCACTATGCCCAGCGGGTGATTTATTTTCTGTATTTATTTGGAAAGAAAGGATAGAAATTAATTAGATTACTGTATTTATATACTTTCTCTGTTTAACTAAAAATGCTATTTCTCTCCTTAAGGCTATGAAGAGAACCATATTTCTCTTTCTTATTTAAACATATGATATTTACATATCTTTTTTCTCATATCAGTATTATATAGCTTGTTATACTTATCTCTCAAATGATCTTCTAGAAAGAAATGTTCTACTTCATTTGGCTTTGAGATTGGTTTTATTCCCTGATAGCATAAATTTAATTCTGACCGCCCCCCCCCAATTTCTTCACTTCTAACATCTGAAAAGAGAGCACTGAGTCAAGTATGATTGAGAACACTACCATATGAAACCATTCATATTTGTTATTTTACTAGTAAAAACAATGGGCGTTTTCACCAATAGAAATTTTGAACTAATAGGTTAGATAAATGAGCCAATTTTATTATTTTTCCAAAAATCCTGTCAATTTTTTTGAGATTTAGTTAATTTTAAGGATATTTTAGTTTCTATGAGTTTTATTGTTGTTGTTGTTGTTTTTTGATGGGGGTACTTTTATGCCAAGGGGGAATTAATTAACAATATTCTTCAAATCTCAAAGACATAACACATTGTCATTGGTCTGAATAAGAGTTCTTTTGACGGGGGCTGGGGTTGTGGCTCAGTGGTAGTGCGCTCGCCTAGAACGTGCGCGGCCCGGGTTCGATCCTCAGCGCCACGTACGAACAAACGAATTGTGTACAACTAAAGCAAATAAATAAATATTTAAAAAAAAAAGAGTTCTTTTGACTGATTTAAACTGCTTTTTCATTAATTGCCTTTTCATTGCATTCCCTACTCCCATTCTCCCTGTTGTGTTCCAATGTCCTTTTTTTGTGTGACCCAGGAAAACATGTGCTTTACATGCATGTGTGGTTAATTGACATAAATAGAATGGCACTAAGACTTTATTCTTTTGTAAAAAAAGTCAGCACAGTGTTTTATACTCTATCCACATTGCTATGTACATCTGGTACATAATTAACTTGTTTTTATATGTCTCTGAAATTCGTGGGCCATTTCCAAAGGACCTTAGTCCATCTGGAAGTTGAACAGACTTATACACTTTATCCCATTATCTTAGGAGATTTTTCATTCAACTCCCATGGGTATTAAAAAATGAATAAAGGGCTAAATGATCATTCATAACTTAAATGTCTTGGATTTAATTAAACACAGAAACTCTCCTAAATAATTACTAGAATAGAATAGACCTGGCAGAAACCAAACTTTATCAGAACTGAAGGAACAATAGAAACACACATTATTTTACAACATCAGCTTCATCAAGGTTTTATTCACATAAAGTTCATCCAAAATTTGGTGGATTTTGACCAATGAATACAATCATGCAGCCATCACCATGATTATGGTGTAGATTTCCATCAGCCTAAAACTTCCCTTTACCTCTTATTCACTTAATCCCCTACTAGCCGCTGATAATCACTGATCTGCTTTCTGTAACTATAATTTTGCATTTTATAGGATTTCCTATAAAGGGAATCGGATAGATTATAGTTGTTTGTGTCTGACTTCTTCCATTTAACATAATGCTTTTGAGATTTTTTTCACGTTGTTGTATCAGTGGTTCCTTCTTATTGTTGACTAGCTTCAACATATGGATATAGCAATCTACAATTTCTTTATGCTTTAATTTATTGATAGAAGTTTGTGTTTAGACTTTGGGGCTATTCAGATGAAGCTGTTATGAACATCCAAGTATAAGAATAAGCTTAGACAGGGGCTGGGGTTGTAGCTCAGTGGTAGAGCACTTGCCTAGCATGTGTAAGGCGCTGGGCCTCAGCACCATATAAAAATAAATAAATAAAATAAAGGTGTTGTGTCCATCTACAACTAAAAATAAAAAAAGAAGATATGCTTACACGTGTGCATTTGTTTCTCTTAAGAAAGAGCTAAAAATGTTTGCTCTTTAAAAGACACTATGAGTGTGTTTTCATACCCTGGGCTATTAGTCAGCAATAAAAAGGAATGAGCTACAAATCAGTGGTATGGCATGGATGAACTGCCAAGCAATGAAAGAAGCCTGACACAAGTGATCATATAGTATATGATTCCACTTATACCAAATATCCAGAAAAGACAAAGCTGTGAGAATATAAAATAAATAAGTAGTTTCCGAGGGCAGGTTCAAGAAGGAACAAGGAACAGTAAATATGAATGAGGGATCATGGTAATCTGTAATTTAGTAAGTTTACTATAAAGTCATTAATTTATATACTTGAAAGGGTTTAATTATATGATATATAAAAATGCCTTAGTAATTATTATTTAGCTATTAATTTTTTGTGGCACTGGGAATTGAACCCAGGTTATCGTGCATGCTAGGCAAGCACTCTGCCTCTGAGCTATATTCCATGTCCTTTTTATTTTTGGTTGAGGCAAAGTCTCACTAAGTTTCCCAGGCTGGTCTCAAACTTGTGATCCTCATGCTGCAGCCTCCCACGTAGCTGGGATTACAGGTGTGCGTCACCATGCCTGGACAATAATTTTTTTTTAAAGACAATGTAAATAGAATTTAAAGGCAAGCCATAGATGGGGAGAAATTATATGTAAAACATATATCTTATAAAGGACTTAATTTCAGTATATATGAAGGAATTTTATAATTCAATAACAGTATTTTGATTTTAAAAATGGGCAAAAGATTTGAGCAGATACTTCCTTTAAGGAAACCAGTGAGGGGAGAAGAACAAAGTTGCAGCTCCTTCAAAGTATCATTACTAGAGAATTTTCGTTATCTGACCTGCCTGGTAGCTCCCTGGATGATACTTCTAAGAAGGCTGTCTTTATTAGACCTGACTCAGAGCACACCCAGTGAAAAAGCCTTTTCTTTGGGGATGTTTATCTAAAATAATCTGTGGCAATTGATTAGTTTCATTACTTCATGACACAATGAATAATTATCAGAGAAAATTATAGTCTAGTGAAAAAGCTTAACCAGAAAAGCTGAGAAATGAAGTGTCCATAGGGACTGTGAAAATTTTTGAAACTCCAGAAGGCCACCTTTAAGTGTTAAGATTTGGGCATGCCCACAGCTTGGGAAAGACCTGGGAAAGCCCTGAACTCTCACCTCTGAATGACGTTGAGGTTCTGTGTAAATAGGGAGTGTAGGCTAAGGCATAGTTATACTGCTCTTCTGAATGCTGACGGTGTGCCCCAACATACACACAGCCACTTAGTAAAGACTTTGAGACTTAATGGTTCTAGCCATTTAAGGAAATCTCTGTCTAATCATTAACTGACTCCTAAGCTAGCCGAATTGAGACTTCAGTGCCCATACATGACAAAGAATGCAGAGTTTACAGTTTCGTTTTTAAAACTAAACAACAGCAAATAGTAAAAACAAACAAACAAAAAATTCTGAGAAGGGAAGGCAGTCTGATTTCCAGAGCTGTGATTTTACAGTATTTAACCTCCAATTTTTAACAAAACCTTAGGAGTCATGTGAAAAAATTTAAAAAATTTACTTATTTATGTCCTACACATAGAAAATGTAGTGTCCCTGAGAAAGCCTACATGTTGGACTTATTAGACAAAGACTTTAAATCAGCTATTTTAAACATGCTCAAAATTTTAGAGAAAACCATACTTAAGAACTAAAGGACCCTCCCAGGAGAAGTCTATGTTACCCCTTTTAAATAAACCCTGCTTTATATGCTTACAAAAAAAAAAAGAACTAAAGGAGAGTTTCTTCAGCGTCTTGGTGCTGCTACACCACAGAGCCCATGCCATTGCCAGCCAAGATGCTGGAGGAGAGACAGACCCAAGACCAGCACATAGAGAAGATGGAGACCTTTCCCTTCCAGGTGGAGATTGCCCCGTTGACATCACAGATCATCAACACTTTCTACTCATACAAAGACATATCCTTATGGGAGCTGATTTCCAACTCCTTGGACACCCTGGACAAAATCAGATATGAAAGCTTGACAGATCCCAGTAAGCTACACTCTGGGAAGCAGCTGCATATTAATCTCATTCCAAACAAACAAGACCAAATCATCACGATCATGGATACTGGGATTGGAATGACCAAGGCTGATTTGATCAGTAACCTTGGTACTATCACCAAGTCTGGCACCAAAGCATTCACCGAGGTTTTGCAGGCTGGTGCAGACATCTCCATGATTGGCCAGTTGGGTGTTAGTTTTTATTCTGAGTATTTGGTTGCCGAGAAAGTGACTGTGATCACGAAATACAAAGATGTTGAGCAGTATCCCTGGGAATCCCCAGCAGGAGGCTCCTTCACTCTCAGGACTGACACAGGGGAACCAATGGGTCATGGGACAAAGAAAAGAAGACCAAACTGAGTACTTGGAGGAAAGAAAAATAAAGGAGATTGTGAAGAAACATTCCCAGTTTATTAGCTATCCCCATTACTCTCTTTGTGGAGAAGGAATGTGATAAAGAAGTCAGTGATGAGGAAGAAAAGAAGGATGGTGACAAGAAGAAGAATAAAAAGATTAAGGAGAAGTACATCAATCATGAAGAACTCAACAAAACAAAGCCCATTTGGACCAGAAATCCTGATGATATCACTAATGAAGAGTATGGAGAGTTCTATAAGAGTTTGACCAACGATTGCAGAGATCACTTGGCAGTGAAGCATTTTCCTGTTGAAGGACGGTTAGAATTCAGAGCTCTTCTTTTTGTCCCAAGATGTGCTCTTTTTGACCTCTTTAAAAACAGAAAGAAAAAGAACAACATTAAGTTGTGTGTATGCAGAGTTTTCATCATGGATAACTATGAGGAGCTAATCTCTGAATTTCTGAACTTCATTAGAGGAGTGGTGGACTCCGAGGATCTTCCTCTAAACATTTCCCGTGAAATGTTGCAACAGAGCAAAATTTTGAAAGTTGTCAGAAAGAATTTGGTAAAAAAAAAAAAAAAAAAAAAAAAAAATGCTTAGAACTGTTCATTGAACTGGCAGAAGATAAAGAGAACTACAAAAAATTCTATGAGCAAGGGCTGGGGTTGTGGCTCAGTGGTAGAACGCTTGCTTAGCATGCATGAGATATTGGATTTGTTCCCCAGCACCACATTAAAAAAAAAAGCTAAATAAACAAAATAAAGGTATGTGTCCATCTACAACTAAAAATATAAAAAGAAATTCTGTGAGCAGTGTTCTAAAAATATAAAGCTTTGAATACATGAAGACTCTCAAAATTGAAAAAATCTTTCAGAGCTGTTACGATACTACACATCTGCTTCTGGGGATGAGATCATTTCTCTCAAGGACTGTTGCACCCGAATGAAGGAAAACCAGAAACACATCTACTATATCAAAGGTGAGACAAAGGACCAGGTAGCTAACTCTGCCTTTGTGGATCGTCTTTGGAAACATGGTTTGGAAGTGATCTACATGATCAAGCCCATAAGTGTACTGTGTCCAACAGCTGAAGGAATTTGAGGGGAAGATTTTAGTGTCTGTCACCAAAGAGGACTTGGAGCTTGCAGAGGATGAAGAAGAGAAGAAGAAACAGGAAGAGAAACAGACAAAGTTTGAAAACCTCTGCGAGATCATGAAGGGCATGTTGGAGAAAAAGGTTGAAAAAGTGGTTGTGTCAAACTGATTGGTTACCTCCCCATGCTGTATCATCACAAGTATGTATGGCTAGACAGCAAACATGGAAAGAATCATGAAAGCTCAAGCTCTGAGAGAGAGCTCGACAATGGACTACATGGCAGTGAAGAAATACCTGGAGATAAAACCTGACCACTCTATTATTGAGACCTTAAGAAAAAAGGCAGATTCTGATAAGAACAAGTCTGTGAAAGATCTGGTCATATTGCTGTATGAAACTGCACTCCTGTCTTCTGGTTTCAGTTTGGAAGATCCCCAGACCCATGCTAACAGGATCTGCAGGATGAGCAAACTTGGTCTAGGTATTGATGAGGATGATCCCACCGCCGATGACACCAGCACTGCTGTAACGGAAGAGATGCTGCCTGGGAAGGAGATGACAACACGTCATGCGTGGAAGAAGTACACTAAGCTTCTGAAGAACCACCCATGCGTGTGTTGCCTACTTCACCTTCATTCCTGACGTTTTCAAGGATTTTTGTTCTTTGTTTTTGATAACATTTATTAAACAGTCTGTATGGCATGACAGTAACTACTTAAAGGGGAGATAAGATCTTTTTATACTTTTAGGTGATACTTTGATACTTTAGTCACTAAAGCAGAGCTAGTAATGCTTTTTCTAGTTTCACAATGGCTTATTTTAACAGGTTGAAATGTTTGTTCTAAAACATGTAACCTATTGTGAACTTTGTGGTCTAACATGTTTGCTACCAAGTTGTATCCCTTAGTAGACCAGACAAAATCTTTTGTCCCTGAAGTGTTCCAAGACAGACCTCTATGTTTAAGAGAAAAATATTTGTTAAAATGGCTTGAGTTTCATCTTGTTAGGTTCCGCTTTTTAAACTTTCCATGTTTTGTAGTTACCCACTGTGCATGTACTAGTCCTCTAGAACCAAGTATGTTAAACTGAAACAACTGGCTGGGAGGAACTCTCCAGGGCTTGTTTTCCAAAGAAAAGTATTTAGAGAAACAAAACTTAATCCTCCCTAAGTGTGTTACAAAGCAGTTCAAAAAGTAACTCAGTAAGGTTTGTGAATGGGAATATGTAGTATCCAAGTCAATATTCTGCTTTAAATAGTAATAAATGCAGATGAGTTTTAAAAATAGATCTAAATGAAAGTATGAAAACAATGTATTATCAAATCCACACATACTTTGTATACAACCAGAGATATGTAAAAATGTGCTCTATAAGTGTAATATGAATTGTAATTCATTCTGCTGTCATATGTAACAACTTAGAATAAAAGAAAAAAACAATATCAGTAAAATAATAAAAAATATAAATTATAACAAAGAACCAAATAGAAATTATGGAGCAAACTGCTTACCTCATGAACCAGGAAGCAAAAGAGCATACTTCCAATTATCTAGGAACCTCCCACCAGGTCCTGCTTTTTAGAAATCTACAGTACCTCTCAATAGTGCCACCTGGGAACCAAAACAAACACATGAATCTTTGGGAGACATTTAGCATCCAAACTACAGCACAACACAAGCAAATGATGGATTTTTCCCTGAGCATTTGAAGTTACAGCTCTAGTTTTTTGGTATTGTTATGGATTCATTCTGAGATTTTGAGCTTAATTTCTTTTCATATTTTTGTAGGTTTGTTGCTACACCTCTAGCAAAAACATTTGGCATTCAAAAGGCAGTTAAAAAAATTACACCAAATACCACCTTAGAGAACTTTTTCAAGCATTCCACAAGGCAACCATCGCAAGTAAGTATATATTCTTTGCTTGTGGATTTAAAGATCATCCATGGCTTACCTTATTTGTACAAGATACCTCTTCCAGTTGTTCAGCAAAGGATTTGATTCATTTTGGATTCATTTCTTTGCTCTGTTGACAGATTATACAGCATCCCAAGGATAATATCAAATTATAAATACGTACTATAATATAAAATATCAAATGTTAATTGTTGAACTATTGTTGTCAACCATAGTGTTGAGAATTGTCAGTACCATGATTTGGGTGTAAAGATCACAGTTTAATTTTTATTGGTAAGTTTAATTTTTAATGGAAATATATACAAAGTGTTCTTATCAAGAAAGAAAATCATCAGAGCAGAGAAGCCCTATTGGACACTTTCAATGATTATGGTACCACATTAAATTGTCCAGGGGTCATTTTCATGAGTAGTGCTTTTATTTTGCCCAAGGCCTTGACATACTTAAAAATATGCTGTCTGCTGATTGTCTCCTGAGAGTGAATTTTCAAGAGAGTCATAGTTCTCTTCACAATACAGTATTTTGTTGTTGTTGTTGTTTGTACTAGAGATTGAATGCAGGGTCTTACTAAATTGCCTGGACTGGCCTCAAACCTGTGATCCTCCTGTCTCAGCTTCCTGAGTCACTGGGATTATAGGTGCCCACCACTGTGCTTGGTACAAGGTATTCTTCTCAAGTATTGATGTGCACTGAATTTTTATACATCACTGAAATTTTTATCTTTGTTTTTATTAATTAATTAATTTATTTATTTATTTATTTGGTACTGGGGCTTGAACTCAGGGGCATTGACAACTGAGCCACATCCCCAGCCCTATTTTGTATTTTATTTAGAGACGTCTCACTGAGTTGCTTAGTGCCTTGCTTTTGCTGAGGCTAGCTTTGAACTCATGATCCTCCTGCATCTGCCTCTAAGCCACTGGAATTACAGGCATGTGCCACCATGCCTGGCACTGAAATTTTTAATTAATTAATAGTTGTAATAAATAGAATCCAGGTCAGTCTATTGTTCACTGCAGTTTCATTATACTTCCATAGCTAAAATGACATATGAAAGGAAACTTCTACAAACATAGCACACCCTTGGATTGGGGGGTGTAATGCAGTCATAGAGTGCTTGGTCAGCATGCCTGAGGCTCGGTACCACAAAAAAAATAAAAAAAGTGGCACACCTTCCATGATTAATGCAGACAGCTTTCATCAGTCATTTTAAAAGTTGAGTATATGCTAACACCATTTTAGGACAGATAGATTCTTTGAGGGTCCTCAACCCTATGAATTTGGATGTATCTACTACAGCTATTTCTCTCATTGCTCTGCTGGGTTCCCTGCATAGGAAGGTATGTTGAGGTTTGATCAGATATGTTTGGAGAAAGATTTGAAAGAGACCAACATCTCTGGCCAACAAATCAATTTTTCTGCCATTGATTAAATATAGTGACAATGGAACTTATTATCTAGCCTTTTACTTAGTAAAAACATGATTAGAACTGATGTGGAACAAATAAGTTCTGGAAGATAGTTTTAAAAAAATGTGGTACTTGAAGCCTGACCTAAAGCCAGTTCCTAGGTCAATGAGTGTGTTCCCATTGGCTAGATTGATTCATCCATGGATTCAAACATTTTTAGAGCAAAAGCCTCACCTAGTGCAGTTTATTTTACAGGTGAGACATAAGAGTCAAAGAATCTGGGTGAATACCACAGGCAAGCAGCTGGGAACTTGACCCCATTCATTGCTCTTCCTTGGGGACTGTGAGGCTTTCCCCCACACTCTCCAGTCACTACAGTGTTCATAGTAATATGTAATGGAGAGGTTAAAAGCATGATTGTGAAGACAGGCTGTAAGTAGAGCAGAGTCCAGTTCTGTTGCAGACCTCCTGTGCCAAGATGGGCAGATTAGTCTCACTCACTGGGCCTCAGTTTTTTCCGTTTTGAATTGAGCACAATGATAATGTTTCTGTCTTAGGGTTCCTCTAAGGACTGAATTAATGCACATAAGGGCTTAGAATAGTGCCTGGTGCATAGTAAAATTCAGCTTTTATTATTTGTAGTCCATACCATTATTTTTTTTTTTTTTTTTTTTTTTTTTTTTTTTTTTTTGTGGTACCGGGGATTGAACTCAGAGGCACTTGACCACTGGGCCACATCCCCAGCCCTTTTTTGTATTTTATTAGAGACAGGGTCTCACTGAGTTGCTAAGTGCCTCGCCATTGCTGAGGCTGGCTTTGAACTCGCGATCCTCCTGCCTCAGCCTCCCAAAGTGCTGGGATTACAGGCGTGCGCCACCGCGCCCGGCTCCATTAATTTTGTATTTATCATTTACTGATTTCTACAGGAGCATTTTAAAACATGTGTACTCAACTCAAATTATACCAAGGGCATATTGTTTATCACTTAATCATGCTTGTTTCCATTCCAATAACATCTTGCCCAACTTTCTGTGCATGTACATGTTCAATAATTGCATGTTTCACATATTAATTAAATACTTCTAGAAACTTTTGCTTGCAAGATTTCTTATCCAATAACTTTGTCATGCATGAGGCCAGTATTGTCAAGACTGACTTCTAACTAGGTTCATCTCTACTCAAAAACAAGAAATGAAAGGGCTTCAAATCATATACAATTATTATCTTTTAGATGCATGTATTAAGCAGATGTTTATGGAAGTGGTGGGATAATAACAAAGTTGGATTTTTCTAAGATCTGGGGAAATTCCAGAATGAAGGTGAGGACTTAAGGTTTTTTTGCTCAATGCTAAATCTCTAATGCCTAGAATAGTTCCTGACACTAGTAAGGAGAGATTATTTTTGAATGAATGAATGAATGAAATGATTAAAACAGTAAAGTTAGACCCAGAGCCCTTTCACTCTCAGATCACACAGAATACAGTGTAGCAGCATTTGAGAATATGTCCTGCTATGGACCAAGCAGTAGGATTTGAATTATATTATCTATCTTGGGAATCAATGCTGTTTTCAAATTATTTTAGAATGAAAATAATACTTTTTCTTAAGTAATTTTCAGTCCATGCTCTTCTTTCTGTGTTTGGCCATAACAATCTGTATCACTGACATGGCACCCAATCCTTGACATAGCACATTCCCATTGCTTAATCCTCAAGATGTTCCTATGCCATTTTCCCCAAGGCAGAAAGAGGAGCTGGAGACTGTCCTGCTAGGAGACAACAGGACAGGGTCCTCTGTTTTCAGCTTGCTGCCCTTCCCACCAGTTTCTCCTGCCCCCATGCTTTCAATATTGTCCAGCCTCAGTTGTTAGACCCTCACGGTGAAGAGCAGAGGCCTAGGAGGGCAGCATGAACTTCATCTCCACCTCCAGTCTCCCTCCTGCTCATTCATTCTTTACACACTATAAGAAGGAGACCTTAAAACCCAAACAGCCTATAATCTGGCAGATTCTAGGCGAAGTCCTCCCAAAGTGACCCTAGCTACATTCTCCTTCCCTCCTCTCAGTTGCTCCTCTGCTTCCGGGAGACTACGTTCCTCAAGGCTTTTCTGCTTACCCTGCTCTCATCTCTCCATGACCACATATGTGGGTTCCTCGGCAGGACACTGGCTTCCTCATCTTCTCCTTGGGGCACTTTTTGTGTGTGTGTGTGTGTGGTACCAGGGATTGAACTCAGGGGCACTCGACCACTGGGCCACATCCCCAGCCCTTTTTTGTAATTTTATTTAGAGACAGGATTTCACTGAGTTGCTAAGTGCCTCGCCATTGCTGAGGCTGGCTTTGAACTCGCGATCCTCCTGCCTCAGCCTCCCAAAGAGCTAGGATTACAGGCGTGCGCCACCGCGCCCGGCCCTTGGGGCACTTTTAAGGGCTTAGCTAAAGGAAGACTTCCAGGAACTGCCTACACGGAGTAAGGCCCCATGTACCCTGATCGTTCCCTGTCTCAACACTCATACTATTTTATTATAATTCCGTGTGATATTGATACAGCCGGTTGCCGGTGACGAGTTCTGCTCCCCCAAATGTTGAAGTTTGAACATTAGAGAAGCACACTGAGGCAAGCATATAAAGCGGAGTATATTTAAAAGGAGTAACATAGACTTCTCCTGGGAGGGAAAAGGGGGACATTGCTGGTATCCTGGTACCCCAAGAAATGAGGCAGGTCTGCCTTTTTTATATGTCCCAGGCTTCCTTTGTTTTCCTACCCTCTTCCCCTTATCTCTCTCCTTCTTGATAACGTGACCAGGCCCAGGAATGCTGGAATTCTCTGCTCAGTGGGGTGGCCAAAAGGTGAGAAGCAGATGGGCTGAAGGGGGAAGGGCAGGATGGTGCAGCCCAGGACACATTAATTAACAACTTTATAGCTCCCTATAGGGAAGGGCAGTTCCTGGGACAGGTTACCTTGGCAACAGGTTGGGGCAGGGGCAGGTTCTTGATAAGGGTGGAGGAAGGGTTCTGAAGGAATTAACATTTCAATCCCTCAGGGCACAGTCTCCAACTTCCTGGGACTCACTCAAAATTGGCTTTCTTGATTGACTTGACTCAATTTACCTATCTATACTGACTGCTTGTCAGATTCTAGCTTCATTATTGTCTGACATCCTTGTCATACTTTGTGAGGAGGCCCATGGAAGTCTCATTCATTTAGATCTCCAACATCTAGCACAATGCCCAGAAGAAGTAGGCACTAATGAATAGTTGCCTATTCTGTTTCCTCAGAAGAACAAAACAAACAGCAATAAGCGAACCCTTGACCTAAAAAAGGATTAGAGAAGGTACTTTATAGGGAAACAGACTAATATGGACTGTATCCTGGTTTTGATTTGTTTTTCTTTCCCTCTCTTCAGATCAATTTAAGTGAGTAGCAGTTTGGTAGGGATATTAAGCTATGATTAGTCCTCTTCCAGGCCTTCAGTATGGTGGCTTCTGATGACTCTATCTGTTGTTGTCCTGTGCCCTGGATGATTCCATGAACCCTACGAGATGATACAGCAAAAGCTATCCATCTGGTTATAGACTGCTGGATGTCCAGCCATCTGGCCTGTAGGCAGGCTTTGTATGGCCTCACAGTGTTCACTGCTACTGGCTTAAATTTATCTCTGGGGGATGGGTGTGGTGGTGCATACCTATAATCCCAGCAGCTCAGGAGGCAGAGGCAGGAGGATCACAAGTTCAAATCCAGCCTCAGCAATTTAGTGAGGCCCTAAACAATTCAGTGAGACCCTGTCTCTAAATAAAATATTTAAAAAGGCATTGTCTCTGGAATCATCAGACAGGCATGTGACATGTGCTTTTCTGTTTGCTGCGTCCACATAGTTACTGCTTATTTCCTCAGTGCCAAAGCTGATTGCCAGTTTTAGGCAAGTTAAATTTTTCATAACATAGTTAAGAGGGAAAACTTCTTTTCTTATATTCAGAAAGCTCTAGGAATTGATATAATTTCAAAAAATTACAGGTTTATTTCTTTCTGGAAATGAAGAGTGTTGCCTTAAGTATCATGTATAAAACATACCGTGTTAAAATCCTGTTATGAAATGGATCTGGCCCACTTGATAATTTGTTTTGTTTGGCCCTAGTTGACCATCAAGCTTGTAACCTTTGAACTAATTCATCATCCATATTTTTTCTAATTTTAAATCATAGCCTGCAAATTAGTGTTTCCCAGAGGATAAACTATCATTATATTTTTCAATAATTAGAAACATATCAGATTAGTTTGAAATAAACTGTATATCTGATTAAATGTGAAAGTAGATGACCAGTATCTGTTTTTCTCGAATTACCTTCTAAAGCTATTAGATCATGTAAAGTAACAGCACATTGGTGTAAGTTCCTGACAACACTCTGCTACGAATTTTAGCTCTTGGACAGTCACTAAAATGCTTAAGGCTTCAGTTTTCCTACAGGAAAAATCAGAAAATTGGGTCTGATTGACATTTAAAACTATGCTACTCTATCTGGCACTTAGCAGGCCTAAATAAGTTTTAGCTGAGTGAATGAGCTCACGAGTGCAACTTGAACATATGGATTACTACCAATTTTGGAAGATTTGGTCTTTCTCAGTAAGATAGCTGGACTACTGAAATTCTCTCTGTTGTTTGTTTTGTTATTGTGTGTGTGTGTGTGTGTGTGTGTGTGTGTGTGTGTGTCTAATTCCATAAGCAAAAAAGATAAATTCCCTGGCTCACAGTCTTGTGGTAGAAAGTCTCTTATCCCTCGCATACAAGCTTTTGTAACCCAAGCTCACTGTCTTTTGACTGCCTGCCCATCTGATTCTGCTCTTTATCACTCATTGATTCATTTCATCTTTTTCCAGACTGATATTTATGGGCTGGCAAAGAAGTGTAACTTGACAGAGCGCCAGGTGGAAAGATGGTTTAGGAGTCGGCGGAATCAAGAGAGGCCTTGCAGGTTGAAGAAATTTCAGGAAGCCTGGTAAGAAGGATGGGCAAAGCTTTTGCAGTGCTGTAGAGTTATGTAGAGCAGAGTGGTCCTCTCAGAGAGGACACTAACATTGGAGCGGAGGAAGGGTTCAAATCCAGCTCTGTTACATCAGATAGCCTGTTCCAGGTGCCTGCTTCTTTCCCTTCTGTGCTTCCATTCCCTACTTTCTGAAATGGGCCACCTATGAACTCTCTAAGGTGGACAGGAGACACTAGATACTAAGAAAAATAAATAACAGAAAAATCACAGACATGTCTTACCTGGTGTTATCTCTTCTAGAGCTGAGTTTGACACTAGGTCACAAGGCTTTTTCTCCTGTTTCCAGTCGCTATGATAGTAAGAGCAGAGGAGATCTCAGAATACATCCCAGTGTGTTCCTAACTGCGAGGACCTCTTTCTGTCTGACTTGGTTCATGAGCCCCAGCCCTGCCTGTGGATTGCATAGCCTGTGCATATTTGTTCCCAGATGGCTTAGCAGGAGGGTCAGGATGGGCTGGGGCATCAAGCATGGTTTACCTAGAATAGTCTCCAAGCAAGGAAGCTGCACTGGATTTATTTTTTGTTTCCTTTGAGTTCTGCTGGGTTTTCCCCCTCCTATGGAATATTGTAGCACTTGGGTCACTCCCTTGGTGGCAGAAACTGTGCCCAAAAGGTGGACTAGATCATTGCTCTTACTATATCTGCCTCCTCCTATTTCCAGATGAGTGTGTGGATTGTGTCTGATACCACATTCAACACAGCAGTGTATTCTTTCTTTCTGCCTGTTTCTTTCTTAAGACCCTCACATTTTCTAGTGACCTCTACCAGGTAATTTTATTTTGATGTTGAAATGATGTTAAAAATCAAATAAGTAACTGGAGCCTGTAGCAAAACTTCACTGACTTCATTTAATTTGTCTATACATTTTTGAGTCTGTAATCCAACTGTGAAGCTGGCCAGTGTCTAGAGGGATGACCAATTCTTCAGGGTGTCTCTAAACACCCTCTTTCTGGTCAAAGGCTTATACTGACTTTCTTGCAGTAGCTCCACATGCATGGCCTTGCTATTTCTAACTGGCTTCTCTCTGGTTTTTAGTTTTCAAAAGATTAGTTAATAATGCTTTCCCACTAATGTCAGGTTGACACAAGGGGTATCTCTAACTCATCACCACAAAGAAGGGCATTGTAGATCAGGTCTCATATTGCATCCTCCTTTTTGCCTTCTGACATTCACTCATTATTGCTAACAGATGATTTTTATCTTAAAGCGCCCAGACTGGGACTCATTCTCTATCTCTGAGCTGAATAATATTCCAGGGAAATTCTCTGGCAATTTATTATGCATTGTAGTGCCTCGCAGTCTATGAAAGTGTGTTTGATTCTCCCACCAACAGGCTGGGGCTTATTATGTTTGAGAAATGAGAAACTGCACATCTATCTAGCTTAAGGAACTGGCTCAAAGTTACCTAGCTATCTGAGGAGCTGTTGTGCTCAAGTCTTCTGCCTCCTATTCTGATATAATTTCTGCTGCCTCATACTGCCCCTGCCACCTCCCACCAAGCACAGCATACCCTACACTGAGTAACATTTGGAAATTTGGAAACATTTGGGCTGTGCTCTCCATTGGAAGATATCCACAGAGTTCAGGCTAGAGGAGGAAATTTCAAGTTACCTTAAATAGTCAGTCAGGTCAGGCAGAGGTTCACATTGAAGATTTCAGCACAGAGCACTATCCTAGAGTGTATAGAGTTCTAGATTTTAAGAGGAAACTAAACATGTAAGGCCTGTTCCTCAGCCCTAACCTAATCTAACATAAACATAATTGTGGGAGGGAGACCCAACCAAAACCCATGAAGCCATAACACCTGTTGTTGTTCCATACAAGCAATGCAGGACTGTACCCAGCAGGCTCATGATCATGTTTACAAATACTCTGGGACTTCAGAGGGGGTGTCAGCATGTCTGCAGCATTAGAAAAAAGCTTTTCAGAGGAGAAGAGACCTTATTATCTGGACCTTGAAGAATGGGTCAAGTTTCCATAAGAAAAGAAAGAAGGATTTGGGGGTGGAATTTTCACATAAAGCAAAGATGCAAAGCAGGCAATTATATAATATGTTCAGGAAACAGTGAACCCACAAGTAAAATTTAAGCTTTATCTTATTTAACAATACCACAAATTTATTCTGTCAGACAACAGTTGAAAGTTGATTATGGACTGTGTAAACAGATGAAGGTAAAATGCCAAGCTGTTTAATTTTTACTATCCATTTTTTTTTCTATTAATTCCTCAAATGTACCTCAGAAATCAGTGCTTGAGGTACTAGCCAAGACATTTTGGAAATCTCAGGAAACCTGTATTTCCTAACACTAACCTCTTACAAGTTACTCTCCAACAGACAGAAAATCCTGTTGGCGCTCTCCATAATGTCTAAATAGATTAATCTCCTTGAGCACTCTGAGCTCAGTTAGTTGTTTCCATGGTTATTTCCTTTAGTGGTGACCCCTGTGTCCCATGCCATCGCATTCAAGATTTTAGTCCTCAGAGGGTCCTTTAAAAAAAATCAAATTCCATATTACCTGGCCATCTTTCTTTTTGAAGTAAGCATTTCCATCTAATAATAAGAAGCAAATCCAAAGTGCCCAAGGTTTATAGACTGAACACCCCAGTGCCAGAGGGAGGGCTCTCCAGGTGGACTGGCAATTCACCCTTGCCTGACCACACAGGTACACTGCCTGCTCCATTCCTCCTCTCCCACTGCAAAGCCCCATCCTGCCCCATCTAGCCCCACCAGCTTCTCTCACCATTGATCGAAGTGCACACTGCCAAGTTTCTCTCTGATTTTACCCTGCAGACCCTTCTTCTCCCACTATTACCAGCTTTGCCTAGTGGACCAATTTCTGAATTTTTTAAGTGTTTTCTTTTCTTCCCTCCCACAATTATGTTTATATAAGCCTCGCCTGGGGATAAGAATTAACCAAGTAAACCAAGTAAAATTGCATCAGCCAGTACATCATCATTCATGTTATTGTCCATGAAGTGCAGTAGTTCTTAAACTTCTCTGTCCAGGATTCCATGTTCTCTTAAAAATCCAAAGAACTTAATTAGTCAGACATTTACTATATCAGACATTAAAACAGACATTTATAAGCCATGAGATTGCATGAACACACTTTTCATCAGTGCAGTTTCATTCAGAGCAACAATATGATCACATGTCATGCAACCTCTAGAATTTGCCACTGCAACCTTGTGAGAGAATGCGAGTGAAAGGGGGAAATACTGTTTTAGTATTATAAAAATATTCTGATCTCAGGGATCCCTTTGCACACTTTGAAAACCTCAGGTATGGTGTGATGAAACCTGAGTAGAACTGGTCCAGAAAAATATGAAATTTGGGTTGTACTCTTGCATCTGATTATTATTACTTAATGACCTTCGTAACTTACATGATCTCTCTCAGCACCAGTTTCCTTTAGTATTTCTCTTATCTACTTTTTAGGGTTGTGAGAATCAAGCAATGGTCTGCAAGAAGTGGCCAATTATGGTATCAACTTCATAATCTTGTTAAAATATTGATAAAAATGTGATAACATGTGCTTAGCATAGTGCCTGGCACAGACTCAAGATGTCAATAAATGTTTGAGATACAAAAGATGTGCCACCTAGACTTTTGGCTACATTTGTGGGCTGTCTGGCCTTATCATCTATTTTTTGATTCTTGTCTGGACAAGATAACCCAGGGAGCCAAAGCAATGCTCTCTAGGCCAAACACAAAGATGACAAGTGCAGACAGGTTTCAACTCTCATTTTGTAAAATGCCCTTTGAGTATTTTTATGGTTCAACTTTCTGAGCATTGAATCCCACTGTTTTCCTGTTTCCTCCTATCAAAACAAGCCATGGAGAAAGACTATGATCTAACTCAGAAGCAATGATAAAGTTCAGGAAACACTACTGGATGCAGAGTCCAAAGACCTGTGCTTACAGCCTCAGCTTTATTATTTCTTACTACACGAACTGGGAAAGTAGCTTGGCTGTAATGAGACTGATTTTTCATCTACAAAATCAGTATATGCTTATGTCCCTATTTCCTACCTGTCTTACAGAGATGTTGAGGAAAACACTGTAAGGCCTCACACAAATTTGTTTTGGTATTATTATTGTTTCAGCAGTCATTGGATAAAATAGTCATAACTTTTAATACAAGCTTTTTGTTCATTTTGGAAAGTTGCAAACATATACAAAAGTAGAAAGACTACATAATGAACAATGGCTGCTATTACCGTTCACCAACTTCAACAATCAACTCAAACCATCCCATGCTATCTAAATACCTCCTCATGCTACTCTCCCCAGCCACAGGTAATTTTTTAAGAACATGTTAGGCACTATCTGGTTTAATTACTAAGTCTTTTAGGGAGTATCTCTAAAAGGGAAGAACTCTTTATTTTAAACATAAGTGCAATACCATTATTAGACTAAAAGAGTTTTAATTTGCAAACAGCAGATATTTAATGAGTGTTTAGATTTCCTTCATTGTCTCATAATTTTCTTTACAGATTGTTTATTTGAATCAGGATCTAAATTTAGATTCATATGTTGCAATCAGTTGGTATGTCTTTTAAGTTCATAATACATAAAGCTTTCCCCATACATGAAAAAACTTTTTTTTTTTTTTTTTTTTCAAATTCTGCTTTTAGGAAAAAAAGAGTAAAGTCTGGCCACATACAAGTTTTTCAAGTAGGAATTAAATGGGAATAAAATATGTTATCTTTTAAACTTTATTTTATTTATTTATATTTCTATGTGGTGCTGCAAATCAAACCCCAGGCTTCACACATCCTAGGCAAAAGAGCTCTACCACTGAGTCATAACCTCGGCCCCTAAAATAGGTTATTAAGCTAATTAGATTCCTTCTCTTTATGTTGATGACAATCCTAGGATCAATTCATTTTTTTTATGTGTCCAGAACTGGCCTAGTCATAATAATAATAATAGCTACCATTTATTATTGCTCACTTCATACTAGAACCATGATCAATACTTTTGTAAATTATCTTCAATTCATTTTACATTTTGGGGTAAGTTTTGTTATTCCCATTATACAGATGAGGAAGTTAAGACTTCCTGAAGTGAAATGATTTACCTAAGGTTATAGATATCTAATAAATGGCAGAGCCAGGATATGAACTTAGATTTCTTTGACTCCAGAATACATGTTCTTCCAAACTCTGTCATACCAAATCTTTTTCTTCTCAGATGTCAATCATGTTTATAAGGGAGTAAAGACTTTTCTTTCTTTTGGCAGCTGGAGATTTGCATTTTACTTAATGATTACTGTTGCTGGAATTGCATTTCTTTATGATGTAAGTTGTCTTTTTGATATCTTTGATTGGAATCTGCCTTTAATTTTTAAAGTATTTGCCTATGAATTCCTTTAGGATATAATACTTCCAATAAGATTACCATGTTTAGAGCTTTCTCTTAAGATTTAAGACTTCTCTCAAGTATTTTATTGGTATGGATGTCTCAAGATATTTTTATTGCTACAGACACAGTAATTGAATTGGTTCAGAAATAATTTTTTTTCATATATTCACTTGTTCGAAATAATTCCCTCAATGAGATAGCACTATTTACTGATACCAGATTCACTAGAAGCAGTGAATTTTGCAGGGGTGTCATATAGGAATATGGATAAATACGTAGACAGGAAGAACTGTGTACAACAGAAGCAACAGGAATATACAAAATCAAGTCTTCCCGTGCAGTGTGTTTTTGCCCCCAATAAACATCAGGAAGAGCTATTTTCTGTTGAAATCAGCCTTTGACTCTGACAAATTTATTTCTTCTCTCCTGGCTTCCTGTGGTTTTTTTTGTTTTGTTTTGTTTTTCCAGAAACCTTGGGCATATGACCTCTGGGAGGTTTGGAATGGTTATCCCAGACAGGTAAGACTCCTTTAATATAGCACCCTCCCTTTTCAACACCCTGACCCCCCCCAAATTGTCCCTTATGTCTTAGTCCTCTTCCTACTATTTGCCCACTGCCATCCATCATTTGGCTCTTTCTCTACCTGGGTTTCCTCATTCTGGGTGACTCATCACTTGTCTCATTCCTTAGTTTTTTCACAGGTTAATGAATGATATGTTTAGATTTAAATATTCCATTTTACCATTTTATTTTATTTGTATCCACTCAATTTATTTCCTTTTCTAGTCCCATCTTGCTTTTCTGTGGGACAGTTTTTTTTTTTTGTTTTTTTTTTTAATACAGCATACAGCTCTGTATCTTTTTTTTCTTACCTTTATTTAATTAATTTATTTATTTTTTAAAAATATTTATTTATTTGCTTTAGTTGTACACAATGCAATGCATTTATGTTTACATGGTGCTGAGGATTGAACCCGGGCTGCGTGCTAGGCGAACGCTCTACCGCTGAGCCACAACCCCAGCCCTATTTATATTTATTTTTATGTGGTGCTGAGACTCGAACCCAGTGCCTCACAGGTGATAGGCAAGTGTTCTATCACTGATCCACACCCCCAGCCCCATGTTCAAGATTTTTAAAAAGTTGCTATCCCATTTCTTTCCTTCTGTTGACTTTCCAGTGCTTTTATTCTTTATTAGTTATCCTAGAAATTACAATATACATCCTTGACTAATTGGAGTCTAATACAAATTAGTGCTCTTTTCTCTTTTCGGTTATTGAAAGGTCATTAGAATATACCATTTACCTTCCTGCTTCAAATGTTTGAAGCTCTGCATTCATTTATATTATTGTTTTGTAAATCAGTCAAATTCTTCTTTTCTTGATATACATTACTTCCTACATTCCATACTTCCATCTAGCATTATTATCTTTCTGGTTAAAAAAGAGTCCATTTGGTATTTTTTTAATGGTTGGTCTGCCAGATTTTGTTTGGCTAAAAATTGTTGTATTACCTTTGTTTTTTAAAGGAAATTTTGCTGGGTACAGAATTCTAGTTAGCAATTATTTTTCTTCAACACTTCAAAGATGTTATTCCAGCCGGGCGCAGTGGCGCACGCCTGTAATCCCAGCACTTTGGGAGGCTGAGGCAGGAGGATTGCGAGTTCAAAGCCAGCCTTAGCAATGGCGAGGCACTTAGCAACTCAGTGAGACCCTGTCTCTAAATAAAATACAAAAAAGGGCTGGGGATGTGGCCCAGTGGTCGAATGCCCCTGAGTTCAATCCCTGGTACCACCAAAAAAACAAAACAAAAAAAAAGATGTTATTCCATTTTCTTTTGGATCCCATTGGCTTAAGAATTTAGCTGTCATTTTTACTTTTGCAAAGAAGCAAAAAGAACATAATGTCTTTTTCCTCTAGCTGATTTTAGCATTTTATCTTATCTTTCAGCAGTTTTATTATGATATACATAGGTGTAGTTTTCTTTGAACTTTTCCTTCTTAGTGTCCATCTTTCTTAGTACTTCTGGAACCTGTGCTTGGTGTGTTTAGTCAGTTATGTAAAATTCTTAGCCATTGCTTCTGTTCCTTCCTTTCTCTCCAATCTTCTGGAATTCCAATTACAAGTGTGCTAATATACTAGACCTTTACACTGGGCCTCATATATCTCTTATGCTTTTAAAAATCTTTTCCATCCTGTTCCCTTTCTTTGCTTCAGTCTCTTGAGAGAATATCTCCATAGTCTTTTGGATTTCTGTATATCATGTGAAGTGAAGCACTCTCTTTTGTTCTGGACTATTTTTTCAGGGATGTTTATATAGAAAATAGTCTCAGAATATAGAGATACTATCTCTCACTAGAGAAAAGAGAAAACATGTTACTGTTCATCATGAAAGAATCAGGTCCCCTAGCTCAGGGTTCCTCTTGTGTAACACAACCTACTGTGTATGCTGTTGTCATTTGGTCCTTTTGGGACCTATGAGAATTGAGGATGGAAGAAGTGGCCCAAATACTAATAGTCTGGCTACTGCTATTACTGTAAATCATAAGCTATCATAAGTGGCCCAAAAACTAATAGTCTGGCTACTGCTATTACTGTAAATCATTATCTTCTGTCTTCTATTAGCATCCAAGAAACTTGTGGCAAATCAACCTGTTAGAATGCAAGTGAGTTAAAATTTTAGCTACTTTACAATTGGGTATTTTTTTATACTTTTGTGTTCTCCAGTTTACTAGTGCTTTTTCCAGCAGTGTCTAATATGCTGTTAAACACATATTTTGAATTCAAAATTTCAGTTATTGTATTTTTCAATTCTCAATTTTTCATTTAATTATTGTTATGGGCTCCAGTTGTCTACAGAAAATTTCTACCTTTTAGCCTGTTTTTTCATATTATTTTTAATATAAATCAGATAAGTTTAATATGTTCACCTTTGGATCTGTTTTCTTTCTTGCTTTATAGCTTTTGAATGACAGACATTGGATGTTTAAACATATAGATAGGATGATATTTTCCTTCTAAAAGTATTACTTTCACTTCTGTTGGGTATTGAAGTGTGTCATGTGATTGATCTACTTTTAACTTTGTGTGGACCACAATCTTTGTGAGGATAGGTGTGTTTCTAGCTTACCCATATTTTTCAATGTTTTCTTTAGTGGTTTTAAATAGAAGAATACAGTGTTTACCATAATTTCTTTTCCTTGGGTGGCCTGAACACCAGTGTACCTCCTAGTACTATGAGATTACCAAAATCCCCCTTAACTTCTGCTGCCTTTTAGTTTCTGGCCTCCATAACTGCTTATAAATTGGCACATGCAGACTTTGTGATATGCATAAATATGATTTTCTTTGAATATATTCTTTTTAGCCATTGTAGTACTTGCTTTATAAAGTGTTTTCTTGAAATAAAAATCTTACTTTAATGCGTTTTTCTTTTCTTTGGGAGTCTTTACTCCACAGGTTCTGGATGCCTTGGTTGCTCTTATATACCTTCAAACAGATATTCCCCTTTTTGTCTTTTGTCCAGATGTTTAAGTTTTTCTCACTATGGTTAGTGTCCTTCAGGTTCATTTGTCATAAAAGAAAAAAACTCCATATTCGTTTATTATCTTATCAAAGATGATGAGTTCATCAAGGGTAAAATAAATAGTCCTTTTAATGTGTTAGCTTCAGCATTAAAGAATCAAAGAAGGTTAGACCAAAAGAAACCCAGGTATTATCTAGACCATAACTCAGTACTATCATCTTCCATCTCTAACTTCCTCTTATCTTCTCAAGTATATCGATTATCTTGATATATAACAAATGATCCCAAAACTGGTGCCTCAGACAGTAAGCATTTATTTGGTCATGAGTTGGGTTGGCAATTTAGGTTAGGCTCAGCTAAGCAGTTCTGCTCCATGTGGTCAGTTAGGGGCTGGCCCTCATTAATGTTTTCCTCAGTCAGCCCCTTTATTCTCTTCTTTGCAGTCTCTCCAGCAAGGTAGCTCAGGTTTCTTAAGGGTGCTTATGAAGTCTCTGCTTCCATCCCTTTGGCTTATGTCCCTTTGACTAAAGACCAGGATCAAGTCCATAGGCATTGTGGGAGGGAACCATACAAGATCTGGATACCAAAGTCAGCATTCTTGGGGGTGGGGGGCGTTAAGGTAACAATCAGTCGCACCAAGTAATAGAATGTCTCAACTTAGCTAAAATAAGCACCCTCTGCTGTACAAGTATTAAGGGAAAGTCTAGCAGTGAAAGTTTACTTCTTATTTTTTTCAGAAGTTTTGGAGTCCTTAAATAATTGTATATATTTTATTACTGTCTCATTTGAGAATGGGGGAATTCTGACCTCCAGACTATCACCAGAAAAGATAATTTTTTAGTAATATTCAGGAAACATTAAACAAGGAAAAGCATAGGAGGATCAAAGCAGACTCCTATTGTTCTTAAGTAAAGATTTTTTTTTTTTTTTTTTGTGGTACCGGGGATTGAACTCAGGGGCACTCGTCCTCTGGGTCACATCCCCAGCCCTTTTTTGTATTTTATTTAGAGACAGGGTCTCACTGAGTTGCTAAGTGCCTCGCCATTGCTGAGGCTGGCTTTGAACTCGCGATCCTCCTGCCTCAGCCTCCCAAAGTGCTGGGATTACAGGCGTGCGCCACCGTGCCCGGCTTTTAAGTAAAGATTTTTAAATTGATTTTTTAACTTCCATTTAGTTAATATAAGGCAATTACAGTGAGTTTTATGAACTGTTTAGATAAAACATTTAACTTGATTTTGGGGTACTTCTCTACCTTTTTAGAAATAAAACACCTTTAAATATTGCAAATTTGTTTCTGGAAGTTGAAATATATCATTGTTATTTTAGGAAATTTTGTGTACTATAAATTTATCAAAATAAATTGTTGACAAGATGACATTTAAAGTAATGATTACTTTCCTTTTCCTCAGCCATTGCTGCCATCCCAGTATTGGTACTACATTTTAGAAATGAGTTTTTATTGGTCTCTCTTATTTAGCCTTGGCACTGATGTTAAGAGAAAGGTAAGTGTCTTATTTATTTACAAAACTTCTTCTTCATTAATTTCCTCAAAAAATTCCACCCTTCTGCCCCAAATTCTAATTTTTTAAATCATATTTTATATGTATTTAGTTCCAGTTCATTTCTTTTTTGCTTTTGATAATATGTGAAATAATGTAAATTATGCCCCTACTTTGGTGCCTTGGTAAATATTTGCAGTGAAACACTATTGAAACTTTAACTTTGAAGCCCTGCCCCATTCAATAAGAAAATAAATTTCCTTTATGTTATCTGTTTCTTTTGATTTAGGAATTTAATGTTCTTAAAGCACAGGGGAAAAAGTGTTAGTTTTCACTCCACAGCCACATCTTCTAGTTTTACTTTACATAATACTTTCTGATGTTTTCAAAACTTTGAACAAACATTTTTTTCCCTGAATTCATCAGACATTCTTCTTGGGAAAATTTGCTTCAAGCATTATTAGCTTTGCTTTCTGTGCAGAGAAACTGAGTCACAGCCATCCTAATGCCTCCTCTGAAGTTACAAAGTGATAAATTTCAGGGACTGTTTGGTTGAACTTTTTGCTGGTCCAGCATACCACTTATTTTATTGTGTTTTACTATTTATTTAATTTTTTGGTAGTCAGAATTGAACCTAGGGGTGCTCTACCACTGAGCTACATCACCAGTCTTTTTTTTTTTTTTTCCCCCTTTGAAAAAAGATCTTGCTAAGTTTCTGAGGCTTACCTCAAATTTGTGATCCTCCTGCCTCAGCCTTCCAAGTTTCTGGTATTACAGATTTGCACCACTATGCCCTGCTCAAGCAAACCAATTTAGACCCTGAATGCAGTCACAAGAATTCCTCATACGTTAGCAACACAGATCAAATGATAAAACTCTTGGCCTATACTATATAATGCTACACTCTATGCAAAAGTCTGGTTTGTAACAAAATTTGTATGATAAATAAAATTAAGTTTAATTCAATATTAGGTAAAATGAAGTTGGCTTGATTAATTAAATGTTTATGGTGAGTGATGGATATTACCCATCACTAGGGGGCATACTGCAGTCAACTAGACATTTTCAATGAAAACAGATTCTCCAAAGAACACACTGAAAAAATCTGATAGAAATGATTTCCATTTCCATATAACTCAATAATAGCTATAGATTAACTGTTGCTAATTTTAGGCTAATAATACATCCAACTTTAATTTATTCTTTTTCTTAAGGATAGAATAAAATAGTTTTTTAAATAGTTTTTTAAAAATATTTATTTATTTGCTTTAGTTGTACACAATGTGTTTATTTGTACGTGGTGCTGAGGATTGAACCCGGGCCTCGCATGTGCTAGGCAAGCGCTCTGCCACTGAGCCACAATCCCAGCCCTAAAATAGTTTTTTTTAATAAGATTTTCCTAGATAGGTAATCCTTTATTTTTCTCCTGATTTGATGATAATTAAAATCAAGTATATGTTTTATGTTGTATAAACTCGTACCTTTAGAGACAAAGAACTACTAGGGGATGGCTGAAGCACATCTCTTCAGTCAGTTGCCTGGGTTTGAATCCCTGACTTTACCACTCACTAACATATTGAGGTAGTTAGTTAAAATCCCTAAACTTGGTCTCTTCATCTATAAAGTGGAACTAAAAATAGTTCCTATCTCCTCTGGTTGTTGTGAGGATTACATAAAACAATTCCTGGTTTTCAGCAAGTGCTCTATAAAGCTGTTATTAGTATTATACTTACTCTTTTATTTATTTTGGATTCAGGGAAACTGAAATCTTTGTTTTTTTAAACATTTTTATTGAGATAGTCACCACATACTTCAACCATTTTAAACATACAATTCATTGGTTTTTAATATGTTTACGTTGTGAAATCAACTTTGAACATTTTTACCATCCCTGAAAGATACCTTGTACCCTTTAGCAGTCACTCCCCATGTCTCTCAGCCCCTGGCAACTGCTAATCTACTTTCTAA
Source organism: Tamias sibiricus (assembly GCA_025594165.1). Taxonomy (NCBI): domain Eukaryota; kingdom Metazoa; phylum Chordata; class Mammalia; order Rodentia; family Sciuridae; genus Tamias; species Tamias sibiricus. Next base: position 140,905,146 of record CM046659.1, read on the forward strand.
CTCTATGGATTTTCCTTTCATGGATATTTCACATAAACAGAAATCATACAATAATTGGTGATTTTTGTGTCTGAATCCTTTCACATAGCGTAATATTTCAAGTTTCGTTCATGTTCTGTTGTTTATGTGTTGGACTTCATTCATTTTTATTGCTACATAATTGTCACTATATGGATACACCCCGTTTTATTCATTTTTCAGTTGATGGACATTAGGATTGTTTCTTCCATTGACTCTATAAGTAATCCTGTGAATATTCATAAAGAAGTTTTTACATGAACTTATGCTTTCATTTCACTTAAGAGTGGAATTCCTGGGCAATGTAATTTTGTGTCAAACTCTCTGAGAAACTGCCAGACTGTTTAACAAAGCAGCTGTGCTATTATTTTATGTTCCTTGCAGCAGCAGTGTACAAGGTTCTGATTTCTCCACATCCTTGCCAGCACTTGTTATTGTGAATCATTTTTCTTATAGCTATCCTAGTGAGTGTGAAGTGGTACCTCAGTGTGGTTTTGATTTACATTTTCCTGAAAACAAATGATGTTTCACATCTTTTTGTGTGCTAATTGGCTATTTGTACTTCTTTGCAGAAAATCTCTTATGTTTTTGTGCTCAGAGGTGGTAGCTTTCCTTAGCCTTGATTTTCTGATAAGGTTATTCCAATGTCATTTGTTACTTATTTCATATGCAGTTATTTACTTTAATGGTTGTATGGTTTTATTATATCATTTTTCCCTTTTGGAATTAATCAAGGAATAAACAATACATGTAAATGTACACAAGGATATGCTTTTGTGTGTGTATTTGTTACATGTGTGTGCATTTCTGTGTGTGTACACCTCTGTGTGTGTACATGTATGTCCAGTGTGGGGCAGTAGAAAGAATAGCAGATGATAGGGGTTAGATGACAACTATTCAATGCTGTCTCAAAGTTAAATGACTTTGTAAATGAAAATAATACTTGGCCTAGCTTCCTCACAAGGACTGTGTTTAAAAATTAAAGGAAAGTGCTTTATAAATTTTAAAACATGAAGATGCAGGTTATTGGTATTATTATTATCATTATCATATCCAGTGATTAGGAAATAACTGCATTTGCTTAATGGTTTCCATTTTCCTCTTGTTATATAGGATTTTCTAGCTCATGTCATCCACCACCTGGCTGCTATTAGTTTGATGAGCTTTTCTTGGTGTGCTAATTATATTCGCAGTGGGACCCTCGTGATGATTGTGCACGATGTAGCTGACATTTGGCTGGAGGTAAACATTTGCCATTAAAAATATATTAACAATACCACTCCTGGGTTTCTGTAACTGCTCACAGAAAGAATTTTCTTGAACACCAAAGTCCGAGAATGCTGTGGGTTCCTAGGTCCTTCAAGATGAAAGAAATGAAACCTCTTGGTTTTTATTTTCCAGGTTTCTCCATGGTGCAAGTGAAAGGTTAATTTGTGGAATTCCACTTGTGATAGTTGCATGCTGATGTTAGCTCAGGGAGTAAGATGAAATATTTGAAGAAGGAACAAACTCTAAACTTTTAGAAAGAATACTTGGATTTATGGTATTCTGGATTCTCAAAGTTGTATGGCACCATATATCCATTTAAGCCAATGCTTGAATACCCCATTCTTCAGTCAACATAATTCCTTGCTTTATGGAAGGCAAGCTGATGTTTTCTGAGAGAGAAAAAGTGCTTAGGGTATTTTCTGAAGCAGGAAACATTAAGACAAGTCTTCCTAATCCCATGCCACACAAAATATGAGGAACAAAGCAACATTAGGACAGTTTTCTTGACCACCTTCTGTGATACATCAGTTCCTGTTGACCTTAAGGCTGTGACTAAAGTGTGCTCTCACTGCCAGGTCTCCTGCTGTATTTAGAGCAACATTTCCCAGAACCACTTAGTTATTCACTTCAATATACTCATTTATAATGAACCCAGGGAAAATGATGCTAACCCATTTTGGTTCAGGATTGCTCCTTGGAGGGCTAATAACTAAATATAGGTTGATATGGAAGAAATTAAATTTAATAGAATCTTCTTCTTGATTGAAGTCCAGAAAACTTTTTGGTAAAGGGCCAGGTAGTAAATCTAGTTTTGTGGGCTGCATGTGATCTCTGTCACACATTCTCTTTGCTTTTTGTGATTTTTTTATACCACTTTAAAAATGTGAAAACCATTCTTAATGATCGACCGACCAGCTTTAGCCCATGGGCTGGACTGTAATTTGCCGAACCCTGTTTGAGAAGTAACCAGAAGTCATCTGAAGCCTTTTCAAAGCACCTGGTTACACTTAAAGTATTCTCTGTGTACTGAATGTTGTTTCTACTTTGTCCGTAATTGTAATTAGATATGCAAATCCCATTCTGAGGGTCAAGATTTTGGGCCATTTATTTAAAAGAACAATTGGGACAGATTTTTCATGTGTTACTCTCTGACTATAGCCATCTCTGTTATAATTACCTCCTTCTCCAATCATGTCTCAGTAACCCTGACTGAAAATGAAGACCACATTGATCAGGACTTAAGACTCTTATACTAGACTGTGGCTTCTATGGAAGGTACCAGCCTTATGCCCTGTTATGCTCTTGTTCAATTGCCTTTGGCGTATCTCCTGTACAAAAACAGTTGTGTAATTAAAGGAAGTTATATGTTCAAACTGAGAATAAATGCTGGGTTTTCCCCTCGTCTTCATCTTTCCTGTCACAAACAAATCATCATAACTCGGGCAAATCACTTATTGTTTGCTTTGTTTGCTTTCTACCCCAGCTGTAATGTGAGAAGTCATATCTATCTCTTAGGGCTTATTTTGAAGTTCATCTCATTACTATTTGAAATGTTCTGAAGTTCGTAGGTAAAAGAACAGAAGAAAAATGAAATGTCAAACCTAGAAGTCCCTTCATGGGTAAACTCTAAGAACAGCTTCATGTTGTTAATGATCATGAATCATTTTTGATTCACAAGTCATGATTTTACTTGAGGTTCAGTGCATAAGGCTGGTACCTTCCATCAACAACTAGTGGTAGAGAAAACATTAAGTGGTGGCAGAGGCCCATTTTCTAATATTCTCCCAAGGCCGTATGCTCCAAGGCTTCCTTGGATAGTCATGTTAGTACTTGTCCTCTCAGTCAAGTTCTAACTGAACCCAGACATGGTACTGCTTCTGCCCCTGTTTAGACCTTCTTTAGATGGAGCCTATTAGTCTTTCATATTCTTCAATACGATTGGTGGTACATTTCTTACCTCTTTGTTTTTTTGCAAGAAAATATATTCCACATCTATAATTCTTATCCATATATAAGAATACATATCTTATTCATATATAAGAACCTTTCGCCTTTTCCATGCATCTTCCTGTTCTTCTTTAATTTTCCCCAGGTCCAAGTTTGTATCTAGGACCCAACACTTTAATGTATCCTGACTAATTCTTAGCAGAGGAGAGGGGCTATCATCTAGTATTTGATCATCACACAGTCTAGAATATCTTGTGTATATTTTTTCCCAAGAGTGCTCCATTGCCCTTACAAGTGGGCTTACAGAGATTCCCATTCTTACGCACTTCTCTAGGTTTCCATGCTGGTCTGGCCTCTTACCTTTCAGACAGATACCCACTTCATTCCAGTCACTCCAAACTTCTGGTCTTTGTCCTTGCATCTGCCTCCCACCTAACCAGGTGTGCTATCCTTCTGTGTCAGCAGCTGGAGCTATTCCCTATGGGGCCTCAGCTAACCTCACAGACTGGCCATATCTTAACCCCTGGGTAAGCATGAAAAAGCATGGGAAAATACAACGTACACCCTTCCTGGAGTGTACATATGTTATCTGTCTTGTTCAAGAAGGAGCTTGAGCCTCCCAGGCATATCACTTCTGAAATTGACTGAGTTGAAGCCATGCTTCCCAGAGGATGGTCTGCATCCCAGCAACTGCTCCCCATCCCTCATCCTTCACCCTCAGTTCTCACCCGAAACTTTCCCCTTCAGCTTTGGGCTTCACTGAATAGTGCAATAGAATGTCCCATCAATTAATCTTCCAATACTGCCTTCAACATCCCTTTCCTTAATTATTCTTATTCAATGCAGATAATATGAGCAGTATAGACTATCTTAAAATAAATAGGAAATAATCAAGTGCTTAAAACTTTATTTCAACCAGCTAAGGGCCCCAAGAATTGCTTCCTGACACTTCTTCTGTTATCTGCCTTGCAGTAGCCATGTTGATTGCAGCATTTCCAGCCTGGCCTAGATTTCCCTCCTATCCCAGCCTTTCTTCAGTCCATCTCTCCTCCCAGTTAGAAGAAGATATTGAATAGATGATCCCCAAATTAAACATATGCTGAGAATGATCATGCTAACTTCTAGTGATTTTGAAAGATGGGACTTATATTATAGTCATTTTAACATATCTTTTTAAGACATTACATTAGGGAAAATTTCAAATACAGGGCAAACAAGTAGTATAGTGGACCCAGCCAGCTTCCACAGGTGTCAGTATAGCCAATCATGTTTAACCATGGGCCCATGCACAGCCCCCACTTCCTTGGACTGTTTTTAAACAAATCCTAGACATCATATAATTTCATGTACTAATTTTTGAAATCTATGCCACTATCACTTTATCTGAATGCAGTTTCTTTCTTTGTTTTTAGTCTGCTAAGATGTTCTCTTATGCTGGATGGAAGCAAACCTGTAACACCCTGTTTTTCATCTTCTCTGCCATATTTTTCATCAGCCGCCTCATTGTTTTCCCCTTCTGGTGAGTAGACAAGGTGCCGTGCCCCATGTTTGGTCAGTGTGCTGAAGTGGCTTGGGTGAATTCTTACATCAGAACATTGCCCTTTCTGTCCTTACTTTGATCTCCAGTTATTTGTTCCAAGTTTAGTTGAAGAAAAGAATATTATGAAGCCATTTTTATAATTTTATTTAATAACCATGAAATTTTTAATAGCTCACATTTTTATAAATAATTAAAAAACACTCCTGTACAGAGGCTTATTGCAAAGGGAGATGGAGAGTTTGTAACCCAATGTGTGAATAGCAGTTCTTACTCTGTGTTTTAGTGAACAGCAATTCTTACTCTGTGTCTTGTTTCACGACTAAGGTCTTTGTGATTAACAGCTTTTCTATTTTCCCAATGAAAAGCCATTGGCCAATCACCAGGTCTCCAGAACAAAGGCATGCTCCGTGTTATAATAATTACAGCCCTTAAGTGCCAGTTGCTGCACTAGGTTTTGTACATATCTTGACTCTAGCCTACACAACAAATCTTAAAATATAAAAATATAAAAATGTAATATCATTCCCACTTATCACATAAGGAAATTAAAGCTCATTTCACTCTCTGTGAAACAATTTGGTCCTAGAAACAATTTGGGTATCTTTTTGATACTGATTGGCTCTTGATTAGTATGTTGATTTTGTTTAGCCATAGACTGGCAGTAAAGGACCAATATCATGTCTCCCATGGCAGTCATTCCTTTGGCAAGCATAATTTTTCATGTCTTGATTGACAGAAATAAGAGTAAACAAGTGGGGAGGATTTGGATGGCTTGAAAAGAACAGCCTTTAACCAACCTTAGTTCAGAGCTAGTCTGGAGGCTTCAGATCCCCTCAACAGAAGAATTGGTGCTATTGAAAATTCTTGGATCCCAGAGAGATGGATGGAGACTCTGGTTCTAAGCCTCATCCTAGGTGAATGGACAGCACCCTTAATTAACACCCAGGGGAGTCTGGACAGAGGCAAGCCTACTGCATTCTCTCAACCTTGGCTAGATGTCTTGCATTTTCTGGGCAGGAGCAGCCCAGTGCAGTGGTTAAGTTCATGGATGTGACTCAGGCCTGGATTCAGGTCCTGGCTACATACTTACACCTCTGTCATCTTGGACAGATTACGTCCTCTTTCAACTCCTCAGTTTTCTTATCTTTAAAATGGAAGTAGTGTTGACAAGGCTTAACTGAAGTAATACACATAAAATAGTTCTAGAAAATTGTCTGGTACTTAGTAAAGATTCAATAAATGCTGCCTATTATTGCTAGAATTATTAATAAGTATTTCAAAATTTGGAGTTTAATCTAAAATCAAATTCAAGATATATGCCTCACACATTCCTTGGCTGATAAATCACATTATCATCACTTTTGCTTTGATTGAACAGGTATGTTTGTGAAATTACAATGTTGTATGATAGCAATTATTATTATTATTATTATTATTATTATTACTATCACCATCATCATTGTTATTTTTGTAGTTCTAGAGATTGAATCCAGGTTCTCACTCATGCTAGGCAAGCATTGTACCACTGAGCTACATCCTAGGCCTTGGTAGCACTTATTGATAAGATAAAAGTTGACTTTCAGGTAATAATTGGTGTGATTTTCATGACAGTCCAGCACTTTCCCCACTGTGCATTTCATCATGTCCAAAGACACCACACATTCCAGTTGTCTGTGGCTGCATAACAAACCATCTGAACATCAGTGGACAAACTTTTCTTCTGTAAAGGGCTAGAGGGTTAAGATTTTAGGCTCTGAAGGCCATATATCATCTTTGCTGCATATTTTTCTTTGTTTTGTTTTATAATTCTTTAAAAACGTACCAAGCCATTTTTAGCCCACAAGCTATACAAAAACGTGTTGCAGGCCAGAATTTATCCACAGTCCATAGTTTGCAGACCTCTCTTAAAACAACATCACAACGGTAATGTTTCAACATTACAACCATCACTAATGGTTCTTAAAGTTGATTGGCCTTAGCTAGATGGTTTTCAGTTAGGAGCTCTCATGTGGTTACAATCAGATGGTGGCTGTGTGGTCAGATATTGGCTAGTGTTGGAATTTTCTTGAAGCCTTCCTCAGAACACATAGTTGAAGTAACACGTGTAAACCCGGCTGGTTGACTGTTTGCTGGCTGGGATCTGAGCTGGGGCTGAAGACTGGAGCTCCTCAGAGGGTTCCTCTATGTGGCCTTGACCTCTTCATAGCACAGCAGCTGCATTCATGCATGAGCATTATGAAAGAGGTAGGCAGACATTATCTCCTTCTAGAACTCTGCCTCAGAAGTCTTATCATGTCTCTTCCCACCCCATGGTCTTGATTGGAATCAGATCCGTAAGGCCAGCTCATAATCAAAGGAAGAGAACTCTATTTCTTGATGGAAATGGCTTCCAAGAATTGGCAGACCTATTTAAAAAAATACACACACACCATGGAAGCTCTCAGTTCAGAGAACTCTCTGAGAAATTTCTATGCTATTGCTTCTGGGTTGGCTTTTCATTTAGCAATGGAGAATATTCATCTCAGATTTTTTTCCATGTCTCAAATAAACAAGGCAATTTGCTTCCATACAGTCAAACACAGTGGTGCAGTTGACTTTGGAGGTAGTGTGCTACTTCCCCCACACCTCAATGTTAAAAATCCTAGGCTTAAGAATTTTTTTTCTCCTGCCAGCATTTCTGAATTTCAAGAAGAATTATTTACATGCATTTGACATTTTCTTGATCTGAGAACTGAATTCACCAGCCCACTGCAGAGGGCAGCCAGAACCACTGTTTGCCATCTTCAGTTGAATTATGAATAACCAATATTAAGACTTAAGATTTTCTTTGCTGGTAAAAACATTTCTGTACTGACATTGACTGATTTTCATTGCGTGAAAAATTGAGCAAAATCCCACCAAGCCATTGGGAGTTTGGAGACCAGTTTTCAATGGTCTTTGAAAGAATCACTGGTTTGTGTTGTTAAAGTCCTACTGTCAGAAAGGGAGCTTCGCTCAGCTGCAGTACACTACCCTAGCTGAGCCTCCCAGCAACTTGGAATTGTTACATAATCATCTTGATGGTGCCCCAGAGGAAAACTGAATTCCTTGTTGTCAGCCTGGTTCCACCCACCTGTCCAAAACTTGTAACTCTGTAGATGGATTTCTCAAGGATGTTTATTCAGTCCAGATTTGACTCTACCATGGGCCATGTGTGGATGATAGATGCATCGGAAGGCAGCTCAGCTAACAGACTTAGTTAGATCCAGGCAGTTTCTAGGTGCTAAGGAGGCTGTTTGCAATCTAGTTGCTCTGTTCTTCCCAATTGCTCTTGTTGCACAATTTGTGATGAGATACAGTGTAGGGTGGGAGAAAGCTAACTGAGGTTCTACTAGTCTGAGATTTGTCTGAAAGCCCGGGAGAAAAAGAACTGGGGCTTGTACATCCCACTCATTTTTTTTCTTTCACTTCCCCCAAGCCTCAAGCATGTTTGCTTTTCCCCAAGGGCTCTCCCTTTTGTACTTCTGCAACTGCACCACCTGTCTCCATTTCTCTTCGTATGTCTGAGGAGCCTATTTATCTGATTATCAGTCAGTGTCAACAAGAGTTAATTGCATTGCTTTTCTAAGCATTATTTCACTCATGTTAGGCAGAAATCCAAATTGGCATTGGTCAAATTGCTTTAATTGCCTATATAATCCCATTTATTTGCATTTTTATTTGAAACCAAATCTAAATTGTAGGCTTACATTTTTCATATTGCAGTCCCAACTTTTATTTTCAAAAACTATGTATATTTTTGAATTATTGGACATATTTATCTACTTGAACATCATATACTACCAGAGGATCAGTGGGCTAGAAAGACCTTTCTTAGCTCTGCTAAACCATTCCCCTGCCTCTTGACAGTTTGCTCCATCAATTACAAGAGCTGATATTGATTTTCTCCAGACTAATCAATCCGAAGGGAAGGTGTACTATTTTGCTGATTTGCAATCTGAGAGTTGAATGTTTATCTCGGCACAGCCTTCAGGTCACAGTGTGGCTTATTGCTTTGTGGCTTGAACTCACCAGAGCTAGGTGTTGTAAAGAGTAGGAGTGGGAGACACAGTTCCTACCCTCTGAGAATGCCTACTGGCAGTAGAAGAGATCTTTGTATCTACCCCTTATTTATATGAAGACTCTTATTAGTGACGTGTGACTTTCAGATATTTCAAAAATAAAGAAATCAAAATATTCCAAACTATAAATAATATTCAAATTTCTGACTTGCTTATCTCCAAGAGTATATATACTTGTGGTCATCTTATTTCCCCACCACTGGATACTAGATTTCAGATCTCAGCTTTTGATGATCTGGCTATGAGTAGTATAGAAAAGCAGTACCCTGGGAAGCCCATATGTGAAAGGGAATTTTATGGATGATGGGCCCATAGAAACAATTGGAATGGTTTGGAAAGAAAGAAGAGTTTTGAAACTTTTTTTTTTTTTTAAGGTAAAGCTGAAAGCATCCAACAGTGTTCTTAGATGATGTTCCTCCTTGGGAAAGGAGGATAAGGACATGATGGACTCTTCTCTCCTCAGAAGGCCTGGGGCCTGCATGATAAGTAGAGGACTGAACACTGGCTCCAATGGCAGCACGGTTGGCTTGGAGCCCTTGGTACTGTCAACAGAGTAAAGGAGGGGCTCATGCAGTGCAAGAAAGGCTCTATTTGAGTTGGAGCCACTCCTTAAGCCACCATCACAGATGTGAATCTCAGAACCAGACTTTCCAGTTACACACCTGATGAAGGAGACAGTGAGTTTTGTGGCATATGTTTATTGTCTAGTTCAATAGAGAATCCACAGAGGAGCCCAAGGAGGAGCCCCAAACCCTAACTCTGTGCTTAGTAGCTCCTTATGCTGTTTATAAATTTATAAAACACAACAACCACTCTTTAGACCACAAAATCTTAGAATAAGGGACCTCATTCATAATTTAGTTGAAGCCCCTTATTAATTTATTTAGAAATAATTTCAAGGTTACAGGAAAATTTCATGAATATAACAGAATTCCTCTATACACCCTTTACTAGTTGGCATTTTGTCACATTTACTTACTCATTCCTTCTCTCTCTACCACTGTGTGTGTGTGTATATATATATATACATATATATATACACATATATATACACACACACACTTATGTATGAACCATTTGAAAGTTACTAATGTCATCTAAATAATTCTTGTGCCCTAAATACTTCAGTGTGTATTTCCTAAGAATAGGACATTCTCTTACATAATCACAGTGTGGTTATTAATTGCAGGAAATGTAGCAATCCACCTTCCATGTCCCAATTTTGTCAATCAATCCAATAATATCTTTTATTGCTTTTCCCCCACCACTTGGATCCTGGCCTCTGAGTACATATTGCATTTAGTTGACATTCATCTGGAACATTTTTCTATTCTTTCTTTGCCTTTCACGTCATTGACATTGCCAAAGCATTTAGACCCCATATTTACTTCACAGATGAGGAACTGTGGTATTCCTAGGATCACACAGTTAGTTATGGGAGAAACAATCCTAGATACAGGACATTTTGAAACATAGAAAAGATATCTTTTCAATTAAATTACAAAACTGGACGATTAAGAAAGATATCATTTGCCTTTACTATTTATTAAGTTGTCTTCAACTACACTGTCACGTTGAAATTTCCAAGGGAGACAGATGCTCACCTGCAGAACCAGTATTTGCTGTCCTAACAGGACTAAATGCTCACACCTACAATTAGCAAGAACAAAAGACTTTTAACATTTAATTTTCATTATAAAAATATTACTTTTGGGTGGTTGCCTTACCTAGCCCAGCGAATCCTGCTACTATTTATGACAACACTGTGATTATTTCAAACTATGTGAATTCCAGTGATTGAAAGGGTTAAGATCAGAAACAAAATCAAAACCAGAAAAAGCTGAGCTTTGTAATCCAAGTAGACAGTAGTAGTAGTAGTAGTAGTAGTAGTAGTTGTAGTTGTAGTAGTTTATCAATTTGAAAAGATTCAAGTCCAGTGGCCAGGAGCTGAGTGGTTTTACGAATTCAGGAGTCTGGCAGTCTTTTGGCATTCTTTATAAAAAGAAAAACTCCATTCACTATGAGATAGTGACCGATTAAAGCATACATATATTGTATGTTCATGAATGTGCCTGTATATGTGTGTGTACAAGTATTAGGAGAAAGTTGGTAAGGGGAGATGTGTTTATTTTTTTCTTTCCCCTACTTTTTTTATCAGAGAAGGAGAAGAAAAGCAGATTGTGAGATTGGATCATCCTTTAATGAGGTCCTAAAAGTATTAATGGTGGTACCATTACCTGCTATCACCATGTCACAATGGCTCCCCAACTCTGAGCTCTTCTCTCATGTCTTAGGCAGGTCTTCCTCTCTGTCCTCCCATAGAGAATGCTCAGGCAGCTCAAGCTCTCTCCTGCAGAACCTGGTCTTCTTCTCCTAAGTGGCTTCCTCCTCCACACCAAGTAGAAAGTCCAGCCAGTTCTGCAGCACTGTGTCATGGGAGTTGCTCTAACTGTGTCATTAGTGTGGGTTGCCTGGAGTAGGGAGGAGTAGTAACAATCATAGTGCTGGTAAGAGAAACAGTTATAATTACCAGTTCTTGTGCACTCGTGCTAAGCTCTTTCCATGTGTCACCTCACTGAATCATCACAGCATCCTGATGAAGCAGGTGGTGATGTTCTCATTGTATAGATGACCGAAGCCCAGGAAGGTGAAGGAATTTGCTGAAGATCCCGGGAGTCCTGATCTACACCTCACAGGCTCCAGAGCCCACATCCTTGGCCTATTTCCTCTGCCCAGAGGCTCAGCTCTCTCATTGGCATTTGCACTAGAATGATAGTCTCTTCCATTTTGAGAGCTCTATGGCTTGTGTCTCTCCCTGGGCCTCCCAGTCAGAGGGTGGGGTTAGTTCCACTAGGTGGTTCCACTGCAGTTCCACTGCAGGTTTGAGGCAAATGACAAGAGACGTCAATCCTTGAACTGACTCTGATGATTCTAGTTCAGGTGTCCCCTTTCTAAAACCAGCAGTTTACTGTTGCTTGTATGGCTCCACTTTCCTCAGCTACCTCCTTTTAGATCACCCTTCCCTGCTGCTGTTCTCCCTTCAGAGCTTTACAAATGATACAGCTCTCAAAATGGAAGAGACTGCTATCAAGGCTCCTCAGCTCCTTGAATTTTCCACGCTACCTCCTGCCAAAGGGCATCTGAGTATTTGGTACAATTTCCTTCAAATGGAACCCTCTCTCCTGTCTGCCCTTCAGCTACAGGGAGCAAGGAAAGAACAGTCAGAATCTGCATATACCTTGTCATTTTCTCTTTGCATGTACCACAATGAACAATTCTAAGTTTGGTAATTATGCACATTTTCTAATAGACTGTGTAAAGGAGGTATTTTCATCTAGGTTCTGTTGTCAATTTCGACACTGTCAAACTCCCAATAGGGGACCTAGTAAGGGATAAGGGCCTGGGTCAGATAGGGGAGGCCCAGAGAAAACTATGGGTTGTGGTCCTGACTTTGGCAACCTACCTGCCAGTGAAGACCCAATTCATATGAGCAACTTTTGCTTCAGGGTCTACGAAGAAGTTGGTAGTGAGGGTCCTACAGCAAACTTATAAATTCAGGGGTGATTAGAATAATGTGGAGACTTTGAGAGGGGACAATGCTTTAATGGGTGAAAGGACTTAATTGAAAGGGGGAAGTTCATTCTGGGCTTGAAGTACAGAAAATTGCCAAAGGACACAGCAAACCAGAACAGCAAGGGTCTTATAGATATTACTACCTTTAATTCCCAGTAGTAACTCTAAGAATAGGAGCCCCACTAGTCTAGGAATTTGGGTTCCTTTTATTCATTACTGTATTTCTAGTTCCTACCAAGTGCCAGGTATCACTTTGCTAGGTGCCCAATAAATATTTAGTGAATGAATAAGGTAGGTACTTTTTGCTTTCACTTTACAGTTGATAAAATGCACAAAGAAGTGGTACAAATTCACATAGCCTGGAAGTAGTAGAGCTGGATTTTTTTAAAATGTGGGAACATATGTTCTATATGAGAATGAAAAAGATCTTTTAAAGCATAATATGTAAGCTACATACAAAGGAAAAGATAGATTAGTTTGATCTAATCTGTCAAAAATATAAAAAGAGTTGAAAGAAAGTATTAGACTATAATGATATTTAATATAAGCTAAAATAAGATTGTTATCTTTAATATACAAAGAATGCTTGTGAATCAACACAAAAAGTAAACACTGCAATAGAACAGATACCATGGATAAACAGTTTACACACGAAAAATAAATTAATCAATCAGGGCTGGGGTTACAGTTCTGTGGTAGAGCACTTATCTAGCACGTGTGAGGCATTGGGTTTGATCCTTAACACCACATAAAAATAAACAAATAAAATAAAAGTATTATGTTCATCTACAATTAAAAACATATTTAAAAAATATCAATAACAGGGATGTCCTGTGGCTCAGTGGCAGAATGCTTGCCTTACATGTGTGGGGCACTGGGTTTGATCCTCAGCACCGTGTAAAAATAAACAAATAAAATGGAGGCATGTTGCCCATCTATAACTACAAAACAAAAAAATCAAAAAAATCCCCACACAATAATATATAAATGTATGTAATATATGGTCACTTCACATGAAGTAAAAATATAAATAGTATGATGTTCTTTTACATGGAGACTGACAAAACACAACAATGTTGGTTAACCAATGTTTGCTGGTTTAGTAGGTACTGTCTATCATATACTGGGTGCAAGAATACAAATTGTACAGTTTTGCAGGAAAGAAGTTTAGCCATATATTCCCAAATGTAAAATGAGGAGAGTCTTTGATTCAAGTTTAGGCTCTTAGCTATTTCAGGGTAATATCAAACAATTTTATCAAAGTTTTTTTTACATGTAATTATATTCTTTAAAATACAATGAAAATTGAGGAAGAACTTAAATTTCTTCAGTTAAATACTAGTTAAATTATTATATATCCATGAAATGGATTTCTAGGCAGTTATTACATAGCATAATACACGCTAGAGATTGACAAACTGTGTTTCACAGGCCAAATTGAGTCCACTACTTCGTTTTGTTAATAAAGTTTTATTGGAATGCACCTATACCAATTGATTTATGTGCTGTTTCTACGTGAATTCATTTATGTAATATCTATAATGGTTGCTTTCATATTACAAGGGCAAAGTTAAATATTTGCAATAGAGTTTGAATGGCCCAGAGGCCTGAAATATTTAGTATCTTTCCCTTTACAAACAAGTTTACTTGCTTCTGATATATAGCTATATTCATTGGCATGGAAAGCTCTCTGCAACATATTATTGAATGAAAAAAAATCAGGGCACAAAATCACATGTTTAGTGTGATCCCTATTATATAAAATCAAGTGGTGTCGAGGGATACCAAAGGGGGAAAAAAAAAGAAATAAAGAAAGATATTCTGGGGTATTTGTGAGTTGTGAGACTTTCGATAATTTTTTTCTTAGCTTCTTTATATTTTTTGGCACTTCCTAAGTTTCTAAAAAGAACACTAAGGCTATATTTTTAATTGAAATGTAACTTTGAGAGATATCCACATAAATAAAATAGATAAATGGCTAGTATCTTTATTTACATAGAGTTTATATCATTGTTTTTTGAAAAAAGCACTTGAACTTGAAGGAGCCCTAATTGGGAAGGGCTGTTGTAGCTAGCTGGAAGCCATGGGTTCCACCTGATATGTATGTGACGCACCTGTAGGCACCCGCAAACCTGAAGGTATATAACCGGGTGAAAGCGGTCCGAGTTAGGAGAACGAATTCATTCGGTCCGTCGGGCAGTCACTCGGTCGGTCAGAATCAGAGCGGCCAGAACGTAGGCAGAGCGGTTACAGAAGAGAAACCAGATAGAAGAAGTAATGACTGGTCAGAGTTAGGCCGAGACTCCTGAGGAAGATAGAAGACAGAAGAAAGAAGAAGGAAGAAAGAAGAGAGAAGAAAGAAGCTCTAATCTTTCTCTAAGCTAAGCTCTATCTTTCTAACTCTAACTCTAACTCTAACTCTAAGCTCTAAGCTAAGCTCTATCTTTCTAACTCTAACTCTAAGCTAAGAAGACAAGAAGAAAAGCTCGCTTTAATCTTTCTCTCTAAAAATCTTTCTTTCCCTCTCTAAGCTCTAAGAAAGTAGAAGTAAAAGTAGTAAAAGCTTAACTCTGCCTCCGAGAGATTTCCTCCCGGTTTTCGGTACCAGGTAGCTTACCAGGTAGCTTACATGAACTGATAACTCTAAAAGTGGAAAACAAAGCTACTAAGCAGGCACAGGGGATCTGTAAAAGCATTGCAAATAATGCCAAATGACATTGTTTTTATTTTTAATGAGAAAATTTTAAACTCACTCAGACTCACCAACACTGGTTGGGAGAATTCAGTGAAACTATTCCTAAACTTTTGGTGACCTTAGAAATTGTTATATTTTGGCAAATAATTTGGCAATGTTTTAATACTTTTTAATATACCCTGGGATTTTGGCAACTTTAATGTACACCTTGAAACAGCAATCTCACTTTTAGGAACATACACTTCTAAAGAAATCATCTTCCATTTGGGAAAGACCATATCCGCCAGGTTGTTTAAGCATTGTCAGATGTATTTAATGTAAAACTAAATGGAATTGAACATAAAAATCTCACAAGTGCTACATTTTTTCAGAGGCAAAAAAATCTCTATAGGAGAAAATCAGGTGCCTATAAAGATAAAGGACAAGTGACATTGTCATACATTGCTGATGGGAATGTAAAGCAGCCACCCAGTAAAACAGTTTTTAGTCTCTTACAAAGTTAAATATACACTCAACACATGCTACAGAACAGTTTACACTATGTACCTACTCTTTTTTTGGTACCGGGGATTGAACTCAGGGGCACTCGACCACTGGGCCACATCCCCAGCCCTTTTTTGTATTTTATTAGAGACAGGGTCTCACTGAGTTGCTAAGTGCCTCGCCATTGCTGAGGCTGGCTTTGAACTCATGATCCTCCTTTAGCCTCCCAAGTGCTGAGATTACAGGCGTGTGACACTGCGCCCGGCCTACGTACCTACTCTTAAGAAATGTTAACACAAAAACACAAGTGTGAGTATTTAGAGCAGTTCTATTCATAATTGTCAAAAACTAGAAACAAGTCTACTGTTCCTCAAAAGGTGAACAGATAAACTGTGGTGTATCCATAAGTGGTTACCAGGTGCTATGGCTGAACTCAAGGGCACCATGCTTAGGAAAAGAGGCAGTCTTCAAAACTCACACTGTGTGATTCCATGAAAAGACAAAAGTAAAGGTTGGAGAGCAGATAAATGGTCTCAAAAGTTAAGGGTGGGGAGTGTGTGAATGTAAAGGGATAGCATCAGGAGCTCTTTGATATGATGTACTGTTATGTATCCTCAATGTGGTCTAGTTACCAAACATATACATGTACTATAACTTATTGGCCACTGGGTTCGATTGTCAGCACCACATAAAATAAATAAATAAACAAAAAGATACTGTGTCCATCTACAACTAAAAATTAAAAAAAGAAGAAGAAACTGAGGCACAGAGACTTTAGTGAAAAGCAGTGGGCAAAAAATGTATCATTTACTACAACTTCTCTCTCAGGAAACAGATTGTACTGTTTGGTTGCTTGCCAGTAGTGATATAGATGGTAATATTATCCTATTTTTTTCCTCTTGAGAATTTCATGGACATCATTAGAGATGAAGTAAATGTTGTGTGTTTAAGGAGAGAAAATATTTGGGTTTTGTTGAAAAATTCACAAGTGCATTGGCTGTAATGCATTTCTCCCATCTGTTTGCTTTTCAGGATTTTATATTGTACACTGATTTTGCCTCTGCATTACCTTGAACCTTTCTTTTCATACATCTTCCTCAACCTACAGCTCATGATTTTACAGATCCTTCATCTTTACTGGGGTTATTTCATCGTGAAGATGCTCAAAAGATGTATTTTCATGAAGGTAAGGGCTGTTCAAATATTATTGTTCCCAACAAGTTGACTTCATTGCCAGATTAGAGGTGGGGCCCAGATGGTGGAATGCTCAAGTTAATTCGTAGGTTAATCAGAATTCTTGTTTGCTTTATTTGATTATAATTAATGTTGTTGTGTTTTGCAGTGATGAGTATTGAACCCAGGGCCTCATCCATACTACACAAATACTCTACAACTAAGCTACTGTTTGGTTATTATTGATAAAAATTTTCTCTATGATGTAGTTAGATTTTTCATAAGTAGGTCTCTGAGGTACTTTTAGAAAATTGGTTTTAGAGGCTGGGCGTGTTCAGTGGTAGAGTGCTTGCCTAGCAATGTGCAAGGCCGTGGGTTCAATCTCTAGCAACCCTCACCCTTCATAAATAAATAAATAAACAAATAAATAGATGAATAAAAATAGATTTTATTTGAAAATATGTTATTTTGAATTTTTTTAATTCAAAAATTGATTGCTGCTTTTAAAAATTTTGTTTTAGTTGTAAGTGGACAGGATGCCTTTATTTGTTTATTTTTATGTGGTGCTGAGGATTGAGCCCAGTGCCTCACACATGCTAGCAAGTGCTCTGCCATTGAGCTATAGCCCCAACCCTTGATTGCTGCTTTTTAAAGAATCACCTAATAAGTCAAAATTTGCTCTAGTTTGTGACCAGTTTTATGATAGCTGAGTAATATTTCAGAGTGCTTACCTGTGCTGAGCATCCAATTTGCATGTAATGGTCTCTCCCTGAACTTGCTTCTACTCTCTGAAATATTTTCCATCATTTAGTTGTACTTTGTAAAAATATCTTTTTTAAATGCAGGTGTGCATCACATAACAACAGGACATGTTCTGAAAGATGTGTTGTTAGGTTATTTGGTTGTCGTGTAAATATGAAGTTAGACATATTTAGTTAGTATAGCCTACTGCACACTCAGGCTATAGTGTGTGTGTGTGTGTGTGTGTGTGTGTGTGTGTGTGTGTGTGGTGTAGCCTATTGCTTCTAGGGTTGTGATGAATGAAACAATGTGAGGATAAATTAAGCATGAGAAAATGATGTGACCAAGTGGTTTGGTAAACACAAGATAGATGAGGCTGTTACTGGCAGAACAGAGCACAATGTTTTACAATACACTTGTTTTAGTAAGTATAAAGAATACCCTATAAAGTAACAACAAAATAAATAGTAAAAAAATAAAATAATCACCTAGTCATTTATTATCATTCTCCAGTATTATGTACTGTCAATAATTGTCTGTACTATGCTTTTATGTGACTGGTGGTGCAATAGGTTTATTTACACCAGCATCACCACAGACATATGAGGCACTCGTTGTGCTGTAATGTCACGATGGCTATGATGTCACTAGGTAATGGGAATTTTCTTATGGGACCACCATCATACATGTGGTTCTTCTTTTTTTTTTTTTTTTTTTTTTGTGGTACCGGGGATTGAACTCAGGGGCACTCGACCACTGGGCCACATCCCCAGCCCTTTTTTGTATTTTTTTATTAGAGACAGGGTCTCACTGAGTTGCTAAGTGCCTCGCCATTGCTGAGGCTGGCTTTGAACTCGCGATCCTCCTGTCTCAGCCTCCCAAAGTGCTGGGATTACAGGCGTGCGCCACCGCGCCCGGCTACATGTGGTTCTTCATTGTGTGAAAGGTGGTTATGCATACATAACTGTAATAACATATTGATAATACCTTTTAGACAACAGAAGATTTTGTTTTCTTTTGTTTTGAAATGGGTGTGGGCTTCAATTCCAGAACAGTGTGAGAAAAGGACTACAGAAATGAATAAGGCACAATCACTGGCTTTAGGGAAGTAGTCCACATCTACTGGGGAAATATTCACCTACTGGCAACTAAATATAATGTACAGAATATCATGTGCTAAATAGAGGTTCCAGAGTCTTTCTGTGAAAGAAAAGATAAAAGAGAAATTCATTCACTCCCGGGACCAGGGAAAGTTCCTCTGAGTGATGGAGTTTGAGTTGTACTTTTAAAGCAAGGGGAAAATCAGATCCCACTCCTTCTTTGTCTAGAAATCACACATCTAAGGGAGTGTCAGTTAGCAATGCTTCAAGTTGAAAGTTGCTGCTGGCCCACCCTGGGTGTTACCATCCATGTATACCAATAGCATCATATATCATCAGAATGGGCGACTTGCATGCTACAAGTAGGCTGGAAACAAATAAATTCATTTTTTTGGATCAAACCTCTGATTGATTCATTTTCCCATTTTATTATATGTGTCCCAAAGATGATTGAAGAGTTGTCAGGTGAAATGGACATAGTAAAAATTAACCTGAGTTTTTTTTGCCATCTCAGCTTTTGG
This sequence comes from Tamias sibiricus, assembly GCA_025594165.1. Taxonomy (NCBI): domain Eukaryota; kingdom Metazoa; phylum Chordata; class Mammalia; order Rodentia; family Sciuridae; genus Tamias; species Tamias sibiricus. The sequence continues at coordinate 140,924,306 of CM046659.1, forward strand.
ATCTGGACAGTGATATAGGAAATTGAAATATCACTGGATTAATTTTTTTAAAAATCTGAAAGTTTTTTTTTTTAACTAAATTACTACTGACACAAGCTTGTTTCCTGGAGAGGGGAACTTTTTCATTCAAGTTGGAGTGCCAAGGAAAGGAACTTCCATTGAATGGTTCTAGTTCATGAAAAATGTAAATAGTTTTACTATGATCTGTGAAAAAGTTATCTTATATCCAAGTGGCTAATAAAGTTGCAGTAACTGAGACAAGGTTAAGAATTTGAACAGTTAGATGATTTGCACATCCTGTAATTGGGTTAAAGGGAGGGTCCTGAGCTGAATCTATGATTCCATTGGATCAAGCCTTTCTGGACCTCCTGTTCCCGTGCAGAAACTAGACCCTTATTAACTGGTGAGTGACAACAATAACAGTCCTGGAAGGGACCCAGGGAGAGCAAAGCTTGGAAGCCAGAAGATACTCTAGTTTGGTTTTGTTGTGATTTTCACATTTCTGATCTCTAAAGGGTCATGCCAGGCCTGATTAGAAGCCCAGCAGTCTGGCAAGCCATGGACAAGAATCCCTGATTTCTTATGCTGTACTTTGGGAAAGCTGTTTCCAATTGCAGTTTGACAGCAGTGGCAAAGGGCCCCATAGCCCTAATCCTTGTAGTTCATATGACTTCAGCTGGCTTGCATATGCACTCTGTTTTCCACAGCAGTGGCAAAACTGGCTGTGAAATCAGCTTATTCCTCCAAAGCCATAAAGCCTCCTTTTAAAGAATGGTATTTGAAGGCGTAGTTGCATTGCAAAAGAAAGAAGAGGGGTAGAAGCAGGAGCTGAAATTCTTAGAGTAACAAGTAAATCAGTTTTCAACTCTATTTAAAAAGTATTTAGCATTTAATTCAACCTCAGGTGTTACTAAGGTGACTATTGTTGGACACTTTAAAAATGGAATTGTAGAAGTTCATAGGCCTCCAAAATTTTCTGGTAAATCTTATGACAGAGATTTAGAATTTGTAAGAGATTAAGAATTTGGCCTTCAATTTTTTATACATGGCAGGTTCTCAGTAAATAATTTTGAAAATACAAATGAAAAAGTAATTTCGGGAAAACGAACAATATTGTTTTGGGTGAAATTATAAGCTAATTTATTAATCAGTTATGATCACCATGAATTTGCACAGCAAACTGAGAAAATGATTATATATTAGCATTTTTCTGCAATGTTACATCTTATTTTCCCTAAACAATGGAGTTCTGGTATATATATGATAAATGAGGGCCTCCCACTCTTTGCTTTTGTTCTTGAATATCGTAAGACTATCACTGTGATATCAGAGAACAAGGCTTGGCTCTGAAATGTGGCTCCTATAAAATGGGTGATTTTGTGATGAACTACTAACCCACATATCACATCAGGAAACATGAAAAGCTGACACATTCATCTTGTCATGCTCTTTGCAAACATGAGAAGCGCTTTGAGAGGAAATGAGAAGGAGCATAGTATGCTTTTGTCTAATATTACTTAAGAGAACTTGATCATCCTTAAGCTTTTATTTTCTTCTTTTTAAATATCATACTGGGTCCTGGCCAACTCAAGCATGTCTCTGTGACATCTTACATTGGTGAAGAGCCAAGTTGTTGAGGGGGAGCTGGAGCGCGCAGCCATTAAACCCGGGGTGGAGACACTAGCCCCTTGGCAATGTGCCCCAGCCATCTGCAACTCACCAGGCAGCATCTCTTAACTTTATAGAATGACACTTTGCATACCCTGCACTGGCTTAGTTAAAGAAAGGAACATGGTAATGAACATGAGGAAACTGAGGCCTGAACAAGTTCACAAGGATTTTTGGCAAAACCAAAACTAGAACTTGAGTCTTTTTTTTTTTTTTTTTTAAATATTTGTTAATTTGTTTTAGTTGTACACAATGCCTTTATTTTTACGTGGTGCTGAGGATTGAACCCAGGCCGCGCACATGCTAGGCAAGCGCTCTACCGCTAAGCCACAACCCCAGACCCTAGAACTTGAGTCTTTTAACTTGTAATACTTCACCTTTTTTATTATTTCTCATTTGAGTTAAGGACAGAAATTTAATAACCAGAAAATTAATTTAAAAACTTGCGTGGAGTAAAAAATAGTAAACAAACCAAGTAATCAATACAATAGTTTAAAATAGAGGACAAATCCTTTAACTTACTTTTTGAACTTTTTAAAAGCACAAGAAAATATTTCTTTGTTTTGTTTTTAATCCCAAATCACTGCCACATAAAGCAATTAGGTAGCTAAGAATACAGGCTCTGGGCAGATTCAAACCTTTGCTCTCCAGTTTCCTGGCTGACTGATCTTGGGTGTATGACTTCTACTTATTACCTCAGTTTCCTCATCTGAAAACTGAGGATGATGACATCAGTACCTGCCTTGTAGGATAAAGCCCTTCCAACATCATCAGGCACATAGTAAGCAGATAATAAACATTAGATGATATTATCATTCTCATTACTTCTTAAGTAGGCTCCTTCTACTGAATTACAAAGAGCCTGATGCAAATGACAAGTTGTCTGGCAGTTGGCTCCCATCAAAGCCCTTCATTTTAGACAGTGCAGCGGCTGATGTCAGGTGTTAGACTCTGTGGCTGGCAGCCAGGGGCTCAAATGACAGTTTCCTAAGTTGTCTTCTGCCAGTTGACTTTCATGACTCACATTCTGGATCATCCTTTTTGACACATTCTCTCAAATGTCAGCATATTAGAGAAGAAATACAAAATCTGTAACACCCCAGAAGCCAAGAAGTCTGATAGTAGGTACTAGCAGATATAAAAACTGCCTTTGATGGGTGAAAGTTTCATAAAAGTATCGCAAAGGATGATGATTGAAATAAAGTATTATAAAAGTGCTCTTGATTTATATTTCTATATTCCTGAATATTTATGCAGATTAACTAGTTTGATAATTTACTTCAAGAAACAGTGGAATTTATAAACTTATAATGGCAAAAATAAATATGCTCATGTTTATTGGCTTAAAGAATATCAAATTTGAATATACTTCTACACTATACATTCAGCTTCACTACTAGATAGAATCCCTGTAGAGTTTTAGAGCTGGAAGAGACCATTAGGTAGTCTGCCATGACACTTGGCTCCTCTCCTCCTCAAGGTCTTACCATTATTTTGAGTACACCACTCACATCCACATATGTGAATGCATACCGACTTTAAGTTTCATGGTGAAGCCACTGTCTGCAGGAGCCCTGTTTGGGGATTGACTTGAATTACGGTTGACTATGAGCCGTGGAGATTTGGCCTTTGTCGCCACCCGTAGTCTCACGGGATTGTTGCGGGATCTCGAGTGACTTGGCCGAAATTGCTGATCGGGTCAGCGCCATTTTAGGGTGTGTTTTTGGCGTGTGTTAGTCGTTATTAGAACCAGAGAGAAAAGTTATCAGAATAAAAAGCTGTTTGTCTCCAGTTTGCTTCTGAAGTTTTTCCCGCGGCTCCGTTGCTCCAAGCGCTTCAGGCAGCAACAACTGTCAACACCCCTTTGTTATAGAGGAAGAGAGTGAGTAGGGGTGACACCCAACATCACACAGCGTTGGGATTCACCCTCATGAAACCTGAGACTTCAGGGCCCAGTTTGTATTGCTGTGCTCTTCTGCTGTCCTAGTAGTTCTCTACCTGTGAATGTATGTCTTCAAACCATAAGTGATATGTATTTTGCATGTGTGTTTTTTGTTTTGTTTTGTCTTGTTTTGTTTTGTTTGGGCAAAATACCTTTATTTATTTATCTTTATGTGGTGCTGAGGATCAAACCCAGGTCTTCACACATGCTAGGCGAGCACTCTACCACTGAGCCACAACCCCAGCCCTTGTTTTGTTCATCTATTTTTCTGAATGTATATTTAGTATAGCTCATACTCAACTCACAAATTCCATGATCTTATCTTTGACTTTGTTTAGTTATCTTTGTTATCAATTAGTAATTAATGAATTAATTCCAGCTCTTCATACAGGGCATTCTAGAAAATTGCATAAAGTCTATCCCATTTGGGGTTTCTCTGGCTTAAAGCAATTATAAACTGACTCTGAAAGGGTAGAGTTGCTTAAAAAAGTCAAAGTCAGAGAGAGGACCATCTTCATGGCTCTAAGACAATAAAAGTAAAAAAAAAATGTGTATTATCAGTGAGAGGCAGGGCTCATAAGTAAACCCACCTCTTCCTACCTCTCTTGCCCCCATGGAATTATTGTTACTTTGTCCTTGACCTGGAGGTCTCCATAGTGGATCCATAAGTACAACGAGGACAACCAGATGAGTGCTCCAGAGAAGACCCAGCTGCTCGTTTTTACCTCGAGGTGGAGGCAGGCCTTCAAGGAGGGCTCACCCGTTGAACAAGTAAACAGAGGCATGGAGCCGGTGGGGGAGGAAGGGGGTGTTCCAAAGTCATGCAGATCAGAACCTGGGCATGCACAGTGACCTGGATCCAGTCAGATGTCTTTTTCTACCCCAGGATAACATTGTCCTGGCATTCCTCTTATACTAGGATATTCAATATCTTTGTGTAAGCTATTTGGAGATTCTGTTGCTTCCCCCACCCCCCAAAATGATTCCTCTTTCTAATGTGTTGGGACAGTGGTGTGTTAACCACATTCAGGAGCTGCAGTGCCTCTTTGCAGCTAGGGACACCAGTGTATCTCATGAGCTCTTAATTCCAGCAAACAGGCCTATGGTGGAAAAAGATTAAATCAGTGTGTGTTTTTTTTTTAAAGAAAATAAATATTTCATTTTGCCTTTCTTTAGTCTACCTGTTTCTTGGAAGTAGGTATGGAAAGCAGCTGAGAACTCTTACCCTAAGCAAATTTTGGTCCCTAGGTGTCCATTTGAAAACAGCCATCCTCACTTCTCTTCAACTGCCTGTGAATTATTTCATTGCATGAATGATTTGCCATGCTTGCTTTGTCACTTCTCTTTGCATAGTCTGAAATTTCTTGTCTGAAATTTTTTCTAAAAATGGTTTTCAAAATGCTAGATCTTTGAAGACAATGGACTGGTCAAGTCATTTGACTAGTAGAAAGTCAACTGATCAGTTGTCAAACAAAGGAACTTGCTTTAGAGGAAAGCAGCCTAATGCCAGCATTTCCTTGACCTCTGTAGCATTCAAATCCTGCCTTTCTTTCCTCTTTCCCAAATGGTGACTATGGTGGCTTCTGAGCCACTAATCAGATCTTACTGTAGTTGGAAATGAGAGCAGTGTTGGGGAAGATCCAAGTAAAAAGAAATGAGAGAAGCTCTGACATTTCTTGTACCCATGATTTTAAAAATCACTTCACAAAAATGGAATGCATCTTTATATAATCCTGAAAAAATAGATCATCTTCATTTTATTAGTAGAGAGAGAGAGAGAGAGACAGACAGACAGACAGACACACACACACACACACACACACACACACACACAGATGTCTTATATAGAATCTGAGATTTTCACCAGGGGCACAGGCACAATTCATGGCTTGTTAATAAATCTACACATTTATACCAGGATGTAAAAGTTTTATTAGTGGGCTCTTGGGCCAGAAAGATTGGTAAAAACAGGTGGGGGGAGACTCCATGCTGACCAACATGGTCCCTATTGATCTCCCACTATTTTCTGTGGTCACATCCTGCATCCAGTTCCCCACTCCCACTACATAAGTCTTAGAAAAGAGCTTTATGTAACACACACACACAAAAACTTATTCCTGAAAATGCATTCAGTTTGTAGAGGAGGGTAGAAGAAATTAGTTTTTAAACATTTCCATTTTGATCTCTCATGTGGGCCTTAGTTTCTGAATGATTTATCACACAGATGACTTGATCCATGTTCTGTTTTGGGAATAGCCAAATATGTCACCTGTGGAGCTCTAGGCTTTCAAAGGGGCTGTGTTCTTTTAGTGTCTCCTTGCCACATGCAAGGGCTCAGGAGATCCAAGGAGAGCAGCACTGGGCACACACTCTTCACACAGCTACACTGTCCATGCTCTGGAGGCCCTACCTGAGTGAGACTTGTAATTTCTAATGGACCTTGGACTCACTATGGCTCCAAGCAACTGGTATGCTTCTGTAATATATTTCAGTGTGAACCTGGAAATGTGGTTATGTCTACCAAAGAAAAGGAATTGGCTTGGAATGGAACCAGTGAAATATCCCCAGAGCCCTCTTTTGAGGCCTGGCCACAGTGGGGACTTTGGCTTAATGTCAGAACTGGCCCTTCGTGGTAGCTACATCATCTATGTAGCAATTTTATGGTAGCTTCCGCACACCAGAGAAATCTACTTACCCACTTAACCTGGATGTGAAATGGTATGAAGAATGTGAGGAAATCCAGGTTGTTGGGAGGGCCCCAGGATCTTGGCTGCCCAGCAAAAAAGAGGAATAAGGAAAAGATTAAACTGCATGAGGTTGCAGAGTTGGCCTGAAACAAACATGGGCCTTTGAAGCTTTCTGTTGCCATTGTTTTTCTTCCTTATGTCATTTGAGAATTGTGTGTGTGTGTGTGTGTGTGTGTGTGTGTGTGTGTGTTCTCATGCATGAGAGCATTTGGGTCTGCCCTCTGGGGAAGGGAAGGAACTCTGGACAAGTCAGTTCCTATCAACCCATGATAAGACCTGGAGAAGGAACCTCTGTGTGTCTCCCTACCCAGAGTTATAAAGCCTTAGTCCCCAGGGGTTCTAAGCATCACACCACCCACTGGACATCCCATGTGTGCCTAGTTTCAGCCCCAAGAAAAGGATTCACATTTCCTCTAGGTCAGAAGGCACATTACCAATCAGAGGGCTCAGAGTCCCAAGCACTTACCTAGACAGGAAACCTTGAAAAAGTCTTTAATTTTTTAAACAGTTTTCCCATTGGGGTTAATAACTGTCCTGCCTTCCCTAAAGGACTGTGGTGAGGAAAAAAATGTTCTACATGAAAAACTGTTGAAATTGTGAGGTGTAGAGTAGATGGTGGTGGTGGTGTTATAGCAGTGGAAGCATACATTCCAGAGTTTTCAAGCCCAGCTCGAGACACTCATTTCTCTTAGGCTGTGAGTCCTTGTATGAGCCCCAGCCCACTGGAGGTCCTGAAAACATTTTATCTATATGTCTGATGAGAAAACTGGCCTCTTCTAGGGTTCTAAAGCATGAGGGGAGTGCTCTATTAGGTAGCCCTGCCCTAGGAAAGGGGTTGGAGCTAGGCCTTGCCTTACCCAGAAGCTTACAGAAGGTGTGGGGAGCCAAGTGCTACAGGTAGCAGATCTGCTGCCTTCACTGCTTCATCTGCTCTTTCTCAGTCAGCATGGAGATGGTAGCCTTCCTGGCCCTCGGTCTCCACAGAGACTGTATCTTAGCAGTCAGTTTGGGCCTCCCTTCTTTGAGGCAGCCTTTAACTGTGTAGGCCTGCCTCTAACTCAGGGCCCTGGTGACACTTGAGGATGGATGATTTTTTATTGTTAAGGCTGTCCTGTTTATTGTAGGATGACAATAGCGTTCACCTTGGTTGTGACAACCAAAACTGTGTCTGTTTGTCAAATGCCCACTGGAGGAAGTTGTCCTCATGAGAACCATTGCCTATATGTACATATATCCATTTCCCTAATTGTGTGGGTAAATCATGTTCTCCTTTTCAAGCAAGAATAAGTTTCAAAGGCTTTGTTTTATTGTTTTATTTATACTTTTACTCTGGTAAAAAAAAAAAAATCATTTAAAATGTATATGTATTATATGTACTATATATATTAAATTCCATTTTTTTACTTTAAACAATTATTTTCTAAGGCAGAAAAAATGTAATGCCTTTTATATTTACCTACAGATTTACTTCTGCCTCTCTTCATTCCTTTGTGTAAATGTCTATCTGGTATCATTTTTCCCCTGTCCTTTTCTACCATAAAAATACACATTTCTTTTACCACAATTTTTCTGGCAATTAATTTTCCTAGCTTTTGTTTTTCTGAAAGTATTTTTCCTTCATTTAAAAAATGTGTTTTTGCTGGATTTAGAATATCACATCAGTCTCCCTTCCTTCATTCCTTCTTCTCTTTCTCTCCTTCTGTCTGTTTCTTCTTACAGTACTTCAAAGCTGTTAATCTGTAGTTGGTGAGATGTCTGTTAACTTCTTGTCTTTTTCCTCTTGCTGCTTTTGTGAGTTTTCTCTGCAACACTGGTTTCGGCAATTTGACTATGATGTGTCCTAGTGTATTTTTCTTTTTGTTTATTGTGGGTAAGGTTTGTTGAGCTTCTTGAAACTATGGATTTATAGCTTTTATTGAATTCAAATTTAAGCAAGTTTTTTAAAGTTTCTTCAGTATTCTCTTATCCTCTTTTTCTGAAACTTCAATTACCATTTGTATTGGCCCACAAGTTATTGATATTCTGTTCATTTTCAGTCTTTTTTTGTCCTGTATGGTTCATTGTTAATGATTTTTATGGCTTATGTCTTCAAGATTTTTGGTCTTTTCTTTTGCAGTGTCTGATCTGTGATCAATCCCATAGTGTATAACATTTTATTTCAAATATTTTGTCTCTATAAATTTCATATTGATATTTTTAAATCTTCCATTTCTGTCCTTATTATGTTTCAATTTTTCTCTACCTCTTTGACTATATAAAGCATATTTGCAATAGCTATTTTAACATCTTTGCAAAAATTCTATCATGTTTGGTATTTCTGGGTCTGTTTATGTTAGTTGAATTTTTTCCTGTGTGTGTGCCATATTTTCCAACTTCTTTGAAAATTTTATAATTTCCTGTTGGGTGCCAGACACTTTGAATTTTACATTGTTGGATGCTGGATTGTGTTGTGTTCTTTTAAATAATGTTGGATTTTGCTTTTGTATGTAGTTGAATTACTTGTAGTAAGGTTGTTCTTTTTATGGCTTTCTTTTAAGTTCTGTTAAGATGAAACCAAAATAGACTTTAGTGCTTCTTAACATTCTCCCAAATGCCCATGTACTAAGAGTTCTTTTTACTCTGGACATTGACAAGATGACAACAAATGGCCAACCCAGTATGAGCTCTGGGGATTGTTTTGTCCATGTCTTTTTGGTCATTTGTTTCCTGCCCTCAAGTAGTTTGCTCACACTTGTTCACAGATCAGTACTCAGCTAAAGCTTGAAGGGAACCCCACTACAATCTCTGGTTCATGCTCTCTCTCTCTCTCTCTCCATGGCTCCCTTTTTCCTTCGTCCAAGTATTTTGCCCCACAAATTCTAGCTTCCTTAACTTTAATAATCCCAATCTTAGTTTCTTCAACTCTGTGGCACCAGTGGTCTATTTGGGTTCTTTACTGTGCTTCAGCTTAGAAACTACCCAAGCAGTACACTGGTGCAGTTATAGGGCTCTCATTCTTCATTTTCCTTTTCTCAGGAATCACAGTCCTGAGCTGCTTTCTGAACAGTATATAAAACCCATTGTTATGTATATTGTATGTAGTTTCCTAATTGTTTAAGGTATTAGGGTAATCTACCAATATTTTTTCCATCCTGGCCAGAAGCAGAAGTCATAGTATTATATTTTCTAAGTAACAATAGTTAATATACTTCCTGAGACAGACTGTTCCAGTGTTCAATCAGGTATAACAGGTAGGTGGCTTCTTCTTTTTTTCTGATTTCCCCCCCTCTGCTAGTGCTGTCCAATAAAATATAATGCAAGCCACATACATTTAAAAACATATCTAACAGTAACATTCAAAAATGATAAAAGGCAACATTTATTTTAATAATGTGTTAAATGTACTTGATTCACCCTCTTGAGCTCTGCTTCTTCAAGGCTGCCACTTGCTGACTCATAGAGTATGGACCCCCTTCTAGGTATCAAGGACTATGAATTACCAGGTCCTCAAATGGCATTTATGGCTTCCCTTTCTCTTTCTGAGGTGATGCAGTTTGTGCTTCCCAGGTCCTGCACTCTCACCCTACCCATGTCATTGGGTCCTTCCAGCCTCTCTTCCCCACTTTTCCAGCCACAAGCTGGAATTGGAATTTTTATACATATTTTTCTTCTTATAAATCCTTTGAACGGTGTTCTCTGTTTCCAAGGAAAGCTGAATACATATGTCCAAGGTGAGTCTACAGTTGTTCTTGGAGTTTCAGAGGGAAATTTAGAATTAGGCTACCACCATTATTCTTCAACTTCAGAAGCCCTCAAGTAAATAATTTGCAAACTTGGGTGTTTGAAGTTTTTCTAAAGACAGATATCTTACTACCTACCTCACAAGTGATGTTGACCATGTCCCAGGTTTGGAGGGCTCCCCAGAGCAGGACAGAACCACATGGTCACTGTTCAAAGACCAACCAGATCCTATTACTGTTCAGAGACCAACCAGATCCTACAACTGTTGTACTGGAACTAAGCAGTTTTTGATGTATGGTTTAACAAATACAAAGTCAAGCAAGTCTGTTAGGTCTGTTTTTCTGACAACTCCACTCCATCGATGCAACCTACTTTTGTATATAGTTGCTGATAGTTACATTATGCTGTTAATTCATATTAAGCTTGAAATTGATTAAAACCTTTAACTCCTTTTCACAACACCGTCACATTTCCTCTGCTTGGGGATTGTGTGGTGTTGGTGATTTTCTCTTCTTGTTGTAGGATTATTTCCTTCTTGTTAAATTTCCTCTTGCTTGATCAGGTTATCATCTGAGCCTTTTGAGAATGAGAAAGCATGTCATTTGGTTATAGGGACTTTAGTGTTTCTGAAGACCTTAATTTAAAAGGCCTATTGAAGAAATTCAGGAGTATTCTATATAAGCCAGCTCATTAAAAAGTCATTATTATTTTGCCTGGTATATTTTAATCAGGATGGGATTATGTTCATATTTAGGGCTAATACATAATAAGGTACACTGCTCATACCCTGAGATCTTCCAGAATTCCATATTTTTACTTGAGATCAACCTACTTTACTACTTACTGGCTATGCTGGATACAACTGCATAGAATGACCTTTTGGGATTTGGCAGGAAAGTGCTCACAGTCTGGTCCCAAATCAGACCACTTCAATCAGAATCTATGAGGTAGGACCCCAAAACTGAAATTTTTGACAATCTTCTTTCCCACACAAAGTGAATCTAATTTGAGATTCACTAGATTAAGTAGAAAAAATAAGCTGTGTATGTCTTCTCTATCCCTGGATGTCCCTCCATTTACTGGGTCCACTATCTAAAAATCAGAGATATCTGAACTCTTCTCCACCTTTATAAACTTAGCCAACATCTCAACACTCTCCTCTTGCAAATTTTAACAGAAGTAGTAGATTCTCATGTCTCAGAGTTGTTCTCTGCTAACAAAAACTTCATAAATGAAAATTCAGTCTGTTGAAATAAGCACATTTGGATTCTTAGTAGAAACACAGAATTCTTTAAATTTTATGTGTCCCTGGAGAATTAAGAATATGATTCAAATGAATCATGATTTATTAATTATTTTTAAATAACCATGTATTTTTGTAAGATGAAATATACTTCTAATTTTACATAGCCTTTCTGGACTGAAATATTAGTCATGAAATAGACTAAGGAAATCAATTTGAAACGATGGAATTTTAGAACTTGAAAGAGACCTAGGTGGGTGATTCTGCTTCAACTTTTCCTTTTCACTGAGAGCAGCAATCTAGAGGCTTGTGGCCCTAGCCTGACTGACCAGTGTGGTCTGTGACAACCAGCTTGTGTATTGCCCAGAGACTGTTAAAAATGCAACATCTCCAGCCTCATTAGCCACCTTCTCACCGAGAATCTACAGTTCATCAAGAATCACAGATGCCTCATGTGCACATTAAAGTTTGAGAAGCATTGATCTAGAAAATTCATATTCCACATTACTGAAAGGAAAACATCCACATGTAGCCAGGTTTCAACAACCCAATTTAGATTTAATGCATCTCCTTTAAGGAGGAAAAAAAAAAGGAAAAATTCAATTGTTTTTTTTTTCTGTGACCTTGTCAACTTGGATAATAAGGACTAATATAGCAAAAAGGAATGTATTTTGCTAGTACAGAAAATTAAACTCTGACTGAATGTGCTTCTTTTTTTTATTCAGTGAAAGCTAAACATTTGCTTTCAAAATGGTACAAAATGCTTATTATATTGCTCTTTGTTTTACTGCCAAGTGTGGATTTAGACATGGAGTCATTCACAAAGCTGTGGGACATTATGAGTCATTCACAACCTCCTGGGCTTTTGACATTACTGCAAAGCCACAGATTCCTGATCAGAGAGTTTAGTTAAAGTCAAATATACAACTACAATTTTATTGAAGACATAGTTGCAGATGTCATTCCTAGAGATATGTGGAAGTTCAGTGAGCAGAGATTATTCATTTACTAGAAGTGAGCATTTTATCCTGTGAGCGTTAGTATATATTTTTTCTCATAGTCTAGGTTAGTTGTTGTTGTTGTTTACATTCATTTTTTAGGAATATAGACCAGTCCCATCACTTACCTTAACTAGTAGGCAAATCACATATAATTAATAAAAACATATTTCTTCTGGAATCAAATACACTTTAAAATTATGTAAAAAATAAGTCCCAAAGCATAGATATCAGGATTTGAGTTTAAACTTTTTTTGTGTGTGTGTGTGGAGGTTAACATGGTAAAGAGTCACATAATAATTGAGTGATGTTGGTTGTGTTATATGTTTTGTACATGCAGGGATGGTGAGACATTTCTATGCTGTGTCATATGATAGTGAACTGAAGGGAATGTGTATTAATCTCTTTTCTATTGTTATAACAAATACTTCAGACTGGGTCCTTAATAGAGAAAAGAGGTTTATTTAGCTCACAGTTTTAGAGACTGAAAGTCCAAGATCCAAGCTTCTGGTCACCTCTTGCTGGGTCCAACTCAGCAAAGCTGATCACATGCTGGTGGCAACCACTTTCACCCGTAGCACTGTACACACATTTCTCTCTATAGGAACCACTGGAGCCACCTTTGAGCTACCCAGCCTCTTGCATCTAGTTCAAGCCTTCACACTTATGAGGACTTCTTAGCAGAAGAAAATGAGACAAGGTTTTTACTTGTTGAAAAGTTTTCTTTCAGCTTTGAAGTTAGACTCTTAAGACGGTATTTCCCAACCTTCATCACTCCATAGCATCTGAGGTTAATGTGTGTACAAGTACACAAGGGTGAACTGAGATGGGACCCAAAGCAGGAGGTATGACCAAAGTGACTATAGGCACCTGGGGCTCTGGTAGCTTCAAGAGCTAAGACAGAGCCACCTCAAGGACTGAGGGAATCAATATCTCAGCACACCTTTTGGTCTTTCCATGACACATCATTTGGGAATCTCTGGTGTAGAATAGCCTCATACAATGACTGAGTTGATGATAAGGTAATGCATTTCCTTTAGAAGCTGGGCTGCTGGACTGAAATTGTCTAAGAGCAAAACATATTTTGTCTATCGCTAGAGAAGGGCAGGAGTGATACTTTTTGAATTTTCAGAAATCTTGCCAATAATAGTAATCTTGCTTCTCTAAGACGGGGAAGTGGCACTGTCCAACAGGAACTGTCTGAAGTGGCTGCCACAAATCCTGCTGCAGGAGACTGCAGGTCTGTACAAGGTATTTGAGGACCATGACATGTGTAGCTGTGTCTCAGAGGGCCAGCCTGTGTTGCACAGCTCAGTGGACTGCTGTGCCTGCTTACTCTGGGGTCACAGGCCGCACCAGCTCAGAATTTGGAGTCTGGCCACAGAGATTTGATATAGCTTAGAAATCGCTGAGACAACTTTTGGAGAGCTGAGAAGTGCAGGGGCCTGTATCAAAGAACTCAGCTGAGTGCAATAGGCTGGAAAATGAAATCTCCTGTAAGAGGAATATTTTTAGTTGTTTATTTTTTTTTTTCCTTTGAGCAACCAACTAAGTGAATGTGGTAGTTTCATTTGCTGAAAGATGAAAGGTAAGAGAGAAAGGTAGTGAAGGAGACCAGAGTCTGATAAGACTGTTAGAGAGCTGAGAGAAAGGCTAGCTGCTACTTGATTATTTGAGTTTGAAGCCAAGAGGACAAGTTCATGCTGAGGATTTAAATTTGGAAGTCATCTACATTTAAATGATATTTAATTAATGCTGTTGTATAGGTTCATTCATTCACTCACTCCCACTCACCATTCACATACTCACTGTACAAGTACCTACTGCACGCCTGCTATATACTAAATGAAATTACCTATGAGAAGCTAGTGAAGACAGGTGGTATATTCCAGTACATTCTAACTCTTCCTATTCCCCATTCTCCCTCTCTTTCTCTCTAGAGGTGACCACTCCTTGAAACTTGTGTTTTTCCACTCATGCTTTTACACATTTATCATGTTTGGGCGTAGCTACAGATATTATTGTTTCCTGTATTTTAAAACTTTACATGAATAGTATGATCTAGTATATATAATCATGCAGCTTAATTTTTTTTTCTCTTTATGGGATTACTCATGTTGATAAATGTCTCCTTGTGAACATGGGTGGGAATTTCTCCTTAAGTAAAATTACCAGGTCTAATTTACTAGATGCTGCCAGAACATGTTAGGCAAATTGAACTCTATGAAATTATTTTTTAATTGGGGGCATCAAAAGACTATCAACAGAAAAAAAGGTAATCCACAAAATGGTAAAAGTATTTGCAAATAATTTACTTGATAAAGGATTACTATACAGAATATACAGATAACTAAAACTTAAAACAGTACAAAAATAAAATAAAAATAACCTGATTCAAAAATAGGCAACTGGGCTGGGGTTGTGGCTCAGCGGCAGAGCGCTCGCCTTGCACGTACGCGGCCCAGGTTCTATCCTCAGCACCACGTAAATGTCAATGCATTGCATTGTGTACAACTAAAGTAAATAAATAAATATTTAAAAAAATAGGCAACAGACTTAAGAGACATTTCTTCAAAGAAGATATACAAATGAGCAATAAGCACATGAGAAGATGCTTCAGTATCATTATTCACCAGGGAAATGCAATTCAAAACCACAATGAAATCCCACCTCACACCATTAGGATGGTATTTATCAAAACCAGAAGATAAAAAAGTGCTGGTGGAACGTTAAAATAGTAAACCACTGTGGAAAATTGTCTGGTGATTCCTCAAAAAATTAAATATAGACTTACCACATAATCAGCTATTCCACTTTGGGGTATATATCTAAAATAATTAAAAGCAGATATTTGCACACAGCATTATTGACAATGGCTAAAATATGGAAGCAACCCAAGTGTCCATGGATGGATGAATAAATGAGTAAAATGTGGTATATAATACGAAAGAATATTATTTTTATCCTTAAAAACAAATTCTGACACATGCTACACCATGCATAAAACTTAAGGATAATGTGCTAAGTGAGATAAGCATAAGGAGACATACTGTATGATTCCACTTATACAAGGTATCTAGAGTAGTCAAAATTGTAGAGACAGAAAGCAGAATGGTGATTGTCAGGGGCTGAGGAGAGGGAGAAATGGAGATTTATTAAATGGGTACAGCCTTTCAGTTTCACAGGACTAAGATGGAGATGTCACACCAGATACCCTTTAGAGTCTATCTAGCTCTAAAAGTTGCTTTTTCTCTTAGAAGTGCTTTTTCTGCCCCTTCACCCACTAGTGCTGAGGATTGAACCCAGATCCTCACACATGCTAAGAAAGTGCCATATCACTGAGCTATATCCCCTGCCCCTTTTATTTTTTATTTTGAGACAGGGTCTCTCTAAGTTGCCCAGGTTGGCTTCAAATTTGTAGTATTTCCTAAGTAGCTGGGATTACAGGCATGCACCAATGCACTCAGCTATAAGCTCATCTTTAATTTCTCAAAGTCTTAGCAAAATGAAAGAATTTCCTAAGGAATAGAAAGAAATTAAATAATAAATTATAATGCCATAATAAGATAATTAAATTATAACTAAAATTAAATTATTTTATTATGATTTAATAATAAAGTCTTATTTATTATTTAATAAATTAAGATAAAACATACTCTAGTTTACATTTGTGAGTTGGGACAGTATAAAAGAAAGCTTTTGTGTCTGGCTCTGAAATTTAAGAGGAGGCATTCTGTATACATTGGACCTGTCACGAAAATTGGCTCTATTTTCTCTTCCACAAATCAGGGAACTATGAATAGGCCACTTTTAAGTTCATATTTTAAACAACATAGACCTAAATGTCACAGGATTTAAAAGATTTTAGGCACCCTGAACAGCCAAAATAATCATGACAAAGAAGATCAAAGTTGAAAGACTTAGACTTCCTGATTACCAAACTTACTATAAAGTTACACTTACAAAGACAGTGTGGTATTGCTATAAAGACAGACAGACTGACCAGAGAGCCCAGAAGTATGCCCTTGCAAGACTGTAAAGTGGTTTTTGATAAGGGTTCCAAGACCATTCAGTGGGGAGAGGACAAATTTTTTCAATAATGGTTCCAGGAAAACTAGATATTTACATGTTTTAGGGCTGAGTGAGTCTTTGGATGTGAGACAGTTCATCTCCATGCCCCTCTCCTGCAACGTGCCTTACATAGGGCAATTTTATCTTTGACATGACTTCAATAAGGTGAAATAATTTTGGTCCCAAATTCAGGATGTTCTGTTTCTGCCAGTTATGGCATGCTCTGGCACTGACTGAGGGTATCTTTCATGGTGACTGATTTCCAGCCTATCCTCTGAATGCAGTTCTCCTCTGCCCATGGGTGTACCACATGAACATCATTTCCCAAGACCATTCCTGTTTAGTGATATGAGGGCTCCAAGACCTGTTAGGACCGGTAACTAGGTCTCCACCAACTCATTGAATTTCTTCCCATACGTTTCACTGTCCTTTTGTGTGACCAAAGGGAAACTATTGGGGAAAAAACTTAAACTCTTAAAAAGACCTTGCAAAGGTCTGAAATGGGAGGAAATGAAGGAGGCCACCAGAACCCCAGGGCCTACCCAGAAAACGGGCCTACAGAGTTACCAGCTTGAGCCTGTTATCCATGAAGAAGCAAGAGGTATGAACCATGGCAGGTAAACTGCAAGAGGACTGTGGTGTTACAGGACTAGTGAGCCGGAGTTCCTTTGGCCTTCCTATAGTCTACAGGTAGGCTGCAGGAGGACTGTGGAGTTACAGTGTTACAATGTTAGTGAGCCGGAGTTCCTGTGGCCACCCCATAGTCTACAGGTAGGCTGCAGGAGGACTGTGGATTTACAGTGTTAATGAGCAGGAGTTCCTGTGGCCACCCCATAGTCTACAGGTAGGCTGCAGGAGGACTGTGGATTTACAGTGTTAATGAGCAGGAGTTCCTGTGGCCATCCCATAGTCTACAGGTAGGCTGCAGGAGGACTGTGGATTTACAGTGTTAATGAGCAGGAATTCCTGTGGACACCCCATAGTCTACAGGTAGGCTGCAGGAGGACTGTGGAGTTACAGTGTTAGTGAGCAGGTGTTCCTGTGTCCACTCCTTAGTCTACAGGTAGGTTGCAGGAAGACCTACGATTTGACAGTTTTAGTGAGCAGGTGTTCCTGTGGCCATCCCGTATTCTAGAGTTAGGCTGCAGGAGGACCTTTGTGGTAAAGTCTTCGTGAGCAGCTGTTTCTTTAGACTTCCCTCACTAAGTACATCTCATCTGGATGAGTGTCTCCATGTACCCTGATGTGTGGAGGCCCCTTGTGTCTTCAGATCAATTGACCAACCCCAATAAGCTGTGACTCACCCAGGCATAGAAGTAAAGGAACTTGTGCCGCTCTCCTTTTCCTAGGAGGGTAGATGAACATGGCTTACGTGAGTTTTGGCACTGAGACTCTGTCCCCAGTAGCCAGCTCCGCTCTCACCCTCTTGGGGGGGGGGGGGGGGGCAACAGAGCCGTCCTTGGGAAGGACTGCACTTGGGGGGAGCACCCTCCTGGAACCAGGCTACACGTGCACGTGCTTTCCTTTCCCCTGGGTGGAAGCCGGCACCTGGCACTGGTCGAGTGACAGTGCTCATGAGACCTCTTTCTTTGTTCCATATCCTCCTCCTTTGCCCAGGCTGTCCTTGAACCCATGAACTTCATGCCTCAGCCTGATTGTGTGCCACCATGTCCTGCCGTCTTGGTGTATCTCATGAAGAATGCCGGCTGCTTTTTTGGGGGTGTGCCCACTCCCCAGCCTCCCACTGGCCGTGCTGACCTCCAGACTCCCCTCGGGCGCAGCCTTCCCCTGAGGTGTGGTTCTGCATCCGGCCTGCTGAGTGGCATCATGCAGCTTTCGGAGCTCATCTGCAATCCGTGATCTCACTGGGGGCAGAGCTTGTTCTGATCGCTAGCCCATGCTATCACCTGCATCTTTTATCTTATAATTGACTTTATCGTTCCTAGTGAATCCTGGATACAACATGTGATATGGAAGTACTTTGTCCATGTCTCTTACTTCATCTTATCTAAGGCAGTTCCCAAGAAGCAAATATTCTACATTTTAATAAAGTCCATTTTTCACTTTTTCTCAATAGAAAAAAAAAAGACCTTGCAAAAATTCCATTCTTTCACCTTCAATTGTGAAATCAATAATATTGTTAATAATTTATTCTAGAGGACCCAGAGAATTTTTTGGAGAAAAATCAGTTGAATAGTAGTTATGTTAGCTAGTTCTAGAAAGCAAATTATCTAAAGTGATTAGAGTGGTAATATGCTCTCTTAAATGGTGACTGCTAAGCCTTCACCCAGGGGAACCTGGGTCTGGCAGATAATGACCAGATGTGCTGCCCTGTGCCTTGGCAAACGAAAACTGTGCAGTTACCACAGTTCTTTGGCTTCTGAAACCTAGGACCACCCCTCCACTATTCAAAGAAGGTTTGGATTCTTCTTTATGCATGTAAATTTTGGGGCCTTTAATGATTTGTGGGAGGGTCCAGAGTCAACAATTTGTATCAAAAGAGTTCTAATAGCCCAGAAACAAAATCTGGTAAATTCTAGCAGCCCAATAACAACACCCAGTAGGGAGTGTTGGTGAACAACAAGTGGGAAGAGTAATAAAATAAAAGAGGCTGGTTGATTCCAAGAGTGGGACTCATGCTGGTCATGTAAGAAAAGTCTTGGCACTCAATCAAAGCAGACAGGTAGAGTTCCAGAAACCACTGTGGCTTGATCTTTAGCAAATATGTGCATTCTTGGTTCCCCTAGAGCATGTTTGATTTGGTTTTGCTTTCCATTAAGTGTTTTAATTGCTGGAAAGGATTTATAAATTGGTTTGTTTCTCTTCTTGCAGGATATACAAATATTTTTTAATAGAACATGTGGCCTCCATCTTTTATTACGCTTTTCTGATTTCAGCTGATTAGAAAAAACTCATTTGTCTAAAATGCCTTAGCCAGTGTTTTTCAAATGGTGGGTTGTGAATCATTAATAGGTTGCCAAGTCCAACACCTAGATCTCGACCATTAATTTTAATTGAACTAAGAACATCTCAGTGTCTGTCTCACCTAGTAAAAATCATTAGGGATGCTTTTCATTATTTCAGCAGTCCTGATGGCATCAAGGGCAAGGTCAGAATAGGGGAGAGAAGAGGTGGTGAACCAGCTGGTGCTCAGGTCAGGAAGAGAGGAGAAGGCAGTATCTTATATGGAGAACTGACCTCAGTCAGAACTGGTCAGAACTGGGGTGTGTGCCTCCTGGGGGCCCTGTCTTTCCAAGTATTTGCACATCCTTCTCCAGCAGGGGTCTACAAAAGATTGTTTTCATCCTGTATGCCTTGTAAAAGTTACTGAACCCCTCCCAGCCTCAATTTTCTCTCTTTGAAAGTAGAGAATGCTTCCTATGTCCTATGGTTGTGATGAGAGAATGTTATTGCTTACAGTAACTTCTTAGTTCAGTAACTGGCCTGTGGTAAGCGCTTTAAGTATCTTTGCTATTACTTTCATATTAAAGATGACATATTTAAGATAAAATTGAATGTAAAATAAGATTTGATTTATATTTGGATCACACACACTGTCTAATCTATATTATTCAACCTTGCATAACATGCAGCCACCTATATGTTCGTCCAACAAACTCTTACTTCCAGGAAATCTACAAGCCTCCTTTCTGAGCTTTGCTCATCATGATAGGCAGTGGCTTTCAACCCTGCCATACCCATAACCCTTAACTAGCCTGTTATTAAATTCCTAGGTAATATAATTTACCTAAAAACGTAATTTCAAAAAAATAATATAATGTCCCAACTGTCACTAAAAAGAGATAAGGTGGGAGGGTTTTCTGGTAACATACACATTTTGCACATAAAATGTGTGCATGATTATAGAAGAGAGCATAACAAAGCCAACAGATGATTGTATCTGTAGAATTATACAAATGGGCAAGCTATAAGTATGGGTTGATACAGGTGACACAAATGTCATTGGTAGTGTTGCCATCAGTGACATGGTTTTCTGGAATTGTGGAGTTCAGAACAAAACAAATTATATTTTTTCTTTGATTTATATACATAGTTGCATGCCTAGAAAATTCAGAACACATTTGTTTCTCCACATGCATAGGAGATTGGTTCTAGGACAATTCCCCCTACTCCAGGACACCAAAATCTGCAGATGTTGTATAAAGTGATGTAGTATTTGCATAGAAACTATGCATATCCTCCTGTACACTTTAAATCATCTCTACATGACTTAAAATACCTAGTACAATGTAAGTACTATGTAAACAGTTGCTATAATGTATTGCTTAGGGAATAATGACAATAAAAATGTTTATACATGTTCAGTACAGATGCAGTTTCTTTTCCTTGATTTTTAGCCCTTGATGGGTTGAATCTGCAGATGTGGAACCCAGAGAAAACAATATATTAAAGCCATGTAACAATTACTGTAGTTGGATGTAAATGGTGTTTGATTCTAGTCCTGAGCAGGGTTTTCACCTGCTTGCGTGTCTGGTGGGATGTGTGAATGTGATGTATACTGTAGGATGCTGGCATCTCTAGCTTCTGTTTACTGAAAGTTGGTAGTGCTCCCAACCTTGGTAACCATGAAGATGCCATAAAGTCTTAAAATGCACCATATAGTCTGGGGCCTCTTCTTAGAGATGAGGGTGTAGAGGATGTGGCTGAGGGGAGACAGGGTGACACACTCAAGGACTGGTTTCTTTCTCAGCTAAAGCCGCTCTTCAAGTCTTAAAGAAATGAGTAGATAGATACCAGTTTGTCTTTCTGGAAAGAAATTGGGTTCTTTGTTATTTTTCAAGTTTCTCCTTGTTCCCTACAAACATATTTTGATAAAGAAATAGGAAGCCTGAGGAGCATTGATGTTCCCTGAGCGTGGCCCTGTCCTGGAAGACTCCATCTGGATGAAGACCCAAAATCCCACTTCCCACTATGTCAGAGAAAGTTTACATCACAAGGAGAGGCTAAGTATACTCCTCAATGTTTGCAGTGAAGTTTGTTTATTTTGAGATGCTTTCTGTTTTGTGGAAAAGCACAGAACCTACAGGGAAAAGTCTCGTGAAGTTTAAATTTCTGTGACTAAGCCAGTAGAATATGTGCACATTGGTTTCTTTCAAAAGCCACGTTTTCATGCAGATTGCACCCAGAGGAGGTATTTGGTTACGTCTACCCTGAGACTCTTGGGAGGTGGTCAGTTTTAATCTGCAGGTCACAAAAGGAAAAATAAGTTGTATGGTTATGGAATGTCATCTTGAAAAATGATGTGAGAGGAAACCGCCTCCACCTTCCTTCTCCCACCCCAACTCTAAACTGGGTTTAATAGAGATGCCTATGAACTGGCTTAGTGGGTGACCCTGGGGTCATGTCCATCACTAGACTTGCAGAATTCTTTTACTTGTTTTAATAATTCATACCATCTTTATTTTTCACAACCAGAGCCAATCTATACCAATCCCTGCCCCCTTTCTGAGGGTAATGTTTTTCTTCTAGAAGATTTCCTAGCAAAATTACTTAGAGAAGCAATGAGAGAAGATGAAGTACATAAAACCCTTAATTAAAAACTGTATTTAGTGATTCTCTGCTTAAAGAAAATAGAAAACATCCTAATTATCATCAATAAAAATACCTGACAACAAAAATGCCTATCCAAGTTTTGCTTAGCAAATGGTTATTGGGGAAACCATTATGTTTACTTTTTCCTTTCTTTCTTTTTTTTTTTTTTTTTTTTTTTTGGTACTGGGGATTGAACTCAGGGGCACTCAACCATTGAGCCACATCCCCAGCCCTGTTTTGTATTTTATTTAGAGACAGAGTCTCACTGAGTTGTATAGCACCTCACTTTTGCTGAGGCTGGCTTTGACCTTGCGATCCTCCTGCCTCAGCGTCCAGAGCCACTGGGATTACAGGCATGCACCACCACGACCGGTTGTGTTTGCTTTTTAAAAAGAAATCTTTTAAAATGTTATTTTAAAAAGTATCAGCAGTCAACAAATACATGAAAAAAATGCTCAACACCACTGGTAATTATAGAGATGCAAATCTAAACTACTCTAAGATGCCGGGCGCGGTGGCGCACGCCTGTAATCCCAGCACTTTGGGAGGCTGAGGCAGGAGGATCGTGAGTTCAAAGCCAGCCTCAGCAATGGCGAGGCACTTAGCAACTCAGTGAGACCCTGTCTCTAATAAAATAGAAAAAAAGGGCTGGGGATGTGGCCCAGTGGTCGAGTGCCGCTGAGTTCAATCCCCAGTACCAAAAAAAAAAAAAAAAAAAACTACTCTATCATTTCACACCAGTCAGAATGGCAGCTATTAAGAACACAAACAACAATAAATGTTGGAGAGGATGTGGGGAAAAAGGCACACTCATGCATTGCTGGTGGGACTGCAAAATGGTGCAACCATTATGGGAAGCAGGATGGAGATTTCTTGGAAAACTGGGAATGGAACCACTCTATGACCCAGCCATCCCACTCCTGGGTCTATTCCCAAAGGACTTAAAAAGAGCATATTACAGTGACACAGCTATCTCAATGTTTGTAGCTGCACAATTCACAATAGCTAGGTTGTGGAACCAACCTAGATGTCCCTCAGTTGATGAGTGGATTAAGAAAATGTGGAGGGCTGGGGTCGTGGCTCAGTGGTAGAGCGCTGGCCTCGCACGTGCGCAGCCCGAGTTCGATCCTCAGCACCACGTAAAAATAAAAAGGCATTGTGTACAACTAAAGCAAATAAATAAATATTAAAGAAAAAGTGGTATATACGCACAATGGAATTTTACTCAGCAATAAAAGAAAATAAAATAATGGCATTTGCAGGTAAATGGATGAAGTTGGAGGACATAATGCTAAGTGAAGTTAGTCAGTCTCAAAAATCCAAGTACCAAATGTTTTCTCTGATATAAGGAGTCAGAGTCACAGTGGTGTTGGGTGTTGGGTGTCGGGGTACTTAGGAAGATTAGAGGAGCACTAGAGTGGTCAAAGGGGAGGGAGAAGAAGGGAGGGAGTTAGGGAAGCATGGGGGGTGGGGAAAAAAAGGGGAGGTATAATAAGATGGATATCATTATCCTAAATGCATGATTGAAGACTTGAATAGTATGAATATACTTTGTATACAAACAGTGTTATGTGAAAAGAGGCTCTATATGTGTATAATGAGCTGTAATGCATTCTACTAGAATGGCCAATGGGGAGGCAGGGTAAGGGAGGGGGGCAAAAGGGTGAAGGAAAAAAAAAAAAGATGGTAGAATGAGATGGATATTATTACCCTAAGTGCATGTATGAAGTCATGAATGGTGTGAATATACTTTGCATACAAACAGAGATTTGTAAAAAAGTGCTCTATATGTGTAATATGAAATGTAATGCATTCTGCTGTCATTTATAACATCTTAGAATAAATATATATATATATATATGAAAGATGGGTTATGTTACTAAGGAAATTTTGGAAAACTTCCAACAAAGTTTAATCCATCAGTTTAATACAGTTAGTAAAAAAGAATGACAACACAGAGGGTGACAATTAAATGTAAAATAACATGTCAAGTAAGAGCATTAATATATTTCCCCACTATCCTGGAAGTTCCTGACTGAACATCATCCCTCCTCTCTTTGATTCATATTTTCAAAGCAGTGACCTTATGATTATGATTAAGATTATGTTTCTTATGGAGTAAAGAGTACAAAGGCCAGATGATAAGCAATATTTCAGGGCATCTGATCATTGTATTTCTTGTTGAAGATTAATACAATGTATTTCTGGAAAAAAAAGTATCAGCACTAAAATGTACTTTATTCTGTGAATTTTAACATATGTATATATTTTTGTAACCATTGCCATAATCAGGATATAGAACAGTTCCATCACTCAAAATAACTCTTTCCTGTAACCCAGTTCCTCGCTGCTGATTACCTATTCTCTATCCCTATAGTTTTATCTTCTCAAGAATGTAATGTAAATGACATTAGTATGCCATATAAGAGGTGACTTTTGGAGACTAATTTTTGTTTTACTTAGTATGATATTTTTGAGAGCCATTCAACTTTTTTTAAAACATTTATTTATTTGCTTTAGTTGTACACAATGCATTTATTTTTACGTGGTGCTGAGGATCGAACTCGGGCCCCGCACATGCTAGGTGAGTGTTCTACCGCTGAGCCACAATCCCAGCCCCCCATTCAACTTTTTATGTGTCAATAGTTTGTTCCCCTTTATGGTTAAGTACTGTTTCATTATATGGATATACCATAGTTTATCCATTTACCAATTAAAGGACATTTGAGTTGCTTCCATTTTTGGCAATTATGAATAGAACTGTTATAAATGTTGGGTTTATGTGAATATTTATTTCTTCAGGGTAGATACTCAGGTGTAAGTCTGCTGACATCTACACCTGAGTAGGTGTTCTACAGTAAACATGTGTTGACCTTTATAAGTCAGTGCCAAACTGTTCTCCAAGGAGTGTGCATCATTTTTTTTCTTTTTAAAAATTTTGTTTATTTTTTAATTTTAAGTTGTTATATATGACAGCAGAATGCATTACAATTCATATTATACATATAGAGAACAGTCTCTGGTTGTACACAAATGAGAGTCACATCATTCATGTCTTCATACATGTACTTAGGGTAATGATGACCATCTCATTCCACCATATTTCCTACCCCCTTACCCCCTCCCTTCCCTCCTCTTTTCCCCTTTCCCCTATCTGGAGTTCATCTAATCCTCCCATGCCACCCCCCACAGCACATTATGAATCAGCATCCTTAGATCAGAGAAAATATTCAGCATTTTTTTGGCAGGGGTGGGGTATTGGCTAACTCACTTAGCGTTATATTCTCCAACTCTATCAATTCATCTGCAAATGCCATGATTTTATTCTCATTTAATGCTGAATAATACTCCATTGTGTGTATATACCAAATTTTCTTTATCAATTCACCTACTAAAGGGCATCTAGGTTGGTTCCACAGTTTAGTTATTGTGAATTGTGCTGCTATAAACATTGATGTGGCTGTGTCCCTGTAGTATGCTGCTTTTAAGTCCTTTGGGTATAGACCAAGAAGTGGAATAGCCTGGTCAAATGGTGGTTCCATTCCCAGTTTTTCAAGTATTCTCCATACTGCTTTCCCTATTGGTTTGACCAATTTGCAGTCCCACCAGCAATGTATGAGTGTGCCTTTTCCCCTACATCCTCAGTTTTACTTCCTTTTAATGTGATTTTTTTGGTGAAGTAATGCCTTCTACTGCTGCTTGCATTGGTAAATAAAAACACTTTTCTCATCTGGGGCAAATGAAAGATGTTTCACAGTACTCTAGAATGTGTTTTTTTCCCCATTGTTCCATAATAACACCATTTATTACTGCTACCATTTGGGGGGGGGGTGTATTTCAGGGTAGTAACAACCACCTTCAAAAATTTTAAAGCATAATATTTATAACCAGTACTTCAGCCTCAGCACTGTTCGACATGTTTGGAAGGAAAGACTTCTCTGCATTTAGTATGATTGATAGCACCCTTGACCACTACCTACTATGTCCAAGTTGTGACAATGAAAAATGTCTGCAGGCATTGTCAAATATCCTCTGACATGGTGGGTGGGTGGTGGCCAGCAAAACTGTCCCAGATTGAGCATCACTGCTTTATACTGTACACCACTAATATGTGAAAATATGTACTATGCCCAACACATCATTTTTAATTTCTGCCAGCAAGACGTGAGAGTTCTAGTTGTTCTGCATCCTTGACAGCCCTTGGTATTGTCAGTATTTTTTAATTTTAGCTATTCTAATGGGCTTGTACTATAGCTCATCATGGTTTTAATTTGTGTTTTCTTAATAGCTAATTATGTTGAACATTTTTTCATATGCTTACTTATCATCCCACATTCTGTTTTATGAAGTGCTTGTTTTTATGCCCTTTGTCCATTAAAAAAAATCTGTTGTTTTCTTATTGTTGATCTTTGATAGTTCTTTATTGCACATGCAAGTTGGACATGTGATTTGCAAATATTTTCCCTCAAATTTGTAGTTTATCTTTTCCTTCTCTGGATAGAGCAAAAGATTTTAATGAAGTCCAGTTTATCCGTTTTTTATTTTATGGATTATACTTTTGTGCCATGTCTGAGAACTCATTGCTCTTGGCTGGGGTTGAGGCTCAGCGATAGAGCGCTCGCCTAGCATGTGCACGGCCGGGGTTCGATCCTTAGCACCACATAATAATAAAGGCATTGTGTACAACTAAAACAAATAAGTATATTTTACAACAACAAAAAAAGAACTAATTGCTAAACCCAAAGTTATGAGTGTTCTTCTAAAAATTTGATAGTTTTACATTCTACATTTAGATTTATGGTCTATTTTGAGTTGACGTCTCTAAAAAGTATACCATTCAGATCAAAGTTTACTTTTTTTGCTTGTATTTGTCCAATTGTTCCAACAATTGATGAAATAGATGTATATCTTTTTCATTTTTGAAACTATTGTAAATGTTATGTTGGGAAGACTTTTCTTTCTCCATTGAATTGCTATGGACCTTTGTCAAGTCAGCTGTATTTGTGAATCTATTTCCAGAGTCTCTATTTGATTCATTTTACTGATCTATGTTTTTATACCTCTGTTAATACTACTCTGTCTTGATTATTGTTAACTTTATAGTACATCTTAAAATTGGATAGTATAACTTCTCCCATTTTATTGCACCTTTTCAGAATTGCTTTAGCTGTTTTAGTGCCCCCCCCCACTTGGTCTCTCCATATTAATTATAGCATTAGTTAGTTTGTGTCTACAAGAAATCCTGCTGGGATTTTTATTGGTAATTTGTGGAATCTATAGATGAATTTGAGGATAATCAGTAATTTTGCTAGTATGTCTTTCAATCTATGAACATAATGTGTTTACACAATCATTTAGGTCTTTGATTTCTTTCATCAGAGTTTTATAGATGTTACAGACCCTATATGTGCTATGTTAGATATATATATATTTCATTTTTGAAACTATTGTAAATGTTATGAATTTTTATTTGGACTTGCTAATTGTATTGTTTTTTAAGGCCACTGTGACAAGTTACGACAGACCTGGTGCTTACAACACAGGAATATGTTTTCTCAGAGTTCTGGGGTAGGATATCCCTAATCAGTCTTGCACTGGAATCAAGGTGTTGTCAGGGCTGTGCTCCCTTCAGTCTAGTACAGAATCTGCTCTTTTCCTTGTGTAGCTTCTGGGGCTTTCTGACTTTCCTTGGTTTATGATGACATTATTCCAGTCTCTTCTTCCATCTTCACATTGCCTCTTCTCTATGTATGGAATTCCCTCTGTCTATATTTTATAAGGACCCTTGCAATGGCATTTAGGGCTCACCTGGATAATCTAGGATAGTCGTCACATCTCTAAAACTTTGCCAAAGCAGATAATTTTCACAGGTTCCAGGGATTCGGGCCTAATGTCTTTAAGAACATTTTTCAGCCTACCATATTAGTATTTAGTAATAAAGATTTGTGGGGTGTGTGTGTGTGTGTGTGATTTTTGTGTGTTGATCTTATATTCTACAAATTTGCTAAACTCACTAATTTTAGGAATTTTTTGGGTAGATTCCTTGGGATTTTCTAGATAGATAATGATTATACCTGCAAATAGACATACTTCTTTCTTTTTTTCCAAACTGTATGAATTTTCTTATCTTGACAAAAACTTCCAACACATTGTTGAATAGGAATGGTGAAAATGGACATTCTTGCCTTTTTCACAATTTTATGGGGAAAGTATTTACTAATTCACAAACAAGATATTGGCTCTAAGTTTTTGAAGCTACCCTTAAATAAAATTGAGGAAGTTCTTTTCCATTCTTTCTTTGGCAAGAGGTTATTTTTGAAAATCACAAATGTATGTAGAATTTGGTCATATCATTTTTATGCATCAATTAATGTATCCATGCATTCTTTAGATTATTAATATGATGGATTACACTGATTGATGATTTCCACATTTTGAGCCAGCCTTGCATTACTGGGACAAATCCCGCTTCATCATGAAGTATTATATGCATTGCCCATTTTTGTGTGGAATATTTTGTTGAGGACTCTTTGCTATATGAACTGATATTGGTCTGTGGTTGTCTTAAACTGTCATTATCTGATTTTGGTGTCAGGGTAATTCTGGCCTTATACGACCAGTTGAGACACACTCCGTCCTCTTCTATTACCTAGAAGATACTGTAAACATTTATTGTTATTTCTTCTTTACATGTTTCATAGAATTTGCCAATGAAATCATTTAGCTTAGCGCTGTTCTTTTCCAGAAAGTTTTTTTACTACAAATTCAATTTCTTTATATTTATATGAATATTCAGGTTACCTACTTCATCTTGGGTAAGTCTTAATCATTTATAGTTTTTGAGGAATTGATCTTTTTCATCTAAGCTGTTGAATGAATATGTATAGAGATGTGGATAGCTTTCTCTTATAATTACAGTCTGCAGTACCTATAGTCATATCCCCTTTTTCTCTGGTAATTTTTGCTTTGAATATTTTTTTTTCAGACTTGATAATTAATTATCAATGCTCTGGTCTTTTCAAAGAACAAGCTTCTGGTTTTATTGTTTTTCCTTATTTTGTTTATTTTCAATTTAGTTGCTTTCTTTTGCTTTTATCATTTCTTTCCTTTTGAGTGCTTTGAGTTTATTTTGCTCTCTCTCTCTCTCTCTCTCTTTTAGTTTCTTAAAGTTAAAGCTCGAATTGTTTGAGACATTTCTTCTTTCCCAGTATAAACAATTAATGCTATAAATTTGCTTTCAAGCACTGTTTTAGCTGCACTTGACAAATTGTGTGGTATTTTAATTTTCATTTAGTTCAAAAATGTTTTCTGATATTATTTGAGGCTCACTCTTTGGCCCATTTATTATTTATTTTTATTTGTTTCATTTCTAAATGTTATGAGATTTTCCTGTTTGTTTGGTTTTTATTTTTTATTTTATTTATTTATTTATTTTTAATTTTTTGGTACTGGTGATTGAACTCAGGGGCACTCGACCACTGGGCCTCATCCCCAGCCCTTTTTTGTATTTTTTATTAGAGACAGGGTCTCACTGAGTTGCTAAGTGCCTCGCCATTGCTGAGGCTGGCTTTGAACTCGAGATCCTCCTGCCTCAGCCTCCCAAGTCCTGGTTTACAGGCGTGCACCACCACGCCCGGCTGTTTTTTTATTTTTATTTTTAAATAGTATTGACATCTAGCTTTAATTTCATTATGGTTTGGAAATATACTTCACATAATATCAATTCTTTAAGTCTGTTAAGTTTTGTTTTATGTACCATGATTTGGTCTCTCTTAGTGAATATTGGTTGCATGGATATTGGATTTTCCTCAAATGGATTCAGACCTCTAAACTGGGCTGTTCATTTGCATATTCAGTCAAGACTCTTCCTGAAAGGCTGTCACTCACAGCCAATTCTTTCCTTTGTCTAGAATATCCAGGACGTGAGGAGTGATGATGATGAAGATGAATATGAAGAAGAAGAGGAAGAGGAAGAGGAGGAGGAGGAGAAAGAGAAAGAAGCTGCCAAAGACAAAGACAGAGACAGTTTGAAGAATGGCCTTGGGGCTGACAGGCACCTCATTCCCAATGGTCAGCATGGCCGTTAGCTTGAAGCCCATGTCATTCCCACAGCAGAGCATGCTGCAAGGACTCCTGGGAGCTGGAAATGCTCCCCTCTCCATGGCTGTGGCCAAAAAGACCCACAGAGGTCCCAGATACTGCCCTTCCCTCTTTCTCACTTCCCCTCCATCCTAAGATATGTTTAACAAAATGTTGTTAACTTGTGTTAAAATGTTAAATATTCAAATGCCCGGTGGATTTTATTGCAGTTAGGACTCACACTGGTCAAAGATTTCAAAGATTTCTCCAAAGCACCATTTCAGTTCTAATTGCATTCATTCATACACTTGAGACTTTTGACTTTTTCAGGAGTTCACTTTGTTTTGGTCCTTTTACCTTCCCACCTTGCCCATCCTCATGATGGTTTCATAAGTGCTAAGGAAACCCATTTTTTCCCAGGTTTGTTTGGCCACAGAGAGCAACTCAGTTCCCAAAGATGTGTTTGAAGTGGCAATGGGACAGTGACAGAAGGATCAAATGAGGAGACAGGCTTCTGGGGATCTTGGCCCCTTCCCTTGAGCTAAAAATGGTAATGGGACAGTGATAGAAGGACCAAACCAGGAGACAGGAGTCTAAGGGCTCATGGGTCCTTCCTGCCACCTGCAAGCTCAGGTGCTTTATCTCTACAATGTGACCTCACAGGGTGGAGTAAAGATCAAGTAAGACAATAGAGGTGGAAGTATTTTCTGTCACCTGTGGTACTGTCGCTAACTGACCCTCTTTGAGCTATGATTCCAGCTCTCTTTGGGAGAGAGAAACCTGACTAAACTTGGTATGAGTGGGCCTGAACAAAAAGCACAATCTTAAACAATTCCTCTTAAATGCATCTGAGATACCTGGAAATGCAAAGTCCCAGAGGGCTGCTTCCACTTGATTTGGTAACTATTTATTAGCTCCATAAGGATAATTCTCAGACTGCCCTGGAATTCACCTATCTCAGGTCCTCTGAGAGGACCAAGAAAGTGAGTTTTGACATGATCACGTCTTATCTTTTGCTGGTTTCTCGCGGTTTTCCTGTCTAAGAAAGAAACTTAACCTGTGCTTCCCTGAGCCCCTTCTTCAGGCCAGCAGGGCTGCACTATGGGCTGTTAGGGTCCATCTGGGGCCTCACCAGGGAGTGGGACCCAGGTCCAGTTGCTCACTGAACCATACCACCCAGAAAGCCTGAATCTCTGAAGTGGCATGTGTGGGAGCTGCCAGACCCAAAGGAACTCTTGGAAACAGAGGAAGCTGCACATTGCTTCTCTGCTATCCAACCCAGTCAGATCACATAACAGTAAAACTATACAACACAGAAGGCCAGAAAACAACCCTGAGAAATGTCCAAGGATAGGCTCTGGAGTCAGTGTCAACTCTCTGGGAGGGTTGATAAGGGATGGTAGGTCAGTGGCTAGCTCTCCTGTCACCCTCCAGGGGGAATAGTGGGGACTACTTGAATACTTCCAGTCTGTAGCCTTGTCTCTACAAGGGACAAGTCCTGAGCAGAGCGTCAGGGGTGACCACAGTGGCTCCTCAGGGTCCTGCTGACAGGAGAAACTGAGCCTTCCAAAGAAGAGTTTGAGCACTGTATGCCTCCTCTCTTCACACACACACCCAGCCTCTTGTGTTGGGTCAGATTTTGTATTTCATCCTATATTGTGCAGGGACTCATACCACATGAAAGCCACATGAAAGTCAGCCCTAACCAATGCAGGCCACTAAGTCATTTTAGGAGAAAGGGTACTGTGCTCACTAAAAAAGATCTGAGACTTTTGGTTCTTAATGAAAATATATTTTTAAAAACTTCAGGCCAAATAAAAACAGGCAAACAGGCACAAAAACCTGTCAGAATTCTTTCCCCAACAAAATATTTGGTTGAAGAATTGTAGAAAGAACAGAAAAACAAGCCTCAATTTTTCTCTGCATAATATTTGCTTTTATGAATACAGTAACATATGCCTTATATGTATAATGTGATATTATATATCTAAGATGCCTCCACTTGCTTTGTGGCATGGCTATTGGTTTATTATTAATATTATATTATTATTGTTATTTTGGGGGAAGAAGGTCACACTAAGATATTACTTTTTATGTTTCCAATTACCAGAGTATTTTTTCTGGTCTTATCTCAATACCAAATCTCTTCTTAAGGTAAAATATATTCACTGCTCTCTGTCCTCCAGGTTTTTTTTTTTTTTTTTCTCCCTCATTTGATTGTTAAAGGTAAAACTGATAAACCAATTTCAACTCTCGGTATAGCTGGGAGCACTAAACTACATTATAAGAGGGAGATACACATGTTTGTAACATCCTTTAGGGTATTTGTAGTTAACTTAAAAGGTATCCTCTCTTTCTATAGGACACAAGGGCTCAGGACTATGCAAGATGACTTTTTAAAATTGTAATCCACAGTGCCATCAATATTGTAATGGTAATGACTTAAAATAAAACAGAAACAAAATCTAGTGTGCATGGTGTTGTGTGGATTCACATTGCTTGGCCTCTGAGAGAGAGAGTTACAGATCTCCCTGTGAAGCCACATTTAAAGATAGGTAGTGAGTGTAGTTAAGTAAATTGGGTCTAATATCTAGTCTAATAAAGAAAATGGAATCCATAAAGAAAATGGAGTCAATCTGAGCCCTGGGAAACCAGAACAACGCTTGGGAGATTGAAATGTTACTGTCCCCAAGGTCCCCACCCATCCTAAAGAACTGTTATTGAAGTAGCTCCCAGCAAACAGGGAGATGCTAATCAACTTACCCTAGGCCCTTCCTGCCCAGATCACTCCCTCCCCCCCATGGGCCCACCTGTCTCCCACCTTTTGGCTTTCCTATCACAGGTAGGATAGAAGGAGATAAGCAAAGTAAACAACAGAAACTTAGGGAGAACAAAAGAAGACTTTAGACATCAAAGGGAGAAGACCTCCCCTTCCCATGGATTCCCACCTTTGGGGTCCCCTTCTCCCTCCAGGGGAAGTCTTTTTGCTATCCTTGAATAAAGCCTTTCATCTTCCACTCTGCCCTTGCCTGGGGTGCTTCTTTGGCAGTAACACCTACATACTGGAAACAAAGGTTTGCCAGTCCTACAGAAGGGCCTACTGGGAATTGAAGGGAAACTGAGGAAAAGGGAGCCAGCGCTAGATATTCAGGCTGCTGGTCTCCTGATGCTAGACATCAGTCCAGAGAAGGAGGGTGGGGCCCAGCTGATAACCTCATACCTTACAAGGGTACCCTCAGAGATTCAGGCTTCCTGGAGTAGTTGTATTTCCAGGCACTTCAGACACATTTAAGAAGAATCGTTTAAGAATGTGCCTCTTGGCTGGGCATGGTGGAGACAGTCGGCCAGCCTGGAGGCTGGAGTCTAACCAGGGTGGCATTGGGCCCTGTGCAGGGACTGTTGACGTGCTAAGAGAGGGTATTGATCCTGAAGGTATTTTCTCAGCCATATTTTTATATGGGATCTAAAAGAATGTCTCAATTGGCTTTCCATGAGAATTACCTGTGGAACTTAAAATAGACACCTAGCTTATTGCCTGCTGCACATTTTGATTCAACACTTCTGGGTGAAAAGTAAATCTGCATTTTAGCAGAACCTTAGGTACTTCTGAAGAGCAGTCGGGATTCTGTGTGACCCCACCTGATTTTATTCCTATTGGCAGTTTCGTATGCTAAGAGAAAGGAAATGTGATTGTTCAGAATAAAATAAAATAGGGAAGAAGAAAAGCAAGCAAGGCAAATAGAAAATTCATATTAAGATGGATGAGTATGGTGTATCATCATCTTTTCATTGTTTTGGCCAAAATATCCAACAAGAACAATTTAGAAGAGTAAAAGTTTATTTTGGCTCACAGTTTCAGAGGTTCAGTCCATGGTTGGCTGACTCCATTGCTTTGGGCCCAAGGTGAGGCACAATATCATGGTGGAAGAGCATGGTGGAGCAAAGCTACTTGGCACATGGTGGATGGGGGACAGAGAGGGAGAAAGAGGAGCCAGGGGACAAGAAGTAATCCCCAAGGGCATGCCCCCAATGATCAGCCTCCCAACCACACCCCACCTGCCTACATTTACCAATCAATACAGTGGTCCTTTCAAATTATTAATCCACCAAATGGATTAATCCACTGATGGAGCTACAGCTCTCATAATCCATTTATTTTATTTCTGAACATTCCTAAAGTAACACAGAAGCTTTGGGGGACACCTCATATCCAAATTGCAACAGTTGGTAGGTTTCAATCCAAATCAGAATACCAAGTGTAAAAGCAAAGAGTCCCAGATTAGATTTTTTTAAATATCAATGTTTAGCACAGATACAATACAAATGTCAGGAAACAGAGATGTTGAAACTGAAGGATAGAGGAAGATAAAGATGCAAGCTCTACCCAACAAAGAGCTATGGTTGCTACTGTCTGAAAAAGAAGAGGAGAACCAGTGAGCAGCAGTAAGAGAAAGCATTTATTAATAATGAAAGGGATCAATCCATCAAGAACACATAAAACACTCACCTAATAACATAACTTCAAAACACATAAAGAAAAATTTCACAGAATTAAAAGAATTAACAAATTCATGATCGCGTTTTGGTGGTTTTAACGTACCTCTTAGTATTTGACCGAACAAGCTAAAAAAAAAATCAGTAAGAAAGACCATCTGAAAAATGAAATTAACAAAATTGACCTAGTTGATACACACAGAAAAACACTGTAACCAATAATTGCAAAATTCATATTCAGGAGTGTTAGATTCCGCAGGGAGGCCACACCTCCCAGGTACCTTGAGACAAGACCACACCTCCCAAGTGCTTCAGGCTGGCCAGGACCCTCAGGTGCCCCGCCCACCCCTTGACCTCAGGGTGCCTATGGAGATGCAGACTCGCTCCAGGGGTCCGGCTGGCCATGGTGCCCTAATTAAGGCTGCTCCAGATTGAAACCGACCCCTTTTTTTGTTCTTCCTTTTCCCCTGTCCCTTCCCTGCTCTTCCATGCTGCTCATTCCCTACCCGCTTTTCCAGATCCACTTGGCCCCTAATAAACCTCTTTTATTGACACGGCGTTCCTGGAGTGAGTTAACTTTGTCCTACAAAGAGCACATTGAACATTTGCCAAAATAGCCATGTAATGGGCCATTACATTAAGCAAAACCTGAAACATTTCTAAAGTTGAAAATCATACAGAATATGATCACTGATCACAATGAAATTAAACTAGAAATCTGTAACAAAAACGTACATACAAAAAATGAAATTAAGCAATGGCCTTCTAAATAACCTACAAAATAAAAGTGTTTTGGGGCTTCGTGGTAGAGTACTTTCCTAGAATGTGTGAAACTCTGGGTTTGATTCCCAGCACAACAAAAATAAGCAAAAAAATATGTTACTGTTTGTAGACATCAGCAAGCTTGTTTCAATATTTATTTGGAGAAGTGTGGTCCTGGAATAGCTGAAATAATCTCAAGAAAAAATTAAAGTGGGCTAAATATAGAGCTGCAATAATCCAGACAGTATAGTATTGGCAGAGGGAGAGACACAAAGGTCAGTGGAATGGAATTGAGAATCCTTGGCTGGAGGTGTAGCTCAGTGGTAGAGTACTTGCTTACCATGTGTGAGGGCTCTGGGTTCCATCTCAGCAAGAAATAAAAAAATAAAAAACAAGAGAATCCAGAAACACATCCACACAACCATGACTAACCAATTTTTGACAAAGGTGCAAATCCAATTCAATGGAAGAAGGAGAGCCTTTTCAACAAATGGTGGTGGACATATGAACACTGACACACATATCACATCTGTACAAAAATTAATTCAATATGTATCATGAGCTTATATTGGGGTGAGGGATGGCCAGCATCTTATTAAGGGGTGCTTCTTCTTGCCCAGGATAATCCAAGCCACCCTAAGACTTACAATCTCAAATAATTAATAAATAACAAAGCATAAATACTCAGAAATCTTTACAGAAAGCGAAGCCCCTGATAGATCTAGTCCACATGTGTTCTGGAACTGGACAAAGGACAAAATGACTTTGATGGTTTATTTAAGGGGTACATCAAAGGTAGGGATAAGGTTTCAAGGGCAGAGTCTTGCTTCATAATGTCTTGCAGTCAGTAGGTTGATTATCTTGGCAGGTCACACCCATCTCAGGTGCAGTGTAGGTTCTTTGGCAGAGCTTCAGGGGGAAGTTCACCTGCATCAGGCGGTCAGTCCCTGTGTGTGGGGGGGTGCCACAGGGAGTTCCCAATGCCAGACTTATCCCCTCAGGAGGTTACTATGTGGGATAGTCCTCTCATGACACACTTGCATTTAAAATTTAAACTATGGAGACTTTTAAAACAAAACCCAGGAAATCTTCTGGTTCTTGAGTTAGGCAAAAAAATTCTTACAAGAAAATCAAAAGTACATTGCCGGGCGCGGTGGCGCATGCCTGTAATCCCAGCACTTTGGGAGGCTGAGGCAGGAGGATCGTGAGTTCAAAGCCAGCCTCAGCAATGGCGAGGCACTTAGCAACTCAGTGAGACCCTGTCTCTAAATAAAAAATACAAAAAAGGGCTGGGGATGTGACCCAGTGGACGAGTGCCCCTGAGTTCAATCCCTGGTACCACAAAAAAAAAAAAAAAAAAAAAAAAAAAGTACATCTATAAAAGGGAAAACTGATTAATTGAACATCATCAAATTTATTTATTTATTTACTTATTTATTTATTTTTTATTCTAAGTTGTTATAAATGACAGCAGAATGCATTACATTTCACATTATACTTACAGAGCACATTTTTACATATCTATGGTTATATGCAAAGTATATTCACACCATTCGTGACTTGAAGGGAAGGGGCAAAAGGGTGAAGAAAAAAAAAAAGATGGTAGTATGAGATGGATAGCATTACCCTAAGTACATCATCAAAATTAAAATGTGGTTCTGTGAAGGACCTTCTTTTTTTAAAAAAAAATATTTATTTATTTACTTTAGTTGTACACAATGCAATGCATTTATGTTTACGTGGTGCTGAGGATCAAACCTGGGCCGTGCACGTGCAAGGCGAGCGCTCTGCCGCTGAGCCACAATCCCAGCCCCAGGACCTTCTTAAGACGATGAAAAGACTAACTACATTCTAAATTATTTGCAAACACATATTTGATAAACAACTTGAATGCAGAATAATTAAATAACTTTCAAAACTACCTCCCCCAACAGGATGATTTTGTCAAGCTTTGCTTTCTGTGACTAGCATTAGGAAAATAACATGCCATTGCTGAGGATTACTGGAGGGGTCAATTTTAAAATAAGAATTACCAAGCCCAGTTAGAAGAAGGGTCTTGCCTGAGGTGTCAGTACTTGTTGGCCTAGCTTGTTCCCCTATTCAAGGTCCCTGCACCTTGCTGTCACAGCCAGGGTCTGGTCAGAAGAAAGGACTGGTAGAGTCTGTGCAGATAGGGCCGGAGTTATCCCACCTGAAGTTTGACTGCGAGCCCCCACACCTGCCCCTCAAGGGTTGGCTCAGAGTCCCCTCACTGCAGAGCAGGCTGTTTCCTTTGGCAGTTTTCTTGGCTTGTTGTCCCCACAGTGAGAGCCATGTTTCACTCAGAGGCTTACCCACTGGTCTCCCTGGGTTCCCCAGAACCTGTGAGCAAGCAGATGACCTAGCCTGACTCTCTTGAAGTGAGCAAAGGCTTCTGGTCCAGAAAGAGGTTAGCAGTTGACATGTAAATCTGTCCTGAGTCTCAGGGAAGGACAGACTTGGGCTATTGTCCCAGCTGCCTCCCCAAAACTTCTTGCTTTCCGTAGGCCCTCTGCCAAGCTGCCAAATGCTCCCTCATCTTCTTTGCTAATAAAATCTTCGAGCAGGTGGCTC
The DNA here is from genome assembly GCA_025594165.1 of Tamias sibiricus. Lineage (NCBI taxonomy): Eukaryota > Metazoa > Chordata > Mammalia > Rodentia > Sciuridae > Tamias > Tamias sibiricus. The sequence continues at coordinate 140,962,175 of CM046659.1, forward strand.
ACAAGTTCCTGTCAAGAAGGAGAAGGGAGATAGAAGCAGAAGGGGGAGGAGGCGAAGCAGAGGAAGAAGAAGAAGGAGGAAGAGGAAGTAGAGGAGGAGGGGGGAGGAGGAGGAGGAGAAGACTGTAAGCTACCTGGTACCGAAAACCGGGAGGAAAACTCTCAGAGGCAGAGTAAAGCTATTACTACTTTTACTTCTACTTTCTTAGAGAGAGCTTAGAGAGAGAAAGAAAGATTTTTCTTCTTCTTAGAAAGAGCTTAGAGAGAGAAATTAGAGATAGCTTTTTCTTCTTCTTCTTAGATCTTAGAGAGAAAGAGAGAGAGTTTGAAAGAGAGAGATTTCTTCTTTAGAGAGAGAGAGAGAGAGCTTAGCTTTTAGAGCTTCTTTCTTCTTTCTTCTTTCTTCTTTCTTCCTCGGGAGCCTCTGCCTGACTCTGACCAGGAATTACTTCTTCTATCTGGTTTCTCTTCTGTAACCGCTCTGCCTACGTTCTGGCCGCTCTGATTCTTTTCTTCTTCTCCGACCCGAACTCTTCTTCCGACCGAGCGACTGCATGACTGACCGAATGAATTCATTCTTCTCCTGACTCCGACCGCTTTCACCCGGTTATATACCTTTAGCTTTGCGGGTGCCTCACGTGCATTTACAGGTGCGTCACATACATACTTATTATCAGGTGGAACTTATGGCTTCCAGCTGACCGCAATAGCCATCTCCCTAACTGGGGCTCCTTCAGAAGACAAAGATCTATGCGTTTTTTAAAAAAACAGAGTAAAGATAGGATACAGGGAGAGACTACTGAGAGACTCAACTGGGATGTTATGAAAAGACATTTTCCTTGGGTACCTGGCAATTAGTCTGTAATCTGGGACAAAGGGCTCAAGATTGTTGGCCAGAGATGGCATCAGTCTGGGCATCACCTTGCATATCCTATTCCCACTTAAAGTGGTAGAAATGTTCCTTCAAGCTCACTACTAACAGGTCTTTCTCATTCATTTTGGCATCATTGGCAGGTTCCCAGTTTCTATGGTAGGCTTTTCATTAGGACCGCTTTTATTTAAAATACTGACATTAGTAAGGAAAATTCATAGTAGGACTGCATCCCTGGGCAACTTCTGCACCAGCCCGACTTGGTTGGAACAGACACAGAGCCAAGGGACATGGAGCTAACGTACAACAGACAGATAGCAATGCAGCATTGACAGGTAAGAGACACGATGTTAGGGTCCAGTTTCGCTAATTTTTCCACGAACCACAAAGAGCCGGTCAGTAATGTAATACACAAATGGAGTTTATTGATCCAGCTAGCTGGGATCAAGCTCTCCCACAGACACACAGGAAGCAGAAGACCCCAACAAAGGAAAGCCTCAGATTATATAGCATTACCTACGTCATTGCCCCACCCTGAACAAAGAGAAGGCTCGGATTACCTACTTATCTACGTCCTTGTTGGAGCAAATAGCCCGCACGTGCGAAATTCAAATAGCCCACCTTGGGGCTTAACATCCTAGCTCACTTGGAGGAGTGGGTTTCTATCCTAACATTCCAGCCCACCTGGGGACCTCCATTACTATCCTAACAACATCACCATCCCAGTGGTGGGTTTGTGCTCAAAGTCTCTTTTTCCAGCCCAGATTTTTGGTTGCTGTCCTTCTTGAGGAAGAGGCAAAGGAAAGGACTTTGCAGCAATCATAATGGGGTCCTAGGATATGAACCAAGTCTTAGATGACTGAGCTCAGTGCTCCTCTCCCCAGGCTGCCAATACCACCTAAGGGGCCAGACACAGTCAGCTTTGTATCCTATAGGGTCACGAGAGCAGGAGCCCTTAATCTGGACTAGTGGAGTCAGCCTGTGCAGAAGTAGAAGAATCTGACCCTTTGGCATCCAAAGGCAGCTGCACTGGCCCAGGTAGCTATGCCAGCTTAGCTAAAGGTGTGCAGGGTGGATCAACAAGGAAAGATTGAGGTAGGCTATGCCCATGAATAGGATTGTTGCTTGGAATTTGTTACTGAGATTTGTGTACTGAAGCTATAGGTCATTTATTCTTTAAAAAATGCATTCAAAATTATTTATAGAATTTCATCTATGAAATTTCATAATTTTACCCAAATGATGACTTTTATCAAGTAATTCTGTGGTTGAGGACACAAAGACTACATGAGATGCTCAGAACATGGGTTCTGGAGTTAGGCCATACTGTATTGAATCAAAATGCACCACATATGGGATGTACAGCACAGATAAACCACGTCATCTCTCTGAGTCTTTATTTCCTTATTTGTAAGAATGATCTTCTGAGGTATGTTTGAGGATTACCTGAGATATATTTTGAAGCAAGTGGCATAGAAAATGTGCTCATAAAATATTAGCGTTTTTTTTTTAAATGTTTGTATCACCAAATTTATGAATGGCCACGCTTGGATTTAAATATGCACTTTTGACTGATCTCTGAATATCATGCATGGATGGATTGAAAAACATATATTGAGGCCCACTATATGTCAGGACAAGGATTAGAATATATAACAAGATACACACCACCTCTGTTTCTAGTGAATCTGATGAATGAAGGACACTGACATCAGACACAGTATACCAGAGTTTAGTCAGGAAAATAGGAGTCACACAAGGTATTTCAAACAGAGTTGTTTAACACAGAGGATTGTTTACATAGGTGTTTGAGCTAAGAAAAGAACCCAAAAGATTTAACCAGGCATAATAACTTCAGGAAATAAAAACAAAAATTTTTTTTTCAGAACACAGGTGGTTGGGGGAGAAGCACCATGGAACTTATGCATGGATTAGCTCTGTAGAGTGGGTACCCAAACTTTGGGCAGAGGATAAGGTCTGCTTGCATCACTGGGGAGAGAAGAACTCTCTACTGCTGCTGCAACTCTGAGAAGTAGACACAGACCAGTCAATGCTAGAACCTCCATAGAGGAAGCCCAAACTGGCAGGTGAAGGAGGTGCTCTTAGAGTGAGATTGGTCCTTATAAGAGGCCCCAGAGAGACCCCTTGCCTCTTCTACCATATGAGGACATATGAGCAAGAAGGTGCCATCTGTGAACCTGGCAGCAGGCCCTCACCAGATACAGGATCTATCTGTACTTTGATCTTCAGTTTCCAGAATTATGAGAAATAAATATCTATTTCTCTATGCATTTTAGGATGTTATTTATCTTTATTGTACACAAATATTTACTGTAGAATTATTTGTTGTATCCAAAACATGAAACCAAGCTCCGTGTACATCATCAACTGATGAATGAATAAATAAAATGTGATAGTCACACAATGGAATACTATTTGGCAATAAAAAGATATTAAGTATACATGCATTTAACAACATGGATGAAACTTGAAACCTTGGGCTGTGTTAAAGAAGGTAGTCATGAAAGACTCATTGCATTTGTATGAACTGTCCAGAGAGGTAAATCTATGGAGACAAAATGTAGATACTTAGTGGGGTTGGGGTGGGGGATAGGAACCATTAATAATGAGTATGGATTTTCTTTCTATGTTTGTTTTGACAGGGGACAAAAATGTTCTAAAACTGGATTATGGTGATAGATGCACAAACTTGGGAATATACTAAAAAATGTGCACTTCAAAATTCAATAACCTTCAAAATAAAAGCAGAGTACCAAAGTTAAAAGAAGTGTGAAGGCAGATGCACAGTGGGACTTCTCATGTGATGGCAATGTTGCGTTTTTAAAACCTCTATGTTGATTAAATGGGTTTTTGCTTTATAATTGTTCAGTGAGTAATATACATGTTTTGTGCATTTTTTTCACATGTGGATATACTTCAAAAAAGACTTTTTGAAAGATATGATAAGCAGTGTTCCTTAGGCAGTGACCAAATCTCCAGTAGACTCTGTCCCTATTTCTCACTCCTAGGCATGTGGTGGGAATATGGCAACAGGGCAGCCATTTAAGGAAGAACCATTTGCTTTCTTAGCCCCTGTATTCCAGATGGAACAAAGTGTCCTCATTGCAGAGCCACATCTTCAGGATACATTTTCTGTCCCTGGAAGAGACCTCTACATTTGAGCTTCATCTGTAGGACACAGGTAAGTGGCCACCCCTACAGAGACTACAGCCTGTCTGCATATCCTAGGTTGGGCTGTAACTGAAAGTTCTCTGCGCAACTCAGGCACTGGATTTCCTACCAACTACAGATGGACAAAATAATTTTGCAGACTTGAGGGATTTTTGAGAAAGTAAAGACTGTGATAAGTCTAGATGTTTGGGAGTTGGCAAACACCCCAAATTCCATCTTAAGACAGAGGAACTTAGCCAGTGTCCACTTCATGTTGCTGAAATGCTCTCATTTCATTTTTAAAGGCCATTTTACCAAGGTATGTTTGACACAAAAAAATCTGCACATATTTAATATATACAACTCGATGAGTTTTTAATTTGAGGGGAAATTTCATTGGGATGTGGGTATTGTGGATCCTGAGGCCAGGAGTATCATTGTTTCCATTCTGTTTCCAGGGATGTGATACAGTCAGAATCCAAGGACATCTCGGACTCCCTGGGATGACCCACACCAGAGGCCCTACCTAGGGCCTGGCAGATATTCGGATCTCATTAAAATGTGTGCAATGTGTTACAGGTTTAATTTGCGATTGTAACCAATCCTATTGTTAACTCCAGAATCTCATAGATCCTAAGATGAATTTTTATTTTATTTTATTTACATTTCAGCATCTCAGATTAGGATGTATCTTAAAGCCAGTGATATCTTGAAATTGCCATTGTCCATACATGTCCTACAGCAAAGTTTTTGCCAGTGCCTGTGCAAAGCTGGTAGTTATTCTGGGTGACTGGACTAGACAACCATAGACCTTTGATGTTTTAGTCAATAAGTCATTTAGGGATCAGTGAGATCATTCATATCTTGTTTATTTTCCTGAAAATCTTTGGTTGGCATCTTCTGTTATAGTCAAGAAAGCTCAAGGATCAGAGATGTTAGCAGTTTGGAAGAACTGTACATAGTTTAAGAAACAGTCTATCATTAACACTCCCAGTGACCCAGAATTTAGTGATTTCACTTTAACTTAGTTACTAAAGACCCTATCTCACATATAGCTGCCTTGCAAGGTCCTGGGAATGAGGACTTCAACATATGAATTTAGAGGAGACACAATACATCCCATGACAAAATGTAAGAGACCAGAACAAACAAACAAACAAAAACAATGTAATAGAAGAAAAACTACCACACAAGAACAACAAGACAACTTTAAAAAAAATCTACAGTGTTAATTTTAAAGAAAACACATCCATTCGACAATAACAATATATCATTAAAATGAAATAATCAAAATTTAAAAAAAGGTCCCTAGAAAGTTAAAACATGATGGTTGAATGGGAAAATTCAGTAGAAGGACTGGAAGATAAATTTAAGGAAATTTCCTAGAAAGCAGTTCAGGAATAAAGAGATGGAAAACAGGATAAAATATATTTTTAAATATATAAGACCAATTCAAGAAATCCAATATCTATATAGTAGGATTCTCACAGAGAGCACACAGAGAGGAAATCTGTAGGGAAGGAAAGCACACAGTGAGGAAATCTCTAGGGAAAGAATTCATGAACTACAGGACTTCCCTTCTGGTTAAGTTAAAAAAAAAAAAAAAAAAAAAAAAAAAAAACTCTCTAAAGATCATCAGGCTGATACTGCTTGACAAACAAGATAAGTTACCAAACCCTGGTTTTTTAAAAGCCCATCAAACAGTGGAGGATGCAAGGAAACCAAAGTGAACCAAATTCTAGAGTGTGAACCAAAGTGAACCAAATTCTAGAGTGTGATTAGCTTTTCCTAGGAGAGACATCACAGCTGATTTCATCTTGGGTGGAGTGGGAGGAAGAAGAACCTGCTGTAGGCAAATTTAATCCCTGTGTTTGAGCAGAGAATACAGATTGGAATCTGGAGGATCCCAAGCCATGGAGGGAGTTGAATCAGATTAGAAATTTAGAGATAGACCCATACATCGTCAATGGCTCTTTTAAAAAAATTCAAGGTGATGAATCAACCCAACAAAGATTAAAAAAAAAAAAAAAACCTTTTCCTTGATTTTTATATAAATTTTATTTGCACATAATAATTATACAAAATACTGGGTTTCACTGTGGTGAGGTTGTTTATTTATTTTTTTAGGTTGAGAGAATTGGATAACATGGAAAACAAGAAACCTCAACCATCACTTGTGCCAGAGACAAAAATTAATTTGAAATGAATTATAGCCCTAAATGTAAAAGCTAAGACAATAAAACATAGGAAACATGTTTGAGACTTGTCCATTGCTGATGGAAATGCAAAATTGTATGGCTACCCTGGAAGACAGTTTGGCAGTTTCTTACACAATGAAACTTACTATATGATCCAGCCATAATACTTCTTGGTATTTACCCAAATGAGTTGAAATTTATATCCACACAACAAGCTGCACACAAATATTTATAACAGCTTTATTCATAATTGCCAAACCTTGGAAGCAACCCAGATGTCCTTTAGTAGATGAGTGGAGAAATAAACTGTGGTACAGGCAGACAATGGATATGATTCAGTGCTAAAAAGAAATCAGTTCTCAAGTCACAAAAAGACATGGAGGAAACTTACATGCATATGAGTAAGAAAAATAAGCCAATCTGAAAAGGTTATGTATTACATAATTCCAATGACAGGACATTATGGAAATGGCAAAACTATGGAGACAATAAAAAAATTGGTGTCTTCCAGGATGTAAGAACTGGGGGCAGTAATGAATAAGCTGAGCCTAGAAACTATCCACAATGAGACTCTAATGTCTAGCTACATGTCATTATATGTTTGTCAAAAGCAACAAATAGAATGTACCACTACAAGAATGAACCCCAATGTGAAATTAGAACTTTGGGTGGCAATGACTTGTCAATACAGTCTTGCAAATTGTAACAAAGGTGGTATTGTACTGAGGGATGCTGACAATGGGGAAGGCTGTATGTATGTCGGGGAAGGGGTAAGAACCCCTCTATTTTTTGCTCAGTTTTGCTGTGAATTTGAAACTGCTTGGAAAAAAATATGAAATCTACTGAAAAACATATTGAACTATAAGAAAAACTCAAGAATAATTTCAAAATGCAACAGCATATTATTTGAGGATACATATTTAAGGTACAAGGAATATAGGAAGGGAGGGAACAATAATGCAAAAGTCCAAGCAAAGGTTGCTTGTTGGTGGGGAGAGAAGTGAGACCCCTCAAGAAGCATGTGGCTACTGCTTCCAACAGAACTGGCAATGTTCGGAGGCTGGGGTTGTGGCTCAGCGGCAGAGCGCGGGCCTAGCACGTGCGCGGCCTGGGTTTGATCCTCAGCCCTACCTAACAATAAAAAAGCGCATTGTGTACAACTAGAGCAAATAAGTAAATATAAAAAAAAAAAAAAAACTGGTAATGTTCTGTTTCTTAGCCTGAGTGATAGGTTTATGGACATTCCTTTTATTATTATATGCCTTTTATATACTCTTCTGTACATGTGATCCATTTTGCTTTCTTTTCTTTTCTTTTCTTTTTTTTTTTTTTTGGTGGTGTTTGGGATTGAACCCAGGTCCTTATGTCCTTGTACATGTTAAGAACATTCTGTACCACTGAGCAACACTCCCAGTCCCATTTCATGATTTAAAAATAAAGTAGGCAAACATGACTGAGTAGGACTTTGCAATCAGAAAAATCCAAGCTCTGACCCCCACAATCTGGGACCATGGCAGTTCCTATAAAATCACCGGAACCCAGCTTTTTCTTTATGAATTGGGAGCAAGTACAAATGCAGCAGCACCAAGCCTGGCCAGGCCTAAGCAGAGGCTGAGATTCTGACAAGTGGGAAATCATAACAGGGAAGGTGAACTTTCTTCACTCAGGGTGAGAAGAGAAAAGAGGATGAATGTTAGCTGTTCCTTGATCTTTGATTCTATTTAATGTGCTGTGATGACCATCTCATTTTACCTATTTCTCAAAAGAAAAAAATCTGGGGCTGGGGTTGTGGCTCAGCATCGGAGCGCTCGCTTCGCATGTGCGCGGCCAGGTTGGATCCTCAGCACCACGTAGACATGGATGCATTGCATTGTGTACAATTAAAGTGGATGAATAAATATTTTAAAAAAAATCTGGAACAATTAGATTAACAAAGTATAAGTATGGGCCTTGGGCTCAAGAAGGGCATAGGAAAACACAGTGACCAAATGTGGTCACTCTAATTAAAACATTGAGAGGAGATGCCTTGCCCCTTGATCCCCAGGGTAGGCCTGCTCAGCTTCCACAGGTACAGTGATTGTTCCCTGGATGGGCACCTCACCAGTCACTGTGCTGCTGCTCACACAACCAGGCCTGTGTGTGTGTCAGAGAAAGAGAAAGAACACAGAGAGAAATGAATGGGGTGGTGGGGGAGAGGTGAGAAGAGAGAGTGAGGGCAGGAGAGGAGACAGGGCACAAGTGGAGAGCCCTTGAGAACCAGCAAATCTCTGAGAGGCAAAAAATCCCGCTTCTCCCATTTCCCTCGCTCTTCCTGGCTACATCCCTCCACCACCACCCTCCACCCAGGTCCCTTCCCTGCCCCGCCTTGGTCTGGCTCCCTGGTCTCTTTTCCTTCCACAGCCGTGTTGGTGGTATGCGGGTGTCTCCGTGTGTCCACCTGAAGATCCCTGGTGTGCGTGTGGCCACCTGGCGTTGGGGGAATGCGCTTTGTCAACGATAACATACGAGACCCACCTAAGCCTCTGCGAAGGTAAGCACCACCATGGGCTAAGTTCAAGGTTCTCCCAGTTCCCGCTGGGCTCCACAGCCCCACCAGGTGACCTCAACGGCCTTGCCCTCGGCCCCCCGGTAACACCTGTGAGGAGAAGCTGATGACTGGCGCCACTGCTCTGAGGGAAGCGTGGGTATATGCACATTGAGCTGCAGGAGGGCGCGTGGAGGCGACCTTCTGTGTGTGTAGACCCTGCGCACTGCCCCTGGCGCGGGCAGAGGGTGCAGTGAGGGTTGGGAAGGCGATGAGGAAGATGAAAACCAGGAACACCCGCACACCTGGGTCGGGCCTCTAAGGAAATGGCTTGAGCGGAGGCTTGGGTTCCATTCCGGTCTTTAGGGCCCCGTTTGCGGCTGTGTGGAACCCCAGCACCAGGCATGTGTCCTGCATCACATTTTGCATAGCTCGCAGGTCTCCTTCACCTCCGCAGCCTGGACAGGGATGGAGGATGGCTGCAGGGGAGGGGTGTTCCTTGGGAGAAATAAGGCGGGAGAACCACGAAATCAGGTCCAAGAGACAACGAGACACAAAGGGATGGGTTGCCCCCCTTCTGTTCTTGGCAACAACTTTCTTGCAGAGGCTCCAGGGAAGGAGAATTTGATAGCCATGTAACTTTACCCAAAGATAGCCCCGGCTTTGGCTGGCCTTTAGCCAAGGCTTTGGCGGAGCCGACTTGGGAGCGATTTCTATGAAATCCATTTGTCTTCTTTCTCCTCCTGCTGCTCCCCCTCTTCCAGGCTTTTCCCCTTCCTCCTCCCTCTACCTTCCTCTGGCGTGACCACCTCTGTCCTCCCCCAGGATCTTAGATGGACAGATTTGATTTCATATACCTGTGAGGTATCTTCTTAAGGTCCCGCCAGGACTCTCTTTTGTTCTATTTTTTTTTTCTTTTTTCTTTTTTCTTTTTTCTTTTTCTTTTTTTTTTTTTTTTTTTTTTGTGGTACCGGGGATTGAACTCAGGGGCACTTGACCACTGGGCCACATCCCCAGCCCTTTTTTGTATTTTATTTAGAGACAGGGTCTCACTGAGTTGCTAAGTGCCTCGCCATTGCTGAGGCTGGCTTTGAACTCGCGATCCTCCTGCCTCAGCCTCCCAAAGTGCTGGGATTACAGGCGTGCGCCACCGCGCCCGGCTTATTATTTTCCTCTTACTTCCGCATCATCCACTCCCCAATTGAGGAGCTCAATCTACATATTTAATATATGTCTTTGTTGTCCAATTCCACCTTTAAATATAGTGTTGTTTTGAGCTTTAATTACTTGAAAGTATAGTGTCAAAATTTTATTCCATTATTTGCACTTTAAATTTTTTTTTAAAAAAAAATATTTATTTATTTGTTTTTCGTTGTACACAATGCCTTTATTTTTACGTTGTGCTGAGGATCAAACCAGGGCTGCACACGTGCTAGACAAGCACTCTACCGCTGAGCCACAACCCTAGCCCCCGCACTTTAAATTCAACAGTGTTTTTGAAAAACCTTATGGAGATATAGTCATTGTACAGCAAACTGCCCATATTTAAAGCACATGACTTGGTAATACGAATTGACATATTTGTGTTTTGACATATATAAACACCCATGAAACCATCATCACAATTTCTAAATTTTTCTCCAATGTACTCCTTCTCCATGTAACTCCCTATACTATACTACCTTTTGACCAATCACTGACCTGTCAATACATTAGTTTGCATTTTCTAGAATATTACATAATTTAAATCATACACTGTACTTTTAAAAATGTGGCTTCCTTCATTCAGTAGTTGTGTTGAGATTCATTCATATTGTAGCATGTGTCAATAGTTCATTGTTTTAAATTGTCAAGTAGTAATTCATTGTGTATTCTCTAATTTGTTTATTCATTCACCTGTTGATGGACATTTGGGTTGTTTCCAGTTTGAGGTCATTACAAATAAAACTACCATCATTGTTCATTTATAAGTCTTCATATGGACATATGCTTTCATCTCAAGAGTAAAATGACTGAGTAGGTGCATGGTTAACCTTTTAAAAAACTGCTAAAATGATTGCAAAGTGGTTGTATTGTTTTATATTCTTACTAGCAGTGTGTGAAAGTTCCAGTTCCTCCACATCTTCACCAACATTTGGTTAATGTTTTGTTTCTGCTTTCAAGAATTTCTAATAGGTATGTAGTTATTTCATTATGGCTTTAAATTTGCATTTCCCCAAAGACTAATAGCATTGAGAATTTATAAAATCTTGAGTCCATCTGCATGTTATAATATGTCTATTCTAATCTTTTGTTCAATTTTTAAAAAGCCAGGTTGTGTGCTTCTTTATGTTTTTCTTAGGTGTGTATATTTTATTGTAGTGAAATGTATATAGCATAAACATCACCACTTTAGCCATTTTTAAGGTAACAATTGAGTAGCATTAAGTGCATTCACAGTGTTGTACAACCATCACTATTATCTGTTTCCAAAGCTTGTCTTCATCCTACACAGAAACTCTATGCCCATTAGGCAGTAACTTCATTCCCTTCTATCCCCAACCCTTCATGATCTCTGTTCTATATATTGGGTCATGTGCTAGTTCTATGTTTAATATTTTGAGAAACTGCCGTACTTTTCCAAAGAGGTTTACTTTCCCACCAGCAATGTATAGGAGTCCTAATTTCTCCAAATCTTCACCAACATTTGTTATTTTGTTTCTATTTCTTTGATAGCAGCCATCCTAATAGTTGTGAGGTGATGTCTCACTGTACTTTTTTTTTTTACATTTATTTTTTAGTTGTAGGTGGACATGATTCCTTTATTTTATTTTATTATTATTTTTTTACGTGGTGCTGAGAATCGAACCCAGTGCCTCACGCATGCTAGGCATGTGCTCTACCTCTGAGCCACAACCCTAGCCCCTCACTGTACTTTTGATTTACATTTCTCTGATGATTAGTGATGTTGAGAATCCCTTCCTGTGTTTAATTAGCCATTTGTGTATCTTTTATGGAGAAATGTCTATTCAAGCTTTTGCTCATTTTTTAATTGAACTACTATTGAGTTTTGAGAATTCTTTATATATTTTTGAATACAAGTGCACTATCAGATATATGCTCTGCAAAAATGTTCCCCTAAACCGTGCCTTGTTTTTTCATTCATTAACAGTGTTTTTATTGCAGAGAAAGTTTTTAATTTCAATGAAGTCTGTTTATCAGTTTTTTTTTCCCCCATGGATCATTCTTTAGGTGTTACAGGTATGAAATCTTTGCCTAAATCAAGGTCATAGTGATTTTTTATTTTCTCTGTGTTTTTGTCTAGAAGTCTCAGAGGTGGTTTTTTTTTTTTTTTTTTTTTTTTTTTACATTTAAGTCTATGATCAATTTGACTTAATTTGAGGTATCATGCAAAGTATATATATATATAATTTTCCTTTGGATATTCAATTTTTTTCCAGCACAATTTGTTGAGAATACTGCTTTCTCCACTGTATTACCTGTACCATTTCCAAAAATAAGTTGTCCACATTTATGTGAGTGTATGTCTGGACTCTATTCTGTTATATTGATCTATTTTGTCTAACATCATGCAAATATCACACTGTCTTTTTTACTGTAGATTTATAATAACTCTTGGACTCAGACAGACTTAGCTTGTCAAATAGTTCTTTTTTTGAGTCTTTTTTTCCCCTAGAATCTTTGCATTTTATTTCTTCCTTTCTTTTGCTTTTTCTTTTTTTCAGTACTAGGGACTGAACCCAGAGCCTTGCACATGAGCTTAGCAAGTACTCCTCCACTGACCTGCGCCCCCTTCCTGTTGCCCTCTTTATTATTTTATTTCGAGACAGAGTCTCACTAAATTGCCCAATCTGGCCTTGAACTTGTGATTCTCCTGCCTCAGTCTCATGAGTAGCTGGGATTACAGGTATATACCACTATGCCAGCTTGAACCTTTGCATTTTCATATGAATTTTAGTTTCAGCTTATCAGTTTTTCAAAAATCTGCTGGAATTTTGTTTGAGGACACATTGAATGTGTTTATCAATTTGTAGGGAATTGACATCTTAACAGTATAGAGCTTTATGAAAATTGAATATCTCCCTCATTACTTGGATTTTCTTTAGTTTTGCTTTGTACCATTTATGTTTTCAGCATACAGGTCTTTCACATCTTTTGTCAGACTTATCCCTAAGTAGTTCATATTTTATGCTACTATAAATAGTATTGGTTTAAAATTTTAATTTCTGATTGTTCATTGCTAGTGTATGGAAATACAACTGAAATTTACATAGAGCTCTTGTACCCTGCAACCTCTCTGAACTTACTTATGGTAACTTTTTAGTGGACTCAGGATTTTCTACAAAGATGATCAAGTTCTCTGTGAATAAACGTATTTACTAAAATCAATGATAAATTTGGGTCTAATCTGCTTTTCAGCTTGTACTCGCATTGAATTATAGCTTAGTTTATCTAACAAGCTGCTTTCTTTGAGCAGAGAAAGAACTGGAGTGAAAGAGGGGTTCAGGATCCTAAAGCGTAATGCTGAAAGAGGAGAAATTATCAAAGAAGGCAAAGGTGTATTACACAAGGATGAGAAAATACATTGTTTTTCTCAGTTGTCCTTAAAGGAGAGGAGCTAGTTGGGATGAAGTTCTGAGCTCATGCTTAACACTAAGTTTTCTCATCCTGCTAATTCAGATATATGGGGACTGCAGGTGTTGTCGCCTTGTCAGATGGCTCTCCTTAACCCTCTTCAGACAGACAGGATGATGAAGTTGCATTTTCAACAATGGGGAATTTTTAAAAAATTCTGTTTATACTTTATTTTTTAAAATTTAAAAATTTATTCTTTTCAGATACACACCACAGTAGCATGTATTTTGACATATCGTGATTGAACATGATGTGGAGTTGGTCCTGTATTCATATGTGAATATAGGAAAGTTATGTCAAATTCATTCTACTTGTTCCCATTCCCAGCCCTTCTCCCTTCCCTTCATTGGATTAGACAAAGGGGAACAATGGGGACTTGAAGGCCAGGGGCATGCAGCTCTGAGGCAGGCCAAGATCCCAGTGGGGGAGCCTCAGGGAGGGGGAGAACTAAGATGTTGGGAGGGAACAGGGCTAGGGAAACAGCAGAAGCAATGCTTATTGACAAGTAATAGCTACACTTAAAAAAAATCAGGTTTTAAAGGTATCTTGGACTTGTTCTACAATATGTACAATTATTCTTGGACTTGTTCTACAATATCACCTGATTGGGTGAGTAGGAATGGAAGGACGCAGGAATTTTTGGACAGTGGCCATTCCCAGAGGCAGGCAGGAATACCTTGTAGGGCTAGGACACTGATTTGTGGTGAAGCAGATCCTGCCAGTACCCCAGAACCCAGGAGGGAATACACAGACCCCTCAGGGAGAGGTTGGCAAGATTCACTCAGGAGATTAGGATGCTGGCCAGGTGGTCTGATTTAGGTTGAGATCCAGGCTCAGGAGGGAAGGGGTGAAATAAAAATTGGAAAAATGGGGCTTTGTCACCCCTTTTCCACACCAATCCTGCTTTAGGAAGATAGGACTGATGGTGGGTGCCCCCTGCTGGAAGGAAGGGGCATCTTATTTGCTGTCAGGGAAGTAAATTGGTCGTTTAATGAACCAAGTGAATTTACACTAGTCCTCCTTTGTCTGTGGTTTTTGCTTTTTTGTAGTTTCAGTTAATCTTGGTAATTTGTGGTCCAAAAATATTAAAATATTTTAAAAATATTAAAAAGAAAATTTCAGAAACTAACAATTCATGAGTTTTAATTGCTTTGCCAGTATGTGAAAGGTGATCAAAACTTGCACAGAATTTCCTTCTTTTTAAAAGCTGTACCATCCCATGGGGAATGTGAACTACTATCTTTTTGTCCAGTGTATCCTGGGTGTATAAACTGCCCGCGACTAAGGCACTTAGTAGCTATCTCAGTTATCAGACCTACTGTCAAGATATCAAAGTGCTTGTGTTCTATAATAAGAGATTTGGAAGAGAGAAAGAGTGAGCAAGAAAGCACATTCACATAACTTTTACTACACTTTGTTGTTATAATTGTTCTATTATTAGTTATTGTTATTCTCTCTTACTGTGCCCAATTTATAAGTTGAACTTTATCATAGCACATACACACATATCTGATATAGATGCTCTTTTCTTTTATACATATATGGAAGAAAAAAAAAAAGGGCTGGGGTTGTGGCTCAGCGGCAGAGCGCTTGCCTCGTACGTGCGCTGCCCGGGTTCGATCCTCAGCACCACATAAACATAAATGCATTGCATTGTGTACAACTAAAGTAAATAAATAAATATTAAAAAAAAAAGCACAGGGTTTGGTGCTATCCACAGTTTCAGACATTCACTGGGTCTCTTGGAGCATATCCCCCAAGGATAATAGGAGGATGTCATGGTTGAATTTTCTCTCTGGCTCCTCAATCTTTCTTCCGCATTGCCCATTAATCTTTAGAATTACAGGACTTCTTCCACCTATGAAAGATCAAGGTTACACACAGAGCTTGGTACCTGGGCATACCAATCACCAGCTAAAGTAAGCCCTAAGTGGGCAATTTAAGAAGGTCAAGTTTATTTTTTTTTAATATTTATTTATTTGCTTTAGTTTTACACAATGGCTTTATTTTTACGTGGTGCTGAGTTTCGAACCCGGGCCACGCACATGCTAGGCGAGCGCTCTACCGCTAAGCCACAACCCCCAGCCCAGGTCAAGTTTATTCTAAGTGTTCTCAGTCCTCTTTGTCCTCTGCCCAGTCTAACTTTGGACTCTGAGTGTGGGCTTTGAACATGGTTGCACTGGGCCCAATCTGTGCAGCTTTCAGGGCAGTCTGCTCTCAACAGCATGAGTGCCCGAAACAATGGCTGCCTTTATCCAAACTGGACAGCTGTGTGTGCCTTGCCCAAGAGAGCCAAGATAACCAGCCTTCTTGATAACATGACCAGTTCTGAAAAACATGATTGGAAAAGATAAATCAAATTAGAGCTGTTCACAGGAGGCAGGTGAGCAAGCTGGAAAGTTTAGAGCTTTGTCAATTGGGAGCATGGCATGTTGTTTGGACCTTCGACTTGGAAGTTGAGTTATCCTCTCCTCAGCATCCTCAAGCTTCAGAATGCCACTTCTATCTGCAAGGACTTTGGTTGCTTGCTGTTTTGTTTGTGATCTGTTTCCAAAACCTCTCTCCTTCTTCTATGAAATGGGATTAAGCCCTGACACTCCACAAAATCAAAACAAGGCATTTTGTGTGTAAGATGAAGTGAGATCACCGCAACAGTAAAGGCTAAAAAAGCACTGAAATAAAAGGTACATAACATAAAATTTGCCATTTAAAAATTTTTACGTTTAGTGCCAGTTAAGTATATCACATTAGTGTGCAACCATCACCAATATCCATCTCCATAACTTTTTCATCATCCCAAACTTGAACTCTATAAGCACTGAACACAACTCCCATTTTTCCCCTCCACCAGACTCTGGAAACCAATGTTCTACTTCCTGTATCTATAAATTTGACTATTCTGGATTACTTATATAAGGGGAATCATACAGTATTTTTTTGTGACTGGTTTATTCACTTAACATAATGTTCTCAAGGTTCTATGTTGTAGGGTGTGTCAGAATGTCCTTCTTTTTAAAAGTTGAGTCATGCACTATTGTATATGTGTGCCCCATCTTGTTTATTTCCTCATCCACTGATGAACAATTGGGTTGCTTCCACCTTTTGAGATCTGTGAATAAAGCTGCTATAAACATGAGAGTGCAAATATCTGTTTGAGTCTCTGTTTTTAATTATTTTAGATATATAGTAAGTGAAGCTTGGTGCAGTGGTACATTCCTGTATTTCCAGTGACTCGGGAGACTGAGGCAGGAGGATCACAAGTTCAAAGCCAGACTTAGCAACTTAAAACAAGGCCCTAAGCAGCTTAGCAAGACCCTGTCTCAAAATAAATAAATGAATAAATAGTCCTGAGGATGTGGCTAAGTGGTTAGGCACCCCTGGGTTCAATCCCTGGTACAAAAAACAAAAGAAAGAAAGAAAGAAAGAAAAGTGGAATTAATGGACTCTTATCTTTAATTTGTTTTCAGAACAGCTATACTGCTTTACATAGCAGATGTACAATTTTACATGCCTACATAATTATTATTTTTTAAAAAAATATTTATTTGCTTTAGTTGTATATGATACCTTTGTTTTCACATGGTGCTGAGGATTGAACCCACGCTGCACACGTGCTAGGCGAGTGCCCTACCGCTGAACCACAACCCCAGCCCCCATAATTATTTACTTACATGTGTCTTCCCTCACCAGATAGAGCAGACAGCAGTGTTTATTTTTGCATTTCTCAATCCCCAGCACCTGTAAGAGTGTTTAATTTATAACAGAAACTTCTGTATTAGACTGTGGAAAAAAGTGTGCCATTCATGTGCTATTGACTCCCCATGCGATATCTCAGTTCATGGCACACAGAAACTAGGCATTAATAAAGGTACTGAAGAAACTAATGCACAAATGAATGAATTAATGCAGTTACTATTGCTTTTTCTTTGACCTATGAGGATACTTTTATAAGTTAAGCTACTAGGTTAAATATAACCTAACCCCCTGGCCACTGTTACTCACCCAGAAGTTTCACTTACTGCTACCACAAAGATGCTGGATTCCCATGGTGGGGGATTTATAAAGTGCATTTTAATTGAGACCACTTTGAGATATGTCAGATGTATATGATGTTTCCCACAACACAGAATGACTGAGATCTTCTCTGGGGATGGTGTGATGCCATCATCAGGAAGTGGCTGTGTCCCTTGCAGGAAGTAGACTTTCCTTCTAACCACAGGTTGGAAGATTGGATCAAGATCAACAACTCTTCAAAAATTCAAATTATTACTTTGTCAAATGCTCTTTTGATATTTTCCAACTAACTTATCTTGAGAAGTTCACCAGGAAGTTGAATTGCCTAAATTCATACAGTATATGGGCACTGAAGTGCAGTTTTAAGGATTTTAGTGCATTTCAGCAATGCCAGTTTTCAAAACATAGTAGTTATATTCAGTGTTCAGCTGCCAAGCAGTGAGTGGCAGTCACTGGAGCAGTGGGCAGACCTCCAACACCTCTGTGATAAGTCTCTGTGGAGGGCCACAGTCCACCCTTGGAATTCATCAAGCCTGGGAAGCTAGACAGTGTTCACCTCACTTTCTGATATGTTATACTGTGATGAAATGTAGACTCTGAGACCTTAAGCAAAGAGTTTGGTAGGGCTGTCACCATTGTTTTTTGAGAAAACAGGAAAAGGAGGGGAAATCTTGACTGGTATAATTTCCTTCCATTAATCATGCTTTGCTTTATCTACAAGACAGTCTTTAAGATGCTCAAGCAATCACCTGCAGACCTGTTACATTCTGATGGGAATAAAACACTATTCTATTGCTGAAAGACTTGGGTTCAAGTCTAGTCTTTGCTACTTTGTTCTTCAGTTTCCTAACCTGTAAAACTTGGCTAATACTTTGTCCTGCTTCTTTTGGAGGGCTCTGGCTGTTAACAATGAGCAACACCTGGCAGGAAGTCAGATTCTAGCCTTTCTCCCTGAAACTTAAGTGGAGCTCCTTAAGTACTCTATTCCTTAGTTTCCCATTCTGAGAATGGGTGTGCCCTGGCTTCTGTGAAGATAAAGACTGTAAGAGGTGGGCTGGGGTTGTGGCTCAGCGGTAGAGCGCTCGCCTAGCACATGCGCGGCCCGGGTTCGATCCTCAGCACCACGTAAAAATAAACACATTGTGTACAAATAAATAAATAAAAAAAAAAAAAAAGCCTGTAAGAGGTGTGAAAGTTTTCGATAAACACCAAGGATACTGCTCTCAGGTTCGAACTCAGGTGTGTCTGGGAGTCTTTCCAGTAGCAAACAATCGAAATTGGTTTTATTTTAGATGCAGAGAGAGTATGTTTTTGTAGATGGAACCGGTTGGCCGGGACGATTTCTGGCAAATCTTCCTGGGAAGCGGAGGAGCAGGCTCAGATAGTTCCAAAATGAGGACAAATTCTGAAGACTAGGCCAGTGTTCTCCAGGCTTCTGTAGGATCACACCGCCCCGGTTGGCTCGTGCCTGCCACCTGGTGTCGCGTCCGGGCTATTGCCCAGAAACCACGTGTAAGAAGTGCTTACAACCTAACTACGCACTTTGGTTTCAACCCATTCTAACCAATAGGGGGAGAGAAGGCGGGGCAAAGTGAAGTGAAAGGCCAATCACGTCCTGCTTTTTGAGGGGAAGGCGGGGCTTTGGATTTACCACGTTGGGTTTGTCCGCAGCGCTAATTACTTTTTCCAAAGGCTGCAGGGCTTCACTCCGGCTGGCGCCGCCGCCTTGCGCGCTCCTGCTCTGCCGCCACGGTCCTGGGGGCTGCTCGTCCCAAGTACCATGTGTGACGGCGCCCTGCTGCCTCCCCTGGTCCTGCCCTTGCTGCTGCTGCTCTTTTGGGGTCTGGATCCGGGCACAGGTAGCGCCCCCTTTCATCACCCTTCTCTCCACCACCTTCCCTTTGCCCTTCGGAGGCATCCGCGCGTCCGGAGTGCTTCGGGCAGACCGCTGACAGAGCCCCGGGCGAAGGAGTCACGGCCCGCTGCGGAGGACCGGGCTCCGGGCGGCTCCTGGAGGCTCCTGGCAGGGCGCACCGGCGCCGGTTCTCTGCACGCCCATACCGCGGCGCCGTCTCCGGAGGTGCTGGGCGTCCGCGCGGGAGACCTTCCCCGGGTGGCGGGGGCCGGGCGGAGGGGCTGGCCGGCAAGGAGGTGCCAGGGCGAGAGGAGGGAAGGAAGTGCCGGATCCCAGCGGTGCTGCGCGCTAGCTGGCGCGGCGAGCCCCGAGCTGGACCCGGTGCGCGGCGGCCGGCCGGCGGGAGGGCTGGCGGCCAGGCTGGCCCCACCGCGCTGACGCGTCTCTTCTTTCCCGGCAGCTGTAGGCGACGCGGCGGCCGACGTGGAGGTGGTGCTCCCGTGGCGGGTGCGCCCCAGCGACGTGCACCTGCCGCCACTGCCAGGAGCTCCCGGGCCCCGACGGCGGCGGCGTCCCCGCGCACCCCCAGTCACCCCGCGCGCCCGGCCGGGAGAACGCGCCCTGTTGCTGCACCTGCCGGCCTTCGGGCGCGACCTGTACCTGCAGTTGCGCCGCGACCTGCGCTTTCTCTCCAGCGGCTTCGAGGTGGAGGAGGCGGGTGCAGACCGGCACAGCGGACGCCCGGCGGAACTGTGCTTCTACTCTGGCCGCGTACTTGGCCACCCAGGCTCCCTGGTCTCGCTCAGCGCTTGTGGCGCCGCCGGCGGCCTGGTACTGCCCGCGTCCCCTCCGGGTCTGCCTGGCCGGTTTGTTGCGACGCCCGGGTGGTCCTCAAGGAGGGCTGGGGTGGGACTCCTTGGCGGGAAAATCCAGCCTTCAGAGGAACTGGGGAGAACCTTCCACTTCTTTTCCCACCCTACCCCCACCCCGACCGACCTTATTGATGATCTGTAATTGAAGGTGCTGGGAGGGGAAGCATTCAATTATCAAAATATGGTGGAGGTGGGGTCGCATAGGAATGAGCTGCGGATCCCCCAGGAGAGTGCAAATGAAACTGTCAGACCCCTGACTATGAGGCACATTTTGCTCAGGTGTAGAGAACACTGCATTTGCACAGGTGTGTATGTATGCTTATCATGAGAATACTTTTATGTATGTATCCCATCTATTCTGGGTTGGTGTGTAGGGGAGTAGATAATCATCTCCCTTTTGTCCTTTTGAATTTTCTTTTATACTAGATAAAGGAAGTTTGGAGGGGATCCCAGGCAGGTCAAGGGGTTAACTCCACACTTGTTGAAAGGTCAGAACCAGGAGAGGAAGAATTATTATAAGTATCCTTGTTTTCTGTACCATTAACAGGCATTTATCAGGCATCCAGCTCCAACAAGGACCGCTGTGTGCTTAGGTTGGTGCTAAGGCCATGTCTCTGCTCCCAGAAGTCCTCCTTCCCCTAATATGCTGCCCTGTTATATTTATTTGAGGCACCTGTGACAAGTATTCAGTGGGCTGGGTGAGTTCTTGTGTACTTTCGCTCTGCCTGTGCTCACACTTAATCATTTGGCTACACTGGTGCCCAGCCAAACACTTCTCAGCTTCTCCATGATGCCCCCAAGGAGTGCACATGGCTGGCAGATGGGCTGCCCCCTACAAAGCTTGGTATCAACTCAGAGAATGAAGTGCATGGATTGTTTCTCTGTTTTTTGTCACAACTACCCTCTGGGGAGGCAATTTTTGATATTATTTTGTCTGTCCTTACCAGGCCCACAAGACACTGCTCCCCCTACCTCCTTTTATCTTATACCACCATCTGAAATTCTCTGGCCCTTCCCATGTAGTCTGCAGCAAGTCACCAGGATTCTGCAGTAAATCCAGAAAGCCTGGGGATCCAAGTTTTTATGTGAGGCTTCTGCTTTATTCTCAGCACTTGTGGAGCATATAATTTCCTGGGATCAGCCTAGTTCTCCTTTCAGAAAATTTCTGAGTTCTAATTTTAAGATGTGATCCATTTTTGCTTGACTGGGAGGAATGGGCTATGTTGGTGAAACAAGGAAAATGGTATAGGGCATGAAGGGGGCCTGGTAGTTAATGTGGAACAGGGTCAGAGAATGTGGGCTGTGGGAGAGGAGGCTTAACTAGGAGTGAGAAAGGCTCAGATCACCATAGGGCTTGGGTCAAGGCTGTATCATGTTCTGGGAGGGACTCAAAGGCCCACATCATTTTTCCTGTTTTGCCAAAGTGTTTCAAGTCTAGGTCACATCACTGTACTGTACATGGAAACATCTGAATCCCATTTGCTGCGGTTTAGTGAGTTTCTGTAGAGGTCAGAGTTTATACTTCTTGGTGTAAAGTTTCCAATGAGGAGCTATCTGAAGGAGCTGAGGCTGGAAATCTGGATAACATTGATTTAAAGTCCTTGCAGAGTGAATGCTGAGCCTCCTCACCCATGGCATCTGAGCTGGCTTTTCAGGAAGACTGCCCTTTTCTTTGGTGCCATATGAGGGCGCTGTACTTCATATAAGGGAACCCAGCCAAGAGGCTGAGTTTGCCCTCTGCCAGTTGCCGGTGGACCTCTTAGACTTTTTGATTTTAAATTCTAGCTTGAGCAGACACTACTGTTGTTTAGTCTGCCTTGTTCATCCCATCCTTCCATGTGAGCTGGACATTAGACACGTCTTTCCGAGTATACATAGTCAAAGGGCTGAAGACAGGAGGAAAGAAACAGTAGGGTGACTTGGAGTGGCCCTCTTGGTGGCAAGGTAGTCCTGGAGGGCAAAGAAAAGAAAGCAACAGAACATAGGCTCACCAAGTCTCTGCTTCTCTCCATCTGTGGTTGTGGTTCTCCGTATGGGTGGGTGGTAACATGTCAGTTCCTTTTGACCTGGTTAGAAACCTGTGTCATGGAGTTGCGGGTGTGTGGGGGTCTGGGGAGGCTCAGTTACAAGGTATGGAAAGGGCAGGCTATTAAGTAGATGGTTTTTGATGACTGTGGATGGGGTACCTCCCTGTATCTAAAGAATTGTATAGATTAGGAGTTGGATTTTTTTTTTTTTTTTTCTGTAAAGGACCAGAGAGAAAATATTTTAGACTTTGCAGACCGTATAGCCTCTGTCACAACTTCTCAATACTGCCCTTTTAGTGTGAAAGCAGCTGTGAATGCTATATAAACAAATGGATGTGACTGTGCTCTACAAAACTATATTCTGGATGTTGAGTATCATTTTAATTGCTTGTAAGTTCGCTGTATCTAATGTCTCTAAATGGTAGAGTCCATTGCAGGGGCTGGAGGAACACAAGTTCTGTTCTGTTTTGCATGAAATCCATGCTGTTTGTGCCCAGAGATGTTGGGTGTCTATTTAGTGGGTGTCTATGGTGTTTCCCCTCTGTCTTATCCTGAAGGCTCTCCCAGCTGCACTTTTTAGGATTTCAAAGACCCCAGGCTTAAGGATTAATTGTTTTCTGTTTATGCTTCTTCATTTTATTTATATTTCAGGGAGTTTTCAGACATAGTGTAAACTTTTGGAAGAGTTCCTATAACCATATAATGTCAAAGCAATGAACAAGGTATGTGAGGAAGGTATCTCTATTCCAAATGAATTTACATAAAGTTTGGATTAGCTACCCCCAACAAGAGCACCAGATCATGAAAGGCCAGAAGAATTGGAATCCAGTTTAACTTTATAGGTAGAGAAGGCCGGAGGAATAGCAAGCACTTCAAGGCACTGAGTGAATGTCTCTCTGAAAGGACTTCTGTGCCATTTGTCTGAAATGAGTGGATTAGGACTGGTTTTAGGCAAAGTGAACAGCGAGGAAAGAAGGGCAGGAGGCTCTCCCATTGGGTTTGGACTGTTGAGCAGTGGCCATTCTTCCTCAGACTCTGGAAAGCCACCCACCAGAATCTGTCCATCTCTTCTTGGGCAAAGGTGCATCATGTGTGAGGTGTTGAGACCAGACAGAACTCTGAGGATTTTGGAGCTATAGAACATTAAGAAGTCACCCCAGAAGGACTGAGAAAGGAGCAGAATTCCCCAGGGCACATCTCCTCTGGAGTCACAGCCACATGCCACAGAAAACTGTTGGAATCTCTGTGGGTCCAGTTGGTCAGTGGGTTGGCTTGGTGATCGGCTTACCCTTACTCTGATGGGCCAGCCCAACTGGAGAGTGTAGGGCCATTTTGTGGCATGTCATTTGGTGGTGGTTCTTACACTCATAGTTCTGTACAGCTCTCCAGTCCCCTCAGGAACCTTAGAGAATAGGGGAAAAAAGTGTAGTTTGAACTGGAATAGATGGGAGCTGAGTTCTGCCAGCTAAGTCACAAGTCAGCTGAGGTTACAAGAGGTGGAGAACTCCATTCTCAAGAGGAAAGCCTGCAGTTATACCACCCCTGGGAGGCAGAGGAATTGCTGCCTCACTCTTGAGAGTTTTATCAAATGCTTTGGTTGATGGATTAGAAAATTGCCCAGCTTTATAATACGACATGACTTCATCCAGTATAGTTGAGTAGTAGTTAGTCTTGGCAAAAGTTTTGTGGTGTGGAGACCATTTGGATGGAAGCAAATGGACCAAACTACATCATAGCACATTGTTATTGATACAGGTCTGAGGAAAGCACATTGTCCAAAGTGATTGATTCATATTGCTGAAGAATTGATCATGTACAGCATAAACATGTTTGGAAAACACAAGGCATATATTTAGAGCTTTATAAAAGGAAACAGTTGAGTGGATGTTAAGGGGCATCCTGACAGGAACAGATGAAGGGCAAAAGACAGTTTGAAGTTTGCAGTGTGAAAGAATTAAAGAGAACTCCATTCAAAAAATAACAAGTCCAGCCTCAGGGCAGCTTCCCCTCATCCCTTTTGACCCTCTCTCATCCTCCTTACTGTTTTCCCTTCCTGATTGTCATTGCTTAGGTGATTTATCTACCTGCAGCTTTTCAGAGCTGGGTGACACTGCTTAGGAAGCCAGGCTTCTGCTTTTTTCTGAACCACTGCCCATGAACATGACCTAGGGTACTCAATTAGATTTCTCCACTTTGAACTTTTATTTAGTTGGCATTATTATTTTTTTTAAATAAGTACAAGAGAGGGTGATGAACTGAAGAAATCCTTTTAGACTGATTGCATTCTTGAAGTGTATTTCCTGAACACTGGAATGCTGTAGCTGCCTGACCTTGGATGTGTGTGATGGGAGATGTTTTTGCAGCTTGTGGGTCTGAGAGAACCACAGAGTCACTGGTTAACCTTTCCTCATGCACACTTCTATGCCCAGGCACACAGATGCATGGTCACACTCTTGTTGCTTAGGAAATGAAATTGCACTGCTGGGGGGTTGGGGTGGGGTTGTGACTTTGAGTGAGTCACTTTACTCTTTTGAACCTCCCTACCTGCAGCCACACAAGAGATAAATAACATCAGCCGTGCATGGCTATTGATGGAACAGAACAAGATTCAGTGTGTGAAGTCATTTAGTGGGAATCTGTGACATTAAGGCTTTAAAAACAGGTTTCTTCTCTAGTCCTACAGGCTGTTTCCAGACTTTTCCAGTTATAAATCAATCAGTCAAGGTTGTTGCTTGAATGAACAGCTCATTATCATACATCTGACATGTGCAGAATATTCTGGTAGGCTCCCAGCAAGGCTCAGACAGAAATAAAATATGGGCCCAGTCTGGGAAGATGGTCCAGATACACATGGTAGGAAGGTACATCAGAGCCTGCTGGATAGATGAGCAGTAAAGCCTGCAGGGTGGACAAGCTATAGAGCTCGACAGAGACTCTGGGAGAAGGTTAGGTCACTGGAGCCAGGTATGGTGGAGGCTCAGGGAGAAGGAAGGCTGAAGCTAAAGTGGGTAGCCCTGGGGTTCTGGAAAGAAGGAGTGTTGGCAAGGCTGCCCAAGAGATATAGAATGTCTGGAGATAAAGGACCCATGAGTTGGCCATGCACTGATGGGTTTGGGTGGTGGTTTTAGGAGATGGTGGGAGATGAATTAATGGACAGGTATTCAGGTTAGATGGGGTTGGGCTCTGGGTGCCAACTTAAGCCATCTGGAATTTATCTTAAAGAAGCAGTTCTCAACCTTGAGCCAGTATTGGATTCCCCTCTGGGGTTTGTTAAACTGATTGCTAGGCTGTAACCACAGGTATTTTGATGCTGCAAGTCAGGGGAGTACTTGAGAACTTGCCTTTCTAACAAGCTCCCACCCAGATATTGCTGCTGCTGGCCTGAGATGACACTCTGAGGACCACTAGTCCAGGGGGGGATAGAGAACTTTCCACTAACCACCTAGAGAGTCCTGGTGATAGCAGTATGGGGTGAGGGGACATTTAGGGACACAGAGTGACTGGACTCAGTCCTTGGATGGATGAGGCTGAGATGGAAAGAAAGGATGACCACGAGAGAGAGAGAGAGAGAGAAGGAAACATCACAGCAAGTGACCCCTACAATTCCAACGGGAGGCTGGCTTTAGAAGACCAAGTGTCTGCATTTAGGCCTTTTGCATTTTCAGAGAGACAGTTAGATTGTGAGAGTAACTTCAAGTGGTGTTTTCAGAGAGGAGTGGGTTGGAAGCCCCTCATACCTGTGTGAGTACGGAGATGGGAGTATTTCTCCCATGGCCACCATGTAAGTCCCCAAAGATCCTGCTGAGGCTCACTAGAGAGTCAGAGGCAGGTCTGAAGTTACGGGACCGATTTTTTCTCCTTGGGAGCAGATTTGCCCACAGAGGGAGCAAACTCACCATCCCATTGGCTGGGGCCTCTCTAACTACCTATGGATGTAGAGAAGGTGACCCCAGGCCCACTGTGGTTAGTGGAGCAGCTGCAGCCTTCCAGAGGAGAGCTGGGAGGGCTCCCAGGGTGCTGAAATGCCACTGGGGCCTTCATAGGAAGGTGATTTCAACCAAATCATGTGGCTTCATCCCTCCCACAGAGGGGTGACCTTCAGTTCCAGGGTACACATGTGACAGATTTTCTTAAGTGCATTTCCTGTGTTATGTGAAGAGGCAGTACTCATGTTAGAAGGTGATAAAAACTTCTGTCTCTCAAGTGTTTTGCACATGGAAGTGAAACCTAGCCCTGCTTGGGGGATGGAGTCGGGTTTGAAATACTCTCTTAAGGTGGTCCAGAAACACTTCAGAGCAAGGACTCAGAATAAAGAGAGTTGAAATGTGACTGCTCAGACCTGTTACAATATCAGGTTATACCTGATATGTTTTATTGACCCACAATTCTTTCATGTAGCATATCCAATCTTGCAAAAACATAAGATTTCTAAGAGCATTGTTTCCCTGAGGGATTCTGGTTTCCCTTAAAACCAGATGGCCTCAGGGCTGTTGGTTCTGTCTGCCATGGACATTTATTCCTTCCCAGGTCTCTGTCTGTGCAGATGATGTTGGATGCCATTTGCATCGAATGCAGCCAATCCCAGCCTCTTTAATGATATTTCTTTGCTGTCATCATGGAACAGTGGAGGCCTTGGAGGAACATTTCCATGTATCTCACTTTTCAGAATAGATGGTGACTATGAGATAACACAATTCTGAGCATCCCTGCTCAGCTCGGGGAGCTATGGGTCAGCAGTCGACTAGAAGCCAG
Organism: Tamias sibiricus; assembly: GCA_025594165.1. Taxonomy (NCBI): domain Eukaryota; kingdom Metazoa; phylum Chordata; class Mammalia; order Rodentia; family Sciuridae; genus Tamias; species Tamias sibiricus. The sequence goes on from CM046659.1 coordinate 140,989,093, forward strand.
GGCAGTGGGCAAAACCCACTGTCTGTCAGAGAAAGACCCAGGTTCCAAATTCAGGTACTTCCAGGAATTGAAGTCAAGGTACTAGGTGGCCAGGGTCTCCATCACCCTGTTAAAAGCTAAGGCAGTGGTTCTTGCCTCTAGCTGTACCTTGAAATCTCTTGGTGAACTTAAAAAAATATATATCACTGCTAGTGTTCCACCCTATTTGGCCTAGGCATCAGAGGTCTTCAGGGCTCCCCAAGTGATTCCCATATGCAGCCAGGGATGAAAACCACCATGTAAGAGGTACTGTAGGCAGCCTATTATAGTGAAGCTCAGTCCATTCACAGTTTTTCAAATAATTGTGATATTGCAAACATTGGAAAATATGGACGAAAAGTTCTGATCCTATTTCAGAAGAACAAATTATTAGGTTGTGAAAGTATTCCTATAACATGCTGTTGGGGGTAATGGACTGCAGCGAAGGGGGATTTATTGGAAGAAGAGAGGAGGCCAAGGAGAGATGAGGTCTGGTAAGCACTTTGGGCAAGATTGTTGGAGGGGGACACAGTGACACTTTTAAAAAGATTTAAAAATTTTAATGTTTCCATTAGCACTCTATTCATATGTAATAGTGGGTTTCATTTTGACATATTCATAAATGCATATAACAATTTTCTCCATTTAACACAGGAAATGCATTTAAGATAATGTACTTTTCCCCCTTCACCTCCCTCTCTATATTTTCCACTTTTATGTGTAATTATAATGCATCAATTAAAAAAAAATAGATGGAAGACCAGTAGAGTAGAGGAAGGGGGTTGGGGAAAATTTTTTTGACCCATACTAAGTGTACATATTTATGAGACAAATGTCACTTTTCAACAGAACTTTTATCCCTGGTAATGTGTGGACAAGGTGAGTGTTAAAGATACTTGAGGGAGCCTAGCAACAGCAAGGCACACCTAGGGAGGTGTTTTAGTCAGCTTTTTTTTGTTGCTGGGACTAAAGGACCTGACCAGAACAATTGTAGAGAAAGAAATTTATTTGAGGGCTCATGGTTTTAGAGGTCTTAGTCCATAGAAGGCAGGCTCCATTCCTTAGAGCTCAAGGTGAGGCTGAACATCATGTCAGGAGAATGTGGCAGAGGGAAGCAGCTCATATCATCATCAGGAAGCAGAGAGACTCCACTTGCCGGATACAAATATATACCCCAAAGCCAGGTCCCAGTGCTCACCTCTTCCAGCCACACCCTACCACTTCAGTTACCACTCAGTCAATCCCAATCGGGATTAGTTCACTAATTGGGTTAAGATTCGCACAACCCAATCATTTCTCCTCTGTACCTTCTTGCACTGTATCATACGTGAGCTTTTGGGGGACACCTCACATCCAAATCATAACAGAAGGGGATAGTGTGGGCTTTCCTATGTGCTACCCTCCAGGGTAAGAGATTTGTTCAGCCCCTTTTTCTTGGGTGCTAGTCCTGGCCACACCCTTGCTCAAGGTTCAGGGCCCAAAGGAATAAAGGGCTACAAGATGGAGTATAGCTCAGGATTCATTTTTATCTGTTTTTCACCAGTATTGTCATTTTCTTGCCTGAATGAATGGAAATCAGTATGTGAGACTCTCCAGAAAAGACATTCTAGAGAAAAACCTCCCCAAGGAGCTAGATTATGCTTCTGAATATGTATATGTAGGATTTCTTACCAAGGAGACCTCTCCCTGTCCCCAAAACTCTATTGCAGTAGAGCTCACTGCTAACTGATTTTTGCACTGGAGCTTGTGAATGCAAATACTAGACTGATTGATAAAATTGACTTTGAAAGTTCAGGACCCAGGAGGGTGGCTGCCTTGGACCTTCTATAGCCAGGGTATTTCTAGAGGGGTGCAGCCTGTTGTTAGAGTTGAGTGCATCGTCCAGAGAGCATGGGGCTCATTCTGTGTGGGGCTCCATCCCATGCATAACCTCTCTGTACTTGAACCATGGAAGTTTTGGCCAATCGTTTTCTAGGGTCTGTACTTCAGCATTATAAAGCACAGCTGTGGAGGAGCTCTGCACATCCTGCCACAGCTCCTCTGCCTCCATTTCTTCAACTTCTCCAAAGTATCCCAGTGAACAAACTCAAGTTATCACTTCAAAGGAGAGGGAAGGAAGCTGGGCTCTCCTGCAGGTTACACAGTGCCACTTTGAGACAGTTTTATTTGAGCAGTAAAATCTGTGAGTTGTTCTTGGCAAAAGTTCTAATGAAATGGAAACCTTGAAATCTGCTTAGAGCAGTAAGTTTGGTCTCACCCTGTATCTTGGGGACTAAAGATTGTAGGTGATCTTATGAGTTGATCTGATTTATTTTCTAAGAGTCTTGGTACTTACTGGTGCATCTTTTTAGAATGGAGGGTGGTCTATCTCATTTGGCTTGGGTGAGATCTATACCATAGTTGAGCCTGGAGGAATTGTAATGCTGTGCAGAGAACCAATCTGCTCAATCTCTGCCAGCCAACGCAGTCTGGAGGTATTACCTAGGAAAGGGACATTGCACATACCAGTGTACACACCAGCTCCTTCCCCAGCCAAGTCAAGTATTTGTGGAAAGTTTACCTTGTTAATTCCACCTTGTTACTAAGTTCCCTTGTTAACAAGATGGAAAGCTCAAAGCAGGTGCCTGGGGCTATCAGCATTGGTTCCCAGGGAGGGGAAAGTTCGAGGCATTAAATCCCCCCCCCCCCCCCCCGCCCCCGTAGAGTTAATATTCACTTCATTTAAGCAACAAATTAAAAATCTTAGTTTTGAAGTTTTCATTTAATTTACAAATCTAGAATGTTTTTGCGGTTACTTTTAAAGAGGGGTTTGAACATATTTGACCCCATTTACAAATGTAATTTGCAACTTTTAAACATTTAAAAAAACAGTCTTCAGAAACACATTTGATTTTATTTTCAAGTTCATTGGTTGTCTAGTTAAAAAAACAAACCTTTCACAAGTATTTAGGCATTCTTATAAGCCTAATAATTTAGTCTTATAAACATGAGAAGGTCTAAGTTCTCCTACACATTCTAATACTACTTGTAAACCTAATAAGATTTTAAAATCACAAGTCTAAATCAATGATACGCTCTAAGTTAGAATTGCAAATGTAATCCATTAGGTAATCCGCCAAGTTCTCTTAACTATTACAAGTTCTCTTAACTATTACAAGTTCTGTACAAGTTCCCATCACAAAGCAATTAATACTACAAATCAGACTGATATTATTGTCTCTTATTTAATTCTAGGTAATCCCCAGGAATAAGATACATTTTTCCCATTAGGGATATAATTTTCATTCTGAACAATTTGGAAATTGTCTCCTCAAATGGACTCTTAGGATGGTTTTTAAAATTTTTAAGTGAAGTTCTTAAAAAATCAATGATAAAGTCACTCCATCTTTCTTCTGAAAGCAATCAGAAAAGCGTACTATTATGCACATCAGAACCCCCACCCCTATTTCAAACCCACACCCACCAGTCCTTCCAACTCAGCCACTCAGTGGGATGTTTTTATGCAGACAGACACTCTTGGACTCAGGTAAATTCAAGCAATTTGCAAAGAAGAAAAGCTCAGGTGTGGAAAACCAAACCACAGCAAGGCGACCTTGCTCCCCTCAAGCTGCTGGGGCCATGGACATACATGAATGAGGGCGACCAATGTCCTGTTTTCCTTTCCTTTCCTGGCAGGTCGGCCTCATCCGGCTTGGACAGGAGCAGGTGCTAATCCAGCCTCTCAGGAATTCCAGCGGCCCCTTCAGTGGTCGAGAGCATGTGATCAGACGTGAATGGGCCTTGACACCCAGCCCAACTGCTGAGGCCCAGGTACCTGGCCAGTTCTGCAAGGTTCTAACAGGTGAGTTAGGGCAACATGTCTGGACAGAGCACATGCACAGATGGCACCCGTTGTGTGGCAGCAGATGTGCTGACATCATATGAGCAAGAACTTCACCTTTACAGTCATGTGTCACTTAATGGCAGGGACATGTTCAGAGAAATCATTAGGCAGTGTCTTCATGGGAACACCATGGAATGTACTTGCACAGGCTAAGATGGCTATTATGTCACTACACAGTATGGAACCAGAGTGATATATTCAGTCTGTGTTTGATTGAAAAGTCGTTAGCATGACTGTATGTGGAAAGCTATTTAATTGTCCTGGAAGCCACTTCTTTTCCTTGTGTATTAGAGTCAGCATTTCATGCATTGCAGCCCTTTGAAAATGTCATCATTTTATTTCTGCAAGGAACCCGTGGTCTTGTCTAGGCATTGCCTCAGTTTTATGTATCAGGACCAAGTTGAGGTCCGAAAAATCTCCACAAGTTTTTTATCAAGCCACAGGTTGGTAGCAGAGCTAGAATGGGATTTCCCTCCTCTTGATGCCCTGGCCAGAGCTCACTTACTCTTCCAGTGCAGTGGTCCTCATCCCTTGCTTGCTAATTAGAGTTGCCTGGGGGAACAGTGGTTCTCAAAGTGTGGCCCCTGATCCAGCAGTGCTAGCAACACCTGGGAACTTGTCAGGAAGGTTCATTCTCTGGCCCTAAGCCAGACCTGCAGCATCAGGAACACTGGGGGTGGTCCAGTCATCTGTGCCTTCACGGGCCCTCCCAGGGATTTGGATATATGCTAAGGTATGAGAACCAGTGCTTCAAAAATGCCATTCATTGCCCTGTTCCCTAATATCCCCATCAAGTGGCCTATGGTATGACTTTGGTATCAAGTGTATTTGAAAGTGATTGAGGTGAGAACCCAGAGCTCCTGTATTTTGCACCTTGATTTTAAGCATCCTGTGTGTTTTCTGTCAGGAGTTTAAGAACATCTCATGGTGCTGTGTCCACAGCAGTAGGCTTGCAAATGTCCCCTGATGAAGCTGGATCACTCACAGTTCATGGGTCACTTTTCCTCCCAGGTCATGGGGCCCCACAGCTGACCTTTGGGAGTTGTGCTTTTGTAGTTTAATGTTATCTTCGTATGAAAATGTGGGGTGTCTCAATTGAGTATTTGTGTAGCCATAGAAATAAATCAATGATGTGACTCTCCTCAAGAGGAACTTTGGAATTTGTAAGCAAGTCTTGCAGCCCAGCTCAGTCCTTACCTGTAGACCCTTAGGAAGGCTGGTTGCCACCCTCCTTAGCCTCGTCTGTATGTGGCAGGCAGACATTAGAGGTGATTGTGCCGGACAAAGTCTACTCTGAAACCACAGAACAGCTTTGAGTTATACATGGAGAGAGAACATCACTAGACCTTAATATTTTTCTCTGTTCTTTTCTGCACCCTGTAAAAGTGGGACAAATGGACCTCAGCATGAAATTCAAATTAACTAAAAAACACCCTTTAATATGAATTGGGATTTTTAGTAAGTCTGATGATTGTGCACTTGATGTCAGTGTGCTATTTTACAGACACTATTAGGTCAGTTTTGTGGATCTTTTTGTGTTTTCAGAATGACTGTTAGTCATTCTAAGTCTTTGTGTACTCTTTGTAGCTGAGCTGAACACACTGGTTGAATGGCAGAGGGATTTCACTAAGGCAGCACTTCTCAGTCCTGTCTGCACATTGGCATTGCCAGGGGAGTAAAAACTCCCAATGCCCAGGTCCCCTCCCACTGCCCTTTCAATTGGTGTGGGGCACAGCCTGGGCATCTGGCCATGTAAAAGCTCCCAGGTGGTTCTGATGCTCAGCTGGTGTTGAAAACCCCATGCTAAGGAATATTAAACATGAGTTATAGCACCTGTGGGCCACCGGTAGTAGATTTTCTCAGGTGAGAATCTTTAAATGAGACCCAGGGCAAGTGTATTTTATTTTCCCTGTTCCCTCCACTCAAACCAGTGCTCATCAACTGCTAGTCCCTGATCAGAAATCCAACATGCTTGGGGATGAGATAATGGAATGTTTGTCTAATGACCTGCTTCTGTCCTTTTTAGGGGAGGGATACTAAGAGTTGCTGACAAAATGACAAATGGTGCTTGTGTTTGCATTTTTGTACCTAAGATTGGCTTCGAGGCACATTTTTGATGGACTGTTTAGCCTTTAATGGAGGAAATAAAGTGAACACAAGCTGAGTGGGGTGGACGTGATAGAAACTAAGACAAGAACAGCCATGTAAGGGGGTAGAGAGAAATTTCTGAATTTGCCTCTAAAAAATCATTCCTCCTCTTCCCCCAAATCTTGCATCAACTTGTCCTGAAGAGCTAGAGCACTGTGTATGATTAAGATGGATCAAAACTCAGGCTCCATACTGGATAGGAACACAGATACCAAAAAGAGGTATCCATTTTGCTTCTGTTTCTTTTTGCTTTGCACGAAATAGTAAACTTGGTTGCTGTGTTGAGAAAGACACTGGGTCTTTTAATAGGCTTAGCTAATAAGTAGTCAATTACGCCCTATCAAGTTTGGATTAACTTTCAAATGTTGAGAGTTTAGAGTCGGGAAACTTAATTTACAGTGAAGTACATTCTTGAAGTTTCCTAGAAAGATTAATCAGATTAATCCAGGATTTCCCATGGGAACATGTTCTGTCTGGCCGAATATATGGTGGCCATTGGTTTCATTTTATCCTGTCATTGGTTTTACGTTGCCCTAACCTTGGACAAGGTCTCAGAGTAGCCTTGCTGGCTCATGGAGGTGGGGAGTTGAAAACTCTTTTCCTTCCATAAAGCACTAATTTACCTGAAAGTTGAACCTATGTAAGATGCCATGTTGTCCAGCGTCTTCTATCTGAGCAAGGTTGGGGGCTTAAAGGACTGACACATGAGGACCTGGGAGGAGCCCTTCCTCCCCTCGTATGCCACTGAGGTTGCATTTCTAGAAGACTTTGGGGGCTCCTTGTAAGGGGACAGGATGACCCTATTTCCTTTTAGCTCCTTATTTTGAGGACCTTATAAACTGATTCATAAAATAAAACTCCAGGTTAGAACTTGGCAAGAAAATATGGACTCTGCAAACTACCCCCTACCCCTTTTCTTTTGGTGAGAGCTTGAGTTTTTGAAAGTTTTTGGGCTATTCTCAACAACTAAAATGGTGCTTTGGATATTTTGAAATGTTCCTTGATTTTTAAGTATTTATTTTGACTCTGAAACTTTTAATATTTCTTCTATGCTTATTTTAATTTCCCCATTCAGATTCAACTTAGAATCTTCCTGCCACTGTTTTTATGGATTTAGATTCCAGTTTAAACGTCTGTCATCTCTACTGTGGTGGGTGTCACATGTGAATGACAGAAGTGCAGGGTTAAATAAAAGACTAATTTGCCATGAGACATTTTCAAAATCACAATCTTGCAGCACTTTGAGTGGTGGTGAGCTCATTAGCACATGAATATGCCTGAAATAGTGGGGCCTGTGAGGCTCTACTGTCTTCTTTATAGTTGAAGTGCTACTATGATTGTTTTTTAAAGATTATTAGTTATTTTCTAGTTCTGTCTGGTTCATTTAAAGCATTATAAAAATCATTTCAATGAGTTTTTGGAGGATACCATGACTCTTCATAAATTATGTATTGATAATTTATGCAAGAAGTTTCATGTGTAATCGTATGTATATATTTAATACATAATCAGTCAGGACTTGTGCTTTGTTTCAATTAAGTTTCTTTTGATTGGAAAGGACAGAAGTCAAACTTAAGCACCAGAGACATCATTGTATGGGTTTATGGAACTGATTAGTGAAGCAGGAAGCTGACTTCAAGTGAGGCTTGACCAAGCTCGGCCTCTCTGCAGGCCTTTCTCTGCATGACAGCTTTGTCCTTAATTTACCCCTCTCGAGGTGACAAAAAGGCAGCTAGGATGAGAAGGTTAGCTCTTCTGTTCTATGGGGATCTGAGATGGGCTGGCTTGGATTACTTTTAGTTCACCATTGCTTTCAAATGTCTTGAGGCAAGATCAAATCTCTCCTTCTTAAAGACCATCAGTCCCAGTCCCCATGTGACTGTGGAGTATCACTGAGTCTTCCATCCCTGTCTTGACTTCTGTAGGCCACCACACACATGGCAAAAATCTGGAGTAGGTTTACCACACCTCCAATCCAGGTCTAATCCATCATTCCAGCCCATGTGGTTGAAAATATGGTCACTTCCTTCTTGTTTCCACGAAAAGAATGGATACTAATTAGCTCCTCATCTGCTTGTGCCTAGGGATGAATCTGGCTGCTGGTTTTTGTTCACTTAGGAAGGGCTCAATTCCTTTGCAGTCAGGTTCCTCTCAATGATGTCTTTGAGACCTTAGCTCTCTAGTGGGTGTAAAAAACAAAATAAAATTTTGTGTATGTGTGTATATATTATATATAGAAAAATATATAACATATTTAAATATATATATTATATATATACATATATATACATGTAATTTTTTTCTGGCTTTATCTAGTGTTCTTTGTTGATAGTGATGGTTGTTCATGTCCTTCTACATCTCCACTGCAAGCAGAACCTAAAAGAAACAGGATTAAATTGCTACATTTTCTCCAAGTCAATATTTAAATATTTATTTGCATAGATTTGCACAATATTTTTATATTCTAAAGTAGACAACAATATTTGAAGAATTTTCATTCCACAAGTGACAGAACGTGGACTCATGTAGAAGGCTTGATTTCATCTCCTTTCAATGTGCCCCCAGAAGAGTCCCTCAACATCTTCGTGCCTCTCGATCAGTCTGCTGGGACTTCTGTAACAAAATGCCACAAGGCTGGTTATGTTAAACAACAGAAATTTATTTCTGCACAGTTCTGGAGGCTGGAAGTCTGGATCAAACTGTCAGCAGGCTCAGAGGTGATGTGAGAGAGTCTGTCTGGCTTGTAGATGGCTGTCTTCTCCCTGTGTCTTCAAGTGGTCTTCCCTCCATGTGGCTTTCTCTGAGCCCAGTTTCCTCTTATGATGACACCAGTCAATTTGCATTAGGGTCCACCCTTGTGACCTTTTTGTAACCAAGTCACCTCTATAAAAACCCTATGTGCAAATAGTCGCATTCTGAGGTACTGAGGGGTAGGACTTGTAGATTTGGGGAAAGGATGTGACTCGGGTCATAACAACCTCTATTTCTCATTTGTGACAATGAGTTGATGAAGGTCTGCTTCTCACGGTCACTGCTGAGGAACATGGCAAGCGAGGGCAAGCGAGGGCTGGTGGTGCCATGTCCAGCCAACTGGGGGATATGCAGGAGCACTCTCACAAATGCCTAGAAGGTAACATCTGGAGGAAATTAGAAATGGGCCATCTGTAAGAGTAGGTATCACAGTTGGCTGTCTTCTCTTCCCAGTTTGACTTTTGATAAATATTGGAGGAGCTGGACTACCTCAGGCAAGTTAGAAAGGACTCAACTTCTCTGAGCTTATTTCTTCATCTGCAATGGAACAGTATCATCTACTCTTTTTAAAAGTTTTATATTAAATAAAATAGTATGTACTTACCACTCAGCAACTGATAAATATTAGCAGTTGTTGCAGCTTCTATAGTTACTGTTTCCATGCCTATTCTTTATTATTAAGGGTATCATTTGAATGCTCTGGTTCTAGATTAAGTGGTTTCTAGATTGAGGCGTCCCATAGAGTAAAGAGCTGGGAGCTGAAGGCTCTTGTGATCAACCTCGAATCTGTCTATTTTGCCTTGAGAGTGAATTTGCAGTGAAATCCAAGGAGTCATTATTTCTAGACTGGAAGTTACCTTTGCAGGTTAGATGCTTACCCTTTCCCTCTCATTGGCTGTCTGTAGGGCACTTAGATAAGTGGGGGAGATCAACTGAAAAGACATAAGGTGTAAGTTTTCTTTAGTTATGGAATACCAGGCAAGGCAAATATGCACAAAACAAAAAACAGAAACTCTTATGCCCAGCATTCAGATTTAAGCCATTTTAACATCTGGCCATAGTTGCTTCAGGACTCTTTTTTTTTTAATAGAATTTAACAATTTAACATTGTGGATTTTACTCTCCTACCACCCAGTGCTCTGTCATCTCTCTGGCTTTTTCCCCTTCTGGTCCATGGTTCTTATACTTTTACATAATCATAAACAGTATATTATATTGTTTTGTATGTTTCAAATTTTACATAAATGATTTCATTTTGTGCAACTTACCCTTGTCACAATCATGTTCCCCAGATTTATCCATGATAATTAATGGAGACTTAGCGTCTTCATTTTAATTGTAGAGGTTTGCCTATTAATCTTTTCAAAGAACTAGCTTTGGTTTTATTTTTTCTTCTCTATTGCTTTTGTTTTTCATTTCTTTAATTTCTATTTGTTTTTGTCATTTTATTGTCTATTTATTTTTGTTGTTTAACTTCTTAGACAGCATCTAGCTATGTTGCCCAGTCTGGTCTTGAATTCCTGGGCCCAAGTTTTCTTCCCGCATATGGCTCCTGAGTAGCTGGAACTATAGGCACAGGCTACCACACCCTGGCTCTATTTGTTTTTATTTGATCTTACTATTTTTTTTATGTTCTCTCTAGTTTTAACTAAACAGTTTTTAATAGTTGCTTTTCCCCTAATTTCTTGAGTATTATACCTAGTTCATTAAATTCTACTTTCTTCATTATGATTTTATATATTTAGGGCTATGCATTTCCCTATGAGCACACATTTAGCTGCATACAAATTTTTATGTGCAATATTTCCAGTTCTAAAAATTCCCCAATTTCCATGATCTTTGTTTTCAATTTTCTAGAGAGGCAGTACAATATGGTAGTACAGAATTTAGAGATAGGCTTACTGGGTTTGAACTACTGGCTTTATCACCTATTAGCTTGAGTGATCTTGGGTAATTTAACCCTCTCACCTCAATTTTGTTATTTATAAAGAGATATTAAAAAGGGAATGTACTTTAAACAACTGTTTAGATGTTATATAAGTTAATATGTAAGCACAACAATGTGTGGCATAAGTATTTATTGCTTTGTTACCTTTTATTAGGTTATAAATTATTCAAACATTTATAATTTTATCATCAAATGGGCTTTTGCCATCTTTAAAAAATGATTTATAATTCTATGTATAGTGATTGGAGAATGTGGTCCCTGTATTTCCATTTGGTTCTTTGTTATAGTTTTATTATCTCTACTGAGATTCCCTATCTTTTCATTCACCATGAGCACATTTTTCTTCAAGTCTTTGCACATAATTATAGGAATTGTTTTAAAATTCTTATCTGCCACCCTACATCTAAGTCATGTGGGTTTGGTCTCCATAGATTGTCTTTTCTTTTGACAATGGGTTATTTTCCTAGTTTTTCATATGTCAAGTAATTTTGAATTCTGGTTATTGTAAATAAGATGTCATGGAGATGCTGGATTTTTTTCCTCTAAGAGTATCTTAATTTGGACTCAAACTATAAAATTCGTATCTTGAATGGTGGCTTAAATTTTCATTTCAGTTCTTTTATCCTTAGCCTTATAGTCCATTTCACATAGGGATTATCCAGAAATTTAGGTAAAATTTATATGTGTAATTTTTGGCCCACCCTTTTTATATCTCTCCCTTTTACCATGCCTTCCCTGTAGTTTCCATCACTGTGTTGCCCTGATCCCTGCACTTTGATCCTTCTGATCACAAGAACTGCAGACTTTCTATTGGCAAATTAGCCTCCTCAGTATGACACTGACTTCCCCTACTCTCTTGGGCTGATCCTTTCTTCCACATGTTGACTTCCCCCAGAATCTTCCTGTATTTGCCCACTTTCCAATGCCTTCAGCTCTTTGGACCTTTGTATTCTGTTCATTTGTAGTTGTTATCTATTGGAAGTTTAGGTATACTAGAAGTTTCTTGGCCATATTGTATTCCATATAATATTAATTCTTTGAAAATGGTTGAGATATGCGTTTTAGTCTAGCAAATGGGCATTTTTGTTTTAATAAATATTTAATGTATAAATTGAAAGACATTTTCCTTAATAGTTATAAACAGTGTTCTGTATATCCATTAGCTCAAATTGTTGTGACAGCAAAGTCATTCTGTCACATTATTTTGAGCCTGCTCAATTTGTTTTAGAGGTATATATAAACTCTCGCAACTTACTGTGTTTTGGACAATTTCACCTTTAATTCTACCAAGTTTTACTTTATCTGTTGTAAGGCAGTATTATTTGGTGCATACAGATCTTGGAGCTATATTCCTGGTGAGCTATTCCTTTTATCATCATGTAGTGAGCCATTTTTATGCCTGATAATACTTTTGGCCTCCTAGCTGTGTTCTCATCTAATATTAATGTGGCCAATCAAGTTTTATTTTGGTTGATGTTTGCCTGATATTACTTTTTCCTTTCTTTCCCTTGTGGTGCTGGAGATTGAACCCAGGTCCTTGCACATGTTAAGCAAGTGCTTTACCACTGAACTAATTCCCCACTGCTTTTTATTTTATTTTGAGGCAGGGTCTAGCTACAGGTTGCTCAGACTGGCCTTGAATTCCTGGGCTCATGCAATGCTCCTGCCTCAGATTCTTTAGTAGCTGAGATTACAGGGATGCACCACCAAGCCCAGCTCTTAGATTTATTTTCTGTCCTCTGTCATAATATTTTATGTGTTTCTTAAAAGTAATATTTACCTGAATTTGGGGATATCTGTTTCTGTTTTTGTAGGGTTCATTTTTTTAAAACTCTGAAGTATGTGATTCATCATTTATTTTCTTTTTAAAAACATTGTTCTAATTAGTTATGCATGACAGTAGAATGCATTTTGATATTTCATACATAAATAGAATATCACTTCTCATTCTTCTGGTTGTACATGATATAGAATTACACTGGTCGTGTGATCATATATGCACATAGGGTATGTCCGATTCATTCTACTATCCTTCCTACCTCCATATACCCTCCCCTTTCTTCACTCCCCTCTGTCTAATCCAAAGTACCTCTATTCTTTCCTAGCCCCTCTCCCCACTTGTTTTGAGTTAGAATCTGCATATTAGAGAAAACACTTGGCCTTTGGGTCTTCGGAATTGGCTTATTTTGCTTAGCATGATATTCTCCATCCATTTACCAACAAATGCCTTCATTTCATTCATCTTTAAGGCTGAGTAATATCCATTGTGTATATATACCACATTTTCTCTATCCATTCATCTGTTGAAGGGCACCTGGGTGGGTTCCATAGTTTAGCTATTGTGAATTGAGCTGCTATAAACATTGCTGTGGCTGTGACACTGTAGTATGCTGAGTTTAAGTCCTTTGGGTATAAACTGAGGAGTGGTATAATTGGGTCAATTAACTGTTCCATTCCTAATTTCCTAAAGAATCTCCATACTGCTTTCCTAAGTGGTTGTACCAATTTGTAGTCCCACCTACAATGTATGTGTGTACTTTTTTCTCAACATACTCACCAACATTTATTGTTACTTGTTTTATTGATAATTGCTCTTCTGACTGGGTGAAATCTCAGTGTAGTTTTGATTTGCATTTCTCTAATTGCTAGAGATGTTGAACATTTTTTCATATATTTGTTGACCTTTTTTATTTATTCTTTTGTGAAGTGTCTGTTCAGTTCCTTTGCCCATTTATTGTTTTTTGTTTGTTTTTGTTTTGGTATTAAGTTTTATGAGTTCTTTGTATATCCTGGTGATTAATGCTCTGAGGTGCAGGTGGTAAAGATTTTCTCCCATTCTGTAGGCTCCCTTTTTGTGTTCTTGATTGTTTGCTGTGAAAAAGCTTTTTAGTTTGAGTCCATCCCATATAATTCTTGATTTTACTTCTTGCACTTCAGGAGTCTTGTTAAGGAAGTCGGTTCCTAAGCCAACATGATGGAGATTTGGGCCTACTTTTTTTTTTGTTAGGTGCAGGATCTCTCTTCTAGTGCCTAATTCCTTGATCCACTTTGAGTTGAGTTTTGGACAGGGTGAGAGATAGGGATTAAATTTCATTCTGCTACATATAGATTTCCACTTTTCCCAGCACCATTTGTTGAAGAGGCTAACTTTTCTCCAATTTATGTTTTTGGCACCTTTCTCTAGTATGAGATAATTGTATTTATGTGGGTTTGTCTCCATCTTTTATTCTGTGCCATTGGTTATCATGTCTGTTTTGGTGCTGGTACCATGCCATTTTTGTTACAGTAGCTCTATAGTATAATTTAAGGTCTGGGATTGTGATGCCTTCTGTTTCACTTTTCTCACCAGGATTGATTTAGCTATTCTGTGTCTCTTATTTTTCCAAATGAATTTCATGATTGCTTTTTCTATTTCTATGAAGAATGTCATTGGGATTTTAATATGAATTGCATTAAATCTTATGACATTTTTGATAGTATGGCCATTTTGACAGTGTAAATTCTGTCTGTCCAAGAGCATGGGAGATCTTTCCATCTTCTAAGGTCTTCTTCAATTTTTTTCGTTAGTGTTCTGTAGTTTTCATTGTAAAGGTCTTTCCCCTCTTTAGTTAGAATGATTCCCCAATTATTTATTTTTTTTTTTGAGGCTATTGTGAATGGAGTAGTTTTCCTAATTTCTCTTTCAGTGGATTCATCACTGATATATAGGAATGCATTTGATTTATGGATACTGCTGCTTTGCTGAATTCATTTGTTAGTTCTAGAAGTTTCTGTTGGGAATTTTTTGGGTCTTCTAAATATAGAATCATGTTGTTGGTGAATAGGGATAGTTTGAGTTCTTCTTTTCCTATTCAAATTCCTCTAATTTCTTTCTTCCATCTAATTGCTCTAGCTAGAGTTTCAAAGATGATGTTGAACAGAAGTAGTGAAAGAGGGCATCCTTGTCTTGTTCCAGTTTTTAGAGGGAATGTTTTCAGTTTTTCTCCATTTAGATTGATGTTGGCCCTGGGCTTAGCATAGGTAGCTTTTACAATGTTGAGGTATGTTCATTCTATCCCTAGTTTTTCTAGTGTTTTGAACATGAAGAGGTGATGTATTTTTTTAAATATTTATTTATTTGCTTTAGTTGTACACAATGCGTTTTTATTTGTATGTGGTGCTGAGGATCGAACCCAGGTCACACACGTGCTAGGCGAGTGCTCTACCACTGAGCCACAATCCCAGCCCCGAGGTGCTGTATTTTGTCAAATGCTTTTTCTGCACCTATTGAGCTGATCATATAATTCTTGTCTTTAAGTCTATTAATGTGACAAATTATGTTTATTGATTTCCATATGTTGAACCAACCTTTCATTTCTGGGTTGAACCCCACTTGATCATGGTACACTATCTTTTAAAAATGTTTTAGAATGTGATTTAGAAGAATTTTATTGAGAATTTCTGCATCTGTGTTCATCAGGGATATTGGTCTGAAGTTTTCTTTCCTTGATGTGTCTTTGGTTTTGGTATCAGGGTGATGCTGGCTTCATAGAATAAGTTTGGAAGAGTTCCCTCTTTATCTGTTTCATGGAATATTTTGAGGTGTATTGGTGTTAATTCTTCCTTGAAGGTCTTGTAGAACTTGGCTAAGAATCCATCTGGTCCTGGGCTTTTCTTTGTTGGTAGGCTTTTGATGGCATTTTCTATTTCATTGCTTAAAATTGGTCTGTTTAAATTGTGTATTTCCTTCTGATTCAGTTCGGGTAGGTCATATGTCTCTAGAAATTTGTCGATGTTTCAAGATTTTCTATTTTATTGGAGTATAAATTTTTCAAAATAGTTTATGATTATCTTCTGTATTTCAGTAGTATGTGTCATGATATTTCCTTTTTCATCACAAATTTTAGTAACTTGAGTTTTCTTTATCTTCATTAGTGTGGCTAAGGATTTATCAATTTTATTTATTTTTTTCAATGAACCAAAATGAAAACATTTTGTCAACTTTTTCAATTTTTGTTTGTTTCAATTTCATTGATGTCAGCTCTGATTTTAATTATTTCCTGTCTTCTAATGCTTTTGGTGTTAATTTGTTCTTTTTTTTCTAGGACTTTGAGATGTAATGTTAGATGTTATTTGTTGACTTTCTGTTCTTTTGATGAATGAGCTCAATGCAATGAACTTTCCTCTTAACACTACCTTCATAGTGTCCCACACATTTTGGTAGGTTGTGTCGCTGTTCTTTATTTACCTCTAAGAATGTCTTTCATCCCTGATTTCTTCTGCTATCTGTTCATCATTCAGTAGTGTATTATTTAGTCACCAGGGTTAGAGTAGCTTCTGGTTTTTATTTTGTTTTTGATTTATAACTTCATTCCATTACAGTCTGATAGAATGCAGGGTGTTAGCTCTACTTTTTTTTTTTTTTTAAATATTTGCTAAGAGTTGCTTTGTGGCATAAAATATGGTCTGTTTTAGAAACGGATCTGTGTGCTGCTAAAAAGAAAGTGAATCTGCTCATTGATGGATGACATATTCTACATATGTTCTTTAAGTCTCATTATGGATTGTATTATTTAGTTCTACAGTTTTATTGTTGAGTTTTTGTTTGGAGGATCTATGCAGTGGTGAGAGAGGTGTGTTAAAGTCATGTTGAAAATGTTATTGTGTTGCGGTCTATTTGTTCATGAAATTAAGAAGGGTTGGTTGATGTGCTTAGATGCTGCATTGTTTGGAGCATAAATATTTATAGTTGTTATGTCTTGTTGATGTATAATTCCTTTAAGCAGTATGAAATGGACTTCTTTGTCCCTTTTGATTAACTTTGTCTTGAAATCCACTTTATCTGATATGAGGATAGAAACCCCTGCTTATTTATGAGACCCATGTGAGTGATATGTTTTTTCCTATTCTTTAATCTTAAGTCTGTGGATGTCTTTGCCTATGAGGTGAGTCTCTTGGAGACAGTATATTGTTGGGTCTCATTTTTAATCCAATCTGCCAGTCTGTGTCTTTTGATTGATGAGTTTAGGCCATTAATATTCAAGGTTATTATTGAGATGTGATTTGTATTCCCAGTCATTTTGATTTATTTCTGGTTTTTAGTTTGAATTATTTTCTACTTTGATTGACTATTCCTTTGGTATAGTTCCTCCCTTTGCTGTTTTCACTTTTTTTTTTTTTCATTTTATCTTCATAGAATATTTTGTTGAGAATGTTCTGTTTAGACTTTCTAATTGTGAATTCTTTTATTTATTATTTTTAGTTGTAGATGGATACAATACCTTTATTTTATTTATTTATTTTTATGTGGTGCTGAGGATCAAACCCAGTACCTCATACGTGTGAGGCAAGAAATGCTCTGTCACTGAGCCACAATCCCAGCCCCTCTAGTTGGGAATTCTTTTAACTTTTGTTGATCATGGGAGGTTTTTATTTCATCTTCAAATCTGAAGCTTAATTTTGCTGGATATATAATTCTTGATTAGCATCCATTTTCTTTCAGAGCTTGATATATATTATTCCTAGCTTTGAGGGTCTGGGTTGAGAAATCACCTGAGATCTGAATTGGTTTCCCCCTATGATATTTTTCTCTTACAGCTTTTAAAATTCTATCCTTATTCTGTATGTTAGTCATTTTCATAATAATGTGCCTTGGTATGTATCTGTTGTAATTTTGTACATTTGGGGTCTTGTACACCTCTCGTATTTGCTTTTTCATTTCATTCATTAAGTGTGGGAAATTTTCTGGTATTATTTCATTGAAGAGATTGTGTATTCCTTTGGTTTGTGTCTGTGCACCTTCATCTATCCCAATAAATCTTAAATTTGGTCTTTTCATGTTATCTAATAATTCTTGGAATATCTTGTCATGGTTTCTTAACATCTTCTCTCCATGGCCCACTCTGTTTTTAAGATTATATATTTTGTCTTCATTGCCTGAGGTTCTGTCTTCCAAATGGTCTAGTCTGTTGGTGATGCTTTCTATTTTTAATATTTTGTTTAGAATGTTCTGTGTTGTATGTAGACTTTGTAGTTATGAATTTTTTTTTTGGTTGTAGATGGACACAATACCTTTATTTTATTTATTTATTTTTTATGTGGTGCT
This sequence comes from Tamias sibiricus, assembly GCA_025594165.1. NCBI lineage: Eukaryota > Metazoa > Chordata > Mammalia > Rodentia > Sciuridae > Tamias > Tamias sibiricus. The sequence continues at coordinate 141,006,925 of CM046659.1, forward strand.
GAGGCTCAAATCCAGTACCTCATATGTGCGAGGCAAGAAACCAAGAAATTTGGTTTATTGATTCCTTCATTTTGAGAATTTCTGCTTGATTTCTTTTCAGAATCTCTTTTTATTGAAGTGATCTTTCACCTCCTGAATTTTATCTCTGATTTCACTCCTTACATCATCCTTTATCTTGGGGTTCAGTTTAACAGTATACATTCTAAACTCCTTTTCTAACATTTCTTCTACTGTGTCATCAATGGATTCTATTTTTGGAGCATCTTTGTTTGGGGCACTTTGCTTCCTTGTTTTTTCATGTTGTTTGTGTGTCTGCCCATCTAGCAGTGTGAACTTGAGGCAGTAAGTTTCTACCCTGTAGACTTATAGTGTCCCTGAAGGTTTCAAGTACCTCACTTTTAAGGGGGAGACAAATAATAACAGCACCCAATGCAAACAATATATAGACTTAAACAAAATAGCTACTATTAAGATGTCTACAATTTTGTCACAATAAACAGAAATGATGTGTTCAATTATTGTCTACAGTATAACCAGTAAGTTTGCAAAAGGGTTTACAATTCCAAATGGTGGACAAAGAGAGAACAGAAGTGGTTTAGGGTGTGATTGTGATGTTTATGAGGAAGGAGGAGAGAAGATAGAAATAAAAAATAGGAAGAGTGAAATAGGAATTAATAGAGGTTGGCTATTGGCAGGAAAGAAGGAGAATCCAGGGAAACATAAATGAGAGGTATTTATATATATAAAGTAATTTTTTTTTTAAAAAAACTTAAAAGTAGAAAAAAGTAAAAATAATGCACACAAACTGTAATATACCATTCAGACTTCCCAGTCTACAATAAACTGCATGAAAAATACTTGGTTCCAAAAATGGTAGAAATTAGAGGGGGTGATGGGAGGGAGGGAGAGAAAGAGGGAAAAGAAAGAAAAGGGATCTTGATGAAAAATTGAACGATTGTTTCCCCTGGAGTCTATAAGTTTCTCAGCAGTTAGGTGGGGTTGGGTTGTCTGGAGTTTGATGCTACCTCCATCCTCTAGGTGCTAGGGTGAAAGGGTTAGTCCTGGAGGTGGAACTCCTGGAGATGGGGTATAGCCTTAGGTGTGCTCTGGTCTCTTCACTGGGTGCCAATTGGTCTGGAGATTTTAAACCAGCACACCTCTAAGGCCCAGCAATCACCAGTCCACATTGAAAGACTGCGCTCCAGGAAACTCCTTTGGGTTCCACTCACGTGGTGTGGGAGCCTGTTCTTAGCCCACTACTTCGCCTGTGGACCCCATGATTCCTGGTGTCTTGGAATCAGTCTCCGTATTCCCATCTCTTCTACCCTCACCTTATAGAATTCCCAGTGAGGTGCTTCTCTCCCAGCTGGTCCTGCAAGCAGTTGGATTGGTAGGGGAGGGGGAATCTAGGTGGGTTTCTATGACCAGAATTCCTCTGTGTAAACGTCTTTCCACACTTGATTTTCTCCTGGTCACTTAGGCCCACTCTCTGTCACATAGTGTGTTTTCTGGGCCAGACTCTGCTCTGCCAGTAATTGGTTCCCCCAGCTGTTGATCCCATGCTGCAGCTGCAAAATGGTTCCCTCCGCTGTCTTCCATGCATGCCACTGAGAGAGATGGGAGGCTTCCCTTCCAGATGTGGATACTGTGCAGCATAGTTTACTATTTTTTCGAGCTGTGTCTTTGATCTCTAAGCTCTCCATACCTCGGCATACCTCAGTCTTCCTAGAATGGGAGTTCCTTTAATCCCCTTGTTGCTTTACCATATTCACGTAGGGACTGTTCTGGCGTGCACCTCCAGTTACTGTCTCAATTGTGGATCTTTCTCCCTTATTTTATTATACAAGATCTCCTGAGTCCCTAATATGTTTTGAGTGTCCAGTATTAAATTCCAGTAAAGTCTCCCCTAATTCTTGAGCATTCACCCACTGTATTGAAAAGCTGCCTGTCTGCTTTTCTTCATTCATGCCACGGAGCAACCAGGGAAGCGACCCCTCTGTTCTGCCATCTTGCTGCCTCCCCGTGGGTCCATGCTTTTTATGTTTATGGCAGTATGAATATAGTTGAATTTATTTTTATCATCTTGTGTTTTGTTTTCCTTTTCTCATGCCATGCTTTTTCTTTGCTTCTGTTTTTTATTGTTGTTCTTTCCTCCTTTTACTAGCTCTCCTTTATCTCTCTTCTTTCCCTTCCTCTGGTGTAGAAGCTTCATAGTCCTTTACAATTTTGTTGTTGTTACCTTTAAACTAAACACACATTCACATGCACAAACGGTATATATTCGTATTAAAGAAATCTAAAAGCTTCAGGGATATTTTGTTTAAAATATGAGAGCATTCATGTGCTTTAAATATGATTTTCTGTCGTATTTTTGTCTAATGTATTTTGTTTTTGTCGTCTCAGTTGTCATTTTTTATAGTAAGAATTATTTAGATTTGTTTATATATTTACCAACTTATTTGTTCAATATTATTTCTTGCAAACTATTTCTCTGTGCATCTTAAGGAAAATTTTTGAATGAAGGCTTGTGAGGAGTTCAATTATTATCTTTGCTTTACCCCAACTGCCTTTATTTTACCCTTCCTCTTAATGATAATTTAATTTAACTGAATCTTGAATTCTAGGTTGAGTATTATCTTTTCCAACACTTTGAGGGTATTAGTCTGTGTTCCGAATTCTGGTTTTGCTACAAAGATCTTCTGTCCTTCTGATTTTAGATTCTGGGTAAATAATCTGTCTTTTTTCTCTGCAGGTTTTAAAACTTAGTGTGTTTATGTTTTATAGTATATCTCTGGCAGATTTCCCATTTCTCTCCTCTTTGGCTCTTCTGATTTTAGACGTGAGGATTCATGGCTTTTGTCAATTCTGAGAAAGGCTGGGCCTCTGCCACACTGAGAAGTGCCCCTCCTCCATGATCTACTTATTCTCTTTCTGGAGTTGCTGTTCCTTGTGTGTGGATCTTATTGTATTTTCCTCCAAGTTTTTAGATTTTTATGCTTTTGGTGTCTATATTCTGGAGAATTTCTTCTCATTGCTTCCTATTTTAGCCAGCCTTTTCACCGTTGTGACTAAAAGATCTGACCAGAACAATTTTAGAGGAGGAAGAGTTTATTTGAGGGCTCACGGTTTCAGAGGTCTCAGTCCATAGACAGCCAGCTCCATTCCTGGGGTAGACTCCTGGTGAGGCAGGACATCATGGTGGAGGAGTGTGGCGGAGAAAGCAGCTCACATAATAATCAGGAAGCAGAGAGAGAGAGAGAGAGAGAGAGAGAGAGAGAGAGAGAGAGACTCCATTTGCCAGATACAAATATATACTCCAAGCCCCAGTCATTAATGGAGACCTTCTTCCCCATCTTGTGGTAATGATCCTGGATCCTCATAAGCAAGTACAAAACTTTCAAGACAGGCTTTCAGTCCTTGTAGTAGCATTGGCCACTGTGGCAAAGCATGTGGTCAGGGTTTCAAAAACACCATTAAATAGCTTCAGCGTGTCTGTCTCATCCTTTACCATGGGGCTTCTAGAAGAGGCCTGGCACATGGGACCTAGCCTCGGTGGTCCTACCATCTTGGTCCTGTGGGAATGTTCATCTTCTCAAAGACCCCCACCTTGCCTTTCCCAGGCTGGTGTGGTCTCCTGCTTCAGCCCTTGCCCCATCTCAAGGGCACCCTGTACCCCAATGTGATTGTTTTGGGAGCCCAGGTTTCAGACACTAAAGCCAAGAATGGTGGCTATGTGAATAGAACTTCCTTTATGGGCCCTCCAGAGTGTCCACAGCAAAGGAACAGAAAAGGTAACCTTGTCACAAGAGCACAGAAGCAAACCACATTCGTACCTCAGGAAGTCCACAAACTGAAGTCATTCATCATTTCTTTTATTGATGTCAAGCACAAGGGCTGTCTCCTTTCTCAGTGTGCTCTGAAAACACTCAATGATTTAAACATCATAGGGAACTTGAGTTTGTTCCCTTGGGTGTAAGGATGGCAACAGGCACCTGGCCAAGTGTTTCTTGGGTGTCCTGTTTACGTGGCCCTCTTGTATTTTTGACTGTGCCTGCAGCTTGTCTGGAGCGATCTGCAGCTGATGTTAGTGGGTCCCTACATGAGGATTCTCCTTGGAAGACCAGAGGTCCCACAGACCTCCTGCACCTTTGAGGCTGAGAGCCTATATCCTCATCGTACAGCTGCTGAGGGTGGGCAGGGTGATGTTGTGAAGTCTCCACGTGGGTGTACCTGGCCTTCAGCATCTTCCTAGAAAAGCCCCAGGGCACCTTGTGGAAGGCATGTGTTCATTAGCTGTCGTTTCTACCTTTGTTGTCTTGTGTGTTTAGTTCTCACAAGCTATAAGGAGAATCTCCTGCCATTTGGTTTATATGAACCCATGTGTTCATCCAAGTCCCTTGATTTCATTTTAGTTTCTTTTTCAGACTAATAACTGAGGAAATCTTTTGGATTTTCTTTTGAGGTGCTGAGTGGGTGGAGGATGCTTATTAATAATCCTTTGGGAAGAATAAAATTAAAACTCAATTACATCACTCTATAAAATCATTGTTTTTGCTATTATTATTCCCTGAGGCTTTTATGACTGTGTGGATTCGGATCATATTGGATGCTGTAACTAGATGTAGCCCATTGCCCACCTGTGTGGCTTAGGAGTGGACATGGTCCTGGATGGCCCTTGGCGATCTTGGGTGGGCTCACATGGTGATGCTGAACCAAATCAGCTGATTTCTCTTAGGCCTGTGTTTCATTACCTGAAGAAGAGGGGAAAGTACTTAATGCTTTTACTTTACCAGGTTGCTGGGAGTTACATGAACTAATGTCAATGTACTTTCATCAAGCAGAAAAATATTATTAAAACATACAGTATCGTCTCTGCACGAAAAAAAGTCTCTAGGGTAGATTTGCTAAAAGCCAAGCCTGATATGGGGGCTTGAATGCAGGTGATTAGTGCATGGGGATAGGGGTTCCAGGAAGCAAGGAAGAGAGACAGAGAAGAGGAAAATCCAGTGGAAGGTGACTGTGTCAGGCTGTTGCTGTGGGCAGCAGAGGATTAGTTCTGATGTAACAAGCATTGATGGCCTCACAGAGCTCCACCCTTGTGGTAGGTAGTTTTCTTACTATTGAAAATACCTGAGCTAATCAATTTATAAATAAAAAAGGTTTTTTGGGGGTCATGAGTTTTAGCTCATGATTGGCCCTGTTGGTTTTGGGCCTGTGGTGAGGCAGGAGTTCATGGCAAAGCAAAACTGTTCACTTCATTTTTCAAGGAGCAAAAGGGGAATTTAGGGGGCCAGGCCCGCACAATCCCCATCAGGGACACACCCTCCACAAAGACCTAAAGACCTCCCCCGGGCCCCGCTCTTAAAGGTTCCACCATCTCCTGATGGTGCCAACCTGGAAATCATGCTTTTAACACATGGGTTTTTGGAGACATTCCCCATCCAGGTTGTAGCACCCTCTGAGGGCAAGGAGTGGAATCTTATGTGGTGGTGCTCAGCTTCCAAACTTCTGGGGTGCTTTTGTGTAGGCTGAATGGGTTTCTTGGTATGAGAGGCTGCAGAAAAGGAAAGGCCAGAGCCACGTGCTTGAAGAGGGGCCCTGTTGGCATGAGCTGCCACCACAGCAGCCAGAGAAGTCGGGGTGATGTGTGGGCATGTGGGGGGCAGTCATCCCAGAGAGGCAGCCAATAGGAAGATCCATAGTGTGCAGTGCTAGGACCCCAATCATCTAAAAATATTAATTTAAGAAAGCTAGTTACCTCCTAATATACTCTGTATATTCAGTTTTCAGAACTTCTTGTTTGAATACTCAGTTTATTCATGCTATACTCCTCTGTCCCTTCTTTTTAAGAGTGTAGTCATTCAGAGATCTTTGAAGAAGCGTTCAGGGCACTGCAGGCCTGCACCTCCTAGAGGCTCTCTCCAGGGGGGGTACCCACCTGTGTGCTGTGCCTCCCTTTTGTAAGCTCCACTTTCTGGACTGCTCCCTGGACAATCAAAAAGGGATAAGTCCAGCCTGGGGGTGAATCTTTACATAAATATTAATTACATTTGATCTGCTTTTAAGCCCTCGATGATTGGGTGTATATTGAGGAAGTTTTCTCAAAATTGGCTTGAGTATATTTTATTTTTTTTAGACCTCTGTACTTAAACTTTTAATATGCCCTCTTATCCAGGGCCATAATTGTTCAACTCACCAATGTGAGTTGGAGAGACGGGGTGGGTGAGCTTCTAGCCACCAGGGTGATAGCTGAGACTCTGCAAGAGGAGGTGGTGCTTCAGACACGGGAGGGCACAGTTAGTTCTGTGAGGCTGCATACCCCTGCGGGCAGCACCTGGTGCCTGAGTGGAAGTCCTGCTCTTTTATGCTGCCTGCCCACCTTCCGGCCTCCAGCCTTGCATTTCTAGCATCCTTTCACAGTTCCCAGCTTTCCTTTTACCTGTGAAACCAGATGGGCTCTGTGGGACTGATATGTTCCACCTGAAGCTGCCTTGGGTCATGCCCTTGCCTCAGAGACTGTGGGTTTTGTTCTGTCTTTTTTTTTTTTTTTTTTTTTTTACCAGTTTTCAGGGGCATTTGACAGCAAGGCCTTCTGGATCTTCATGGCTCTCTCTGTCCTCACTTTACAAGATGCTGTGTCCTGGGGTGCTCTGGCTTCTCTTCCAGCCTGGCCTGACGAATGAGGGAAAAATGTCTCTGCCCTCATGGAGCCAACGTGGCAGTAGGTGATAGAGGACACTTTGCTCCAAAGTGGATCAGTGGCATCACTGCAGTCTCACAGACTCTGGTCTCTACTGTGTTTTTTCTTGCTGCCTTAGGATCCTTGTCATTCCACCCTTGCTATATCTCCCAGTCTCTGTCTGAGGTCCTCATCTTCCCCCACACTCCGGCAGAGCATTAGTGTTTGGCTGCAGGCGCTGCCAATCTCCGTAACTCGGTGTTTCTGAACCAAATCCTTCTCTAGTGACACCTACCGCCATCAGCCTAGCAGTTTAGGTTCTTACCCATTTTCTTCCCCAGTCTTCCAGACTCAAAAGTAACTATTTGTTCCCTGACCTTGTCCCTTTACTTGTATTCCCCCATGCTTTATGTTTGCATCTTATGATCTAGTTGCAAAGAGCTTTGGAATGCAGCAATTAACATTTTTTTCCCTATTTGCCTTATAGGTTGTTTTTGTTGCTTTTGTTCTTTCTCTTTTGGTCTCTAACTCTCTCCCCTTCCACACATACTTTTCTTTTAAACCACTTGAGAAGTAAGTGGTTGCATCAGCACATACTTTGTATTTTCTAAAAACTCTTACTAACCAGGGGGTTAAACTTAGGATATTGATATACTATTATATTAATATTACTATACCTTGTGTTTAAATTTTCCCAGTCGTCCCAGTAATATCTTTTAAAATTTGTTTTCTTGTTCCAGAATCAATCTAAAATCCCATGGTGCACTTAGTCGTCATGTCTCCATACTTTGCTCCAGTCTGGGTCAGCTCCTTAGTGCTTGTGACCTTTACACACTCTTAAAAAAAATACCAGTGCAGACTAGATACTCTGCAGTCTGTCTCCAAAGCTGATTGTGTCTAATGCTTCTTTGTGATGTGATTCAGGCTGTGCGTTTCGGGCAGGATTGATGCGGAGTGAGTTTGTGCTTTTCCCACATCTTACTGGGAGTCTGTGGGATGCCTGTTCGTTATTGGGGATGTCAACGTGTATTACTTGGTTAAGGTTGCATTTCTAGATTAATCCACTATAAATTTGTTATCTTTCCATATATAATTACAAGTAATTGGTGGGATACTTTGGGACTTTGCAAATATCCTGCTATTCATCGGACCTTTGCTCTTGTCGGATCTCTTGATCCCTGGCAGAGTTGTTATTGCTGCAGTGGTTTCAAAATGCTCTTTTTCTAACTCCTATCATTTCTTCCACATTTGTAGTTGTTGTTCTATAAGGAGAGCCTACGCCCGCTCTCTCATTTATTTATTTGTATCTGCGCGTATTTCTTATGCTTATTCCTTGAGTACTCATTATATTACGAGGCTCAAACTGTCTCAGGCTTGGATGCTGTGAGTGTAGCCTGTAAACTCAGACCTGGGTATTGAGTTTTCCAAAGGCTTTTATAGCATTATGCAGATCTGCATATGATTTTCTTCCTTAGATGTATTAATATGGTATATTATGTTAATGATTTCCTGAGATGATTCCAAACTAAATTCCCGGAATAAATCCCATTTGGTTGTGGTATATTATTTCCTTAAAGTGATGTTGCATTCTATTTCCTAATGCTTGATTTAGGTTTTTGGCATCTGTGTTCATGTGTGATGTTGTTCTATCATTTTCTCTGTGTATGTGCTGTCATTCTCAGTTTAGTGTTAGCGTTACACTAGCTTTGTGGAATCTTTCTTTTATTTTCAGTGCTCTGGAACAATTTATGACTCATCCAGGCTGTCTGGTCTGTGAAGGTTTGGTTCAATCCCTTGTGGAAGCATTTCAGCTTAGTGCTTTTTTTGTGTGTGTGACTATAGTTCTTTTGTGGCTTTCTCTGTTTCTTCTATAAAAGTTGGCCTGCTAAGCTTTGTATTGTTTATGGGATCAGTTTTGGTTATCTACATTTTCCTGAGAAATTTCATCTAGGTTTTCCAGTGGAGGTGCATAAAAGTGCCCCTTTACTTGACATTTAAGTAATTGTTACTTAATGTGGTTCAAATTAGATTGGAAGTCTAAAAATGGGTCACAGGGCCTTTAAAGGTATACTTTGGTTTGTGGAATGACTTCATTGGTCTGTCTTTTTATTGCTTTTGAAAAACCGTTCTGTTTTTGGAGGGCAACTCAAACATCACCTTCTCTAGGAATCTACCCTGATTGCCTCATGTGGCCTTTTGGAATGCCAAAGTGCTGTGTCTACATTCCGAGTTTCACACTTATCCTCATTTGCTACTTATTGTCTTCACTGTGTCCTGGGCACTCTGATTGGAAGGCTAAACTTAAGCATTATTTTCCTATGGCAGCTGTAACAGATTTACCACAAACAGAGTGGCCTAAAACAACACAAATGTATTGTCTTACAGTTCTGGAGGTCAGAAGTCTGAAATCAGTTCGACTGGGCTACACTCAGCATGTCAGCAGGTCTTCATCCCTCCTGGAGGCTCTGGGAGAGAATCCGTTCCCTTGCCTTTTCCAGCTTCAAGAGTTGCCCACATTCCTTGGCTCCTGACCCCTTCCTGCTTCCTCAAAGCCTGCAGTAAGGCTTTCTCACGCTGCATCACTCCAACAGTTCTTTTCTGTAATCAAATTTCTCTTGGCCTCCCTCCTACAAAGATACATCAAGCCCAACCAGGTGGTCAGCCAGGTGATCCAGGATAACCTTTGCACCTCAAGATCCTTAATCAGATCTGCAGAGTCCCTCTTACCATGTAAGTTAACATTTTCATAGGTTTCATAGGTTCTGTGGGGGCACCTACTACAAGTCATAGATACATTTTCTTGTTTTTTTCCCACTAACCTAAGCATTGCAATTACAGTTATTTTTCAATATATATATTTTTTTACCTTTTGCATTTATCTGCTAGACATGTTCTGTGTGAAAACACAGAAATATCACTATAGGACAAGCACTTTGGGCTTCTTTCTGAATATTCCCATTACTTAGTAGATTGAGAAAGAAATGCTAAAATTCCAACATTGAAGCAAAAAAGAAAAGGAATTTTTTTTTTTTTTTTTTGTATGTGTGTGTATCTGAACCCTTTTTCCCACATGCAGTTCCACCAAACCGAGAAATCAGACAAGAAGTAGTGCTGTCTCTCTGCAATTTTGCCCTGGACTCTTATGCAACACACGCCCGCCCCACTTCTGTAACTCAAAGCAGAGAAGGCCTCCAGCTTAAATAGGAAAATCTGCCTCGAGCTGCAGACGGATCAAGAATGCATAGTTTATTATTTAAAGTGCACACTGGCTGGGGCTGTCCAGGTGGCTCAGAGAAGCTCCTGGCAGCTGGTCTGGCCCTGAGGCTGGAGGAGGGATTGTGGCCCCCAGAAAGTCCTGGGCCAGGGGGCTGGGTGAGCACATGGCCGGGTGCTGGCCTGGTGTTCCAGGGGGGTGGCAGGGGTGGAGAGCAGTTCCCTTGCCAACTCCCGAAGAAGTGTCTGATTTTTGAATCAGCAGCATTCATGTTCCCTCCAAGGGAAAGAGCAGGAGAGAATGTGACCAAGCAGAGTATAGTGGCTTCCCTCCCAGCAGGAGGCCTCAGGCCAGAAAGTCCACCAGAGGAAAGGGGAAGGAGAACAGACACTCTGGTCTTTTTAAGAAATGGCTTTAGGTTGCATGGTTTTTATATATATATTTTTTCCTCTGCAAAGAAGTCTAGCTTTTTCGGTACACTAGTTTCTCATGGAAAAGCCTAGCAAAAAGTCTCATTGGGACAGCTGCTGCCCAGTTTTGCTGGGGGATTTCCAGCTGCAAATGTAGTGGGTTCATTTTGCACAGCCTTCTTTCCAAGCAACGGGCAATTTCTTGTGCACGACCAGACAGGGAATTCGCTGGCTGGAACCGGTATGGGGTTGCACAAACTGCCTCTGGGCTGAAGGAGCCTGTACCTTTCTCAATCCATTAGCAAGTCATAGATCAAACTCCCTGTCATTGGGTTTGGACAGAGCTGGACAATGAAGCGTAGGGGAAAAGCCCTATAAAGCTGGAGTGTTCCTGCCCAGTGGAGCAGAAAATGTCAGGCACCATTGGTGGTCGACTTTGCAGGGTGGCATGGCTGGAACTGGGGACATGCTGTGAAGGGGCAGAGAACTCTCTCACATCTGCCCTTGGGGCATCTTCTGCTCTGGCTGTGCTCAGAGCTGCACAGGGAGGTTCTGCATTTTGGGAGGGGAAAGGGGCCAGAGCTTATGAGCTGGGGTCCTGTGGATCCCTTAGGGTGTGTCTGCTTGGCCTTTGGGGACCCTGCAAAGGGAATGAGCCATTCCTTATGTCAATATTTACAGAAACATAGCTCACTCCTGGAAAATAAACTGTTACCCACCACTGCCAAGGCCAGCTGTTGCTTTTCCAACTGCTTTTGGGAGAGACTTAATTCTCGTCGACCTTCTCTCCCTGTGTGGGGCTGACAGTCAACAGTGTACAGAGCTCAGTATTTGGGGCTTCCTGATTGCTGTGTCCCTGAGGTGTTGTCTGAGTCACGTTTGGCCTGTTGATTTCCTTTCTGGGAGGCAGTTAATCATTTTGTTGGTGCCGAGTCCTTCAGTCAGTTTTGTCAGGGCCCTGGTTGGCTGGCCTCTGAGTTTGAAAAACTGCTTTCTTCAGTATAATATGCATTTTCCAGCAGTAAGGGGGCAGCTTGGCTGTTGCAGTGATAGGAGCATCTGTGGGTCCTCTGAAGGGCAAAATCGGCCCTCTTCATTTCCCACACCTAACACCTTGCTCTAAACCTGCTTCTGGAAGGGTCTTTGGGTCCTTGCTCTAATCTTCATTACGGTGTACTGGCCCTTGCTGGACCCTGGTGGGTGGCCGTGGGAAGGAGAAGCATGGTCTGGGAGCTTGTAGCACCAGGCTGAGCCACACAGACCCCTAGGCAGGGACCAAGGGCTCTGGAGAGTGAGGAAGGGAAGAGACTATGACAAGGGTTTGTGGATACTCCCTGGGGAAGGGATTTGAACCAGGTTTTGAAAGCTGCTGGGCTTCATGTGGATTAGCAGAGGATCCTTCCAGAGAAGGATGACTCATATCGTGCATACCTGTATACTTTGTCCACATGCCTGGCTTTTTGTAGACCTCAAAAAATCTTACAAAGTCAGAATTGACTTGGGAGACGGTGACAACTCCATGGCAGTCAGGATGTGGAGACAGATCCCAGAGCCAGGCAGGCCTAGTCTGAGTCCTGACTCTAAATGGCGTACTCACTGAGTGTCCTTGGGCAGGGTGTGTCCTCCAAACCTCCATCTCCTGGATTACTGCACAGGCTCCCACCCAGGTCATCATCAGTTGCAGAGGGCTACGGGGAACAGTGGCAAGAGGAAGGTTCTGTTGGCAGGAAGCTTCCCTTTACACTGGACAATGGAGATGATGTGACTGAAAGCATAGCTTTCCTTGGGACATCTATGCTGTGAATATCTGTGGCCCTCTCACTGCCAGCAAATTGCCTGCTTGCAGTAGGAGCTAGACAGTTGCTGGGCTGGGGGACACAGTGACTTAAGGAGAAAGAGAACAGGGGCTGAAGCTGTGACTCCAATGTGGCTTCCTTACCTTATTTGACCAGGGCGTTGTGTGCCTACATCGTGCCCAGGTGAAGGAGACATGGGCCATGGGCCTCCTGCTGTTGCTGGTCAGACTCCCCTGGTGACTCCACTCTGGATCAGCTAGTGGAGAAAGTAGCCGGGAGGGGAAGCCAGAACAAAGTTGGATGGCTCAGCCCAGGATTCTGTTTTCCTTTCCCATGACTTTTTTTTTTTTTTTTTTTTTTTTTTTTTTTTTTCATGATTCAAGCGCTGACAGTACAGGCTTCTTGAAGGCCTTCCAGCTTTGACCATATTAAAGAGTATTTCCTTGGAGTTCTAATACACCACTAACTACCTAAAAAGGGAACATAGTTAGCAATAGCAAAAAAGACAGAAATCATTCGAGTTGCAGCAAGAGCACAGCTCTCATTTAATCACTGCCAGCGTGAGTGACGTGGGCATTTTCTGCAGGAGGTCTGAGGAGTCTACCAGCACGCGACCGATGGCACTCAGCCACTTGCTTCATATTTGGGGATTCTGAGATTTACAACTGTCCTCTTCTTCTTTTTTTTTTTTTCTCCTTCTTCTTTTTCTTCCAGTTGTCTGTGGCAGGCAGCCGCTAGCAGCCTGCATTCAGACTACTGCATGTCATTTCTGGCTGCCAGATAAAATAAAATGTTTTATAATAACTTTTTGACAAGGCTGCACTCTGAGCCCTTTCGTGGGTGTGTGTGAGTTATCTGTGTAATGTAGGAGAAAAACGCATACATTGTTCTGCTACAGGGGTGTCATGTTTTCAGTAACAGATATCACCGAAGAGTTGTTTATAAAGTGAGATTTTTGTGAAGTGAATTGAATTTTAAATTAAGGAGAAGGACTTAAAGAATTCTGGAGTGAATCCTCCTGTCAAGGGGAGAAGTTTCTGGCAGGATGTGTACCAGCTGCTGCTCAGAATGTGCCTGTTTGGTTGACTGTATTTTTTACAAAACATCTAATTGTTTATCTGAATTGGAGTTTGGGTGATGGAGCTCTCCTAATGGGACACCCTCACGGGTGAGCGAGCAAGGTTCTTTCCCAGGTGTGGCTGTCCCAGGGGTGTGTGTCCGCGAGACTGCCCTGTGTGTGAGGGTCCGTGGGAGCTCCCACTGGCATGCTGTTCAAAAGCACATGGGGGACGTCAGCCACACGCCTGGCACTGTGCCAGGCACATGACATCTGTTATCTCATTTTCTCCTTAATTGCTCAGCTGTTCCCATCACTGTAAAACTGCGAGGTTCCCACCACAGCTGGATAAACATAAAGGAACATTTAGAGACAGGAGGGGGAGCCCTGTGTTGGTCAGGGCTTTTTCCATCTCAAGCTAAGCAAAAAAAAAAAAAAAAAAAAAGGCGAATTTATTGGCTTATGGACAATGTCCATCATATGAACTTCAGTCATGACAGGACCCAGCATTTACAACAATGTGACCAAGACTTTGTTTTTTTTGCCATCTCTTGCCTTGATTTCCTTCTATGTTGGCTTAATTTTCAGTCAGGTTTTCTCTGAAGGCAGCAAAAGTGTCTGCTGTGATTTCAGTTGGTTGCGGCCTTGTGAGGTCATTAGGTCATTGGAGGTATGCCCTTTAGAAGGGATTAGTGTAGTTCTCCTGGAACCCCATTGTCACTCTGGCTTGCTGACTCACCATGTGATCTCTTTCCTCCACGTGGACTTCTGCCAGCCTGATGCCATCTGCCATGAAATCCTCACCAGAGCAGAGGCAATGCAGGTACCCTGCTCTTAAATGTCCAGAACTATGAACTGAGTGAATGTCTTTTCTTTATAAAATACCGACTTAGCTATTTTGTTATAGTACCAGAAAACAGACTAGTACGTGGTCTCTGGCAGCTGCTGCTTCTGTGGTTTTTGTGCCTGTGGCTCAGTCATATCATACTTCATAAAAGGACTCACATAGTCCTGTTTGGACTATGTCTGTTTAAGGGCCTGTCATTCTGTCCAAGGAGTGGAGTTCTGTATTCTCTCTGTAAAACATGGTCATATCAGTAGAGAAAGACTGATGATAGTTTCATTGGTGGTATGTGGTCTCCAAAGTAAAAAGACATATTGCACTGTTAGGAGGGGGCATATGGAGTTTATCAATCACTGCCTTTTCCTCCTGGGCTAGAGGGCCCTTCACCCACAGGCGTTTATAAAGTGCTGCTCAGTCCCTGACACTGTCCTATCTGCCTATCCCCATTCTCCCAGACAGTGGAGGAACAAAGTCATATTTGAGCTGGAGGCCATACTTGGGTGAGGGTCCCCTTTGATAGTGATTCTTGGGGCCTGTATTCTTGCATGATGTCCAGCTGCACAAGTCTAGGTTGGCTTAGTTAAAACAGGGTATTTCTGTGCCTGTCTTGGAAACATAGCAGGGCATGAGACTTGACACCTACCTCAAGCATGGGAGAAACCAACAAACTACTGCATGAACTGTTATATCTATTATTACTGATATGTAAAAAAATCACCCCAAAGCTTAGTGACTTATAACTGCTGTTTTTTATAATTTATTCATTTTTTTAAAATTCAGAGTTGTTGTATTTATAACAGTAGCATGTATTACAATTCATAATACACATATAGAGCATCTTTTTACATAACACTGTTTGTATGCAAAGTATATTCATACTATTCAAGTCTTCAATCATGCATTTAGGATAATGATATCCATCTTATTCTACCACCTTCTTGTTTTTTTTTTCCCTCCATACCCCCTTTCTCCCTCCCTTCCCCTCCCTCCCTTTTGACCTTTCTAGTGTTCCTCTAATCCTCCTATGTACCCCGACCCAACATCACTCTGTATCATCCTCCTTCTATGTAAGCTGCCTGGTACCGTAAACCGGGAGGAAAAACTCTCGGAGGCAGAGTTAAGCTTTTACTACTTTTACTTCTACTTTCTTAGAGCTTAGAGAGGGAAAGAAAGATTTTTTTTCTTAGCTTAGAGTAGAGTAGCTTAGAGTAAAGAAAGATAGAGCTTAGCTTTTCTTCTTAGCTTAGAGTAGAGTAGCTTAAAGAAAGATAGAGCTTAGCTTAGAGAAAGACTAGAGCTTCTTTCTTCTCTCTTCTTTCTTCCTTCTTCTGTCTTCTGTCTTCTGTCTTCTGTCTTCCTCGGGAGCCTCGGCCTTACTCTGACCAGTCCTCTGGAGCCTCGGCCTAACTCTGGCCAGTCATTACTTCTTCTATCTGGTTTCTCTTCTGTAACCGCTCTGCCTACGTTCTGGCCGCTCTGATTCTTCTGACCGACCGAGTGACTGCCCGACGGACCGAATGAATTCGTTCTCCTAACTCGGACCGCTTTCACCCGGTTATATACCTTCAGGTTTGCGGGTGCCTACAGGTGCGTCACATACATATCAGGTGGAACTTATGGCTTCCAGCTAGCTACAACAGCCCTTCCTAATTAGGGCTCCTTCATATTCCTTCCCTTTAGTTTAAAAAGGTGCTTTTGTTCTATTTTCTCTATTTTATTTTCTCTATTTTCTTTTATTTTCCCTACCTAGCTTTTCACCTTTTATTTTTGAAAGGGTGGATATTTGAGCCCTTTTTGAGAAGGTGCTGTGGCTTTAAGGAAGCCTAATGCTGAGGAGCAGCTAACGCACCTAGTTAAGCACAATTGCATAAGCGGCTTTGACTTTTTTTTTTTTTTTTTTCTCCTCTTCTTTATTTTTCTTTATGGCTTTCTTGCCAAAGCTCAATGGCTTTTTTTTTTTCTGCATGGTTTTTACCATGCTATTTAATTCTCTATTTTCTTTTAAGCTCATGGCTTTTTTCTTTATACTAAAGCTCAAGGCTTTTTCTCTATATTTTTTATGGCTTTTGGCCGGCTACTCTGCTTCGGCTTTTGGCCGGCTCGCTTCGGCTTTTCGCTGTCTACTCTGCTTCGGCTTAATTCTTAACTGGCTTCAACTGAGTCAGAGGCTCTGCTCTCTTGTTTCTACTCTTTTTGCTGGTCTCAACTGAGTCTGAGGCTATGCTTTTTCATTGCTCTTATTTCTTAGCTTTTCTTCTCTGCCTGCCGAGCCCCGGACGGACCACCATTTGTAAGCTGCCTGGTACCGTAACCCGGGATGAAAACTCTCGGAGGCAGAGTTAAGCTTTTACTACTTTTACTTCTACTTTCTTAGAGCTTAGAGAGGGAAAGAAAGATTTTTCTTCTTAGCTTAGAGTAGAGTAGCTTAGAGTAAAGAAAGATAGAGCTTAGCTTTTCTTCTTAGCTTAGAGTAGAGTAGCTTAAAGAAAGATAGAGCTTAGCTTAGAGAAAGACTAGAGCTTCTTTCTTCTCTCTTCTTTCTTCCTTCTTCTGTCTTCTGTCTTCTGTCTTCCTCGGGAGCCTCGGCCTTACTCTGACCAGTCCTCTGGAGCCTCGGCCTAACTCTGGCCAGTCATTACTTCTTCTATCTGGTTTCTCTTCTGTAACCGCTCTGCCTACGTTCTGGCCGCTCTGATTCTTCTGACCGACCGAGTGACTGCCCGACGGACCGAATGAATTCGTTCTCCTAACTCGGACCGCTTTCACCCGGTTATATACCTTCAGGTTTGCGGGTGCCTACAGGTGCGTCACATACATATCAGGTGGAACTTATGGCTTCCAGCTAGCTACAACAGCCCTTCCTAATTAGGGCTCCTTCACTTCTATCAGAGAAAACATTCGGCATTTGGATTTTTGAGATTGACTAACTTCACTTAGCATTATATTTTCCAACTTCATCCATTTACCTGCGAATGCCATTATTTTATTCTCTTTTATTGCTGAGTAAAATTCCATTGTGTATATATACCACATTTTCTTTTTTTAAATTAATTTAATTTGTTATACATGCTTTTAGAGTGCAGTTCCTTTCATATTACATGTAAAGAGCACGGTTTTCCAAGTCATTGGTTTTAGACAAAATATTTTCATACCATTTGAGTTTTTATACATGCACTTAGTATATTGATGTCAAACTCCTTCTGCCATTGTTTCTATCCCATTGCCCCTTTCCCTCCCCTCCCCCCTTTTTTCTGTTTAACATTCCTTCATTCCTCTCATCCCCCCTCCCTTGCCACTATAATTCAGTATCATCATAGCAAAGGAATCAGTCGACCTTTGGTTTTCTGGGATTGGCTGACTTCACTTAGCATTATTTTCTCCAACTCCATCCATTTACCTGCAAATGCCATGATTTTATTCTCTTTTAGTGCTGAGTAGTGTTCCATTGTGTATATATACCAAAGTTTCCCTATCCATTCATCTATTGATGTGCATCAGGGTTGTTTCCACAATCTAGCTATTGTGAATTGTGCTGCTATGAACATTGATGTGGTTGTGTCCCTGTAGTATGCTTTTTTTAAGTCCTTTGAGTATAGACCGAGGAGTGGGATAGCTGGGTCAAATGGTGGTTCCATTCCAAGTTTTCCTTGGAATCTCCATACTGCTTTCCAAATTGGCTGCACCAATTTGCAGCCCCACCAGCAATGTGTGAGTGTGCCCTTTTCCCCACATCCTCGCCAGCATTTATTGTTGTTTATGTTTTTGATAGCTGCCATTCTGACTGGAGTGAGATGAAATCTTAGAGTAGTTTTGATTTGCATTTCTCTAATTGCTAGAGATGTTGAACATTTTTTCACATATTTGTTGATTGATTGTATATTTTCTTCTGAGAAGTGTCTGTTCAGTTCCTTAGCCTATTTATTTATTGGGTTGTTTTTGTTTGTTTGTTTGTTGGTGTAAAGGTTTTTGAGAGATTTATATATCCTTGAAGTTAATGTTCTGTCTGGTGTGCATGAGGTAAAGATTTGCTCCCCACATCCACTCATCTACTAAGGGGCATCTATGTTGGTTCCACAACCTTAGCTATTGTGACTTATAACTGCTGTTTTAATATGCTCACAGACTCTGTGGGTCAAGTATTCAGGTAGGGAAGAGTCTGGGCCTCACTTGGGAAGACTTGAAGTCTAGGGGCTGAAGTGATCTAGAACTGCCTTCACTCACATGTCTGGTGGATGGCGTGAAGACCAGAGCCACCAATTGGAGCATTTAGTCATGGCCTCTGTGAATGGCTTCGTTCTAGCAGGTGGTTATCTTACTTACATGGTTGCTCAAGGCTCCAAGTGCAGGAGTTCCAAACAGGCAGAAACTGGCCTGTCTTTTAAGATCAGCCTCAGAATTCTCAGGGTATCACTTGCACTGTCTTCTACTGACTGGAGCAGTTACAAGCCTACCCAGGTTCAAGGGAAGGGAAGTTGGACCTCGCCACTTCATGTCAGTAAATTTTTGGCGGCCTTAATTAAAACCACCACAAATCTCTCTAACTTTGGGTAGGTGACATTGCTAAGGAGGAGGGTCCCATTGCACTGGGGATAAGAGGCAACATGTGGAGAGGCTTGCCCTCTGTCTTCCAAAGTTGGGTGTTCTGATCTTCAGCTTTTCTTTGGAAATTGAGGTCCATCAACTGTGGGTGATAGTCCTAGGGTAGACCTTTGTGTCCAAGCTGGGGTACAGTCATGTTGAGTATATTTAGTCAATTAACTGATTACAGTTTGTAGAGATGAAATTAATACACAACAAAAAGAATATATTTAAAAGTACAGTTTGAGTTTTGATGTGGGTATACACCAATGAAATCCCACCACAATCAGAAATGTGCATACTTTCCAACACCCCGAAGTCTCCTTGTGTCCCTGTGAAGCTTTTCCACATCCCTATGTCTGTTCCCCCTCCTCGGGAATTGTCCATCTGATTTCCATCACTATGATGGTTTGCATTTTTTGAGAATTTTAGATAAATGGAATCATATAGTACATACTCTTATTTGTCTGGTTTAAATTTATTTTAAATTAATACATAAAAACATAAACATTGTACATATTAATGCGATACCATATAGTATTTCGATACATGTATACATTGTGTAATGTTTAAGTCAGGGAATGTATCTGTCTTCTTAAACGTTTATTTTTTTTTCATGGTGAAAACATTCCATTAAAGCATTTATGCTCCTTTCTTCTAGCTTTTTGAAATACACAGTATAGTATTGTTACTTATAGTCACCCTTCCATGCAGTCTCACAACTGAACATCTTACGCCTATGTAACTATAACTTAGTGCCCCATTGATCAACCTTTCATTACCCCTCCTCCCATTCCCCACTCTTCCCAGGGTCTAGTAATCACTGTTCTACTCTCAGCTTCTATAAGATCAACTTTTCTGTATTCCACTTAAGAGTGAGATCATGCAGTACTTGTCTTTCTGTACCTGGTTTATTTCACTTCACATAACCATCTCCAGTTCCACCCATGTTGTCAAAGATGACAGGATTTCATTCTCTTTTATTATGGCTGAATAGTATAGTATTTCATGGCGTATATTTATGTGTTAGCTTTCTATTACCAAGACAAACTACCTGACATAAGTCAACATTAATGGAGGAAATGTTTAGTTTGGTTCACAATTTCAGAGATTTCAGTCCACAGTTGGTTGGTTCCATTGCTTTTGGGATTGTGGGGAGGCAGAACATCATGGTGGAGGTACATGGCAGAACAAAGCTGCTCACCTCATGGTTGTTATAAAGCAAAGAGAAAGGGATTGTCCCCTACAAGGCACACCCCCAGTGATTTAACCCCCCTCCCATTAGATTCTACCTTCTAAAGGTTTTACCTCCTCCCAGTAGCATCTAACTAAGGACCAACACATTTTAACACATGGGCCACTGGGGACCATTTAAGATCCAAACTATAGCAATGTACCATATTTTCTTTATACATTCTTTAGCTGATGAACACTTAGGTTGATTCATATCTCAGCTACTATGAATAGTAATGCAGTAACACAGGAGTACAGGTATTTCTTCCTCATACTGATTTTACTTTCTTTGAATATATACCAAGGAGTGGGATGGCTGGATCACATGGTAGTTCTAATTTTAGCTTTTTGAGGAACCTGCATGCTATTCTTCATAAAGGTTATACTCCTCCCAACAATAGTATGCAAGGATTCCCATTTTGCAACATCCTCACCAACACTTGTTATCTTTAGTATCTTTGATAATAGCCATTCTGATGGGGGTTAAGTGCTATCTCATTATGATTTTGATTTGCATTTCCCTGATGAATAATGATTTTTGAGCATTTTCATATATCTGCTGACCATTTGTATGAGGTCTTTTAAGAATTGTCTATTGGGGTCTATTGAACATTTTAAAATCATGTTTTCTTGAGTTTGTTCTATATTTTGAATAGTAAACCCTTGTTAGAAGTATAATTTGCACATATTTTCTTCCATTCTACGAGTTGTCTCTTCACTCTACTGATTGTTTCTTTGAGCAGAAGATTTTTAGTGTGATGTAATCCCATTTTTCTATTTTTGCTTTCTTTGTATGCCAAAAACACTTTGTCCATTTTAATGCACCAAAGCATTTCCCCTGTGTTTTCTTCTGGTAGTTTCATATATCACAGTTAAGTCTTTCATCTATTTTATAAAATTTTTTATTTGTTTTGATTAGTTATACAGGACAGTAGAATGCATTTATGCACTGTGATATATCATACATAGATGAGATATTCTTATTTTTCAAAGTATACATGTTGCAGAATTATATTGGTCATGTAGTCACATATATACATACAGTAATAATGTCTGTTTCATTCTACTATCTTTCCCATCCCCATATCTTCTCCCTCCCCTCCCATCACTTCCCTTTGCCTAATCTAAGGTAATGCTATTTTTCCCTAGTGCCCCCCGCCTTGTTGTGAATTAGCATCTGCATATTAGAGAAAACATTTGGCCTTTGGTTTTGTGAGATTGGCTTATTTTGCTTAGCATGATATTCTCCAACTCCAACCATTTACTGGCAAATGCCATAATTTCACTATTCTTTAAAGCAGAGTAATATTCCATTAAGTATACATACCACATTTTCTTTATCCATTCATCTATTGAGGGACACCTAGGTTGGTTCCATAGTGTAGCTATTGTGAATTGAGCTGCTATAAACATTGCATTGATGTGGCTGTGTCACTATAGTATGCTCATTTTAAATCCTTTGAGTTGATTTTTTGGTGAGAGATCCAGGGTTCAGTTTCATTCTTCTCCATGTAGATATCCAATTTTCCCAGTTTCGTTTATTGGAAAAATCTGTTCTTTCTCCAATACGTGTTCTTGGCACCTTTGTTGAAAATCATTTGGTTATAGATGTGAGAGTTTACTTTTAGTCTCTCTGTTCTATTCCATTGGTCTTTGTGTCTCTTTTCATGCCAGTGCCATCCTGTTTTGATTACTGCCGCTTTCTAGTATATATTGAAGTTGGGTACTGTAATGCTTCCTGCTTTCTTTCTTTTGCTCAAGATGGCTTTGGCTAGTCAGGTCTTTCTGTGATTCCATACAGATTTCAGGATTGTTTTTTTTTTTTTTTTTTTCCCCTCTAGGTCTGTGAAGAATGTCATTGGTATTTTGATAGGAATTACATTAGTTTATAGATTGCTTTAGGATAATATGGATATTTTAACAATATTGATTCTTTCAGTCCATGAACATGGTCTATCATTCCAATTTTTGTGTCTTCAATTGTTTTCATCATTGTTTTATAGTTTTCATTTTAGAGATTTTTTTTCTTTTTTAAAGTTTATTCCTAAGTATTTGTTTTTCTTAGCGAATCTTCCAAGGCCAACATGATGGGGTGTCCTGGTTGAAGTTTTGAAGATGCCACAGCAGGGGGGCCACAGGCAGTCAGGACTGTGGGGTCCTGGTGAAGCTCTAAGCTGCCTCACAGACTTCACCCCTGCACTGCTTAGCTGGTTTACTCACTATGCTGGAACCTGAGGCTTTTGAGAAATGATTGACCTGGCTGTGGAGGGATCATTCTCCAGCAGGGGCATTGGAAGGTCAGGCATAGGAGCCCCAGCGGGTCAGGGTTGCCGTGGGGCCAGTAGGACCAAAGCTGTGCTCAGGTGACTGTGCCTTTCTGAGAAGGCCCTTTTGCCCTGGAGGGTCCTTGGTATTTGGGAAGTGGGTTTGTTTGGGAAAGAATCATACTCTGGTGACAGGGTCTAGGCCAAAGAGCAGCTTCCTGACTTCTTTTCCCAGTCCTAGGCCTATCACTGGGTTGAGCTCTTTCTCTGCATCTTGGGGGACATCTGGGGCTTTTTTGTAACTCTAAGAATTTTTCTGAGGAGTGAAGGACATTTGATGATAAACTGCTTTGGAACTCTTGTGGTGTTGGACACATTTGGAAGAATCTCTGATGTCCAAGAGACCTAAATAGATAGAGAACTAAAGGATTGTTTCATTTGTTTGTTCATTTACTTTGTTCTCTTATTAACTTGCTCATTCATAAATAATGACAATACCTACTGTGCGCCCTCCTCAGTGTAGGAAGCACAGAGGTAAGAAGGGCTGTTTCTGTAGTCCAGAAAAACTCAGCAGTTCAGGGCAGGACCAACTGGCCCCTATAAGGTGTGCTTGGATGCCTTTGGGGGCCCTGGGGAGGGGTGGAAAGGTGGAGGCTTCAACTTTAGTTTAGTTTAGTTTAGCTTTATTGATGTTGAAGAGTTTGAGTTACTAGCCCATAGAATGGCCTGGTCCCCTCATGAATTTCTGAGCTGACTGAAATTTCTTATACTTCCATGTCAAAGATAAAAGACCGTCTGTCAAAAGAAACAATACCCAGGATCCTGACAAGAGATCCCAGGTGCAGAGAACACGTCAATTTCTTTTCAGGCTTTTGTTTGTCCTGTCTTGTTCTGGTTGAAACACGAACACATTAATTAATTTCTTCCCCCAAGCTGTGTGTTCACAGAATGTTCCCCCCCACCCCCAACTTCCATCAATTTAGAAGATAAAACTGTCCAAGCTCTGGTAAGGTGGGGTAATCTTTCAGCAACAGTCTGCCCTGAAAAGTGGTGATGAAAAGCACATAATTCTCCACATTGGCTTTTTTTTTTTTTTTTTTTTTTTAATTTTCCAAATGCATCTTGATGCAGTTCTGAGATGACTGTCCTTCCTCTGACTCTCTGCACTGCCCTGGCCCAGTGGGTACACATATTCCAATTGCTTTAGGATGGAAAGAAGATAGATATGTGTTATGGATTGAATTGTGTCCCTCCCCACCAAATTCACACATTAAAGCCTTAAACCCCACTACCTCAGCCCAGTTAAAGTTAGACTGTCTCTGGAAGCAATAAGTTAACGCGCAGTCACCAGGGTATGCCTTAATGCAGTATGACTGGTGTCCTGTTAAGAAGAGGAAATCTGGGCACAGATATGCAGAGAGCATATGCTGACACAGGGAGAAGGTAGCGAGCCAAGGAGGGGACTGGGAACAGGCCCTTTTTTCACAGCCCTCAGAAGGAACCGACTCTCCTGGCACCTTGAATGTCCAGCCTCCAGAATTGTGAGGAATCAATTTCTGTGGTTTAAATCTCCCAGCCTGAGGTAGTTTATAGCAGTCCGAGCAAAATAATGTATCTCTTGCAAACATATTCAGTATTTATTGGAGATGGAGACTAAGGTTTAAGATTGATGCAAAATTCCTGTAATGGTCTGACTGAAGCCTTCTATTGGAATAATCTGAGCATCTCTTCCTAGATCATGCTAGCTTGCATTTCCTATTTTACTTATTATTATTGTGATCATGCAGCTTTTTTCTTTCCTGGTGCAATGAATGCCTTCTTTCTCTGCCTCCCTGGAGCATGTATTCACAGTATGCTTTTCCATCTTTGGGGTATTTAAAGGATTGTTAAGTTTTTGCTTACTCTTCTCTCTCTCCTGGAGGCAGCACCTAGTGCAGGGCTTGTAGAGAGTTGGGGCTTGACAAGGATTTGTTGAAAAACTGTTTGTTCTCCACTGGTAGGAGATAGGGGAGAAGTAACACTTTTCCTAGTTGGATGTCTGTGCCCCTGGCTGGCCACCATCTGCAAATCCAACTGGAAGGGGAGAGTGATAGTCTTTTTTTTGTTGTTGTTGTAGGTGGACAGAATCCTTTATTTTATTTATGTGTTGCCGAGGGCCCCACACATGCGAGATGACTACTCTACTGCTGAGCCATAGCCCCAGCCCGGAGAGTGATAGTCTTTAGCGCCTGGGTATCCTGACCAATGCAACTAGTTTTCAGGAAATCTGTCAGCTTCTTCTAGAAGCATCCCTGTGACTCTCCTTCCCAGACTTCTCCAAAGTTTGCACCATTTCTTCACCTCTCAAATATATAGTTAGCCCTCTCTGGTCTGTTTTAGTCCCTTTCCTCTCCTAGGTCTTGCTGAGACCCCCAGTGACCTCCCTCTGTTTAGCCTAGTCCTCTCTTTCCTGGAGGTTCAGACAGCCCTCTGTCCTGAGAGTTTATTTTTCCTGGTGTCCTGTGCCACCATGCTCTGCTGGTTTCTTTGCACCTTGAGGGTCTCTATCTCTCTCCCCTATTGGGTGTCTCTCTTCTATCCAGCCATGTAGTTTTGAGGTCCCTGAAGGCGCTCAGTCCTGGTCTGGGACTGATGATTTCTAAATGACTATTTCTGGTCTTGCCTTTGCTCTTCAGCTGTAAGTCTGCACAGTCAGTGACCAACCTGACATCTCCACCTGGATTTCCCAAACTTGCCTGGGCCAAACTGATGTCACCTTTTTTTTGTTTCCTTCCTTCCTTCCTTCCTCTTTCTTTCTCTTTTTCTTTCTTTTTCTCCCCCCCCCCCCCGGCCACTGTTCATAATTCAGTGACTGGTTTCATATTTATCAGATTATTAAGCCACAAATTGGAGTTATCGTTCATGGCCCTTCTTTATTTACCTAGTAGTTCCCCCTTTGAGTATCTCCTGAATCTGTGTGTGTGTGTATATTTTAGTTGTAGATGGACATAATATCTTTATTTTATTTTTATGTGGTGCTGAGGATTGAGCCCAGTGCCTCACACATGCCAGGGAAGTGCTCTACCACTGAGCCCCAGCCCCAGCCCCTCTGTTTGTTTCTCTCCACTGCATTTCTCTTCCTTGCTCAAGTATTGTTCCCTCTTACCTGAGCCCCTGCAGTTGTCATCCAACTAGTGCCCCCACCTCAGGAATCTGTTCTACCCACAGCACTCAGGGTGTTGCATTCAGAACACCAGCCCTAGGTGGCACCCCCCTGCCCCTGGAATGAAGAAGAAAATATTTAACCCATTCCACACAGACCCTTCATGTTTGCCCTTGCCTATTGCTCAGGCCTCCTCAGCAGCCATACTCTTGCTCTTGGCTCCCTGCAGTTTGTAGAATATGCCATGGTTTCTTCTCTCCCTGAGGCCTGTGCACATGCTGTTTCCACTGCCTGGACTGCACCTAGCATCTCTCCTGTCCCCGCTGGTTAACCCCTACTTATCCTCCAATCTTAGCCTATACATCACTTCTTTGGGAAGCCTCTTTTGAACCTTCCTGCTATGGTTTGGATATCATTTGTTATAACTGAGTGACCTCAAAGGTCCATTGTAATTGAAGTCTTGGTCCACAGGGTACCACTGTTGGGAGGTGGGGCCTGAGGAGAGGTCCTTAGGTAATTGGGGCATGTTCTCAGAAGGACTGTGGAATCCTGGCTGATCCTCTTTCTTTCTCTGCCTACCCTAGTTTGGAATGTAATTTGCTTTTACACTCTCACCATGGTGTACCGCCATCTGTTATCCTCACCAGAAGTGAGCAGGTAAAGAAACCATCCCTGTAACTCTCCAAAACTATGAGCTAAGCAAAACTTTTCTCTTTAAAAAGTTAATTGCCTCAAGTATTTTGTTGGAATTATACAAAGCTGATGAACATATTCCCAGTGTAAATTAGGACTCCCTTCTTATATTCCCTCATAGCACTTTCTTTTTTTCTTGTTAGCATTTTTCACATCTATAATTTTTCATCTATGTCCATTTATTTGGTTAATGTCTGCTCTTTCTTGATGGTAACCTATATTGTGGTAGTGCCTAGCATACATGGGTCATCAACAAATATTTGTTGACTGATTTCTTCAACCTCATTCATAGACAGTGGTTTCTGGCTTTTTAGTGTCTGTGGCTCTGACCATTGGTGGAAGAGTCCCTTTGAACCAGCCCTGCTTTCCTATCCCTGGTCCTGCTCTCTTCAAGGGTGCAGGTGTGAATCACTAGTAAAAGGACTGAGTTTTGTCTGAAGAGTCATAAGTTCTTCATTTGGAATCTTAACTACACACACAAAACCCTTATTTTCTACCTTTGTAAGGAATTTACATGAAAAAAGATGCCTTTTATAAAAATGACTTGGCCTTGGGGGAAGTTATTTAAAGAATTCAAACTTGGAGAGCAAAATTTATTTTTTTTCCCTTTTTGCAAAAAACAAAGAGAAGTCCATTATTTTTCAAGGATGTTGGATTTATGCAGCTGCCAGAAACTTCACCTGGCTGGGAAGTCAGCTGCATATGCAGAGTTATCATTTCTAGTCAAAAAGGTGGTTTTCTATAAACAGACCATTTGCTTTGGTTTAAAAAAGTGGTCAGAAAGATGTTTTGTTGGAACCTGAAAATTTTATTGGCAAACATGGTGTTTATAATGGTATGTGTGTGCAAGCTTTAAAACTACAGCTGAAAACCTGCTGCAGGCCCACTGCTTGGCTCCAGTACTTTCTCCATGTCAACTCTGAATCTATAAGACATTGACCATGCGTTCTTGGATGTGGCAGTGATAGGTTGTCAAGAAATCTATGGCACACTTTGACATTTGCATTTGCATCATGGGCACTGTATTAATTGGTTTCTGTTAAATGGTGACTCAGAATATGGGCCAGCATTCCTGTCTATGGCAGTACTCTGCAATGTGGAAGTGTACTTTTAATAGCCTCACATTTCCATGATGAGAAAATATCAATCCTTAGTTCCAGAACTGAGGGGAATCCTTGAAGCTTGAATAAGATATAGAAAGGAAATTAAGGAACGACCCTCTCAGTTTATTTTATATCCATTTGTGTCTAGCCAGAAAAACTAGAACCATGCAAGGAATTTCTCACAAGAGGAATTTAATGCAGGGAATTGGGAATGAGTAATGTCTGAAATGAAGAAATGAAGGAACCGAGGTAACCCAGGTAACAGCTATTACCCTAGGGCTGGGGAAATAAAAAGGAACAGATGAATTTCTAGGATCAAAGTGTTTCTTGGAGGGGGCCATAGGGCTGGGGCTCAGACTCCTGTGGGGTCACCAAAAACATCAAGGGAATTAGTCTGGTGTCAGACAGCTGCACTTCTGAGAGGGGATAGTAAGCCTGCGGTGACTGGTGGTAATCCATGAGCTGGACATTAGAGCCATAGCTGTTTAGTACATCCTGGAGGAGTGTCCCCTTCTGAGATGAAAACACAAGGGCCCCTTTCTCCCTGTCAGTGGCCTTCCAGTCTCCTTCTAGCTGATGTGAACTGGTAGGCAGATGACAGAGGATTCTGGGAAATGTAGTTTGAAGGCTCTCGGCCCTGGCATTGAAGTGTGGATTGCAGAAGAGTGTGTTTGGCTACAAGGGACAGATGACCAGTACAGTGGAAAGGGAGACCTTTTTGTTAAGTGGGATCTTCAAGAGCCCCAAGATGAGGCCCAGATGAATACAGGGTTCCCAAGTACAAGCCTGAAGGCATTTTCTTGACATCTCCAAGCTTCTGATTTTAGGAAAGGAAATGCAAAAGACAATGGGGCTGTTAGACACGCAAGCAAAAAGCACATCCAGTCTTTCCATGTTGGAGCACTTGTCACCTTGGTGTTCTGGACAAGGATTGCTGTGGCTGGTGGGGGACTGTGGTTTAATACACAGAAAGCCCAGTTGCCATGGCAGTTGGTACCTGTCCCAAGGAGAAGGATTGACACTCAGTTTTCCATCTTGATGAAAAACATTTGTTTTCCACTTTACCTACCCATGTGAAAAGCCACTAATGCTTCACAGTTTAAACAGCTGATTTTTATGTACAGTCATCTTTCATGTCTTGTCCTGTTACTGATGATTAAGTCCCCCTCCCAGTGAACACTGGGCTGTTAGACGGGATGTTGAGAAGATTTACACACCATCCCCTCCCCCCTTTGGAAGCTGTTATTTTTACATTAGTCCTATTTATTCTTGTGTAATTATAGGTGGCCTTAGGAGGGAAACTTTTTTTATGCCTCTGGCTCAGTAGTATATATGGGAGACAGCACTTTGGTTGATGAGTGTCTACGTTGGAGATTCTGACAGATGGATAATATGACAGGCCAGCCCCGTAGGGCACATAAAAGCATCTAGCTGTGCTAGTGAGTTCTAGGGGTGGGCAAATTTTTCAAAATAGTGTTTAGACCCTGATTGTGTACAGCAATACAATAAATGTCATGATGTTGATAGAAATAAAACCAGCAGTGTGATTTGGGTCTGTCTGTCTATCCTCCCTCCCTGTGTTAGAAGCTGATGATAGGTTTTATGGGTATTCCCCACATATATTCTGAGGGTGGAATAATTATCACCTGGTTTTATAGAGAAGGGCTCTTACTCATTTTCATCCTGCAGGTCCATAGGCAGATTCTCACCAGTTCTCAGGTGTCAGTGCTGGGCACCTCACAGCTAGGTTTGCTGCCTCATCCTCAGGTAGAAGAAGCAACTTGTGAGAAATTCATTTTGGGACACTTTTGTTAACTTCAATTACAATTAATCTTGTTCTGAATTAGGATTTCCGAAAAGTTTTAAACAATTCATTTAACTAAGTGTGATTATTGAATTCCTGGTGTATACCAGACTTCGCTGGGTGCTGTGCTAAGTCCTTCAACTCACTGTCTCGTCAATCAGGCAAGTAGAGATACATTTAGACAGCACAGGTGACACCTGTGTAGTTGGGGGAGGAGAACTGGGGTCAGAAGGTACTGACCCCAGGTTGTTACTCTGGCTGCCTGGAGCTCCCACAGCAGGTTTGGTGGCCTCCACAACTCCAGTCTCTTGCTCAGTCTGACCTGAGAGGTTTGCTATTCCCATGCCTGCTTTGGTTTCTAGTTTTCTAGGTTTGAGTTGATGTTCGATATGGCAGGTACAGAAAAACAGTACCTATGTCATGTGTACTACATAGTATCCTAGACCAGGGGTGCAGCAGACCCTTCATGTTTCAGGTGGGCAGCCTGGTGGGGCCCCCTGTTGATCCTGTCACCCAGCAAACAAGCAGGACTCCTGCCTGCTGGTGCTGCTCCTATTTGAGAAATCGGCATCACCATCTGCGATCCCACCTTTTCCTGCTAACTCAGCCACCTCTGTTGTCATTTCTTGGAGTTCTTCCCCTCCCTGTTATGTTGGTTGTGGCTCCCCCAGACTTAGGGACCACTCAAGGCTACTGACATGAGGATTTTCTGGAATTTCCTCTGATGAATATTTGATAGATTTGTATTTTTTTCCTTTGGTTTTTAATTTATCTCTGATTTTATTTTAACATTTATCTCTGATGTAAGTCACCTTAAATCTTCTACACAAGGAGATAACTCATAAGGGTGCTTGGGTTCTCTTCTTGCTGTGTGTCCCCGTGTCTCCCATGCAGCGTTCCAACTGTCATACCTAGTTTACCTTGCTAACAGGCCCCATGTCTGTGCTACAAGGTGGCAGTGAGGGACAGGTGGCCTTCCTTTTAGCACAAGTGAACTCTTCGCAGCACACCATAATGGTGTCAAGGTGTTCTGATGGACTCCCCTGGCCTGACGCACAAAGCTGGAGAACACCCATGGTCCATATGACTGAGAGAAGGTGCTTCAGGTGCTGAGGGCTCTTGTTGTCCACTGTCTCATGTGCCCGCATGTAGTGAAATTACGGTAGTGGTTGAGGTCTTTAACCCTTCGTGACCCGGGGTGAGCCTCCTTTGTCCAGCAAAGTAAGCTAGAAGGGCCTACCTCAACGATGAGACTAGACTGGGAAAGTAGAAGTCACTGACGCCTCCTCCCCCGCCTTCAAAAGACTCAGAGCCATGCCAGGGTGTCCAGTCAGTTGGACAGCGCTGGAACTCAGGTTTATTTAGGAAAATGGCCGTTCTTATAGTGGACAAAGGCCAGTCAGCAAGCAGATTACAGAAACAGGCAAGTCCTATTGGCAGAGTCTCACATAGGGTGGTTCCGGTTCTCATGATACGTCAGAGCAACGCCCCCTGCTTAGCTCAGGACTGTAACAGGGCGTGGAAAGCAGCCAGAGAGCCAGAGCTCTCCATCCCCTCGGCTGACGTGTTCCAAAGGCCCCGACACCCGCAGGAGGGCACATTCTTATGTCTGGCCCCAGAGTGCTGATGTGGGAAATATTTTTGCTGGACTCCAAGTTAAACATGCATCTTTCTATTCATTATGTCAGTATGTTGGATACAGGTACCTACTGGGACATTGATTTTTGTTTCTTGGACTGAGGTGACCTCTGCCTAGCCACTTGAGATGCTCAGTGCCCTTGGGTACCTGCCATTTTCTCCTTGTTTTCTGTGTGTTCTAGTTTGGTTCTACAATGGAGAGAGGCATATTTTTCTTGCGCCTTGGTTGGCACCAAGAATAGCTTGAGTTTGTTCCTGGACATGGCATTGGGGGAATCAGGGACATAAGAATCTTGTATAGCAAGAAGTAAAGGAATTTAGGGAGGAGTTTCACACCAAATATTTTGTGGCCCATGTGTTTTTTTCCCTAGGAAATACCTAAATACCTAAATATTGTTTCTTTCTTTTTTTAGTTTTAGTTCTGGGGATGGAACCCAGGGCCTCAGGCATGCTAGGCAGGTGCTCTACCACCCCTACACCCCCAGCCCAATTCTGCATTGTTTCTAAACTAAAGGAGTATCTATTCTATATAGAATTTGATAATTCATAATTGAGTTTTTTAGTATGCCAAATTAGTAACTACAATGGCATCTTACGTATTTGCTCAGCATTTGTTTTTGGCAGTCCCTGACTTTTAGAATAAATCACAATTTGAATATTCTGAAAATACATGGAGAAAGCCCTTTACCTCTTCCTTTTCTTTTTCTCTTGTCCTGAGAACATCTGGGATATCTTATATAAGAACATAGAACTGTCTGGTTAAAAGGATAACTGAGCTAAGGGAAAATAAAATGTCAAAAAAAAAAAAAAAAAAAAAGATCCTAGGAAGCCAGGGAATTACACCTCCCAAGTCAGTACCTACTCCAGCAGTGTGTTGGCAAGAGTGACTGTGAGACTTGACTTCAGGAGGCACCCCTGGTGTCTCTGACAGCAGGAGAGGGCCTGGCTGGGATTTCTCCTTATTCTCAAGAGTGAGGGTCCCACGGCTGGAGACAGCTGAGGAGGTGCAGAGCTTGGAGAACTTCTCAGCCAGCCGTACACCCACCTGCCTGTGCCCAGACTTCTCCAGTGTGGTGGAATCCAGCACCTGGGTGATCCTGAAGTTGGTGTTTTGTTCTTACTTTCCAGAGTGCTTATAATCTGTGAATGTTGGCATCTGTGAGTTTGTCTATAAGGGCATATTTATGAAGTTAGGGAATTGAAAGGGGAAGTGTTCATGGTTCTTTTCTCCCTCTAGGGAAGGGAATGATATGGTCATGGGTGGTGATGGCCATGGAGCTCTACTGGTAAAGGGGTTGGTGGGAACAGAGAGAGGGGAAAAGACACCTGTCTAAAAAAGACACCTGCATGGGAATAGAACTCAGGTCCATGATCTCATGTTTCCACTTACAAAATCCAGGGGTTTTTGTGGAATGGTGGTCCCTAGAGACTGAGAAGGGGAGTGGGAAGAGGGGATGGAGAGAGGTTGCGTAACAGGTGCTAAACTAAAAGGAATTAGTCCTGGCATTCTGTAGCACAGTAGAGCAGCAGTAGTCTAGAACAATTAAGGATATATTTCAAAAGTAACTAGGAAAAAAAGAGCTGAAAGTTTCCCAAAACATAGAAATGAAAGATTTTTGAGGAGAAATGCTAGTTGTTTTAATTTGATCATTGTACATTATATGCATGTAGCAAATGATGACATTGTACCCCATAAATATATACAAATACCATGTGTCAATTTAAAAGAACTTAAAAACATTAGCTAAGTTGGTGGAGTACACCTGTAATTCCAGCTACTGGGGAGCCTGAGGCAAAAGCATCACTAGTTTGAGGCTAGCCTGAGTAACTTAAGAGATACTGTCTCAAAATTTAAAAAGGATTGGGGGTATAGCTTAGTGGTAGAATATTTGCCTTGGCCTGGGTTCAGTCCCTAGCACTGTTACCAAAACCCCTACAGCCAAAAGTAAATGTGAAGAAAAATAAAAATACTGAAAACAGGATTTTAACACTCATTTTGTGGCAAGACCTGACCTGCACTAATGTGAGGCTATTACTACGTGAAGAACTTCGTTTATTCCCTTTTATTCAACTCACTACATGTATTATTTGTTCAATGAGTATATCCAGCCAAGCGTGGTGCCAGGGGCTGGGAGCAACAAAAGAAGCAAGTATATCATAGTGAAAACCCTTCAAAGCCAGAGACCATACCACTGTGTTTCACCTGCTACTCTGTACTTGGCCTAGGTTAACCTGCTGCTTAGTACTGTGCTACTCAGTATCATTTGCTATTCAGTACTCAGGGCTTAGTTTAACCTGCTATTTAATACTGTGCTTTTCAGTACTCACCTGCTACTGTCAGGGACTAGGTTAACACACAGCATTTAACCCTGTGACACCCTATTAGGTCTGTTAGGGCAGGAGATACAGGTCTTAGTACTCCTACTTTGTGGACTTGAAAATCTGATACCCAGTGCAGTGCAGGATTTTGATGTTAAACACTTAGGAGCCACCTGCTCCTGTGGTCTGGGAGTGAGGAGATACTTTTCTTAGAGAGCATGCAGCTCTCCTGTGTTCGAGCTGCTGCCTGCTAGAGCAGTGTATTGATGCATTCTTTAGGTCATGCTAAAACTGCAGCTCTTTCTGTACCAAAGTCTGGAAATTCATGACAAGATGTGGGAATACACTCAGAACTGCCGTTGTGGGAACACCTGCAGATGAGTTGGTGATAGTAAGAGATGAATTGTAAATGCTGACCTTGAGATGATCTGTGACTGACATTTGGGTTGTGGTGGTCCTTTGGGAGAATGTGGGTGTGCTGGTTACAATAAAGATCTTGCTTGAGGGGCCTGTCATCTCTGCTGCTTTCAAGTGGAGACAAGGGGACACTTCACAAATTCTAGGTTGGACAGGTTGGCCAGATCTCGGCAACTGTGCCTGGTAAGCACACAGAGACCAGAATTTTGGCATCACCTGTGTTTTGAGTTCCCAGTGTTCATGAAAGTCTGGTGAATGGGGGTGTAGGCAGATAGGTTTTCAATTTGGGGCCTCTTCCATTCTGCCCATATACAAGGAAATGCCATCTGAGATCTCACCTTTCATCTAAGAATTGACCTTTCCTTTCCTCATTCCACTGCAGAGGATCAGGGGCTTGATGGGAGGTAGGCCTGGCTTAGGGGCTCTGAGAAGGGAACCATTCCGCAGGATTGGCAAGGCATTCATATTCACCTCTTTCAATTTTGTGATAAGTCAGATGACATAATTTGCTCCCCCATGCTTTGTTTTATTGTTTAGAGTTTAAAAGTGACTTCTGTTTTTCTTAAGCTCAGTGGCATTTTTTTTTTTTTTATTGTATAAATTTAGAACATGTATAGGGAAAAAAAGGGAAACTGAAGATTATACAGTAAAAGTAACATTTTAGTTCTTTTTTGGTGTTTTTGAATTTATCTCTCTCAGGCCTGAAAATACTTGTGCATATTGTAGTTTTGCAAAATTGAGCTCTCACTGTACATGTGAATTTACATTTGTGTGTCTCGCTGTACACATGGATTTATATCTGTGTCTCTTTATCTCTTTATATTACAGAATCTTCACAGACATGGTTTGCATGGCCATATATCTTCTTCTTATTGCCAGCTTTCTGTATGGTTGGGTATTTTGATTGCTTTCTACTGTTTCATGGCTGTAAATTACACTGAACAGCGCATTCTTATTTGTAAATTATGATCCATAGCTCAGATTATTTTATGGTATCCATTTTTGCTTTTAGAGTGGTTGGGTTATTCTGAAGCCTGTGTGTGTACATTTAGACTGTTTTTCTCCACGTATAATGTAGCAGAGGTGCAGCCATGTAGTTGACTGCCAAAATGGAAATAAAGACAATCCAGTTGAAGACCTGTCCTTCTATTCACATTTGTGTTCTTAAAGTGTGTTTTGTTTGTATCAACTTGTCATTTTGGCCAAAGGTGTTTCCATGTACAATTATGGTCCTTACCCAGCAGCCTCGAGCAGTCAGAAGTGGGCTCTTTAATGGACAACAACATCACCCTCAGCCCCTGCTTCCTCGGTTCCCGTTTTGAGATAGCTGGTGTGGGGGTTGCCTTTCAGATGCTTTCCCCAGTTCTGTGTCATTGACGTGAGGACTCTCAGATCCCTCAGCCCCCTGGGTCCAGGCTTCTATTCCCCTGCACACTGCATACAGCTCTCCATGTGTCCCTTCTCATCCTCAGCTCCATGCACTTCCTTGGCTGCAAGGGTGGACGGGATAAGTCTCATCTGATGTTTGGACTCCCTTAGTCTTTCCCTTCTGCTCACTCAGTGTTACCCTTAGCTGGTGAACTCAGGTTGGCCTATGTGACCACAGAAGTCTGTGGGTGCTGGTCCCATCAGTGGCCAGTGGAGACTGACTGTTCTCTTGGGGAGGCTCCATGGAAGGCCTTTTCCCTGTAGGAATTTAGAAATCAGTAAACCAAGGACTGCACAAATGTCTCCATTTTCTAGAAAAGAAGAAGCCCAGAAAGAGCAGGCTGTCTCGGGACTGGCGGGAGCGGAGGAACGCTATACGGCTTACCAACGAGCACACGGTGGAGACCCTGGTGGTGGCCGATGCCGACATGGTGCAGTACCACGGGGCAGAGGCTGCCCAGAGGTTCATCCTCACTGTCATGAACATGGTGAGTCTGGGGTTTGGGTCCTCATACCTGTGGGCTCTGTTTTCTCCTTGAGTGGTGCTCTGGGAGTAGGTATAGCATCCTCACTTCAGGTGAGGAAGCAGCTGGCTTGGGGGTTGGAGCATGTTGCCTTTTGGTCTCTGGGCATCTCAGCAGGCAGAGTGGTGGGTATCCTGAGAGGGTCAGCCCACCTGTCCTACCCCTGAGGTATTTAAGTGTCTGAATCTACTCAGTGATTGCATCTCTGGTCACCAGGAGGCTTCCCAGGATCCTTGCTCTGTGTAAGACCCTGTTCCAGAGACATTCAGAATTGAGGGAGTCTCAGCCCCTGCTCTGTAAATATACAATCTAGTGGAAGGAATCAAAATCAAACTTCAACTTTCTCTGTGCTGCATGAGCCTACAGAAAGTGAAGAGAGAGGCCATTTAGTTGAGGGAGCCAAAAAGGAGTCACAGAGCCAGTGTCTGAATCCAGTTTGTTGGAGGGGGATAGAGAGAAACCTTCTTCACATGATGGGTAGGTGAGGGGCAGGGCTGCCTCCCACAATTAGTACTGAAGGCTCTTTGAAAGCATTCACCTTCTACCTGTTGATCCATTTCCCCTGAAAGTGTTTTTGAAGACCTTCTAAAATCTTTGGCATGGTGTTAGGGTTTAGGGATACAAATGCACAAAAGGTCTTTCCCTTGGAAGACAGTAGCTTAACAAGTAAAACATCTGTGCTGCCACAGAAATATCTACAGGGACCACTGGCACCCAGGTGGAGGTCTGGCTAGTGCTTGTCCTGAAGGATGGAGGTTTTTATAAAAGAGTTAACCCTTGGATAGAGAGGAAGTAAGTGCTGGCCAGATCAGGGGTGGGGAGGTCACTCAGTGGGCGTAGTAGGTGGAAAGCCAGAGGTACCAAAGGTATATTAGCACCATTTGGAGAGGGTAGGTGGCTTGATATGGCTGGAGCAGGGAGTGGAGAAGCCACAGGGTGTGGATGGGGATGTGGAAAGGGTATGGTGAGGGAGGAGCAGCTAAGACATCCAGAGGGGTGGGGGCTTTGCCTTGAGGGGTAGGGCCACCAACAAATAGGGGAGCAAAGCACCCAGACTGAGGTCTGGTGGAATGACACATGCTGAAGATGCCCTTGTTTACCTGGGGTGACAAGCTCTGTATTCAGGGATCCAACTGCTGGGAAAGAAGTTGATTGTGACAGGCTTAGAGAGGGGCTTCAGAGTAGCTTGGAGTATACAAGGTCTGCATGTGGCAGCTCTTGTCCATATTGGGGTGTTGCTCTGAGGGTCCTCTGGGGCTCTAGAATTGGATTGGGTGGGGCTGTGGGTAGGAGATAGAAGAAAAGCTGGATGAATGTTCTTTTCCTACCACAGTCTAATTCTGGTCATCATCTAGCTGGAGCTGTGGTAGCTGGAAGGCTGAGTGGCATGTAGTGGCTTGCACAAAGGACACCAGGGATGAGTCTCCTCTTGTGGGGAGGGGACCCCACAGGTCATTTCCCAAAGGCTGAAGAAGGCCCAAGAGCTGGGAGACTGTGGACACCACCAGCTCACACAGGATGTCATTGGCAGGACCATGACCATTGCCCCAAGCCTCTTCCCTAACTGCAAGTGGAAATGCATGTTGATGACCACAGTCCTGAGGAGCCCCATGGTGACCCTGCTGGTTGAGGGGATGAGCCCCTGTTTTGTCAGGCTGACTTCTCTGCCTGTGGGAAGCTCCCTCTGTCTTGTCCACGCTGCTCAGACTTGCTGTGTTCTGAAGCAGAAATTGTTGCTGCAGGGCTTTGAGGGTAGTCTTTGTGTTGGGCTGTTTCTTTGACCCACACATTTCCTCACATGACAGACTCTTCTGCAAAGCTGACCAGTAGTGGAAGCCCAGGGACCCCTCCACTGGTATTCTCTTTTCAATATGGGGGCCTCTTTGCTCACAATGCTGGGATTTTGAGTTTTTTTTTTTTTTTTTTTAACTTTCAGATTTTTTTCCTTTTTTTAAAAAATGATACAATACATATGTAATATGAAATTTACTATTGGATCCATTTTTAAGTTTAAAGCTCTGGATATTAAGTACATTCACACTATCAGGTAACCACCATCACTGTCTATCTCCAGAGCTTTCTCATCTTGCAAAACTGAAACCTTGTCCCATTAAACAAAAACTCCCATGGTAGAATTAGTAGCTTCATAAGAAGAGGAAGAGAGATCTGAGCTAGGACACTGTTCACTCTCACCACGTGATGCCTTCTACCATGTTACAGTGCAGCAGAAGGTCCTCAGCAGAAGCTGACCAGATGCTAGTGCCATGCTCTTTGGCTTCCAAGCCTCCAGAAGCATGAAATCACCCAAGCCATGGTACAGTTATAGCAACAGAAAATGGATCAAGACAACTATTATGAGTAATGCTGCTATGAGCATGGTTATATAAATATCTATTTGAATCCCTGCTTTCAATTCTTTGGGGTATATTCCCTGAAATAGAATTGCTTTTGTTAACTTCAAAAGGTTTTTTTTTTTTTTTTTAAATTAGAGCATTATAGTTATATATAGTAGTTGGGTTCTTTTTGACAAAAATCATACATGCCTGGTATTTGATTTCAATCTACATTTCCCTGCCCCCTTTTGCTCCCCCTCTAGCCTTTCCCATTCTCCTTTTGCTACAGATTTTACTTTTGCTCATTTATTTATTTTTGATTGGTACTTTCTACATATTCATAAAGATGTAATTCCCTGTGGTATATTCATATATGCATGTAACTTGATTTTTTCAAATTCATTCCATATTTTCTCCCCTTTCCCATCCCTCCTCCTCCACTTTTGATCTCTTTCTACTTCACCAATCTACCCTATATCATTGTGACATCTGATTCCCCCACACTCTGCCTTCTTTCCTTTATTTTGCTCTAGCTTCCATGTATGAGAGAAAACATTCAATCCATGATTTTCTGAGTCTGGCTTATTTCACTTAGCATATTCTCCATTTCCATTCATTTGCCAGCACATGCCTCAATTTCATTCTTCTTTATGGCTGAGTAAAACTCCATTGTGTTTATGTATCACATTTTCTTGATACATTTATCTACTGATGGACATCTGGGGTGATTCTATAATTTGGCTACTGTGGATTGTGCTGCTGTAAACACTGATGTGTCTGTATCATTATAGTATGCCGATTTTAGTTCTTTTGGATAAATACCAAGGAATGGGATAGCTCAGTCATATGGTGGTTCCATTTCTAGTGTTTTGAGGAATCTCCGTACTGCTTTCCAGAGTGGTTGTACTAATTTGCAGTCCTAACAATAATGTATGAATGTTCCTTTTCCCTCACATCCTCACCAGCATTTATTATGATTTATGTTCTTCATAATTGCCATTTTGACTGGAGTGAGATAAAATCCTAGTGTTTTGATTTGTACTTCAATCAATTTTGATTGCTCAGTATGTTGAACATTTGTTCATTTCCTCATAGGCCTTTGTGTTCTTTTGTGAAATTTCTATGTCTTTCTTTTGCCCATTTGGTTTTTTGTGTGTGTGTGTGTGTGTGTGTGTGTGTGTGTGTGTTTGAGTTCTTTATAGATTCTGGATATTCTGATAATACCCTGTCAGAGGAGTAGATGACAATGATTTCCTCCCATTCTGTATGCTCTTTCTTCACACTCTTAATCATTTCCTTTGCTGCACAGAAACTTTTTAATTTAATGGCATCCCACTTATGATTCTTGATTCTTGAGCTTTAGGGGTCTTGTTGAGGAAGTCAGTGCCTGCACAAATATGATAGAGTACAGATGCTATATTTTCTTCTAGCAGCTGCAAAGTTTCTTGTTTAATTCCTAAATCTTTGATCCATCTTGATTTGACTTTTGTGCAGGGTAAGAGGGATTTAATTTCATTCTCTACATGTGGATATCCAGTTTTCCCAGAACCATTTGTTAAAAAGGCTGTCTTTTCACCAGTATATATTTTGGGCACTTTTGTTAAGTGTCAGGTGATTTTAAGTATGAGTATTATCTCTGTGTCTTCTGTTCCATTGGTATTCATGTCTTTTATTCCATTGGTCTTCATTTCTATTTAGATGCCAGTACCATCCTGTTTTTGTTCTATAGCTCTGTAGTATAATTTGAGATCAGGTATTGTGATGCCTCCTGTATCATTCTTCTTGCTTAAAATTGCTTTGGTTATTCTGGATCTCTTATTCTTCCAAATGAATTTTAGGACTTTTTTTTTTCTAGTTCTGTGAAAATGTCATTGGTACTTTCATGAGTACTGAATTGAATCTGTATATTACTTTCGGTAGTATGGTCACTTTGACTCTATTTATTCTGTCCAAGAACATGGGTTGTCTTTCCATCTTCTAAGATGTTCAATTTCTCTCTTCTGTGTTCTGTAATCTTCACTATAGAGATCTTTCACTGGCGAAGGCATTCCAGCACCTGCTGTCTGACAAGGTCACAGCATGGGGAATATAGCCACAAGGCCGCTGTATCTGGAAACTGGAACCATTTGATTTAATAATGTGCTTTTTTATTATTGATACTTATGATGTGGATGACGAGATATTTGTCAATTCAAAGGGATAAAACATGTTGTTTGGACCTGCAGGATTATTCCCAGAACGGGACTAAAAAACATAATTAAGAAATGTCCACAGGTGTGCAGTGTTTCCCATGAAATGAATAACAACAATGTTTTTTCTTTTTTTTTTTTTTGCAACTTCACAAAAACAAAATTACAGATCAAGATTTCTGGGAGAAATTTGGGCAATAGGAGTTGTTTGTCCCTCAGTTAATAATTCCTACTGAGCCTTTTGTTCTAGGGCCACAATCCTTGCAAAGGCCTAATTACAGAGAAAGAATTATTTTACCCATAGTACAGGGCCCACCATACATAGCCTACTTGATTGAGGAAAGATTATGGTATCCTCCAACAGACCCTCCTTTACCTTACACAGGGATTTATGATGAGGATGGAAAACACATAGTTAATATTGATGGCAAATGGTTTGACATACCAGGTTGACTTACAAAAAACTTACCTTTTAGTCAAAGATTATGAAGATTTAAGGCCTGGTGCACTTTAACCAAAGAATAAAGAAACTCTCTGAGAAAGCAGTTCAACCAGTTTTATGAGAAAATAAATGTAGGCATTAATAAAAATAAGTTTTATAAGATATATTTTTAGAGTAATGTTAGAAATATTTTCAGATTCTTAAGTTTTTTAGGTGTATGGGTTTTTAGATGCTTTAAGATTATAGTTTATAAATTTTAGGTTATCATAAGCATAAGACTTAAGGGGACTTTTAGATGGGAACCTTAGATTAGAAATAAAGTACAGGTGTATTTAAAGTTGAAGATTAATGATAGGTTGGGACACATAGAGTCTGGTTGTGTAGTCTGGCACCTGTTAAACAAGGAACTGTTACATCTGGGAGAATTACACATATCTGGAAACTGTAAATCAATGACGTGTTTTGTTAGAATGATTCTGTACCCATAATGAAAGAAAAAATCATATAAATAAAGACCCAGAGAAAGCAGGATTAGCTTTCTCTCTGGAGACTGCTCGAAGAGAAGGAGTCCTGGTCCCATTCCTTATGCTGACGCCACTCATCCTTCAGGACCCCCTGATTATCCCCCCTCCAGGGCTGGACCTCCGCATTTCACCTTCTTGATTAATTTGCAAACATTTTTTGAGGTTATTTTGAAAGGGGTGGTTTTCCTAATTCTTTTTCAGGATAATTTCTGTTGTAGTATAGGAAAGCTGTTGATTCGTAAGCATTGATCTGATATCCTGCTGTTTGCTGAATTCTTTCATCAGCTCTTGATGTCTTTTGGTGGAGTATTTTTAGTCTTCCAGATATAGGATCCATGTCATCAGCAAAAAGAGATAGTTTGACTTCTTTTCCTATTGGTATCCCTTTAAATTTCCTTCTCTTGCCTAATTGCTCTGGTTAGAGTTTTGAGAAATATATTGAATAGGAGTAGTGAGTATGGATATCCTGGTCTTGTTCCTGATTTTGGAGGAAATACTTTCAGATTTTCTCCATTCAGTATGATGTTGGCTTTCCATTTGTCATCAATTGCCTTAGTAATGTTGAGGTAAATTTCTGGTATCCCTAGTTTCTCCAGTGTTTTTAACATGAATGGGAGCTGGATTTTATCAAAGGCTTTTCTGCATCTATTCAGATGATCATATGATTCTTGTTCTTAATATTATTTAAGTGGTGAATTGCATTTATTGATTTGCCTATGTTGAACCAACCTTGCATCCCCAGAATGAGGCCCACTTGATCCAAGTATATTATCTTTTTAATGTGTTTTTGAATGTGGTTTGCAATTTTTTGAAGGATCTTTTCATCTTTGTTAATCATGGATATATTGGTCTGTAGTTTTCTTTCCTTGATGTATCTTTGTCTGGTTTTGGTATCAGGCTTATACTGGCTTCATAGAACGTATCTGGGAATGTTCCTTCTCTTTTAATTTTGTGAAATAATTTGAGAAAGCCAGATATTAGTCTTCTTTAAAGATCTTATAGAACTTAGCTGAAAATCCACCTAGTTCTGGGCTTTTCTTGGTTGGAAGCCTTTTAATTGCAGTTTCAATTTCATTACTTGATATTGATCTATTTAGGTTTTCTATATCTTCCTGGTTCAATTTGGGTAGGTCATATGTATCTAGAAACTTTTCAGTGTCTTCTGCATTTTCCACTTTATTGAGGTATACATTTTCAAAGTTTCTTTTTTTGGGGGGGTATCGGGATTGAACTCAGGGGCACTGGACCACTGGGCCACTTCTCCAGCCCTTTTTTGTAATTTATTAGAGACAGGGTCTCACAGAGTTGCTAAGTGCCTTGCCATTGCTGAGGCTGTTTTTGAACTCGAGATCCTCCTGCCTCAGCCTCCCAAGTGCTGGGATTACAGGCATGTGCCACTGCGTCCGGCTACATTTTCAAAGTTTTTAATGATCCTCTGGATTTCAGAAATGTCCATGGTAATCTTCTTTTTTAAATTTATCTCTAATATTGTTTGTTTGGGTCTTCCCTTTCTTGTTAATTTGGCTAATGGTTCGTCAATCTTATTTAGCTTTTCGAAGAACAGATTCTTTCTTGCATTGATCTTGTGTATTTTTTTAAACTCTGAAATTTATTAATTCCAGCTCTGATCTTTAATATTGCCTGTCTTCTACTTTCAGAGTTAGATTTTTCTTCTTTTTGTAAGATCCTGAGGTGGAGCATAAGCTTGCTTGTTTGGAATCTCTCTCGTTTTTATAATGTAGGCACTTAATGCTATAAATTTTTCTCTTAGAACTGCTTTCATACTGTCCCAGAGATTTTGGTATGTTGTATCTCTATTCTCATTTATTTGTAAGTTTCTTGATTTATTCTATGATCCGTTCTTCTTTTAAGGGTATTGTTCAATCTTTGTCTTTAGTCATTTCTGTTATTTTTCTTGCTGTTGATTTCTAGTTTCATTCCATTATGATCTGATAGGATGCATGGAATTATATCTTTTTTTGTATTTACTAAGATTTACATTGTGCCTTAGAATAGGTCTGTTTTGGAAAATATTCCACGTTCTGCTGAGAAGAAGGTAAATCCAGTTGTTTTGGGGTGAAATATTTGGTAGATGTCTATTAGTTACATTTGGTTTACAGTATTATTTTAGGTGGTAATATTTTTGATTTTATGTTTGGATGTCCTGTCTATTGATAAGATGTGTTGAAATCACCCAATAGTATTATATTGGGGTCTCTCTGGAATTTCATATCCAGAAGTATGTTTTTTTAATATAATTAGGTGTACACAAACATTTGGAGTATATCATGTTATATAGTTATATTATTATATTTTCTTTTTGGATTGTTCACTTTTCCATGAAGTAGTGGACTTCTTTGTCTCTTCTGATTAATTTTTGGAAGAAATTGGCTTTGTCAAATATGAGAATAGCTACCCCCGCTTGTTTTGGGACTCCATTTTCATGGGATATTTTTTCCATTCTCTTGCCTTTAGCCTGGGTGTCTTTGCCTATGAGATGAGACTCTTGCATTGGATATTGTTTTTTGA
Organism: Tamias sibiricus; assembly: GCA_025594165.1. Lineage (NCBI taxonomy): Eukaryota > Metazoa > Chordata > Mammalia > Rodentia > Sciuridae > Tamias > Tamias sibiricus. The sequence continues at coordinate 141,050,085 of CM046659.1, forward strand.
TCCATTCTGGTAATCTTTCTTTTAATTGGGGGAGTTGAGCCCATTTACATTCATTGTTATTATGGATATGAATTTGTAATTTCCAGCTATTTTAATTTGTTTGCTATATTAAATTTTTGTCTTGATTTTCATTTAGTTGGTTACTCTTCTAGTAATATTCATCTGTTTGGGGACTTTGGGATTTGTTTAAGTTCCTCTGTGTGCAGTATTTTTTGAGTATTCTTTGTAGTGCTGGTTGGTGGTCATAAATTCTTTTAGTTTAACCTTGTCATGGCATGTTTTTATTTCCACATTGATTTTTGAAAGAAAGCTTTGCTTTAGCAATTTTGGCTGGCAGTTGTTTTCTTTTACAGTTTGGCATATCTCATTACAGGCCTTCCTTGGTTTTAGGGTCTGAGTTAACACATGAGAGGTGAACCTTATTGCTTTTGCCTCTAAATGTGACCTGACATTTTCCCCTTCCAGTTTTTAATGTTCTTTTCTTTTTTAAAAAAATATTTATTTATTTGCTTTAGTTGTACTCAATGCGTTTTTTATTTTTTTTTTAATTTCTTTATTCAGTGTTGTTGTATATATAACAGTAGCATGCTTTACAATTCATAATACACATAAAGAGCAAGTAATTTTTAAAAAATATTTATTTATTTGTTTGCTTTAGTTGTACACAATGCGTTTATTTGTATGTGGTGCAGAGGATAGAACCCGGGCCGCGCATGTGCTAGGTGAGCGCTCTACCAATGAGCCACAACCCCAGCCCCAAGAGCAAGTAATTTTGATTGTGATGTGTCTTGACGAATTTCTCATCTGATCTTGTCTATTTTGGGTCCTGTATGCCTCCTGTATGTTGATGTCTATCTGTGATATGGGGAAAGTTTTCTGTTATTATCTTATTTAAAATATTCTTGATGCCTTTAATCTGTATCTCCACATTCTTTTCTATCTCAATGACTCTCAGATTTGTTCTCCTGATGCTGTCTAGAGTTCTTGTGTATTCTGATCATGGTCTTTTATTTTTATCTTTATTGCACAGTGAGTATTCAAGTTCATACACTCTGTTTTCATGGCCTGATGTTTTGTCTTTGAGGCAAATAAGATGCTTTCAAGTGAACTCTTAATTTGATTCATTATGTCTTTTCCAGGAGTTCTGATTGTTTTCTTTTCAATATCTGTTTCTTTATTGAAATGGTCTTTCATCTCCTCTATGTTTGCTGCTTTATTCATTCCTTTTTTGGGGGGCGGGGGGGTGGTGAGTGGGTACTGGGGACAGAACTCTGAGGCACTTAACCCACATCCCCAGCCCCATTTTGTATTTTATTTAGAGACAGGGTCTCACTGAGTTGTTTAGTGCCTCGCCATTGCTGAGGCTGGCTTTGAACTCGCGATCCTCCTGCCTCAGTCTCCTGAACTGCTGTGATTACAGGCATGTGCCACTGTACCCGCTCTACCCTGGTTGTTCCTCCTTGGGGCCTGTTTGTTGGTATGGGATTTTGTCTTCCCAGTTCTATGTGATAAAGTAATGTTATGACTCAGGTGGGGCTAAATCTTGTGTGGGATTAAATTCACTGTTACTTGATTGAGTTGTGGGTATTGCTCTGCAGCAGGATCTCCATTCTGTGAACTTGAAGTGTCCCAATCACTTTCCAGCCCTTCTTAGAGGAAGGGGGGAAATGGAATAGTGCTAATGTTAGCTAGATGTTCAGCCTTAACCTAAATGTCTATAACACTAATTGCCACTTACATAGGATTGGTGGGGGTCAGCATTTGACAATTGTATTGACAATTTAAAAACCTGAAATAGATCAGGCATTAGATATATCAGGTATCTACTATATCATCCAATGAATTAATAATCACAACAACATGAATAGGGTAGGAGTAACCTAAACTATGTAATTCTATTTAGTGGGATTGCAATTTCTTTTTTTAATTTTTATTTTTTGTAGTTGTAGATGGATAGAATGCCTTTATTTTATTTGTTCATTTATATGTGGTGCTGAAGATTGAACCCAGTGCCTCACGCATTCGAGGCAAGTGCTCTGCTGCTGAGCTATAATCCCAGCCCGGGATTACAATTTCTTATGTGAAGAAAAATAGGGTAAGAAGGCAAGAGAAAGTTTGAATTAAAAAAGTGAGCATGTGAGAAGCATAAGATAGGTAGCATATGTCAGTTATAAAAAAGGAGAAATAAAAAACTAAAAATATTTTTAAAATGGAAGAGAAGAAGAGGGAACAGGAGAGAAAGAAAAAACAGGGAAGAGATCAAAGAAGGGGTAATAAGAGGGACAAAAACCAAGTTGTGAACAAATAAGTAAATGTGAGATTAAATAACTCAAACTCATATATAATTACACACCCTCCCCCATGTCAAATCAAGGCTAAATAATAAACAGGTGCAGAGGACAGCAGTTAGTGAAAGTAAAATTGTATGAAAATATATATGTTTTTCAAAACTATCTGCAGAGAATACCCCTACACACTCATATACACACAAAATCTTCCAGAATAACAAAATGTAAAAAAAAAATAAAATACAATGAATGATATTTGAAAAAGTTAAAATTTATAAAAGAATAAAAATTGTGAGAGTATATTTTTAAATGGGGAATATGGATAGAAAAAAGGTAAGAAAAATGAAAGAAGAAAATCTTATTGAGAAATAAAGGGCTTGTTTCTGCTGAGGTAGTCAAAACTGTTGGCAAAGATGCAATTTTTGTTTTTTATATTTCTTTTTGGCTTTGTAGCCCTTGGGTTGAAGGCTGGGAGTTGTTAAGTCCAGGACTTTTGTGTTCCTCACTTACCTGGCAGCCATTGTGGCTAGGAGGCAAAGCTGATGTGGTAGAGCTCAGCTTCCAGTCTCCCAGTACTGGATGGGAGAGACTGGAGGGGCCTGATAAAGTGTGTCTTTTTGTAGTGGGGGGTGCTACAGAGTTCTGAATTGGAAGTTACAGTAGTTGGGATTTAGTCTTGACTCAAGTTTGTTGGTGGGTATTTGAGATTTGATTCATGCCCCCTACTGCCGGGATGGTGCCAGTCTCTGCTAGATGCCTGGATCTCAAGGGCCTCTATCTAGTAAAATCCACTTTTAGGATCTAGGGACTAAACCTCCACAGGTTTCACCTGCACTGTGATGAATATAAATTACTGGGTGTCTGCTCTGGTGTGCAGATGCTTCTGTGTGACCTCTGTAGGCATCTTCCCAATGGCTCTTATGGAGTGCAGCAACCAGGGGAGCTTTCTCCCTTAGTGTCCAGATCCTGTGTAGTCCAGGCAGTTTTCTGTGTGCCCTTTTCAGTCACTCTGGTTCAGGCACACTCTGGGAATCATACTAGGTGAATGCTGGCAACTTCCTTTATGAATTCCCAATCTCCTGTCTCTGCTTGCTGTTGCCCAGCACTTTATAGATGGTTCTTGCACCATGTGGCAACTGGGTTCCTCACCCAGATGCAGGTGTCTTTTCCATGCTCAGAAAATGCTTTCCACCAGTGATCTTGATTCCCACAAATTGTCTGCCCCTGGACGAGCTATTTTGGGTTGGCTTTTCACTGAACCACTTCTCCCACTGACTCTGTCTCCATTAAAACCATCCTTCCTCTCTGATTCACGGGTTTCACCAAGCTAATTTTTCTTTATTTTAAATTTCTTTGTCTGCTGGCTGCCTGCACTCTCCCCTCCCTTCCCTCAGCTTCCACTGCTACCACCATGGGCAACCAAGCTGGTGCATCTCTAATGTATTATTTCTTATATCATGAAGCTTCTGACTCTGTGTCTCTATGGTTTCTTTTGTACTCCAGTATTTGGTTTCAGTGAGTTCCCTTAGTTTTCCACCTCACTGAAGGCACAGTCCTTCCCACTTTATAAATCTAGTGCTAAGGATCTGCTGGAAGGTGCACTCTTCCTCTAATCTGCCATCATTTTCTCCTGCTTTTCTTAACTTTTAAGGGCTCTTGGCTCTGGTTTCTAATAAATATTTATGGGTTCTGAGTTCTACACTTTCACAAAGCCAGTCTTAAGCCTGAGAGGAAGGATGGTGGGCCTGGCTCTGCACCAAGCTCTTCTATCTGCAGATAATTTAATCTCATTTTTTTTTAATCATCCAGTATACAAATGTAAGGAATAAGCATTCATTACATCAGCTAAGGTAGTAATAAGGCACAGCTTCTGCTTTGATATTCATTTTCATAACTTACCACTTGGGCATTTTAAGATAGGCTGGGAAGGGAGGGATGAGGATGATATATGGGAACACCTGCCTACCCCACCCTACATGGGCTATAAGGACTGAAGGACAGGAGGGATGGAATGTTGTGTTCCTTGCTTTTTATTCAACACCCCCGACTCCTCTTCAGCTGCTTCATAGTAAACCAACAAAGCCTCAAGATCCCACTGCTGATGGCAACTCTGGGACAACTCACATTAAATTTGGATTGGAATGTTTCCTAAGGAGGCCTACCTGCTGTGTGTACAGTGTAGTGTGATGGCACTTGTCAGTTCAGTGGTCCGTACTTGCAATTTCTGGACTGATTGAGGCTTGAAGCAAATGCCAACTGAGTCTGCAGACCCAGGCACACTGATGCCTCTCCATGCAACCCTTTCTTACCTGGGCCACTATCTAGTGCTTAGGAAAAACAAGTTACCTTCTGACATCTGTCTTGTTGCTAAACAAGACCAGCCTCCATCACCACCTCCTCTCTTCTTCAATCCCTTAAATCCCAGTTTAGGAAATCCAAAGGTTTCTCTCCTGCCTGTGGCTGTTTTAAATAAAGATTCTTTGAGTAAGTGAGATAACCTGTGAGCCAGGAGGAAGAGAACGGATGAGATTGGTACTCAGAGCCCTGTCATTAGACATGTCCCCAGGAGCAATGATGAAGGAAGAGGATGCTGTCAAGCCCCCTGTCTCTTCCAGAGAGTGTTTTGTGGGGCTGCAGCATTGAAGTGGCTCCAGCTTCTTAAACCTCTGGATTTGGAGGGAAACCTTCCAGAATTGGTTGCCATTTTCTTTTTCTTTTTCTTTTTTTTTTTTTTAAGGAAAGTCTTTCTCTTTTAAAAAAAAAAATTTTTTTTTTTAGTTGTTGATAGATCTTTATTTTATTTATTTACATGTGGTGCTGAGAATCAAACCCAGTGTCTCACACATGCCAGACAAGTGCACTACCGGTGAGCCACAGCCCCAGCCCTTAGTTGCCATTTTCATTCCAGTACATTTCTTTCTGGGCTGTGGGAAGAGAATCCTTGGTGCAGATGGCTGGATACCCACTGCCTTCCCACTTGGGTCTCTGCAGGCAGAGCCTCTACTTGCACCAGTGTGCCACCTTGACCCCCCAATGTGGAACTTGTCAGGGACTCAGATGGGCTCTGTCCCCAAGGCGGTCAATCATGTGCTCAAACCATATCTTGAGCGAAGAGAATTTGGTGTCAAGTTTCATTCACAGTTTTCATAGCATCTCAGTTGCAGCATGTTAGATGAGTGTCCACCGCTGGCCCAACCTCCCTCGTTAGAGAGGGAGAAGGAAGTGGATGTTTGTGATGTGCCCCAGCCCTGCCAACAGGCTGGTGCTTTCACATCACTGATGCCTTATGCCTGGTGACTTTTTTTGTTTTTGTTTTTGGTAGTTGTAAATGGACAGAATGCCTTTATTTATTTATTTTTTTAATGTGGTGCTGAGGTTCGAACCCTGTGCCTCACACATGCTAGGCAAGCGCTCTGCCATTAGCTACAACCCCAACCCGCCTGGAGACTTTTGTTATTCCCATTTTACAGAGAAGGAAATGGAGGCTCTGAGGGATGACGGCCACCATGCCGAGCCAGTGGGTACACTGCAAGGCAAAGACTTCAACCCAGGGCTGAGGACCCCCATGTCACCTTGCTCAAAGTGACACCCATATCTCAATCCATCCTTTTTCTCCCTCTGTAGCCTAAACTGACCACCATTGTTTCTGGCCTTGACAGCTGCTGGAACTTCCTTGGTGGGCTTCTCACTTCCATTTTAATTTCCTCTTGAATCCTTGCTAAAGAGCAGCCAGCAAAGTCTTCTTCCAGAAGAGTTAGGGCTCTGTCACTCAGCAGCATTAAGCCCCTCTGTGGCTTCCCCCTTACTGTTGGGGCCCCTCCCAACCTGTGTGTGTGACAGGGCCACCACATCTCCTGCACCTCATTCTTTTCCCTGTCTCAGCTCTGGCTTCCACTACATGGGTCACCTGTTTCCCAGGTACCCCAGCTCCTCTCTGACTTGTGTTCTTTGCCAGGAGTGCTCTTCTGTTCTTTACTGAGTAAGCTTTTCGGTCTACTAGGATATTTGTAAACATCCCTTCAGAGGGTCCTTCCTTCCTGGTCCCTCTGAAGAGGCCCACTCTGATGTGTTGATCAGAGTGTTTTTATGTGGTAGTCCCTGTTTGGATTTGCAATTCCATATTTATGTGCTTTTAAAAAAGAAATCCTTCTGTGGCAAGGTTTCTTTACACTGTTGAAGTTAGGCTGGTATAAAGTCAAAATAGTGTGTTATAACTTTAGTTCTTGTTAAATGTAACACCAAAGAAAGTATCCATATAATTGACACAAAAAGAAATCAGAAGTGAATTAGATAACTACAGGGAAAAAAATGAACACAAAAGAAATTAGTAGTGCAGGAAATGAAGGACAAAAAAAGTTACATAGAAAATAAATACCAACATGTGGAAGTTCTTCCTTTTTAGTAATTGTCTTAAATGTAAATAGATTAAACTTCCCAATCAAAAGATAGAGATTGGTAGAATGATTTTTTTGAAATCATGATCCAATAATATGTCTACAAGAGGCTCACTTTAGATCCAAAGACAGAAATGAGTTGAAAGTGAAGGATGGAGAAAGATATTTTATGCAAATGGTGTCTAAAAGAGAGCCAGGTGCTAGTACTCATATCAGATAAAATAGATTTTAAATAAAGAAGGTTATAAGTGACAAGGAAGGGAACTAAATATTGATAAAAATTCAATATAACAGGAGAATATAACATTTATACATGTGTAAATATTTAATATTCAAATCAATAAACCTAATATACCACATTAACAAAATGAGGGAAAAAATCCACAGTCATCTCAATTGAAAAATAATTTGATGAAATTCAGCACCCTTTCATGATAAATTACTCAATAAACTAGAAATCAAAGGAAATACCTTACGTTATGAAAGCAGTATATGAAAAACCCACAGCTAACACCATACTCAGTGGTGAAAGAATGAAGACTTTTACTTTAAGATCAGAAATAAGGCCAAGATGCCCACTTTTGCTATTTCTTTTATTGTAGTTCTAATCAGAGCATTTAGATAAGGAAAAAGAAGTAAAAACTATTCAAATAATGAAGAGTTAAAAAGTTAAAATGATGTCTCTTCACAGATAGCGTGATCTTATATGTAGAAAACCCTAAAGCAGGCATGCTCTTGCCCCCCACCCCCACTCAGACAGACACAAACATATAAACACAAATAAATTCAGAGTAACATCATAAAAATCAATACCCACAAGTTGGCTGCATTTTCATGTACACTAACAGTATACAAACTGACAAGAAAAAACAGTTTCACTTATAGCAGCATTGACAAGAATAAAATCCTTATAAATTAACCAAGATTTATGCACTGAAGACTACAAAAATTTCATTAAAGAAATCAAAGAAGACACAAATGGAAAGTAATGTTCATGGATCAAGAGATTTCCTGTTACAATATAAATACCACCCAAATCTACATATTCAATGATATTTCTATCAAAATCCCAATTTTTTTTCTGTTTCTGAAAAAAATTAATCCTAAAATTCATATGAAATTTCAAAGGACCCTGAATAGCCAACACAATATTGAAAGAGAACAAAAATTTGGAGGACTCACATTTCCTATTATCAGAATTTACCATGAAATCATAGTAATCAAAACCCTTTACTAGCATAAAGACAAACCTGTAAACCAATGGAATAACACAGAGCCCAGAAATTAACATTTCCATTTACGATCAAATGATGTTTGACAAGGATGCCAATATCGTCCAAGGGAGAAGTGACAGACTTTTCAACAATTGGTATTGGGAAAACTTGGTAATTCCTTTTTCAATGCTTTTATTAGTGCATTATAGTTATACATAATAGTTGGCTTCATTTAATCATATATGCATGGAATTTCATTTACTGTATTTTAGACCTGGTGCCCCCACTTTCTCTCCTCCCTCCCCTATTCCCCTTCTTCTACTCTACTAGTGTTCCTTCTATTCATTTATTTCTGATTGGTCCTTTATGGATATCCATAAATGTGGAATTCCCTGTGATATCTTTATACATGTACATAGCATGATTTTGTCAAATTCATCTGTTTTCTCCACTTTCCCATCCCTCTTCCCTCCCCTTCAATCTCCTTCTGCTTCACCTCTGATCTTCTCTTTCTTCATGATATCTGACCCCTCCCCTTTTTTCCCTTACTTTGTTCTAGCTTCCATGTATGAGAGAAAACATCTGACCCTAACCATGATTTATTTCATTAAGCATGATGCTTTCCAGTTCCATCCGTTTACCAGCAAATGCCATCATTTCATTCTTCTTTATGGCTGAGTAAAACCCAATTGTGTATATATACCACAATTTCTTGGTCCATTCATCTGTTGACAGGCACTTGGGCTGGTTCCATATTTTGGCTTATTGTGAGTTGCACTGCTGCATTGATGTGTCTGTATCAGTATAGTATGCTGAGTTCAGTTCTTTTGGATAAATACCAAGGTGTGGGATAGCTCAGTCATGTGGTGGTTCTATTCCTGGTTTTTTGTGGATTCTACATACTACTTTCCAGAGTGGTGGTTCTAATTTGTAATGTTTGAGTGTCCCTTCTCCCCGTATCCTTGCCAGGATTCATCATTGTTTGTATTCTTGATAATTGCCATTCTGACTGGAGTGAGATGAAATCTATGTAGTTTGGATTTCTGTAATTGCTAGGGATGTTTAACATTTTTCCATATATTTGTAGGCCATCTGTGGTCCTTCTTTTGAGAAATGTGTTTTTTTTTTTTTTTTTTTTTTGCCTATTTATTGATTAGGTTTTTGTTGTTGTTGTTGTTGCTGGTGTGTGTGTGTGTGTGTGTGTGTGTGTGTGTGTGTGTGAAGCTTTTTGAGTTCTTCATATATTCTGGATATTAAACTGCTGTCAGAGGAGTAGCTGGCAAAGATTTTCTCCCATTCTGTAGGCTCTCTCTTCATCTTCTTAATCATTTCCTTTGCTGTGCAGAAACATTCTAATTTGATGGCATCCAACTTATTGATTATTGGTTTTACTTCTTAAGCATTAGGGGTTTTGTTAAGAAAGTTGGTGCCTGCACCAATATGTTGGAGTGTTGACTGTATGTTTTCTTCTAGTAATTGCAGTTTCTGGTCTAATTCCTAAGTCTCTGATTCACTTTGATTTGACTTTTGTGCAGGGTAAGCGATAGGGATCTAGTTCTACATATGGATATTCAGGAAAACTAGATAATTTCATGCAAAAGAATGAAGTCAGACCCTTGTCTGGTAGCACATGCATATATTAACTGAAAGTCCTAAATGTAAGAGCTAAAATTATAAGAAGACCAATTGGAAAAGTTTCGTAACATTTGATTTGGCAGTGATTGCTTGGATGTTACATCAAAGGCACAGCTGACAAGGGAAAAATAGATGAATTAGACTTCATCAAAATTAAAAAGTTTTGTGTATCAAAGGAAGAACACTATCAACAGAATACAAAGGCAGTCCACAGAATGGGAGAAAATATTTGGAAATCATAAATAGATAATATCCAGAACATATAGAGATCTCCTGAACCCCACAAATAAATAATCTGATTTAAAGATGGGCAAAGGCCGGGCGCGGTGGCGCACGCCTGTAATCCCAGCACTTTGGGAGGCTGAGGCAGGAGGATCGCGAGTTCAAAGCCAGCCTCAGCAATGGTGAGGCACTTAGCAACTCAGTGAGACCCTGTCTCTAAAAAAAAACACAAAAAAGGTCTGGGGATGTGACCCAGTGGTCAAGTGCCCCTGAGTTCAATCCCCGGTACCACAAAAAAAAAAAAAAAAAAAAAAAAAAAAAAAAAAGATGGGCAAAGGACTTCAGTGGACATTTTTTCAAAGAAGATATACACATAGCCAAAAAGTACATGAAAATATGCTGCACATCAGTAATCACTAGGGATATGCTAGTCAAAACTACAATGAGAGACCACTTCATGCCCATTGGGATTGCTGTTGTAAAGCAAACAAAAACATCCACAGAAACAAAACAAAAACTAAAGATGGTAGGATTGCAGAGAAAGGGAAACCCTCACCACTGTTGGTGGGAGTGTAAAATGGTATAGCTGCTGTGGAAAACAGTGTGGCTCTTTTGGGGAAAACACCTATGTGATTTAGCAATTCCACTTTTGAATAAATACCCCAAAAGAACTAAAAACAAGAACATAAGAGATTTGTACACCTATGGTCAGAGCAGCATTATGTACAGTAAACCAAAACGTGAAAGCAGCTCAAGTATCCGTTGGTGGATGAGGAGATATAATGTGTCATATATGTATGGTGAAATAGTATTTAATTTTACAAAAGCAGGACATCCTGTACATCCTACAACATGGATAAACCTTGAGGACATGTTGCTAAGTGAGATTAGACAGTCACCAAAAGACAAATACTAAATGACTCCATTAATGTAGGGTAATAGGACTCTTGGAGACAGAAAGACCAGTGGTGGTTGCTAGGGACTGAGGAGGAAGAATGGGGTATTAATATATTTCGTAGGTATGAAGGCAGTTCAGTTTTGCAAGATTGCAAAAGTTCTGGAGATGAGTCCGGGTGATGGTTGTAGAACAATGTGAATGTCTTTAATGCCCCTAAAATGTACCCTTAACAGTTTGCTAAATGGGAAGTTTGATGTTACACATATTTCACTACAATTAAAAATACCCATCCTAATTACTATCTGTCCTTCCAATTTCTGTAAGCTCATTAAAGTAGGACTATGTCAACATTATCACTGTACTTCATGTTCGGTATGCATGCAGATGATCCAGAAATGTTTGTGGAGTCTGTAAGTGCGTGTGTGTATGTATGTATGTATATATATATAATATGTAACAGGTGCCCTATACCAACATCCTTTGCAAAGGATTTAGTACTGAAGTCATGTTAACAAAGATTGTACTTTTTAAATTCCCTGATTAATTTGCTTCTGAAAAGCCTTTTGTATTCCAAGAACACCCTGGGGGATATGGTGTACTGAACTCTGGCAGAACAGGTTTCTACATAAAGGCAATTACATGTTTACCCATGAGGCAGGCACTGTGCCATGGGCAGCTCCTCTGTCAGTCAGTCCCTCTTGGCGCACATCTTGTCTTTGAAGGAGGGTGGTGGAAAAAGGAGAAGATAAAACCTGCATGGTTAAGAAGAACTGGAGAGAACACCTGGCTGTTTAGGAAGGGCTTCACAGCCTGACCTGTTGTAGGGGACTCCAAAGTGACAGTAGAAATGACTGCTGTGCAGGCAGAACTACTGTGGTCATTTATTTAAAAAAAATTTTTTTTTTTTTTTTGTGATGTTGGCCATTGAACCCAGGGCCTTGCACATGCTGGGCAAGCATTCTACCACTGAGCTACATCCCTAGCTCTGTGGTCATTTTTGAGGACTTGTGTAACCAAGAAGAAGCATAAAAGGAATCTGGCAGCTTATAAAGTGGTCTTATTCTTCAACAGGGAAGGGAGGAGATTTTTAAACCCTAAAGCAGGCAGCCTGGCTCTTGTCTCCATCAGGGTTGTTGATTATTAGCAACAAAGTGGATCTGGACTAACTGATGTAGAACAGGAAAATGTATTTAGTGGTATGGAGGGAGATGTCCCACATCAGAAGGAGGTCTACACTACCAGGCTCAAAAATGGGGGAGAAAGTCTGGGGGAGGGGGAATCCTGAGGGAAGGGGCTCTGGGAGGTCAGGCAGCAGGAAACATCAAGGTAGAGGGCAGATCAGGAGCCAGGGCTGGTGACACACTGCTGGATGCTGATGTCCACCACTCGAGTCCTGCCTCCAAGTCTCTGTCCCAGGAATGTCTCCTAAATACCTGCAGTCCCTTGTAGAATCAAAGCCCTGGGAGTCGGGGTGCATTTAGGGAACAGGCCTGTTCTGGGCTTGCTAGAGCAGGCAGAGTGAGTTTCTTGGGATTCTACAGTGGGAATAGGACCCCTGTCTTTCTCCAGAGCAGACCCTGTGGGAGAAATGCTCTGCCCCCGTGAAAATAGCAATAGATGCTGTTTCGTCCTCCCCACCCCCCCACACACAAAATTAAATAAATCAAATCAATCAATCCCCTGCAAATTGTCTAGCCAGTACAATGACTAAGGTGTAAAAGAGGCTGCCTCAAATGACACGTGACACTAGGGATAGAGTTTCCAGACTCTGCAGTGTTCCATGCCCAACTAGGTGTCTCCTAAGCATTATGTGGCTATTACTTCTAGGACTATTTCTGAGCTTAAATTTCCATGGAGAAAAGACACGGGCTACTTCTGTATATATAGAAATTCAGAAGAGTCTCAAAGAGGTATTTGTACTCTTGTGTTTGTGGCAGCATTGTTTCCAGTAGTCAAAAGGTGAAAGCAATTAAGAATCCGTTCATGGATGAATAAACAAAACAGGGTTCATACATATCCTAGAATATTACTCAGCCTTAAAAAGGAAATTCAGACAGATGCTACAATATGGATGCTGCTTGAGGACGTAATGCCAAGTGAAATAAACCAGTTGCCAAAAGACAAATACTGAATGACTCCACTTACGTGAGATACCTAGAGTTGTCAAATAAATGAGACGGAAAGTAGGAGCTGGGTGTGACAGGAATGGGGAGAGAGTGTTTAATGGGAACAGCATTTGAGTTTTGCAAGATGATGTTCTGGAGATGGTGGTGATGTTTGCCCAGCCATCTGAATGTTCTTGATGCCATGAACTGTACACTTAAAAATGGCAGAGATGGTTTTATGTTAGATACATTTTACCACAAAAATAAGAGATGTGTCGATTCTGTTCAGCTGTGTTGATTGCACTTAACATGAGCTAGGTCCTCATCTACCCTCATCTGAGGTAGAGTAGAAATTACTCCAGGTCCATCCTCATCAGGCTCCAGAGGAGGAACAACAGGTAGTGTTCAACACAGACCTTTGAGAAGGAAGATCAGAGAGTACTTAACTTCTGTGCAAGGAACCCAGTGATGACAAGTGACTGAGGTGGCCTCTGTGAGGTGTGACCCTCCATTTACAGTGAGTGGCGCCAAGCTGACTTAAGGAGCCCCCAGCAGGGGTCAGTCTGCCATTTGAGTGCACCCAAAGGGGCAGTTCTTGGTGTGTGATGGGAGGGTGGTGGGACTGTGAGCAGCAGGCAGGCCATTACACCAGGGCATGGCCACTGGGCTTTACTTGGCATGTGGCAGGGAGCTGTGGACAGGCTTAAGCAGAAGGGCAGTGTGCACTGTGCACTGATATGTGTTTTGAAAGCTTCTCCTAGAGCTGTGGCTGCAGCTTAGTGGTAGAGTGCTTGCCTGGCATGCATGAGAACCTGGGTTCTATCCCCAGCATTGCAATGAATAAATCCTTTTGTCCAGCTCTGTTCCAGGGGGCTGGAGTCCTGCTTCTGGCACTGTGTCCCCAGCTAACCCATGCAGCCACGTGGAGAGAAGGAAGCTCCCACCAGGCTGGTGCTGGTTTGGCTGCTGTGGCTTTTGAAGATGTGTTGTGCCTTTTTAGCATACGTGACTTTAAAAGAACAAATTGCAGATGGAAACAGGTGTTGTAGACACCAGAAACTCCCTGTTTGAGCAGCCAAATTGGAAAACAGGGCCACTTGACAGAGTTTTGGTTGTTGTTATCTTCCTTAACAACCGTGAAGTGGAATGAAAAACCTGAGACATTCCAGGCAGGCTCTCTTTGGAGGAAAAATGACATCAATTTCACTTAATTACCATATGAAACAGACAACAAACCTTTCTCTGGTGACCATCAAAATTAGCCCAGTGTTAAAACGCTCACTGGTTCTCATACTCTGGGGGGGGGGGGGGGGGCGTCAGAAGACCTGGGGGGTTGTTCAACACAGATGGTCTGGCCACCTCCAGTCTGGTTTAGGGGGGCTCCAGAGTATGCATTTCAGCATGTGCCTCTGGGGATGTTGATGGTTCTGCTTTGGGGACTAGAAAATGTAGCCCCTTCCTGTTGGGATGCTATTACCTGAGGGTGCCTGTCTGTCTCTGGGCACGCTCAGGGTCATGCCCAGAGATGGTGACCTTGTGAAAATTGTGCCTGGTATGATGAGCAGCTTCTGCCCACCTGCCCCACATCTACTCTTCTCTGCTCCCTCATTCTGCCATCCCTCATGCCTCACCATGTCCTCAGGTTGCCCAGTTGGGAGAGCCACAGTGAGTTGTTGGCTCGGCCTCCATGCTGCCAAGGAAATGTGACAAAGGCTGCCAGGGCTCTGAATACTCGCTGGAACATAGCCAGAGCTGGACACTGGGGACAGAGTTTCCAGACTCTGCAGTGTTCTATGCCAACCAGGTGTCTCCCTGAGCATCATGTGGCTACTACCTCTAGGACTACTTCTGAGCTTGAATTTCCAAGGAGAAAAGGCACAGGCTTGGCTATGCATCTTTGAGGCTTATGCCTTGTGTTTCATGGCTGTCATTGGGTATTCATCTGGCTTGCTGGACCTGGTGTGGGACCTTGAGGGAGATCCTGTGTCCTGAAGTTTTATTCTCCCTGATCATTTCAGTCATTCCCTGTAGGCTCTTTATTTATGCAGCAGTTCGGAATATTACTGAGAAGTGCTTTTCCACATTGTTTCTTGAAACCTACAACATTTCTTAGCATCTTTGGTGTTTGGCTACTGTTGACATTATAGGCATTGCTTCGTTATTTATTTTGGTGCTAGGGTTCCCAGGGCCTTGTGTATGCTAAGCACCCACGTTGCCCAACTGAGCTACACCCCCAACCCCATGGACTTTGTTTAAGTCAACTTAAAACGAAATCCTGTGAAACTCGAATTTTCTCCTTTGTAACTATGTCTTTGTTCATTCTTGTTTTCATGTTTTGAACTGAGGTTTACCAGTTTGAGTCCAATCCTTGTGCTGAATATTTTAGGGAAAATTTGAGTTAGAGCCCTTGGGTGGTTCTGGAAATACTAAAACAAGGAAAAAGTTGCATGATTTCCCCTTCCTCCTCTAGGATTGGGGATAGATAATGAAGACATGACTTCAGAATCGGCCTAAAGGTGGTCCAGTATTAAAACATGATTGCTGTTTTGTTCCTAAGGAAAGGAAATTGGTGTGGGGGGTGGAAATGTGAGAATAGAAAAGTGAATGTGTTTTGTTTTTTCCTTGTGGGAAAACTTTTAAGTTACACAGAGAGATTTTATTTAATTGTAATAACAGTTTTGAACAGTAAATTCCAAGCCATGATGCAGCTAATTCCTGTGTTACACAGATGCTTTGAGCACTGCCTGCCTGACTTGCAGGCCAGGTACTGTGTCATTGACCAGCTCCGCTTGGCCTGAGTTGACCTGGCTATGCTGTCTGCAGTGGTCACTGCTTCTCCTGCTGGTGTTGTGTCAATAGCAGAAACAGCACCAAATAGAAAAAGTGTCAATGTTGCTGATAGAAAATTCTCCCCTGGGGAAAGTGGGTTAGGGAAGAAAGAGTTACTTTAGATTAGATAGAAGGGAGTGAAGGGAAGGGAGGGCATTAGGGGTAGAAAGGACAGTAGAATGATACAGACATTACCTTATGTGCATGTATATCTGCATGACCAATGTGATTCTACAACATGTACAATCAGAAAAATGAGAAATTATACTCTATGATATATCAAAGTGCTATATGTATTCTATCGACATGTATAACTAATTAGGACAAATGTAAAAGAAAAGAAACTTCTCCTCTCTGGATTGTATCTATGTGTAACAACAAGATAATATATTCAAAAAGTTCTTACCCCTGTTCCCTCTATATCCTGCAACTATTGCCACCTTTATCACCGTCCCCACTGAACCTCTCTGAGTAATCTTGTAGAAAAGGAAGTCATGGTATCTTCAAATTCAATGGTCTTTCTTTGTCACGTCAACATTGATTTCTCTGCCTTATTCAAGATTACCTTTATCTCTTCTCCTTGGAACACTTTCTCAGACTTCTGATTTTGAAGTTTTTGCAATGTAAGTTGTGCCAACAAGAAATGGGTATTAGTTTGGTATTACTATAATGAAACACCTGAGGCAACTAACTTGTAAAGTAAAAGGGTTTGCTGAGCTCCCAGTGTTGGAGGCTCAAGTTCAAAAGCAGGTAGACATATTGCTTTGGCCTCTTGCAAAGATGGCAGATGATCATGACAGGTGTGCATGTCAGAGTAAGCAGTCACATTTCAAGCCAAAAAGCAGTAAGAGAGCAATATACTGGGGTCCCACAGTCCTCTTTGGGGGTGTGCCTCCCATCCCTCATGACCTCAGGGCCTCCCACAAGTCCCCTCCTCCTTGAGGTTCACAGCACCTCCTACTGGCACCCCTTAGGGACCAAATCTTTGCTTATGGGCATTTAGGGGGACACTCAAATCACACTTAAACCATAGCAAGGGGCTACACTGAGAAGGATATATCCCTATGTTACTATAATTTATTTCAGTGACACACTTTGGTTAGAATGACGACTTCAGGGAGTAAAGAAGGAAATGAATGTTTTGGCTAGAGGAGCCTGGGTTTGCGTCACGTCACCTTTGGCTGTTTTTTTTTTTTTTTTTTTTTTTTTTGTGGTACCAGGGATTGAACTCAGGGGCACTCGACCACTGGGTCACATCCCCAGCCCTTTTTTGTATTTTTATTTAGAGACAGGGTCTCACTGAGTTGCTAAGTGCCTCGCCATTGCTGAGGCTGGCTTTGAACTCGCGATCCTCCTGCCTCAGCCTCCCAAAGTGCTGGGATTACAGGCGTGCGCCACCACGCCCGGCTACCTTTGGCTGTTTTTAACAGGTGGCTTTAGGTTGAGTCTGTTTCCCCGCTGAGGGTGGCGGTGAGGGTTAGAAGTGACCCTGGCTGGCATACAACAGGCACCTTTCTTCTCCCTCCCTCTCATCTCCCTGCATGAAAGCCCAGAATGTTTTGAATCTTTGACCAGAATCATCTAACAGCCATGTCTTTTTTTCAAAATCACCTGACCTATACATTTTTTTCCCCAAAGGCTAACTGGTTTCTAGCTTAGTGTATATGTATGCACGTGTATGTGTGTGATTCCAGAGATTTCTATCATATCTATTTTTCTTTTGGAAAATTCACTTTGACAGAAGTTATTTTTGATCTCAGAAAACCTTAGAAATAAAATCTGGGCTATGTTTCTCACATATATGCATTTTTTTGTTCTGATCTTTATCAACACCAAAATTTGAATTATATGTTATTTTTTAGATTTCCTGGTCCTGGAAGAGCACATGCTGCACTTTAATATTCATTTTAATATGACTTTTATTAATAGACTTTGTATTTTAGAGCAGTTTGGGGTTTACAGAAAAATTGAGCAGATTGTACAGAGTTAGACATGGTTCCCCTTATTCTTAACATCTCAGTATGGTATGTTTGTTATGATTAGTGGGTCAATATTGATACGTTACTATAAGGTGAAGTCTATAGTATATTCAGATTGCCTTCATTTCTACCTGATATCTTTTCTGTCTTCCAAGCCCTCATCCAGGATTCCACTGTATTTTAAAAGAATATTTTGTATCTTTTTGTCTGTTGATAGGTATACAATATGTTTCAGCACCAGAGCCTTGGAATTAAAATCAACATTCAAGTTACCAAGCTTGTCCTCCTACGACAACGTCCTGTAAGTCCCCATGGGTACCGCTCAGAGCACACAGAGGTGTAACTGGTGTAGGCTGTTTTGAGTCACAGAAGAGCCCAGGCAGTGGGATCCTGCACACCCGCCTCTCCCCTGGAAGGTTTTGTGTAGGCTCAGATATGGACAAAGCTCAAGCTTTAGAATCCTGACATGCTCTTGGAGCTTCCACCCCCGTGAAATTCACCATAGCAGTGTTTCCTGGTCCTACCTTTGAAGGCGTTCCTGCATGAACATGTTACCTGTACAGTCAGGCTATCAGTGTGAGTTTGAGGTGACACTGCTTGGTTTGGTACAGTGTTGTGTTTACAGAAAAGTAGATTGCTTTTCTTTTCAATTGAAAGATAAGGTCCCTGATGTTCTCTTCAGGGGTCTCCTGAATATTTACTAGTGTTATTCTTTTATTCGGAGATAGTTAGTCATCAAATGGTGTCTTAGCAACTGTCTCCACCTTAATGTCCACACTATGGTCTGGATGGACACTCTGCTTCCCTGTGTGTCCACTTCTCTGACTGCCTCCTCAATTTCTTTTAGGCCAAGTTGTCCATTGGGCACCATGGCGAGCGGTCCCTGGAGAGCTTCTGTCATTGGCAGAATGAGGAATATGGAGGTGCGCGGTACCTCGGTAATAATCAGGTTCCAGGAGGGAAGGACGATACGCCCCCTGTGGATGCTGCTGTATTTGTGACCAGGTAAATTTAGAGTCAGTCCATGGCTGACATGCAAGAGGGAGGAGAGGTTTCCCTTCCTAGGGCGTGCTGTTAGGGTTCAGGCTGACATCAGACCTTTGTCTACCTGAGTGGGCCTCAGTTCCCTCATCAGTAAAATAGGGATTAACGAGAGCACCCACGTCCATGGACATGTTCTTCCTAGTGGCTAGCACCAAGAGTCAGCTATTATTCATTCTATTGTGAATATTAGAAAAATACTGAAATCCTAGATAACCAAGAGTTACAACTTCTAATAAAATTTATCTATTATTTCTTCCCCCACTAAATAACATGCTGATCAGGAAGGAGCTAACATGGGTCTGAAGCTGCTTTACCCTGGCTTTGGCACACTGTTAGGGAGGAGGGTGGATGCCACCAGTTTCCTGTGGGACAAAGTCCACATAGGCATGTGCATGCTCCACAAGGCCTTGCTAGATGGGCCATTCACAGGTAGCATGGAGGCTACTGGAACCTTCTGGATGCCTGTGGAAGTCACCTGAAGCCTCTGCTTGAAGAAAACAGTGAAGTTTCTTCATAGGCTGTGGAACTGGACTTACTGTTGTAGCCTGAGGAAGGGACTCCAGGGGACTAGCAGTGGACAACAGAAACCCAAGGCAGCCTCCAAAGCAGCAAGCAGCGGTGTTGCTGTAGTTTCTAGAACTACTGTAACAAATGTCCACAAATGGGGTGAATGTAATGGAAATTTATCCCTCTACATTCTGGAGCCTAGATGTCCAAAAGGGAGAAGTTGGCAGGGCAGTGCCCTTGATGAAGGCTCTAGTGGAGGATTTTTCCTTCTTCCTATTGTTGCTGGTGGCCATTAGCAATCTTTGGCATGCTTGGACTTGCTGGACTTGGAGAGGGCAATACTCCAAACTCTCTTCCATCCTCACATGTATTTTTCTTCTTGCTGCATGTGTTTTTCTATATCCAGATTCCCCTCTTTTTGAAAGACACCAGTCATTAGGTTAGGTCCCACCTTAGTCCATGTGACCATATCTTAACTGCAGTGACCCTCTTTCTAAAACAAGGTTCTGTTCACAGGTAAGAGGGCCTAGGACTCTAGACCATATCTTATTTGTGGGACACAATTCAAACCTGATGTATATGTGGTTATTTAATTGTTTCTATGTTTTGTATCTCTCTTGGTTACTTTATTTTAATAATGTAAAAAATATTATAATGTATTCATAACAAAATCCTCCTACAGGAAATGACTTAATCCATTAGATTAAAAAATACCTGTATTTTATCACAGTTGCTAGGAGTGTATCAACTTTGAATTTTAAGGATGTAATTTTTTTTTTTTTTTTTGCTTAAATCCCGAACTCCATACTTTTTCCTCTCTGAGTTTAGAGATAAAGTTGTAGAATAGAATTTTATTCTGTCTTTAGCTTGAAGACAACCTGTCTATCCATGAAAGAGTTAAATTCCATTTAAAATTTTGGTTTTGAGTCAAAATAGGCTTCTTTTTTTAAAAATTTAATTTAATTTGTTATACATGCTTGCAGAGTGCAGTTCCTTTCATATTACATATAAAGAGCATAGTTTTCCAAGTCACTGGTTTTACACAAAGTATTTTCACACCATTTGAGTTTTTATACATGCACTTAGAGTATTGATGTCCAACTCATTCTGCCATTATACCTATCCCCTTGCCCCCCCTTCCCCGCCCTCCCCTTTGTTCTATTTAACATTCTTCATTCCTCTCATCCCCCCTCCCTTGCCACTATAATTCAGTATCATTATAGCAAAGGAATCAATCGACCTTTGATTTTTTTTGGATTGACTTCACTTAGCATTATTTTCTCCAACTCCATCCATTTACCTGCAAATGCCATGATTTTATTCTCTTTTAGTGCTGAGTAGTGTTCCATTGTGTATATATACCATAGTTTCACTATCCATTTGTCTATTGATGGGCATTGGGGTTGTTTCCACAATCTAGCTATTGTGAATTGTGTTGCTATAAATATTGATGTGGCTGTGTCCCTGTAGTAAGCTGTTTTTAAGTCCTTTGGGTATAGACCGAGGAGTGAGATAGCTGGGTCAAATGGTGGTTTCATTCCAAGTTTTCCTTGGAATCTCCATACTGCTTTCCAGATTGGCTGCACCAATTTACAGCCCCACCAGCAATGTATGAGTGTGCCCTTTTCCCCACAACCTCACCAGCATTTATTGTTGTTTGTGTTTTTGATAGCTGCCATTCTGACTGGCGTGAGATGAAATCTTAGAGTAGTTTTGATTTGCATTTCTCCAATTGCTAGAGATGTTGAACATTTTTTCATATATTTGTTGATTGATTGTATATCTTCTGAGAAGTGTCTGTTCAGTTCCTTAGCCCATTTATTGATTGGGTTGTTTGTTTTTTTTGTTGTAAAGGTTTCTGAGAGATTTATGTATCCTTGAAGTTAATGTTCTGTCTGATGTGCTTGTGGTAAATATTTGCTCCCATTCTGTAGGTTCTCTGTTCACCTCACTGATTATTTCTTTTGCTGAAAAGAAGCTTTTTAGTTTGAATCCATCCCATTTATTCTTGGTTTTAATTCTTGTGCTGTAGGGGTCTTATTGAGGAAGTTGAGGCCTAATCCAACATGATGGAGATTTGGGCCTACTTTTTCTTCTATTAGGTGCAAGGCCTCTGGTTTAATTCCTAGGTCCTTGATCCACTTTGAGTTGAGTTTTGTGCATGGAGAGAGAGAGAGGTTTAATTTCACTTTATTACATGAGGATTTCCAGTTTTTCCAGCACCATTTGTTGAATAGGCTGTCTTTTCTCCAATGTATGTTTTTGGCATCTTTGTCTAATTAATATAAGATACCTGTAGATGTGTAGGTTAGTCTCTGTGTCTTCTATTCTGTACCATTGGTCTACTGGTCTACAAAATAGGCTTCTTTGGTTGTGTCTTTTGGGCCCTGTGCTGCACATTCTAGCCCAAAGACATCCCAGTGCCAGCTAGGGATGTTCTGTGGCCCAGGCCCCAGCAACCAGGCGATGCAGCTCTGTTCTTCTCTTAAAAACTCCAACACATGTGCAATGCCACCAGCAGACCCCAGACAGATGTCTGGTCACTCTTCAAGATGTTTTGTCAGATGCCAACCCTAAGGATTAAAATGTGTTTTGTAGAAGACAGTTCCCTTATGAGAACATTTGCTGCTTGTATAAGATGTGATTGAGTGTATAATGGGATGTTTTAGAAATAGTCTATTCAGTTATTCTGATTTTCTATGATGTGGTTGGTGCACTGTCAGACACTAAGAACCAAGGGATGAACATGATTTGGCTTGTGCTTTTGGTTTGGACCTGCCCATGGGTGAGTGCTGGGAATCTCCCAGGTACCACCTTCCTCAGTGTGTAGGCCACTCACACTGGCCAGAGGCTGCCATGCTCAGGGCACTGGGAAATGGCAATTCTGAGCTTGTGGGATTTTCCATAGTATCCCCTAATGATTGCAGTGAGGGGGTTATGGTACCATGCTTTAAGAATGGATTCCATTTAGGGAGCTAGAGGGAATACTGGGAACCATGTCAATGCATGACCATAAATTAATGTGACTAATTTTTTAAAATGAGAATTAAATCAGGCCTAAAAGCCTTTCCAAAAGAGGAATTCTAAACAATTTCATCATTGGAATATGCAACTAAACTTCCAAGTACCCTACTTTGAAAGTGGTTTTTATAAACACTGCATAAAATGTATAAATTCTGGTGTTTGTTTTAAAATACTAATTACAGGAACCTTTCCTATATTGTAAAAAGTTTTTTCTCTGCCTGTTTCCTTTGTTATTAGCTAATGAACGTGTCCATCCTGTAGCCATCTTACCACCATATATTTGGTAAGAATGTTTAAAATGTACAAGCAATTTTCAAGAATATACTTCATTAAGTGTAGTCACCAGGCTATGCTTGATCTCCAGAACTGGGAGGAGAAAGCATAAGTAAATGTGTGTTGGGAATGAATAGCATTTGTTCCAGGGGACATAGATGTCACCAAAATCAGAGTTGACAAAGCTTCTGGATTGGCCCTTTTACAGTATCCATGGGCATACGTGAACATACCCTGGGCGCAGAGATGCTGCCAATTACACTTGCTTTTCTTTTTCTTTTCTTGCCTCCTAACAGCTTACTTGCCACAAAGAAAATATTTTGTGTAAAGCGTTTTATTCTTTACCTTATGCCTATTAGGGTGTCTACAGTGAAACAAAACCAGAAAATAACAACTGTTTGAAGGATGTGGAGAAATTGGAACCTTTGTGCACTGTTGGTGGGAAAATATATGATACAACCACTGTGGTAAACAGTATGATTGATCCTCAAAGAAAAAACAAACAAACAAAAAAAGATCCAGCAGTCCTGTATCTGAGCATATATCCAAAAGAGCTGAAAGCAGGGACTCTAAGAGATATTTGTACCTCCTTATTCACAGCAGCATTATTCCCAATAGACATGAGATGGAAGCAAAACAAATGACCATCAGTAGTGAATAAAGTATGGTATATAATAGAATAGAATATTATTCTACTTTAAAAAGGAAGAAAATTTTGACACATGCTGTAGCCTGAATGCACCATTAGGGCATTATGCTGAGTGAAATAGGCACAAAAAGACAATTACTGAATGATTCTGCTTCTATGAGGTACCTGGAGTCATTAAATTCATAGAGACACAAAGTAAAATGGTGGTGACTGGGGGCTGGTGGTAGAGCCAAGTGGGAAATCAGTGTGAAATGGATACAGAGTTTCAGTTTTACAAGATGAAAATGTTCTAGAGCTAGGTGGTGATGATGGCTCATGACATTGTGAATGAAATTAACACTTCTGGGCTGTATACATAATAGCTAAGGTAGCCAATTTTGTGTTACGTATATTTCACCCTAATAAAAAATTTAAAAAAGGTTCTTTTCTAATTAAGCACGTTGGTGAGGTATATTGCCTTTATGGGTTTGGTTCTGGGTAAGGGTGTTGGAGGCAAGAAGTGTCCTCTTCCAGAAATAAAAAGAACAGGCTCCTGTACCTGCAGACAGTGGGTCCCTGGGGGGGAGCAGGTGCATGGCCTCCTGCCTTGCTCTACACCGGAGGCAGCCCAGGAGCCTGTGTTTTCTTTCTCTATTTCATGCTGACACCTCAAAGCTTCCCCAGTACTTATGATCCCTCCCACCTGCTTCCGTGGCACTGCGGGACTGAATGGATCAGTGCACAGCCACATCCTCTGGGCCCACGCAGATGTTACATTGAAGACCTCCCGCGAGGTGGGGAGGTAGTGTTGGAGTTGGAGCTGGCTGAGAAGCATCCTTTAATAATTAGAGGCAGAGAGCTGCAATTCCCTAGGTTGGGATAATAATGGGCTGATGTTTTTGCAAGGAAATTGGGTGCAAGGCAGCTGCTGCTCTGAAGCATTTCTTTTCTCGCGCGCAGAGTAATCTGACCTCAGTGTCTACGGTGGGAGCTGTGCAGGAAAGGCAGTGTTCAGGAGACAGAATCCCCATGTCCTGGGCTGGGGACTGGAGATGTGCAGGTTTGCTTTGTTTTCTTTCCCCCTGATGTGCTGTGTCTGGGCCTGAGAGTGTGTTCTCCTGGACACCCACCAATTGACAGACAGCCACTAAGGAGGATGTGAGCATATGACATCATGTCCAGCAGACGCCACTGAGCCAGAAGCAGCAGAAATGAAGTTTTCTGCAGCTGTGTCTCGGGCTAGAGACAGCCACTGAGTGAATTGGGTCTGGGGGGACAAACGGGGCACACACAAAGGGCTGGGGATCTGGGGGCCTCAGCATCTGACATGCATTGCCTTTGGCTCTGCTTCTGACCCAGAACGCCAGGAATGCAGGATTTCTCCCCCAAGCCCAGGTCTGCACTTCTGCCGAGAGTGCTAGGCAGACACCCAAGCAAACACGCAGGACCAGCCATCACTAGGCTGCTGGGACACCTCTGCTGGCCCTGATCATCCATTCCACTTTCCAGGATCAGTGTTCGTCCCGACCACCCTCACTGCCTGTTAATTAGCCCCCTAAAAGGGACTTCTTGACAGAAAAATTAGGTCGGAAGGCTGGCTTTTACAATTCTTCATGGTTATTCCTCTCAATCTCCATGAAGTTTTTTTTTTTTAAATATTTATTTATTTACTTTTAGTTGTACACAATGCAATGCATCCATGTCTACGTGGTGCCGAGGATCGAACCCAGGCCGCGCACGTGCAAGGCGAGCGCTCTGCCACTGAGCCACAACCCCAGCCCATCTCCATGAAGTTTTGGGGTGCAGTCATGATAAGCATGGGGGTCTTATTTCTCCCCTTGTTAAAATAGTTTATTGTTGCTGCCTGAAGCGGAAGCCGCTTGGAGCAACGAATGCTGCAGGAAAATTCGGAGGCAGGATGAAAATGAAAAAAGTCCTTTATTCTTCTCTCTCCGGCTCCAGCAATCACTCCAAATGCTCTAACTCCAACCACCACCTTCTTCTTCCCTCACACTCTAACCAACCTCACCCAGTTATATACATATAGCTTTAACAAGGACAAGTGCTTACAGCTCGAGCTTACAGGTGCGTCACAGAGTGTTCACGGGCATACAAAGATTTTTTGGATAATGCATTAATGTCAGGTGGAAACTAGAACATCTTTTATGGCTCTCAGCTAACCGCAATCTTTAGCTATCTCCTTGACTATAGGCTCCCACAGTTTATAAATTTATTACCTGGACTAAGTTCTGGACATCTGTTGTACAGCACGTTGACTGTAGTTAATAGGAACATTGAATGCTTGAAAATTGCTAAGGGAGTAGATTTTACGTTTTCTCACCAAAGCTGCTTGATTAGTAAGTAAGGCAATGGATATGGTCATTAGCTGAATTGAATCATTTAGTAATGTACACACATTACTAAACACATTGTATTGTATAAATATATATACTTTTTATTTGTCAGTAAATAATAACATAAAATGACAAATTGACCAAAACATCGATTACCAAAAATATATACATTCTGAGAAAAAATTGTAATTTCCAGCAAAGCAAAACCCATGTGAGTTGCTGACATCATTGGCCCCAGCTCTTCTTTGCTTTCTCTCCACACCTTCCCAGCTGTCATACTTAACCTTGCCACCTGCCTTACCTCCTCTGGGCTTGCAGAATGTCCACTGTGCCTGTGGGTTGACTGGCCTGAGGCAGTCATCCTAGACTTGGGATTCTGTACACCAGAGCCTCTTAAAACTACAGATCCAATGTCTTTGAGTGCAAGTGATCTGATGGGATCTTTTAAGATTCCCACCCCTGATCCAGAAACAGAGCTAGGGTAGGAGACATGCAGGGTGTGCTCTACTCTCATGGATGTCCACACTGGGATGAGAATTGTCAGATGTGGGTTATGTTTCAGGGAAAACACACCAAAGTGTGCCATGGGTTGGAGCAAACTGAAGTCTGGGGAGAGGCCAGAGATACATCCATAAGACTGGGGTCCTAATTAGAATAAGTTAAATTCCATGCTTGTGTAATTATATCAAAATGAACTATACATCATGTATAACTGAAAAGGACCAATAAAATAAATAATAAATTTTTAAAAAGGGATTAGGATAGTAACACACTCCATCACTGTGTGAATGACAGGTCAAATCCTGCTCTGAGATTAGCTGTAGATAGAGGGAAGGGGAGGAACAGAGGTGAGTGAATGCCCGAATGCAGGAATGGGGGGACCAGAAACTGGGAGGTGTTACCCTGGTAAGGGAAGACAAGCTGTGGCCCAGCCAGTGCTGCCATTGTTTTTTTTTTTTTTAAATCATAACTTTGCTTAGTGTTGGCATTGTCTGGCCAGCACTTTCTTCCTTCCCAGACTTTTAAGAAGGAAAATGAGGAGTGGTATGTTCTGAAACCTGCAGCTGTACTTGAGTGTGTGTAGAGCTGCAGGTGAGTGAGCGCTGTCTATGGGCCCTGTGAGGAGATGGGCGTGCAGCCCACGAGGGCCTTCTACTGGGGCTGCCCTCTCCTCACCCAGCTCCCAGGCAGGCTGCTGCCCCATCAGCTCTCTTGGTTGACTAGTGACTGCTCATTGTTGGAAAAGTAGGGTCTAATCCCTCATTTCACCATGAGAGGCAAGAGTGAACCCTTGGGTCTGAAGAACTGGGGCTGGACCAGGCTTTGAGTATCTTTGCTATCTTACTCAACCACAGCTGCATACCTGGGGGATTGCAGAGAGCTTTAAAGAATACAATTTGCAGAAATGACTTTTTCATTGACTTCTCAGATGTGATTCTTGGTCATTAGAAGCAGTTGCTGCCCAAGTAGAGGGGCTTGGAGAAGCCATTGCAGTTTGAAGATATTGACTGATAATTGTTTTCAATCAATAATTTAACAAACATCTTCCAAAACCTTTTCAGCTGTTGGAATCTTTTCAGCACCTGTTTCTTATGGAATAGTCTAGCTATATAATATATATAGTTTAGCTATTTAATAGTTACCCATGGGGTAACTGGGCTTGCCACTCGGACATGTTGTAGGCCAGTTTATCTTGGTAAATACTGTTAATTGTGGTATGTCACTATGGCTTATGACAACTAAAGCCATCATCAAGGTTAATATCAGTGTTCCTTCTCCTATTTTCCCAGGAAACCATATTTACCTAACTGTCTATTTTTCTTTCTCTCTCTCTTTTAGGACAGATTTCTGCGTTCACAAAGATGAGCCATGTGACACTGTTGGTAAGTCTAGAGTTCAAATAATGACACAAGGGGCTGATATATTCTTGAATTCTTAATTATACCTCCAATATTAATGAGCTTTCAATGAATAAGTTCAGTATTTCCTTTGGGTTCTTTTCTTGTAAATTGGTTAATTGACTTTTTTATTTTCCCCTGAAAAGTTTTGAAGTTGCTTATGGCAGAAGGCATCTCGCTGAAGGGTTTCTAAGTAAGATAGGAAAAGTTAAACCAAAGGGGAAGAACCACTAGGCTTCCCCTTGATGTCTGCAGTTGGGGGTGCAATTGACTGTAAGCATCTTGGTCACCAAGGCAAGAGGGGCCTCAGTAACACATTTGTCATGAGATAGAAATGTAATGGTTTATTTACATCAATGTTTATAGCAGCTCAATTCACAGTAGCTAAACTGTGGAACCAACCTTAGATACCCTTCAATAGATGAATGTGTAAAGAAACTATGGAATATACAATGTAATATTATTTAGCCTTAAAGAAGAATGAAATTACGGCATTTTCAGGTAGATGGATAGAGTTGGAGAATGTCATGCTAAGCAAAATAAGCCTATCCCAAAAAACAAAGGACAAAATTTTTTTTTTTTTTTCTGATATGTGGATGCTGATCCATAGTGGGGTTGGGGGAGGCAAGGGAAGAATGGAGGAACTTTGGATTGGGCGGAGGAGAGGGAGGGCAGTGGAGGGGATATGGGGGTGGGAAGGATGGTGGATTGAGCTGGTAATTATTACCCTATGTATATGTATGATTGCACGAATGGTGTGACTCTGCATCTTGTACAACCAGAGAAATGAAAAGTTGTGCTCCATTTGTGTACAGTGAGTTAAAATGCAACGTAGTGTTTAATATTTGCACATGCATTTGATCTTTACTGAGTACCCTAAGAATGAAGCCTGACCATGTTTGACTGTAAAACCAGTTTCCTTTACCAACCCTGGCATAGGCTGGTTGCTTTCCAGACAAACAATACTGATACCAATGTGCAGTGCTGGAGAACACATTTCTTCTCTTCCCCTTTCTTCCCTTCTTTCTTCTTCTTTACATCTTCTCCCTCACTTTTCATTTTCCTTTCCTCCCCTATTCTCAATGATAAGTGGCTTGTTCTTGACTTCTCATAGGTTTCAAATGGAAAACACTCTGAGGGTGTAGGCATAGAATACTTAGTTAAGAGGGGAAACACCAAGAGATTTCCAATTTTGTTTGTCATAGCACAAACCTTTACAAACTAGGAGCTCCAAATAAATACTATATTGCCCAAAGCAAAATCATGACCCATGCATGCTTCAAATTATAGTAAAACTAAAGGAAAACAGTAGGATTAAAAATATATATAACATTGTAAAATGCAAATTTTAACAACTTGTGCTTCTCATGAAGTCTCAGCTGTAGGTAACCCCAAGTCTTTGCTCTGGCTTTACCACAGATAAGCTGGGCAACCCTGGGTCAATCTCTGTTTTGGGTTTCTTAATTTGTTAAATGATCACTTTGCATTATGTCACTTATAAAGCCCTTCAAAATCTAGCATCATGTTATCTAACTTTTATTTCAATATTTGAGTTTACAAAATGATTTTTTAAAAATTTCACAATCCTCTAAACAGATGGAAGAGCAGGTATCAAAAAGAAAAACAACCAGTACGCATAAGGCCCTGGGTTCTATCCCTAGCACCACCAAAAGAAACAAACAAAAAATAATGAATCTGTGCTTTGTTATGTGCGACTGTCTCTGTAATAGAATTAGTAGATACAGCAATGGAAAACATGCTTCACTTGAAGGATAGCTGACACAGGCCTGCTGGTGGGGGACTCTACGTAGAAGCTCTGTGAGTGTGTGTGTGTGTGTGTGTGTGTGTGTGTGTGTGTGTGTGTGTATTGACCTCTATCTATTGACAGGGATGCCAAAGCACATATTAGTCCCAGAAATGGCTGCTGTTTTCCCGTATTCATAGGTCAATTTTGATGGCCACCAGAGCTCTTTTTGGAGGATACCTCTGCTCTGTGCTTCTGCTCCCCTTGCTTGGCTTGGGGAGGCACTTATCCTCACATAGCTCTTGCTCATACTTCCTGTCTATTCCAAAGACTATGCAGCACACAGAGCCAAGCTTGGGCCTCTATGCTGTGTCCCAAGAACCTGACTCAGGACTCGAGAGACTCAGTTACCATTGTTGGTTGGTTGATTAGAGGAAGGAATACAGATGAAGGAACTCCAGTCTTTGTGAACAGCATGCATCTAGTCATCTGGTTTTCTTTTATATGATTTGTAGCTGGCTTTTCTTTGAATATGTAAAATATTCTTTTGATAGAAATCTGCCATTAATTGCAACTTTGTACTGTGTTCAGGCCCCCTGTGGAAGATCAGGCAGCTAGTTCTAAGCAAGCCTCTTTCCTTCTTCTACACCACATCACCGTGCTATTTTTAATAGTTTTCTCAGGCTGCCATTACAGAATACCACACAGACCACATGGCTCAAACAGAAGTGTACTTCCTCATAGTACTGGAGGCTGGAGGTGCAAGATCCAGGTGCTGGCATGTTTGGTTTCTGGGAGGTCTCTCTCCTTGGCTTGCAGATGGCCACCTTCTTGCTGTGCCTCACATGGTCATTCCTCTGAATGTGCACCCCTTTTGTCTCTCTCCCTCTTCTATTTTTTTTTTCCTTTGCAGTTCTGAGACTCAAACCTAGGGCCTGGTGCATGCTAGACAAGTGCTCTACCATGTCCATTCTTATAAGGATATCATTCACATTGATTAGGCTCCTACCCTTATGACCTCATTTAACCTTAATTACATTTTTCAAGGCCCTACCTCTACCTATAGTAACATTGTAAGTTAGGATTTCAACATATGAATTTTGAGGGAACACAATTCAGTTCATAGCACCGTTCGTTGACTATTAGCCACATGTTACCAGGGCACATCTGATGTCCTTATGTGGCCTTCTAGCTGCATGTGTCTCATTTCCTAAGCAAGAAAGTCTTAATGGCAGGGATTGGTGTAATCATTTTTCATTTGACAGCTGATTAGCTGAGATCTGACCCAGCCTGTCTCCTGCTTTCCATTGCATGTTCTTTCTGATACCTCAGTGGTTTTCAACTTTGACAACAACGGAAATGAATTCTCTTTTAAACACAGCTGGACTTATATGGTGTTTTATGAGGAAACACTATTTCAGTGTGTCATAGTTCACTTGTACATGTTATCAAGTCAGAACAATGGTGTAATTTAATAAAAAACTAGAGGTACATCCAGCATATTACTAGCCTCAACATCCAGTTTATTTCTGTATTTATCATTTGTTTTGATGCAGTTATAGAATCAAAAAAAGCGGCCAAAATAGTAGAAAGGTCTTTTGTTTCTATCACCCGCTTCCTCCATTAGTAACTTATATTTCTTCAGGGCATTATTGGGACCGGGAAATCAGTGGGGCCAAAGCAATGACTACAAGTGTCACTCAGTAGTCACTCATTTTTTGGTATGTTTATATATATATATATATATATATATATATGGCCAACTCTTTATATCCAGGGGTTCTCCATTTTCAGATTCAACCAAACATGGATTGAAAATGTTAGAGGGGAAAAAAAGATGCTGTGCAAATTTTTTTCCCCTCCCAGTGCTGGGGATTGAACTCAGGGCCAGGGCCTTGCATATGCTGGCAAACAATACCTCTGAACTATGTTCCCAGCCCTGCACAGGCTTTTTTCTTGTCATTTTTTCCTAAACAGTAGAGCATAAGAACTATTTAGACTTCAAACCCATTGTGTTAGGTATTATAAACAATCTAGAGATGATTTAAAGTATATGGAAGAATTGTTTAGGTGCAAATACCAGATCATTTTACATAAGGGACTTGAGCATCTGCTGAGGAGGTCCTAGAACCAATGCTCCTTGGATACCAAGGGATGGATATAGTTTTTTAAATTGTAGTTGGATACAATACCTTTTTATTTTACTTATTTATTTTTATGTGGTGCTGAGGATTGAACCCAGTGCCTCATATGTGCTAGGTGAGCACTCTACTGCTGAGCCATAACCCCAGGCCAGATGGATATAGTTTTGAGACATTTATCACATATGTAGATTTGTCCATTTACCCCAACAATCAAGAGCAGAGTAAGTCCATCACCTCCGTGCCCCATTGGAGTCACCCCTTCCCTCTCTGACCTTCAAATACTGGCAACAATTTTATCTGTATTCCATCTGTATAATTTTGTCATCCCAAGCTCTGATTTAGTATTTCATTTTATTTTGATTGCACAGAATGGAAAAATAATCTGAATCACATAGATATGTGCTTGCCAATGTGAAGAGACTTTGAACAGCTGCCCTGAAAGCTCATGGTCGGGCTCTATCCTGAGTTTTTGTGTCCTAGTTATGCAGAGAATGAAGCATCTAGTATACTTAGGAGGATCTCAGGGTTGCCAATATTGTACAATTTGGTAATAACTGCATTTTAATTTTCTTGTTTTAATAAGGATTTAGCTCCCATATAGTAAAGAGCACGGATCTTGATGGAATTTTAAATTTGTGCCTATATTCTTTTTGTTGCTCATTTTGTATTAATTGCAATAGTTTTAAAGCAGTGTTTTGAATTCTGTTTTAATCTGTGGCTTTCTCTATGTTGTGGTAAAATATGCTGATATAGTTTGGCTATGGAATGTCTCCCCAATGCCATGTGTTGAAGACTTGGTCCCCAACTTGATGCTATTGTAGGATGGTGGAATTTTTAAGAGTAAGGGTATACTGTGGGGTTGTAGGTCATTGGGAAAATACCCTCAAAGGGAATTGTGGGACCTCTGTCTCTTCTATGCACATAGATTCTTTCTTCCTTACTTCCTGGCTACCATGAGGTGAGCAGCTTCCTCTGCCATGTGCTCCCACCATGATATGCTGCCTCATCTCAGACCCAAAAGCAATGGAGCCAACCAACCATGGACTGAAACCTCCAAAACTGTGAGCCAATGTATACCTTTCTCTCTTATGAGTTGATAATCTCTGGTGTTTTTGTTTTGATTTGTTTTTACAGTCATGGAATACTAACACATCCATAACATAAAATTGGCCCAGATGGTAACATTTTAAAGCATATAGTTATGTAGTATTCAGTACATTCACATTGTTGTGCAACCACATGCTTACGCTCTTAAAATTTCTACTCAGATGTAAGATGTTACTCATCCTTCAGAAGGTTCTGTCATGCCACCCTCGAGTCAGTGTTCTCCCCAAGGGTAACCTATTGTATTTTAATTACTGTTTTAAAAGTAGTTTAAAATACAAAGTATATAAGTATTTTTGTATTTTAAACTACTTTTAAAATACAATTCAAAATTAAATTTAAGTGATACATTGGAAGAATTTCTGAGGTAGTGAGTGGATTTTAGGGTTTCATGAAAAATACTTTCCTTCTCCTTTGCCCAGTCTACATCAGCCCATTTTATCAGTCTGGATTTTTGATGACAAGGAATGAATGAGAATAAAAGGAGAATATATCTAGGCTGGGAAACCAGCCTTGAAACACAAGCAGCACCTGAGGACACCCAGAAAGGTGAGGTCACAGACACCATGTAGAGATTGGTGGCAGGGCCTGCTTAATTTATGTACCATTGTGACAATGTTGGATGGCCTCTGTCTGCCTCTCCCCATTCCCCCTGTATTGGGTTGAGGGAGGCTCTTACTCTTTGGGCTTCCATAGGCAATGGTGCCTTTCACGAAGAATATACATTTTGTGTGTGTGTTTGTGTGTGTGTGTGTGTGTTGTGGGGGGATCCCCAGAAGGAACAGTGCATGTCAGCCAGGGGGAAGTATGGATGCTAGACAGTCTAGAGTGGCCAATGTGCACTACACCCCTGACCTTTAGTAAAGATGGAAGCATAAAACTTACCTTCTTGGGACTCAAAGGGGTCCTACTGATGGAGGCAGAGGTGGAATTTCTGACCCCCTTGGTGTAGAGGCCTCACCAATCTCCTCCGTACTGGGTGGGACCTGATTGAGTAGATGAATGGACATGAACTCTAAAAATAATACCAGAAGGGCCCTCTTCCCTTTCCTCCCAGCTCTGCCAGGGGTTTCTTGGGCCTCTTTGGAAGAGGAAGGACAACAGGGATGACACCTTAGGGCTTCTGCTGATCTTTACTTTGGAGAAGAACATACCAGGAGAAAGCACAACTTGTAAGATAGAAGGATCTGGAGAAACAGACCTCCATCCTTAGTAGAAATCACTGGTTCCCTTAGTGAGAGGACATTTCAGACTTTGTCTTTGTAGAGTGTGAACTTGTCCTCTGTTGAATTGCTTTATCCAGAATTATTTGCTTTCAGGCCACAATTATTTGGTAGGCCCTGTCTTGGAGAGGTGAGAGAATGGGGCCACGGAGGCAGTGGGACTCTGGGTCCTTGCCTCCCTTCACCTTCTTCTTCCCAGTACCCACGCAGCCACACGTCTCCACTGCCTACTGACCAGACAGATGTCTGAGGTGTAGTCAGTGGATGTGAGGCATTGGTCTTGCTCCTATCCCTGCCTGAGCCTTGGTGACATTTTGATAGCCCGAATGAAGCTATAATTTATTTTTTTCCTTGCTTGGATTCATAATATTTTTTAATGAATGGAAAATATTCTCTTTTGCACCCCCCCCCCCCCAGTAGAGGAGAGGGGTAATCCTGTACACAGGACAGTAGAGAGATTCTACAGTCGTGTGTAAGGCCACATTAATGCTGCCGAGGGCCTACACACTTGGTCTGTGCTCCAGGGCCTGCTGCTGCTGTGGTCTCGCTTTGAACTTGGATGTGTGTGTCTCTCATAGCTTTCATGTCACACATTCTCATAGGTCTGGGTGGGTTCAGGGGAACTTCATAGGTGGGGCCACCAATCTCTAAGTAGCAGGTCCGCTCTGGGAAGGAGAAATGAGGGTGTGTGTGTGGGCACAGTTGGTGAGAGAAGAGAATATCTCCAACCAGTACCATGGCGTTTGAGAATGGAGCTTCAGTTTCTCAAGTGTGTTTCAGACCAGCCCGACATGAAACCAGGAGCCCAAAGGAGCTGGGGAATCCTGAGAGGTGTAGGAGACTGTGTAATTGACACTATCATAATTCCAGGCCCCTTGGAATTTTATTCATTGAACATGTCAGGGAAGAAGAGCAGCTGTGAGCTGTGTAATGTCAGAATTTAGTGTCAGAATTGAGGGCTCAGGAGTGATTGGAATGCCACTTTGTATGCATAAAAACAAATGTGTCAAAATTTATCCATTTTGGTCCTGTACCTTCCTCTCTGTCACTGTGGGACCATTTGCTTATTGCCACCCTGGTGCCCTTGCTTAAAACCCCCTGGGGAAATCTGTATAGGTGAGCCTTTGTTCCTTTGCACCATGGTGGTATGGCTAAGTCTTCATTCTGTTACCATGGTTTTGAATTGTCAAAAGAGGTGCTGAAAGTTCTGTTTGCTGGGTAAGGCTGGACAGTGGCATTTGGTGTGCTGTAGAACAGTTTTGCTATAAGGCTAAGCTTTGGTTTCTCTGTTTCTGGGGTCTTTCTTATTTGCTTTGTTGTCCCTTCTAACCCCATAGAAGTCAGGTTTCTATTGCGCTTCAAAATTATGGTTGGATGTACCAATGATCTTCGACTTTTACTGGTTCATCTTATAATCTTTTTTTTTTTTTTTGGGGGTTTTAAAATGGTATGAAAGTGATATGCATCCAGTATAAATCACACTTGAGGTTTTCAGTCTAATTCTTTCCCTGGGCTAGTGATACATGGTTCAGTCCCCTCTGGTGATATTGGGCAGCTCCCAGTTGGCCACGTCATCCTGAGGGGAAACCCATTGTAAGCAGAGGCAGTCCAGCACACTGCAGAGAGTCACTCATGTCCCCTCAGTGCAGTGTGCTGTGTTGCTAAGCTAGGATGGGTTAGGGGTTTTTAAAGGCATTTTGGACGTGGGATGTTTTTAACTTAAAAGGGGTTTGTCTGGATGTAACCCCGTCAAAAGTTGAGGAGCATTTGTATACAGTCTTAAGGAATTGCCGCCAAGGGGAAATACTTCTTCAAATGACAAAGTCCTGATGTGTCAGTCTCTGCCTGATAATCCATCCCATTTTGGCACCATGGACGCGTCTCAGTTTCAGGCTGATCCTCAACATGTCATTTGTCTACTCTTAAGAAGTTACATGGATGAAGGCTTAATACTTAATTACATATTAGTTGCCCCAATCAGAAAACCTGTGGTCTCTAGCAAATTCATCTGTTTGTCATAAGTTCTGTTGGTATTTATAATTATGCTTTTGACCATATTCTCTGCTTTTTCAGAGGTTTTATGAAAGCTTTCAATTTGAGGAATCAAATATGTGTGCCTCTGGCCATCAGGGCGTTTTGGCAAGCTCTGCCTTCCTCATCATACTGTACAAAAATAGATTGTCCACTTAAAAGAGTTTGGAAAGTAGCATTCTGTCAATTTTAGGGTGTTGCATCCCACAAATACAGCTTGGATTTCTCAGGTAATAGAGTTGGTGGGAAAGAAAAGTACATATACTTCAATACACTGGTTTGTTCCCCCACACGTTTAGCTTTAAATGATAGAAATGTTTTCTAAAAAATGTCAATTAAATTGGGTATTGTACAGGGTTTTCTAAAAGACTCTCTGTGGCTGTCCTATGCATGGCTTAAAGATAGTGACTGGGGTCAATAAAAATGTAAATGAACATATATGTGTGTATAGACCTATACACATGCAGTGTGCCTGGGTGTATGTGTCCACATGGGATTGTGTACTGTGTTTCCAGTATGGAAGTTCTGATAAGGCTTCATCTGTGCCTACAAATTCTGTGAGTTTTCTACTAGTCCTTATAAGATCCTACTGAAAAGACCTATTGCTCTGGCAGCTACACAAGAAGATCCCACTGTGGGATCTCATGTTGGGACTTGGCTGGAAGTCCATAACTGAGATCACTCGCCCCAGGGGAGCAGATTCAACTTGTCTTATTTTTCCTGCCAGGGTCTCATCTGAGGTTATGTAATGCTTGGGCTACATTAGAAAATGGTGAAAATATGGTAGGTATGCCTGGGATCAGATTCTACCAGCCTTTTGGAGAGGTGAAGCCAAGATTTAGTTGGAACTAGACAAAGACTGACGCAACACATGACCATGCCTGATTGTCTTTGGGGATAGAAACCAGGAGGGATGAAAACATGGAGAATCTCACCATTCAGGGTGTCCAGCCATGGATCTCCAATGCAGGCTTGGCATCCCCTTGAACAAGCAGTCCAGGAAAGTGGGTGCCACCCTGAGGGTGGCAGGTGAGAGTGGCAGGCTGCTCAGCTTGCAAAAGGACTGTGAAACTAGTGTCCCTTCCATGTAGGTAGCTGCTAACTACATGTGATTTCAGTGACACTGGTGTCAGGCTGAGTCCACCACCATTTCATTCTCTGCAGAGTCTTAGTGTGACAATAGCAGGGGGAGTTTCTATTGTTCCCTTGATGTTTCCATTCCTAGTGGCCAAAGGAACACTTTAGGATTAGCTTGGAATGAAGTCCCATTCTTCATCTTGTCAGAGCATAGCTCGTTTTCTAGTCATGTGGTTCTGAGTCACTCCTGATCCTTATTAGGTTTGTTAGAAACAAACAAACAAAAAAACCCTCTCCAAATGGAAGGAGTGGGGGTGCAGTAGCATAAATGGGAAACCAGGCTGTATGAGATGCCTGTCCTATGAGAGGGAAGAAGTCCTTTGAGCCTGCACCACAGTAATGTGCAGGAGAAGTGCATGGACCAGGGACCATCACTGGGTTCCATGAGAAAAAAGACTCTAGCCTCGTTGGAGGAATTCCAGGAAATCTCAGGCTGGGAGCTGAGGAAGGGCTTCCAACACACTTTCCTGCGTAGTGGCCCTCAAGAGCCCTTTGAGCACCTGCAGAATCCCATCATCACTACAGCGAAGGCTAAGCCCATCCTCAGGATCTGTATTGGAAGAGGGGCAGGCAAGGCTCAGTGCTGTGATCTGAGCGCTGGCTCTGCAGTTAGACCTGGGTTCACCTTTTACTTCCACACTGTCCTCATGTGACCGACCTAATCTTTCCAGTTCTTTTATCTGTAAAATGGGCCTGGTAATACCTAGAGTTATTGAGAAGGCTAACAGGGGTGACCAGATACAACCATTAACATGGCTGTTATTCAAAGCAGAAAATAACAAACGTTGGTAAGAATGTTGAGAAATGGGAGTCCTCATGCACTGCTTGTGGGAATGTTAAATGGTGCATCTGCTGTGGAAAACAATATAGCAGTTCCTCAAATTAATGCATGACATAGGAATTCTACTTGTGGGTACATACCCAAAAGAAGTAAAAGCAGAGACTGAACAGATATTTTGTGCACACATATCCATAGCAATGTTATTCCCAATTGCCAAAAGGTGGAAGCGATGCAAGTGTCCACTGACTGAGGATTGGATAAATAAAATGTGCTATAACAAGGTGCTATAATAAAATGTACAATAGAATGTTATTGAACTTTTAAATAATAAGAAAATTCTGACACATGCTGCAAGATGGATGAACTTCAAGGACATGATGCTGAGGAAACAAGCCAGTCACAAAAGGGCAAATACTGAGTGATTCTACTTATATGAGGTACCTAGTGTAAGCATTCAAAGGCATAGAAACAAAAAGGAATGGAGTTATTGTTTAATGGCTGTGGAGTTAAGTTTGACAAGATGAAAACTTGGTGGATGGGTGGTGGTTATGGTACACAACAGAGTGCGTGCTCTTAGTTTTGCTGAGCTGCACAGGTACTGAAAGTGGTTAAGAGGGTAAATTTTATGTTATATATAGCTTACCACAATTTTTTTTTTGAAAAGTGAGATGGAAGAAGGAGATGTGTTAGTCAGCTTTTCTTTTTTGTGACCAGAATACCTGACAAGAACAACTTAAGATAAGGATGAAAAGTTTATTTTGGCTCATGGTTTCAGAGATCTCACTCCATGGTGGGCTGACTAATCCATTACTCTGGGCCTGAAAGCTGCTTAGTTCTTGGCAGCTGGGAAGGTGGGGGGGAAGAGTGGGAGGGAGACAGACCATCAGTCCAGGGAGAAGATAATACCCTCCCTCCAGGGCATGCCCCAGTGATCTACTTCATCCAGCTAGCTCCTACCCCCCAGTGGCCCGACAGCTATCAAGTGGTGAGGTCAGAGCCCCCATAACTGAATCATTGCCTAATATCTGAACCGTGCTGCATTGGGGACCATGCTCTTGGCACATGAGAGCGTTTGGGGGGACATTCCAGATCCAAAGCACAACAGGGCAAAGTTGGAATTTGACTCTCCAGCGCTGCTGGGACATTTCACCCTGGAAAAATGGTCAGGATGAGAGAGAATGTTTGCGAGGGAAGAGGGTCCTCCCTGGCTGGGAAGGACATACCTGGTGTTGGGCCCTGGGGTGGAGTATGGGCAGGGCAGGAGGGGAAGGGGAGGAGCCAGTGCAGGATGGGAGAGGCTCCAAGTGTGAGTGAGTGGGAGAGGGTGAAGAGAGGAGATGCACTGTAAGAAGTGTGGCTGGTGGGCTGGATTAGGTCCCCTTTTAATGTTCTGAAGGTCAGACAAGCAGAGACCAGGATGCCTTTGCCGGTTTCCTTTTTGGTTGCTAGGCTGTGCTGCTTTGGCTTAGACCCCAGAGCTAGATTGGACCATGTGGGTGCTGAGACTTATGAAGTTACTGTTGATATTTTTGGCCTGTGGGCAGTCCTCATTTGCATCTGGCAGTAAACTCACCACTTGAGTAGAGCCAAGAGTTCATTTTCCCAACGACTCCTCGACTGTTGCACTCCTGGTATGGAGAGCCGGGGTCAGTCAGCTGAAGCCATTGCGGTGCTTGAAATTAACCACAGGGTCAGTGCTCGAGTGACCCTCCAGAGTAGAACTACAGTGTTTGTTTGTAGCTTGCATATTTCAGGCAGTTCACCAGGCTCCTGTGGTCTTTGTGAGTTCATTAAATTGAAGAATCCTCCAATCTCCCTTGTGAAATTGAAAGTTGGCTCTGAGTTTTTAACCTCAGTTTCTACAGATATGCAGCTTAAGAAATTAGAATGCTGTAGGAAGGGGAGAGACAGATCCGAGCCTGGCTATTATTTAGGGCTTCAGTTCAAGCAACCTGTGGAATTACTGGCATAGATGACTGGAATCATAAATTCCTGACAAGTTCTGTTATGGGGGAGGGTCTGCTTCATTGATATACAGAAATAGGCTGAGTTATGGTTAGAAAAGAGCTGAGTCATGGTTAGGGAGGGGCCAAGTCATGGTCAGGACCTGCCACTGACATGGTCAGGGGTGTTATGGTAAAGCCTCTTAACTGATATCTAGAGGCATTTGTTTTTTCCTCCATGGGTGATTAAATTTCCTAGCCTTGCTAGCAATGGCCAAGTGACTGCTTTCTGTCCAGTGGAATGGGATTGGAAGTGACATGTGCTATTTCTTGGCCTGGCTTATGCAAATCTCCTGTGAATGGTGCTTGGATCTCTTTCTTCATTGACTAACTGGCTAAGGCCATCCAAGGATTTAGCAGCCACAGTCCCCCAAACATTGGCTGTTATGTGAGGGAGAGGACAAGTGTGTTACGGCACCGAGATTTGGGGTTTTGCTTGAGACAGCACTTAGCTTTGATGATCAGAAGTGCTGAATTCTGAGTACATACAAGGTCCTGCTCTTTGGATATTCTGTCTGAGGTCTCAAAGCTCTGAAAACTTCCATTTTATTTGACAGGCACCCCCACCCCTAGGGTGTGGTAAAGCCAGAATCTTGAGTGATTTTTAGCAAAGAATTAAAAAGCAGTCTTGGACCTGTAAAGGAGGAAAACTTAACTGTTTTTTATTTTTTTCCCTCCTCTATTTATTTTAAGTTCATTGGCTGGGGCCCTGCAAATTAGACTGACAAAAAATTTCCCAGATTAACAAGAGAAAAACAACAAATGTAGTGTGTGCATGACATAAACAGGAGTGCTCAGTGATGAGATGCCCAAGGGAATGGTCAGAACTTGGGCTTATGAGTATCTTACCAAAAGAACAGTGAATGTTGAGAGGTGACTAGACAAAGGAAAAGGATTTGGGATTTCTAGAGTGACAAATTGTGGGAAGGTAAGTGTATGAGGGAATTGATGAAACAGAGGGCCAGCTAATGAGTTCATCATCAGATTACTCTTATGCCCTGCCTGGGCTGGTACAGGCCTATTAGTGTCATTCCTTCGTGGGGTTGGTGAGAGTGGAAGGGGACATCTTTATAAATTCATATTGTGCATTTTGGCAAAGAGAGGGAAGGCAGACAACTAGCTTTCTTATACCTGTTTCTTCTCAAATGCTTTCTGTTCAGAATAGTTCTTCCTTCAGTGGCTGGGATGGGGCCATTCTGAGGGTAACATATGTCCTGTCTTTCCTCTTTTCAGCCATGCTGTCCCTACTCTCCACAATGCCAGGCAGGTCAGGGAACCTGTTGGCTCATTGAACATCCAAGCATGGATAACACGCCAGCTCTAGAACCCTTCTCTGGGGTTCCCTCCTTCAACACTAGAGAGAGGGCTCCTGCCACTTGTTCCTGTGTAGAGTAGCCTCTTCTTGCTCCTCATACCCCTCATATCTCCTGTTTATATACCTGATAAAATCAAGTTAAGAAGAAGAAAGGTTTTCTTTGGCTTATGGATTTAGAGGTTTCAGTCCATGATTGCTTGTCTCTGTTGTTTTGGGGTCTGTGACAAGACAGAACATAATGGTGGGGATTACATGGTGGAATAGAGCTGCTTACCTCATGGAGCCAGGAAGCTCAGAGAGAGAGAGAGAGAGAGGGATTGGGATCCTAATATTCCCTTTAAGAACGTGCCTCTACTGAGCTAACTTCCCCCCACTAGCGCCATTTCCTAAAGGTTTCCATCATCTTCCAAGAGTGCCATAGGCTGGGGAACCAAGCCTTTGGGTACATTTAAGATCCCAACCATAAGAGACATCCACATAGTTCAGCATCTCACATACCTGCTAGTGGTACCAAGATCCAACTTTCTTTAAAGCTTGGCTTTTGAGAGTTGGAGAGCTTTGCTTCCAGCAAAGCTGTCTGCTGTGTCCCTACACCAATCACTCTGGTAAATAAGGAAAGATCACAGCCAACCCTTCTGATTTTCCTGTCTTTATGTGTGATGAAGGTGAAATTGAAAACAGCTACCCTGTATTGAGAGTTTCGTTGTTTTAATTCATTCAGTCCTCACAACTTTGAGGAGGTGCTTTTATTATCTCCATTTTATAACTGGGGAAAGTAAAGTAGATGACTTTCCCAAAGGCACAAAGCTTATAAGGAGAGAGCCATGATTTGACCCCAGAAAGTTCATTTCCAGTCTTTGCTCTTTACTATCCTGCCTTTTAATAACCTTTTAGGCGAGTTTTTTGTATTAGTTAGGTTTTTGTCTCTTTGACTAAAATACCTGACAAGGACAACTTAAAGGAGGAAAAGTTTATTTGGGCTCATGATTTCAGAGGTTCCGTCCATGGTGGGCCGACTCCACTGCTATGGGCCCAAGGTGAGACAGAACATCATAGTAGAAGTGTGTGGCAGAGGGAACCGATTCTGCACATGGGTCTTTGGGGGACATGATAAGTGATAAAGAGGAAAAAGTAGAGAGTAGGCAGTTGGTGGGGTGGACTTAAAATTTTAGCTATAGTGGGCAAAGGCTTGCTGAGAAAATATTTGAAAATCAGACTGCATTTGTAACACTTTTGGCAGGCCAGGGCTTATAGAGATTACCTATCTGATACAAATCTCTATGAGCAAAGGAAGGGTCCCTTCAGTGAACAGACAATCTGTTTCATAGTGGGAGCAAGCATGATGCCCCTTGGGCCCATGCCATCTTTGCTTCCTTTAGGCAGGATTCCTAGCCTGCTTCTGAGCCATAATCAAGTCTGGGTCTCAGTTCTCCCACTCTGGTATACTTGGCCTTGAGAAAATTACTTACCAGACTCAGTGATCATTGTGTAATAAGATATCAGCATCTTCTTGTAGATTGTATGAGAACATTCCTTTGGAATCCCTAATGCAAGGGGACTGGTCTGTGAATCTTGTCCTTGCTTCCTTTCCGCCTGTCCCAGGACATCATGTCCAGCCTTCTTCATTCTGTTGCTTGTAGATCCCATAGGAAGGACATTGGACTTTGCCTTTGGAAGCCAGCTCAGAGCTGAGGCATCCCAGACTTGGGTCTTCCTTTGGGTGAAGGCAGGAAGCTAAGAATCCGAAAGGCGGTTCAGGCAGAGGAGAAGCCTAAGGACCTGATGTTGATCAGTGAGTGGCCTAGCACCTGCTGGGTGCTGTGCCCAGACCTCTTATGGAGCTCCTGTCTACTCCAGTTCACAAGTAAAAACTCTGAGGCTGAGTTGCCCCCCGAGACCTGCACAGAGAGTGAGTGGTGAAGCTAAGAGGATCCTGGAATCACCTGACATATGCTGGTGCTCCAAAGGGTGGAACTATGCAGAGGAAGGGCTGTGGAGGGCTGGGGGTTCCTGAGAAAAGCCCTGCTCACAACTTTGAATTTGAGTCTGACGGTAATTGGGAGCCACTAAAGTGAACTTCCCCCACCTTGTTGTGCAGACAAGGGAGCAAAATTGAAGATGTGAACCATGGGGTTCAGTTCCCTCTGTGACAGACCCATTCCTGGCTCTGTGTTTGGAAAAGAAGAGAGGAAAACATGGGACAAGTGGGTTTATTTTTATTTTTTTTAAACATAATAAAATATTTAAAGAGGATCCAAATTAATTTTTCAGAGTTAAGAGGGCTTCTTAGATTAGCATGCATCTAAATCACCCAGAGGGCTCCATAAAACACAAATGGCTGGGACCTACTCCAGAAGCTCAGATTTGGGGGGTTTGGGTAGGGCTGCCTGGTGCTGATGCTTCTGGTCTAGGAACCACAGTTAGAGAACCCCTGCCTTCCATTATTGTGGCTGAGGCTCCTTTAATTTCCTATGATGGTTTGCTAATTTAAAAAAAGGCATGGGTGACATCATTATCAAGTAGCTTTCTTATTGTTTATATCATTTCATTGTTACTTATCTACATGTCTTAAACACTTACTGTTTGTGTTTTATTTTATTTTTTTTTTTACAAAAATCAGTGAGGATGTGAGATTCTAAATTACACCCCATGTGCTCTTGGTTCAAATATGGAAAACTTAACAGCTGACCTGAATTAGAGATGGTAGTACAGCTGGTCACTAGGGACAGTGGATATTATGATCATTAAGATACTGACTATCATCACTGAATCAGGTTTGCCCCAATGTTCTGCTGCCTTTTCAGATTTTCCATAAACTTGCTGTTAATCTTTAAAGAGGCAGAGGTGAGGGGTGGTTTTGAGCACAGCCACTGCTGCCACCCTGCCTAGTTCCAGTTCGGCCCTGCTATCTACAGTAGGACCCTGAGCAATTCTCTTGCCCTTTTGTTTCAGTTTCATAATCTGTGGAATAGAGGCCAAGGCAATTCCTATGTCATGTGGTAGTTGTAAGAAAGAAATAAGGTCCAGTAAGTAAAGGGGTCTAGTACTATGATAAATGTCCTAGCAATGTTGGCTGTGTTGTCCTGGTTTCAGCACACCCCTCCCCACAGGTGTCAGAGCCCTGGAAGTCCTCTGTGGTGGTGGACCAAAAAGATGCTTGAAGGTAATGGCTGTCAAAGGGTGATCCCAGGCCACAGCATCAGCAATATCTGGGCAGGTGCTAGAAATGCATGGTCTTGGTTGCCTCCAGGGACTTTTGCATTAAAATCTCTGGGGCCTTGTCCAGCTCTCTGTGCATTCACAAGCTCTCTGGGGACTCGGATGCCCACTTAATTTTGAGAGCCACTGATCTAAGTCTTGGTGGTTCCAAAGAGAAGAGAGATGAACTGCTCTGCTCTGTGTGTGTGTGTGTGTGTGTGAGGGGTAGGGACCTGAGCTGACATGTTCAGGAAAGCCAAGTGCCAGCAGATACATGAAAAAAAGCCATGAGGGGACTGGGGCATAACTTATGGTTAAAGTGCTTTGCTAGCATACCTCAGACCCTGGAATTCTATCCCCAACACCTTAAAACAAAAACCAAATAAC
Source organism: Tamias sibiricus (assembly GCA_025594165.1). NCBI lineage: Eukaryota > Metazoa > Chordata > Mammalia > Rodentia > Sciuridae > Tamias > Tamias sibiricus. The sequence goes on from CM046659.1 coordinate 141,094,444, forward strand.
TAGGTGGAGAGTACTGGGGAGCCCCTTGCCTGCCCAGAAGAGGTCTGACTTCCTTTCCAAAGTAGACACTTAGAAAGCAGCTTTTCTGGCAAATGGAATCCTGCTAATATCCCTGCTGACAGAAGAATCCACTGCTGATTTTTTTTTATCTTGCATCCCCCCAAACCCCTGCAAGACTCTTCTGTATCTTCTCCTATTGCTGTAGCAGTGGGTACTGCCATAAAGTGTCCTTGTACCGCCCAGGTGTTCTTGTACAGTCCAGGGCTCTTTTCCCAGGCATTGTAGGGTGTTATTCCATAAAAATGATTAGCTTCATTCATTCATTTCTTTTGCAAAAGCCAGTTGAACAGAACACTTCCTCCCTCAGGTTCCTACTGCTTTTCTCTTGTTTGATTTCATAATATTTCAGATACTTTCTATTGTCTCCTGTACCCCATGGTTACAAAATCAAACAGGACAAAACAGCTGTGCATGGGCGGTTGAGGGGGTGCCTCAGGGGCAGCCAGGATGGCCCGTCCCTCTCCACCTTGGCTCAGCTGCTGATTAAATGGAAAGGTTCCCAGAGAGGCTGCAGCAGCAGAGCGGCTGGGGAGTCCCTAGGGCCAGCCTCAGGGCCGGTTGCAGCATTTCCTGTGCCACAGTGCTCTGACTGCCAAGATAAACATGAGTTTTGAGATAAAGTTAAAACCCCAGGAGGTTTTCATCTTGGAAAAGAACCTTTTAAGACAGTCACTGTGTTGGACCAAGGAATCATTTTCCCCACATCCCACTGCACACACCCTGTGTGTGAAAGTCCGAAGGAACTGGGCATGCGGGAACAATGGCTAGGGCCAAGGAGGCACAGGTAAGAGGCAGCTGAAGAAGGGGCCCCTAGGAGCAGGCTGAGTCTTCTCTTTACCAGTGTGTGACCTTGGGCTGTGACCTTTACCTTCTTTGTCCTTGTGGGTGGAATTGCTTTGGGACTCCTACATGTCTGACAGTATTGTAGAGATTAAGTATGAAACTAGCTTAAAGTGTTGGCCCACTACCTGCCTGCCTCATGGAAAAGGGTGACTGTGAGTTTTATGAGCTATTTAGCAGTCAATAGCTGTTCTACCATCTTAATTTCTGAAGGTGCCTGATCTACACCTCTAATCTGTCAATAATCCCTGCCCACTGTACCCAAAAAATATGCTCTTCATCTTCTTTTTCCACATCTGTCATTCCCCCTGGTCCAAGTCTGTGTTACTCCCACCTGCCAGGTATCCGCCCCTCCACATGGCCTCCCTGAAAGCCCTTTCTTTCATGACAACCAGAGAAAGGGTCACTTTCAGAAACTTAAAGGTTGAATGTTTTCTCTCAGATGCAAAGGCTAGAGTAAAATAAAGGAAAGGAGGAGGGGAGGACAAGGTAACATAAAAACCCACCAAATACAAATTAATAGATGAGCAAGAAAAAGTACAGGAGAGAGAATGGGACAGGGGAGGGAAAATTTCATGAGCTGAAATTGATTTTCATGCATGTGTGAGTTTTTCAGAATGAACCCAACTACTGTGTAGAACTATAAAGCTCTAATAAGAAGAAATCAAAAATTGTAAATCTGATCATGTAAGTTCCTTGCTCAATATCCTCCAATGGCTTTCTAATGCACTTAGGATAAAACCCATATACCTAGAGGGCCTCAAGTACCTGTGGTCCACGACTTGCTGTTCTCACCTGGCACTCACCTGTGCAGCCACACTGGCCTTCTCCTTGGACCTCCCTTGTTGAGCTCACCTCTGTCTTGAGGCCTTCCACTTGCTGTTCCAGGCCTTGGTGTGGTCCCCCCATAGCTCAGTGGCTTATTCTTTCCCTTCCTTCAGGTCTCTATTCATGTAGCATCAAATTAGAGAGGTAGGAGCAGTCTTTCCACTTCCTCATCAGTGATCATCACCAGAAGCACGTTTGCCTGCCTGTTTGTCTCTGTGATGGGGGCACAAGGTGGTGAAGGCACGTCTTTATCTTCATGTCCCCTACTGTGTTCCTAGCCACTACAAATGATATTGGTTTTTATTTTATAAAACATCAATTAAAGCATACTTATTCAATAGATAAATTTGCTGCTATGGTTTGGATCTTAAATGTCCTCCAAAGACCTGTGTGTTAAAGTCTTGAGTTGTCAGCCTGTCGTGCTTTAGGAGGTGGGGCCTAGTGGGAGGAAGTTAGGTCATTTGAGGCATGCCCTTGAAGAGGATGTGAAACTTGGGCCTTGTTCCCTCTCTCTTTGCTTCCTGGCAGCTGTGTGGTGAATAGGCCTCTTACATGTGTTCCCACCATGATGTACTGTGCCACTGTAGTCCTCAAGCAACCATGGATTAAATCTGAAACCGTGAGCCAAAATAAACCTTTTTTCCTTATAAGTTGATTTATTTCACATATTTGTTCCAGTAATGGAAAGCTAACTAACACACCTATCTACCTTGTAATGTTTGTTGAGATTAAGGGCTCAGGTCACATTACTAGGAACATTTCAGATCCATTTATGACTCGAGCTTACCATTTTACATAAAGATGACTAATAACTCTCCAAGGAGTTAGTCTTCTGTTCTTTTTAATATTGTTTTATCTGGGCAAAGGGACTTCAGATGGGCTTTGGAGATTCAGAATGGCGCTCCTCCACTGGGGTGAGAAGTGAGGGGGCCCCTTTGCCCGTGAGACCAATCAGTTGAATAGATATGCACTACCTCAGATATATATCTTAAAATGCATGCAACACAGTGTTTTCACAGAGAACTGTTGTGAGGATAAAGTGAAATGAAACATTGGGCAAGCTGTCTGAAAGTCCCAGGCACTCCTGCTACTCAGGAAAGGGGCTCAGAGAGGTCAGGTAACTTGTCCTGCTACACAGAGAGGAAGAGCTCTGTTTTGGTGACTGAGTTTGCTCTTCCCCATGCAGTCCTCCATGACTGCCAAGTCACAGCCTGCATTGCTGTGAGAAATGAGCTGGATACAACTGACCAAGCATTCTGTGTCTCCCCCCTACCCCCGTATGTTTTTGATTAAGAAGGAAGCAGGCTCCTTGGAAGAACATGTGATCTCCCTGTATGACTTGTTGTTAGTCAAGAAGTACCTGAGTTTTCATTCCATATCCAGCACATTTTCATCCCCTCAGGCTTCCTGGGCCCATACACACTTCCTGGGTGGACACACACCCAGGACCTAAAGCTCACCTCTGACCTCAGGGGAAGGAGTGGGAACTGGGGACAGTGAAAGTGGCCGTAGAGAGAAAGCATTCTCTCTCCCTGACTCCATACTGCAGGCAGGAGTCCTACCCCAGCAAATTGGCTTCCAGCACTATGACAGGGTTATGTTAATTCTCCTGAGGAAAATTCTACATTCTGTGGTGTGTAATGTGTAATGGAGCTGCCTCTGGCCAGGTATCCTCAACCCAACCCAATTTTCCTGCCTATTTTATTCTGGATGTAAAATTTCTTCATTACTTCAGCTGTCAATTCTAAGACAATCCACGTGGGGCCAAGGTCGCCTCGATTCATTTTTTTAATCTGTTATATTCTAGAATAAGTATAATTTATAATTAAGGTTCAGGTTCAGGAATTAGGCGTGGACACTGAGAAAGGAGAAGGATGCCAAAGATTTTATTCTATGTCTGTGTTCAGCCCCAGTTGGGCTCAAAGAAAGAAAAATGATGAGGAATGACTAAACATCATTTAGTCCTCCTGGGGATGACTATGAGATTACATAATACAATCACAGATGAACCTGAGGCCAGGAAATATGCACTCAAATTTCAGAACGAAGGATCAGATAATAAGGACCCTTTTGGACAACATCTACTGAGTTTGGGAAGAGCCCTCAGCCTACCAGTCAAGCAAGCAATTCCAAACTACCCCCTACCCTGTGAAAACCTTGGGCATGCCAGGAAATTATAGAGTACAATGTCAGCTCTGGAGAAAGCCTTCTAATTCCAAGGAAGGGCTCAACTGGTATAACTTAGAAAAATGGCTTAATTACAGGTGGTCAGTGGAGATCAGGTATTGGCCCAGATTCTCCTCCTTTCTCTCTACTGGGCCAGAGCATGAGAGGTGCCACTCATTCCTATGAGAAGGTGATTATCATCTGCGGAGTTCCAGTGGCTGATTTATGAAATAAGAAGCTTAGGCACACTGGGAAATACCTTTAATGAAATGAAAATTAGCTGGAGAGTTAGATGCAAGGATCATTGCCAAGAGGCATTACACTGAAGCCTCAATTAAACTTTCCATTGGATTATCTGATGATAAGTAGTTGTGCCTTTGGGGTTTTATTGTCTTTGATAAATGGCATGAGTTCAGAACTTAAAGCAATATAGGCCATAACATAACACAGTTCTGGAAATAATGAGACACACCATCGCTAGATACAAAACACTGAAATTACCCCGATGGAAGTATTTATTTTAAAGACTGTTGAGGATTATTTTCCCCCAGGATGTGAAGGCTCTCTGACTGCATTCTGACGGGCAGGGTTTCCAAGTTCACAATTCCTTTTGGTGCCAACAGAGTTTTCAGCACCAGGAGGAAAGGGTGGCTGCCTTCCAAAACCTACCTTGCTATGTTACTAATCCCTTTGCTTCCTCCCCCATGGACCATTCTTGTCCCCAGGCTGCAGGGAGACAAAGTGATGGCTTCCTAATTGGGTCCCCAGGCAGAGTCCGAACACCTGTGTCCGGAGGTGTTTGATATAAACAATGGACTTTGCTTCTCTTGTTAAGATATATTTATTTCCATGCGTGTGTGGGTGCATAAATCTATTTTTGTAATTATCTTTCTTCCAAGCATTATTGTTATCCATGAGGCATCTTCATTTAAACAATAAAACCTCGTATTCAAAATTCGGTTCTCATGAAGATTTTTTTTTGAAAATATTTTTTAGTTGTCAATGGACCTTTATTTTATTTATTTGTATTTGGTGCTGAGAATAGAACCCAGTGCTTCACACATGCTAGGCAAGCGCTCTACCACTGAGCCACAACACCAGCCCTATGAAGATATTTTTTTTTTTTTTTTTTTTTTGTGGTACTGGGGATTGAACTCAGGGGCACTCGACCACTGGGTCACATCCCCAGACCTTTTTTGTATTTTATTTAGAGACAGGGTCTCACTGAGTTGCTAAGTGCCTCGCCACTGCTGAGGCTGGCTTTGAACTCGCGATCCTCCTGCCTCAGCCTCCCAAAGTGCTGGGATTACAGGCGTGCGCCACCGCGCCTGGCTAAGATATTTTTTAATATATTATTTTTAGTTGTAGGCGGACACAATACCTTTATTTTATTTGTTTTTATGTGGTGCTAAGGATTGAACCCAGGGCCTCACATATACTAGGGGAGCACTGTACCACTGAGCCACAACCCCAGCCCTCTCACTAAGCTTTTGCTGAGTAATTGAACCTAAAAAACACGTTAAATATTAGTTGTTCCCATGCTAACACAGTAGCCAGGACCAAGACAGACATTATGTAGATGCCCCCGGACAGTTAGTCTTTATCTTTCAGGAGCTTTATGGCCAATATGCTGCTGCTATTTGTAGACTATTCCAAACTCAACCCATTTGCTGTGCCTATTGGTCTCCTCTAGAGCCACTGCTGGCCACAGATTCGTCCCCACTGATGGGTCTGGCGTTAGCTCCTGGGCGTCCCTGGCATGGAATACTTCTCTTCCAACTCTGTACCAACATCTGGAGAAAGTTACACATGAGGCTCTGTTAGTGTTTAGCCTGCCCTCAGTCCTGGATGCTTGTCTGATGGACTGTGTGGGAATTTAGAGATCACTCTGAGGGCATGATGAGCAAAGAGGCCCATGAGGGTGGACTCAGTGCCCCGTGAGTGTCATCTGGGAGGTATTTGTGCTCTTCGTCTGTGTTCTTGGTTAAAATGCTTTGGTTATCTTTACGGGCCTGACTTTGGTTCTGTTTATGCTGGCTTGGCCAAAGAGCTTCTAGAACTTCAGCAGGGCCTGGGTGGTTGGATGTTGGAGCAGAGAGAGTTGGAGCCGACTGATATGCTGCCAGCCTGTCTGCCTGAGCTCATGAAGGAGGCTGGCACAGTTGTGTTTTCCACACGTTGGTTATTTCAGGTGGACTTTGTGCTACAGTCTCATGCAAGTCAAGGAAGCTCTGTTGGCTTCTTGTCTGAGCACTGTGTCCACCTGCTCACTGTATACCACCATCTCAAGACAGTTTTCTTTGCCTTTTTTGTCTGTTCTTCAGAGGAAGAACAGATGGAGAAAAAGGTCAGATGGAGAGAGCTTTGTACTTGGTTCTCCTGAGACTCTGCAGGTGCTCAGCAGCTTTAACTACCAAGTGGCCCTTTCTGGGGCATCATATGCTTCCATGTGGTCAACATAGGGTGGACTATGTCCACAGAAGTCCAAGGAACCAGGACATGATCAATTAACAGGAACAGCCTTGCTGTGGTTCTTAGTCCAGAGAGAGTCCTTCTGCTCCTGTGAAGTCAATGTCCTACTAAACAGGCAGGATTGCCACTTCATAGAGTAAAAACCACTGAAATGTGAGTGATTGTCCCATAAAACAGGACAACAGAAATTCATAAGGCAGGAGTTTGCAAGGGAAGGAATCAGCCAGTCTCACGTTTCAGGGCAGAATATAAATCAGTGGGCTGGGGAGGTTGGCTGGCAGCCATCTCTTCCATCAACACTGGGAGTGGGTGGGGAGAGTACTTAGGAGGTAGAGGGTTTCATGCCCTGAATCCATCTTTTGTATCCTATTCTCAAGCTGTTGTGCTGCAGAGGAGGTAAAACTGCTTGGGCTTCTCATTGCCTACCGAGGAAATGGTGACCTACTATGTTGGAGTCTTTGAGGGCTAATTCGTAATAGCCATCATCCCCTCCTAAGCTTGAGAAGCCAAAGGTGGTCATAGCATCAGCCCTAGTGCTGGTGAGGATGATTGGAGAAGGAGGTCTGAATGGTAATGAATGTTGTATCTGAGAATTAATCATTTCTCTCTCTCTTCTCTTCCCGCAGTCATCACAGACAGTGCTGCAGGTGAGGGTTCCCTAGAAAGGGCAGGCAGTGGTTTGAGTGGGAAGCCCACTGCAGGGTTCCATCCTTCTATATAGCAAGCAGCGAGAAGAGATGGCTTAATGAGTAGGTCAGCTCTCTTCCAGACTACCAGACAGACAGGTCACCTCATGCTTGCTTGTCAGAGCATTCCTGTAGCTGAGCTCTCTCCATGTGGAAACACGAGGAGCTGAGATTTAGGTTCTATAAGAACGTGCTGAGTGTGGTGCTCAGAGTTGCATGCCTTGGTCAGTTTGTATCTGTTGGACGGTTTCCTGTGGTCTCTCACATATGGATGTCCATTTAGGCTGGGCCAGTGTCCTCATTTTCTCCTGAATATACCCTGTTCATTCTCACCTTTGTGCCTTCCTCCTCTTCTTGGGCAAATCCATCTTCCAAGAATCAGTTCATGTATTTACTACTTATCGTTATTCTGTTTTCTGTTGCTATAAGAAAATATCTGAGGCCAGGAAATTTATTTTGGCTCACTGTTCTGGAGGCTGGGAAGTCTGAGAGTATGGCTCTGGCATCTGGGGAGGTCCTTCTTGTTGCCTCAGAACATGGTGGAGGGCATCATTTGGCAAGGTGGAGCAATCATGCTTGTACAGGTCTTTCTTCTTCTTATAAAGTCACTAATGCCATCATGGTGGACCCACCCTCATGACCTTATCCAACCCTAATTACTTCCCAAAGTCCCCATCTCCAAATACTAGGGACTTATGAATGTGAGGATTAAGTTTTTAGCACATAAGCTTTTGACGGACACATTCAAACCATAGCACTAATTAGTACTGCATTCAGTAGTGTTCATGAGCACCTGCTGATGCTGTGTCAGGCTTTGGGTATGGTGCTCGTGCTATAGTGGTGTGCAAAATAGATGAGATTCCTTCCTTCACTATGCTTACAGTCTAATCAAGGAATCAGACCTAAAAGAAATGGTTAGACAGACAGGTGTGAGTGATAACTAAGTTCCTTAAAGTGAGAGGTTAGTAGTTGTGCTAATGGACTAACCTGAGGCCTTTACACAAAAGTAATGTTAGGATGGAGACTTAAATTGTGAGAAGGAATTGGCTGCGTAAAGCGTTTGGGAAAGAATGTTTACATGAGCAGCAGCCCCTTCTGAAGTACCTTAGGTGAGGAAAAGCCTACAAAAAGGAGGCCAAGTGGTGAGGCATAAGACTAGAGAGGAGGCAGGGCCATATCCCACAAGGCCTTGTAGGATCCGTTAAGGTCTCTGGATTTTATCCGGATGCAAGGGTTCATCGTCAAAGAGCTGTGGGCAGATTGACATGGCCTGATTTGCTTTAATGGGTAGGGTGGGGAATGGAAGAAGTGTTCTGAGATGGTGATGGTGCAGATGATATTGCTAGCTCAGAACCTAACACCATGCCCACCTTTTGTACCTCACTTCCCTGTGATCCCACCCTCAGGTAATGAAGCTAGTCATGGCATTCCATTTCCTTTTGCCAGGTAGTCACTTGCCCAGTCTGTCTTGCAGCAGTGGTCACGTACCCCACTTGGCTCAGGGAACTTCTGCTGGGAGCTACCAAGAAAGACTTTCCTCCTTGGGAACCTGCTTTTGAGGATAGTGTGTAGAGATTCTGCCACCATTGTGAGACCATGAAGGAAAGGCCAACAGAACCACAGATCAGCCCATCAAGAGCTGTGCCCTCGCTGGGTTACCTAATCATTCTGAAAGTGCCTACTCCAGACTTCACCTTTGGGCAAGGATGGTTACTTCTTTGATTAAGCTGCATCCAGATGAACTGTTACTTGTAGTGAGAGGATGAAGAAAATGGGCAGATCTGAGATCTCCAAGTGATCTGACTTAGTAATGAAGTGAGCTGACCAGGGAGGGTTGCGGGAACCTCAAGAGGATTTCTGGTGTCACATACATGATGGGTGGGAAAGACTGAAGACATCCATTTTGTTCGCCATCGGCACCTGATATAGCTCCCAGTACAGCACAGGATAATCACGTGAGTTGAAGTGAAGTACCTTTGATTTGGAGCAGAGGCTAGGGTTCAGTTATATGTCGTATGAAATCCAGATGGAGATGTCAGGAATGCTGTTGACACACAGATCTGGATTTTCAGAGATCTGGCTGAGATGGCAGTTGGGACTCTTCAGTGTTCAGATGTAGTGAGGTCAAGTGGGAGAGGCAGGAGGTAAAATGAGAGCCCGGTATAGACAGCTCCTCCTCTTCTGATCAGTCCACCTGGACTGTATTTTCATTTTGGTGTACTTTAAAATGATAGACACCACATATTTGTCACTTCATCGTGCCAAGTCACAAATTTTAGGTGGGACCACATGAAATTGTCATCCTTGAGGTTCAGAACAGTTGACTATTAGAGGTTGTATATTATTCCATCTCTTGGTTACCATTCTGCATTGGATGCTGTTTTAGGTCAAATCAATGACTATCATTTGCTTATTTTCTACTTAAATTTAACCCTGTCACTCTCCTGCATAAAATCCATCACAGATGACCCCATGACCTTGGGGTAAAATCTGAGCTTGGTTGATCCTCTACAGAGACCTTTCATTGGATTCTCTTACTCACCTTTGCTAGAAGCCCCTGCCCTTTGCTCCCCAGCCATATCATGCCCACCCAGATAGACAACAAAGACAGAGGGATTACAGGATGCCTCCAGAATCCCATATCACTGTCTTACCTTTCTTGGGCATTTCTTTATCCTATGAATTCCATTGAATTAAACGTTTTCTCTTTAGTTGATCATGTAACTGTGGATAGTATAAATTCATGCTTCTAATTGTATCAGAACTATACCCGTTTTCATGCCTGGAGTTTCTGGGGTTCAGACCCCAAAAGCCCAGCCCCTTCTTCCTTGATTGGCAAGGAGTAGGAGGAACACATTTGGTTCTAGCAAGGCTGTAGTAGGCAAGGCATCCTTGTAGATCCACGCCTTATCTCTAAAAGCTTGCTACCTCCCAGTGCTCCTGGGTCTAGGTGGAAGTTTGGGGGTTATGTTTGTGGGATTGTTGAAGTTGCCTGACAAGTTTCACAGCTTCCCTTGCTACTTCTATCCTCCAAAGTTGTGGTTAGTCCTAAGAACAGAACTGTAGGAAGCCCAGGAGGTGGCCCCTCAGGCGCTCTCTAGAACTGAAGGGAGGCCCCCTCGTAGAATGTCAGTGCTGGACAAAGAATGTTCTGTGTCCCTCGAAGGCCAAGGCTGCTTTGGAAATAAAATCCCAAGAGAAGGTTAAGGCAGTTCAGAGGGTATGCCTGGAAAACAGTGGCCTTTCCTAGCCTCTGCACTGGGGGGAGAAGAATGAGAACCTTATAAGAAAAGAGAATAGTTTGCCTCTTCACAGTGGTCAGCATTTTATCTCTCGAGTTCTTTTTCAGTTTTTCCCCACGTTGAAAATTTGGGATGACTGAGTAATTTATGATATAGTAACCTTGTCTGTATCTCAAACAGTTCTTTTACCCTTGTTGACATCTGCTGCAAAAGGTCACAAATGGCTGACTGCAAAGGAGGAAACTGTTACCCATGAAAACCTCCCTGCCAGAGACACTCTAGGTATGCTGTGCTTCTCCCTCTTAGTACTCATCAGACTCATAGACTCAAATTTGATTTGTTTCTGCCGTGGTCAGCGTTAGATGTCCCTGCATACTTGGGCTACCACATGGGCACCATTGAATTTGTCATTTTTTTCCTCTTATCTTATGGGTGCCTGACTTTTTGCCCTGCTCCTGGCCTCCTGGGGGGCTCAGGACACATATAGGAAGACGGCAGTTTGAAATGTCATCATATACCCCATGCAGAAGTAGCAAACTCGTTATCTGGGGATTGCATCTGGCCTCAGATGTGTTTTGTTTAATTTTTTAAGGGGGGAAAAAATGAGTACCTAAACATTTGACTCTCTGGCTTCTCTGGAAAGATCTGGCAACTCCTGGCCATATCTCTATGGGGCAGCAATCGGTTGGAGCTAAGTAGTGGCTGCCCCTTTAAATAGTTTCCTGCTTGACTCAGTCCCCACCGCCCCTCTCCCTTCTCCCATGCTAAGTTGAAAGTGCAATGACCCTCAAATTCGTGATGTTGCTTTCCTTGCAGTGTAGTTAGGAAGAAATGGAAATGTTCCTTTACCCACATCTTTGTCAAAAGTGGGAAAATGAAAAATAGAGAGGACAGAGTGTTTCAGGAGGGGAAAAAAATGTGAAACAGTACATTTATTTGTAGGATAAATCACAGAAAATACCCACTTGTGAGTAAAATGCCAAGAAAGTGTGTCTGCATCAAAAGAACACAATGAAAAAGGCCAATATGAGGGCACCTGCCTCACCCTTAGGGGGCCTCAAACTCAGAGCATTTGAGTTTGTGGCACTTAACCCTAAAAGGGCCATTTCTTAGTGGCAGTCATTTTGGCCTTTGGGAGAACAGTTTCTCACTGAGGAGTGTCTGGCACTTTGCATGCTTTGTCACCCCTGACCTCTGCCCTGCAAACGTTCCCTACCCAATATTTCTAAACTTTCCAGATGGAGAGGCACAGCCCTCAGACTGGTACATGGATGATTGTGCCCTGGGATAGGTATAGCAAGAGCACCTGATTCCAAGTCCAAGTACTGGGTCTGGGGAAGCTGTGGGGACTGTCTAGGTACCCATGTCACCCAGGCCCTGTGTTCTCCTAGCTTAGCTCCAGGATCCATCATCTATGCCTTCTCCTGGTCAGGGCTGCCATGGTTTGTAGAAGTTGTGGCACAACAAAGCTTCATTTATTCTTATCACATCTCTCTGTTCCAGCATGCCATGGCCCCTTTGATCTAAGTGAGTTGGCAGGAGCATCTGGCTTGTCCACCAGTACGGATTAGGAACCATCCCAAACAAGATGCCCAGGTTTACTTGAGAGAAGTGTGTCCAGCACAGTACCTTTTCAGTGGTTACCTGGCCCTCCACTTCCTTTCTGGAGTCAGTTTTGATGTTTATAGCACAGTCCCTTATTCTGTGTGAAGGAGTCTCCAGTAGCTACAAAGAAGTAGTCATGGTGCAAATTGTTGGGTTGGTTGTGCAGGGAACTCAAATTGCCATCAAAGCACTCTTGGCGCCAAGGCATATCCTAGTTTCATAAGATTTGGAGAGCACACGGATCTTCTTGGCCGCCTGGGTCACAGACTGTGTAAGGGTCTTGACTGAGCCGCTGCAAAGCAATGGCTGAGAGCATCTCTAAAGTTCTCAGCTGGTGTGCGCAGCTTCTCAGAGACCCCAAGAACTAAAAGAGTCTGTGTAGACTGGGCCATCCCTGAGCACAGACAGAAGTCAACCATGAGGGCCTCAATTCAGGCCCTGTTGACAAGAGCTGAAATCCTTGGAACAGGTTGAGTTCTGGACAGGTTCATATCAACTTTCAGACTGTGTGCAACCCTACACAGAGGTATTTTTCATCCACTTTTTTTAGAAACAACCTTCCAGAAGGACTGGCAATCTCTATGAATGACATGGAGGCTTGAATATGTACAGGGTCTTCAGCAAATAGTCTTGACTGATTTGGTACCTGACAGGTTTCAGAATGAGGGGAAATTTATGTCATTTAAAGGAGAGATTAAGAAATGGGAATTTCTGTTATCTTAGAGCAATATTTCTGTACTTCAGAAGGACTAAAATCAATACAAAATAAAATTTCAGTGGCCAACCCTTCAGAATGACTTTATTCACATATAATTTGTACTAATTTTTACAGATTTCACTGTATGTGACTATATGTGCTATTTATTGCTACGGCTAAACCTCTTTCCTTAAAAACATACATGTGCATAGTGTCATAGTTCATTTTCTGTTGCTATAAAAAATACTTGAGGCCGGGCGCGGTGGTGCACGCCTGTAATCCCAGCACTTTGAGAGGCTGAGGCAGGAGGATCACAAGTTCAAAGCCAGCCTCAGCAATGGCGAGGTACTTAGCAACTCAGTGAGACCCTGTCTCTAAATAAAATACAAAAAAAGGGCTGGGGATGTGACCCAGTGGTTGAGTGCCCCTGAGTTTAATCCCCGGTACCACACACACACACACACAAAAAAAAAAAAAAAAAAAAAAAACTTGAGGCTGGGTAATGTATAAAGAAAATAAGTTTATTTAGCTCACAATTTGGGAGACTGATAGTCCAAATAGCATGGCACAGCTCTAGCAAGGGTCCCCTTGGCTCCATCACATCATGACAAATGGCATGTGGGAGCATGTATGAGAGGGAGAGATCACATGGTGAGACAGGGAACCAAAGAGATTAAGGAGTCAGGCTCCTTTTTATAACAACCCATTCTATGGGAACTATCTTACCCCAAGAGACCGGCTCCCAGTGACTTAGTTACCTTTCATTAAACCCCACTTCTTAAAGGTTCCTCCACCTTTTAGTACTGTCACATTGGGAACCAAGCTTCTAACACATGAATCCTTGGGGACAAACCACAACCAAACCATAGCACACATACTCATGCTTTGGGATTCTAAAGTCTTCAGGCAGTGAGACAAATCTGTGTTACTCTTATAAAAAGTCAGGTTGAGGGCTAGGGTTGTGGCTCAGTGGCAGAGCACGCTTGCCTTGCACTTGTGAGACACTGGGTTCAATCCTTAGCACCACATAAAAATAAATAAACAAGCCCTTTGAGTATAGACTGAGGAGTGGGATAGCTGGGTCAAATGGTGATTCCATTCCCAGTTTTCCAAGGAATCTCCATACTGCTTTCCATACTGGTTGCACCAATTTGCAGTCCCACCAGCAATGTATGAGTGTGCCTTTTCCCCAAAATCCTTGCCAACACTTATTGTTTTTTGTATTCTTAATAGCTGCCATTCTGACTGGAGTAAGATGAAATCTTAGAATAGTTTTGATTTGCATTTCTCTAATTGACAGAGATGTTGAACATTTTTTCCATGTATTTGTTGATTGTATATCTTCTTCTGAGAAGTGTCTGTTCAGTTCCTTGGCCCATTTACTGACTGAGTTATTTGTTTTTTTGGTGTTAAGATTTTTGAGTTCTTTATATATCCTAGAGATTAGTGCTGTATCTGATGTGCTTGTGGTAAAAATCTGCTCCCAAAATGTAGGCTCTCTGATCACCTCACTGTTTGTTTCTTTTGCTGAGAAGAAGCTTTTTAGTTTGAATCCATGCTATTTATTGATTCTTGATTTCAATTCTTGCGCTATAGGAGTCTTGTTAAGGAAGTCGGGGCCTAATCCAACATGATGGAGATTTGGGCCTACTTTTTCTTCTAATAGACGCAATGTCTCAGGTCTAATTCCTAGGTCCTTGATCCACTTTGAGTTGAGTTTTGTGCATGGTGAAAGATAGGGGTTTAATTTCATTTTGTTGCATATGGATTTCCAGTTTCCCAGCATCATTTGTTTGAAGAGGCCATCTTTTGTCCAATGTATGTTTTTGGCACCTTTGTCTAATATAAGATAACTGTAGTTATGTGTGTTTGTCTCCATGTCCTCTGTTCTGTACCAGTGGTACAGAATACAAGTCTGTTTGGGTGCCAGTGCTGTATATACTACAGGGACACAGCCACATCAATGTTTATAGCAGCACAATTCACAATAGCTAAATTGTGAAACCAACCTAGATGCCTTTCAGTTAATGAATGGATTTAAAAAATGTGGTATATATACACAATGGAATTCTATTCAGCATTAAAAGAGAATAAAATCATGGCATTTGCAGGTAAATGGATGGAGTTGGAGAATATAATGCTAAGTGAAGTTAGCCAATCCCAGAAAAACCAAATGCCGAATGTTTTCTCTGATGTAAGGATGGTGATTCATAATGGGGTTGGGGGGAACCATGGGAAGATTAGATGAACTCTAACTAGAGCAAAGGGAGGAAGAAGGCATGGGAGTAGGAAAGATGGTGGGATGAGATGGACATCATTAACCTAAGTACATGTATGAAGACATGAATGGTGTAACTCTACTTTCTGTACAGAGATATGAAAAATTGTGCTCTATATGTATAATATGCATTGTAATGCATTCTGCTGTCATATGACAAATTAGAATAAAAATATATGATAAAAATAAAAAATAAATAAACAAAATGAAGATATTGTGTCCATCTATAAGTAAAAAACAAAATATTTTTAAAAATTTAAAAATCAGGTTGAAATTTATTGGCATAGATCTTCAGTGGTCAAAAAACACTTCCAGCATACTTTTTTTTTTTTTTTGGTACCGGGGATTGAACTCAGGGGCACTCGACCACTGGGCCACATCCCCAGCCCTTTTTTGTATTTTATTAGAGACAGGGTCTCACTGAGTTGCTAAGTGCCTCGCCATTGCTGAGGCTGGCTTTGAACTCGTGATCCTCCTGCCTCAGCCTCCCAAGTGCTAGGATTACAGGTGTGCGCCACCATGCCCAGCTACTTCCAGCATACTTTTGTGTTTGCATCTGACATACCTTTTCTATGCATATGTATGAGTATACCAGAGTGAATCTCTTCATTTTGTACACTACAGGAAATAATTTAAAAAAAAATAACTGGGTAAATGGCAGAAAGATCAATAGAGTAAAGGGAGCAAGAGGTGGGGGAAGGGAAGGGTAAGTAAAGGTACTGGAGACTGAATTAGAACAAGATCTATTCCGTGCTTTTATAATAATGTCAAAATGGATTCTGCTGTCATGTATAACAAAAAAGAACCAATTAAAAAAGACACAAAAAAATTATTATATAAGAAGTTTGATGTATTTGACTATATTAACAAAGAAAGTCTGTCCATCAAAAGAAAAAAATAAGCTGTATGTTACTATAATTGATAATGTTTGCAACCATAAGCCAATATTTTAAGAAAAAGGTAAGCATTTGCCCATCAAATTGGTGATATTGTTGGAAACCAAGCAGCATATCCTTAGTTCTGCAAAAATTTGAACATATAGTCACTATGTGAATCGGCAGTTCCACTCCTGGGTGTAAACCTGAAACAATTGGAATCTTGTCCATGAAAAACATGCATAAATGATCATAGGAATATTATTCACTGTAATCCCCAAGTAGCAATTACCCAAATGTCTATCAGTTGATGATTGAGTGGATATGTAAATTCTGGCACATTCATCCATATGATGGGACATTATTTGGCAATAAATACTGACACATACTACAACATGGTTGAACCTTGAAAACATTATGTAAATTAAACGAGGCACAAAAGGCCATATATTGTAGGACTCGATTCAGATAAAATGTCCAGAAGAGGCAAATCCACAGAGACAGAGAATAGGTTAGTGGTTTCCAAGGTTTGGGGGAGGGAGGTAGAAGGGAATAACTGCTAATGAGTATAAGATTTCTTTTGGGGCTGACACTGTTTTAAAAGTAGATCCTGGTGATAATTGCATACCCTGAGTGTATTAAAAACCAGTGAACTGGACACTTTACAAGAATGAACCCAATGGTGTGTGTCATGTCTCAATAGCTAGGCAAAGGAAAAAGGATAAAGTGTTATCAGTGTCTAAGTGAAGGGAATAGAGCTTATGACACTTTTGTTCTTTCCATTTTTCTATGTTTGAGTATTTTCATTGTGAATGTCTTGAGGGAAATGGGGAACAAATATGTTTTTTTAAAATATTTATTTATTTACTTTAGTTGTACACAATGCAATGCATTTATGTTTATGTGGTGCTGAGGATCAAACCTGGGCCGCACACGTGCAAGGCGAGCGCCTTGCCGCTGAGCCACAACCCCAGCCCCACAAATGTGTTTTAAATGTATGATTCTGCTACATCCATATTTAGGATGAGCTTATCTGAGCTGGGAAAAAAGGATGAGAGAGGCACTGGTGGAACCTCAGGTTACTGAACGTTTCCCATTTTGGGGAGATAGTTTGACCTGGCAGTCATACTGGAATAGAGGCTTGACATTGGCATGCCTGTTGTCCATTATGAAGAGTGTTCAAGGCCAAACTTTCAGACGGTCATATTAATAATCCTTGTTAAATAAAGAAATAAGTGGGTGGATTGGTGATAAGACTATATGTATCAGAAATTACTGTGGCAGGGATGTAGCTCAGTGGTAGAGCCAGCTTGCCTAGCCAGCATGAGGCCATTAGTTTAATCCTCAATGCTGAAAGGAAAAAAAAAAAAAAAAGAAGAAGAAAAAAGCTACCATAGCAGTGCATTAGGAATAGATAGAAGCTTAAGACCTAGGGACAGGCACCAAGGTTTCAGTGTCTTCTTCTGCAAAATGGAAATAATTGTACCTGTCTCATAAAATTATTGTGAGGTAAGAAGTGTAAGGTACTGTTTACAACTTTTAGCACATGTTTTTTTAAAAGGTTGTTATGTGTGAATGTTCAGTGGAAGATAGAAAGGATTAAGAGAAGAAAGGGAACTAGAGGAATTAACTAAGTGGATTATACCTTCTTGCATGAGAGCAGCATCTGTCACTTCAGAGGATACGTCCAGGTCCCTGATGCTCTTGGGTGAGGTGAAGGGGCCTGCAGGAGCCCTGTTTGGGGAGATGGCTTAAATTGCGGTGGACTACGGGCTTTGGCTTTGGACATGTTTGGGCATTGGCGCCTTCCGTACTTGGCCCGGGATCTTGCGAGACTTGGCCGGAGATCTCGAGGGACTTGAGCGAGATTGCGGAGGAGGTCTGCGCCATTTTGGAGGTTAGAGGAGCGTGGACGGCGTGTCGGGGTGTAGTTAGAGCCAGGGAGAAAAGTTGCCAGAATAAAGAGCTGTTTGTTTCCAGTTCGTCTCAAAACTTCTTCCCGCGGCTTCTTTGCTCCAAGCGGCCATCGCTTCAGGCGACTACAGGTGGTGGCCCGGACGGGGAATCGACACGGCAGGTAAGAACTGAGGAACCTCGCAGGAGTCTCTAGTCAGAGCGGTTAAAATGGGTTCGAAAATAACTAAGACCCAAGTGTACAAGGCTCTTGATGGATTCTTTGATATAGCTGAGTCAGTTATTAGTGAGGAGAATTTGGAAAAAAGTGAAAGTGATCATGAAAGCTTGGCCTCGGCTGAGTCAGTTAGGGCCAGTAAGGATAGTATCAGTGCGGGCTCAAAAATGACAAAGATCCGAGCTGCTAAAGCTATTCAAGATTTATTAGAGATAGTTCAAGGATACATGCTCTCAATTGAATCCGGGACTCAGGATGTTACTGAGTCAGTTAGGACCAATGAGAGTAGTAGTAGTGAGAAGGAATTAAGTAAAAGTGATTCTGAAAAAATGAACAAAAGGAAATTAAGGAAGACCAAGATAAGGGACCATCAAGTGGAGGAACCTATGTCCTCCACTCCCCCATGGGTGGAATCTATTACAG
Source organism: Tamias sibiricus (assembly GCA_025594165.1). Lineage (NCBI taxonomy): Eukaryota > Metazoa > Chordata > Mammalia > Rodentia > Sciuridae > Tamias > Tamias sibiricus. The sequence goes on from CM046659.1 coordinate 141,112,747, forward strand.
AAAATATGAAGGGTATCACTAGGCGTTTGCATACCCTAGAAATAGAAATAAAAAGTCTTTCTGAGCGCTTATGTGCTCTTGAGGGTAACTCACAGATACGTTGGGAACTGCCAGTATTTGAATATGAAAATGGAGAGAGGGGCCACCAGTCAGTAGATTTCAAAACAATAAAAATTCTCAAAGAGGCAGTAATGACATATGGACCCCAAGCTCCTTTCACGTTGAGTATACTGGAGTCCCTTAACACCTTTAGCTTAACCCCCTCAGACTGGAAACGTCTATGTAAAGCAACATTAAGTGGGGGACAATACTTGGTTTGGCGATCACAATTTCAAGAACTTTGTATAGAAACAGCTAAAATAAATGCAGATGCAGGGTTTGGAGACCATAACATAGAAATGCTCACAGGAGAAGGGCCATTCACAGACGTACAGGTTCAAAAATATTATACCCCAGGAGTATATGCTCAGATAAACGCAGCTGCCTTAAAGGCATGGAAAACTGTACAAGGACCTGGGGATCTACAAGGTAGCTTGTCCAAAGTAATTCAAGGACCTAATGAACCATATGCTGAATTTGCTGATCGACTTTTGAGAACTGCAGGTAGAGTTTTTTGGAGACGTTGATCAAGTTATGCCATTAGTTGTTCAATTAGCATATGAAAACGCTAATAAATATTGCCAGGAAGCCATCAAGCCATGGAGAAATAAAAAGGATCTTTCCATATATATACAACTATGTAAAGATATAAATGATGCCTTTGTCACAGGGAATATGATTGCAGCAGCTGTTAGAGATGCTGCCCCTCAGAATTTCACAAGGACTCAACCTAGACACTATAATCAATCAGGATATTCCAGGAAAAATTATCATAGTCAATCAGGCTATTCTAGGCAAAATCCCAAAAGAGAAATAAGACCAAATTCATACCGTGCTCCAGGTTGCTGCCCCAGGTGTAAAAAGGGAAATCATTGGGCCAATAAATGCCATTCAAAATTTGACATCCATGGAAATCCTTTGTTCAGGAATTCAAAAAACGGGGCACGGGGCCCAATGCCCCGGGGCCCACAAATGTACGAGGCATTGGAAGAGGAGTATCCTCAAGCATCCATTCAGATGCTTCCCCGACACAACCCCTATTACCCATCCACTCCCTCACCAGAGGAACAGGAAGAAATGCAGGATTAGACCTCTGTTCCACCGCCCGAATAGTGTTAACACCTGAAATGGGGGTTCAACTGATTCCCACAGGAGTCAGGGGACCTCTTCCCTCAGGGACTGTAGGACTTATTATCGGGCGAAGTCCTCAAAGCTTATTAGGTTTGCAAGTGACCCCAGGTGTAATAAACTCAGACTACAAAGGGGAAATAAAAATAATGCTTAGCTCACCCCAAAGTATAAGTTCTGTTAATCAAGGAGATAAAATTGCTCAGCTGCTTCTCCTTCCAAATTTACATAATTCATTTAAAATGAGTATGCCTCAAAAAGGGAACAATACAAGATTTTGTTCCACTGATTCGAGTCCCATGGCTTGCTGGGTTCGAGACTGTACTAGGAGGCCTATGTGTAAAATAAGAATCCAAGGAATAGAAATGGAGGGACTTATAGATACTGGAGCTGATTCCTCCATCATTAATTTACGACAATGGCCCAAACACTGGCCTCTGCAAAAAGCTTCAACCAGTTTAAGAGGCTTGGGATATAATAACCTCCCAGAAAAAAGTGCAGTAATTTTAAAATGGGAGGATGATGAAGGACATAAAGGAACGTTTCAGCCTTATGTTTTACCTAACCTACCAGTTACTTTATGGGGAAGAGATATTTTACAACAAATGGGAGTACACCTTGCAACCAAACCTGCAGGTGTTAAATGTGAAAATATACAGGGTAGTCTTAACCCTGAAAGAAATCATTATCAAAAAGTACAGGGTAAGCGTAACCCTAAAAGAAATCATTATCATATAGGAAAAAGACATTTTTCTTCGGGGCCACTGAGAAAATAATTTTAAAAATACCATGGCTTTCTGATAAGCCAGTGTGGGTCCCTCAGTGGCCCCTATCTAAAGAGAAATTACAAGCGGCCCACCTACTAGTTCAGGAACAATTAGAAGCAGGACATATAGAACCTTCCACCTCTCCCTGGAATTCCCCCATATTTGTGATCAAGAAAAAATCAGGAAAATGGCGATTATTACATGATCTTAGACAAATTAATAAAACCATGCAAGTCATGGGCCCTACTCAACCTGGACTTCCGAATCCTGTAGCTATTCCAAAAAGTTTCCATGTTATTAGTCTTGATATAAAGGATTGCTTCTTTTCTATTCCCCTACATCCTCTGGATGCCCCCAGGTTTGCTTTTTCCGTTCCTTCTATTAACAATAATGGCCCTGATCAGAGATATCAATGGAAGGTTTTACCACAGGGAATGGCTAATAGCCCCACCATATGCCAAATATATGTGGACAAGGCTATCCAACCCATTAAAAATAACTATCCAAACCTCATGTGTCTACATTACATGGATGATATTTTACTGGCCCACCCTAATCAAAAAATCTTATTTAATACATTCAGTGACATGGTAGAAAATTTAAAAAAATACGGATTATATATAGCAGAAGAAAAAGTTCAAACTAGATCTCCCATATTATATTTAGGATTTAAAATCATGGATACTTTTGTTAGACCCCAAAAAATTTTAATAAATAAAGAACATTTAACCACCCTCAATGATTTCCAAAAACTGCTGGGTGACATTAATTGGCTTCGCCCTACACTAAACCTCACTACTGGCCAATTAAAACCTTTATTTGATATCCTTCGAGGGGACCCTGATCCATCCTCACCGCGAACACTGACTCCAGATGCTAGGAAAGCTTTAAAGTTAGTAGAAAAAGCCATTGAAGGAGCTCATTGTGACAGATTTGATTTAACTCAACCGCTGATGTTGATTATTATTTCTTCACAATATACACCCACAGGAGTATTTTGGCAACAAGGGCCTTTATTATGGATACATTTGCCTGTCTCTCCTAAAAGCATAATTGAGTCTTATACCTCCATGGTGGCTAAACTTATTCTTCAAGGACTTAAAACTTCTACTAAAATATTTGGCATTCACCCTGCTACTATTATTACTCCCTATTCATCGTCACAGATTGAATATTTATGCTTCAACGATAATGACTGGGCTATAGCTAGATGCTCTACCTCTGCAAATTTTGATAATCACCTTCCTAAGTCTCCTATATTATCTTTTTGTATTAATCATCCTATTATATTTCCACAGGTAATAAAAAATCAACCTATTCCTAAGGCATTTAATGTATTTACAGATGGGTCCTCAAATGGTACTGCTGCAATAGTCACTACAAAAGAAAATATGACTTACATAACTGCACACAAATCAGCTCAACTAGTGGAATTGGAAGCTGTGGTAAGAGCTCTGGAAAATTTTAGAGACCAGCCCATAAACATTTTTTCAGATAGCCACTATATTGTACAAGCCGTCCCAAAATTAGAGTTAGCAGGACCAATAGCACCTCATACTCCAGCTTTTAAATTGTTTTATCAAATACAAAAACTTTTGTGGGCAAGAAAAGAACCTCTATTCGTAGGCCATATTAGAGCACATACTAATTTGCCCGGCCCCCTCCATGAAGGTAATCAAAAGGCTGATGAACTTACAAAAACAATATTTATACTTTCAGCACTACAACAAGCTACTTTATTTCATTCCCAGTTTCACGTCAACAGCACCACCTTGCAACGTAGGTTTAAAATCACAAAAGAGCAAGCCAGAACAATTGTAAAAGATTGTAAATCTTGTATGACACATTTGCCCAATCCTCATTTTGGTGTTAACCCTAGAGGATTAATGCCCAATCATTTGTGGCAGATGGATGTTACTCATGAGCCAAGCTTTGGAAAATTGCGATTTATTCATGTAACCATAGATACATGTTCAGGCATGATTTTTGCTTCCTTACATTCTGGAGAAAAAGTTAAAGATGTCACATCTCATTGTTTACAAGCTTTTGCTGCATTGGGCATCCCCAAAATGCTTAAAACAGATAATGGCCCCGCATATACGTCCTCATCTTTCAAACAGTTTTGCGCAAAATTCAACATATCCCATAAAACAGGCATCCCATACAATCCTCAGGGTCAGGGCATTATTGAAAGAGCAAACCGCACACTGAAAATTATGTTATTAAAACAAAAAGAAGGAAATTGGAAAAGTCCTAAAGACAGATTGGCAGTTGCCCTGTTTACCTTAAATTTTTTAACTTTAGACTCTAATGGTTATTCTGCTGGAGACAGACATTGGAATCCACACCAACAACATAAACCCTTGGTTTACTGGAAGAATGTTCTTTCAGGTACATGGAAGGGTCCAGATCCAGTATTAATTTGGGGGAGAGGATCTGTTTGTGTTTTTCCAAAACACGAATCCTCTCCAATATGGATACCATCTAGATTAATAAAGCAGGTACCACATCAAAATGATCAAGATGTAGTTGTTGAGGAATCAAGATTAATAAAAAAGGTACAAAATCAAGAAGACCAAGATGAAGATATAGAATGACTCCCTCAAAAGTATCCTTCAAAATGTTTCACAACTCAAGAGTCATTCCTCCTGGCCGGGATGAGGAGATCTCTCTTTAGTGTGCACACAATTGTATTTTTTTTCTTTTTATACATGTCTTTATGTCTGTACATTTGTCTACATTTCATGTTAATGTGACGTCACAAATATATGTTTGTATGTTTTGTTCGTCTGTCCAGTGTGACGTCACAAAGAACAAAGCGCTTATGAAAAAGAATATATATATATATATATATATATATATATATATATATGGATCCAAATAACTTTAATTCATTTTAGGTTGAGAGTATTCAATTTAGGTAAATAATTTTATAAATGAAGGTACTTTCAATTTTGATTATAGGTATCCCTGGGACTTCTCTTTAGCAAACAATATGACTAGTGCTATATAACCTAATATTTTGGTGTTTTGACATAAGATTGTTCATTTGTTATTAACTTCATTTGTTTAATAGCTGATTAATTTCAATTATCTCAACAGGTAAAAAATTGCTGTGTATACAGAGACTTGAGGGTTCCAGCTGACAAATTATTTCTCCAAAGTGCCTTTAGCTTTTCTTTAATCTATCTTTAATACAGTAAATACCCTCAGTCTTTCTTTCTTTTGTTCTCAATATGATATTTTGACAACTTATGTTTGTGTGAGCTCAAACAACAATGTGTATGAGCAGAAATCAACTTTAATTTTCTAATCTAATAATTCTGTTTTTTAGTTTGACAACTCGACTCTTCACTCAGTGCTGAAATAACACTGCCTTTCCTTTAATAATTGATGCTTGAGTTTCTAGGTAGCGGGCCCTGAAGATTTGCCGGTGGCATTATCTAGATATAAAAAAGACGGTTGCTGCTATAGCTGCAGGGAACGCGGTCACCACAAGCATCCCTGCTGCTCAAGCATCAAACAACCTCACCAACAGTGTGGCCTCTGCTCTACATGCATGGGACCTCCTACATCAACGTGTTATAACAAATGGACATTTTGATCTTTCATTGTTTGGGACTTTACGGGACAATGACTTGCGGACATTTGTCCAGACAATTCAGTGTGTTACTTGATGAAACTTAGGGCAAATAATTTGTTTAAACAATTTGATATGCTATACAATTTGGCTCGTCACCAAAAGGCTTGTTGCCTTAAAGCCGCAACATCTCCTCACAATTGGACGGCTGTTAGTCATCATACACAGTCGATCCTAAAGGGCTCCATTGGATGGCTGGTTAGCCAATGACGGGTAAGATCCCCAGAGGGGGACAACCTAAGACAGGCACAGTCGCACGGGACAGTCTCATGTGGCCGACATATCAACCTAAGACAGGAGTCAAGGGCACAGCCTTGATTATCCGATGACGGGTAAGAATGTTGGTTGCACATAGACGTCCTAGAGCATTACCTCTTTTAAAACAAAAGGGGGGAAATGCAGGAGCCCTGTTTGGGGAGATGGCTTAAATTGCGGTGGACTACGGGCTTTGGCTTTGGACATGTTTGGGCATTGGCGCCTTCCGTACTTGGCCCGGGATCTTGCGAGACTTGGCCGGAGATCTCGAGGGACTTGAGCGAGATTGCGGAGGAGGTCTGCGCCATTTTGGAGGTTAGAGGAGCGTGGACGGCGTGTCGGGGTGTAGTTAGAGCCAGGGAGAAAAGTTGCCAGAATAAAGAGCTGTTTGTTTCCAGTTCGTCTCAAAACTTCTTCCCGCGGCTTCTTTGCTCCAAGCGGCCATCGCTTCAGGCGACTACAGGGGCCTTCATTTCTCCCAGGGTAGTTAGAATTATTCTTTCCTTTGCTGTATCCTGAGCACTAAGCCATCATACATTCTCCTTGGGGTTGCCATGAATTCTCCCTAGATTTTCTCCTTACTTACCTTCTCCAACCCATGTGAGGACATTGACTGAGCCCACCTAGGAAGCCAACCTCTGAGCTTCTCACAGTGCTGGGAGCCATTTTGCTTCTAGTGGGGATTAAAAACACCAGGTGGAAATGGAACAAGCCCATCTGAAGATAATAAAGTTATCTCATTATAAAGGGATGGGGCTATGAGTGGTTTCTATTTTTCTGTCTTAAGATCTTAAAAGTGTTTGTAAGAATGTCTACTATGTAATACTTTTATAATTAGGAAAGAATGTTTGAGTGCTGGATAACATTTTTAAACAGCTTTTTTGAAATATAATTTGTATACCATAAAATTTACCTGCTTAAACTATATACTTAAATGTTATTTAATGTATTTATAAAGCTATGTAGCCATTACCATAATTTAATTATAGAATATTTTCATCTCACGCAAAATAAATCCTGTTCCCATTAGAGGTCATTCCACATTCCCTTCCCCAAACCCTCAGCTACTAATTCACTTTTTGTCTCCATGAATTTGCCTATTCAGTATATTTCCTCTGCTGTACTTCATTTTATTCACTTGTTCTCAAACATACATTTGGATATTTGCATTCTTTTTGCTATTATGAATAATGCTTCTCTGAGCACTCATGTATGATTTTTTATATGGGCACAAGTTCATTTCTCTTTAGATATATAACTAGGAATGGAATTGCTGAGTCATATGGTAGCTCTATGTTTAACATTTTGAGAAACTGCTGAACTTTTTTCCTAAGTGTCTATACCACATTTTACATTCCCACCAGCAATGTATGAAGGTTCCAGTTTCTCTGCATCTTTTCCAAAACTTGTCTATTTGATAGGATTCATTCTGATAGATGTGAAATAATATTATAATGTGGTTTTGTGGTTTGTGCTTCTCTCATAACTAACAATGTTGAACATTTTGTTTTGTTTGTTTAATATTCTAGATACAGTGTTCAATATTCTACATACAGGTCCCTTATCAGATAAATGATTTGTAAATATCATTTGCCAGTACGGGGGCTGTCTTTTTACTGTCTTGATAGTATTCTTTAAAGCATAAAGGCTTTTATGTGTGGTGAAATCCAGCTTATCTATTTTCTCATGTTGTTTGTGCTTTTGGTATCACACCTAAAAATTGTTGTTTAGTTCCAGCTTGCAAAAATTTGCTCCTGTATTTTCTTCTAAGAGTTTTATGTTTTTAGCTCTTATGTTCAGACCTGTGACCTACTTTGAGTTAGCATTTCTCTATGGCAGGCAGGAGGTGTCTCATTTAATCTTCTTGCAAGAACGTTTATTTCAGCACCATTTATTGAAAAGACTTTTCTTTCCCCAGTTGGATTATCTTAGCTGAGATGACATTTTGGTGGGAAAACCCAGACATATTTTCTTCTGTGGAATGTGAGGCATCCTATGTCTTTTTCCGTTTCTGAAAGATGTTTCTGAAACGTAAGTCGATCCCCAAGGCAAGTCCCTATCACCTATTTATAAATTTAATATCCATTCTTCTTCTTGAAAATAGCATTTTCTGCTTTGGGAAACTAATTTCATTTTTAGAATTGGGTTTGGTCAAAGGACTAGAGCAGTAAGAGACCTCAACATTGGAGAATAGAAGAATGTGTGATTTGTTTAATAAGTAATAATTTTAATAATAATAATAATTTTAATAAGTCTCTTTGTGCAAATTTTATGAATTCACCTATTTCTAAATCTGAAAAAATTAGGTAAATGACCCTCTTTCCCCTTCATGAGCAGAGGGCTTATTAGGTGTGCTCAGAACTCTGGGGCCAAGAAGAGGTGACCTCCAGAGGCCTCCAGATGAAACATCCAGGTAGCTTGGCAGAGAGCAGGGGAAGTCGGGCAGGTAACAGCCCGAGGAAAGGGATTCCCTGAGCTTATCTTGGAGGCCAATCCAAAAAATCCAGGTTAAAATTGGGTCAAGTGAGGGAGACCAGAGCAAGGGTGAAGAGGTACAGTGTGGGTCCAGACATTTTAATTTGTTGGCTTTCCAGTGGGCATGTGGTGACATTTACTCCTGTGTCCTTGGCCCTGGGGCATATAAAGAAAGGCCCCACTGCCCATGAAGATGGTGTTTCCCAAGCACCCAACTTTAACTCTTCTAACCTCAGCTTTCCCATATCATGTTAAGAAAAGCATTTTGAGACTCAGCACATCTTCACACTGGGGACTAAAGCTGCCTACAAAGGCAAAGTTAGTCTGTGCTTCATGGTATAGACTTTTTGCTTGATAACTACTTTTTGTTGAATTTTTAAAAATTTGCACTTCGTCAAAGTAATTGCAGTGATAGATAATATTTGTTCAGTGCTTATGTTATTCATTTAATCTCAATGCTGTGAGGTAGTTATTACTGATCATATGAATGGGGGGAAAGGCTTGGAGAGATTCAATAATTGTCACAATCACCCAGAAGGACAGTGACAGAGGGGCATTCAGACACAGACCTGAATTTAGAGCCTGCTCTTCTCACCCCTCTCAAAATCTGCTGGCCCCAAGAGAAATCTGCTGGTGGCTTATAGCCCCAGGAATTGCCAAGGGAGCCAAGAATGCTTGGAAACAGTGGCTTCCAAGTCAGATGTTTGGAGAGGCAAGTTCTCCTTCTCTTGGAGAGGGTCACGCAATTCCTGGTATCATGAATCTATAAGACTCAGTTTGGGATCAGTCCTCAGAGGAATGGGGTCTCCCATGGGACCATTGGTCATTCTGCCAGTAGCACACACGTCTCTGAGCAGATGAGAAATGCTCTAGAAGCTCCATCCTGGGGCCTTGTGGACCATCTTTCCACCTAGGGACAGATGAGGAAGGACACTCAAGTTTCTGCCACCTTGGTCTTCCATACCAGGCCAGCCACAACCTTTCCAGTTATCAGCGAGAGGGACAGCTTGTCAACTGAGGGCATCAGTCACCAGTACAGGTTTCCTAGGGGCCTTCGAGTTCTCTGTTGGCCAAATGAACACTGTGTATGGAAGGGCAGATGATGGAGCAGAGTCATTCACACTGAAATCAAGACTAAAAGTGAGGTTCTCATTGCTGCGACAGTGGGACAGTTACAGGACTGTTGTTGTTATCAGAGGAATGTTGGTTATTTGGGCCTGAATCCATTTGGTAGATGTTCCAGATGAGATCCAGACATGAAATCTAAACACAAGCCCAGGAGAATTGTTGCCTTATCTCTTGAACAGCTGATCTTCCACATCAGCATTTTGCGTTACTTTGGGAAATTTGTACCCCACCTTCTGGTTTGATTCCTGCAGTTCATCTAATTTCTTACTGCTGATACATTTTAAATGCTGTCATGAGGTCTGTCTCTGGCTGTAACCAGCAGAATGCAGGGCTTAGGAAATAGCAGTCTGCATTCTTGGGTTGTTGGTTTTGAATGGAAGATCCTTTCTTGAGAAGGTCAAAATTAATGTTTACTTCCTGATAAATGAAATTTTGATAAATGAGTTTCACACCAACCTGAGGTGCAAAAGATCAGTGGGACTATAGAATGGATCAGGGAAGGTTTTTCCCTCTAAGAGACAGTCATCCCTCAGGGCAGTAGTGATGATGTCATAACAAACTTCCACTTCCTCATGATGTCACTGTTCCAGTCATAACGATCTAAGCCCAATTCAGAAGAAATCCACAGTACAACTTAATAATACAGTATTTGGTATGACTCGTTATATGGGCACCCTTAAGAAATCATTTCATCTTTCTACATGGGTGGTGGGCAGGGCAAATGAGCTAGAATATTCTGTGATTTCTAGTGCTGGGAGAAGTGGAGGGTGGCCAGGTTGCAGTGCAGTTAGACATGTGCTTGCGTGCATGTGCAGCTCCATACTCCCTCAGAGGATAGTTGTGAAGGAGGGTCTTTACTTAGGAGGTTCTCCCTGCCTTGTTTCTAAGTTTTGGTTGATTGGTTGATTATGGTAGACCAAGATTGGAGCGACATGGAAAAGTACAGCTCTGCTCTGTTTCCATGCTAGTGGGCACTGGTGTGTGATGCCATGGAGGGACATGAAGTAGGAAATGCTCCTTTGATTTTAGTCTTAAAAACTAAAAAAATAGATGTTGGTACCTATTTTCTGAGCAGTCGTGGTGATTTTTCAATATCTTTAAGTGGAGAACAAAGTACACAAATGACTTTTAGATTGTGATTTTGCTCATGTTAATCCACAACAAATCCATTTTTAGGAAATAATTAAATTTTAGAAAACAAAGACAGCTTTTTGTAAACATCAACTTTTATAGACTGTATGAATTCTATTACCATGTAGGTACAATCCACATATGCTAATAAAAAAATACAATAAAGGTGTTTACATTAGCAGCCCCAGGGGAACAGGGTAGGGGTTTTGTCGAACAGAATAGAATGGTTTCTTTTTAAAGTTTATTTATATTTTCTTAACAGTCAAGATTGTATACATATGCTCCTCAGTTTACAATAGGGGTATTTCTTGATAAACCCCATTATAAGTTGAAAATATCAGTAAATCAAAAATGCATTGAATATAACTAACCTACCCAACGTCACAGCTTAGCAACACAGCCCACTGTAGAGTGTGAGTTACTTGCTTTTGAGATTGTGTGGCTGACTGGGAGCTGTGATTCACTGCTCCTGCAAAGCATCACGGACATCTTTGGACCCACTTACCACTAGCCCAGGAAAAGAACAAAATTCAAAGCTTTTTTTTTTTCCCTATCAAATGCATGTCACTATTTTTTTTTCAGTTTTGCATTCTACAAAATCACAGTATCTGAATTAAGTTGAGTACTTACTTCAAGATGCTTTCTCTACGAAGTGCCTGCATCTAGTTGACAAAATGCAGGTCTTACCCTTAGCATTACCTTGGCCTCTGTGTTAAAAGTAATAATTGTTGATGAATCATGACAGACCCTTCCTCATTTATTCCATGAGTCAGTTGGTTGAGATCTGGCAAAGAAAAACACATTCTGCAAACCATTATTGGTTATCACCTTCTGAGGAATGCCTGGACAATCCCTGAGGGCTGAAGGATAGTTTTCCCAGGAATTTTTGGTCTGGATTGGCTATCCAGAGAAAAATTTTTTTTTCCTGAGGGAATGTCCTTGATTATATTCTGGGATTCCTGTGTTTTTAACTTTTTTGAGGTTAAGGATCAGAAATTTGATGAAAGTTGTAAACCTTCTTGCAAAAAATACATTCATACATACCAAATTTTGCATAGTTTCTAGGGTTAAAGACATCCGTGTGAGAGCCTTGTTAGTTTATGTTTTAATAGGAAACTCCCTAGACTTTGCACAGTAGTTGGCAGATATCTCCTCTGGTCCCTGGAATGTATTTTGCATAGGCTTGACTGTAAATCCATCCCAGGGCAGAGTCCTCTATCTCTAGGGTAGTTGTAGGGTCTGCAACCAAATTGCCTGCCTTCCTAGCTGGTTGCAACACAAACCCAGGAAACTTTTTACCCTCTTGGTGCCTCAGTTTTCTCATGTGTAAATGAGGATAATAGCATCCTCCAAAGCATGATGGTTGTGCGTGCATGTGTGTGTGTGTGTGTGTGTGTGTACACACCTGTGTGCTCATGTTGTATGCACAGGTACATCAGAGGCTGCAGACACTGCTCCACTGGGCTAGGTAGGCAGGGCATGCCAATATAGAATTACAACCTGGTTTGTGACATGGCATTTCCCACTTTTCAATCCCGGCACATTTTTTCAGGTTTTCTAGATGGGCCAAATTCCTCCCTAAAATGGTCTTTGTGTTCATTCATATTCTCATTAACAGTATCTAAAAATCTTTCATTTTGGTAACCTTGTCAGGTGTTGCCAGAATTTTTTAAGCTTTGTTAACATGCGCTGGATGTGACTTGCTATCTTCTCCTGGTTTTAATTTGCATTTCTGTGACAACTAGTGGATTAGAGTGTCCTTTTGGTCCTATCAGTCAAAAATACCTTTATCATGACTTTCCTTCATCTTTAACCTAATGATACTTTTTTGTCACGGAGAAGGTTTCAGTGTGAATTTAGATAGATAGCTTATTTTCCTGTTGTGATTTTGTTTTTTAGATCTTGTTTTAAAAATTCACAACTACTTTTAAGGTTATAAGGATTTGCCTTGCCATTACATGTTCATCTGACAGATTCAGAGTTTGGTCTTCACACTTGTGTGTTTTATCTGTTCAATTTTTTTTTTTTTTTGGGGGGGTAGTGGTGAGGGATACCAGAGAACTTAGGGGCACCCAACTACCAGCCCTTTTTTATACTTTATTTAGAGACAGTTGCTTAGAGCCTTGCTTTTGCTGAGGCTGACTTCGAACTCATGATCCTTCTGCCTCAGCCTCCCGAGCCACTCAAATTACAGGTGTGGCCACTGCACCTGGCATCATCTACTTAAAGTTTTTGTGTACACGGTGGGAAGTTTAATGCATTGGTTTCCCTGTAGATCACCTACTGTCCCAGTGCCATTTATTAAGTAAATCTTCACTTTCTGGTATTGGATATTTTAAGAAGAATGAGGCACTCTGCATTAATTACATGTATGTAAACTCTAAATTTTTAATTGTTAATGACAGATTAAAATCTCTATTTTAATATTAAATGGACAAAAAAAAAAAACACTTGTGCAATTCAAATCCTACTGTGGCTACCAATTTGCAGCCTATGATTTTTTGGGCAAGATGTCTGGTCCAAAGAACTGAGATTGAATCCCAACTCCCATCACTCAATTGCAGTTTGACCATGGGGTTGTTGACTTCTTGGGGTCTCAGATTCCTCATCAGTACCAGGGAGATGATAAGGTGGTAATAAGTATAAAATGAGATAATATGTGGAAATCTTTAGCTTAAGGCCTGGTATACACATAGTAAGTACTTGATGGGTGTTACTGTCCTTGGGCATCCTTCTCTTCATTATTCATCCTCTCCTATTCTAGTCCCCTTAGTAGCAGCAGAGGGTGGTATTTCATGAGGGTTAGGTTGGCAGTGCTGGCGTGCATTCATTTATTCACAATACTCATAGAAGATGTGTTTAACCTACACTGTGCTGTGTGGGTTAAATTGGTAATGGGTGGTTGCTCAGAGATTCTTAACTTAGCGTCTGGATAGATACTGGATTTCTTCAGATCCCCCGGACAAGCCACTCTAGGACATACTTTCAAGGCTAAATTGGAGGGAAGAGACCAAAAACAACAACAACAACAACAAAACAAAAACAAAAACAAAAAAACCCTGAGGGGATTTCCCAATAATCCAAGCTTAAGGTGATGACATAGGTCTGGACTTGGGACCAGGGGGAAAAAACAAATTCCAGTCTGTGAGCAGCAGGAAATGTCAGGACTTGATGATCACTGAGATGGGGTGGAAGAGGGAGACACAAAGGTTGAACTGAGCTACAAGCTTTTGACTTTCAAGGGGAGCAAAACTTGAGAAGACTTAGTTTGGGGTGGTGAGTCCCAGTGGGGTAAACTGAGTCTGGGCAAGTATAAGGCAGCCAGGCTGGCCAACCTCAGTGGAACACCACAGCAGAGCGTAAACAGAAGCCTGGCCCTGGGGAGGTCATATGAGGACCACCATCAGCACAGAGGCCACATAGAAATGTGTGAAATTGCTTAAAAGGCAAAGAGCATTTATTTATCCTGTTTTGACATTTTAGAAGTAGACACTGACATGCATGCTATTTCTCTAATCTGGGATAATCCTAAAACCCAAGGTGGCCTATTAGTAATGAGCTGTAAGTATAGAGCAGGGAAATGACCTCACCCCAAAGGCAGGGCTAGTATGCTAATCAGCTTTTCATCACTGTGACCAAACTGCCTGACAAGAACAAATTAGAAGAAGGAAAGCTTATTTTGGCTCACAGTTTCAGAGGTTCAGTTCATGGTCTGCTGACTCCCTTGCTCAAGGCCCAAGGTGAGGTAGGACATCATGGTGGAAGGTCATGGTGAAGGAGAGTTGTTCAGCTTATAGTGACCAAGAAGCAAAGAGAGAAAGGGGAAGGAGTACAGGGAACATGCATCCTTCCAGGGCATGCCCCTAACATCCCCTTCCTCCATTCATGCCCCACCTGCCATTTAAACAAGGATGGGCGGATTATGTTACAGCTGTCACAATCCAATCACATCACCTCTGAGCATCCCTGCATTAACACAGGAGCTTTTAGGGGCCACCTCATATCCACACCACAACAGCTGGGGACTCCCTACCATGGGCTCTGCCTACTGGGGACAATCCCCAGAGGCTGGGCATTTTCTTTGAGTCAAGACCTGCCTCAAATCAGCTATTTCTTCTTGCTGAACTGGGTATCCATCTGATGTCATGGTGCAGCTCTCCTCCATATTCTGCCTAAGCTGACTTTTTTTTTTTTTAATAAAATGGAATGTTTTCATTTTTGCTTCCTGTCAGCACAGGTTAAGACTATTCCAGGGCCACCCCAGGGTATCATAAGAGAGGACTTGTCACAGTAGGTTGACTTTAACTCATGAATGTTGATTCCATACCCAAATGGCAGCCTGTGTTTGGGTTACTTTGTTAGTTGAGGAGTTATAGTGCCCTGCTAGGGGGTGATTTATGGATTGTGCTCTGAAGCTGGTCCCCAGGGCTGCCCTGGGACCTGGACTGACCTGTTGTGCACAGCCTAAGAGCAGTGTCCTGAGAGGTGCTTAAAACAAAGTGCATATTGGAAGTGTTTATTCTTGCCCTAAGATATCACTTAAATCCCACATTTCATCCCCAAGAGAATGGCTTGCTGGCCTAAGCATTGAACAAGAAATGTGGTTTCTTAATTATTCTGTGAAAGTTTTTTTTTCCTCTTTGCTAACTTGGCAAATTTTTCTATGCATGGCCTTGTATTTTAGTCATCCTTTAGAAATACAGTGATCAGCATAAAAAGGATAAAGCTGTTTTTCAAGATTGTCTTAGATAAGTTTCAAGGTAATAACCATCGCCAGGGTCCTTGGAAGGCAGTAAAGGCAAATCATAGAAACAGCTTATGTGGTCTGATATATATATATATATATATATATATATATATATATATATATATATATATATAAAATGCAGGTAAAGTTGGGAGACATCCGTAAAAGCAGACCTTGACCAACGTATACCAGTACTCCACTATGATGCTTGAATGTGCTTCAGAGATATGCTTATCATCCAAATTGTCCAGTTATATTGACCATTTCCAGATGGTTAAACCACGAACCTCATCTCCTCCTCTTTCTCTTGCTTAGAAGTCTACCGCTTAAATCTTTGCAAACTGAACACTCTCTTGTAACCAGAACTTAGCTCAAGAAAGATAATGAAGCTGGGTGTGGTGGCACATGCCTGTAATCTCAGCACTTGGGAGGCTGAGGCAGGAGGATCGCGAGTTCAAAGCCAGCTTCAGCAATGGTGAGGCACTTAGCAACTCAGTGAGACCCTGTCTCTAATAAAATACGAAAAAGAGCTGGGGATGTGGCCCAGTGGTCGAGTGCCCCTGAGTTCAATCCCTGGTACCAAAAAAAAAAAAAAAAAAAAAAAGGAAAGAAAATTATTCCAGCCAGCCCCTGTTATGCCCCTTCTGCTCTCCAGACTCTCTGGGGCAACCACTACCTGACTTTTTGATCACATCATGATTTATTAAAGGCAAGCATCCTTATGACCACCTCCAAGGTTGGGCAGTGCCATCCATTTCTGGGCACATGCCCCTCCCTTGGCCCATCCCAGTTTTAGCTCCTCCCCACAATGAGTAACCACTTTCTGGACTTTGGTTGTGATAGCTTTCTTGTGTTTCCCAGCTTTGTGCATTTGTGACTTTTTGAAGAGGCCATGGTGAAAAGAAGTAATCATGTGTGTTTCCTGGCTCACTGCATTGAGCCCTGCATGGCTGGGACACCCCTTGATGCTTTACTATCCTTGAGATTCACTAAACAGAACCAGCAGCAGAGCTTTCTTTCTGCAGGCCTGTTGTCCACTGAGGGAGGCTCATGGGCTCCCAACCAGACCCAGAAGATTGGTTCCAGAGTTCTCTGCCCTCCAGGCCCCTCTCACGAGGGCCACATTGCCTTCCAGCTTCCAGTTCTTCAAACCTAGCAATATATTACTTTTACAAGAGTCTTTCGAATCGCCTCCTTCCTCCAAGGCAGCATTTATGAGTCTTTTTAGAACATTTCATTGGGGCTGGGAATTTCCAAGGAGTCTACTGCAAATGGAAATGCCCGATGATGTGAATGACTTGGGTCTACGTTTGGCACCACATCTTGTCCCACGTCCTTTACAGGGATCCCTGGCTGTAACTCATTTTGAAGCCTGTTGCCAAATGAATGAGGAATGTCACTTCTGTGCCTCCAAATGCAGCCAGTTGAGGTGTCGCATGATTTTAAAGACACAGCCATCAGCACTTCCACTCAACCGTAGCTTTCATTCTTCTCTACCAGGCATTTTTGTAGCTAGTTCAACCTGAGGCTCCTATAGCTTTCCAGATCAGTTCCGTGTTATTCAACTATTTTCTGAATATGCTGCCTGGTCTCACAGTGAGTCAGTCAGGAGTGGTGCTGTGCAGCAAATGGGGATGGCAGGTTCTGGTGGCCACTTTTATCAGTTACCCACATGAGCAAGGGTTGGGATGGGGAAATGGGGAACTTCCATCTGTACCAGGGTTACATTCTGGGTATATTAGTCTGCTAGGGCTGCCTAACAAAATACCATAGGATGGACCGCTTAATCACTAGATATTTATGTCTCACAGTTCTGGAGGCAGGAAGTCCAAGGTCAAGGTATTGGTCAGGTTGGTTTCTGGTGAGGGCTCTGTTATTGCCACCTTCTCACTGTGACCTCACATGCTCTCATGTATATTTGCAGAGGAGAGAAGGATCATGAACTCTCTTGTTTCTTTTCTTCTTCTTAGAAGGATACCAGTCCTATCAGAGCCCCATCTTTAAGACTACTTCTACCCTAAACTACTTCCCTAAATGTTCTATCACCAAATAAAGCCACACTGGTTGTTAAGGTTCAACCTCTGGATTTTAAGGAGCACAGTTTAGTCCACAACACAGAATGTGATTAAAATGCATGTGGTTGGGTCTGGGGCTGTGGCTTGGCGGCGGAGTGCTCGCCTCGCGCGTGCGCGGCCCGGGTTCGATCCTCAGCACCACATGGACATGAATGCATTGCGTTGTGTACAACTAAAGTAAATAAATAAATATTTAAAAGAAAAATCTTAAAAAAAAAAATGCATGTGGTTGTTCTCACCAGCCCCCAACCGCTTTTTCTTCTTCCTGGCTCTGTCGTTACAGTTTATCAACCTTCCCTCATGGTCCTGTCTGTGACTGCTCTAAGTTTAATTCAAACAGAAATATTAAGCAAGATCTGATTCAAGGCACACACTTTAGACAGAGTGCAGGTGTTGGGTAGGCGGGCTCAGGAACGTGCCCTTCCTTCCAGATAGCATTTGAATCTGCACACGGAACCTAAACCCACTCTCAGATCCCCTTCAGGGTAGCTGGCTCTTTGGGAGACTTAGTTGTCTGATTTTTCACACAGAGGAGACATATTTAGGCAAAAGACATCCCACTTCCTCCCTGACTTACCTGTACGTAAAAGCCTGACTTTCTTAGCAGGAGGGCCTTCTAACCCACCAGCAAATGGGGCCATTTACAGTGAGAGAGGATAGAGGAGTCTTAAAGCTGTCAAGTAGGACTGGCAAAGTTTATTTTATTGACGCAAATAAATGCCAATGCACTAGAGTCCACAGGCATAGGAACGTGGACATCAACCTCATGCCTTCAGCCTATGGGACAGTCTTCCTGTGCTGTCTGCCCAGGTTCACGTCCCATAGGCACACTCACCTGTGCTCACAGGGGAGGGCGCAAAGCTGCCAAGATGCGGCAGTGAGCAGGTTTGTTGGGTGGCCACATTTCCTGAATGGCAAGTGCTGTAAGGTGAGTCCCTGCTCCTCTCTGATGCTTTCACATGAGAGGTCTCAAAGGTCTTCTGAAATGGAACTCATGGCTCACATGACTGGCTGCACTCATGGGTGCTACCTGCAAACACAGCCACACAAGGAACTGCCCGTGGTCCAGGGTGCTCAGGAATATCTGCTTAGTGGATGGAAGTAAGAGTGAACACTCTGAAAGGGTGGGGGTGCTTTCTGCTGTGACAGATGACAGAGAGGGAAGAACTGAATGGTGATGAGAGGGAACTCAATGTGGAGCTCCATTTCCAGTTTCTGTCTGTCCCCTCCCTGGAGAGGCCATGTCTGGACTGGAAGTGAGGTCCCAAGAAAAGTTGTCTAGTAGAGACCACTGCTCCCACCCTTTGGTCCTGGAGCTTGAATGAGAACATCTCGCCTCACTTTCCCACCTGCCTCCTGGTCTTTGTGCTAGGATGATGTTCCTGAAGCAGATTCCCCCAGGGCTTGTGCTACTCTTGCTCAATTTAGAATCTGTGCCTGGCTTGAGGCCCGTCATATACAGGCAGTCAAGAAACACTTGATGAAGTGTTTGTCAAAATATAAGATTTTCAAGGCTCCTCCAGTGTCCTAAGGTGAACCTGCTGGGGGCCATTTCTGGCCATCAGAGGCTGTTCCAGAAGCCCCGGAGTCTCTGGAATCTTCCGAGGAGAGGCACATTGGTCATCTAAGAAACATGCCACTGTCTCCCTGGAGGTCTCCTCTCACCTGATGGGTCCTCTGGACACAAGCGTCATCTTGTTCAGAGGGTGGGAAATAGGCACAACATCTCCATGCACTTGGCTCATGTTGGTTGTGGTCTGTTGAATATCAACAGTTATTTATTTCTTTTCCCTCTTTCCCCACCTGTTTTGGTTTCCACAGAATGAAGCAAACTGTTGGGATACACTTTTTTGCTTCCAACTTGTAAATCAGAGGGGAAATTTACTCTTCTATTTACTCTTAATTCATTTACTTCATCAAAAATGTTGTTTTGGAGGAGCCGTGGCCCCAACCCTCAAGTCCTGCATGCGTGATTCCACTGGGAATGACATCTCCTCCTAAAGCCCAGGATCCTAGACTTGCCTGAGAAACCCAAGCGGAGGGCATCTGTGTCCTAAGCTTTAATAGCACTGGCCGCAGGGAGTGAGGCCCAGCATGCTTGGTGCCTCCTGACTTGCCTAAACCATGAACCACCCTATCACAAAGCAGTAGCTCAGGTGACATTGGAACACACAAACCAGATAATTGAGTTAGGCTTTGGTGCTGGCATGATACCCATTTAGCTGAAAATCATAATGCAGAGGGGGAAACCTGGGAAGCTTCATTGAAGAAGGGGCTTGGAGCCGGGCGCGGTGGCGCACGCCTGTAATCCCAGCACTTTGGGAGGCTGAGGCAGGAGGATCGCGAGTTCAAAGCCAGCCTCAGCAATGGCGAGGCACTTAGTAACTCAGTGAGACCCTGTCTCTAATAAAAAAATACAAAAAAGGGCTGGGGATGTGGCCCAGTGGTCGAGTGCCCCTGAGTTCAATCCCCGGTACCAAAAAAAAAAAAAAAAAAAGAAGGGGCTTGGCTTATCAGTTGAGATTTAAGTTTATTGCCACCTCACTCCCAGTCCTTCCCCACCTCAGATCTTCTCCTGTAGTAGGAGGAAGGGCTTCTTCCGCCACTTGTGCTTTTGGTGTTATATCTAAGAAGCCTTTGTTTGCCCTAAAGTCAGAGTTATTTTTTGCAATCTTCTAGGAGTTATATTTGGGGGTTTAATTCATTTTGACTTACATTTTATATATGGTGTGAGATGGGTCCTTTTGCTATAGGTTTTTTGCTATAGATATGCAGACCCTTCTTCACCCCATCAAATGGTCTTGGCACCACTGTCAAAAATAAGAAGGGGGGTGGATGTATCTCAGGGGTAGAGCACTTGCCTAGAACGCACAAGGCCCTGGGTTCAGTTCTCAGTACTGAAAAAAAAAAATCACTCAGACTTTCACTTCTAGGTCTTATGGGCTTAGACCAGGCTTGCTCAACTGCAGCACTCCTGACATTATAAGGAGCTGTCCTGTGCATTGTAGGGTGTTTAGCAGCACCCCTGGCCTCTACACACAAGGTTCCAATATCACTACCCACCCCCAAATCAATTGACTGTAAATGTGAGGGTTTATTTCTGGAATCTCAAATATTTCCCATTGTTCTCTATGCTGGTACCACACTGCTCTGATTGCTCCTAAGCTGTATTAAATTTCAAAATTTGAAAATGACTCCTTCAGTGATCAGACTGAAAAGCTGTGACCTTCAATCTTTGTTCTTTTACTGCTTCATTTAACCTTGAGTGAATTACTGAATTTTTCATTTCCCCAGTGTTCTTTTCAGTCAATAGTGTTAGGCACAGGCAGTTTTGAATGGTGGTAGCATTTGTATAGTACTCCTATTTAGGGAGGGGCCCAGTGCTGACCTTTAAGGCTGTGGCTCCCATCCTTTGTGCATGGTAGAGGGATGGAGACCTTGACTAACTCATTGTTCTACCACTGTGACTGACTTGAAGGAACCAGGAAGGAGAGAACAGGGGAAGTATGTCACCAACTGGTGGCAGAATTGCTAAGACAGGATGAGGTCTGAGAGAGGTGATCCACCTGTGCTCTAGGAGATGTGGGTGTTGAGGTGGGACAGAAAGCCATGTACAGGGAGGTCTAGAGTGTGGAGCTTCTCAGTCCCAGGCAGAGGGAACCTGGCCACTTCTGCCAGCCTTTCAGAGCCTCAGCATGAATGTTCTTTCTTGATATGGGAGTTACTGAGCCTGTCCATCAGCATCTGTGGAACTCTGGCGACCCTGTGCAGAATCCTTGGGGATCAGTGGCTTATTATGGAGGTGATGGCTGTGAACCACTAACCTCAGAATACTGAAGCAAAACTGCAGAGAGGAAACCCAAGTTAGTTAAATAATTTAGACAGTGTAGAGTTAGGAAACAGGAGCAGCACTTAAATGAAAATGAATTTCTTTGTTATAAGCAATCATAAGGACTTCATTTTGTTTGATTATAGGACACTTTTTTTTTTTTTTTTAAGAGTACAGTGGTTCTGTACTCTGCACTTGTTTTTGCCTACTTGCTAAAATGTATTTGTAACTCTAGAATCAATCCTCGAAGTGCTTTGGCAGTCATTCACGAACATGTGCAGAGTGGTGAAAAATTTGAGTCACCAGACAGGCACATTCCCAGCTGAGGTTGAACAAGGCCATGAGCTGTTTCCTGTTTCAATTTTCATACTATAAACAAGTGCCCTTTTCATGGTGTATTTAAGGCAAGGTTTTTCACATTTTTGTGCTTTTTCTTGGTGAGTCCACTATTTAAAATGGCCCCTGGCATAGTGATTAAGTGCTGTCAATGTGTTCCTAAGCCCAGGACCACTGTGAGAGGCCTTCAGGAACCTTGTAAAGAAAATGTATGGGAGGTAGGGAAGATGGAAAGATAAGCTTCCTGATTCAAGCATGTGTGATAGGGCCCTTGGCTGTGGCTTCAGTGTTAATGAATCAACAATATATAGTAAATAAAATGTCTTTAAACATAAACAGATCGATTGACAAGTAGGTGACCAGAGGCTCACAGGAACCTAACTGAATTTTACCTAGGAGCAATGGTTCTATATTCTGCTAATTCAATGATCACAGCAACTTATTAGAATCTACCTACCAGTGTGTTGAGGTCCTGGGTTCAATCCCCAGCACCACACACATGGTTTAAAATTTACACATGAATACATATATATGTGCATATGTGTGTGTGTATGTGCAAGTATATGTGTATACATACACACACATAAAACTCTTCACCATGAACAGTGAGAATTGACTTATTTTTCATCTGTCTCACACTAGGCTCTAAGACATTTGCTCTTAAATGTTATTCCCAAGTTCAGATATCCCCTATAATCACTATTGAAGATAACAGGAGCACAAACACTTGTGGAAGAGTCTGAACATAAGACACAACCTCAACAATCATAGGGTCATCAAATGAATAGACATAAGTTGCTCTCTTTTAATTGAAAGTGGGTGTCCCAGTGGAAACATTAAGAGTGTTGAGACCTTAAGCAGTAGGTAGGAAAAACCTGACCATCTCACTCAAAGGTGGACAGAACCCATGCAGGTCTGACTAATGGGCAGCAAGGACAACAGGTGCAAACTGTTTACACACAATGATTTACCGGATAAGCCCAAGTTTATATGGTTGTGTGGTGTTTACTTTTTTTTAAATCTAGAGAGGCTCAAATGACCAATCCTGAGTTTGTGAATTAAAAGTTTACCCTGTGCAATATTCTACCAAAAAAGAAAATAATTAAGTCTTCTTGCCTGATTTCTTCTCCAAAGTTATGCTTCTACAGAGAAAAAAGAAAAGGGAGAAGAGGGTGGGTCCATATTCAGTTGGCATGGCTGGGAAGGTGGGTTGGGGGCTTTGTGGACATGGTCTACTACTCTGGATGAATTAGATATGCCTTTCCAGGTGTAAGAAACTCATTGCAGCTGCCATTTCTACCCTCAGCATTTCAGATTTCAAATAGTGTTTTGCTTCCCTAATTTGTGCCAGAGGTACAGTAGAGGTGACATAAACCATGGTTTAGGATGCCAACTAACTTCCTGTGACATCTGCTGCCTGAAGGGCAATCCACTCAGCGTTTAAATTTAGAGGTTGTTTTGCTTTTGGTCTCCTGCCTCTGTTATGTGTCATCTTGAATAAATGAAATGTAATGAATAACTATAATTTTCATAGCAACACACACCTTAACTGTATTAAGTTTAAGCCTAGTACATTTAATTTAATTTTATTTTTGTAGTGAGAGAAGAAAAAGGAGAGAATTAAAAGATCTCTAATTCCCTCACCATGTCCTAGAGGTACCTAATGTTAATATTGTCGTGTGTGTCTTATATTCTTCTTATCTTAAGCTTAAAAACATTTAGACATGTGAAACATGTTCTACCTGTAGAACATGTGAGTTAAGACTTAAGAAAATCTTGAGTCCCTAACCATTATTCATTGTTGTTGTTTACCAAAGCTTGGGTGAGGGAGGCTCAGGGTTTAAATAGAGAAATGTGGATATTGGAGGCAGAGAGCCCTGCATTTGTATTCTTGTTTGGGTGCTGATTAACCATGTAACTGTCTACTGAGCCTCCCTTTCCCCATCTGTAAAATGGGACTAGTAATACCTGTCCAGTAAGAGAAGGACACGGAGTTTGCCCACGGAGAAACACAGCTAATACATACCACTTGACAATCTGCGTGCTCTTTGTTCCAGGGAGCTAAGCAAACATGTGGAATTGATGTTTTTAAATATTTTTAAATGAGTTCTACTATGGTTTCTTTTGTGGAGAATTTTAAATCATGGAAGCCTGAAGCCATTGAAAGCAGCACTGTAGGACATACAAAATCCCTCCTGGAAGAGGATTGCTGCTACATGGGAAGGACCTTCAGTTCCACAGCATCATCCCTGAAGTTTCAGACCTCATTTTTAATACATCAATGCAGGGAAAACTCCCTCTCTTTTTTTTTTATTGTATTGGTGATTGTGAACGAATGGGCTCTTTACCACTGAGCCACATCCCCAATCCTTTTTATTTTTTGTTTTGAGACATGGTTTCCCTAAGTTGCTTAGGGTCTCACTAAGTTCCTAAGGCTGGCCTCGACCTCATGATCCTCCTGCCTCAATCCCCACAATTTGCTGGAATTATAGGCCTGTGCCCCTGGCTACTATCTTTCCTCATTTCTTGACAAGCACCAATGTCAGATTTGATGACTTTTTCCAGGTTGATGCTTTCTGCAGCCTGAGGTAATGGGAGCTTTCCATCACTGTACCAAATGCTCAAGATAATCAACTTACAGAGAGAAAAGCTTTATTTTGGCTCCCAGTTTTAGAGGTCACAATCCATGGACAGGTGGACCCATTGCTTTTAGGCCTCTGGTACCAGTGGTAACTGGCAATGGCAGGGAATATGTAGTGGACAAAACTGTTCATTCCATGACCAGGGAATGAAAAACAGAAAAAGATGAAAGGATCAGATCCCAGAGTCTCCCTTGGAGGACATACTGCCCCCCCCCCCAAACACACACACCCACTCCAAAGACCTAAAGACCTCCCTCTAGGCTCTACCTCCTAAAGGCTCCCAACAGTGCCACCTAGTGACCACACCTTTAACACATGAAACTGGTGACACTTAAGATCCAAACCATGGCAGGGTGTCTCCAGGTCTTCCAGGTTCCCTTCCCTCTAGACTGCTGTTTCTTTCCATGAAGCATTAAATACTGGTGGGCTTTGTTTTCTGCTAAAGCTCCATGGCTTAAGTACTACTTATTTCCCTGCAGCTTTCACTTTAAAACAACCTGCGATTTTCTCCAGACTTTGTTTTGTGCACCCTAAGCATTTCCACACTGTTGCTTATAAACTCACAAAATTCTGGTGCTCTGTTATCAAGGGCCATTTTTTTTTAATGTGTTTTTCCCATGCTCAGTTTTATGACCAGGCTCAGTATAATCCAAGTCAATTGTTAAAAGCAGTAGCCCTCAATATACCTATGAGTAAGAGTCATTAATAATGAACAATAATCATTAATAAATGAATAATAAATAAACTGCTCCTTTGTTTTCTAATTTAAAAAATAATTGCACCTTGGAAAAATTAAAATGCAATTATTAGACTGCTGTTCACTTGCTGTTTCCCTAACATTGCGTGTTACCTAATTAGAGTGGAAAGTCAGGTCTTCCCACAACCGTGAGGAGAGAGGCCGAGGCCAGGGGAAGTGTTTACGAGGCATTGAAGGTCTGCTGGTTCAGCAACAATGCCATGGTAAGCCCTTGGGACAGCAAGCTCAGCAAATCTGGCCGAATTGTATCATCCTTCCCCTCCCAGGCGACTTCTCCAGGACATGCACATCTGATTGTTTCTAATTGATTCATTGACCCAGAGAGGCTGCCGCCTGGGCAGGGCAGGCACTGTGAGTGGGTGTCTGGCTGTGTGGGCATGACATCAGGGCTGTGTAGCAGTGCTCCATCTACTCACTGGTGAACTTTCAGTGGCAATCCCCAAAACATTTTTAAGTAAAACCAGAATCGTGACCTTGAAGATACTGAGAAGCCAGATCATGTCCTTTCTGGTTGTCGTTTTGCTCTTTCCACTAGTCTGCTTTGCTGGATGATGATGTTCCCCTGGGGGTGTGTGTGTGTGTGGGGGGGGAAGCATCTTGAGGCCAAAAAGCATTTTATTTATTTATTTTTCTTCTTTTTTGGGGTAGGGTGGGGGCAGGGGGTACCAGGGATTGAACGCAGGGACACTCGACCACTGAGCCACATCCCCAGCCCTATTTTGTGTTTTATTCAGAGACAGGGTCTCACTGAGGTGCTTAGCACCTTGCTTTTGCTGAGGCTGGCTTTGAACTTGTGATCCTCCTGCCTCGGCCTCTCCAGCAGCTGGAATTACAGGTGTGTGTCACTGCGCCACTGATTTCTTTCTTTCTATCTATTCTTCAACCTTGGCCAAACATGCTGCATGTTTCCAAATAAAAATAGACATGTAGAGCTGGGTGCCATGGTGCACATCTGTAATATCAGGGACTTGGGAGGCTGAGGCAGGAGGATCATAAGCTTGAAGCCAGCTTTAGCAACTTAGCAAAACCCTGTCTTAAGGGCTGGGGTTGTGGCTCAGCAGCAGATCACTCGCCTAGCATGAGTGAGGCCCTGGGTTCGATCCTCAGCACCACATAAAAATAAATAAAATAAAGGTACTGTTTCCAACTACAACTAAAAAATAAATATTTCATGAAAATAAAAAAGGAGAATCTATTCTAAAAAAAGAAAAGAAAAGAAAAAAACCTGTCTCAAAATAAAAAGGGTTGGGAATACAGCTTAGTGAAAAAGTGCCCCTGGATTTAATCTCCAGTACCATTAACGATGATGATGATGATGATGATAATAGTAATAGTAATAGTAATAGATATGTGGTATGGTACCCAGGCTCAGTGTGTGGGATGTAAGCAGGGTCTCCAGATTGTAGCCCAGAATTGCATCTCTCTGCAGAGGCAGCCATGTGAGTTTCCTTGGTGCCTCCTGGTAGGGACCAAAGGAAGGAGAGCCTTGTGTTTGACTGAGTGCTAGACCAGTTTAATTTTTAGTTTTTTAATGGAAATGTCTCTGATAATATTCTCCCCCTGTTGCTCCCCCGAAGGAAGATAAGAATGATCATTAATAACAAAGCAACACCAAGAGTTGGCTTCACACTACTTTGATTTGGATGTCAACAAAGAGGATGTTGGTTTACTTCTTCAAGAACAGGGAGGGAGGGGTCAGCTGTAATGAAATAGGTCCCCTAGGCTGTTGTCCCTGGCCCTTTGCCAATTCCTTTCCTTCTGAGACATTTTGTGAAAGTGTAAGAAGCCCTCAGGTGGGGGCAGCTTGCAGCTTGGTGGGTGAACAGTGCCTTGATGGAGAACAGGTGACAGGTGCCCTTCCTCAGGTGACCACAGCCCATCTTATGGCATGGTGCTGGCAGGCAGAGTCCAGCTGTTACCAGCTACCCCCCCACACACACTGTACCAGCAAGGCCACTGCTTGCCCCACACCCAATGTGACCTCATGGGAGGGGAACAGCAGCACCAGGCCTCCTCCTCTAGCCACTAGCATCACCACCTGCTTGTGTCTCACAGGAGTTACTGAGAGGGGTAGACTCCACAGGCAAGGGAGGACAGATGGCAGGTTTCCCAGGGCCCCTGCTGAGATAAGCCCTGGTGTCTGGGTAGAGGGGGAAGTCTGTCCTGAGTACAGGGAGAACAGACCTGCAGAGAGCTGTCATGGGCAGTGGGGCACCTGGAGAGCCAGCTTCCACAGTGTGGCCAGTCGGGGCTGGCCCTCCCCAGCCCGGCGGCCGAGTGCCCAGCATGCCTTAGATGGCTCCAGGTTGTTCAAACACATCCCTCTGCCAGAAGAGCTTTCTTCTGCTGGAAAACTCCCATCCCTCCTCCAGTGGCTGGCCTGCCAGCACCTGCCAGTGCCTCCTGTGCTCGGCACACTGCCCCTTGCTCTCAGCTCTGTCCTGTGCTGAGCTTGTTCATCTTGATGCTTGTGGTTGGTTTTCCCATCTCAGGGCAGGATGCTCAGGTCCTTGAAGGTGGGTGTGGAGATGAGGAAGTTGGTCTGTGGAGCTTGGCCGCACTGATGGCTTTGAGGCCATCCCTCTCCCAGTGTGCGCTCTCTCTGCTCCATATGACTCCCGGTCCTGCTGTGTCTGGAGAACTACTGAAGGTTTTTTTTTTTTTGAACATGCTACACAGCCTCCCCTTGCCTGCTCTTCATGAACCCTGAGGTCATCAAAGCCTCACAGGACCAGGACTAGAGTGATACAAAAGGTGTTGAGGGTGCAAAATTTAAGGAGGTTCTCCTCCAACGCATTCAAATACAAGATCAGCCTGTAAGAGGGAGAGCCTCCTAATC
The DNA here is from genome assembly GCA_025594165.1 of Tamias sibiricus. Taxonomy (NCBI): domain Eukaryota; kingdom Metazoa; phylum Chordata; class Mammalia; order Rodentia; family Sciuridae; genus Tamias; species Tamias sibiricus. The sequence continues at coordinate 141,140,595 of CM046659.1, forward strand.
TTTGCACACTGGCCATCCTGCTTTGCTGCTCCCAGCTCTGGGCACTGAAGTTGCGCATACTGATTTAGGATCTCAACCCTGAGGACCAAGGCAGGAGACCCTGGGGAAATCTCTGAACCTTTTCACTCTGAACCTCATTTTCCCTCTTCATCCTGAGTAATGAGGATTACATTAGATGATATTTATAAACTATTTCACCCAACACTTGTCAGATAATAAATACTTGATAGATGTTTGAGACTAACACTCTTATTATTGGGCAAATATTAAAGTATTGTATACAAACTAATCCCAGATGAGCTTTGGACTTGCAGGTCCAACCCTGTGGGCAGCAAAGCCCCCACTTGCCCCTGTCTTGATCTTGATCATGCATGATACCATGCAGACATGCCCAGGAAGTCAGGGCCTCCCAGGTTCTGAAGAGGATGTGTTTTGTGTCTCTGCTGCAGGAATTGCTTACTTAGGAGGTGTGTGCAGTGCTAAGAGGAAATGTGTGCTTGCCGAAGACAATGGTCTCAATTTGGCCTTTACCATCGCTCATGAGCTGGGCCACAAGTAAGTATCAGAAATCTGATGTTCTGCTTTCTTTAAATTCCTTTCTGTACACACATTTTGTACTTGAATTCTGAAAATTTTATAATGCTGCTGCTCTGTGCTTTTGCTCCTTCTGCATTAAAGGGCTTAGGCCAGGGCTGGGGTTGTGGCTCAGTGGTTGAGCACTTACCTAGCATGTCTGAGGCACTGGGATGAATTCTCAGCACCACATATAAATAAATAAACTCCATTGACAACTAAAAATAAATAAATAAATAAGAATTAAAAAATTTTTAAAAAGGGCTTAGGCCAGTAAGCCAGAGTCCCAACCCTGCAGGGAACCCTGGAGATTACAAGAACAGACTGGCTCTGGGTGTTGAAATGTTAATTTGAGGTTCATGCTTATTCTCAAGGCAAACACAGTAAAGGGAAGAGGATTTTAGTCAGTTGTCCTTTTCCTGGGTCAGCCTGATCTTTGATGTACTCTAAGTACATCATTCAAATCATGGGTTTATCTTTAGACTACTGACTTTATATTTTCTTTTCAACCAGCTTCAAACAAAATCTAACTTTCTGAATGTAGAGTTTAGAGTCTTATTTTTAAAGAATTAACGGCAACTGCCTTTACATTTGGAAATTCTTCCCTTTAGGATGAAATAACCCTAGAACCTCAGACCACAAAGATGCCTTAAGGAGAATCTGAGGCAACCTCCTTCTCTTTTCAGAGGAGGAAGGAGAGGGTCAGAGGGGTTGAGCGGCTGGCCCAAGGTTGCAATCACCTGCAGGAAGTTTCAGAGGGCAGAAAGCCAGCAGACTCTACCGATGTGGCCTGCAAGTTTAGCTTTGGTCCTGGAGTGGATGTCTGTTTTATGTTCCTCTGAAAGAAAAACCGATGACTGCATAAGAACTTTTAAAAAATTAAATTGAGGAGGCCAGAGCATGCAGAACAGTGGGAAAATTTTATATTGGGTTGTATAAAACATAATTAAATGAAAATCTAATTCCTGAGGGAAAAATATTGTAAAGGTTTCTAATGAACTACACAAGAAGATGCCTGAGGCCTTAACTGTTAAGTCTAGCTTTTGCCAAGAGTAAAGCTAACGTCTAAGAAGGAGAATAAAAGCAACCATTTACCTCCAGTGCCAACCATATCTATGGCTTTACTTTTTGTTTTATTTATCTGGTCCCATTTTAATTTTTTCCACTTCTGTGCAGGGTTTTGCTGGTTGGCTTTTCTGTACTGTTGGGTATCATGGTGTGGCACAGAGAGTAAAAGTAATGCTGCGTGGATGTGATGTGCATAATGCAGGAACATGTTAGTGTCCCAGGGTTCAACAAAGGAAGATCAGCAGGGTCATCTCTTAAGTACACCATCACTATATCTTGATACTATTTGAAAAATATGGCAGATAACACTTTTCCCATACTACTTTTGAATTAAGTGCAATTGCATTTATATTAAGACCTCTAGCTTGTTAAAAATCTGTGCCCAACAATGTCTTACTGGGGGAAAAAAGAGCATAAATCAAAACGATTTTGGCAAGCACCTTCCAACTATCAAAAGACCCAGCCAGCCCATCACGGTACTGAGGAATCTGTTCCCTAATTGTTATAAGAATGTAGAGCTGTCAGAACATTTGTCAACATCCAGCTTGTGATGATCTTTGAATAGTGGCTTTAAATCAGACAATGTGAGCTGTTGCTTCATGAGATGTAGCATCCCAGGGCAGCTGAGATGCTGCACCATGGCCCATACTGGAGTGCTGTTTTCACACGTGTGTGGGCACTCACACTGCACGGAGGTCTTTTTTCCCTGGACTTCGGGAACACAGAAGGCCATTTTCTCCTTGATGGCCTGTTGGATTGTGCTGGATCAAACGCTGGCTCGTTAGCACAGGAGGTCTGCAAAGATGAATGGTTAGATTCAGTTATAATTTAGTACCCTTTAGCTATCGTCTGTTTAGAATTTCTTAGAGGACTTTTTATAGCTTGCTATTGAACTCTAATTACCTACAAAAACAAACACCGTATTGTTAATCAAAGCCAATAAATCCTGCCTGCATTTGGCCCTTCCCCAGTGCAGTGATTACGATTTTCCCAGGGAAGCCTGTTGTCTCCGATTAGTCTCAAGTGTTGGGAAGCAGATTCCTCCAAAGATGAAGCCACATCCTCCCCATCCACAGGCCAGTTGGTCACCCTGGCTAAGGACAGCAGGCAAGCCTAAGTGGACTGCTTAAAAAGGTCAAGACCTGTACTTCCAGCAAAACCAAGGGCCAAACTTCTTCTCAAATACAAAACTTGAAAACTGGTCCATATTTTGGAATAAAGTGGAGAAATTTTACTCCAGCTTTCTGCACATAGGTTAAGATAAGTCTCCAGCTGACTTGCCCACTGGTTTCTCACCTTCAATACCCATAGAGCAGAGCATTCCCTCTGATGCATGGGTGTGTACCTTTGCACCTGGACTCACAGACATGTGGCTCTTCTCATTTACCCCGCATGACTGGTGTCAGGATCCACATGAGCCACTGCCCTCAGCTCTGAACGTCAGGAGGAAAATCCACTTTCCCTGTGAGTTACATGTTCCATTTATTAAACAAGGAGTGAGTTGTGTAAGTTAATAGGATTTTGTTTCTTTGGCTGTCAGACAACAACAAGCTAAATCAAGAGCTCACTTTCAGCAGTTAACACATCTGCATCCTGGAATTGGACTTTCTTTCCTTTTTCTAGTGTCTCTTTGTATGCACAGTTTTATTTCAAGTAATTGAAACAATTTATTTGGTACTGTAAATTGACTTCAGTCCAATTTGCAGTCAAATAGGTCTTAAACTATAAATTAAATTAAACATTCTTGTCATGATAATGTCAGTAGTGCTGCTTTGGATTTGAATTAATAATGTACATGTCTAAGTCAAATCAGATCTCTCATTGAGAACCTACTATGTGGCAGGTACTGGATCAGATGCTCTGCATCCATTGTGCTATTCAGTCAGCCCTATGAGGAAGGTAGGTATTTAGCTTTTACTTTATAGGTTAGGAAACTAGCATTGATTGTTTTTTAAACATCAAATTGTATGTATACTTTATTTATTTTTATGTGGTGCTGAGGATCGAACCTAGTGCCTCACACATGCTAAGCAAGTGCTTTACCACTGATCCACTACCCCAGGTCCTAGCATTGAATTCTATTTTTTAATTATAGTTTCTATTTAGCATGATTTGGAATTTCTATTGTGATAATACATGTGTAAAATACTTTACTTTGAAGTATAGACCCGAATTATAAGAGATAAGTAATAAAAAAGAGAACTTGGTGGATATCTAAAATCTAAGGTGCTGTCTGTTTAAGGGAAAGAAATGCTACAGAGTACTGCAGACTAGATGGCCAAAGAGAGCAAATGTGTTTTCCAAAGAAGCTCAGGGACCGTAAATGAGACAGACACCTTTCTGACACTCTGCCCCAATATAAGAGTGGGCTGATGAAGCCCGGCAGGCTGCCGTAAATCAGGGGCTGCAGATCCTGATGCAGGCTGTTGGCAGAACCCTGCTCTGTGTTGCTTCTTGGAGCAGAAGTTGGCCCTGAGCAGCAGCCAGGCTGACAATAGGTTCAAGGTTTTAAATGAGCATCTGTGACCTTGGTTGCCTGCTTCCCCAGGAAAGACTGTCCTGGCTGACAGCTACCTGCTACCTTTTGCTTGCCCTGGTAAATAGAAATGTTGGCAGTTTAAGTTTGGGGGAAGCCACTGTCTCCCTGTCCTGTAGTGATTGCCTGAGACACCCACCTGAAACAAATGTGTCATAGTCCAATTTGTACTCATGCATCCTCTTTTGCATTTCTTCATTTGGAAAGTGACAGTGCCTGAACCTGGAAAGATGGCTGTCATGAGTCCCTTACACTTCCGAAGGCTTTAGTACCAATTGCTATTTATTAGGATGGAATCAATAAAATGACAGCAGTTCCTTGGGAGACCCATCTGAACCAAGCTCTTCCTCTCTAGAAACCAGACAGGTGTCTTGTAGTGGAGGCCAGAGTTCAATATGCTGATCAATATTTTATTTTAGAGAGAAAGAGGGAAAACTGGAAGCAAGCATTTGTTTCAGGTTGTGCTTTTGAGGCTCAACCCTAACTGATCTTGGGAAACATGGTCCCCCAGGGATGGATAGAAGCTCAGGTCTCTGCTGACTGCCATGAGAACAAAAACAAAAGATAACCAAGAAAGTCCCTCAAATAGAAAATCAATTTATCCCTTCTTAAACAGATGCTACTTTGGTTTTTGAATGAACAAACTGAAAAATTATGCAATGTTTATTTTTTTCCTTGAACAATGTATTTCAAGTGAGCATGCTATATTTACAGATTTGTCTGCTTTACTAAGCAATTGTTCAAATAAATTGATTTAAAGAAAAAAAAAAGATAATCAAGGGATTCCTTCCCATACCAAGGTGTAGGTAGTGAGCTTAGTATGATCTTCAAATGACTGAGTATAATATATCTGTTGGAATTGCAGAATATGTCCACATGAATGTATTCATTGATTTGGGATATCATATATAATAGAACATATCCTACATTCACATGGAAGTAGAGTATATCTTATGATCTGCAAGTTACAGTGTAAAAGAGAAGACAGATGGTGCTATGGAAGTTGATAAGAATAACATCCAGGTTGAGGGAAATAGTGACCTATTGATATAGCACAGTTAGGCCCAGGAGAGGCACATGGCTGGTGAGAGCTCACCTGGGTACAATTGGAGGCCTGGAAAGTAGAGAACTGAGTCCCAACTGGACATCTGGGGCTCAGGGGAAGGCAGCACCCTATGCATGCAGTATGCTTCTCTATCAAGTAAAGCAGCAAGCTCCTGGGAAATGTTGAAAGATGGGACTCTCAAGATAGGTGGTGGAGTTGCCTGGTGGGGCAGGGATTCAATTAATGCATATACATTCAGGAAAAAAAAAAATAAAAACAAAAACAAAAAACCTTTCCCTCTGCAGAAAATAAACTCTGCTGTGCTGAATTTAGGAGACTTTCTCAGATAAGCCTGGGCTGGATCAGGGCTGAATAGATGCCTACCTTAAGGGCCAGTCCAAAGCCAGTCATCTCTCCAACCGGCTGAACCTGTGGAAGATCCTGAAGTGGCACAGATGTCGTGCCATGGTCAGCCTCCTGCTGCCTGTCCTGAGGGTAAAGATTCTCCTTGCCTTCTCTTCCTGGGATATATCCTGGCATCCCTATACCCTTGCTCTTTCTATTCTGGAATTTACCTCTCCCCTGATTGGCAGGCTCAGTGTGTGGCTTGTGAATATTCATCTCTTCATAGGAGCTTAGAAATTGGCTATGATGATGTGAGCTGCAGGAGATGAGGACATTTAGAAATGCCAATGGCCCTGCCTCACCTGAGATCCACTAAATCACTAGCTTAGAAGGAGGTAGCTTAGGAAGCCTCTCCAGGAAGTTCCCTGTGTCCCAGATGAAAGCCTCAGCTGATGTGATGTTGAGGGGTCTTATCCTGGCTCTTAATGTTTACAGTCACCTTCTTGCTTCTGTCTCTTGCGCCCACACCCCTGTCCTTCTGGGCCTCCCTCTGAGTTGAGCCACAGTGGTATTGAAAATCATCCTGCCTTCCTGACCCCTGCTGATCTCTATCTGTCACTCCAAATGCTGTGTGTTTTGTCTCTTTTGAGTGCTTCCCTAGCCAGGTCTCCCTAGACAAGCTGATCAATATTTTATTTTAGAGAAAAAGAGGGAAAACTGGAAGCAAGCATTTGTTTCAGGTTGTGCTTTTGAGGCTCAACCTTCCCTAGACAAGTCTCAGTCTTGTCTATCAGTCTCATCTCTCTTCTGACACCTTCTTAGATAACACAGTGAGGGCACAGAGTGTGAAATGACGTGGCCTGTGTGCAGAGTGACAGGTGGTGAAAGAGGGAGGAGCAGAGGGAGAGGGATAGGTAGGGCCCTCCAGAGTCTCGCCTCTAGAGAGGTAAAGGTCCAGAATACTCAAGGGTACCAAGGAGAGGAGCAAGGGCTGGGGCTTTGAGATACAAATACAGTGATAAGGTACAAGTTTGGCTTGTACCTAGTCCTCACATGCATGGCTGCAGATAGTCAAAACAACTTGCATGGACATGGTCTCAACCATGTGTGGCTCACACCTGGGTTCCAGACCTACACAAATGCTCTGGGGCCCCCTGGAGCTGGCCTTCCTGTTTGGAAGCACTGTCCCACTGTCATGCCTAGGAGGATTGTAGAAGCCTGAGCAGAGCTGGGGACTTAATGCTCAATAGTAGAGCATTGCCGGGTGCCCCAGTATAACAAGGATATCCATGGCCCCGGACACATCACATGGGAAGCTTGGTGTTCTCCAATGTAGATACCATCAAAATGAATCCAGTCACTCTGGAGGCTTCCAGCCAGGACATGATAGCTTGCAAAGGTGAGTTGAGGACAGGAAATGTCAGGAAGAACATTCCAATGACCATGAGCCCAAGGACATGCTCGCCTGGCAAGCAGCTCAGAACATGAAGGGACTTCATCTCTGAGTGGTACGGTGCATGGACCGGAGGTGGATGCGTGTCTGGAGCGAGCAGAGGGAAGGGGAGGAGAGAGCAGTGTGGGGGAAATGTTCTCATAACTGGAGTCGACATAGTTCAAATTAAAAGGAATTGTCCTAGTCCCAGGGCAGGAAGGAAGGCAAGTCGTAATCCAGATGTGTGAAGCGTGGATATGCTCATCTGTGATTTGTATTAAGAATGAGCTCCCACGCTCAGTGCTGAGGAACACAGAGGGGACACAGGACAGGTAGTCTGCCAGCAGAATGGGCACAGTTACTTTGGCCCCAAGTTTCTGGTGTGGGTACTCCACCTGGCAGGCACAGTGTAGGTATCAGATGGGCCAGCCTTTTTGAGGAAGGTACCACGAAGAGAGGATTTCTGGAAATGTCATAACTGCTTAGAAATCCTGGGGGTGTACTTTAGTTCTAGCTGGAGTTAGGAAGCTGGGTTCACTCAGGGGTTGGCCTTCCTGGAGGAACAGAAAAGGGGGCATCTTCCCCCTGGAAGGCTTACCCTCAGTTCCCAGTTTCCAGAGCCTCTGGGAGGGCTTCCCGTCCCCATGAAAGGGTGAGCATGGGTGGAAGCTGCCTTCAAGGGCTCTCAGGTTTCCCACGAAGGGACTTGGAGTGATTCCTGAATATCATTTCCTCTGTGCTTGGCCCCTGCATCAAAGTCGTTACGTTAGTATCCACTGGATGTGGCTTTCTTACCCAAATTCCAGAGGTATACAAAACACGCTGGCATCCTTTTCTTTTATTTGTGTATTTTATGTATTTTTAAAATTTTGCTGCCAAAAATGGCAGGGTTTTTCACATTAACTGACCTGCCATGAACTTCATGGCACCTCGACTGATCTAGAATGACTTGTGGCTCTGGAGGATTCTGAGTGGCCATCAGGCCCCTCTCTGTTGCCTGCTTTCTACCTTTCTTCTGTCCCTCTTCTCCCACACAAATATGAGCAGGATTTCCTTCTGTCTCTTCCCTGATGGGGGATTTTTGAATTGGAGTTGTCACAACCATCAGATCAAGCAAGGACACTTTGCAACTGTTGGCCCTCTTTAAATGCCTCTCCTGCAATCCACAGCCATTCCTTATTCTCCAGCATTCAGAGGGGGTGTGGGGAAATTGCAGTGCTTTCTTTTGGAGTCTTATTTACACAGAATCCTGTGTGAGGAGAGAATATTTCCTGCAGTGGTCTGGAAACCCTGGAGTCTCTGTCCTTAAGAAGACCTTGACCACAGCCTTCCCCAGTCCAATTGGGCCAGGCCTGATGCCGGCTCAGAGGGAGAAGAACATAAACAAATAGAAGACCATTAAAAGCTCATCAGCAGCAAGCAGACAGATGTGGTCCCACCTGCGCATGGAGCAGCGTGGCCCAGCAGCTATTGGCTGGACGTTATCACTGCGATGGAAAATCCAACTGCATGGAGGCTCCGTCTGCCCCCGAGTGTCATTACTATAATAAGGAAGGTTACAAAAGCTGTGCTGGTGTTTGTCTTTACCTAGGAATTCTGTGTGTTTAATTATCGAGTGGATCGCCTTGCCTGAAACAAAGTCATCCAAGACGGTGTGTGAGGAGACGGGAGGAAAGTAGAGTTTGGCTCAAGAAGCAGATTCTGAAATCCCCTCAGAACTTCCTTGCATTACAGACTCTGCCAGGAATTAGATGAGATCCAATTTTCTCGTTAGATTGCCAAAGCTTCTGGCAGCTTCAGCTAAGTGGCTTTTCTCATGGTTCTTGGAGCTGGAAGGGACATCCGGAGTCTTCTTAGCATCATTTTGCAAGTGGTGAGACACCTCCCTTCCCATGGCTCCAAGTGGCTAAGTAGAAACTTGGGCTGGAACCTTAGGCTGAAGTATGATGCCCTTTCCACACATGAACAGAGCCTGGGTCACAGATGAATGCTTGCTAGGTGACTATCCTGGTAACTGGATTCATGTACCTTCATTCAGACACCTTCTGCTGACATTGCTACATTTATAAGTCCCATGGGAAATGGCAGGCAGGTGATATGGTGCAAATCTCTCCACACCCATTCTCACAGGTGCTTGGTTTCATACCCGCAGTCGTTGTTCACTTACTGCCCACTGTTGGTAGAAAATTCAAAACCAAATACTTGAGGAACCCTGCATGTGCTGAGACCCCAGGGACCTCACAACCAGCCCAGTCCATGGCACATGCTGGGAAAGGGTCCTCCTCATCCTTATCTGTTTGAGGACACAGAGAACATGCTTGTACCTTGCATGCAGATGGTGGGTTGGCCAAATGGCTGTGACAGAAAGCACTGGTTGAAGGGCCCGAAGGATGTGGGCCAGCCACAGGTTCATGTGCTTTGTTCCTGACATTTGAGCAGAACACAGTAGTTGCTGGAGCTGGCATGTGGATCTGGGAATGGCATCTCTTGGGGAAAATATCAATCAGTCAATGCTGTGGAATGAGGGAGGTTATGATTTTCATAGCAAGTCGTGGAAAGGATTCAAAACACGTCATCTTGCTAAACGTAGCCATACTTCCATGGCTTGTGCCAGGGAGTCTCTAGGATTCTCTAAATCTCACTTAGGGTTATTATCCAAGAAGGAAAAGAAATAAAGTTGGGTATTTTGAGCTGAGCCAGAAAATTTGGGGGTTGTCAAGGTCCTTGGTGATGGGGAGCATGTAGCTGCTACAGAAGCAGGGCCCAATTCTTCTGAGATGTGTGACCTGGGGAGCCTGAACTTGCATCTGAGTCGTGGCCACAGCTTCCTCGGCTTTTAACCAGGTGGATTGTTAAAGAGGATAATGGGACAGAGACATAGCAGTGGCCTTCAAAAGCCAGACTTATGATGAAGCAGATCCAGTAGGACCCCTGCCATGAGGGTAAAACCTCTGAAGACCAAATAACAAGACCCCTGCTGCTGACAAGGTCTTGTGTAGTTTGGTAATTCTTATCCGAAGAGCTTTCAGCTACATCCTTCTTTCCAGAGAGAAGCATGTGCTTCTTTGGTAATCTACACTTGATGAACCTACAGTTGGACATACTGGTGGCTCTGTAGGGGGATAGGAGTACTTGGGTTAATTATGGGCCTGCTCAACATTGTGGCATGTGCTTCACAGTCACCCAGGGGTGGCAGAAATTGTGCCCCAGCTGCAGGAATAGTTGCTATTAAGAGAAAGGTAGCAAATTTCCTGTTGGCTGCCTAGCCCACATGGATTTTGGCTTACTCCACAAAACCAACTTCTCTAAGCCCCCCTCCATCCCCCGCTCCCTGTTGAACTGTCCTTTCTCATTGCCAATTATCACCTCAAATTCTTATGTCCCATGCCCAGTTCAGAATCTGGCAAAGAAGAGTAAGGAAGCCCCATATTTAGTACTGCCCAGCCTGGAGAGAAATTATAAAGCTGCATCTATGCCTTGCTCTTTACAGTGTGGTCTAAGAACTAGCAGCCTGAATATCACCTGGGAGCCTCTTAGAAATGCAGGGGCTCAGGCCCACCGGGGTAACTTTTGTGCACATGGTAGTTTTAAAAGAAGGGTTAAAACACATTAAAGGGGTAGCATTTTCTGTCTACCTCATCTCAGGTCATGCTTGCTCGTGGCTGCATACTGAAGCTGCAGTTGTATATACAGGCATGTATCATTTAGTAGTGGGGATACCTTTTCAGAAATGCTTCACTTTTTATCATTGTGTTACTATCACAAAGTGTGCCTACACAGACCTAGATGGCAAGGGTCAGCATGTGGCCTCGTGATGCAGTCAAGAGATGTGGTAAACATGAGATTCACGAAGCTGCTGCCGGCATTGGCTGGCGTGCTATGTTACAGTAAACTTTGCGTTTTATAAGTAGGAGTATCATCTAAATTAACAATAACTAGTATAGTATTCTCAATATATAAACAGTAACATTGTTATTTATTATTGTTATCAAGTATTAAGTTCTGTACAAAATTGTGTCATACTTCTGTATGACCCACGGTGGAGCCCAGGCCTAGCCCACCTCCATCTTGGGACACTGTAGCCATTGCCATAACCCTCCACATACAGTAGCCTCCACCTTGGGACAACAGATAGGGCCTGGAGGCAGTTGCATCTCTGAACAGGCAGCCCACCCTTTCAACCCCATCCATCTTGGGACACCCCTACTGCTATCTTGAGTTATCTCTGCTATTGCTGCCACCACCTTTATTTATAGTAGTATTTCTTGTAGGACACCAGCCAGGGTTTAGAAGTCCAACACTAAGGTGAGGTACAGGTAATCTGCAGGAACATTACAAGATTATAGGCTAGAAACTGTAATACTTCAGATCCACACTTCAAGAGAGGAGGACACATAGACAACATGGAAAAACAAGGGAGAAAGTGCCCCAAACAAATCAAGATACTGCAATAATAGAATCCATGGATAGCTCAGTTGATGAAATGTCAGAGAAGGAGTTCAGAATGTACATAATAAAGATGATCTACAAATTAAAGGATGTCCTAAGTGAGCAAATACAGGAAAATGGATCACTCCAACGAAGAGATAAGGGGGCAAATACGGGCAACCATTGGTCACACCAAGAAAGAGATATGGAAGCAATTATAGGTAGCAAAAGATTACTTAAAGAAAAATTCTGAAAAAGGTCAGAAACCCTTGAAATGAAGGAAACAATAAACCAAATAAAAAACTCAATAGAAAGTATCACCAACAGACTAGATCACTTGGAAGACAGAATGTCAGATAATGAAGACAAAATATACAATTTTGACAGTAAAGTTGACCACACAGTGCAGATGGTAAGAAACTATGAACAGAACATTAAAGAATTATGGGATAACATCAAAAGACCAAATCTAAGATTTATTGGGGTAGAGGAAGGCACAGAGATTCAAACCAAAGGAATGCAAAATCTCTTCAATGAAATAATATCAGAAAATTTCCCAGACATGAAGAATGTATTGGAAAATCAAATACAAGAGGCTTACAGGCCACCAAATGTACAAAATTACAATAGATCTACACCAAGGCACATTATAATGAAAATGCCTAGCATACAGAATAAGGATAGACTCTTAAAGGCTGCAAGAGAGAGGAATCAGATCACATATAGGGGGAGACCAATTCGTATCATGGCAGATTTTTCAACCCAGACCCTCAAAGGCAGGAGATCATGGAACAACATATACCAAGTTCTAAAAGAAAATGGATGCCAACCAAGAATCTTATATCCAGCAAAATTAAGCTTCAGATTTGATGATGAAATAAAAACTTTTCATGATAAACAAAAGTTAAAAGAATTTACAGCAAGAAAACCTTCACTACAGAGCATTTGCAGCATAATATTCCAGGAGGAGGAAATTAAAAACCACAATGAAAAGCAGCACAGGGAGGAACTACACTAGAGGAAAGGCCAATCAAGGGAGAAACCAAGTCAAGTGAAAAACCAAAAATAAACCAAAATGGCCGGGAATACAAATCATATTTCAATAATAACCCTGAATGTGAATGATCTAAACTCATCAATTAAAAGACACAGATTGACATATTGGATTCAAAAAAAAAAAAAAAAAAAGATTCAACAATATGCTGCCTTCAAGAGACTCATCTCAAAGGAAAAGGCATCCATAGACTGAAGGTAAAAGGGTCGGAAAAAAAACATACCACTCACATGGACCACGTAAACAAGCAGGGGTTTCCAGCCTCATCAAATAAAGTGGACTTCAAACCAAAGCTAGTGAAAAAGAATAAAGAAGGACATTTCATACTGCTTAAGGGGTTCATACATCAAGAAGACATAATAATCTATGCCTCAAACAATGGGGCATCTGTGTATATCAAACAAACCCTTCTCAACAAGAACCAAATAGACCACAGTACAATAATACTGGGGATTTTAATACACCTCTCTCACCACAGGATAGATCTTCCAAACAAAACTAAACAAAATAGAGAACTCAACAATATGATCAGTAAGTTAGATTTAATAGACATATATAGAATATTCCATCCATCAACAAGTGAATACACTTTCTTCTCAGCAGCACATGGATTCTTCTCCAAAATAGACTGTATGATATGCCACAAAGCAAGTCTTAGCAAATGGAAAAAAAAGAGATGCAAACCTGCATTCTATCTGACCATAATGGAATAAAATTAGAAATCAATGATAAAATAAAAAATAAAAGCTACTCTCCAACACCTGGAGACTAAATAATATGCTATTGAATGATGTATGGATAATAGAAGACATCAGGGAGGAGATAAAAAAATTCTTAGGGACAATGAAAACCCCGATACAACTTATAAAAATCTCTGGGATACTATGAAGGCAGTGCTAAGAGGAAAGTTTATTGCATGGAGTTCATTCATTAAAAGAAGAAAAAGGTCAACAAGTAAATGACCTGACATTACAGCTCAAAGTCCTAGAAAAAGAGGAACAAACCAACACTAAAGGTAGTAGAAGACAGGAAATAATTAAAATCAGGGCAGAAATCAATGAAATTGAAACAAAAGAAATAATTTTAAAAATGATAAAACAATAAGCTGGTTCTTTGAAAAAACAAAGTTGGCAACCCTTAGCCACCCTAACGAAAAGAAGGAGGGAGAAAAATTACTAAAATTTATGATGAAAAAGGAAATGTCATGACAGACACTATGGAAATAGAGAAGACAATTAGAAATTATTTTGAAAATTTATACTCCAGTAAAATAGAAAACCTCAAAGATACCAACAAATTTCTAGAGGCATATGATCAACCCAAGTCAGGAAGACATGCACAATAAACAGATCAATTTCAAGCAAGGAAAACAAATCAATTTCAAGCAAGGAAATAGAAGACACCATCAAAAGCCTACCAACCAAGAAAAGCTTGGGGCCAGATGGATTCACAGCTGAGTTCTCCACGACCTACAAATAATTAATACCAATACTCCTCAAATTATTCTATGAAATAGAAAAGTAGGGAACCCTTCCAAACTCATTCTGTGAAGCTAGTATCATCCTGATACCAAAACCAGGTAGAGCTGCATCAAGGAAAGAAAATTTTAGATCAATATCCCTGATGAACATTGATGCAAAGATTCTCAGTAAAATTCTGGCAAATCACATATTTTAAAAAAAAACACATTTTAAAAAATAGTGCACCATGATCAAGTGGGGTTCATTCCAGGGATGCAAACTTGGTTCAACATATGGAAATCAATAAATATAATTAATTATATAAATAGACTTAAAGATAAGAATCATATGATTATAGCTATTTATGCAGGGTAACCATTAACAAAATATCATACCCTATCATGTTCAAAACACTAGAAAAACTAGGGATAGTAGGAACATACCTCAACATTGTAAAAGCTATCTATGATGCTAACTAAGGCCAACATCATTTTAAGTGGAGAAAAATTGAAAGCATTCCCTCTAAAAACTGGAACAAGACAGGGATGCCCTCTTTCAGTACTTCTCTTCAACATAGTTCTTGAAACTCTAGCCAGAGCAATTAGAAAGATGAAAGAAATTAAAGGGATACAAATAGGAAAAGAAGAACTCAAACTATCATTATTTGCTGACAACCTGATTCTAAGAGGATCCAAAAAACTTCACTAGAAAACTTTAAGAATTAATAAATGAATTCAGCAAAGTAGCAGGATATAAAACCAATGCCCATAAATCAAATGCGTTTGAATGCATCAGTGATGAATCCTCTGAAAGAGAAATTAGGAAAACTACCCCATTCACAATAGCCTCAAAAAAAGTAAAATACTTGGGAATTAACAAAAGACGTGGAAGATCTCTACAATGAAAACTACAGAACACTAAAGAAAGAAATTGAAGAAGACCTTAGAAGATGGAAAAATCTCCCATGCTCTTGAATAGGCAGAATTAATATTGTCAAAATGGCCATACTACCCAAAGCACTATACGGATTCAATGCACTTCCAACTAAAATCCCAATGTCTTTCCTTATAGAAAGAGCAATCATGAGATTCATCTGGAAAAATAAGAGACCCAGATAGCCAAAACAATCCTTAGCAAGAAAAGTGAAGCAGGAGGCATCATAATACCAGACCTTAAACTCTACTAGAAAGCTATAGTAACAAAAAAGGCATGGTATTGGCACCAAAATAGACATGTAGACCAGTGGTATAGAGTAGAAGACACAGAGACAAACCCACATAAATACAATTATTTTATACTAGACAAAGGCGCCAAAAACATACATTGGAGAAAAGATAGCCTCTTCAACAAGTAGTGCTGGGAGAACTAGAAATCCATATGCAGCAAAATGAAACTAAACCCCTATCTCTTACCATGCACAAAAGTCAAATGAAAGCGAATCAAGGACCTAGGAATTAGACCAGAGACCCTGCACCTAATAGAGGAAAAAGTAGGCCCAAATCTTCATCATGTTGGATTAGGCCCGACTTCCTTAATGAGATTCCTAAAGCATAAGAAATAAAACCAAGAACTAACAAATGGGATGGATTCAAACTAAAAACAATCAATGAGGTGAAGAGAGAGCCTACATTTTGGGAGCAAATTTTTGCCACACACACATTAGATAGAGCACTTATCTCTGGGATATATAAAGAACACGAAAAACTTAATACCAAAAATACAAACAACCCAATCAATAAATGGGCTAAGGAGCTGAACAGACACTTCTCAGACGAAGATATACAATCAATCAACAAATATATGAAAAAATGTTCAACATCTCTAGTAATTAGAGAAATGCAAATCAAAAATACTCTAATATTCATCTCATGCTAGTCAGAATGGCAGTTATCAAGAATACAAACTACAATCAGTGTTGGCCAGGATGTGGGGGAAAAGGCAAACTCATACATTGCTGGTGAGACTGCAAATTGCTGCAACCACTCTGGAAAGCAGTATGGAGATTCCTTAGAAAACTTGGAATGGAATCACCATTTGGCCCAGCTATCCTGCTCCTTGGTCTATACTCAAAGGACTTAAAAACAGCATGTTACAGTAATGCAGCACATCAATGTTCATAGCAGCTCAATTCACAATAGCTAAACTGTGGAAGCAACCTAGATGCCCCTCTATAGATGAATGGATAAAGAAACTATGTTATATAAGAAAAATAAAAGAAATGGATAAAAAAACTATGTTATATAAGAAAAATATTGTGTGTGTATATATATATATGTTATATATACACAATGGAATATTACTCAGCATTAAAAGAGAATAAAATTATGGCATTTGCAGGTAAATGGATGGAGTTGGAGAATATCATGCTAAGTGAAGTAAGCTAATCCTAAAAACCAAAGGCCAAATGTTTTCTCTGATAAGTAGATGCTGATCCATAATGGAGGAGGACATGGGGGAAATGGAGGAACATTGATTGGGCAAAGGGGAGGGTGGGGAAGAGAGGGATTAGGGGGCAGGAAAGATGGTGGAATGAGATGGACATTATTACCCTAGGTACATGTCTGATTGCACATATGGTGTGACACTACATCGTGTACAATCAGAGAAATGAAAACTTGTGCTGCAATTGTGTATAATGAATCAAAATGCATTCTGCTATCATAATTAAAATAAATTAATTAATTTAAAAAATCTTATGGGACTTCTGTTATATATGTGGTCTGTTGTTGACCCAAAAGTCACTATGCAGTGCATGATTGTATCTTGGTGGAATTGAAGGGAAAGGATTCATTTTTTTATTGTAACTTTTTCAATTGGTACATTGTAACTATTCATAATAGTAGAATTTGTTGTTGTATATTTGTACATGCACACGATATAATAATATATTTCATCAGGGGAGGCACTGAGGAAAAGCTGGCTTTTAAAAAAAATCCCGTTTCTTTTCCAATGGTAGAGTTTTTAGAATAGCTTTCTTGCCTGGTTTTGGAATGTTTCTCTGATTCCTTATTTTTATCCATGTAATTCCAGCAGACTCCAAGGAGTCTTTAGCCAGCTTGCAGAGTTTGCTGCTGGGTTTCCATTCAGTTCTCTCTGCAACTTGGAGACTGTGTGTCTTTATAGATAGGGTTGGTGTAGCCAGCATTGGTCCTACCTGTCAAAGAGACCCCACTCTAGTCTGAACATCTAACTTGATGCATTTGGTCAATTTTTGTCTGAACTCCTCTGTGTCAGACTCTTGGACATTGACAAACCCATTTGGGAACCTTATGATTAACCAACATTTGCACTGCCCATGAAATATGGGTTGTCCGTATAGAAGATGGAAGGAAGCAGAGGATTCAGACACTCCCCGAAAGTCCCCCCAAAGAATGGGCCTTTGACATGCCAAAAAGGCAGGCTTGCAGGTTCTTGGCCCAGTGCTGTGAAATGCTGGCCCTGCTGTCTTACCATTCAGTTGTTTATTTTTGGTTTGAAGACAGAAACTGAAGGCTGAGATTGTTAGCTTTTCCTTGCTGTGATAAAATGCCTGAGGAAAACAATTTAGATGAGTAAAGATTTGTTTTGGCTCATGGTTTCAGAGATTTCAGTTTATGGTTGTTTGGCTCCATTGTTTCTGGGCCTGTGATGAACCAGAACACCATGACAGGGAACATGTGGCAGAGCAAAGCTGTTTCCCTCATTGTGACCAGAAAGTAGAGAGGAAGAGAAGGAGCCAGGGGTAAGATATACCCTTTCAGGGGATGCTTCTACTGACCTACTTTCTCAACCTACACCCCATGTCCTACAGTTTCCCCTACCTCCCAATATGGCATCAACTTAGGAATCGATCAATGGATGAATCCATGATGAGTTTAGAGCCCACGATCCAGTCACCTACCCCAAGGCCCCACTTCTGGACAGTGCTGCATTGGGGACCAGGACTTCAGTACATAAGCATTTGTGGGATATTCCAGACCCAAACCATAATGTTGAGCAGTGGTGCTTTCCCCAGACATTGACTCCTTCCTAGCCTTGCTGCCGGGGACCCAGATCATAAACCTTCCATATGTGAAAAGCTGGCTGACACCATTGGTGAAGTCCCATAGTTTACAAGTCGGCCTCTTGAACTCTGATAAGGCATCATCTCCCTTCCCACATTTTGCATATTACTACCCATTACCTAGAAGATCCGTGTAGCCCCCAAATGCTATATGGAAACTTCTGGAATCTTGGGGTGTACAGGGAACGCAATAAACTAAAGCCCCATCACTTCTTGTTACATGAATTATGTATTCCAAGAAGCTGGCCCTTGGGGTTTGAGCCAGGTAACCACCTGACATTAACCTTTAGTGGGCTTTGTTGTGCATATAGCAATTCCTATAAAGTGAGTTTATAACTCATTTCCTTTTGAAATGGGGCTTGGGAAAGAAAGCTGGTTACCAAAGTAGAAAAAGAGTGAAAGAGCCCCCTCAAAGTGATTGTGTTTCCACCTATGGGGCTTCTTAAAGGGTTTTAATAAACCCTATTTGAACACATAGGGGCACATTACCCCTTGAAGAGTCATCCCCTAACAGGTGCTGCCTTCTATACTTTAAAGCATAGTGCTTTATAAAACCTGTCTTATTGTCAGGCATGTGATCATGTCTCATCTGTGATTCTTACCTGGTTTTTATGCAGACTAAGGTTGTACAATACATCTTGTACCACTTGCAGCCAAAGTCTAGATAACAGGTCAACCAGTGGCTTCACATGACTTGGGCCATCTTTATCCAGATAGAAGGAACTCATTTTTAAATGAGAGTGCTGGACCACATTGATAATTGTGGAGGAGCAATAAAGGAAGAGCAAGGCATGTTGAAGACTAAAAATAGACAGTGGCATCTGGCAAATGGGAAATGAGACAAGTGGCATACATTTTAGACTCAGGCTATTAATATTGTTTGTAAGAAAGACTCCAGAATGCCTCATCAAACATAATTTCTGAGCTTCCTGAAATGAAGGAGGCAATCCTAGAAGTCAGCTAAGAATTGTGCAGAGACAAGGAATATAAATTTCCCCCAGGTTTCTGCAAAAATCTTAACATTCCTGAAGGGGAATATAGAGAACTATAAACTGGATACTGTTACAGTTACATGAATTTGTAACTCTTGGACAACCTTACTCAAAAGGTGCTTATTAGTGGAGAGATGTCTACATGGGAGAGATGCTGCCCACCTGCCATGGTGCTCACTGGTATTGCTGCTTGATTGCACATTCTATTCATGACCTGGCTGCAGAGATGGTAACCTGCTCATCACACATTGAGATGCACAAATACGTGACGGGGAGCAGTGTGCAAAATCCCAAGGTTCACAAAGTTCTCAACAACATGGAGAAGTGGCAAATGTAGCGATGTATGATTTCATCTTCACTCTATTTTAGTAGTACTTGCATTTTATAGAAAAGAAAATGAGACCCAGGGAAACTCCCTTGGTAAGTGATAGTGTTAGGGCTCATGCCCTTTGCAGTTTTGAAGATCTTGCACTAACCATATGTCTTATAGCTTTTTGAATGGCACTTAATATAGGATAAGTCCCAGATCAACTGGATTGTAATGTACAGGATGGTAGAAACATGCCTTAATGGAAGTGTGCTTGAAAAAATTGCATGTACTGCCAGAAAACACACTGCTCTCTGTTTCCTTGTTACGTTCTATTGACAGACATTACTAATTGATCCCAGGACAATTTTCCACTGAGTCCCAGATCATAAACCTTCCAAACTCCATAGGCAGCTACAGCCAGTAGATTGGGTGAGAACAGGAGATCATTTAACATCCTCTACATGAAGGGTTATGGTTATTCGCTGCATGTACACAAAGCCAGTGCCTGCCTAGGCTACATCAACACAAGCCTCCTCTCAAGCACTAAAGGAGGCAGTAGTCATTCTGCCATGCCCTTCAGAGATTGAAGGGCACAGGGAGACTATATGCAGTCTGATAAGTCTATTTTAAGGACTTTAGAAGCCAGGAGAACATCTGTGTGTAAGGGAAGGGAATGGTGAAGGAAAGAGCTGGAAGTCATCTTTATGTTGAAGAGGTATGCAAAGGATCTAGGTACTTGGGTACATATTGAGAACAGCCCGGGTACAAGGGGTCTCTGCATGGCCTGGGATGGCAGGTTTGGACTGGTATACTCAGATACAGGGAAGAAAGTGTCACCTTAGTGGGAAGAAGAAAGTTCTCATAGTAGAGCTCTTCAGAAGTATGAAGGGCTCTGCTGATTTTCTTAACCCGGGACATGTGCACAGAGCTGGTCCCTTTCGGCATAAGGATTGAAGTAGAGATTTTGGAGGCTGAGGTGGTTTGAACTGATGCCTGATCTCACTTCAGACCCTCACGTTGATCCTGGACAACATGGAAATAAGAGATGCCAGGATACGGTTAGTGCATGCCATGGACTTTCAGGCACCAAGGAAAAGCTTACAGCACACACACCCCACTAAATAGTGGCAGATCTCACAGTCCTGGTATACAAGCTTATTCTCATTGTTTTACATCTAATAAGTCATTCCATCTCCCAGCCATCCCATGGGGTAAATACAATTGGCCCTCTGTATCTGTGGGTTTTGCATCTGTAGATATAGTCCACTGCAGATGGAAAATATTTGGAAAAATATTTCATCTGTGCTGAGCACATAAGAACTCTTTCTTGCTATTTCCTAAATGATACACTACAGCAACTATTTACATAACATTTACATTGTATTAGGTATTTTAGGCCACTTATAGGTGATTTAAAGTTTACAGGAGGATGTGTGTAGATTATCTGCCAACACTATACTATTTTATAGGAGGAACTTGAGCATCCATGGATCTGGGTATATTTGGAGGTTCTGGAACCAGATCCCCTCAGATACTGAAGAGCAACTATGTCATTTGCCCCATTCTACAGATTAGGAAACTGAGGCAAGAAGTTAAACTACCTGCCATGATCCCAGAGCTTTTATGCTGTGGAATAGGGCTTTGTTTCAGGAAATCAAGCCTTGGCACTGACACTATTGTTTGCTGGGTCCAGGGCCTCTGGTCAAGACAGCAGTACTTTCAGAGTGCTCCCGAGTGCATTGCTATACTTACGAAACTGATCACTTAAGGGTATGATACACGTGGGAAGTAGGATGGTCTGTGACAAGCTATTTATTTGGGATTGCAGACTGTTTGGTGCAGAAGAGAACCTTTAAAAGCTATTTTAGAAACCCCTAAGGAAGAAGCAAGTGGGTTCAGTCCAGGAGGACAAGAATGGGCACTGTGAAGAGGTGTCCTGAGTTTAGAGACACGGGAGCAACATCAGAACAAGGCAATGGAAGAGTGAAGACTAAGAAGAGTCGCTGAACCAGGAGGAGGGGAGACAGGGACCTAGGGTACAACAGGACCAGGCAGGCCCCAGGGCCCTGGGCAGGGCTGTCATCAAGGCCTCAAGAAGGGAGTGGCTACAACAAGGGGCTTTGGGAGATCTGTTCTGGTGATGATGGACAGATGAAAGGTGGTAATGGACCAGAAGAAAGAGCAGAGCTCCCAGGGTGCAGCGTAGTTAGCAGGCAGAGGAGAGCCAGGCCCACACTGTCCTCAGGGATTCAGAGGTTATGATCAAATGAGTAGCCAGAGTCTGCAGCTTTAATTCAAGTCTTCAAAGAAAATAATTTCTAAAGGCAGATTTGCCATAGGTTAAGCAAGTGTCTGACATCCCCCCCATGTCTCCCGTTTCCTCATCTGTATATTGGGAAATTCATAGTTCCTCCCTCATAATATTGTTAGGAGGATTCAAAAAGAAAATGCTAACTTCTGGCACTGGAACACAGTGGCATAGACTTGCTTTTCCCTGTTTATCTCTTCTAAGTACAACTAAGTCCTCTGGAAATTATTCAACAGACAACAATGAAAAGACTATGAGAGCTAGAAAGAGGGAGGCAGACTGGCCAAGGACCTCAGGACTTGAGGAAGGACAACATGGTGAGTTCCCTGGGTTTCTTTTTATCTTCCATATATCCTGGACTGGGCACCTAAAGGCCTACAACTTGGAACTTCCCCATCCCTTGCTCTCGATGGCCAAGGGATGGGGAAGGCAGAGCCCAACAGAGACCTACTATGGATTTGCAATACTCACACCATAAACCCAGGAGGCTGGCTAGTCTGCTTGCAGTAGCAGCAGCAACCACCCACCTTGGGCCAACCCGACGGCTGCCCCATGACTGGGACACTGGTGGGTCATCCAGTCTGTGCACAGCAGCGGCAGTGAAACCCTCTGTCTCCCTGCCTTCCCACCAGAAGCATAAGGAGACTCAGACTCAGCAGCTTCTTCCTCCCTAATCTAGTGCAGCAGGGGGCCTGGGAACCCAGGGAAGTACCTCCAGCCCTAGTGGATGTCACCAGCAGGGAATGAAGAGGAGCCCTAGTGACACAGAAAAAGCAGATCAGAAAAACATTGCAGAACTGAAAGTGAAATTGTTTTTGGAACTAAAGCTCTCAAAAATAGTCCAGCACCTACACGTTTAACCTAAAATAGTAGATTTAAATAGGATCAAGAATCTCCTAAAATAATAACCAAAGTGTGCAGTATATGGATGAAAATCATTTATCATACCAGGTCCAGGAAAGTCACAATTTGAGAATTTCAATCAACTGGACACCAATGACAGATACAGGAATTAGATGACAATGATTTTAAGCCATGAAAATGTGCATAATTATTCATTATAAATTTCCTAGAGACAGAAGCAGAAAATCTCAGCTAGGAAATTGAAAGTATGCAGAACTAAATCTAAATGGAAATTATAGAACTGAAGAAAACAATAACAACCACCACAACAAACATCCTTATTCGATGGACTTAGTATTAAGTAAATGGATATGACAGAGAATAGAATCAGTGAACATAAAGACATAGCAATATAGTTTTCTCAGTAATAACAGAAAATATGCTGAAAAAAATAAAAGAGCTTGCAATATCTGTGGGCCAATTAAAATTGATATTAGGAATCCAGAAGCAGAGGAGGAAGAATGAGAAACCACTAAAAATATTCAAAGAATCAATGGCTGAAAACTTCCCATCTTTAGTGAAAGACATAAATTTACAGATTTAAGACAGATGAACCCTAAATAGTATATGTCCTAAAAATAAAGTTTCCACCAAGACGTGAATACTAAACTTTTTAAAACTAAAGAACAAAGAAAAATTCCTAAAAACAGAAAGAAATAATGTTTTGCTATGCATTTCTCATCTGAAACCATGGAAGCTAGAAAGAAATGGCACATTTTTCAACTGCTGGAAGAAAAGAATTCTCAACTTCTTTTTCTCCCTGCTGCAGTATGAGGGATCTATCCCAGGGCTGTTTACATACTAGGCAAGTCTATTAGTTTATTTTGAGACAGGGTCTTGTTAGTTTGCTGAGGCTGGCCTAGAACTTAATATTTTCTTGCTTCAGCCTCCTGAGGAGCTGGGATTACAGGTGTGTGCTTCCATGTCTGGTTCAATTTCTAATCTTATGTCCAGAAAAACTGTCTTTTAAAAATAAAGATGACATGAAAGACATTCTCAGAAAAGGAAAATCTAATAGAATTTGTGGCTAATAGACAAATACTTACAGAATGGCTGACAGAAGCTTCCCAAAGGTAATGATTGACAGAAGGAGCCTGGGACCTTCAAAAATGAAAGAGCAATAACAAAATTGGTAGAAGTATGACTTCATATTAATAGACTATTCACTTAATTAGGTCTTTAAGTTATATTCTATTGAAGCAAAAGTTGAAACATGGAATATGTCTGTAGAAAAAAAATACTTAAAACAATTTTAAGAGTGAAGAAAATAAAAGGATCTAAATAGAGTATTTCAATATTGTATTCAAAGTGGTATAATATCAGTACCAGTTGTCTGTGATAAGTTATATGTGTATATAGTAACACCTAGAACAACAACGGGACAGTTGTTGTGCAAAGTGATATTCTATAAAACATAAATAAAAGGGAACTATAAATAACATTCAGTTAACCCAATAGAAAAGAATAAAAAGAGAGAAAAATAGGAAACAAATAATAAAATGGCAGATTTAACCCTTAAGATGTCAGTAATTGCTCTAAATTTAAATCATCTAAAATACACTTTAGTTACAAGACAATCACAGGCAGAATAGATTCAAAAGCATGATTCAACTATCTGTTATCTATGGGAAAGTCACTTCTAGCATAATGACACAGGTTAAAAGGAAAAGGGTGGTGGGGGGAATATATATGATGAAAACATAAAATTTCAAAAAGCAAGAATGGCAATGTGAAAAGGTAGACTTCAGAGGAAAGATAATTACTAGAGGCGAAAAGGAACATTACATAATGATAAAAATGTCAACCCACTAACAAATTATAGGAACTCTAAACAAGCATGTACCAAATTATTGAGATTCAGAATACATGAACCAAAACTGAGCTGAAAGGAGAAATAGATAAATTCACAGCTTCTAGCTGGCGATTTCAATACATTCCTCTCAGCACTTGATAAAACTACTAGGCAGAAAATCAAAAAGAATATAGAAGAACTGAACAATACTATCAACCAATATGATCTAGTTAACATTTAAAGACCACTTCATTTGAACATGATGTTTTAAGGGAAGAAAAAAAGTTTTTCCTTCTTCCTATCTTGAGTTAATTAGCTGAACCCCTGCAACCAAAGACAGATACAGAAAAGTGCATGTAAGGTAAGTTTTGCCTGACATTGGAGTGTACGTAGGAAATGAAGACCTGAAGAAACAGTTAAACCTGAGTGTTTTTCATAGGAGGTTTGATGAAGAATGGAGAATTATGGGAAAATCTGATAGGGCAAGAATAGTATGATGTAATGGCAATAAACTGGGGGGGGGGGATCCTATGTATCTTACTGAAATGTCAAATATTATTTTTCTCAGACAAAAAACCACTTCATTCATCAACAGCAAAATATATATTCTTTTCAAGCTCCTATGGGAGTAAGACAGATCATATTCTGGGTCAAAGATCATAACAAGTTTAAAAGAATTGAGATTTGACAAGTGTATTGTCTCTGACCATAACAGAATCAAACTATAAATCAATAACAGAAAGGCAATAGGAAAATATCCAGAGACTTGGAAATTAAACAACACACTTCTGAAGTAAAAAGTACATGGAACTTAATGAAAATGATAGTACAACTTATCAAAATTTGTGGGATTCAGCTATAGCAGGGCTAAGAGGGAATTTCATAACATTGAGTGCTTATATTTGGAAGAAGGAAAGATTGCAAATCTAAATTACTACTTCAAGAAAGTAGAAAAAGAAGAGCAAAATAAACCCAAAGCAAGCAATAGCAAAGATAAGAGCAGAGATAAATGGAAAAAACAGGACAACAATAGAGAAAATTAATGAAAGATGATGGTTCCACAAAAAATAAAATTCATTAGCCTCCAGTAAGATTGATGAAGATTAAGAAAGAAGAATCATCATCAATATCAGGAACAAAAACTGGCATCATAGATCCTAAGCCATTGAAAGGATAATAAAGGACAGTAACTATGCTAATAATCTGGACAACTAAGAGAAACGGATGAATTGCTCGAAAACTACAAACCAATAAAACTCAGCAAGATGAAATAGATGACCTAAATTGACCTGTGTCTATTAAATAAGTTGAACTTGTAGGTTAAGGAGAGATTAAATATATTTAACCATTATACAACATATACATGTATTGAAACACATCACACGGTACCTCATGAGTATGTGCAATTTTTATGTTTTTAATGTGTAGCTTAAAATATTAAAAAATTAGACTAAAAATTGAAAAGCATAAAATAAAAGCTCCCCCTCAAATCTCGAAGCAAACATAGTTACACTGAAGAATTTTACCAAACGTCCAAAGAATAATTAACATCAATTTTTTACAATCTCTTTTAGAAAATAGGAATGGAAGTAGTATGTCCAAATTAATTTCATGAGGCCAATATTAGTCTGATACCACAAGATAGAACACAAGAAAATTGTAGACCACTGTCTCAGGAAAGTTCCTCAGCAGAGTTTTAGCAAACCAAATCCAATAATTTGTATGAATCTACATATCTATCGAAGTAGATAGATAAGAAAACTACTAAACCATGACCAAGTAGGATTTATTTCACACATGCAAGGCTTGTTCAATATCCAAAGGATGAAGAAGACAAGTACAGAATCTACCTGTATTTTTCTTTTCAACTTCTAGTGAATCTTAATTATTCCAAAATTAAAAGTTAAAGAGGAAAGAGACAATGCCTTGGGGAACTTTTAAAAATTCAGATGTCCAGGCCTCACATTCATCAAATCACAATTTCTATGGGTAGAATTTAGGCATCTGTGTTTTTAAAAGAGCTCATTAGTTGATTTCAGCACACAGCTGAGTTTGAGAGCCCGTGTTCACTGTTCTGAGTGGTTTTCATAATCGTCTTTCCCCTTCTCCTCAAGACAGCAGCACCAACAGAGCCCATCCTCTGTGCTGCACACTGTTTGAAGCACTTTGTGTCCATCACCACAGATCACCGTCAGTAGTAATTACTGTTCTTGGTTCACTGCCATCACTAGGGCTCCTTCCCCATTGGGGACCAGTTGGTCTCTGACTGATGATTCTGGACATGTACACAATGGAGATCTAACTCATCCTGACACAGAGGCACTCATTTTCTTTTGGAAAAGAGCCCAAGTTGTCATGGGTTCTGCTTTCATACCCAGATTCCCTTGACTTTACCTATAACCCAGGAGAAAGCCACTTGAAGGAAGAGTGGAGGGGGCAGGTGTTGCTGCAGGTATGTCTAAGGAGCACTCTCTTTTCTCAGCAGTGGGGTGGGATGAGTTGACATGCCTTTCCTGGTTATGGTCTTTGAGGTTTCACATTTATCGTCCTATCTGGGGATGGTCCTTTCCAGTTTGGACACATGTGCTGTGGTTATGTTACCATTTGGAACCAGTACATATGGAGCAGAGAAGATGGAGAACAATGTGACCCGTAGGTCCCCAGGACTTGACCAGCAATTGATAGAGCTCACAGAAAATTGTAGTGTATGAGACACCCTACTGAGCACTGGGTGCTGTGGTTTAGATATGGTTTGCCCCTACCAAAACTCATGCTGAGACTTAATTCATCAGTGAGGTGGTGGTGGAGGGGTGGGGCCCAGTGAGAGGTGGAATAGATTAGTGCCTTTATCAAAGAAATGCCATGTTTGGGCCCTTCTCTCTGTATTCTGCATTGCCTACTTCCTTTTCTATTTTCCCTTACCAGAAGCTCACAAGATACAGCCAGCATATCTCAGATTTCCTGACATACAGAACTGAGAGCCAAAATAAATCTCTATTCTTTATAAATTAGCCAGTTTCAGGTTTTCTGTAATAGCAACAGAAAACCCACCAAGGACTTGGTTTGACTGGGGAGGAAATTACAATATGGAAGCAGAGAAGATCCACACATACATGGGTCAGTTGACTTTGGTCGTATGGCCTTGGCAACATGGTTTGGAAGACAAATAACAAGACAGGACCCAGTCTAGAAGTTCTGTTACCTTGTTCGTGCTGCTGGGTTAATCCAGTTCATGATTTCTTGTGCCATTAAAGAGAAGAGCCAAAAATAAGTGTTTGTATTCCTGTGACATTGCAGAGGATGAATGTACAATGGAAATGGAGGGTCAAGAAAAAAAAGGAAAGCATCAGAAGCCTTGCCAAGCAGTAAGCAGGGCTGGCACATTGCATGCTCTGGGGGCACCATTCACATAGACAAAACTGTCACCCTGAACCTGGAATTGGTGCTGATGTGATAGAGGTGAGAAGGCCACATAAATTTATCACCAAGGTTAAAGTCTCCATCATACACTACACACATTCCCTCACCAGCCCTTACAAGAAAGCTGCTGTTCTCTGTTCCTCTTTATTCATTGAGGGTTGAAATGTTGGCTTTATTTTCCTGAAGAATTAGGATTCTTTTGAAGACCTCAAAATGCGGGAAGAGGGAACTATGGTATTTGTAGATGCATGATCCCTCTGCTGCCTTCAATTCAGCAAAATCTCACTCACATCCTAGCTGGAGTAGAAGGAAGATCTTTTGGCCATGCATTGGGGAAAGGGGTGAACAAAGATAAGGATAGAAGGCTGTGTCTTGGACAGCTGTGGTCAGGATCAATTAGTCTACTCTGTCAGGATTGCCAAATTTGTTTCTAATCTATTCTGTCAGCAAGAGTTGAAATCATACATTTAAATAAAGGCCAATATCGAAGTTCTTTTTGAAAGAAGATGAGGGGCAGAGACAGCTTAGTTTCCTTGCTATTTCTGATTCCTGTTTCACTGTGAAAGTGAAATTGAGTTGTTCTGGGGCTGGGATGCCTGTGACTGGAATGCAAGAGGACTTTGGCAGGTGGGCAGATGCTGGAACTTGGAGGCATCTTTGCTGCCTTTTCCCTGGGGCCGCACATTCTGAAAGATAAGGGACCTGCTGGAACCACCCTTTCTTGACACCAGGAGGCTTTTTGTCTGGGACACCTTTTACATCTCAGATGAGATTTTGTGGGCAGGGCCTCTTTTCCTGTTTTAATAACCCGTTATCAACTACAAAGTTGCCGCTAGCAAAAATATCAATTATCGCTTATGCAAGACTTGGCATTACTTGAAACCACATTCCATCCTCAGAACATGATAGTTGCTTTGAGCCAAAATCCAGAGAGGGTTTGAGGACAAGTTGTGTACACAATCATTAAGTGGGCCAAAAGAATATATTTTTATCCTGTAAATTGAATGCCAGTTAAGCAGTAGTGATTACTGTAAGAAGCTGTAATTTATATGAGGGGAAGTAAAGATTTTTTTTTAAGATAAAAAGTATTGCTTAAGAAAAAAAAAAAAAAAACAGAGAATGAAAGAAATACTAGTAACAAAGACCCCAAAGACTCAACTTCATGGAAATTTCAAAAAGAAAGCCTTTGTTAGAAAAACAGTGCGTCTATACAATACCCAGGATACTTGAGAAAGAGTCACATAAGCTAGTGTGGCCATGTGCTGCATGGAGACTTTTCAGTCAGTGGTCAACATGGACCACATATGTGACAATGGTCCCATAAAGTTATATGGCCTAGTGATGTGCAGCCATCTTAGCTGGTATAAGTACACTCTGTGATGTTCTCACAGCAGCAGATGTGTAACAGAGTGTGTTATGGTTCTGCTTAATGATGCGTTTCTCAGAATGTGTCCCCATTGTTAAGCAGCACCTGATTATATTTAATAATATAGTGGTTGTGTTATTACAGTTCCTGAACTTTTTCTGTTCCTTAAGACTATTTACCATCAGGCGGGACTACATATGCAACATTTGGGCCTTGTATTTTGAGTGCATCCAGAATCTGCCAACACTAATGTCCTCCCTAGTCTCATCCAGAAATTTGACAATCTGGGAAGAAATAATAGTCTGAATTTTGACTTTGAATAAACAAGAAGTGGTTGTTATAAATCTTGTGTTGTTTGGCTAAAGTTTCGGTGAGAATTCTTGTCATTGGCTATCAACTTTTACTTCGCTTTGGACTTTGTGGGCAAAAAGGAGAGGTCAAATGGGGACATGAGAAAGATTTCGAATATTTGAACTCTGTTGCATCACCAAAAGGGGTTTGATCAGTGGTTGCTAAGAAGGCAGGCTTGGGTCTGTGTCTGGAAGCTGCACGAAGGCAGGTCTCAGCTCAGAATAGGAAGGAGTGGTGGTACTGGCTCTACCTGGGGTATTCATAGGCAGCCTGTTTCTAGTGGAGACATTCTTGGCCCTAGTGTACACTAGCATGCCTGGGAGCTCTTCCCCACAGATCCTGGTCTGAAGTGCACCACAGGTATTAGTATGTTAAGCTTTCCACATGATTTTTCCCTGGTCAACAAGGGCCGATAGTCTATCTGGGGTCCTTACTAGTCTGAAGATGGAGAAGGGAGGGGACAAAAGGGTAAAGAAGAAAAAAAATGAGATGGTAGAATGAGATGGATATCATTACCCTAAGTGCATGTATGAAGTCATGAATGGTGTGAATATACTTTGTATACAACCAGAGATATGTAAAAGTGTGCTTTATAAGTATAATAAGAAATGTAATGCATTCTGCTGCCATTTCTAACAACTTAGAATAAAAAATAAATAAATTTAAAACAAAAGAGAGGGGGAAAAAAAAAGAATTCCTTATCGGTCATGGTTCTTGGGGAGTGTTTAGCTGCTGTATTGGTCAGATTTGTGTGACTGTAACTAATACCTGAAATAATTAAAGGGAAGAAGGGTTTATTTTGGCTCATGGTTTCAGAGTTTCTAGTCCATGGTTGCTTGCCCCATTCTTTTGGTCCTGTGGTGAGGCAGCACATCGTGGCAGGTGCATGTGAGAGAGCAAGGTGCTCACCTCATGGCGGGGAAGTGAGGAGGAAGGGCAGGGCTCCTCTTTCCCCTTCACGGGCACACCTCCAATGACCAGAAGACATCCTACTAGGCCCCACTTCTTAGAGTATCCACAGCCTGTCACTGTCGCCTAGCTGGGGACCAATCCTTTATTTAACACATAGGCCTTTGGGGGAACATTCCATATCTAAACTATAGCAACCTCACAGCAGCTCAGCATTAATTGGGAACGCAATATAAGTGGGAATCTTCATCTCTTCTGCTCGTATACCATTTGCAATGCCTGCATCAGAAACTGGGGTGGAGCCCAGCAATCTGAATTTTCACATTCACCCCCCCAGGGGTTTCTAGTGTGCATTGAGGTTTGAACACCACCAATCTGTGCTGTAGTAGTGGTTCTCAAACTTTGATGGATGTTAAAAATCACCGAGAGCTCTTAAAAATCCAGATACCTAAGTCATGCTTCCTACCAATGGAATCAGAACTTCTAGTGGTAGAATGCAGTCATCAGTGCTTTCTAAAACCTAGGAGATTCCATTGTGTATCCACTTTTGAAAAACTAATGCATTATAGAAACTGAGGTAGGTTTCTCTTGTTCTTAACATTCTACTATTTGCCTTCAAAATTCTGTCCTGTCTCCCTCATTTTAAGTTGTATTAGGACATAAATTGCCTTAGAGCCTTGAAGGAATGCTAAAGTCCCCATCAGAACTCTGATTCTGTTGGAAGATGTGGCCGCTTGCTTCTGGCTTCTTATGTACTCAGGGGAGAGGGCTTACCACGATTCCATGCTGAGGTGGTGCTCTCAGGCGCAGCCTTCCCCCTCCAGAACATAGGCACAGACCATCATTCTATGGGAGTAAAACCTTTTAAGGGAAATTGTTAGACACGGTCAAACTGTTTTTGTTTTGTTTATCTATGGGTTCCATCGATGCCCACACACTCATCAGCCCCGTCAGTGTGGTTATCACTGGGTCATGCTTTTGGGAGGCTCTAGACTCCTGAGGTGTAAAGAATGTCAACTTCTGCTTTCACGTTGGCTCTGAGAGGCCTTGAGAGGGACTTGTGATGGTCAGGAGTTCCGTCTGGAGGGATCCCTCTCGAGCATCAAGGGCCACTGCAGGAAGGAAGAGACGTACAAACTGGACCTTGGAATCAGCAGGAGTTCCAGATGGACAAAGGGCATGAGCAAAAGCACTGGCTACTGGGGTATTGTGGGAGTTGGTAGGGGTGGGGCCACTCCCTGCCCTCTGATGTGCATTTCAGTCCTGGAGTGGGGGTGGAGAAGTATACATTTCCATCCCTATCCCTTCCCTAGCCCCCTGACAGGATGGAAAAAGTAGAGACCAAATTAACTAGGCCATAAAGCCCCTCCTTATGTGTGACTTTTCAGGAAAGGAAGGGGGTAATGGTCATTAGGTGCAGGAAGCAGCCTGTCCTTAGAATTTCTACTGCCTGGAGCATCCTGTGCCCTTTGATGTCCCTGAGTGGTCTTTGAACTTTGGGAAGCAGCAGATTCTCTCTTAGCTGCAACCCCTCCTGTAGATCAGCTAATCCCCTCCTCTGCACTGGCCTTTGAAGGGGAGAGGAAATGCTGGGGGCTGGTTTCCAATGCCCATTAAAAAGGCTGCCCCTAGAAGAATTGGTCTCAGCAGTTCCTTCTGAGGAGACAGCAGGAGCCTAGGAAGCTGGAGGCGTGGTGAGCAGATCGATTTCATCTTATACCCCATGGTATCCTTTAAATTTTTACCATGCCCTTATTTTTAACTACTAAATAAATTAATGAGTGCCAGAAGCCAGGCCATTCCCCATTGGCTAAGACAACCTTTCCCTGAGAAATCTAGCTGTTAGTACTATTTGTTAGTGGGAAGATTATTAAATAGGATTCTGAGGACTCAAAATTGCCAACTCTTGGTGGAATTGAAATTGATCTCATCTGGTTAAGGGATATTGATGATTAAAAATAATAACTCTGGTTTTTCTTTGGGGGGGGTGTTTCTTTGTTGCTGCAGAGGGGAAGGAAGCTGATATAAGACCAACTTGTCTAGAGTTCTTGTAAGTAAATACAGTTGTCAATTGATATCTGTGCGGAATTGGTTCCAGGACTCTGCTGGGATACCAAAATCCAGAGATGCTGAAGTCCCTTACATAAATTGCTGTAGTATATGCATAGAACCTTCATGCATCCTTCACTATACTTAAAGTCACCTCTAGGTGATTTACGGTATGGAATTCCATGCAAGGGCTATGTGAAAAGTTGTTATGGTGTGTTGTTTAGGGAACAGTGACAAGAAAACAGTCTGTATGTATTCAGATGTAGTTTTTAAATTTTTTTACAAGTATTTTTTTATCCATGGTTGGGTGAATCTAAACATATAGAACCCCTGGATAAGGACTGACCCTATTGCTAAAAGATGTTTTGAGAGGAAAGGTGACTCTTGAGTCTTACCAAATTTCATCCTGAAGTCATGGAGGAGTTCTGAATGATTATGCATTTGATGTCTCTTCTCCACACTTTGTAACCATGAGTGAAGGAAGAGCCTTTGAGGTAGACAGAAGGGGGTGGAACACAGTGTAATTCTTTCAGAACTCCCTCAAGGGTACACTTGAGACTTCCAGAAG
This sequence comes from Tamias sibiricus, assembly GCA_025594165.1. Classification (NCBI taxonomy): domain Eukaryota; kingdom Metazoa; phylum Chordata; class Mammalia; order Rodentia; family Sciuridae; genus Tamias; species Tamias sibiricus. Next base: position 141,173,546 of record CM046659.1, read on the forward strand.
CAAATACAGAAGTAGCATGTTATTTTGTTTTAAGATAAAATAAACTCAAGGCTATTAAGTTATTATTCTGTCTGATACATGTGACACCAGGCCCACCTGTGCCCTCAATCCCACAGACATTTAGAGTTAAAATTACTGTGCATACTTAATGCTACACATTTTTGTTAAATATATCATTGCCAGAAATAATAGATGCCCTGGGACATAAACCTAAAATAACATGGAATTTTCTGTCAGGTAATCTTTAATTTAAACTAAAAATAACCTAAGCAGTAGTTTATATAAACTTCCAAGTATCAAGACTCCCATCCCAGTGCTAGTTCATCAAACTGTAAATTTATGAGGCACTTTGTTAGCATTTTAACATTTTAAAACAGATCAGGCGTGATCTGTATTAGAGACAAGCTCTGGACAGCCAAGAATCCCACTATTGATGACTGGAACATTCCTCAGGGAAGTCTTCTTCTGAAGGCTGGCAGAGGGAAATGGGTCAGCTCCTGTGAAGGACGCAGAGTCGTCAACTGCACATTGAACTTTTCTGAGCACTTTTGTAACCATCCTGTGTATCTCCTGAGAGACCAGGGTCTCTGGCCAGGGGAGTCCAGAAGTGTGGAGAGAGGAGGCTTTTTCATTTTATAACTAATCTGAAAACCAGAGAAACTGTGGAAGTGGTTTCAAGCCTAATGTCCTTATGCTCATGGTGAGACTGTCCTCCCAGGGCTTGGATCTCCTTGGGTTTTCATTTTCCAAAACATCCTTGTTGGGAAAAAAAAAAAAAACAAAACCGTATCTGGTGGCTGTTCAGAAGATCCTGCTAAGGGAAGATGGGAGGTGGCTTTTCAAAGTGCAAAGATAAACAATTAAATGGTGTATTGATTCTCCATTGATTGTGGCCTAGGTTTGGAAATGTGGAAGATGCCTTCAATCTTGGCCAGTGAGTTGCCCTTGGGGAAAGAGGTTTTAGGGAATTCCTGTAAGTAGAGTTGAGATACCCTAAGGGATTTAACCATTTCTGAAAATAAGATTGAATTGTGCCTAGTACGGGAATGTGCAAATTTGGTGACAGTTGACATGTTCTTCACACTACAACTGGTGAGGCCTTCTTTATTTGGGTCTGTATTGGAAGAAAGGGTCTCTGTGATGGAGGACTGGGGGGATAGGGAGGAGTACAATGGAACTGCTCTGAAAATTCCCAGATAATTTTCCCAAGGACCCAGCTCAGAATCCCAGATCTTTAGGCTTTTGGGAAATCATTAATGTTCCCTAAAGAGACAAAACATTCCTTTCCCTTGGGCTTCTGTTCCTTTAGTGTTTCGTATCATTGTTATACATAGAACTTACTTGCTTCATTTCTTTCATGGGCAAGGTCATGTTCAAAGTAGGGTCTCTGGTCTGTGATTCAGGCGAGGACTCCGGGGTCTGTGGTTGTGACCTTTGTGAAGGAACATTCCTTCTTGCTGAGTAAGGACTGCCCTGCCAAAGCTGGATGGAGACAGAGCAGTTTAACCCATTCCACGTGCCGTAGTTACCCCACATTATAGAGGCTGAAACCATTTTTCTCATGAGATATTTCTATAATTGTCACCATATGGGGATCCAAGGAGGTCTCTGGGAGCAGAGGAAACCTCTACTCAGACTTTCTAAGTTCTTGACCACATCACAGAAAAGTGCAGAAAAGAATTTAAGGTTGTGCCAGGTACAAGTATCAGATGAGCAAGAGGTTTTTATAAAGGGAAAGTACTGACTTGGGAATGGGAGTGTGGGAAGTCTCAGAGAGCATGAGTCACCCTATCTCAGTCTGGAGTTTTAGCGTTTATGGAGGGCCAGCTACGGGCTGTATTAGAGGTGGGTCAGGGCAGGGTCATGCAATTTTGCACCAATTTTCCTTGTGCATTGCCTTGGAATGTTCTAATTATGCTACTTCCTACATCACATGTTTCATTAGCATTTTAAATCTCCATCTAGGAGGGTGCATCTTGCTATTTTAATGAGGATAAGGTCATTTCTTGGTCACCACGGTCTTTAGTGCATATGCTCCCTATAGCAGTGGTTCCTCCAGCTGCCTTGGGGTCGTCCTGCAGTGTCGTTGCTTTTTCATCAGCCAGTCAGCAAGCTGCAGGCAAGGACTTGGGTGCACGGACATGGCTGGATTGCTCATGAGTTATTTGATCTATGTTCCAACAGTTTATGGGCATTTCTCTTTTGAGACTTGGTGTTCTCTCTGTATTTTTAAATTCCTATCTCATAACCTCTACACATTTTGCAGACTTCATTAAAATCCATCAAAAATTTTAAATCTACCCATTTGAAAACATCATCACTAATTTTATTTACTGATATCAAATCAAACCATACATTACATTTAAGGTGGTCAACTTTGTATATCCTTTACTAAATATACTTGAAAAAAAAAAACATTCAGTTCCTTCAAAACTTAGTATGAAACAAGATACCACACACATACATACACACATGTATACACATACACACAAACCAGGCTGGAAAAGAAGTAAAAATCTGACTTCATTTTACATGTTTTTAAGACTCATCCATGCTGTACCATATGGAAAAATTTCTGTCTTTTTAAAGACTGTATAATATTTCATTATATGTATGTAATACATTTATCCATGCATCCATCAACAGACATTTAGATCGTTTCCACATCTTGGTTATTGAGAATAATGTTGCAATGAACATGGGAGTGCTTTCACTTCTTTTGGTTAAATACCCAGAAGTGAAATTGCTGGATCATGCAGTAGTTCTGTTGTAATTTTTTTGAGGACCCTTGCTACTATTTCTCCGTAGCAGCTATACTACACCATTTTGTATTCCAACCATCTGTGATCAGGGATTCCAATCTCTCCACATCATCACAGGTACTTGTCTTTGTTTTTTTGATGATGAACGTCATGAAAGGTATGAAGTAATATCTCATTATGGTTTTGACTTGCATTTCCCTGATGGATTAATGATATTGAGCATCTTTTTCATGTACCTGCTGGTCGTTTGTATGTTATCTTTGGAGAAATGGTCAAGTCTTTGACCCATTTGAAAATCAGGTGGTTAGTTTTTCTGCTATTGGCTTATAGGCATTCCTTATGTATTTTGGAACTTTTTATAGCATGGTAAGTGAAATGAAGCAATCATGGGAAGAAAAAGACTTGTTGATTTCACTTACATGTGGTATCTAAAATAGACTGATTCATGGAATTGAAGAGTAGAATGGTCGTTGCCAAGGGCCAAGGGTGAGGGAAGTGGAGAGGGGCTGGATCAGTGGGCATCAAGTTTCAGCTAAGCAAGATGAATAGGTCTAGAGAGCTGCTGCTGTACATTAGAACCACTGCAAACAATACTGTATTGTACACTTAAACCCTTAATAGGGTAGATCTCATATTTAGTCTTCTTACCACAATACAGTTTTAAAAAGTAAACCTCAAAATAAAATATACTGAGAGTAAAAGTAAAAATAATGCATTTTAGGTGCAAAGAATGAATGTCTTTTAAATAACTTTTTATTCCTAATTTTAAAAAAACTGAAACAAAATTGTTTTCCCATGTATTCCATTAAAAAGGGGGGGGGAGGGTTGGTAAAAAGTGAGAAATTGAAAAATAGGACCCTTTTTATTCAACAAAGTGATTATTAGAAATGTCTAAATTATTTTTATTGGCCAGAATTGTCTAATTATTTCTTGGTTCTTCTTTTTTCCCTAAGTGGATGGACATCTGACCACTAGGTGTCCATAGGAGGATCAGTTAGGGTTTAACTGGAGATGGTTTTCATTATTCTGCTGAGTATTTTTTTTTTTTTTATAAGTACCTCCTATCGCAGGCAGGCAGTGATTTGAGGCTATAGATGGCAACTTGTCCACCATTCTTTCTTCTTCTGGTCTATTACCTGGCACTTGAAAAACAGATAATATTTTTTAAATGAAAGCATGATTGTTTTTTCCCTCCACTGGGATTGTTGGCAAAGAATAGGCAACCTTACACACACTGGGTCTCTCCTCTGGGAATCACGGGTCAGCAAACTGTGTTCTCTGATCCTGTAATCTACATCTCGTCCCTACCCCCCTCCACACACCCGCCTCCGCCGCAGTGATGGTTTGTATATAAACTCGGGTCACTCATTGTTCTGCTTGCAGCACGTACCCAACCGTCCATGCCTAGTCATGCATTCTGTGTCTCTCAGGTCCAGTTGGGCAGGGAAGGTGACAGGAATGATCTTGGTGGACCCAGGTATAGAGATATGAAAAATTTAAAAAAACACGGTTATTTACGAGCCTGAAGACTCAAACCCATGACATTTGATAACTCAGCGTCTTGGGTGATTCCCACTGGCCCTTAGCACTGTGACTTATCTCCAAGGAATACAAAACACTTGAACCACTAATGGAATATTTAGAGTGAGGAAATAAGTCTGATCATCAAAAGTTGAGAGTTTAAGAGCTATTGTGTCAGTTAATTATCACAGTTAATCTTAAATTTTTTATTTTTTTAAAATTTATTTTTAAAATTTTAATGTTATATATGATAAAAATTTTCATTTATTTTTATTGTCTCTTTGTTCAATCAGTTTTCATTCACTTTGTGAGCTAATCACCACATTATTTCTCTGTAAACTGCCTGCTGTGATCTCTGTGAGAACAGCTATCACCCTATATCACTTCTTGTATTTAGACTTAGGTGTACATAGTATGCTTGAACGTGGACCTGCTGTAACAGAGTGTTCCTCTCTCCTCTGCCTTCTTTTTGGACAGCTTGGGGATGAACCATGACGATGACCACTCATCCTGTGCTGGCCGGTCCCACATCATGTCGGGAGAGTGGGTGAAAGGCCGGAACCCCAGCGACCTCTCTTGGTCCTCCTGCAGTCGAGATGACCTTGAAAACTTCCTCAAGTAAGCCCTTGAATCATTCTGTAGCATTAGTACAATAGAAAACTCTCCCAAAATTCAAAATGATTAGAGTCATTTCATCCTGAAGAGGTGGTCATTGCAGTTTCCTGTAACAGGCAAATGCTTCTTCCCAAGTGTGCATCTGGTATGATATTGGACATCTAGCAGGTGACCATTAAATAATTGTCCCTTGATGGCAATATCAACATAGTGACCTTGGCTTGAAAACCTACTTCATTTCTCTGTAGTCCTGTGACCATAAGTGGATACCACCTGAGAGGTGCCCCTTGGTTGCTGGTTGCTGTGTTGAACACTCCCTGGTTGCTGAGGCTGCCTGCCTTGGTGGGGAGTGCATTTGCTGCAGGGTGGATTTGCTCACCACCTGCTCATGTGGAGACAGGGCATGTTTATCTCAATGCCACTTTCTTCCTGCAAGATGTCTGTATCATTCCATTTTCACATTTCTGTGGGAGAACTGCTCATCTAGTTTCAGTCCCTTGTCAAACTGAGTGTACACACAGACCATGCTGGTCATGTAGTGTCAAAACCTTAGGGCTTGGAATGGGAGTGTAGCTCAGTGGTGGTGTACTTACCTGGCATGCATGAGGTCCTGGGTTTAATCCCCACTAGTGCAGTACATACATACACACATACGTACAACCTCCCTGCCTCCCTCCCTCAGGGCTGGCTTATAGCATTGATGTGTGTGCCCTGATTACTTCTCTACTTAGTCATGTTACTCTGTGGAGACAGAAGTGAGTCAGTGAGTCTCCCCTCCATATGGAGCTTTACAGTTCAAGGTATTAAAGTCCTTAGGGGATCAGGGATAAAGTGGTAAAGGCATCATCTGGTTCTTCTCTCATGTTTCCTGTTGTTGGGAAATTGCTTAAGTGGTAAACAGGCTTAAAAATAGACTCAATGGTTTTAATATAGTCTACTTCCCCTGAGTGTGTTATCACAGAATTTTAGTAAAATGTTGTAGCTACTTGATGTTATTTTTTGTACCCAGCAGAGTTGGTGCAACCAAAGAGTGTGTTTTCATTTGCTCACATATACAGTGCTGGCCCCACTGGTGACAAATAATGTCTTAGCCTGGGGAAGATGAGCCGTCCTCAGCTATATGTACTGGCAGGCATGCAATTTTCAAGAATTTTGGCAAGTTATTGGGTTTTCTTTTTAGTACCATCTGCCTTGCTTTAGGAATAGGGGGGAAAAAGCATTAAAGTATTTTTGACCCTCTACTAAAGCTTGTGTTTTGGAAATGTACTTCTCATTGTAAGTAAGCATTCCTGTTCTGATTGAAATCCTGAAGTCCTCTGTAGAGTGGCCACTGGACAGCCTTTGGTGGCAGCAGCAGGTGTAGTCTGGTGAGATAGCTGCCTTGTCCCCCCAAGTCCTTGAAAGAGAATCTATGAAGTTGGAAATAAGCACTTTGATTTTATTTAAATTATGCTTGTTCTTTATTCATAGTAACTTTTGTCCAAAAATCATGTTCTAAGAAAACATAGTCATTTATTTCAAAAACATTTTTTGTCAAATTCCCCATTGAAGACCCTTTGCTTCAAGGGTGTTGTTCCCAGGCCCCTCCTGAGTGGCTCGTTTCTTATTACCTTTAGAGCAACAATCCACATTCAGTCACGTGGGAAAAGGAACAAAAAGCAAACAAAGCACGGTCCACATGTCCAGTGCCTGGGTCCTTCTCCCATGAATCACTTGAAGGTGCATCATTCTTAAGGACTGAAAAATCAAAATAAAAACCTAAACAGTACATTTGCAAGTTGGCTTACCTCTTGCTATTTCAGGTCCAAAGTCAGTACCTGTTTGCTGGTCACAGACCCCAGGAGCCAGCATGCCGTGCGCCTCCCTCACAAGCTGCCGGGCATGCACTACAGCGCCAATGAGCAGTGCCAGATCCTGTTCGGCACCAATGCCACCTTCTGCAAAAACATGGAGGTAAGCGTCCAGGAGAAAGCTGGCTCAGGAAGGGCCACTGATGTAGGTATTCACACTTACAGTGCACATATGTGTACATACACACATTCAGAGGCATTTGCACACATGTAGCCCAGATGGCCACATATGCATGCATGCCCACACTTGTGTTTCAGGTACCCATCTAAACACAGCCCCGCACACAATGCAGCTTTGAAGGGGGATGCTTCAGGGTTTCCACTGAAACAAGTAGCCTACTATTTTAGCATGAAAAATTTAGAACACTAGAAAAAGAAAAGTAATCCATATTTCTTGGAAGTGATCTGACATCACCCGATTTTAAACTTTGCGAAGATAAGGAAGAGAACTAAAAACTGTTAAACGTTGGAGAATGTCAGATGGAGAAAATTTCAAATGTAATAAATTTGTTATATGATAGTGATATAACCCTATTAAGTAGCATTTATGAAGCAGTGTCCACGTGTCTGGTCCCGAAGTGTCTAATCTCCATGCACCCAATTAGTCCTCACCATAACTCCCTAGATTCTATCCTCACTTTACAGATGATAACAGCAAATCAAACTAAGTAAGTGACCATTCACAGTGTCTTGGTTAGTAGGTAGGAAAACAAAGATTTGAACCCAAGTGCTTTCACACCCAGAGCACACACTTTTTCACTGTTTGTGAAGAGGGAGGCCCATGGCTTGGCTCATTCTGCAGATGGAGAGTACTGAGAGGAACATGCTGGGCCCTGGGGCAGGGCAGTTACCATGCCACTGGCTGTTTGTGCAAGTCGCAGGAGGCCTTGAATGGCTAGAGCAGCCTGCAGTCCAGTGGGACTCAGCTAGGGAGCACAGCCTGCACCACCCTGGGGCAGAAGAAGGATAGAATAAGGGAAGGTATCTAGAGATTTGTGGGGCTCAGGAGCCACCCAGGGGCAGGCAGCCAGAGAGAGCTGTCTAAGCACAGGGCTCGGGACAGCATTTAGTCCCAGGAAGGATCCATGGAGGGCTGACCAGACTCCCAGTGCAGGAACTCAGGAAAGAACCAATACCAAGGAAGACAGGTCCACAGGGGCTGCCTGCACAAGGAGACCTGGGATCCTGGTGAGCCTCAACTCCCAGGGAGGTCTTGCTCTGAGGGCTTCCTATCTAAGAGTTAGGGTGACATCCTGCAGGTGGCATTGTTTGGGGCATGGAGAACAGCAGCACCCAGCTGGTACCTACTGCCAACTGTTTTTCCCGAGGACACTTATCCACAGTGTTGTTCTGAATCCTCCTCTGCTGGTCCCCTGGGCAGTGTGATCAATGCCAGGATTCTGATCTAATGCTTATTTTTTTTAACATGCTGTATAGTGTACTTACTTATTATGATTGATAACTTACCTCTTCTAAATTATAAATCTTTCAAGGGCATTAATTTTAACTTTTGCTCACCAGTGTTTTTCAATTGCCATGAGCAGTGCCTGGCACACAGTAGGACTCAATAAGTGTGTGTTGCTCTGGGATCCAGCCATGAACCTAACTGTAAATTTGTACAGTCCTGCTTGTGTGGCTTCACTCAACTGCTGATGAATCTGTCTTTGGACAGGCACAGAGTTGAGAAGGAGACCCTTAGAGACCTCCCCCTGTGATATATTACTCTCTAAACCCAATTTCACAGTTCTCCATCTGGTTCACCACCATAACAGGTGATTCTGTCAGGTGGCTTGCAAGGGTCCACAGACCACTCCCATGGCTTCCTCCCAGAACAAGAACCATTCAAGGAAGGGTAGTGAGTCTGGTATTGAGTGAATGCAGGCTGGTTCCTAGTGATTGTTTCTCTTTCTCTGTGCCTTAGTATCCTCACTAGTAAAATCTCAGCTTTCTGGTCAGTTAAGACATGTAAAGTGTAGAGAAATGGTTCTGTCATAAAGTTAGTGCCCAATAAGGTGAGCTGATAGCTGTGTTTTTATTTTCTTCCTGGACAATGCCAATTCCCACCAGTGGGGAGACAGAACTAATCTATCTGTACATTTAAAAGATCCACAATTTTCTATATTGACTTCCTAGGTGCTATGAAAAATTAAACATCGTCTTAACTCTTCATTCCTCCTCATGTAGCCAGAGACAAAAGAACCAATCAGTTCTTTTAATTCGGTGTCATATTGATCTTTGTAGTCATTATTACTCTTTCTTATCCTTGAGGCTTGAAATGGATATCACATTATGAAATGACATGGTCTCAAATATAACTTTAAGTTTCTCACCCCAACTTCTTCTTCTGGCCAAGATGGAATGATAGGTACCATATTTACTCTCCTGTCTGAAATCAAATGATTGATCAGTCAATCAAAAAAATCAATGGTTTGTCAAGACACTGTACATTAAACAACAAAAGCCTGTCATGGGAAACAGTTGAGGGGGGCCCTATGATTATTCTTGCTAACTGCCTGAAGAGCTTCCAGGCTGCAGCACAGGGAGAACTGAAAGGAAGCCACAGTCTTCCTGAGTAGAGGACAGGGAGCTGTCCCAAGCTAGAATTTCCAAGACAAGAGTACTACCGAAGAAACAGCTGCCCAAAGAGAGAACCCCAGAGACATGCAGAGGTTCCCCTCGGAATATACTGCTTTTGGTCAGTGCTGGTGTGTGGGAAAACTACCCCAGGGCAGGCAAAGAGCCATATGAAGGGGTTAGAGGAACAATCTGAGGAGCTCACATAGGCATCAGATAGTTCATAGCCTATAATTCTATACCCAGCAGAAACATCTTTCAAAAAATGCAGTTTTTTTCTGTTATAGAAAAGCTGGAAAACATCATCATGAATAGGCTTATTACACTATAAGAAACATTAAAATAAGTCTTTTGACCAAAAGAAAATGATACTAGATGAAAATACATATCTACCCAAAGGAATGAAGCACACTGTAAGTAGTAACTACGACATATTGAAGTATACTTGAATGTCTTTTAAAAATTATTGAACATTTAAACAGCTGTTTTAAAATAAATAATTGTACTTGTAGTAGCTCTCCATGTCCTAATCCCCAGAATCTGTGGATGTTATTTTATATAGCAAAAGGGGATTGGCAGGTATGATTAAGTTGATTATCTTGGGATGGGGAAATTTTCTTGGATGATATTATGGGCCCAGTGTACTCACAAGGGTCCTTCATAAGAGAGACATGAATCAAATCAGAAGGAGAGAGAGGAAATGTGACAATGGAAGCAAGAGTTTGGAATGATATAAGGAAGGGGCCACAAACCAAGGGATGCAGATGGCCCCCAGAAGCTAGAAAAAGTCTTCGGAAGGAATCAGCCCCCTGAGAGTGATTTTGGTCTTCTGACCTCTAGAACTGTAAGCAAATTTATGTTATTTTGAGCTACTAAATTTGTAGTAATTTGTTATAACAACAATAGGAAACAAATTCAGATTTGCCATAGGGAACTAATTTAGTACTTTATGTTTATGACATATATAAAAGTAAAATGGCATTACAAAGGCCAGAAAGGAAGAAATGGAAATATGATATTGACGTTTATATTATACATGAGGTGTAATACAGCAATCCCTCCTTATCCAGAAATAGTTAATAATCTTTAAATATTGAATAATCTTTAAATAACTTCTATAGCACATTGTCATAATTATTTTATCAGTAGTAATTGCTATTAATCTCTTACTGTACTAATTTATAAATTAAACTTTATCATAAATAGGTATGATTAGGGGAAAAAACCTGGTGTGTATGTAGGGTTTGGATATATCCCTGGGCAATGAGAGTCTCTGAATGTATCTCTCAAGGATAAAGAGGACCACTATAATATCAGATAAAGACAGATTGTGATCAGTTAAAGATGTGTAATGTCAAGTGTAGAACAAACAGTAAACAACACAACAAAGAGTCATAGCTTTTAAGATAACAAAGGAAATAAAATGTATGGAGTCACATATTGCTTATCCTTGTGGTTAAGGACATTATAAATAGATTATTTAAAGATGGATTATAAATGCATAGTCATTTATGCTCCATTCCACTGAGAAAGTAATGCATTAGGGTTCTTGACATGTTATCCTTAGATGTGAGTCTTCTTGAAGCCCCATGAACATCCTGTGTCCCTAGGTGGAAAGCACCCATTGTCTAGTCTTCACAACAGTGATCACACAAGTGACTTCATAACACCTCAAAGCATGTCCTGTTACTTCAGAAAGAACGGCGCTACAAAATTCTGAACAATATTCTCCAAACCAGAGCTGTGGATATAGCTCAGTGGTTGAGTGCTTGCCTAGCATGCATGAGGCTGTGGTTCAATCCCTAATACTGGGGGAAAAAACCACTAAATCACTTTTGGTCCCCTTTTGTAGGGAAACAAAAACATCTATTTACTAGATGTTGTAATAAGGAAGAAAAATGCATAGCCAGCTGTTAAAGGGGAGTGAATATTGTGGAGAAATTACAACTCCAAAAATATGGAGGAATCTCTTAAAAACTGTACTTATGTATGGAAATTGAGAACATTATCCATGCTCCCAAGCCCAAGGCTCCCCCAAAGACTGTGTTGATGGGACTTCACTGGCCAGCACCTTAGGCTGGGGTCTCTGTATACAGAGCTATTAGGGGAAGCTTGGAAAAGGACCTAAGCATTAATGAGGCAACTCTTTGTGTGTCTGTCTGTGTCTGTGTATCTTTTGTCTTAAAAATGTCTGGAACTTTAAGCCAGTTACAGAAAAGAAAATAATAATGAAATATAGTGGAGATTGGACACTGCCCAGGGAATAAAACTGTGAGACACACCGGTGCTGAGAAGTTGAACATTTTCTTTTCTGGAATATAGAACATAAAAACAAGAAGAAAAGAAACTTGATAGATTACATTTTCAGAACAATACTAACCACCCTGACTACTGGGGGGCCGATTTCATTTCACTGCTGTCTCTTCTGGGAAACAGAAGCTTATCTGCCAAAAGATGAGCCCAGCCCATTCCAGACAGAAGGTAGAGCAGAGGCCTCCCTCATCTCAGGGAACACGTTTCTCGTCCACACATCCCCGTGACCACACTGAAACAGGAGCACCAAACCAGGGCCCTTTGGATAGTTTCAAAGGATTTGTGAACTGGGACAGGAAGGCAAATGCACCATTATTTTTCTTCCACTTCTGAATGAAGTTAGTATTTCTTTCCATTATGAAGGTTGTCAGTAAACCCCAGCAGTCTCCGCAGAACCCAGGACAGTCATGTGATTAGGAATCACAGACATCCTCATACCTGTAACAGTTGTGGCTGACATCACAAACTATCATTTATACTCCCCACTCCTTCAGCATTACACTGGTTACACTGTACCCTCTACGTTACAGATCTTGTCAAGTAATGTGTTGACGAACTTATACTACAATATTGCTCTTTAGGAAATCTTTTTTTTGTGTGTGTGTGTGGTACCAGGGATTGAACTCAGGGGCACTTGACCACTGGGCCACATCCCCAGCTCTTTTTTGTATTTTATTTAGAGACAGGGTCTCAATGAGTTGCTAAGTGCCTCGCCATTGCTGAGGCTGGCTTTGAACTCGCGATCCTCCTGCCTCAGCCTCCCAAAGTGCTGGGATTACAGGCGTGTACCACCGCGCCCGGCTTCTTTTGTATTTTTAAAATGATATTTCAATTTAATTGTTTTCCTGGTAATTTTATGTATTTCATAACTATGCATTGGCAGGCATACTCTAGGAAGGGCTTTCTCAGCACCACTAGATGCTCAGGACCCAGAAAGACCAGAGGCTTGGTATTGGAGAGTGGCAGGCTGGCATCTGCCCATAGCGGGAACCACTGGATACCCTGACTGACCTTTGCTCTTCTTTGGGTAGAATTTCAAATGCAGCACTTCCTTGTGACTGAACTTCTGTGTACACTCCCCTCTGGGTGCTCATGGTTCATAGCTGTTTTAAGACACATCAGAATTAAGAACCATTTCCTCACTCAAAGGTGTGGGGTAAATGATGTGAGAAAACATGGCTACTACGGTTGCTTTAGGAGCCACCTAGGTTTCAAATATTAGCCAGGTTTGCTGCATTCTTTCTTAAACATCTGCATACAATAGAACCAAAAAAATAATTAAAATGCAGTCCATTTTAGTTTTTAGAGCTTTGGAGGCAGGAGCAGCATCATCATTACCATTGAATCTTTCATGTCTGTCGGTGGAATGCTGGTATTACAAGGCTCAAAGCTGTCTATGGAAATATGAACTACAAAAAAATTGGCCTCAATAGCTGGCATTTGTTGTAGAAGTTATTGGCAAATACAGCTGTCTCCTCTTTTAGCCAATGGTAATGTGATGTTTTTAGTTCAAGAAAGTATTTCAAGAAAGTCCAAACATAAAAGTTATAAACATTGGATGGTAAATATTTATTAGAAAGGGGAAATGAACTTTATGCAATTAGTTCAATCAATCTTTTTTATGATTACAAGTTCCTCCTGTCCTCTGTCACTGCAAAGCAAAGTTACTCTTTAACAAGACTTTAAAGCTATGTAAGCTTAGATATTCTGCCAGGTGAAACATTGTGGGAAGGCCAAATTTAGGCATTATTGACTGAAATAAAGAGTATGTATCATTACCAGAGACAGAGCAAAGGAGGCGGCAGTTAGGGCAACATCCTGACCATGATTGCTATCTCTGCCCCACACAGCCCTCACCCCTTTCCCACATAGTAGGGGGATTTCTCCTGCTCCTACTACCAGCACTGCAGTACCTGGAGAGCCTCAGTTGAAAGGAGCTATAGAATGACTGCCCATCCCTCATCTGTGTGCTCTAGCAACATATTCTACCATCATAGCTCTGAAGTCCAGGCATGGCTGCCACCATACAAAGGAAGGGAGTGCTCAGAGGGGATTCCACTAGCTGTGGTTATCATGAGCACAGATGTGATTATGTTCCAGGGCATTCACAAGGGACTGCAATGTGCATGTTACACTATTTTTCTCAGAACGTTGTTGATTGTAGAAGTTGTGAGCTAATTGGAGGAAAGTGAGTGTCTGGAGTGGAAACAGGCACTAGAGGGGTTCGTGTGTTCTTTCCTACCTAACATTCCCATGGAATGTTGTTCTTTCCCATGGAACTCATGTGACCATTGGTACAACATGGAGCTGCAATCCATGCAGCACAGTGGGAAAGAGGATAGGCTCTCTAGTCAGGCTGCCCAAGCTGCCTTCCTGCCTCCACTTCTTTGAACACACTGTAGTCTTTATGCCTCAATCTTCTAATCTGCAAAATGGGAAAATAAATCCTGTGGACACATTATAGGGCTGTAATGAGAGATGAGTAACAGATGGACTAGAGCAATAGGCATGGAGCACACACTCAGTGTTGCTTGTGTCACTTTTCTGTTTCCTGGAGTCAGTGGGAAAGGAGGGAACCTGGTCCAGTTGACCATTATATTGGCTGATCCTCCTTTTCTGTGTGTCTTCCTGTGCTGTCCTCCCCATTCCTCCTGGTGCCCTGGAAGTCTGTAACCCCCAGGGATTGCTCTCCAGCTCCCAGTATCTCTCTTGGACAATCCCTAGTCCCAGGGTTGGAAAGCCTCTTTCTGTCCTGCAGAGAGCTGCTTGGACATCTTGATGGATCCAGAGCTTCTTGTGGCGTCCAAGAAGCTCAAGATGTCATAACGCTACCTGGAAGCAGGACTCTTTCTTCTGGTATCAGTCAGTTCTAAACTTAATGGGTCATTAGAGCCTCCTCCAGAGACTGTTGAACGTTACTGTTAGGAGTTACTGTATCCCACTAAAATCTCTAGGGGACATGGGTTTTAGAAATTTATATTTTCTATATAGCCTCCCCCTAGGATTCTTACTGTCAGCCTAGTTTGGAAACTGCTGATTTAAATAAAATCTATCCCTTTATTGCCAGTGGACCTGGCCAGAGTGGGAGGCTGGCAAGGTCCTGGAGCCTGCCTGGCCTGGCCTCGCCCTACTCAGACAGGGCTTGCATGGTCGTATGTGGCGCTGGAAGCCCAGCTGAAAGCTCTTTTGCCTGTGTGGGTCTCAGCTTCCTGCCCAGCATCTGCAGCCTCTTGAAGCTGTTGGACTTTGGCAGTAGATGGCCCTAATTTTCCAGAAGTGTTTGAAAGTTTACAGTAGACTGCCTTCGCCGAGAGCTCCCCAGACAATGCAGGTTGTGTGTTATCTTTCAGTTCTTGACCCCAGGCCCACTGAGTGGCCGGGTGCCTGGGCCCTACCCTCATGGAATAGCACCCAACCCCAGCCAGGTCAGGGTCTCTGTACCCTCAGGAACATGGAAGGAGTGGCCATGGGATGCAGGAAACCTTCCAGAAGCAGTCCTGGCTTGCCGGCCTGGGGAAGACTTCAAACTGCAGTAGTATTTGTGGAAAATTTGGATTAGTCACTTTTTCATGCCGCCAGCCATTAGAGTTTTATTTTATCTCCCTTTGGCTTGTGTTATCAGCAACACATTTTTGAGGCAGTTTACATAACCATCTCCTTGGGGATCACTTTGAATTAGAGCTGCTCTCTCAAATCCTAGTGGGGTACCCAGTGAGGAACAACATCAGTCCCCTTCACCGTCCTTGAAAGCGCCACCCCCAGTTGAATAAAAATGGTAAGGGCTTGGGTGCATGGTCCAGGAGGTCCTTCTGAGGAATTTAGACCTTCCTCATGTTTTCATAGTACTCCAGGGATGGAAGCTGGGTGCTGGCTTCGTTGTAACACAGCAATTTGAAGAATTGTGTGGCAGACAGATGGGATGAACCCTTCACCAGACCATAAACGTAGCTTGTGAGGTGACACATGTTAAGGCAGAGAGCTGTTTCATTTTTCTTGTGGTTTGCAGGGACTAGTGGTTTTCTGCTACAGTTCACCACGTGTCATGGGCAATGGGAATTGGGAGGAGTCTGGGCCCCCCCCCACACACACCGTGATTCGACTTAAGCAGCCTCCCCTTGATGTTTCCAGCCTGCTGTCAGGTGCCACATTTCATCAGAGCCAAGGCTTATGCTTTCCAGTGGAGCTTGCACATAAACCATCACAAATCCTTGGTCCCTTTTGATGCTCAAGAAGTTTCAGATTTTGGATTTGGACTTCTGGATTAAGGATGCTCACTGGTAAAGTTGATGCAAATATTCCAAAACCTGAAAAACTCAAAAATCTAAACTCTTGGCTCCAAGAGTTTTTGGATCAGGGATCTTCAAACTGTAGAACCTCGCAGGCAGAGGGAACAGCCTGGAACTGGTCAGGAAGCATTCTGTTCCCCTGTAAGTAAGATAAGATGCTGAGCACCCCCTCTGGCTGATACAGAGAATGTGAGATCATAGGTGGAGAAAGGAGGAAAAGGAAACTGGGGACTGAAGGAGAGGCAGAATAACTTGTGGGTCAGGACAGTCCCAGATCCACAGCTTAGATCAGTTGTGTATCTCCATTATCTCATCTGTAAAATGGGAACAGTGAGCGTCTAGCTCACAAGAGTGGTTTGAGTGGTCATGAGATAATCCTGAGAAGGCACTTACATAATGAATGTCTGTGTCCACTTTTGTCTGATCCTGCTGAAACCCAGCATTATGTTACTTGTAAATGCATTCATTCATTGTTTGCTCATTCATTCATTCAGCATATCTTGATAGGGTATGTATATGTGCTGCTGGGGCTGTGTGCCAGGTAATGAGATGAGACAGCCGCTGCCCTCCAGGACTTCAGTGTCCAAGGTTGCAGCAAGTAAGACATGTGGAAGTGTCCCTTGGCAGGACCAGTGAGGTCAGTGTGCTTTTAGAGCCCTGATGGACTCTTCCTGGTGGGGATGGAGGAAAGACTTCCTTCACAAGGGATGAACACTTGGATTTGACCTGGAAGGATGCAGAGGAATATGACTCTGTGGAGTCCACTTATT
Source organism: Tamias sibiricus (assembly GCA_025594165.1). NCBI lineage: Eukaryota > Metazoa > Chordata > Mammalia > Rodentia > Sciuridae > Tamias > Tamias sibiricus. Next base: position 141,190,237 of record CM046659.1, read on the forward strand.
CAATCCTGGACTGAGCTCCCTGAGGGCAGGCAGAAGGCCGTGCTCACTGTCTGCCCTGTATCTCCAATATAGCATTGAAAAGCCAGCAGAAGGGGCAGGAAAAAGCCCTTGAAGTCAAAACAACTGCCACTGCAAGGACGCAGATTGCTCTCTGGTGCATTTAGTACAAGCGTGCATGAAGGTATCAAAGAAAGAAGAGGGATGGGAGTTCAAAGGAGAACTTGGGCTGGCCTGTGACAGGAGTAGGAGTTTTCACCGGATCCTGAAGAGAGTGAAGGATGGTTTACTGGGAATCTGTGTTTGAGATTTGCAAGCTATGTGTTGAGTATGAGAGAGATTATAATTAAGAAGAGCTGTGAGAGTGATTGCAGTCATCCAGACGAAAGCGGAAGAGGACTTAAAGAAGTAGTGGTATTGAGGATGGAGTGAAAGAATTTGTTCTGGAAAAGTCATTGACATTTTCTAATTCATCTAATAAGAACTTAATAAACGGGTATGCGGGCACTAAATAATTACAGCAAAGTCTGTGTTAGCTTTATCTTACTGTAACAAAATACCCGAGATAATCAACTTATAAGAAGAGAAGGTTTAATTTGGCTCATGGTTTCAGAGGTTTCAGTCCATGGTCATTTGGCCCTATTTTTGGGGGGCCTGTGACAAGACAGCTCATCATGGTGGGGAGCAAATGGTAAGGCGGAGCTGCTTATCTCATGGCAATCAGGAAGCACAGTGAGAAAGAGGAACAAGCTAGAATCCTCCAGCCCCCTCAAGGGCAAACCTCTAATGACTAGAAAACCTCCCACTAGTCCCCACCTCTCACAGGTTCCACCAGGACCCAATAGCACCAAGCCAGACCAAGTCTTTAACACATGGATCTCTGAGGGATGTTCATGACCCAAACTATAGCAAAGATCACCTCTACTACAGATGCTCAGTTATCATGGTGAATGTTTTGGAATTACGTTATTTCTTATGAGTAAGCAATATATACATAAGGCATAAAATCCAGAATACAACCATTTGTACATTTCCTTTTTCGTAGAAACATTAGCATGCCTCACCATGCTTTTGTGAATCTTGCCTTCTTTTCTCTTAACAGTGCATCTTGGAGTTGGTCAAGCTAGTAAAAATATAGTTGCCCCACCTTTTTACATTTTTTCTAACTATAGATTGTGTTGGGTTTTAACATTATTGTGAGATAATTTTAGCTTTCAAAGAAAAGGCACAGAAATGGTACATACCGTGCACCAGACTTCTCCTTTTGTTAACATCTTCTCTAATCGTATAGTTTAGTCAGCTGTCTCTCTGCTGTGACTTAAAGAACCAACCAGCACAATTGTAAAGGAGGAATCGTTTATTTGAGGACTCACGGTTTCAGAGATCTTAGTCCATAGAAGGCAGGCTCCATTTCTTGGGGCTTGAGATGAAGCTGAGCATTATGGTGGAGTGTGTGGCAGAGGAAGCAGCTCACATCATGGTGATCAAGAAGCCGAGAGAGAAACTGCACTCTCCAGCTACAAATATATACACCAAAGCCACGCCCTAATTCCCACTTCCTCCAGCCACACCCTGTCACTTCAGTTACCACTCAGTTAATCCCTATCAGGGGATTAAATCACTGATTGGGTTAAGACTCTAATAATTTCTCCTAATCTAATCTAATCATTTCTCCTCTGAACCTTCTTGCATTATCTCACACATGAGCTTTTGGGGGACACCTCACATCCAACCCATAACATCATAGAACCATTAAGACCAAGAAATTTGCAAAGAAATTATAAATGTTTGAGGACATAGATAAACTTAACATGATTTCACATCACAGAAGGTACATGTGATTGAAATAGCACATGGTACCCCATAAATATGTATAATTTCTATGTCAGTTTAAAAATTTAAAGATTTTTAAAATCCTTACAATTATCTGAACACTTGGATTTCACCAGTTTTCCCATTTGTGTCCTTTTTCTATACCACATTCCAAACAAGGAGCCCCTTTTTGCATTTGGTCATTATCTTCCCCTTAGTTTTCTCCAGTCTTCTTAGTCTCTCCTCATCTTTCATGACCTTTACACCTTTGGAGAGTACTGTTCAATTATTTTGTGATTTGGGTTTGTCTGATGTTTCTTATAACTAGGTTGGGATTTTGCATTATTGGGAAGAATACCACTGAGGTGATAAGATTAATATGTCTTATGATTAGTGACATTAACTTCAATCACTTTGCTAATTAAGGCATTATCATTCTTCACTTTCACTATTTTTCCCTATTGTTGCTAATAATTGCATTTATCTGTAGCATGTTTTCCCAAGCTGGGAACAAGTGACACATTGAGCTGGATAATTCTTTGTTATTGGGGACTACCTTACGTACTTAGAATGTTTGTCAGCATTCTTGGCCTCTACCTGCTCTAAGTAAGAAGTTGTAACTACCCCTGACCTAGATGTGGAGGCCAAAAAAAATTTCTTCAGACATTGCCAGATGTCCTTTCTGGGCAAACCTCTCCACAGACCGAGAACCACTGATCTATAGGATAAATGCGTAGAAGTGGATAAAAGATCATGTTTGCACATATGTAAATTTTGTAATTTTAGTCCTCCATAACACAACATGAAACACACAGAAAGGTGTACAAAATCCTAAGTATAGGGTTACATCCATTTTTCACAAACTGAACACACAATTATGACCAGCACATCAGGAAATAAGCATTCTGGAGTTTCAGAAACTTCCCTATTACCCACTTCTATTCCCTCACCCACAGCAGTAACCACTGTTTTACTTTCTGGACCCACAGGTTGGTTTTACCTGTCTCTGAACTTTCCATGAAATCACATGTGTTTATCAGTCATTAGATTTTGCCCGATGGGTCTCCATAGAGGTTTATTCATTCACATTTTCATAAGCAACATAGGAAAGTACTTGCTTCCCTGCGTTTCACCCAGTGTTTCTGGTCTTTGACAATCAAAACATTTAAGGGATGTGCAGGTGGAATTGGATTTTTCTTATTAATGAGTTTGAACATTTTTTTTCAAGTATTGACAAGCTAGTGTATTCTTTTCTGTAAACTATCTTCCCCACCCCCTACCACCATACTGGGGTTTAAACCTAGGAGCACTGTACCACCAAACTACATTCCCAGCCTTTTTTTTTTTTCTCCCCTTCTTTCTTTGAGACAAGGCCTCACTAAGTTGCAGGGGCTGCCCTCAAACTTGAGGTCCTTGGGCCTCAACCTCCTGAATAGTTGGAATTACAGGCATGTGCCACCATGTCCTGCCTGTAAACCATCTTCTTGATTCCTTTTGTATTTTAGGTTTTCTGTATTGGGTCACTGATCATTTTAAAATGATTTGTTAGAATTTTTATATGTTAAAGAAATTAGACCTTTAGCTAAAACATGAGTTTTAAATGTTCTTATGTGTACCTGTGTGTATAAAGTAAAATATATCTAAGTCTCATCATGACTTCTTCCAGTAGTTGTGATTTTTGTTTTGTTTTGGTACTAGGGATTGAACTCAGGAGCACATTACCACTGAGCCACATCCCTAGCCCTTTTTATTTTTTGTTTTGAGGCAGAGTCTCCCTAAGTTTCTGAGGATAGTCTCAAGCTTACAATCCTCCTGCCTCAGCCTTCCTTTTCAAACTTCTTGAAATGAACATTAATTTTTCGTCCTCCTGGATTAACATGTGTATTTGAGATTCTGAATATTATTCTAAGTACTCTGTGTATCTTGATATGTAATGTTTTCATCTTCATTATTTTCTTTATTATCTGAAGTCTGGATTGTGATTTTTCCCTTTGACCTTTGTTTTAAGGAAGAGTTTTAAAATTTTCAGGTGGCAAGGTTATTTATTCCCTTGTGCTTTTAAAATTTAGTCCTATTTTATTACATTGTACTGTGGTTTTAATTTTCATATTTTTGAGGCTAGTTTTTATGACTATTCCATGACCATTGAAGGTGTGTTTGTTTTCAGGGTCTAGAGTTCTGTCAATAATATCTAACTTGTTATGTTATTTATATCTTATATCCTTATATTTTGTCCATTTATTTGTGATAAACCAAGATGAGTTAAACTCTTCTGCTAATTTCTTTCTTTGTTGTTTTCCCTCCCATTTCAAGCAAATTTTGTTTCATAATGTTTAATGCTAAGCTACTTGGTCTATAGATATTTACAGATGAAAATCCCCACTAAGAGTTATATTTTTAGGTTTTAATTTTAGTTTTTTTTATTCTAAGTTGTTATATATGACAGCAGAATGCATTACAATTCATATTACACTTATAGAGCACATTTTTACATATCTCTGGTTGTATACAAAGTATATACAAAGTATATTCACACCATTTGTGTCTTCATACATGTACTTAGGGTAATAATATCCATCTCATTTTATCATCATCTTTTTCTTTTTTTTTACCTTTTTGCCCCTTCTCTTCCCCTCCCTCCCCATTGGCCTTTCTAGTGTCCCTCTAGTCCTCCTATATTCCCAATCCCAACTCCACTGTGAATTAGCTTCCAACTTTTTGTTTTGTAAATTTTTTAAATTGTTTCTTTTGTTTCAATTTCATTGATTTCAGCTCTGATTTTAATTATTTCCTGTCTTCTACTGCTTTTGGTGTTGGATTGTTCTTCTTTTTCTAGGGCTTTGAGATGTAATGTTAAGTCATTAATTTGTTGACTTTTTCTTCTTTTGAGGAATGAACTCCATGCAATGAACTTTCCTCTTAGAACTGCCTTCATAGTGTCCCAGAGATTTTGATACGTTGTATCTGTGTTCTCATTCACCTGTAAGAATTTTTTAATCTCCTCCTTGATGTCATCTGCAACCCATTGTTCATTCAGTAGCATATTGTTTAGTCTCCAGGTGTTGGAGTAGCTTTTATTTCTTATTTTATCATTGATTTCTAATTTTATTCCATTATGGTCTGATAGAATTCAGGGTATTATCTCTATTTTTTAATATTTGCTAAGAGTTGTTTTGTGGCATAACAAATGGTCTGTTTTAGAGAAGGTTCCATGTGCTGTTGAGAAGAAAGTATATTTGCTCATTGAAGGATGAAATATTCTATATAAGTCAGTTAAGTCTAAGTTATTTATTGTATTTTTGAGTTCTATAGTTTCTTTGTTCAGTTTTTGTTTGGAAGATATATCCAGTGGTGAAAGAGGTGTGTTAAAGTTACCCAAAATTATTGTGTTGTGGTCTATTTTACTCTTGATCTTGCGAAGAGTTTGTTTGATGAACGTAGATGTTCCATTGTTTGGGGCAAATATATTTATAATTGTTTAGCCTTGTTGGTGTATGGTTCCCTTGGTCAGTATGTAGTGTCCTTCTTTATCCCTTTTGATTGACTTTAGCTTGAAGTCTACTTTATTTGATATGAGGATGGAAACCCCTGCTCCAAAGTCCATGTGAGTAATATGATTTCTCCCAACCTTTCACCTTCAGTCTGTGGATGTCTTTGCTTATGAGATGAGTCTCTTGGAGGCAGCATATTGTTGGTTCTTTTTTTTTTTTTTTTTTTTTTTTTTTTTTTTGATCCAATCTTCTAGTCTATGTCTTTTGGTTGATGAGTTTGGGCCATTAACATTCAGAGTTATTATTGAGACATGATTTGTATTCCCAGCCATTTTTGTTTATTTTTGATATTTAACTTGACATGGTTTCTCCTCTGATTAGTTTTTCCTTTAGTGTAATACCTCCCTCTGCTGATTTTCATCATTGTTTTTCATTTCCTCTTTGTGGAATATTTTGCCGAGGGTGTTCTGTAGTGCTGGCTTTCTAGTTATAAATTCTTTTAACTTTTGTTTATCATAGAAGGTTTTTATTTCATCCTCAAATATAAAGTTTAATTTTGCTGGATATAAGATTCTTGGTTGGCATCCATTTTCTTTCAAAGCTTGGTATATGTTGTTCCATGATCTCCTGGCTTTGAGTGTCTGAGTTGAAAAATCTTCTGTGATACGAATTGGTCTCCCCCTATATGTGATCTGATTCCTCTCTCTTGTGGCCTTTAAGATTCTGTCCTTATTCTGTATGCTAGGCATTTTCATTATAATGTGTCTTGGTGTAGATCTGTTGTAATTTTGTACATTTAGTGTCCTGTAAGCCTCTTGTATTTGGTTTTCCAATTCCTTCTTTGTTATTGGGAAATTTTCTGATATTATCTCATTGAAGAGATTGTGCATTTCTTTGGTTTGAAACTTTGTGCCTTCCTTTATCCCAATTACTCTTAGATTTGGTCTTTTGCTGCTGTCCCATAATTCTTGGATGTTCTGTTCATGGTTTCTTACTATCTTCGGTGTGTGGTCAACTTTATTTTCAAGATTATATACTTTGTCTTCATTATCTGATGTTCTTTCTTCCAGTTGATGTAGTCTGTTGGTGATGCTTTCTATTGTGTTTTTTTACTGGGTTTATTATTTCGTTTCAAGGATTTCTGTTTATTTTTTTTTCAGAGTTTCTATCTCTTTTTTTTTAGATTTATTTTTATTCTAATTTGTTATACATGTTTGCAGAGTACATTTCATTTCATATTACATATAAAGAGCACAATTTTTCAAGTTGCTGGTTTTATATAAAGTATTTTTACAACAATTGTGTCTTTTTTGAATATTTGGCTACCTATATTTGCTCTCGTATCTCTTTGTTGTACTGATCAATGTTTGCTTGTATTTGCTTATTTAGATAATTCTTTAATTCACAGATCATTTTAATTATGAACCTTCTGAACTCCTCTGACATTTCATCAACTTCTCTGAGCATGGGTTCTGTTATTGCAGTATCCTGGTTTGTTTGGGGTACTTTCCTCCCTTGTTTTTTCATGTTGTCTATTTGTGTTCCTTTCTTGCAGTGTGGATTTGAGATATTAAAGTTTCTACCCTATATTCTTGTAGTTTCCATGCAGATTGTCTGTGCCTTACCTTAATGTTGGGCTTTTAGACCCTGCAGGTGTCCCTTGATGTATGCTACTGAACCTAAAGGTGGTGTCAGCAATAGTAGAGGTAACTCAAGATAACAGTGAAGGTGCCCCAAGATGGATGCAATGTCTTCCAGAACTGGGGCTGAAAGGGTGGGCCTTATGATGTCTTTGAGATGGCTGCTCTGAGATGTGGCTGCTTTTAGGCCCGGTCTGTTGTCAAAAGGTAGGAACTACTGTGAGGGGAAGGCTATGGCTATGTCTGCAGCATCTCAAGATGGAGGTGAGTTAGGCTTGTGCTCCCAGGTGGGGGTGGGGTAGCGGACTCTGGACCTACTCTGGGCCTGGGTCCCACACAGGTTGGTGTGGGCAGACCTGGTTGAATCTGAGCTCCCATGGTGTTCTGCTGGTTGGAAAAGGCAGTCCTATGGCAGAGCCTGAGCTCGGCTGGTGTTTGCCGGTGGCGGGATGAACCCTGGCCCACCCAGTGGAGGTCGGTGGGGCTTTTCTGGGCCTGCCCACGCTCAGTGTGTTTCCTAGGGACTGACCTGTTCCTGCCCGTTCGAGGTAGAGGTCAGCAGGTCTCTCTTGGGCCTGCCCACGCTCTGAGGAGGTCATCTGGGCTCTTCTGGGCCTGCCCAAACCCAGCCGGTGTCTGCAGGGCTGTCCTGGGCCTGCCCATGCTCTGTGGCAGTGGTTGGCAGGCCTGTCCTGTGCCTGCCCGCACTGGGCAGAGGTCCACAGAGCTGACCTGGGCCTGCCTGCCCCTTCCTTGTCTTATTTCATGTTTTGAGTTCTGGATTCAAGTTTGGCTCGCACTGGGATTGTTATACTCCTTTGTCTTTCTTTTTGACTTTCTGAATTGCATCATATTTACTATTATTATTAACTAGTGAATATTAGAGTTTTGGTTTGTGATCTGAGGGATTCTTTGATAGGTAAGCTTAGTTCATTTACTGTTAGGTCAGATGTCTAATCCTAGTTCTTTCACTTTGTTTTGTATTAAAATTTCTCTCTTGATTGCTTCTTTTTGCTGCCTCTTAGTGTGCTTTCTGGATTTTCCTTGTGTTTTGTATCTTATGTTTTAAATGTTCTTATGTGTACCAATGTGTATAAAGTGAAAAAGTCTCATCAGTACCCCCTGGGTACTTTAAATATCATCTCTTGACTTTGGTGTTTGGAAGTGTATCAAAAATATATCTGGTGCTTGCTTCAGTAGCACATATACTAAAATAGGAATGATACAGAGAAGATTAGCATGGCCCCTATGCAAGGATGACATGCAAATTCATGAAGCATTCCATATTTTTAAAAAAGAAAATAAATGTATCTGTGTCAAGTCTGTATTGCTTCTTACCAAATTGCCAAATTACCACAGAACACATTGGCTTAAAACATTACATGTGTATTACCTTTCAGGATCTGTGGTTCTGGGATGTGGGCATGGCCTAGCCAGGTCTTCTACTTCACAGCGTTTTCACAAGACTGTGATGGGTGTTGACTCCCAGTCCGCGTCTCACATGAAAGTTCAACCAGGGAAAGGTTCACCTCCAAGCTTACTGGGTAGTTATTGGCAACACTCCTTTTCTGGTGGGTTGTTGGGCCAAGCACCTCACTTTCTTGCTAGCTGGTTGGTCAGAGGCTGTTCCCAGTACCTTGATACACGCCAGTGTAAAAGAAAAGAGAAAGTACTGACCATGGTTTATCAAATACAGCAGAGGAATCAGAAATGTTTTAGTTTCTAAAAATATATTCCTTCTTAAAGATATATTCCTGAGGAAGGTTTAAGCTAGTAGATACATGAAAATGCTTCAAGAAGAGGAAGAAAGACAAGGAGGAGAATGATGAATGTGATGATGTTGATGCCAAATCCTAAACCAAAAACAGTGCTTTTAAAAGCATCCTGATCAGGACCCTCCTGGCTTAGTACCTTTGCTTTGCTTGGAAGTAAGCGTGACACTGTGGGACTTCAGTCTCTTCTATTTTCAGAGACTTCAAGTGTCTCATGCTTTTTCCTTGTTGAGACTGCATCTCAGTTATCTATACATTAAATTAAAGGGAAACTAAGCTGGACAGCAGCTTTGTCTCTCTGACAATTAGCGGTCACACTGTATGTCAAGGCCACTGAGAAAGAGTTGCCTGTACAAATGTTACCAGCTGACCTGCTACTGCTCTGTGCTGTATAGGTGAAGATGAGTTTGCTAAACTTTTAAATTCACAGATAGATTTTGTAGAGCTTCTTAATACCAGTTGTGTAAATTGATATGTATTTTTGAAATTAGTTTTTTTTTCTTTTTTTTAAATATTTATTTATTTGCTTTAGTTGTACACAATGCATTGGTCTTTACGTGGTGCTGAGGATCGAACCCGGGTCGCACACATGCTAGGCAAGCGCTCTACCGCTGAGCCACCACCCCAGCCCTGAAATTAGTTTTTAAAAACAACTAGATCCAATTTTCAATCAAACTGTCCAGTCAAAAATATATTACCAGGCTGGGGTGGTGGCTCAGTGGTAGAGTGCTCGCCTATCCTCATTCAGTGATGTTACCATTTATTGATTTTTCTTCTACAATTATATATTTAATTTTTAAATGTTTGTTTTTGTGTCCTTCAAATTTTCCCAGTCACACTCCATAATATCTTGCCGTTTGCTTGCATGCATGATATTTTTGGTGTGCCTGTATTTGAACTGCGACCCATCACATGAAGTAAGGAGTGGAAAATTCACACTGGCACTGTCTATCTTGTTGGAGCTTAAAAAGTTTCAGATTTTGGAACATTTCGGATTTTGGATGTTCAAATTAGGGATGTTCAACTTGTACAAACTTCCTGGTCACATATTCTTCCCTTGTGTCTTATGAGCATTTCTCTTCCGCCTCTGAGGTAGTGCTATTGCAGAGGCATCTGCACATGGAAGATGTCTTTTCCTGTTGTCTGTGATTTGATGTGTTTGCCTAGCTATCCAGAGGATATTTGCTTTATCTTTGACATTGAATAACTTTATCAGGACATGCTTCTGGGTTTATCGTTCTTTCCGTTTTTCTTGGAACAAAGCTTTCCTTTCCAATCTGAGACTGGATTCATTTCAGGTCAGGGTCTTAAATTCATATTAAAATACCCTTTCTGGTAATTTATTTTAGTTTCTTTCTTTAGACTGTGCTTCTGACCCAGCCTGAGCCCCTTGACCTCCACAGATTGCCTCCTGGGTCTGTCATGTGGCACAGGATGACAAACTTTGGAGCACTTCATCATTTGTAAAGCATGACATGAAGGCCAGCTTTTAATCTAGAAGACATTGCAGTGACAGGCAATCATGTAGTCCATCCATTTGTCCATTAGTGAAAATTAATTTGAAGCAGGGTGACTGCTTGGCTTGGGCCCACAGGGCAATGCTGGTGGTCCAGACTGGGTCAGAGACTGCAATTCCAAAGTCTCATCTCTGCTCACTCCCCATTTCTTTCTTTTTAAGTTGAACACACAAGTAACCACCACCCTGACTCCTGACACCATGGTTTTACTTGTCTTTGAACTTTACATAAATAAAATCATACGTGATTCCATCATTCTAAACATCATATTTTATCTGTTCTTGGTGGACATTTGGGTGGCTTCTACCTTGAGACTAACCCAAATAGTGTTGGAATGAATAGTCTTGACAATGTCTTTGAGGAATATTTGCATATAAATAATGAGATGTCATAGGAATGGGTCCATGTCTAAATATAAATTGCATTTATGTTTCACATAAACCTTATGCACTTAGCCCAAACACAATTTGTTACATTATTTTTAGTGCACCTATATTTTCATTGTGACCCATCACTTGAGGTCAGTTCTTTGACATCCGAGGAACACACACACACACACACACATACACATACACACACAGGGCTTTGCTGTACATACCTAGGAGTAGAATTGCTGGGTATTAGAATGTATATGTCTTCAGTTTTAGTAAAGACTGCCAAAGAGCTTCTAAAGTTGTTGTTTCAAGTTAGAATCTTATCACCAGTACACAAGAGTCTTGTCAACGCCTGGAATTCCCATCGTTTTCATTCTAACCATTCTGGTGAGTGTACAGAGGCATATGATGGTGGGTCATAATGTACTTTTCTCTGATAACTAAAGAGAGAGAGAGAGAGCAAATTTTCTTATATGTTTCCTGGCCATTTAAATATTCTCCTTGGTGAAGTATATGTTTAAGTCTTCTGTCCATTTTTCTACTGGGTCTTCTCCTTATTTGATCTATAGAAGGTTGGGGTTGTTTGTTGCCGCCTGAAGCGATGGCCGCTTGGAGCAACGAAGCCGCAGGAAGAAGTTCAGAGGCAAACTGGAAACAAACAGTTTTTTATTCTGATAACTTTTTTCGCTGGCTCTAACAATGACTAACACACGCCACCCACACCACCAAAATGGCGCTGACCCGATCAGCAATCTTGGCCAAGTCACTCAAGATCCCGGGCCAAGTCACTCGAGATCCCGGGCCAAGTCCCACGAGATCCCGGGCCAAGTCCCGTGAGACTACGGAAGGGGACAATGCCCAAATCTCCATGGCCCATAGTCAACCGCAATTTAAGCCATCTCCCCAAACAGAGCTCCTGCAGTTGTTTTCTTCTTTAACTACATTCTAGTGCATACACTTTGTTGGTCATAGGTATTATGAATGTTTCCCCCATGTGATAGAAATATCTTCTTTCATTTACTTACAGTTGTCTTTTGATAAACAGAAATTCTTGATTTTAATATAGTATACTTCTTTTTTTTTTTTTTTTTTCATTTCTGCTTAGTATTTCAGGGGTTCTGTTTGAGAAGTCTCTGCCTAACCTTGTTCTCCATCTCTTTGATGATTAGAAAAGGTTTATGGGAAAGCACTGTCTATAAAATGCATAATAAATGGTTCACACCACCTTCTTCCTCTCTTTCCTGATGTGGCTGTTATTTCTCTTAATCCCAAGCATTCCTACCCCATAAATTCCCTCCTGGATCAGCCTTGCCTCATGAACACGTGTCTGCACATGGATGCAACACTCTCGAAGAACTCTTAGGTCAAAGTGCAAGGAATCAAGCATTTAATGAGGTGCAGTCAGTCTTTATGGGACCAGCTGTGCTGCACTCAGTGCTCTCATCATTTTACCGCTCCGTTGAGAGGTGAACAGTAATAGGAACATGTAAGCTTTTCTGAACAGTATTCCACTGGAATCATTGACTTCTTTAAGGGCACAGATCAGCTTCTACATACTTGCAAAAGAGGAAAGGGCTGCAGTGGGCTTTTCTTAGCTCTTTTTAAAAGCACCCTTCAGCTCTGTTTTCCTTCCCTTTCTCTTATTTATTTTTGTCCCTTAGACCTCTAAACATTTTTGTGACAGTAGACAGCACAGTTGTGCGTCTAGTCCATGCAGATGTTTGAGATTACTTGGATAGGCGGACCTCTAAACTGAGCACAGCACACCCTTTGCAAACCATACCATGACTATGCTGTCCACATTGCAGGGACCCCCTCTCCTTGCCTGAAGTGCACCAGCATATCCCCCAGCCACACCCTGGAGGATCATGTCTCCCCACTCCAGCTCAGGCCTCTTAGCCATGATTGGGTTTGGCATCCTGGAAGCACTGTGTCTTTAAAAGATCCTTAAGCACATCTGTTTTCGATTCTCAGGCCATGAGGCAAGGATTTGGGTGCAAGTAGTTTATCTGGGAAGTGATCCCAGGAAATACCGTGAGGGGGCTGTCTGTGGCAGGGGAGAAGTCAAGAGAGGTGCATTGATGGGAAGGTGACTGCCATGTGCAATGGCACCATCCTGCCAGCAAAATGATGCCTCAGAATCATTCCCCACCCCCAAGTGGGATGGGGGTGCTGCCTGACCCCCCCCATCACCTCATGGCTAATGATGCTATCTGCATATAAATCCTTCAGGGAAGGACACTGGCCACGTCAACCTCAATGATTTTGATAAATTGTTTCATTCTGAGCACTTTGCCAATGTCCACATTTCTTATTAATACAATTGAGAGTCTGTGTTTTTAAATGCCCGTTCCTGTTTTAGTAGAATTAATTATTGCAATTGTATAATTGTGCAGTTGTGAAATTCTCTAGATGAAATGCTGTAAGAAATGATGCACAGCTCAGCTGAGTTAGAAACCAGACAGGGAAAATGGAAGGCTGCCTCTGTAACCCCATGGGGTCCAAGCCCTTCATGTGGACTCTCATTTCTGGGCCTCATGACAGCTGCTCACCCCTCCAGCCTCAGTTGTAGAGAAGTTTCTTCCAGCAATCCCTCTCTAATGAAGTTAGGTTACATTCATTTCGTGTGAGCTCAGTGCAGCCCATGGGTGCCTGCCTTATCCCTCACTACATTAAGTGGAAGTGATTATTTGCTTATCAGTCCCAGGAGGCAGAGGCTGTCTGCCTGATGGCTCTTAGGCTCCCAGTACCAGATGGTGGAACTGTAAACACTGTCCTATGAGACAAGCCCTCCTAGGAGTAAATTCACAGAATTTCATTGAGCTCGATGATCCAGGTGAAATGATGCTCCTGTTTTCTGGATATCTCAATTCACAACCCTCCTTCTTCCCCATATTTCAGATCCCAAATTCAAGGTTAATTGGACTACACTCTTGACCCCAGTTATGACCTGTATGCATGTGGGTGTTCTTGTCAGTCACAGTTCCTTTCTGTGTTCTGCAGCATCTGATGTGCGCTGGACTGTGGTGCCTGGTAGAAGGAGACACTTCCTGCAAGACCAAGTTGGATCCTCCTCTGGATGGCACCGAGTGTGGGGCAGACAAGGTAACCCCCTGTCTCACACCACCACCAACAAGCAGCCCCACTCTCCTGGGTACTAGGCACGTTTCCTTCTGAAAGGCAGGGTATCCTCTTCTCAGGAGTCCCTGGACTATCCCACAGTCACTGCAGAAATGGCCAAGGAACAGACTGCAGGCACATGGGTGCCTACATCACCCCCTTTTTTCTTATGAAGATCCAAGAATCATTTACTTTAGTATATTTTCTAGAATAGCTCCTTTTGTCCCATGAGTTAATTTACTTACAAGGGACTCTTTCCATTGGTTTACTTAAAATGGAAAATAATTTTACTTGCCGAACACAAAAAGTTATCATGCTATGAGGTTTATAAGAACAGTGTGGTTCAGTTCTAGCTAGACATGAAGAGGGCAAACCTGAACTTCCTGGACAGGAAAGCCTATAAATGTTAGAGAGGAGAGATGGTCAGAACCAGCAGCCACACAGCTTTGCCCTCAGTTTCATTGCAATGGTTGAAAAGGAAGTCGTGGTTCATACTGATGCCATGATTGGGAGCTACTAAGTCACATGCTTTGGGAAAATGTGTTTTAGAGGACTGGCTTTCTCTTGTCCTTATAAAGAACCAAGGTGACCGACATGGAGCTAGCTCTCATCCCTGTGCACCAACCCCGACCCTAGACCCCATAACAGAGAAGTAGACGGTCATGTTAAGTAAAGTTTGCCGATGCTCGGGTTCCTTCACAAGCTGCACAGAATGATCCTTCCTCTGAGAATTTAGAAAATCCCAATGAGCCACATTGTATGTGGAAGTTTGGAGCAAAACCCAAACCCCAGAGGGATATAGGTAGGTATCAGGTTGAGCAGATAGAATCAATAGACAACAAATATGCACATCCTCTAACAGTCTACTTTTATGTAAATTTCAAAAATCAATTTTGGGCCTCCTGAAGGGACCCACAGTCCTTAGAGAAACGAGCAGCTCTGCGGAGTGCTCAGGCCCTGGCCCTCCCTCCTGTGCTTCAGTGGTGCCGTGCTGGGGAGTGTGTGAGCAAGACGCCCATCCCAGAGCATGTGGACGGAGACTGGAGCCCGTGGGGTTCCTGGAGCATGTGCAGCCGGACATGTGGGACAGGAGCTCGGTTCCGGCAGAGGAAATGCGACAACCCGCCGTAAGTCCCCCTTCACCATGTCTTCTCCAAGGTGCCTCCTTGGGTCTTCCCAGCCTGCAGTTATACTGCCTTAGACCAAGAACCAAGCATGAGGAAAATGAGATAGAACCCAGGTCGGGTGCAAGGGCCTCAAGTGTCAAATAGCATCTTGGCTTCACTGGAGCTCTCTCTGAACACGGACCCAGAGGAGTCCTGTGGTGAGCTGGCTTCTTGACTCCCTGCCTAGGCTCTGGTAGAGAGATTTCCTGAGACAGCTGGATTACAGTCTGTCTCTCCTGCTTCATGGTTTACTTAGTCAAGGGTCATTCTCAGGAAGCCTGTAGGCCCTCCGGAAATGGAGTCCAGCCTTCAAATTGGCTGTTGGCTGACTCTGGAGCAGGCTTCTTGTTCATTAGTCCAAAGTATCTGTGTGTTTAGCAATCTTGTTCATCGGAATATTTTTCACAGATCTTCCTAGACAGAAAAAAAAATCAGGGTGGTGTTTTGTTTTGTTTTTTTCTCTCCTCAGTTTCTTTTACTGATTACAATGACACCAAGACCCTTCCTGATCACCCCTGGATCCAGAGATAGATTTGTGCTCAATTTTTATAAGTTCATCAACACAAGTTTTCCCCTTTACTCTCTGTTTCCCAAGTTAAAGTATTTCTTTTAATGGTCTGTTTTCTGTCTTGGGTGTCATATGTCAATTTGGAAAATGAGCAAGTTGTAAATCATGACTGAGAAAGAAATGCTTTATATCCACATGTATGTCATGTCAATGAAGAATTAGCAAGTGCCTCTTGTGTTTAGAAATCCTGATGCTCAAGCTTTGTTAATTAAATCACACAAACGCTGTTGGTGGGCCACAAAGAGTGAATGCCTTCAGTTTCTCAGATAGTTCCAGTGGCCAGCTAGGACCAAGGACCTCCTGCATAAGGAAGGCATATGCCCATAGTTTAGTCAGTAGCTAGAACATATAGGGCAATGCGTAGTATGCCTTTTCACAACATAGTACAGAGTAGTTAGCACATAGTAGGTATTTTATCTATTAGGAATAATTTCTTAACTAAAAGCACAAATGGATAGATGTTTAGAAACCCTACTTGGCTAAATGGTGAGAAATTAATAAAGGGAGGGTTCAATTTTTACAGTTTTTTTAATGTTGAAATTAATAGCTTATCCTTTGGCCCCAAAAGGGAGTTGTAGGTTTGGATTCATGGTGCTGTGGTTTGAGCCTGGCTCTGTTGGTTATTGGTCATATGATCTCAAGGAAGACCCATGTGTGGGCCCCAGTTTCCCCCATTATGGGGAGCTAGTGGTGCAGTGGGAAGAGTGAAGCATCTCAGCCAGAGCAGATAAGTCTTCCAACATCAGAACAACTCTTTTTGTTTTCAGTTATTTTTTTAGCTGTAGATGGACACATACTTTTATTTTATTTATTTATTTTTATGTGGTGGAGGATTGAACCCAGGGCCTCACACTTGCTAGGCAATCGTTCTACCATTGAGCTACAACTCAATGACTCTTTATAGCAACTGATGGCTGTATCTTGTCTCACCATCTGCAGGCTGGAATAGTTAACAGAAATGCATATAAAGTCCTTGGTCTGTAGTTAATGAACATTCCCCTCTTCTTATTAGCGCTTCAGAAGGTGGGGATGAGATCTAGCCCCACACTGTCCTCCTCACAGTTCTGCCTGGTGGCTCCGGGCTGGGTGACTTAGGTGGAAAACCTCTAAGTATAGAGAAAAAATTTGCTAGGGTCATGGTTTTCATGGTTGTCCCTGTTTGTGACTGGAGCTTGTGGGTTGTGGCTCAGGTCTGGCCTCCCGCATCATTACATTTGAGGTGACACCCAGTAAACCTTATGTCCCAAGAGTGTGGACAGTTTAGATTGTATTTAACACCTGCAAGAAGATGTTATAAGTGCTGGGCAAACCTACTAGACATGAGTTATGTGAGAACCACATTGTCCTTTTGCCTTGGAATGACATGGGTTAGGGTATCTCTCTAGTTGGCAGCGTCAAAGGAGGCTTTCCGGAATTATGTGGCTTCCAGCTTTGGCTGGACCTTGTCACTGTTACAGCTGCATCTTGCCCTGCCCACCTGAGGTGGCTCTGGGTTACCACAGGGCTTCTTGCGATGAGAGGCTCCTGAAGACCCCTAGTTCAGAGGTGCATCAACATACCTCTCTGGTTTGGTCTGCCAGAAGATTTCCTGTGTTAGGATTCTCTTCTCATTCCTCCAAGTCCAGTAACCCCCAAAAGAGAGACTGATCTGGAAATCACAAAATTGTTGTAAAAACCTCCTTTCGTTGTTCTTCTTTATCAGTCCCCCACCTCATGTTGGCCATGGATTTTATGTCTTGTCGCCCATCTTAGTGCATGTCATCATTGAGGGATGGGTAGGACTGCCACACCTGGCTGCTGAGGGTTGTGGGTTACAGCCCATCTGACTGTGATGAACACAGAGACACCTTCACTTCTCATCTCTGCTGTCCAGCAAGGCCCTGTGGGGTAGGGCAGTGGAGAAGTACCGAAAGAGAAAGTGGGTGTTCTCACTTCTCCCAGGTCTGCGCCCCATGACACCTTTTCACCACCATGCCTTTGTAAGCCTGGACAGGGTCCTAAGTCTAAACCCTAGGTGTGTGTCTGCAGTGACAAGCAGTGACAGATGAAAGCCCTGCCCCCCTCCAGGGCAATACTCCCATCTACTTCCCTTGGTTTTTTTCTCCAGCTCTTTAAACCAGACCTTTTCCATCCTCTGTTCTCTCTCCTCAGCCTGCTTCTGGCCTCTTTGGTACACAGCACCTCCGACTACTGCACTGCTCAAACACAAAACCCTTGTGTGCCAGTGCCATCCCCTCGTCTCCTTTCTACCTCCTCCTCATCTGATCACATTAAGAACAGCAAATGCAGCAGGTGCTCACCATGTGCCAGGTTCCCCTAGGCATTTATTTTTATGCTTTTATTAATGCATTATAATTATACACAATAGTTGGGTTCATTTTGACTCAGTCATATGCATGAAATTTAATTTTTTCCATCTGAGTCCCTGGTTGTATCTTACACCTCTTTCCTGCTCCTCCTCCCTCCCCACACCCCTTTCTCTACTCTTCTGGTCTTCCATTTACCTATTTTTAATTGTTGCTTTATAGATATACATGAAGGTGGAATTCACTGAGGTATACTTAGACATGCTCATAGTGTAATTTTGTCAAATTCATTCTGCATTTCCTCCCTTTTCCTGTCCCTCCTTCATGCCCCTCAGTCTCCTTCTTCTGCTCCACTGATCTTCCCTTCATCTCTATGGTATCTGACCCCTACCCTTTTTACCCTTTACTTGGCTCCAGTTTCTACATATAAGAGAAAACATTCGACCCTTGGTTTTCTTGAGTCTGACTTATTTCATGTAGCATGATGTTCTTCGTTTCCATCCATTTACTGGCAAATACCATAATTTCATTCTCTTTAATGGCTGAGTAAAACTCAATTATGTATTATAAACCACATTTTCTTTATCCATGCATCTGTTGACGGGCACCTGGGCTGGTTCCATAACTTGGTTTTTGTGAATTGCACTGCTATAAACATTGATGAGGCTGTATCACTATGGCATGCTGATTTTAGTACTTCTAGATAAATATCAAGGAGTGGGATAGATGGATCATATGGTGGTTCCATTTCTAGTTTTCTGAGAAATCATAAAACTTTTTTTCCCATGCTTTCCAGACTGGTGGTACTAATTTGAACTCCCATCATGTACCTTTGTACAAATGTACCTTTGTCCCACATCCTTGCCATAATTTATTATTATTTGTGGTTTTGATAATTGCTTCAGCATTTATTTAGTAAATAATTTCAGGCAGCTCTATGGGAGAGGCATCTTTTTGAATCCCTGTTGTGTAAATACAAAACTGAGTCAGAAATAAGTTGGGTACCTTGCCCAAAGTCACACAGCTAGGTGGTAGTAGGTTGGATTTGGAGCTCAGCCCTGGAAACCAGAAGTCCAAAATCAAGGTGTGTGCTGCATTAGTTCCTTCTTGACACCTAGGGACAATCTGTTTCATGCCTCTCAGGCTTTCAGTGGCTCTGACAGTCTTTGGCTGTCATTGGCTTATAGAGGCATCAGTGTGATCTTTGTCTCCATGTTCATGTGGTCTCTCGTCTGCATGTCTGCCCACATTTTCCTCTCTTAGAAGGACACTTATCTCTGCACTTAGGGATTACCTAATCCAGGATGATCTCATCTTAGGGTCCTTAATTGCATCTCCCAAGATCTTTTTGTCTAAATAAAATTATATCCAAGTGGACATGTCTTCAGCAGACCCAAGGGGCCAGCATTCAGCCCATTCCAGCCTCAAAGCCTCTTTTCTGTTCCTTAGACACAGCGTGCTCATTCAGACCTTAATTGCCCCTCTCCTCCTCTCCCTAACTTTTCTTTGTGTCTTTGAGTCTCCATGTAAATCCCTTTTCCTCAAAGAAACCCCTTTCTAACCACCTGTCTCCCTCAGTACCCCAGCTGAACATCACAGGTATTACAACATGAGGTTACTTGTTTTCCCTTTGTCCTCCCCGCTGGCCTTTGAACATCCTGAAGATCTGCAACAGGTCACACCTATTTGGGCTCCATCCTGCCTTTTGGGTCTGCACAGAGCAGCTCCTCTGTCAGTGTTGTCATCACCTCACACCCTGGCTGCATGCTTGCCCAAGAAGAGCAATCGCTGCTCTTTGGGGCCTCAAACACATCCCTAATACCTTTCCCCTCAAAAACACAAAGCTTATAAGAACTTATTAGAGCAAAAAGATAGAGCACTGGGTAGGCCCCTTCCCTTTTATCATCTCACCTCACTGAAGCCTGGGTCCTCTGATCAGCCAGGCAGTGCAGTTCAGGTCCCCCTACACCTGAGGTCCACCATCCCTGCCCTGCCCCAATGGGACTCCAGCTCAGACCAAGAAGTCTCAACGGCATCTCAAGAATAAGCTTCAACACATGCAGGGCCTTGCTTATCTCAAGGGAGCGAAATGAGGATTTTGTTTGTATGATGTTTACACCATGTTAATCTGCATGATCTTTTGCAGTGGCAGTATAGCTCCATGTCCAGTTCAGAATGGAAACAGTGTGCCCTTTTCCCCTGGGTAGTCTTTCCAGGAGGTTCTCACCTTCATGGCACCAGCCCCATGGATGGGAAGAGATTGGCAGGCCCCTGTGGTATGGGTTAGCAGCAGTCTTGAGGCTTCCTGAAGAGGTGTGGGATGTGCACTTTATGAAGTCCAGATTTGCAGTGTACAGTCAGCTTTTGCACAATGATCTGATGTGGTGATTGTTACAAACCACGGCTGATCGAGGCTTTGGAGCCAAGTTCTGACCAAAACAACGTCCTCTCCATCTCACTCCTTAAATCACCAGGCTTGCTGCCTCGAGATTCCACAGGGATGTCCAGATCTCACTGCTGTGTGTGTCTGAGGCTTGGAGCGCTCCCACGACCCTCTCTCCACCCCCTTCAATTCGTGTCCCTGGCTCCTTTCCTCATCTTCTGCAGCTGGCTTATTCACTGTCCAAAAATATTGGCCAGAGAGATTCCCCGCACTCCACCTTTTTTTTCCCCCCTAGTCTTGGTCTTTACAGCTAGTGGAACTTTTATTCTTGTCAGCTGACACAAAGGCCCTGGGGACCCCACCTTGTTTTTATACCAGCTTCCTGGCTTATCCTCTCCTGCCATTTGTGTCACTGTTAGTGGAAGTTATAACCAAAGGCTGCAAGATGGAGAATTCATCTCTAATTCTAATCTGGTACTCCATCAAAGGCTAGTCAGGGGCAGGTGGGGAGAAAGGCTCAGAAGTGCTTTTGGACAGTTAGCTCTGTCCCAGCAAGTGCAAGGTGGGAAGGAGAGTGGAAGACAGAACTGGGATGCATCAGGATCATCCTGCAGCCTCATCCCTACAAAGGGAAAGGGGTGCAGCTAGTCGTCTAAGACTCAGCACAGAGATGGGCAGGTGACATTCTATGGCTGCCATTGGTTTTTGCTTTCACATGAAACCTGCACATGTGTGCCTTCAGCCTGCCAAGTGACCTAGTGCCCATATGGATAGTTCTTAAAAATCAAGTAGAACACTTGAGAAGACGTTCCATGTGTTGCTGGGATACCTTTCAAAAGGAGGCCTTAATGCTAGGATGTCAGCTGTCGGGGAGTCGTGTTAGCAGCCCACAGCCACTTCCCAAATGCTACAGTTTTGCCCAACTTGCTCATGAGATCTTAGAGAGCCCAACAGGGACTGGAACTTCTGCCCTCTGCTGAGTTCCCTGTGTTGCTGGTGTAACTTTGTCTTCTGATCTATCTTCACTTAATAGGGCAAGGCAGAGGTGCCATCAGCTGGCATTTTCTCTTCCATCCTACCTTGATTCTACATGGCCATCCCCTTGTAAGAAGAGAGGCAGATCTTCTGCCTCACAGTCCTGATCATCTTGGCATACCTCTGCTGCTCCTCTGCTCTGAACTTAGGTCAGTCTGAGGCGCTGTAGAGCCCACCCCACTAGGAGACCATCCTTGCCCTGCTTGGGGAGAACTAGAGATGGAGCTCTCCTTTGTGGCCCTCTCTCCAGTTCCCCACCAAAGCCTCTCTAGCTTCTTCTTTTTATCTTTAAACATGTTTATGCAGGTTAAACCTGCAGAAAAGTAAAACTCCTTGCAGAGATTGCTCATCACCATCAGGCATGTGCTTTGAGGCACGTGTGTGGGTGTGTTTCAGCAAAGTGGAAGGCGAGTCACCAGCTGCTAGTGTGCATGCACACATGATATATGACAACCTGCAAACCCTACAGAGTGCCCATCCCCTCTCCACTGCCATAAGCTGTGGTGGGTTTCCACTTTCTCCCGTCCTTACTGACACACGGTGCTATCACTCTTTTCCATTGTGACCATTCGGGTGGGTGTGTTGTAGCATCTAATGGAAGTATTAATTTGCATTTGCCTCACCAGCAATGAGGCTGAGCAGGTGTGTGTGTCTCTTTGTCATTTGGATATCCTGTTCTTGTGAAGGGCCTATTCAGACCATTTTGTTTTATAGTTAAGCTTCTACTCTATTGGTATTTAGAAAGTACTAAAAAAGGAAGACTGGACACTAAGGATTGATATCAAAGATGTACCTTAACAAACCCTCGTGCCCCGGCTCACGGTGAGCCAGACCGCCCCTTCCAGCCTCGTGACAGCTGATGTACATTCCCATCCCAGGAGCAGGAGCTCTTGTGCCTAGTTTTTCACTTCCACCTCCTGGGGAGGTTTGGGTCCCTCATCTGAAGGCCACAGTCAGGAACAGTTCTGACTCTCTGTGCCGTCTTAATGAGTTCATGGTTATGAAGGGCTGGCTGAGCACCAGTGCTCAGGCACATTAGCTATTTTATGATCACTGTTTACATAAAAGTGCCTCTTTCTTTGAAGTGTCTCCTCCATGTTCTCAGGTGGCAAATCCTCATTTCAGGGTGAGATTTCCACGTATGGGCCCCTCCAGCAAGGCTTTGCCGGGCTCTGAGCGTGTGCTGTGGAGCCCACAGACCTGGGCCTTTTCGCCCTCCTGGGAAAAGGCAGGGTGAAGGGCATGGACCCACCTTTAGCTCTCAAAAGGAATGACGATTCTACATGAATTCTGTTATTCTAATTGTTTTTATTTTAGCCTTATCAAGCTGGGTCTCTGTTATTTTAACCTTCCTAGATGTATTTTGTTTTTCATCCATCCTGCATAACTCATAGGAACTTCCAGGGTGAAGGAGAGTCCCAGCCTTCTACTTTCCACTCATCCCATGTGGATTTGTCCTCTCGCACCTGCCTTTGCTGGCCCTGGAGCAGCATCTCTTAAAGTCCCTTATGTCCATATGAATCAGGCTTCCTCCACAGAGCCCAGCATAGGATCCTTAGTAAAGTTGGGCCCCTCCTGAGGC
This sequence comes from Tamias sibiricus, assembly GCA_025594165.1. NCBI lineage: Eukaryota > Metazoa > Chordata > Mammalia > Rodentia > Sciuridae > Tamias > Tamias sibiricus. The sequence continues at coordinate 141,213,000 of CM046659.1, forward strand.
TCTTCCCATTGAAGTCTTCAGAAAGCCCTTTATGGACCTCCTTACCAGCTGCACCCTCCCCCACAATTATTTTCCTTCTGTGCTTGCAAAGCCACAAATGGAGGCTGCCCCCTTCTACTGGTTTCAGGACCAGGATACATGTAGGAGGCCCCACTGATGTCACAGTTACTCTAGATGATCTATACAGCAGCTCCCTTTATCCTATAGGTCCCAAGACATTTGCAGAATTTTTTCCTACTTTCATGCTTATAATAAAGTTTGATTTGGAAACTAGATGCAGTAAGAGATTAGCAATAATAATTAACAAGCCGGGTGTGGTGGTGCATGCCTGTAATCCCAGCACTTGGGAGGCTGAGGCAGGAGGATCACGAGTTCAAAGCCAGCCTCGGCAATGGCGAGGCACTTAGCAACTCAGTGAGACCCTTTCTCTAATACATTACAAAAAAGGGATGGGGATGTGGCCCGGTGGTCGAGTGCCCCAGAGTTCAATCCCTGGTACCTAAATAAATAAATAAATAAATACTAATTAACAATAAATAGGACAGTTATAGCAACGTGCAATAATGAAAGTTATTTAAAATGTATGAATTGTTTATTTCCAGCTTTTTTCAGACCATCATTGACTACAGATAACTGAAACCCTGAAAAGCAAAACTGTGGAGGGGGGGAACTACTGTACAGCAGTCATGAAGAGCAAGGCGGCCATGTGCAGGGCCCTGGAATCACTTGGGTAGCAACTCATACAGCTAGCAGGTTGCTCCTCCTTTTCCCCATGTTGTTCAAAATAGTAACTTAAAGGAAAACTTGGAAAAAGTAAATTCTTTGGGTCATGTATATTTTGAACAAAGCATGTTTAAAGAGGCATTAGCTCTAACAGGTGATTGGAGTGATGGGGAGTTAGCTGCTAAGAGGCAAAGAGGATGCTAATGAATACAGGAAGGGCAGACACAGGAAGCAGCCAGTCTTCAGGTCTGAGGCAGAGCACACAAGGAAGGAACAAATCTGGATGGATGTGTCCCCCCTCACAAACACCCAGGGCTGACATTTCATGGACCGTGTTGGAGAGGGTACAGGCTGGGGCCCACTGCATGAGGGGGAAGGGGGCTTGCAGAAGTGCTGTGCTGGTGGACCTCTCTGAGAAGTCAGGGGTGTCAGTGAAAAGTGTCCAAGGGAAGAAACTGCATCTCACATAAGGATGGGAATCTGCCCAATGGGTCAGTGTGCTTGGAAGCCATCCTCCTGTGTGTGGATACACATTAAAATTATTGAAGATGCCTTCTATGTGGTATTTCTGTTCTCTTGGTACTTCCACATGTCTGTTGACAGTTTAATTTTAATGTGTATCAGTGTGGGCTCTGCATATTTATCCTACTTGAAATTTGCTGATCTTGAATTTGTAGATTCATTTCTTTTTTCAAATTCAGAAAGGTTTCAGCCATTATTTCTTCATATCATCTCTTTACCCCTTTTTCTCCTCCTCCTGAGACTTCCATAATGTATACATTAGTCCACTTGATGATATTCCACAGATCTCCTCTAACCACTTTTCTTCATTCTTTTTACTTTTTTCTTCTCAGACTTGATCATTTCTATTTTCCTATATTCAAGTTTGCAGATTCTTTCTTTTGCCTGCTAAAATCTGCCTAGAACTATTTGGTTATCATACTTTCCAACCCTCCAAATTTTATTTTTATTTCCTTTTTAAATTTCCATGTATTGGTATTCTCATTCTGTTTGTAATTATCTTCCTGTCTTTGTCTGTGTTTTCCTCAGCTCTTCACTATCATTAAGACAGTTGTTCTAAAGTGTCCACTAAGTCCAATATCTGGGTTTCCTCAGGACAGCTCTACTGATACATTTTATGCCTTTGAGTGAGCTGTGCTTTTATGTATCTTTGTATGCCTTGTGATTTTTTTTTTTTTTAACTGAGAACTGGACATTTGGATTTTATAGTAATTTTGGGTTTGATGTCTTTGTTTAGTTTTTTTTTGTTGTGGTTGGATGGTATGGGCCATGTCAGGAATGAACCTGAAGTGAAAGCTAAGGCTTCCTCAGGCCTTTTCTGGGCATGAATGTTTTCCTGACCATGCCTCATGGCATTCTCACTTTTCTTGGGCGTTCAGTTGTCTTTAATCCTTCAATGTCTTAAATAGAAAAAAAAAAATAATGGTGCTCCTTGAAATCTTCTGGAAGCTGTTTGACCTGGTAAGGGTGTAACAGTGTCAGCCAGCCTGTGTCTGTACCTCAGCAATCAAAAGCAGCATTCAGAACACAGAAACTGGATATTTGGAGGATACTGTCTTTCTCTTCTTCCCTGGCTCCATCAAGCTGCATCTTGGCTGCTTACCATGGGGCTGGGGAGTGGAGGATGAATAGTAGCTGCTACCACATTAAAAGCTTTGATGTTGACCCAAATTAGCTGTAATTCACTTGTCAAGCTCTTTTCTGGAACCTGAAAGCTTTCAAATAAACTTCAGAATTTAAAAATAGTGCCGGGTGTGGTGGCGCACACCTGTAATCCCAGCACTTGGGAGGCCGAGGCAGGAGGATCGAGAGTTCAAAGCCAGCCTCAGAAATGGAGAGGCACTTCGCAACTCAGTGAGACCCTGTCTCTAATAAATTACAAAAAAGGGGCTGGGGATGTGGCCCAGTGGTCGAGTGCCCCTGAGTTCAATCCCCTGTACCAAAAAAAAAAAGAATTCCAAAATAGTTACTTCAGACAGTTTTTGCCCATTCAGTTGTTGCCTAGGTCAACAGATGGATTCCTGGCACTTCCTACTCTGGCATCTTCCCTGACTCCTCCTTCTCTTCCCCCCTCATTCGTTGTAAGATAGGTTCTAATAATATAGTTCAGTGCAGTCCACTGTTTATCAAGACCATGCTGTCCAGGGTTCTCCACTGAAGACTGTAGGAGAAAAGGAGGGAGATAGGCACCCAGCTCACCATTTCACATGGTAAGCAGCTCCATACAGACCCAAAGAAGATGAGGAAAAGCTGTGCGTAGGAAAAAACAAAAATGTATGGTAGAGATAGCCTCAGGGATGGTAGAGAGCCATGGGTGGGGCATGGAGATAACGTGCAGTAAGCTAGAAAGGGGGCTGGAAGGAGACCATGTGGGAGAAGGTTGAACAAGGAGAAGCAGCAGCACAAACAGATGTGGAGGGTGGCATGCTGAAGCACACAAGTCATCATGTGGTCCTCTGCTCTCAAAGTCCACGTTCTCCTGGATCAAGGACCTCCGTTAAGTCATTACTCTTTTCCTCTCCACTTACCCACTGGCAGGTGTAAAGGTGGTGGGGTATGTAAGTGGGTCAGTCTGATGTAAATCTGGAGAAATCAGTTAGTGTAAGTGGATGGAACTGAAGGTGAAATGAAGCTCAGTGACAACTTGGGAAGTTAATTACATGACAGGCACAAATAACAGCCCACACTCCAAGGTGTATAGGAATTGGATCTTTTCTGATTCTTTTAGAAACCAACCAAATTTATATTTTTAACTCCATTCCTGTCCATTTGGGAATCCTAAACCATTCAATCTTTACACCACTTTCTCCAAGTCTGAATCTATGATCTGTGAGAATGCATCTGGTCCTTGTTCCATCTCGCACATTCATTTGCCAGAATGGCTAGCACAACGTTCCACATACTGAGAGGCTTGAACAACAGAGATTTATTTTCTCATGGTTCTAGAGGCTTGAAGTCCAAGATCAGGATGTCATCAGGGCTGTCCCCTCAAAGGATTCTAATGGGACCCTTTACCATGCCTTCCTCCTAGCTTCTGATCGTTTGCTGGCTTTTTTTTTTTTTTTTTTTTTTTTGTGTGTGTGTGTGTTCCTTGGAGTGTAGAAGCATCACCTTAATCTCTGCTTTCATCTCATGGCATTCTCCCTGTGTGTATCTGTCTCCAGATTTCCCTTTTTATAAGGACACCAGTCATGTTGGATTAGGGGTTCATTGCACCCCCTGCAACTTCATCTTAATTAATTACACCAGCAGTGGCCTTATTTCCCAATAAGGTTACATTCTGAGGTACTGGGAGTGAGGACTTCATCATGAATTTGGGCAAGAGGGACACAATGTAACTTGTAACATTCTTTGCTATAGCTCTTCTTGGTCCCCAGTCATGGAGATTTACCTGTTGCTATGGAGATGTCTCTTCTGCTTGCCCATGTGGCTCTTGGGTCCAGCCCCTCTCTTCTTCCACAAAGTGCTCTATGGCACAGGAATACATCCATTCTGTCCATGCTTGGGCCCAGAGTTGTTGGGGAGGTGGTCTGACGTTCAGTCTGCCTAAATATACTATGCAATCATTTTTCTGAGGTCTGGCTGCCTGCCTGGTGTTCTAAGCAGGAAACAGAACACAAGGACCCACTGTTCTCAGATCCCATAAACATTTTAGAGGTTTGGCCATTTCCTAACTTGAGCCTAACTTGGAGACCAGAACTCGGAGCCTCTCAACAGAGCTACCAGGATATGTAATCGCCCAGGCTCCTCCCACTCCCAGAAAAGAGGATTGCCTTCCAGTACATATGAAGACAGAGAGGTATGAAGGGAGCCTTTCCTCTACCTGAGATGTTTTCTGTAAGGCATCTGTGTAGACCAGGAGCTGGCCAACTATTGTCCCTGTAGCAAATGTGGCTTACCGTCTGGTTTTGTAAATAAAGTTTTATTGGTACACAGTCACACTTACTTATTTACATATCTTCTCTGGATGTTTTTGTGCTACAGCGGCAGAGCTGAGAAGTTGCAACAGAGACTTTATGACCCACAAAACCAAAGATATTTACTGCCTGGCTCTTTATCTGTAAAGAGCTCACTGACCTCTTCTGTAAACTTTCATGACACAAAAGTGTGAAGACTTCTACCATCTTCTGCTTTTATAGCTCTATCCTAAAGCCACAATCACAGGGTGGCCCTGCCATTTAAACATGAGAAATGGCACAGGGAAAAGTATATCCCAAAAGAATCAATTGATGTGTTCAAAATGTCATGCTGCCAATAGGTAGATGCAGTTTGTGAAAACTCATGGAACAGAAGAGTTGTGATTTGAGCCCTTTTCACTCTTATGCTGAATCTCAATCAAAAGTATAGGGTGGGGGGAAAAAAAGAAATCTTACTCTATCCTAATGATCTTGGCATCTTGAAGATAAATGGAACCATTGAGGTTGCCTTGGATAGAGTCCTCTGAGGACAACACCCCAGGGCCTTATTGGGGAGCGGGGCAGAGCCATGCTTTGGCCAATCAGATCAGTGTCCTGCTGCTCTACTTTGGTGCCCCTCGCACATGACATGTGGACTTGTGTTGCTGCCTGAAGCAGAAACCGCTTGGAGCAACGAACGCCGCAGGAAAATTCGGAGGCAGGATGAAAATGAAAAAAGGTCTTTTATTCTTCTTCTCTCCGGCTCCAGCAATCACTCCAAACGCTCTAACTCCAACCACCACCTTCTTCTTCTTCCCACACACACTAACTCACCCAGTTATATACATATAGCTTTAACAAGGACACGTGCTTACAGCTCAAGCTTACAGGTGCGTCACGCAGTGTTCACGGGCATACAAAGATTCTTTGGATAATGTATTACTATCAGGTGGAAACTAGAACATCTTTTATGGCTCTCAGCTAACCGCAATGTTTAGCTATCTCCTTGATTATAGGCTCCTTCAGACTTGGCCAATGAACCCAGCCAGGTCTCCAGAATTGCTTAAAATCCCATCTAGGTTCAAAACACCTAGGACTCAAGACTGTGGCATTGACCACGTGTGAAGTCACATTAGCCCTGATTAATGTGGCATAGCCAGGATCTAAATGGTCTCCATCAAAAGCCCAAGAGCTAGTGAATTAATCATTCTGATTCTTTTCATTATAAAGTAAATGAGAGCATTTATTTGCTCATCCTAAAACTTGGTGACCTCCAGAGTATCCCTAGGAGTTATTTAAACATCTTCATTTCAGAGAAGTAAAAAAAAGAAAAGAGAAAACACCAAGTTGCCCTTGGAGTTGTCTATATTACATACATATGGCCAAGTTTAAGTTCAGCATCTTTTCTGAACTGATACTTGCTGTATTCTGTTTCCAGGTGTCCTTGATTTACAGTCCTTGGATGTATTTTTCTAATGGCTCACTGAAACATGCCTTCAATGTTGGGTAGTGTTGCCCAGGATGGTCTGGAAGAGCAGAAGGGGTTGCTTGAGGGGTCTTTTCCCACACCTGTCGGCTCTGGCAAGAGGAACAGCTGTGAAGTGCCCCTGCTGTTTCCGCAGAACCTGCTGGTTAACGCAGACCTCCTCCTTCCTTCTAGCCCCGGACCTGGAGGCACACACTGCCAGGGTGCCAGCGTGGAGCATGCCGTCTGTGAGAGTCTGCCCTGTCCCAAGGGTCTGCCCAGCTTCCGAGACCAGCAGTGTCAAGCACATGACCGACTGAGCAGCAAGAAGAAGGGCCTGTTGGCAGCAGTGGTGGTTGATGGTAAAGGCACATGATGTAGCAATTCACAGTGGCTTCCTTCTCTCCTCCCCCAAGCATGATAAAAACCACCTAAGGAAACTCTTAGGACCCCTCTCCCAACCCTGCCAGACCCACCAGCAGAATGCTCCAGTGCTATGCCCAAGCCAGCCTTGGCCTCACTTCTGGAGCAGGGGGGTTAATCTAGAGTGACCCAGCTCTCCAAGAGCTCCCAAGGCAGCTCTCAAGGCAGCAGATCATATTCATCCTGTACCCCCATTTGTAGCAAGTTGGGGATTTAGGAAACCTGCTCCTGGCATCATGTGCCGAGGGACAAGGACAAAGTTTGAGAACAAGGCTTTACAGGAGTGGGAGTGTGTTTACACATGTGCTACTCTGTTTTTCAACATTCATGCTTTGCTGCATTGCTTTTCTTGGTTTATTTAGTTGGGGGAAATTTTGAGGACAGTGTAGAATCTGAGAAAGATGATAATAAGCACAGGTCACGTTTTCTTTCCAAGAATTTTCTTCCAAATCAAGAGACTACACCACTGGGCTACTGCCAGAATTTCCAATGGCTGATAAAATTCAAGGTGGTAGGTCATGTCTGTAGGATTCATGTTTGTTTATTGTAAGTGAGGAGACCTCAGGGCCTAGTTGGAGTTGTTTTCTTCCCCCCATGTGAAACTCTTCCTCTTCAGGAAACAAGACTTTGTGTTGTAATGCTGACAATATGGTCCCATTTACCAATCATACCACATGCCAGGCACACGTTAGCTCTACATACATCATCTCATTGAATATGCAAGACAAGCTGTGCAGAAGATGAGAGGTGACAGGTTACGTGACATGTCTAAACTCCTGCAGCTGACAAGGGGCAGGGGAGAGAGCCAACCCCAATTCCAAAGGAGTAAAGTTGATTCCAAAAATAACCAGTTATCATCTGGCTCCCAATGTTTGAAGAAGACAGAAACTGTGACTTCATGGGTGCAGAGGGAGGGAGATTTAAGAAGAACTGAAGCAACTAGGCCTGATTTTCAGACAACTTCTAAAGTGTTTTGCAGAAGAATGATGTTTTGGCGCCAGGTCTTAGGTTTTTTCCCTGTGATGGGAAGAACCTTTGAAATCTCTATTTTGCTATCTGCAATTACAAGTTCATATGTACACAGCTGTTTGAGAGTAAGAGACATCACCAGCAACAGCAGCTTCAGCTTCATAGCTTTTAGCCCAGAAGCTGGACCCATCATCTTTGAGCTGAACTGTGAAATGACACATGATGTTCTAAGTGGTAGCAGGTAATACCAACCAGCACATCTGGGGATTCATTCCGAAGTATTGGAGAGCTCCCCCGACATTTTCCTTATTTAAAAAGAACACCACCTTTGGGGACTGGGTCATTGTAGCTGTGCTACAAGAGGAGACCAGGGGCTTCCCACCATCTTGGGCACATTCAGACTTCTAATCAGGAGCAAGATAGTCACAGGGAGAGCCTGCCATTTTTTCCAACTCAATGGCCTCTCCTGACGAAAAGCAACCTATTTCTGAACCTACAGCTGTGCCTAAAAGGCCAGATAAAGACACTTTTTGACCTCCTTTTTGTCATCTCCCTCTTTACTGGAGCCAGAAGAGATCAAGTCTAAGATAGACTCACCCCTGTTTCACTTCCCCTCAGCTCTGTGCATGAAGTTGTTATTCTTTCTTTGGTTGCTTGCTTCAGTTTTAAGTTCTCCTGCCTCATTTATTCAGTGCAGAAATCCCACTTCAATGTCTGTTTTTCCAGAGGTTTCTCCAAGTTCAGCTTACACTTCTACTTTACTTCTAACCACTTTTGGATGGCTGAGCTCTCTGGTTCCCTTATCATCACAGTGGCTGAGACTTCTGTCTGCCCAGATCCCATCCAGGAAGCCTCAAGGAGGCTCTATGGAGACCTCACTGGGTTTAGAATACATCTTTTCACTCACTGGCTTTTTGTTTGTTTCTGTCCAAGTAATAACTAACTATAGCTACAGTGCCACTGCCTTTGATCTGAAAAGTGCAACCCAGTTTGATAAGGACAGTTAACAGGCCATAAGTGTTTTGCCCTTGAAGGAGAGACCCCGAGTTCAGGGCTTTGCTCGGGTGACTTGACATGTTCTCATCTGGGGTGGAATCTTCATGACTTCTTGCATATTTGGCTTCATTTTTCTCTCAAATATAAACAGAAGCCAGCCTTTTTAAAGGAGCATTTCACAAGGGTGAACACAAAATAATAAATGGCCAATTCAGAAGGCAGATTATAAGTGTTCTTCTCAAAACTCACTTTATAAAAGGCACAATTCTAGCTCAGCCGTGATAGGAACGATTCCTGTGGTTGGGCTCTGGGCTCTTCTGAAGCCCATTATGACTACCCTATTCATAACATTGCTATCGCTGCGGAATTCTTTGGCGAGTGACGCACGGTTCAAGAAAGGAGAAGCAATATTTTTTGTTTTTCTCTCTCCCTCTCTTTTTTTAAAGAATTCTTGCAGAGGTAGACTTTCCAAGGGGGAACTCAGGACCACAAATCCATGCCACCTCCAAAAGAAGACAAAGACTCTCCTTAGAAAAGATTTCTATGTGGAAAAGCCTTCAGACAGAAACCCATTGAGGTGGCCACTTGCCAAACCCACCCTGTTCCTGCCTTCCCCATGGAATCTAATGGACGTGGAAACCTTTAAAGGTTCAGTCCTCTCTGCCCAGCCCAGCAGCAGGCTGCATGCCCATCTAAGTGTCAGAAGGCTTCGTGAAGGCCGAGTCTGAAAGTGGTGGTGTCGTCCCAACTCCTTCTCTCTTTCTTCTTGGGGTCTGAGCCTCTGGGGCATGAGGGATATTATAGTTAGGGCTCTCTGGCTCCAACTCAGACAGGCTGCCCAGAGTTGCTTAATGGAAAAGAAGGAAAGCTGTGGCAAACATGCAGAGTATCTCAACGGACCTAAGGGCTGGATGAGGGTCTGTGGCCAGGGCCTCTGAAGGTGTCAGGACCTTCCTCCATGGCCTCCACAGTCCTGACCAGCTGCCCCCACTGCAGACTGTCTTTCATAACTTGTCTCTGTGCAAGCTGATAGAGCAGCCCACAGCGCCTCTTATGTCAATCCACATCCCTTATCCAAATCCTTTCTGGCCAGGTATGGTTCCAAATTCAGAGAATCTTAGGGTTATAAAGGTAATAACAATACATCAACCAAATATTAATATCCTTGGTGAGATCTCGGGAGGTACCCTGTGGGAAGACATATAGATATCTCTACCAGGGAACCTAAGGAAAGCCTCACTGAGGAAGATACTAACTCACGTTAGTCAAGGATGGTCTTGCTTCCAAATGTATTTGTAAGTGTTTCCAAATATAAGGAAACACTTGAAGTTTTCTGAGATTTTTGTATTTCTGAATTACAGATAAGGGAGTATAAGCCTTCCTTGGGAAGGCTTTCTTCCATGAGGAGAAATGATCTCTTTGTATCTGAATTCCAGTACTGAGATCCCAGGAGAGAGGCTCTGATTGATCTGTCCACAGTCAGGTAATCACAGTTGGTCCAATCAACAGAGCTAACAGGCAGGCCCTTGAGAAGCAGTTTGCCCACAGACAGACCAGTCTCTGTCAGGATTTCATCTCAGCATACACCAGCCATGCAGGAGGCCGGAGGGATGCTCCAAGCTTCTTTCCTTGAAGTGTGTGACCGTACAACATTTGAGAAGATTTGACCTCTTTCTGTATTACTAGGGATTAGTAATGTTAATTAGTGTATTAGCACTGCTCAAAACTGAGACTCACCATCCCATGTTACTTATTAGGGTCTTTAATCTCTGAGATTAATTTATTAACTCTGAAAGCCTGAAGAGGAATATAATAGAGAATTCTGAAGAGCTCTGACCACCTCCTCATGTTTCAAAAAGGTTATTGTCCTCAATCCCTTCGGGAGACAGTGATAAAGGTGGGGATCACTCTGAATTGTGAGTGGCATCCTCAGAAGAGGAGATACACAAGTGGAGGGAGTTCCGCCCAAGCCAAGGAAGGATGCCATACCTCCTGTTTGGAGTCGCCACTTATCTGATTCTCATACCAAAATATCTAGACAAGCAATCTTCATTCCTTCCTAGACTGGTCTTCCCAACTTTCCTCAAAATAGCCTCTACTTGTCTACTCATATCCCTTTTCCATTCTGCTCAAATGAAAATGTACACTCAGAAGCTAGAAATATCTATGAACCTAGTGACTTATTTTCAGCAATGTCATTTTGCCCCTGGTGTTTTTGGTCCCAAGAGTTCTGCATTCAGAGAGTGGATGGTGATGGTAGAGAGAGAGTCAGGCTGGAGTGAAGAAGTCGGGTGTGGCCTGGTGGCTGAGGCCAGGCATGCATGTTCCGTGTGCTTGTCTGTATGATAGACAGATGGACAGCATGCACCTGAAATGTGTAGATGCAACTTAGCATGCTGCATGGCATGTAGTTGATCATAAATGTTATATGTGATTTTGTCATAACCACTATCATTGCTATGGAGTGAATCACCTCAGAGCCCGTTTATTCCCAGTATCGAGTCAGGACTTTAGCCTAAAGGTAATTAACATCCACACTTTCAAACCCCTTTGATTAAGGGACAGTTTTTTACAGCAAAACTTTTTGTATAATATAATTGAAATAATTGAACTTTTATGGGTTAGCATAATATGAGCAGTGGACACACAAACACATTCAGACTCAAGGGCTGTGTTGCTCCATCTCCCCCACTGGTTCCTAGAGATGCTCACAGGGAACCTCAAATGCCCCCCCCCCAAAAAAAAAAACCACCTCAGTAATCTTGTCAGATGAGCTTCCTAGAAGTCTATATCAATTTATGCCTCCATCTTCCATAGTTCTACTGGCCACTTCCTTGGGCCATTCCCTCCAAATGGAGAGACAGCCACCCTCAGCCTGCCAATACAGAAAATGCATCATTCCTTCTAGGTTATGTCCAGCCCTCCAAGAGCTCACTCATCTCGTGAGACTTGCCACATTTTACTTTATTCAGGATTTGTTCCATACTTGTCCATGAGACCAGTAGGGCCTCGAAAAGAATGCTTTATTTATTCTTCTTTCCCCAGCAGAGCCTACAGAGTGCCTCGTGTGGGGGAGGGCTCAGGCCATGCTTGTTGAATGAGTAAGTGTGGAAGCATCATCATGTTGCCAGTCTACAGAGTTTTCCCCCCACAGTGAGCTGAAAGAATTGAATTGAACACTTCCTTCAAATCCCTGGAGCTTCTTTCTAGTTCTTTAAAATCATCTCCCTCTGAGTGGTTTGACCAGTGACTGTCATCCAATTATGAAGGATCCAGAGGCCTGGAAAGACAGCACCTGTGTGACAAGGACCCTCCAGCTAGGAAACTAAGGTCTTCCAAGTCCACATCAGCTACAGAAGCCCTTCTCTATCCCTGCCTTTGCTCAACCGAGACCACCAGAGGGACCCCCTGGGGAAGGCTGGTAGTGGAGACAAAGGGCCCAGCAAGGCAGCATAAAGGTCTGTCACTCTCTGAAGGTTTTCTTTGTTAAGTAATACCATGAATGGCCTTAGGATTAGGTCACTGTGAGAGAAAAGGTGTGTTCTTCTTGCTCAGATACAGAAAATAAAATCTAATCATCTGTTAAAAAATATTTACCAAGTCCTTCTCTGAGTTTAGGTTTTAGGCCCAGTCTGAGGACATAAGATGAAAGCCTGGTCCCTCTTGCCTACAGGATTCCCATCCCACCAGTGCTTCAGTCTGAAGGCATAGGTTAAGAATTCCTCATGCCAAATGCTTGGGACCAGAAGTGTTTCAAATCTCAAAGAGGTTTTTTTTTTTTTTTCCTTTGATGTGGGGATGTTTACACATATATAGTGAGATTTCTTGAGGATGGGAACCAAATCTGAATATAAAATTAGTGTTTCCTATTCACATACTCTGAAGGTATTTTCACACAGTATTTTTAGTGTGCCTGTGTTTTGTCTCTTTCCACCTCATGAGGTCAGGTGTGGAATTTTCCATTTGGAGCATCTTGGATTTTGGATTTTCAGATTAGGGTGCTCAACCTATAATTAAAATTTATCCTGTTTCCCTACACAATGTGGCCTGCCTTGTAAGAATATGTTTATGTATGGAATTTGTCCAGATAACTATAGGACAACAGACTAATGACCAGTGACTTTAAAGGAGATGTATGGAAAGGGCACGTAGAAGTGCCTATAGGAGAAGTGAGAGCTCTGGGCTAGAAGTTTCCAGTGTCATGGGAGATTTATGGAAAGCCAGGTACAAGGATGGATTTGCAGGCAGAGGAAACAACCTAGGCAAATTCATGAGAGCTGGACACTCACATGGTTCCAGGAGAAGCAGGAAACAGAGTTTCCATTCTGCCTGGTGATACAGCCAGTGGCCCCTATGTCACCTTTCTGTACCTTGCTCCTGCTCAGTTTCTTTTAGGACCCTCATGCCTCATACCACAGATCTGTAGCTGTTTCCCAGCAGCTGGGCCAACCCTAAAGCTTTTAGTGAAAACCACTGTCATGGAGACCCTGTGGATCCCACTGCGCCCACCCAGGGGCATTCTCATTCACCTTCCCCTCCTTCCCTGCCCCCACTCTAGCAGCGGCTCCTGAGCTCACCCTTAACATACAGTCAACTTGCCTAGAGGTGAGCTTACTGTGGTACCTTTGTTCAGCCCGATGTGTTTATTTTCAAGGGATAAAGAGAATCTGGAAGAAAACCCACACTGTCAGTTACCTGAGTCTGAAGGTGTTTTTCCATGTGCTGTGTCAGGTGTTCAAAGGAGCTGGTGTGTGTATCTGAAGATGCACGCAGAGCTGTGGGGACTTTTATCTACCTTGCCAAGCTCTTCCTTGGGCTTGCCCGTTGCCCACGGGTGCCTGTGCTCACGAGGCCCACGTGCTCCTTCCCATGTCAATGTCTCCCAATCTTTCCCTCCTCAGATAAGCCATGTGAGCTCTACTGCTCACCCCTTGGGAAGGAGTCCCCGCTGCTGGTGGCTGACAGGGTCCTGGATGGCACTCCCTGTGGACCCTACGAAACTGACCTCTGCGTGCACGGCAGGTGCCAGGTGATGTGCTTTTCCTTATGTCCTTAGTAGGGCCTTGGAGAGAGGATCCCTCTCCCCAAAGGGGACTCATGGTGGGGGCAAGCCCTTGGGAGGGTGGGGGCATGGGTTTCTCAAGGAGGCACCTGATGGTGCTCCTTCCAGCAGCCAGCCGCACCTGGCCCACTGCCCTGCCCTGGGCAGTGACTGAGCCTTGAGCCCAGAAGGAATCAGATGACTGAAGAACAGCTGCAGTGGAACCATCTCAAAGCTTTTTAAATTGCTTTAGGCATCATGACCATAAAAAAAGGGCAGGTAGGTGTTAAAATGAGAATGGAAGATGAATGGAGAAGCTGTCTTCTGTTTAGCTGCAAAAGGTTTAGTGAAACTAAACAACCACTATTAGCAAGGTAAACTACCCAGGGAGGTGGATATGCCTGGCTTTGGGGAGCACTCCACTCACTGGTATATAGTCCCCAAACCCATCAAGATGGGTTGTTAGAAGATTGATAAATTAAGAGAGCAAAAACAGTATCTGAAGTGGGGGTGGGAAACAGGAGAGGAAGGAAGGAAACACTCCCTCCACCTGCATTAAATCGGCCAAGCCAATAGCCGCCTGCTGTGCCCTCCCTAGTGCTATCTCCTGACCGCTCAGATCAATCTGAGCATATGAAGGAGCCCTGGTGTCTGAGTCTACTGTGGCTGCTATAACAAAGTCCCATAGACTGGCTGGCTTATCAGTAATAGAAGTTTATTACAGCTCTGGAGGTAGGGAAGTCCAAGATCAAGGCTTTGGTAGAGTTAGTGTCTGAAGAGGGCTTGTGTCTACAGATGGTAACTCTTGTTCTGTCCTTGGAGGGATAAGAAAGCTCTCTGGAACCTCTTTTATAAGGGCAATAATCCCATTAGGAGGGCTCTGCCTTCATGACCTAATCACCACCCGAAGACCCTACCTCCTGATACCATCACCTTGGGAGTGAGAATTTCAACACAGGCATTTGGAGGACACAAACGTTAAGAGCATAGCATCAAGGGAACCCTCCTTCCTCAGCTGCAGTCGCTTGGTCTTGTCATGGCTACAGCCACATTCCCTCGACTGTGTCTCAGCAGGTGAGCCCACCATGAGCTGTTGGAAATGGCGGCTCAGAATCGCCATGCCTTTGGTATAGGATGGAAGACCAGGGATTCCAATTTTCACACTCCCTTTGGCCTCCATTCACCAACCCCTGTGAGTCTAATCAAGGAGTTCACCTGCCAAGGGCCATCAAGGAATTACAAAATTCTATTCATCAGTTCTTTTAGGAAAAGAGAAACTGATTCCCAGAAACCACATGGCTCTTCCTGCTTCAGTTTCCATCATTTCCAATCCTGACACCTATCCTTAATGCTTAGTTTCAATGAGATCTTCATAGTATTTGAAAAAATGGGAATCCCTGGGGTCATGGGAGGGAGACACTATTGTCCTCACTTAATTGTGGGTATGCACAAGCTGATGAATGAGCTTTGGGTCCACTGGCCCATGTAGGCAGGCAGCAGATTTGCTTTATTCTCTTTGCTTCCCCATTACCTAACACAGTGTGTAGACATCAGTGTTTTGTGAGTGACAGACAAACAATAGGAAGAAATAGATGGAAAGACAGCAGCTTGGATATTCCTGTGGCAAGCCCTTTCAATGAGAGTAGGTTTTTTCCTGCACAGTCCAAACCAGTCCTAAAACAACGTTTTCAGGGAAAAGCTAACCCATATCCAGGCCCCTTTGGCACTACCTCACTTTGTTATCAGATACTGATAAGTGTGGGCAATAAACACTTGGTGCTGAGAGTCTTGGCAGGGCAACCCACCAGGAAAGAAGACAGCAATGAGTTCTTGGATGGGGTGCAAGGGCTGTTTCCTTGCAGCAAAGAGTGTTCCAGAACCTTTCCCTTGGACAGTGTGAACAGGACTCTTATGGTTATTACTGAAAAGAGGCATTGCTGACAGTTATCGATAAGCCTGCTAGCAAGCCAAGTGCAGAGTTTGTTTTCTTCCTAAACTGCACACTTGCCTGGGCCACCCTGCATACTGGTGTGTTGTAGACTAATGACCTAATTCATTTGCTATCAACCTCCCAAATCAGAGCTCTTATACCTTTAGAGCTGCACCTGCTCAGCAATCACAGATCTCTTGACAGTATCTTCTACAGTATTCATACCAACGGGGAGACGTTTCTCAGAAACCTGAAATTCTCTAGCCAATTATGGGAGACATAATTTCAGCTCCTAGTGGCCTGTGCCAATTGGCTTCTTCCATGACCTTTATTTTTAATCGCAACCTTTATATCTGGGGTATTGTTCCTGTAGCTTGACAGTAGAACTGTCAGTCCTCTAGTCAGTGGAAGAAGAAGGAGAAAATGTCACTCATGTCATTTGAGTAACTTAAGTCTGTGGATATCTAATACCATGAAACCCAAGCCTATTTTACTGTTTTGTGTGGTCTTAGCCAATTTGGACTACTAAGGCAGAATACCACTGCCAGAATGGCTTTCAAAAAGCAGGCATTTATATCTTAGTGTTCTGGAAGCTAGAAGTCCAAGATCTAGGTGTTCACATGTTTGGTTCTGGTCAAGGCCCCTCTTCCAGGTTGTAGACTGCTCACTTACTGTATCCTCATGTGGTGGCCTATTCTTTTGAAGGCACTAATTACATTCACGAGGGCTCCACCCTCATGAACCAATCAATCCCAAAGGCCCCACCTCTAAATGCTGTCTCATTGGAACTTGACATATTCATTAGGGGCAGGGGGCACAATCAGTCCATTGCTGATGTGAGAGGAATGACATTAGGGTACATGTACTCCCATTCCTGGATGCTACTTCATCCCCATGGAGCCCCCTTCTAGTCAACCTTCAGTGCCTCAGCCACTGTCACCATCATTGCATTTGTTATCACCTGCACTGGGCCTGTGCTAACCAAACAGTCAGTGGGCCCAGACATGTAGATGATGGCATCTTTCACAATGCTCCACGGCATCTTATGCTTCTCCACAGCCTCACCATGCCAGCTAGGAGGCCACGCCTGTGCCCTTTCTTCTGGATGGATATGCCCTGTTGGCCAGCTGCCTCCAAGCAGCCCATTTGTTCTAGCAGAAGGGCCACCTCCCCATAGGTGGCAGCAGCACCTGCCTGCAAACACCTCACAAGATTAAAACTCTTGAGAAACAACTTGCTTTCTGAAAAAAATTATAGACCATCTGCCATTTTTCTAAAACTATTCTTTTTTAGACAGGTGAAGATTAACTTTAGCTTACTCTTCAAATTTCACAGAACTCCAAATTATTAAAGGTGTAGTGAATGAAGTTTTATCCTAAAATTTTGAGCATACTTAAGATTATAAATTAAATACAAATACAGTATTTATGCCTCATTCCAGTAACTGCCAAAATGGAATGATCTGCATTCCTGTGGTACTTAAGAATGAGTAATGCAAGGAAAATTGGTTAAAGAAAATAATAGTAATCATAATTTAAGGGAAAAAAAAACTAAGAAATCTAGCGAGCAGAAGAGCTGTATTTATTCACAGTTGCATTATTTAATTGCAATGGAGAAAAGGTAGAAACCATCCATATTTTCTGTAAGACAGCAGTTACAAAAATACTGCCATGGTTTGCTTACTCACTTTTCCCTGTGTTCCCTGAAACTATAAATTTTACTATTTTAGGGTAGCTGAGGAATCCTGGGAAATTTTAGGGAACACAGTAACTAGTTGGTAGGATGCAAGGCTTCAAAATGGCATTGTGAGTAGATTCCACTAAGCTCCAAATAGCAGGCTGATTCAAACCATAATATGAAACATGGAAATACCATTTTATTCCATTTTTATGAGGACTGAGTTAAGTTTCACTTCAGTGAGTCACAAATTACTTAACATGCTGAAATTCAACTTAACAGCCCTCATAAAAGTGGGAGGGAATTGGGGGAAGAAACAAACATATTTCTCAACATACCTTATAAATCAGTACTCCTATCATTAATGATTCTAGTGTTGGCCTCCAGAAGCAAAAATCCCAAGGCAATAAGTCTCCAATATATAACTTGCTTCTGGAACTACTGACATAAAATGGGTAAGTCAAAGTGACACATGGCTTTACATTGGAGGGTGGATAGATCCAGATATGCCTGAGATGCAAATATGCTTGATTTTCCTGAGCACTGTGTTAGCTTGTGCACACTTGTAGTCAGTCTACTCTGATTAGGGGCATACTTCCTTGGGACCATAATTTGTACATCATACCAGTGAACGCCAAAACAAAATACCTGTAAGCTTCTTCAGTGGAGGAAGTATGTCTGATCAATATGTGTTCCTCTGTTAGCTGGCTCCCAAGAAAAGCTTTGACTGTATATTGAAAAAAAGAAAAAAATGATTGGGTAGATGAGGGAATAGAATCAACTGATCTTAGGACTTTGGTGATTCTAGAATCTGGAGTACATTGTCAATGGACCATTTTCATTCTTA
This sequence comes from Tamias sibiricus, assembly GCA_025594165.1. Lineage (NCBI taxonomy): Eukaryota > Metazoa > Chordata > Mammalia > Rodentia > Sciuridae > Tamias > Tamias sibiricus. Next base: position 141,230,988 of record CM046659.1, read on the forward strand.
AGAATTTATTGGTCTTTCATTTTGTTTTCAAATGTCTACCAGTAAGTAGAATTACTGGTGGAATATGGGTCTATCTGGTGGAATAAAAGAATTGTAAGAGATTCTGGCCTCAGAGTACCCTGTGTGAAGAAGGGGTAACTGACATTTGGGACAGTGTACTAGGCATGTGTACTTAGGCTTATATTTCAATAATGCCCTCCTTCTTGCTGCTTTTGCTACTTTATGACCCTGTAGCTGCTATCTCCAGAGCAAATGGCCTGTGGTTGCCAAACCTTTATGGATAACCATTTCCATCCAGAACCCTACTGACCCACAATGATAAAGTAATATATAGCAAGTACAAACTGTAGCAGTGAAGAAAAAAAGAGGCCTGTGGTCAAAAGAAATTCTCCACCTCTTTCTGGAGGTCATTGATAGAGCATAGCAACAGAGGCCAGAATGGATGCAATGGTGAGTTGCAACCAGAAAGAAAGCAGAAGTTAAGAGCCTTAGACTTAGAAATGGTGGTTAGAAGTGAGAGTTGGCTAAAAATAATAACCTGAGCCAAGGGCCACATACCATATGGCTGCCCATGCCTGGCCCTGCAGGTAGATCATGGCAGCTCCTTGGTAAAATATTAAAAGGCTGCCTTCTAAAGTATGGATTAAACTGTTCAAAGAAACTCAGAGCAGGAGATGTGGCCTGTGTTGTTCCAATAGGCCACTTACCCTTCTTAGCTTAGGAGTAGACTCCAGCTTCCCTCCCACCAGTCCTGGAAGGAAGCCTACCATGCAACACTGCCCACCCCCAATTATGGATCTCCCTCCACCCATCCTTTTGTCCCCCTCCCTTCAAAATGAGTATGCAACTAGAGATTATCAGTTATTTGAAGAAAACCAGCAGCATGGATGAGAAAGACCAAGAAAAATAAACAGAAAAACTGACCCTGGCAGAAAATTGAGGTAATTATAGAATCAAAAAAGCATGTGAGCAAAATAAAGTAATTTTGAGACATGCAAGAACTCTGAAATTTTATTTTCCATGCATTCATTCTGGAGAAATTACATGTAGTTTAGCAAAACAAGAATGAAGTCAAGAAAGAGGAAGATGAGCACTATAGGCCCTGTCGGAACTCACCCAGGAGCCCAGTGAATCCTGACGTGACAGCTGCACAGCAGGCCTGAAATCTGCATTCAGTTAGAATTCAGACAAGAAATCAGGGGCCTCCCTCCATCCAAAGAGATGGGATGAGGCAATATTTGGAAGATAGCTACTAAGTTGAAGAAAGCAAGTACTATTTCTTCCAACCAGGAAAGTAAAAAGGAAAACATCCAAAGACCATAAGAATCTGTATAAGAAGGACAGCCTGGATGAGGCAACATCACACACATTCTCACTATTCACCCAGTACCCTCCACTCTTGCCACATCGTGTCACAGTGGCAGTCTAGCCACAGCTGGACTCAACTGTACCCCATGCTCCCAGATCTGTGCAAAAGCCCTGAAAGATGCACCGAAGACAGAATTCAAAGCAAATGCCAAGAAGACTTCTGGCAGCAGCATAAAAATTAGGGAGGTAAAAGAAATAATCCATACAGACTAAAGCTTGAAATGCTGCATTTTCAGGGTGAAGATATGAGGGCAGATGTTACAGCTGATTGAAAGTGATCTCACACCATGAAAAAGATACCTGTCTTATTCATAAATTGACACTGCTAATAAAACGAAGTATGGTTCAATTTTTAAAAAACCTGTACAAGAATGTCCTACTTCCAGTACAAGAGAAGTAAACTGACTCTGGTTGAGTGAGGAAGTGATGTCAGGTCGGGGATCCAGAAGACAGAGACGGAGACCTTTCGGCGGGTGGGGGGGACCTCCCTGTTTTGTCTGAGGCTCAGCTTGATAGAAGTTCATCGAACACACAAATTCGTGTTGCTAGCCACTGTCTGGGTGGGTAGGCGAGGACAAGAATGCAAAGAATTATAAAGATACCATCCTCCATGCACTGACAACCTGACACTTGTGAGACCTTAACAACTGGGGTGAAGGTGTGAATTAGAGCCAAGGAGAGATTTGAGTTTTAATATATCAGAACGCTCATAGGGTAGAATTTTATTTCTTCATTCATCATGTCTTTGTTGAACACATTTTACACTCTAGGCACCATAGCACGCACTGAGTGTTCTGTAGGACAGCATGGTAGCTGGGGAGATCTAGATGACACATCAAGACACAGATGGTAACTGGCAATCATCTGCAACACTTTGCTGGAATGGACAGGACCTGGATCTCTCTCCCCATCCAACCTACAAATGTGATTATTCCAGCGAGGGACCAGTATGTGTGCAGGAGAGAATAAAATCATGTCATAGACTCAGTTGAGGGTGTGGCTGAGGAGGAGCATGAACATGAGTGTGACAGGTCTCTTGGAGGAGAAGGCATTTGAGGAAAGCCAGCTTGGAGGAATGTGAGGGGCAGAGAACTGCAGGCATAAGGGAACAAGAGTAAGACCCTGTGATCAAGGGATAAAGAGGTAAGGTGGCAGGCTCTGCGAAAGCAGATTCCTCTGGATCAGGACCCTGACAGGGTCTGGATTTTCTTTGGAGCGTAACAGAGGGATTGAAGCAGAGGAATGAAGTAATCTTGGACATGGGGAATTAACTGGTGTGGGGCCAGAGTAGAACCAGGGAAATCAGTAAACACCTTGCTGGAATTGATAGGGACTTGCAGGAGTGGGACTGGCAGGTGCTTGGATTCAGTATGCTTTTAGAGCAGGAGGAAGGCAAGATGAGATGGTGAGCACTGGGGTGAGCTCGTGGAGGGTCTTGAATTGCTAAGTGTGGGCATATCCAGTAGACACTGGTGCTCTGTGGCCATGGCTCTTCTCATGTGATGATTAGTCTGTCAGTGCAGCAGAAAATCAGTAGTTCATGTTCTGAATAAGAAGGGTCTGAACCAGGAAGTGGGACTGAGCATTGAGAAGAAATAGACACTAGAGATTTTTAGGTGAACAAAACCCAGGCTTAGCAACTATTTGTCAAGAAAACCTAAAGTGGCTTGGAAGTTTCAGGCTCAGAGATTATGTCTATCCATTTCAAGATGGTGGTGGGGATATCCAACTCGAATTCATAATTAAAAAGTCAGACTGGAGCAGCTTCCAAAGTTGGCCCATTGAGTCCAGTATCTGGGCTAGAAATTCCAGGAGGTTGCTCAGCAAACAGTTATGAATGTGAGCCTGGGTCGTGAAGGGAGACTTGGGTTTAAAAGTTGTCTGCACATGAGAGTGATTGCTAAGTCCAAGAAAGGGAAATTAACAACAAAGCCAAAGAGGGGCAGGAGGGCAGGAGCATACTCAGGGAGCTGTGTATGCCCAGGCAATGACAAAGTGAGAGGAGTGGGGAGGAATAGTCTAAGGAATTAGAAGAAAATCAGACAAGAGCCACCTCAGATGGCCATCCCTCCTTGGTCTCTGGACATATTTAAGCACAAGCTTTGATACATCTGCTAGTTTCCATGTTGCTGTCGCCTCTGTCTGATACATCTTTATTCCCCAGGTTAAGCACATAGTTGAAGTGTAGTGACTTTCTGGATGCACTTATATACAGTCAGCCCTTCATACTGGCAGGTTCTGCACCTGCAGATTCAATCAACCTTAGATGGAAAATATTCAGAAAAATAACTGCATCTGTAATGAACATGTACAGGTTTTCTTTTTGTCATTATCCCCGTAAAAGTACAGTACAACAACTTTTTGCGTAGCATTTACATTGTGTTAGGTATTGGATGTATTCTTGATATGATTTAAATAATAGGAGAGGATATGTGTAGGTTCTTGAGCTTCTCCAGACTTGGAAATGTTTGGAGGGAACTTGGTAGAGATGCGGGGGACAACTGATTGTAACTGAGGACAGTATAGGTGTTACACAGTTGGCCACTAGATATGATGATAGAAAGTTGTTTTTCACTGGTGATCTTCAGTAGGGGCAAAATTCTGGGGGTGGGTCCAGGACTCACATCCCTGATGACTGATACTTCTCAATTCTGGGGAAAATGGCCACACTGCCCGTGACCCATCCTGTGGCCTTCTCCAGCACACAGGACTAAGCACTAGAGTTTCTCTAACTACATTTTGCATGTTTCACTGGAACTATCTTGATCAAAAAGAACCTGAGCCGTCCCCACCAACTCCATTCCATCCCCTCTCCTTCATTAATTATGCCATGGGACACTGTTGCCCCCTCAGACCCCTTGGTATCACACATACCCTGACTTAGTCAGCAGAACAGGGCCTGACTAGCAAAGGCTGACCAGGAACTTGAAAGTTCAGAAGTGGGTAATGGAAATTCCTATCTTGCGAATATAGAAAAGTAACTAAGGCTCCTCAGGATAACATGGAAAAATTTTAGAGAGTTTATCACACACAGATATATACCAGCCCCCAAGTACCCTGCAGAATTAACTTAAAGGGTGACCACCTGGTACACATTTTTGTTTGAACCTGACCTGAAAAGCCCTCTTCACTGGTGCTGGGAGAAGCTGTCTGGACCATGCAGGATATTTACTTTGAACATCTTGAAACTAGTTAATTAAGAAGCCCTATATGAAAGGCAGGACAAGAAGTCTGGTGTGAAGCCAGAGACTCACTGTGACAGCAGGGATGTGGTTAGATGTCACAGGAAACCAGTATAGGAAAGATCTAGAGCTGTGAGCACCTGAGAGAGATGGGGAAGCTAAGAGGGAGCAGGTCTAGGTGACACAAAGTGGCCAGGGTGATGTGCCAGTTCCTGTGGTGTTGGCCCCGTGGCTGTACCACAAGCAGACTGGAGACTGACAATAGCTCTGAAGTAGCACACAAAGCAGCACACACACACAAGTGGTCCCTGGGGTATTTGCTGAACTTTCTGCTCTGAGCAGAAAAAAAAATTTATCTTGGCTGATTTCTTAACCTCTGTAGTTTTATACTGAACTAATTCTCAGCAACTAGCTGGCAGGGCAAATTAGAATCCAGGCAACTCCTGCAACGTGCTCCAATCCCGGTGTCCTGTCATAGCCAGCTTCCTCCAGGTCACTGCCCCTGGATGCTGCAGTTGATAGCCAACTCTCATCTGTGTCTCCATGTGTCCCCTAACTCTCCCCAGCTACCATGAAATCTACTCTTCTGCATTTGCTCCCTACCTGGCCTCAGGCCACTAAAGCCCCCAAGTTTGTCTTTTATCTATTTTTATATCATGAATAATTTAGATCTGCTTTTTTCAAATATTTCCCTTTTTCAGTTTTATAATAGTCAGTTTGGATTAAATATGCTTAGCTATCAGCATATCTTAAAGTCTTTACTGAAACACATACAGTTATCCTATCATTTTTAGGCATACAATAGTCACAATTCTTTCCCAAAGAAATTAAAGTACCCAAGAACTATTAAATATGAAGAGCATTTATCTGACCCTTTCAGTGGCACCTGACAACTTGTTCAAAATGCAAAGTCTCAGGCCTGCCTGGAAGCTCTAGGGATGGGATCTAGCAGTCTTGAGTTTTAACTGCCTTTCAGATGATTTTGATGCACACTTAAGTTGCAGAACTGCTACCACGAAGATGCAGAGGATTCTGGTTCCACTGGAAGCAGTGGGGTCGGGCACTGGCTTCCAGGGAAATACTGTGCAGCCAGCTCTGCTCCAAGCCCTGTCCTGAAGATGGGAGCGGGGTGTGAGGAGGGGAGCACATGGCTTGTTCCCTTTCAGCCATCTCTGGAAAGAGCTAAATTGCCTCCACCTGGGTTATCTTCAACCCTAGTTTCCTTTATGGTCTAAAACACCAATACCTAAGCTGGGTGCACAATGTTTTTTTTGTTTTGTTTTGTTTTGTTTTTTAATTTTTATTTATTTGCCTTAGTTGTACACAATGCCTTTATTTTTAATTGGTGCTGAGGATCGAACCCCGGCCGCGCACTTGCTAGGCAAGCGCTCTACCGCTGAGCCACAATCCCAGCCCACAATGTTTTGGTTCTGAAAGTATTCACTTCAACAACAACAACAAAAAAGAAGTGTTTAAGCAATTTAACTAGTAAATAAACACCCAATGTTAAATCTAAGTAAATGCGGGTCATTTTGCATAATATAGAATTCTCATGTGTTCTTTTGTGTTTAAAGAAAATATAAGTGTTGAGAGCCATTTTCTACTTGTGATGAAACTTGGGTTGTGCTTCCCAGACCCACCAAGGGTAGAGGTCACCCTGCCTCTGTTCTCAGAAATAACTTGAGGAGGGTTGGGAGATGGGGGCATTTTGCAAACTGGATCTCCCTAATTGCTACTGATAAAGGGGGACTCATGCTCAGCCCTAACTGAGTGAGCTCTGGGCCTCCCTAACTCTGCAGAAACATCCGCATGGTTTCTGCAGTATGTTGAGCCTGTTGGTTACTCCAGTCAAGATACAGGTGACCCCTGCATCTCCAAAGGAACAGTTACCTTGTGAAATTGTGGCCACAACTGGTGGTATGTGGGCTCCAGCCTTCCTGTTTCCGCAGGGTCTCTACCTCAGGCAGCACAGTCATGGAGCTGGTGCTTTAGTGTGACTCCGTGGGCATTTTTGCTTTCCCATGCCCCTCTCCTCCATAACACATACTAAAAAAATGTACTTGATAACTATAACTAGCGCTGTGGGTATAGCAATGAATATAAGGCTGGATTCTATGCATTTTTTTCTCTTCTGAACTTGAAAGGAGTTAAAATATTTTCTTGGGTCTCTGAAAGAATTGGGGACCCCAGGCAGTATGCTTACTGGGCCTCAATTAGAAGTCAGCCTCACAAAGCATCTACTTTAAAACCCCTCTGAGTCTTAACTGCAAAATAACCTGGCCCTCTGGTTCTCTAGAAAATTGGCTGTGATGGCATCATCGGGTCTGCAGCCAAAGAGGACCGGTGTGGTGTCTGCAGTGGGGATGGCAAGACCTGTCGCGTGGTGAAGGGTGACTTCAGCCACTCCCGGGGGACAGGTAAGTGCAGGCTGAGGGCTGCCATGGGTATAGGACAACCAACACATGCTATGTAGTTTGTCTTATTTGCTCAAAACTAAAGGTGTCAAAATGACCCACATCTCATATTTAAGTTTGAGATGATAACTGTTAGAGGAATGGGTACTTCTGTTTGGTTTCTAAAAGGCACTGTTTTTGCAAGAATGCTGTCTTTTTAAGCTTCTGGAAGTGAGTTATTTGCCCATGCAAGGGCACAGCTTCCAGCACTCAGTGATACAGCCCCGAGGTCCGTGAGTCAATGGTGCCTACCTTGCTCACTGTCCAATTCTGTCAGCCCATCTTTTGGTGTGCACACAGAGAAGGAGCAAAGGCACTTTGTTACATCATTTTTTTATACAACACCTTTATTTTATTTGTTTATTTTATATGGTGCTAGGGATTGAACCCAGTGTTTCATGCATGCTATGCGAACACCCTACCATTGAGCCACAACCCTGGCCCCACTTTGTCACATCATTTTTACCTGTTTATGCTAAAAATGTTCCTGAATTTTCTGTTGGTAAAAATATGACAGCACTTAAATGCATGTTTAAAATGTGCATGAGCCATATAATGCAGAGAGTCTCAGATGTCTCTGCCAACTGTAACCCCAAAGGAACCAAATCTCTTGGTTCCCAAACCTAGATGTTCCCCCAAAAGCATCCTTAGAGCAACACAGCAGCACTCAGTTGATAAGACTTCTTTTTTCTTTTTGGTACCAGGTATTGAACTCAGGAGCACTCGACCACTGAACCACATCCCCAGCCCTATTTTGTATTTTATTTAGAGACAGGGTTTCACTGAGTTGTTTAGTGCCTCGCTTTTGCTGAGGCTGGCTTTGAACTCACGATCCTTCTGCCTCAGCCTTCTGAGCTGCTGGGATTACAGGTGTGCACCACCACGCCTGGCTGATGAGACTTTTTAATCTTTTTGTTTTCATCACCATCTTTGCAACCACAGGCTGCTTTTCCCAGAATGGGGAGGTGGTTTTTCTGATCTCCGGCCCTAGAGGACACTTGCTTATGATGTCCAGGGAGCATCTGAGGATCACACTTAATAGAGGGAACACAGGGCAGGCAAACTATCTAGAAGACAACTTCTCAAAGCTTTAGTGAGTGCTCACTCACTAACATCACCAAGAGAACTCTCGAACCGAATTAAAACATTTGTATTTTAATTTCTACAAATGGCTTTGCATAGAAGCCTTTTGGTTCAGTTCTACACAACAAGAGAACAAAACCACAGTTTTAACTCCCTGTGTCACACAACAGCCCATGGGACAAGGCAGAGAGGAGAAGCCTTATGTATGTATTCCTTATGTGGATAGAAAACCGGATCTACAGAAATGATCCTTCTAGATACTCATGGAAAGGACAACCCATTGTACAAACATTTTGCAGGATCTTGTGAAAGCAGGATCCAGAGATAAAAGCAAATGAAGACAAATTTAAAAAATGAAATCTCAGGCCCAAAAGACTGATTTCAGGATTTTAAGGACAGGCACCTAGTCATCAAAAGCTTTTGTGAGAATCTATGCCTGTCACATGGTTCCTAGAGGAAAAGGAAGAAGGTGATGCTGGAACAAGTTGGTTTGGGGGGAAGTGCCCTTTGGAGCTGTGCCATTCAGTGCAGGAGGCACTTGGGTCTATTAAAATTTAAATTATAATAAAATTAAACCAACGTAAAAATTCTCTTCCATTCCCACTGGCCACATTTCAAGTGCTTCATTCCTCATGTTCTAGTGGCTCCTGTGCAGATAGAGAACATTCCCCTAATTGCAAAAGGTTCTCTTGAACACCTTAGCTCTAGAAATTTGATGATTTCTGCTATTTATTTGGATATATTTGATACCATTTTCTCCCTGCATATCCCAGTTTCTCTAGCAACTTTGACATTATCTATTGCAACTGGGCCAACAGTCAGAAACCAAACCTCTGCAGTTGATGAGGGATTGCTAGTTTACTTTGGGTTTATTTTTTTTTAACAGAATAGAAGCACTAGAACACTTTATTGAAATTAAATATTGTGCTGAGCTCTAAAAAACAAAACTGACTAAAATTGTGCCATTCCATGGCAGGTAGATCCAGCACAAGCCATGCCCACTCCTCCCTCCCCCTAGGCAATTCTATAGAACACTAAGAAAGATTCCACAGCACACCTTTGAAAACCTCCACTGTATGCAACATAGCAGCTCACTTATCAGACAACCCAGATTAGGATTGTCTCAGTCAGTTTTTCATTACTGTGACCAAAAGACCTGACAAGAGCAAGTTAGAGGAGCAACAGTTTATTTGGACTCATGGTTCTAGAGGTTCAGTCTATGGCCAGCCAGCTCCATAGCTCTGCCCAAGATGAAGCAGAGCATCATGGTGGAAGGGCGGCGCAGCAGAGGGAAACTACTCCGGTCATGATAGCCATGAAGCAGAGAGAGGCCTCTGCTTACCTGGGCCAAAGTATAACTCAAAAAGGCAGGCCCCTGGTGACCTACTTCCTCCAGCCATTCCCTACCTGCCTACAGTTACCACCCTCATTAATCCACATCAGTGGATCAATCCCACTGATTAGGTTACAGCTCTCATAACCTAACCATTTCATCTCTGAATATTCTTGCATTGTCTCACACATGGGCTTTTGAGGGACACCTCATATCTAAACCATAACAAGGGGCAAAAGCGTTCTCTCTACTCCTAAATTCTAATCTGTTTTCTGTCCTATGGTTTTGACCTCGTCAGATCATTCACCCATCCACACAAATGTCCTCTTCGCTTGCTTTCCTCTTTCTCTGTCCACCCTGTGCTGGGCCCCATCCCTGTGTGGAATGTGCACCCTCCCACCTGATGAGGTCAGGCCTCTGTGACCATGGCAGCAGGTCTCCTATGGAAGGACAGATCACGTGGGAAGCCTCCTTGGGGTAACTGTCCCCACCTTTATAGCTTATTGTGCTTCTTCCTAGCTGCTGAGGCAAAAAGCCTCAGCAACTCTTCTGAGAAAGATAGGCACAGGTTAGCTCACCCACCTGTACATGTTCTGGCATTCTGAGTGGTTGCCAAATGTCATACATTCATTTAAAGCACAAAAATCTGGTTTTTCTAAATACTCACCAGTAGAGTCTGGGAGCATAAGCTCATATCAGTATTGATTCTGTTTATTGAATGATCTGTGTGCAATACCCTTTTGCACATGAATAAATCACTGTCTAATGTAGTTTTAACTAAACACAAACCCAATATCATGGTCTGAAGCTCCAAATGCACATATTCAGAGATACTGGCAAAGGGTCACCCACAAGTCTGTTCCCCCAGCAAACATCTTAAGCACTAGGTACACAGAAATGAAAGTTAACCATCACCATGTCGGTCACAATCAAGGTGAGGAACCCCAGGCAACGCTTGAGTCTGTGTGAGCATGAGGTAGGGACAGCTCAGCAGGGGTGCTGTGGGGCCACAAATTCTGGCAGGTTGCCTCTCCCAGGCCTGCAGACAAATGAGAGTGACCTCAAGCCCTAAAGGACAGGCGGAAAGTAGGAAAAATACATATTCTTAGGAGACTCAACAGAGATCCTATAAAAGTCCCCTGGTCATTTAACATCTTAGTGACTCCAGCTGAGTGGATGCATTAATCGTGTCAGTGCAGATAGGAAGGTAACTTTCATCTCTGCCCAGCTCCGAGGAATGAGGAAAGGAGGAACATCTTATCATCTTTCAGGGTGAATATCAAAGAGAAATACCATACCAGAGAGATAAAACAGAATCAAAGGCAGGACTTTTGCCCAGTTGTATGAAGTCATGACCCCTGCCTGAACTCCCCTGTGTCCTCTTACCCAAGTTCTCAAGCTGAGAATCCAGGGAGGACCCACTCAGGGAGAGTGTCACAGCCCCATCTAAGCAGAAAGCCCTGGGTTTGCAGCTCTGTGTCATTCAGGCTCTCAGTGCAGTGCCTGAGAAACAGTGTTGGGATTTCAGGGTGGTTGCTGCTCTCCAGCCCATTTCTCCCAACCCTGAACAGAAGAAGTCCTTGGCTAATCATCTGCTGAAAGAATCAGCTCAAACTGGTTTTCTAATAGATGGGCATCAAAATGCTCAGGCCTTTAGTGGGGCTGAAATAGCTGGGGTATTTGAACTGAGTAAGTTGAAGGAGTGGGATGTTTTCCCTTTGTTCCTTGTCATTTTGACATGATTGTCCTTATTCTGTTATGCTCCTTGGCATTAAAAAGGTGACTGGTGCTGGTAAGGACATCCAGGATGTACCTGGACCCCAGCCCCACTGAGAGCCAGCCAGGATGCCCTATGGATCTGAATCTTTGTGCTCTATTAGGAAAGAGACCTTCTCAAACAGTAGATTCCTAAAAGAGAGTGTGATCTGTCCCTTTTGGGTGTGGCTAGATCCATATGTCGCCTGTTTATTCAGTAATTAGCTTTAGAGCCCTGCCATGTGCTAGCTTCTGTGCTCCGTCCAGAGCTGTGGGATGTGAAAGTTTCATGGGGGAATCTCATGGTTTTATGACCAGGACACATAAAGAGGTCTCTTTCCCCTGTGGTTGAAAGTGACAATATCAGTTCCTAAAATGTACACATGAGACAATTGCAACCTATTTCTTCTTCTCAGTCAAGAACCATCTTTGTAAGAAGATGTCCACGTGTGTGATGGCAAAGGCGGTTCCCAAGTGTTTCTCATGTAAGATGCTTGGTTGTTATGTGTGGTCCTGTTGGTGAAACGCTTGGTGTGGGGCTCTCACCTCGCTTAACATGCCTGAGTGTTTTCTGAATGGAATCAATGGCTATGAGTCATGCATGAAGCCATGGATAAACACAAAGGCCATTAACTGCTTATGGATAACTGATGTTCAAGACCAATTGCCAAAAAGAAAAACCATAAAGTAAAATCAATTTAAAGATAAAAAAAATAGAGTCACAGAATCAAGAGGCTGGACAAAAATAGGCCCTAGTGTGCCAAGAGTAAGTTTTTGTTCTCCTCAACCACACCTGGCACTTTGGCAGAAGATGCTAAAATAGCCCAGAGAATTTAGCCTCACTTGGCACCTTTCTGTGCAGGATAGCTTATCACAGGATTATCCTGTTGGCAGAGGGACACTGGGTAATACCCTCCTGACCTTCATGCTAGAAGTAGAGGCAGTGGCCTTGATTTGACCCATCTACATTGACCTCATGTTCTGAATGGTGAACTAAATAAAGCACTATCTAGCCTCCTGAAATTCCTGAATGAGGGCACGTTTTTAATTAGACCCAACACCAACCTTTAGTGATAGGAATACAGATGATCCCCAACTTATGGTGGTTCAGCCCCTGATTTTTCAACTTCACAATGATGGGAAAGCAACCTGCGTTCAGTAGAAACCATTCTTTGAATTTTGATCTTTTCCTGGGCTGGCAGCGTGGGCTCTGATTCCATTCAATGATGCTGGGCAGTGGCAGTGGGCCATAGCTTCCAACCAGCCACAAGGTCCTGCCCAGACACAACCAGCACAGTACAGCATGCTGTGGGCTAAGATGCAGGGTTCAGTAGATTAGGTGTATTTGATGCATTTTTTACTTAAAATATTTTCAATTTATTTTTTGATGGATTGATCAGAATATGACCCCTCCCAAGTCCAGGAGCACCTGTATTCTCATTAACAAATTTTGTAAAAAGAGAAAGATATAAACTTACATAAAAGCCTTTCTGAATATCTTCTGACCTATTTACAGAAAAAGAAAAACTTCAGCTTTTTTCCCCCATATATTTGATAGAAGCAGGGGAAAGAATCCCAGTACACATAGCCAGGTTTTCCCCTCTATTCCGTCATTGTACCTTATCAGCTAAATGATTTTCTTCCAAATATGATTAACACTGCTGAGGAAAAAAAAGCAAGGAAAAATACTATCCCAATTCATCTGAAAGCATACCTACTTGGGAAATTCAGGTAAAAAGAATTTTACAGGGAGATGTGCTCATAGCCTGGTAATATTAACTGTTCAGTGGATTTGAGACAAGTTAAAGGTCAACATGATTTCAAAGGCCTTTGAACAACAAGCCCTTACCACAGAAGTGGCACATTCTGGTATATTCTCCTAGGAGAATGGCAGAGGCACAGAGTTTTACCCATGGCTTCCTCATGAAACCAAATTATAGCCTTTACCTGGATGGAGTTCTTCTGCTTGATGGCTGAGACCAGATTGGAAAATGACTCCAAGATGATGTCTTGCTCCTTCGCCTAAGATGTAAATCTGCCTTCTAAATTCTTGGAATCAATCCTCCCTTTCAATTTTGCTTCATGCATGGTCAGTGTGGTGGTACCTGGCATCTACATCATGGGACGACATCAAGCCTGAGGATTTGGTGATGGGACTTTCTTCTTTCCTGTTTGTCTTCATACCAACCCCATGTGGATTTTGAGCTCTGGGGCAGAGTAAGGGCTAGAAGTCCATGAGGTAGAGGCAGCTTTTTGCATTAAGGACAGAGAATCTGCCTTATTTCAGGGACTTTTTCTCTCTCTCTCTCTCTCTCTCTCTCTCTCTCTCTCTCTCTCTCTCTGTGTGTGTTTAGCGTCTTTTTTTTTAAATTTATTTTTTATTCTAAGTTGTAGGGACTTTCTCTTTACTGGGTTCCCCCTATGTCGAGAACTCATCATAGTAAGCAAGGTTAGCAGAGCCCATGTTCAGCCATGACTGCCCCACCCTGAGAGGTCACCCAAGGACGAGGCTCACTTGGGTTGTGAGTCTGCCCTGAGCTTTCCACTGTGCATCAGCATCTCCACCAGATGCACTTGTGAAGAGAGAAATCCGACGCTATTTCAATGTTACAACTCATGCCAAAGTTAAATATGACCAGGTGCAAATGTACCTTGCTCTAAATGTGGGAAATTAACTAATCAATATCTTTACCTGTTGGATAGCAGCTATTAAGAGGATTGATCATTTCAAGTGCAGTCTGCACACTGATGATGCTAACACCAAGCCTTATTAGTCACAAAATAGGAAGGAGATTCTGCACAACAGCAGCTTCCTTCAAAGTATAATTCAGCTCCACAGATATTGTCACAGGTGTGTTTTGTGATTTCGTTGGAAATTTCTCCAAAAAAGATTTTAATTATTTTGACCCAAAATAGCTTTTATCTCCATCCTTGACACTTATATGCCTGGAATCCAGTAATTCTTTCAATTCCACAAAGCAACAGATTTCTCTAAGAGATCTTTGTGGTATCAAATCTAGAGCTGTCATCTGAAAAGCTGGATTTAGGGTTTAGGGGTTTGGGTTTTGTTTTTATTTGGGGGGTGGGGGACTGTGGCCAATTTTTTCAAGGAAAGTATTCCTAGAGTAAAAACAATTTTTAATCAGAAACGCTTGTCTTTACCCTATAGGCACAGGGATAGTGTGCCGGCCACTTGGGCAGGTCAGTGTTGTCATTCTCAGTGCAGATGCATTAGGAGGGGTCATGCTTGAAAGACAGCATGGTTGGGTAAAGTCCTCCTGCCTGGGGATCAGGATAAACCAGGGGACAAAAATTAAGCAACTGCTGCCCTCAAACAGGACTATGTTTACATTTGTGAAGTCTCTCTAATATCAAGTAGAACATTTATTTGTAGACATCTGGGGATGGAAGTATAGTAGCAACGCCAAGACATTTGCTGTCAAGACTGAAGGATACTGGCAGACTTTCTATCCCAGATGTCTAATCAAACACAAGTGTATTTCTTCATCTTTCCAAGATCACCTGAAAATGAATGCAAAGGAAATATTTCAAAATTCTAAGGAGAACAAAGACATCTCATATGGAAGCTCATGTATGGAGGAATCAGAATCAGTGTGCTTTTTTGTCGGAATAGACAAGCAAACCAACAGCACTGTCCAGAAGCTCTGCAAATTTCAGTGCTTAACATGGCAGTTTGTTTCTTGCTCACCTGTCTGCCCCCTGTGAGTTGGCAGGAGGCTCCACATATTGTGGTCACTCATAGACTATGGCTGGTAGAGACTGGATCTAGTCACATGACACCATAATCATCATGGCAGGAGAAAGGAAATGTGGAAAATCAGGCCCAGAAGCCATTAAAGCTCCTACATGGAAGTGACATGCCACTTTTACTCACATATGGCTGTTCAAAGTCACAGAGCCACACAGGTCTAAAGGGATGGGAAATGTATTCCTACCATGTTTCTAGAGAGAAACCTAGAAGTATTTACTGACTAGCACCATGACACTGAAGCAGACTTCTTTGCCTTGTGATATTTTGGTCACCAACATGTAATACAGCTTCCTGTCACCCAGCTGAAAGCTGATCCTGACATTCAGCAAACTTCACCCATCTACATGGGCAACCCATTGCTGGTCTTTTTCTGGAAAGACAGTGTGCAACACAGATGGGAAATACTAAGATAAACAAAAAATGACCCCTGACAAAAGGGAGGATATATTAAATAATAGAAATTCAAAATCTCTAATGACTCTGTAAAATTAATCATTTTATTGGAAAGATTTAAGATGCTGGTGTAACCACAAAATAAGAACCAGATGCCATGAGAAGAAGCAATCAGAACAAAAAGGAGATTTCAAAAATTTTAAATGTGACCATCAGATTAAAACAAGGCAATAAAAGTTACCATAAATAAACAAACAACAAATGATAGACTGGGAAGAAATGTTTGCAATATGTCTAATAAGAAGTTGAGTCCAAAATATATCAACTACATATTAAAATAAAATTTTAAACTTCTTGCATGTCAATTAAACAATGAAAAGATGGTAAAAGTGGGCAAAGGTTATGAGGTTATGAGGCCATTAAATTAAGAGAAAAAGCAAATAGTCCATAAGTATATAAGATGCTGAGCCTTATTGGTGACTGGGCAAGTGAAAATTAAATCAGTGACATAGAATTTGCCTATTGGATAGCAGATATTAAGAGGATTGATGATTTCAAGTATTTTAAAGTCATGAATAAACATGTACTCTCATATAATGTTGGTTGGCTTATGTATTCACAAAGCCATTGTAGGTCAAGTTAACAGTACATTTAACAATTAAACTGCATGTATTTTAGAATCAGTGATTCTCACAGCAGCTGACTGGCAAAACATAAAGTATATCTACACACACATACATACATGCATGCACATATGTGTGCACATATATGTATACATGCATGCATGCACAAGAAGACATGTTCAAAGCAATATTCTTTTTAAGTTGGGGTTATTTTTAGAAGATTATAAATTATATACCATAAAATTTACCCCCTTTGAAGTGTACAATTCAGTGTGTTTTAGTACAGGCACAAAATTTGCAACCATCATCATAATCATCCCATGCCCATTAGTGGCTATTCCCTATTTCCCTCTTACTGTAGTCCTAAGCAACTAATTTCTGTGTCAATATTTTGCCTGTTCTGAACATTTCATATAAATAGAACCATAAAAGATGTGGTGAACCTCTAGGATTAGCTTCTTTAATTCTGCATAATATTTTCAAGATTCATCCATGTTGTAGCATATATCAGCATTTCATTCTTTATATTGCCAAATACTACTCCATTATTTGGATAACCACATTTTATGATACATTTATCAGTTCCTGGACATTTGGATTTCCACATTTTGGGCTATTATAAATAATGCTATTTAAACTTTTGTGTACAAGATGTTATATGAACATATATTTTCATTTCCCTTGTATATACACACCCAGGAGTGCAGTTGGTGGGTCCTATAGTAATTCCATGTTTTTGTTTTTCTTTTTTTGAGAAACTGACAAACTCTTCCAAAGTGCTGCACCATTTTACATTCCTAGTAGGAATGAATAAGGATTCCAGTTTCTCCACCTTCTTTCCAGTACTTCTTCATTCCCCCCCCCACAGTCATTTTAGTGGTTATGAAATGATATCTCATTGTTGTTTTGATTTGCTTTTCCCTAATGACTCATGATGCTGAATGTATTTTCACATCTTATTGACCATGTATGTTTTGTCTTTGGAGAAATATCTATTAAATAGCCTTTGGCCTATTTTAAAATTGGATTATTTATCATTCTCTTATTGAGTTGTAAGCTGTATTTATATATTCTGGACATAGATCTTTTATGAGATAAACAATTTTTAAATATTTTCTCCCAGTATAATAGCATTATACTTTCTTGATGGTGACTTTTGAAGCACAAAGTTTTAAATTTTTGATATAATTCAAGATCCGTTTTTCTTTTGTTGCTTTTGTGCTTTTGCTAATATCTAAGAAATCATTCTCTAAACCAAGGTCACAAAGATTTATTCCTGTGTTTTCTTCTAAGAGTTTTATAGTTTTGGCTTCTTCCATTTAGATCAGTGATGCATTTTGAGTCAATTTGTAGGGGGTGGTTACAGTCTATAGGAGTCAGTCTAATTTTTTATTATATATATGAATATCTACTTATTCCAACAATGTTGAAAAAGCTCTTCTTTCCCCCATTCTTAGAAACTTTGTTTCATAACATCAACAAATGATGTAAGGGCTGTAGATTATATTTCATTGATAGAAATATCTCTTCTTATGCCAGTTCCACAATGTCTTGATTACTGTCAAAAGTTACTAGAAATTTTTGAAATCGGGAAGTGTGCATGCTCCCACCTCTTCTAAAATATTGTTTTGACTCTTTTGGACCCTTGCATTTCCATATGATTTTGGGGGATCAGCTTGTCATTTTTGGCAAATGAGCAAACAAACCAGTCAGGATTTTGATAGGGATTACATTAAATCTGTAGATCAGTTTGTGAAGTATTCCTATTATTAAATATTTTAATTCATGAACATAGGATGCCCTTGCATTTATTTGGATTTTCTTCAACAATGTGTGGTAGTCTTCAATGTACAAACCTTTCAGATATTTCCTTCAATTTATTCCTTAATACTTGATTTTTATGCTACTTAAACTATTTTCTTATTTTCATTTTCCAGTTGTTCATTGCTGATGTAATTAAAGCAGTTGATTTTATATATTGGTCCATATCGTGCAACCTTCTATACCAGTTCTAATGGTTAATTTTAGTATATTCCTTAGGGCTTTGTGCATATAATGTGAATATAATATGTTGGCATCTAAACTGGATAGAGTGGTGCATGCCTGTAATCCCAACAAGGAGACTGAAGCAAGAGGACTGCATGTTCAAGGCCAGCCTCAGCAACTTATCAAGAACCTCTATCAATAAAAAAGGGATGGCGATGTAGCTCAGTGGTAGAGCATGACCTGGGTTCAATCCCCAGTACTTATTATATTATAATAATAATAACAACAACAACAATGTTAGCATCTGCAAATAGAGATAATTTTACTTCTCTTCTTCCCACCTGTATGCCCTTTATTTGTTTTTCTTTCTTAGTTGCTCTAGACAGAACTTCCAAAACAATGTTGAGTAGATGTAAAAGCATCCTTTTCTTGCTCCTGATTTTAGGGGAAAAACATTCATAATTTCAACATGAAGTGTGATATTAGCTCTGGGTTTTTCATAGATGTCCTTTATCAGGTTAAGGATGTTCCCTTCTATTTCTAGTTTTTTGTTTTGTTGCTTTGCAGCAGGGTCTTGCTATGTTGCCTAGGCTGGCCTTAAACTCCAGTCCTCCCGTTGCACCACTGTGCTGGCTTATTCCTAACTTGTGGATTTTTTTAAATCATAAAAGGGTGCCAAATTTTGTCACATGCTTTCTTTGCATCTATTAAGATAAATCATATGGTTTATGTCCCTTATGTATATATGGTGGAGAACATGGACTGCTATATGTTAAAACAACCTTGCTTTCCTGGGATAAATCATATTTGACCAGAATCCATAATACTTTTTATATGTTGCTCAATTAAGTTTGCTAGCATATTGTTGAGGGTTTTATGTACACATTTATACACAATATAGCACTGTTTCTATTTACTGAAAGTAGAGGTACAATCAGAATTTTTCTCACTTAAAATTGGTAATAAAGGGCTGCGGATGTAGCTCAGTTGGTAGAGTGCTTGCCTCGCATGCATAAGTCCCTGGGTTCAATCCCCAGCACCACATACACACACACACAAAAATTGGTAATAAAATTTGAAAGAGAACCAGCAGCACATGATCTATATAAATACACTGCAATCAGCAGAGGATAAAAAGGACAAGGAAAAATGACATTTAAAATAGACCAGCAAAAGGTGACCAAGAAAAGATGAAAATCGTAACCAAATGTTTGACATAAAGTTTTAAAAATTGATTAAACAATAACCTCAATAGAATAAGAACTTGTAAACAATAGCCTCAATAGAATAAGAACTTGTAAGTAAGATACAAGACCTCAAGAAAGATACAGGGATATCATCCAGCAGCAGAGGGAGATGAAATATGACCTGGCAGAGTTGAGCAAAGAAGTGGAAGAAGCTCATGAATCTATCACAGAAACCAAGTCCACGGGAATGCAGAGAAAATCAACACTGCAGAACACAATGGATAGCACAGAGGATATGATTGGGAAAAGCAAGCAGAGCAAAATGGAAATGAAGGGAGAGTCCAGAAAATAAGGGATACAATGAACACTATGGAAGAAACAGCAGAAAACGTATAAATTTGATGGCCCCCCCTGAAAAAAAATCAGAAAATGAATTAAGTATGCACTTGGTCCTTCCTATCCATGGTTTCTATATCTCCACATTCAACCAGGTATGGCTTGAAAATATTTTTATTTTTTATTATTATTTTTTATTCTAATGTGTTATATATATGTATGTATATATATATATATATATATGACAGCAGAATGCATTACAATTTATATTATACATATAGAGCACAATTTTTCATATCTCTGGTTGTATACAAAGTAGAAGTCACACCATTCATGTCTCCATACATGTACTTAGGGTAATGATGTCCATCTCATTCCACTGTCTTTCCTATCCCCATGCCCCTACCCTCTCCTTCCCTCCCCTTTGCTCTATCTAGAGTCTAATCCTCCCATGCTCCCCCCAACCTCATAATGAATCAGCATCCTTATATCAGAGAAAATATTTTTTAAAATTAAATCTGTATTAAACATGAGCAGACATTTTTTGTCAATATTCCTTAAATAATATAATACCTATCCATAGAGCATTTACATCATATTAAATATTATAAGTCATCCAGAGATGATTTAAAGTATATGGGAGGATAAGGATAGGTTATTTGCAAACACTACGCCATTTTCTACGACAGGTCCAGTGTTCATAGGTTTTGGTATCTACAAGGGATCCTGAAACCAATTCCTCACTGAGAGGTGACTGTCCTAATAATACAGCCTTGTGTCCCAGGAAAAGTTGATATAAAACTGTGAATAGCCTAAAAGTTATTAGACTTGCAAGGTAAGAATCCTTTGAGCATCCTGTCCAAATTTTAAGTAACTGATAATACAGAAGCATCTGTTGTTCCTCAGACTTTACCAGGTCACATTCAGGGAAGCAATTCCTGGAAAAGACTTAGAGCAAGTGTGACCCCAAAATTTATACCAGCCAAACTGACACTCAGGTAGAAGGACAATGAACCATAATCTTTTAATATATTACATTTAAGAAAATACAATTCCCACAAGCCTATCTCAAAGGGAACAAACTTGGACAAGCAAGAATTTATCAGAGAAATTGACAAAAGGAGACATAATGAATGTTAAATTCATCCTTAGGACTAAGACTAGAGGAACTACGGCAGTTGCCTTAGAAAGCCAAAGATAGATGTAATCCATAATACAACATAGAAATGATGTAATGAAATTTGAAATGAGGTGAAAGTGGAGTACAGTGTATTATTTATGCTGATTTCCTCATCTTTTAATATTCAAGGACTAACAAATTTTACTTACAGCTCATAAGTCACATAGTAGAAGTATAAATATGAAGGCTTACACAGAAACATTAGAATAAAAAATAACTAAAACGTATCAGTGAGGGAGAGGATGAAGGAGTGAACTAAATAGTGTATTTATCCACTGTTTGCTCATCTGGTGAACAAAAGAGGATAGGAGAATAAAATATGTAAAATTATAAATAATAAGGACATAAACAATAGGAAATTAGTATATCATAAGATTACTTTGTTCAATTCTGGAAATAAGTTTAAAACTGGTTTGAAATAAGCAACTGAAAAGAAATTAATAACCAACTGTGGCTGTACATAAAATTGAAAATCAGTGCAGATAAACTATCTCAGAAGAAGCACAGAAAACACTTTTTATTAAGGCAAGAATAAGAAAAGCACAGTGGGGTTGGGGTTGTGGCTCAGTGACAGAGCACTTGCCTCGCATATATGAGGCACTGGGTTCAATCTCAGCACCACGTTAAAAAATAAATAAATAAACAAAATAAAGATATTGTGCTCATCTATAACTAAGAAAAAAAAATTTGTTTTGTGTGGTACCGGGGATTGAACTCAGGGGCACTCAACCACTGGGCCACATCCCCAGCCCTTTTTTGATATTTTTTATTTAGAGACAGGGTCTCAATAAGTTGCTAAGTGCCTCACCACTGGAAGAGGAGAGGAGGAGGGGGGGAGGAGGAGGAGGAGGAGGAGGAGGAGGAGGAGGAGGAGGAGGTAAAAAGTGGACTGGGGATATAGCTCAGTGATAAAGCACGCTTGAGTTCAAGCCCCAGTGCAACAACAACAAAAAGTTACTATTATTTTATTAACATGGCACTGGCTTAGTTTTACATAAAAGTTCATATAGCACATGACTGTATTTTAAAGTTGTTCCTGGTATCTTAAAAGCACACATAATACCCAATTTACATAAAATAATTTGTGTTTATATGCACCAAGAGATGCTGAAAAATCTGATCAAATACCAAAATATTACTTACTTAGGGGTGATTTTCTTAGTGTGATGTGGTATAGGTAGATTTTTATTTTCTGCCTGATGTTGTTTGAATTATCATGTACTATTTTTGCAATAAAAATAAAGCCACTTCAGCATGGGAAAATGAATAAATAAACCCCTCCAGTTAGATATTTCCATAATGTCTATAGAGCTGGGCTGAGACATCTCTAATATTCTGTTGAGGTTAAACTGCTCTGCTGATTCTGATGATTGCATTTGGGAACCACAGGGATAGGATTCATGATCTAAACTGAGTTCCTCACTTCATTTGCTGAAGCAAATGAAAAAAAAAAAAAAAAAAAAATTTAATGATTAGCAGCCTGCATTTGAGAATCTCAGTGTCATGTTGAGCTCATTTATTGATTCAGTTGCTGAGTTAATGAGGCGTTAACCAGTTGCTGACTTCTGCCCTGGCAGCCTCAGTCATTTCCTCCCTGAATCCTCATGATACCTCCCTTCTGGGCACTCGGCACAGTCAGACCATAGGCAGCTCCCACTCTACTTGGAGAAAAAAAAAATCAAAAAAGTGGACCAACATCTATACTGTTAGAGTTGCAGAAATGACAGGAGATGGTGGAAGCAGAAAACAGTTCACAGAATAAGAAATAGTTTTGTCATACATAGGGCAAGTTGCTTAGCTTCTGTCATCCTCTGTGATATTCAGAGAGAAGTCAGACTATAGAAGAGAGTTGAAGGAACCTCACTCTGAGACCAGGGTACTCCTCACCCATGCATTGGAGAGGTGTAATTCATGAGAGATTCCAGGCTGTATTAGTTTGCTGCAGCTGCTGTAACAAAGTGCTCCAAACCAGGTGGCATAAACAACAAACTTGTTGACTCATCATTCCAGAGGCTGGGGATGTGAGATCACAGTGTTGGCAAGGTTGGATCCTTCTGAGCCCGCAAGGAATAATCTATTCCAGGCCTTTCTCACAGCTCCTGGTGGTTTGCTGACACTCTTTTGCATTCCTGGCTTGTAGAAGCACCACCTGATCTCGCCTTTGTGTTCTCATGGTGCTCTCCTGTGTGCATGGCTGTGTTCAAATTTCCCCCTTTAAAAAAATCTTTTGTTGGGACTGGGGCTGTAGCTCAGTGGTAAAGCATTTGTCTCACATGTGTGAGGCACTGGGTTTGATCCTCGGCACCCCATACAAACAAAGTACTGTGTGTTCAGCTACAACTAAATAAGTATTTTTAAAAATCTAGAGACTAGTATCGAGATTATTTTTTTTAAAAAATCTTTTGTCATTGGATTAAAGACTCACCCTGACCTCATTCTAACTGAATACATCTGCAATTGTCCTGTTTCCAAATGAGGCCACACTTTCAGGTACTGGAAGTGAAGACTTCAACATATAAATTTGGGGGAGGGGAGTTTAAGGTCAACCTATGTCACATACAGCTGGCACTTTCTGCAAACTGGATAGACAAGAGGTCTGGCTGTAGAAGAGAGAGCACTGCACATTAGTTGTTTGTGTTGATTTCTGAGGAGCCAACCTGCGATCTCTGAATCCACCACGCGGGGTGTGATAGAGTGGATTTGGGTGGGGCGCCAGGTCCAGGATGGAAGGTGTGGTTCACTTGTATGTCATTCATTGCCACAGGTTATATTGAAGCTGCCATCATTCCTGCTGGAGCTCGGAGGATCCGTGTGGTGGAAGATAAACCTGCTCACAGTTTTCTGGGTAAAACAAAAATGATCTGATTCACAATTTATGTTCTGAGAATTGATTTTGATGATTATCCTGCTACCTTTGTTTCCCTGTCAACCCTAGCTTTACATCTGTACTTTAATTGTAATGACCTGAGTACTCAGAATGGACTAAATAGTCCTATCATATTTGGCTAAAGTGCAGCCAAATATGGATCATGGGGGGAGGGTGCGGGGAATGAGTTAGAAGCACTATCTTTGAACAGGAAGGAAAATGACAGAAGACTGAAGGAAGCTGTGAGGCCCTGGGGTAGCATCCATTTCCCAAAGTCACCCCAGGAGAGCCCCATCCAACATTAGCCTGGGTCTAGCACCCAACTTGCAGGAAATGCTGGCAGGCTGTCTGTGGCTCTGGGTATATCTCCTGTGCTGGGAAAAGAGCAACAACCATAAATTGGATAGAAACATAGAATAATATGGTTTTTTACTTGGCTCTGTGTGCCCCAAATTCCCAACCATCAACTCCATTGACTTCTAACACAAATACCTATATCTCTGCATAGAATTGGAAATTCCTGGGTGGCCTTTGTTGCGTTCTGTAGGACCATGGTTAAAGTCTAAAAACCTAAGAAGAATCACTGAGTGAAGCCTTTCCTCATGCAGAGAATGTGTCCTAGGTTCAGTCTCCAGCCTCACCATTGACCCTGGCACTCGAGAACCAGGGTGGTTGGAGCATTGAGTTGAACAGGGAGTGTTCTTTCCAGCAGGCCACAGGCAGGAGTGCACCCAGAGGCACCCCTGCACTTGGTTCACTGGGATAGTAATACTACCATGTCCATTTGCCAGCTCCAACCTCATGTTCCTGGCTTGGGTTAAATTTCAAACTAGAGGTGGCTGATCTTCTACCCAGGGTTCCCTCTTCAGAGCTCTCTTTATGTCATAGTGTCTCAACCTGTGTTGCAAGTTGCTGTTTGAGATGCAAAAAAGAAAACAAAAGAAAAAAAGGCTTGATTTCTGTGGTTTCAAACTCTTTGGATTAAATTATAATTGCCCATGAGATCCTTTTATTTCCATTTTTATCACTGACAGAAAACAGATGCATCTTTGTCCACTACCCTGCCTTTGTAGACTGCAACAAAGGATCCACACCTTTCTGTGAATTGGTCACTACTTGAGAAACTCAGAGTCTAATGAGGCAGACACAAAGCAAATCCCCAATAGGCCAGTGTGCAGTGGAGACCATAATCCTGTTATGTAAGACTTTAGAAATACTTGAAGCACTAAGACACTCCACAAATGCCTGACTCAGGAATAGGCGGGAGGACTCACTGCACCCCAGCCCACTGGGGGTGTCTCTCCTGGGTACCAGGCAGCCCTGCTCCTCCTGTGCAGCTTTCTTGCCTGCCACACACCCCACCCCCCATCCCATGGACTGGCAGGTTGATGGCAGCTGCTTTTCCTGCTGCCAGGGTAGGACCTTGCCTTACTCAGGACATCCATGCTGGTCTTTGTCAGTGCTGGAGTCCTTCCCAATCTCTCCTGTGTGGACACTGTCCCAGCTAAGCCTGGCACGCTGCTTCCCAGCTGTCCCAGCTGTCACTTTACAAATAGAACAGTGCTTATAAATGCTATCTCAAACGGGGCTTGTGCTGCTTTTGGCAGTTTCCTCTAAGTGATGGCCCACCTCCAAAAAGCCCAGCCCTTCTCCTTCTGCCCACCTAAAGAACTTGGGTCAACTTCACCAATGTTGGCATCAGAAGCCTTATCACCTAATGTTACCCACAAAAGTTATACTTCCCAGTTGGTGCACTGGGAATGTACTGTTCTTACCTGGAATGACATTTCTGCTCTCAAGGGACACTGGACCTCCACAGGAGGCTGAGGTCACCTTTGATCCTTATTCACAAAATCATAATCTGGTTATTGTAAGACCTGACCCAATTCTGAGGTCAACCCGTTGGTTCTTCAGTAAAGCATCAGCAGGAATCCCTGCATATAAGTTCTGTGGCCTCAGATCCTTGCTTCTGAGATTTTCTAACACCATTCCTCTGCCTGACACCAGTCCCAGATGTCTGGAGAAAACACAAAGGTTTTCTGTGACAGTATAAGAATAGCAGAAGAGCATCAGAATCCTTTTAAGTCCTAGAGTAAAAATGAACTTTTTACTGAAACTCACCGAGTAACAACAGATAGATGCTGCCCAGAATGGCTAGCTCCCATAAATGTCCCTGTTAACTTCAGAAGCCCATGGGCCACACATGCAAATAAGAACAGTGACACCCATCATAGTGGCTCTCAATCACTGATCCAAGCTGTGCCTTAGGATTTGATCCTAATCCCAGTAAATGTGCTGCACAGTTGCAAACTGAAGCTCCAAGAGGCTTAATAATGTGTACAAATTCCTCCCTTCCTCTGAGTTCACTGCAACCCATGAAGCCTCTCAGTATTGCTCAGTGGTGTCCAATCAGGACCAGAGATTGACAGAAAAGAGTTTTCCTTGAAAAATACATGATAAGCCTGTGCATAGTTACTACTTCATCATGTTCACTCCAGAGAAGCCAGTCTCCATCCCAAGGACATTTGGTTTAAATGTCTCTGAATAATTTAGCTCCCCAGAAGCCCTATACTTCCTTGGGAGCTTGGAGTCAGCCTTGGTCCCCTTATCTTATCCAAAAATCATAATCCCAATATTCCGGGGCCTGGCACAAGGACAAGAGTAAGCCTGAAGGTGGTCCATGCTGATTATGTTTCTAAAGTTAGTTCCAACAAGCCTGGTTTCCACTTGGGGCCGGGTGCTTTGGAAGTCGACCCAGTATAACTTTGAATTACTCTCACATTTGCTGGGAGCAGTTCCTGAAGAATTTTACCCCACCTACCTTCAGCCCACACTGGTTGGCTTTCTGCTCGAAACCACCTGGAACAGGAAATGCCTCTGCAGTTTGTATCCATAGCTAGGAACAGAGCTGGCAGAACTCCGAGGAGAAATAAAAGGAGCTAGAGCTGAGTGGATGCCAGGATTAGAAGTAGGTTGACTGTGGGTCAGGTCTTCCAGTTGAATTCAGGAGGGAGAGAAGCAAGGAGAGACCCACCCCAGCTTCTTCACAGTGCAGCACCAAGGGAGGTCCTGTGGGCAGGTTGGGTGTTCCCATCTGCCTGCAGCCAGCTCTGAAGGGGCACCCCGTGGGGAATGCCCCCTCCTTGCTCCCTGGAATGACTCGCTGTCTTCCTCTGTAGAGCCTGGAAGTCCAGGAATGGTGCATAAATGTCTACCAAGAAGAAGGGCCCCCAGATGACCTGTCATTCAGCAGTTGGCCTTGCATTCTCAGCCATGGTCTCAAGGGAAATTTTGAATCCACCCTTGGGGTGCCCCCATGAAAGTCTTTCCAATCATTGAGAGGCTTCTGAGCAAAATCCACAAAAGCATGCACCCTTATTTTTTTTGGACAGTGGTTTAAAACATCTAACCTCTGGCCCAGGCAGAAGCAGCAAGGAGAAATCTCCCCACCAAATCAGAACTTCAGACTTAGCAAATATAATCAAGTTGCTAGAGGAATTGCCTTTGTTCTGAACTCTGTTGTTTGCCTGTGATATAAAAGCATCTGTAATCATCTTGATTACCCCTGTTGAGTCTTTTCTGGATCCCCAAATTCTGATTTCAAATGCAAACTAATTGCATTACAAGTACTTTCAGACAAAGGAGACTTGGCTCTACCCATTGATGCCTGAGGATTGAGAGGGACAGAAACTTGTGGAACCTCAAATTTATTTAAGGTGGAGGATCTTCTTTAAGAAAAAGGACACTTGTTGGATGTGGTGGTACATGCCTGTAGTCTGAGGCAGGAGGACTTCAAGTTCAAAGCCAGCCTCAGCAACTTAGCAAGACCCTGTCTCAAAATTAAAAATTAAAAAATCTGGCTAGGGATGTGGCTTAGTGATTAAGCACTGGTGGGTTCAATCCCTGGTACAAAAGGAAAAAAGAAAAAAGGACACGTTATACACAAGGCCTTGGAAGGGACTCATGAATAGAGGTGCCTTGAAACCACAAGCAAGCCTGCTCTGTGCAGCTTACAGAAGGAAGAAGAGCAGCCCTAGCTACTGTACAAGGGTATAGGAGATGAAAGCCCACCAAGTCATTGCACCAATGAACTCCACACTGAACCTGTTTGTTTGCTGTTATGAGTAATCTTGACTTCCCAACAGACTCTGAGACTGAAGTCTCACCCTTTTGAAGGAATATCAGGCGCTGAATTCTTTATTTCAGTGGGAACTTCTGATTTTTTGGTACAGACCACAGGAACTTGCAAATTTTACATCTTGCTAAGTTACTCCCACCAAAAGGGTTGGAAGTGATTCCTGTATCTCTTGGAGCTGCCGACTTCCTACTTTTGACTCTGCCTGCTCTCCTTCCACTGAGAAATGAATGAGCAAGTGTCATCAACAGCAATAGTCCTGAGGAAAGGGTTGTCAGCTCTTTGTTGGGGAGGTGGGACCAAGTGGTATCAAAGGCTACATTAGCAGTCCTTGAGTATACAGATTTCATTCTTTCAGAAAATGCAAGAATTGCGATTTCCCCAGCTCAGCAGCTTCCAGTCAGCACCTCCAAAGCAGAGGGTCGTCTTCAGAGCTCCTGGTGGCTTGTGAGAGCCAACAGTGAAAGTCTCTTCCCAACTTCCTGTTCACCAACGGCATGTGAATAACCAGAACTCCCGAGTGAGGATATAGACTTGTCTGGTAGCAGCATGCGCCTTCACGGGGCTGTTTTCTCCAGAAAGCCAGATTTCACCAGCACTCTGTGCTCCTCCATCAGCACTCTAACCTTCCCCAGGGTAGCCCATTACCCATAGCCTAGCTCCTTCACGTCCCACTCCTTGATTCACAGATTACATCCAGAGACTTATGCTTCTCCCATCCCCTGCAGACCACCTCCTACCCACCCCCTTTGGGCAGGCAAGACCTGCTCTGTGCTCGGAGGGCTGAAGCACAGGCCCACGCAGGTCCATCTTTTCCCCTTGTAACTGCTGCTGCCGCTGCGCTGTCTCCCCCACAGCCATGCCTCTCATGGCAGGAGCTGGGCTTCCCCCACCAGCCTCATGCCTCTGTGCAGTGTCCCGGGGATGGTTTTCTAATTGTCTCCAGGTGTGGCCCCCTCTGCCCTTTTCCAGCCCTTCCCACTCCTGACCTCCCAGATGTTTGACTTTTGGCATGAAGTGGGGTCGTTTTAATTTTGTAAGTCAGTAAGTCACTTGAAGGCATTTTACCAAAAGGGCCAGGGAACATATGCACACAAAGCTAGCAGAAAAGAGCTACCTTGTCAGGAGTATACGGCTGGGACGGGAGCAGAGGCCCAGAGGAGAATGTAAGGAATAATGAGAATGTGCCAGGCCTTCTATATCTCAAGGAGTACTAAGCTTGGGTTAGTAAAGGGGTGATTTCTAGGAATTCATTACAGTGGTCTTTCTTTCTCCACCTGTTCTGCTCTCATCACGATTGGTATTTTTTAGAACCAACCTCCAAAACATGCATGTGAAAGCCAAACCAGTTCTCAGTTGCTAAGCATTCACTTCAGGTGCTGCTGGATCCAGGGGCTTCTAGTAATGTCACAGGAAATAGTCTCCATCCTGGTGCCCCATCCTCTCTGGGGGCCTCTTCCCATGTAGTGGCAGATCCAGGCTTATGTCGACTCCTTAGGCAACCTATGGTAAGAAAGCTGCTCCTACTCAAGGTGCACAGAAGTCCTACTGACTGGGGCCGGGTGGTGGCCCATGCTTGGAGCATAGTCCTCACGTGACTAGAGAGAAAACATATTCCCAAGGGAAACCTTGAGTTTCCCTTGAAGGGGGAGAAACAGATGCTGGGTAACAAGTATATTAGGTGCTCAAAATAGCCATAAAACAGGAACAGGTCAGGGCCAGGCTTCTAAACCCAAGGCCTGGTTCAGGGCAGGAAGTCCATCCAGCAGTGGTCAGTGAATGTGGGTGACAGTTGATGAATGCAGGAGTCAGCTGGGTCAAGGAAGGGGTTGGCCCAGGCAAGGAGCAGAGCTGCTGCCCCAGCTTCTGGCACTGGGGTTCCTGGGGGTGGGCCAGGCATGGTCGTGAGCAGCACACAGCTTCAAAGAAATGTTTTGCCATCTGCCTGACTCCTGTTTCTAGCGTCCTCTGCTCCACTCACAGCAGTGACCTCTCCCTCCTCCTGTGTAGCTGCTCTTCATCGCTTGTCTCCTTTTCCTGGCCAGACTTATGGAGAGACATCCCTTTCCCCTGTGCTTGCTTCTCCCCCCGACTCCCCTGCCGCAGGACCTGATCTTGGGGAACCCTTGGTGGCCACTGGGTGTCAGAAGCAAAGCCTCCTCCTCACGCCTGCCACACACTCCTCGTGCCTCTTCCCCCTTCTGGCCTGACAAGCTCAGTGCAAAGGGTGATTCTTCCAGATCCCTTCTCTCCCCATGCATCACAGACCTTGGATGGCTTCTGTGTGAGGACATACACCTTACATTGACCTGTTTTCCTGCCTCCCTTCTGAACTGTTAGCTCCCTGAAAGCAGGAGCTGTTTGTCTTTAGCCCCCACCAGGAAACCCTCAGAATAGGGTGAGGGACTGGCAGGCAGGAGGCTGCCAGTGCTGTGCCACATGCATCCCCAGCTTGTTCTTTCTGAGTGTTTCTTAGAGGGCTCTGCCCCCTTATTTTTTGTCTGTTTCCCACCAGCCTGCACCACCCCTTCAAATCAAATATGTACATGCATATGCAAGAAACCACTTTCTAAACCTACAGAGAAGTTGAAAGGACAGTGAACACCCCCACAGACTTCACCTGGATTCACCATGAGTTCTCATAATCAAATATGTTTTAGGTGATTAGCTCACTGGAAGCTTTGGAGATCCATGAGATCAATTATTTTTTAAGGGTAAATGGACTATGAACACCTGTAGCAATTAGGGCCTGGTATTTGTTCTACTTGAGGTCTTACATTCTCATATTTCAGCATTTGTCACAATAACTAGACTGATGCTATGACCTAAACCATATGAGAATTAAAAGTTGCCAGGGCAATAAGTGTGGTAGGTATGGCCTGTTAGGTTCTGATCTTTATAACTCTATAGCCTGTGTGTCTTTTGTCAGTTTATTTAAACTCTCTGTGCATCCATTTCTTCATCTATGAAGTGAGGAAAATAATCGAGATTTATTGGGAAGATTCAATTCCGAGTGGTATAGATTTCTCTTTCCTAAGCCTTCCCTGGAATCACATAATCCTCAGCCACTTGTCATACACAGCCTTCTGGATATGGAACCAGTGGAAATCTCTCTGCTGGAATGTAGCCCTGCCCATTCCGCTTGGCACCTCCTACAATCAAAGAGCCCTGAACTTGAATCTTCTCTGTTTGCGAGGACTAGCACAAGGGCCATAACATCCTGGAACCAAGGAAATTGAGGCCAGTGCCCACCCAGCATCCGTCAACTGCCTGTGGTCTATTTAAGCAGGACCTAAACCTCAGGGTCCTAACCCAGCCTGGGACTGATGAATTCAGCGTCAACTGACCCCTTTTGGGTTTCAACTCTCATTATCCAAAATTGGCATTCCACATGGACATTTGATTTCTGTCCTTGGTGAGCAGACAACAGTGAATGGGGTGGAATCTGAATTCATTGTTTGTAGACTGAGTGGGGTCCCAAAGTGACCTGGAGACGCTTGGAGCTTCGGGGGTTTCAGCCTTACATGAGGAGAGCATGGGCTGGGGACAGGGTGTCCTAGGAGTTGCATTGTAGGAAATGCCAAAACTTGCTGGCACCTCCTGTCATTTCCCCCTTCTAAATGCCAGAGTAGGTTCTAGTCAGTTGCAGGGTACTTTTCCTAAATAATAACAGCAAACAAATAGAATTTCACCACAGAGTGCTCTCCTCATGATGATATGGATTTCAAACCTACGTGAGAAGATAAAGGAAAACCAAATTTGCCCTGTGACCACTTGGCAGCATGTGCATTCCCTGTCTCTTCCCACGCATTGTGTACTGAGCAGAGGTGTCAATTAGCAAATGTGGGAACCAGAAGCCCAGGGAGCCAGGACCCTCCACCATGCTCAGCCCCAGCCCACCCCCACAGCTGTGAGTGACTGGAGTTGCCAAGTGTAAATATTTACTAGAACAACAATTGTTTCCTGAAGGAATGTCCACTTCACCAGGGTGGGGGTATCAAATCCTTAAGAGGTGTTGGAGTTGTTAGGCTGCTTTCCCTCAAAGGTCCCAGGTAGGTAACAGTACCGTGAATGGATGATTTCCTCCCCTTTTGTATCTGAATATTATTCCATTGTGAATATGGGCCACACGTGCATTATGCATTCATCCATTGATTTGGCACCTACGTGGATTCCACATCTTAGTTTTTGAGAGGGGTGCTGCAGTAAACATGGGTATGCAGGTATCTTTGGTATGCTGACCTTGTTTCTTTTGGATATGGACCCAGGAAATGGAATAGCATATGGTAGGTCTGCTTTTTAGTTTTTTGAGGAAACACTTGAGTTTTCAAAACCTCACCGCTGAATAATTTACATTCCCACCAACAGATTGTAAGAGTTCCTTTTTCTCCACATCTTCACCAGCAATTGTTATTTGTTTTTGTTTTTGTTTTTTTGTTTTTTGTTTTTTTTTTTTTTTTGGTTTTTGGTAGTTGCCATCCTGACTGGTACAGGACGACTTCACGTTATAGATTTTTAGCTAAATTTCCCTCATGACTAATGATTTTGGGCATTTTTCATATGCTTTTGGCCATTTATATTTGTTGAAGAAGTGTCTATTCGTGTCATTTGCCCATTTCTTGCCTGTCATTAGCAGCAAAGTGGCAGAACTGGAGGACATTATGTTAAGCGAAATAAGCCAGGCACAGAAGACAAGTACTCATGGTCCGTTTCATATGTGGAAGCTTAAAAAAAAAAAAAAATGACCTGCATGTAGACAAGTGATTACAAGAGATTGGGAAAGGGGACAGACGTATAAAGGATGGCTGGTTTGATCAATGCAAGCTGTATGCATATATTGAAATATCACACAGGCCCTGCTAACACACATAATTAATACATGTTAATTTTTTTTAATTGTTTAAATGAATGGATGAATTTGCCTGAATCTGCAAAACACATGTTGTAGCTTGAACTCATTAGAATAGAGTTAATTCATCAGGCAACAAACTGTCAAGTCAGCTTAGCACCTGTGGTGGGTGTGGATATCCCCATCCTTCCCTGCTTCCCCAACCCTGGCTATTTGATTTTGTTTTGAGATGAAAGTTCCAGGCAGGTAACAGTAAAATGAATGGATTTCCTTCCTTTTTGTGTCTGAATATTATCAACCCCAGGGCTCTCCCTCCCTTGGGCCTGGAGTGCTTGCTCTGTGAGCAGGGCCCTTGTTCTTATTGTGCAGGAAGCTCAGGGCCTCTCACTGCAGGCAGGCCTCCCTTCTTCCCCCACCCTGCCAGGAGGGAGAGACCTCTGACCTGCCCTGCACTCAGATTCCTTTAAAGCCTGGCTGGATCCCTGCCCACTGCTGATTCCTCAGTGTTCCATTTCCTTTCTAGCTCTCAAAGACTCCAGTAAGAGATCCATCAACAGTGACTGGAAGATAGAGCTCCCGGGAGAGTTCCAGATCGCTGGCACGACGGTCCGCTATGTGAGAAGGGGCCTGTGGGAGAAGATTTCTGCCAAGGGACCAACCAAAATACCACTGCATTTGATGGTAACTTGCTGGGCTTGCACCCTTGTCCTAAGATGCTGGCTCCAAGAAATCTACCAGGCCACTTCTTCCTGGAACCTGAAGGAAGAAGATGCATCCAGCTCCCAGGTTTTATGAGGCCATGGGCTACTCGGGCCTTTCTCCTCTCTTGGTCTTATCTTAACTAATCCCTTCCACCATATGTTTCAGAATTCCCTTCCTTGAAGCTTCCTCCTTGCTCTTCATCAGCAGAGCACTTACCTTTTTCAAAAGGAGCTGTCTCTAACCAGGAAATGCTCATTCATCTGCATGGGTGGCAACCAGGGAGACTAGGCATCATAAAGCAGATAGCCCATGCAAATTTTTATGTCAGATGGTAGGATGCAGGGGCTGGGGAAGTAACTTGGTGGTAGCGTGTTTGCTAAAGCAAAACTGATGGCAGGATGCATAGATTTGCCCTGCGGTTGAAAACTACTTTTTGGAAATGAACGGTCAATACAATGTCCAATCTGGCCTCACTCAGCTTGTAATGAATATTTGGAATCAAGATGGAGAATCAGGTTCTGTCAGTACATTTACTTCCCAGGGGGTCTCAAGAAACTTGTGAACTTGACCAGGGTATCCTTGTCTTGCCTGTTGTTTCCAGGAGACACCAATGTAGGCCATTTAATCATTGGCTCTGTCCCCTTTGAAATGAGGTAGGGATCTCCAGGGAAATTCATGCCACTGTTTCCATCTCAGGGTCCAGGAGTCTTATGCCCAGCTTCTGCTAGCTCATAATTGCTGAGTCTGTGTCTCCTTCCAAAGAACAGGATTTGTGGCAGCCTGTGCACCTGTCATCAAAGTACATTTGTCCTCAGTGCCTATCAGAGTCTCAGACTGGAAGTTCTTTTCCCCATTGATTTGTGATCCCTGGCAATCTACAGCTGTTCCAGGTTAGGTGAACCCCCACCCCCCAAGGAACCTCCTGGAGTGCGCCATGAACACCAGCACCCAGTGCAGGTGTTGCTCCATGATGGTGGCACTGATCCTGTTGCAGTGTCTAGTGAGACGCAAGCCAGTGGGTTTCCATGTGTGCCTATGCAACCCTGAGCTCACTAAATCTACTGTATTCCTGCAAGTAGTTTTCTGGAACCCAAGAACCCACACTGTAGCCATTGTTTTGGGATGAGATTGTTTCCTAGTCAAAGTAAGTAGAATGAGTCCTTGTATTCTGAGTTTAAAGCAGGTATTCAGAGGGGTAGAGAGGAAACAAAAGACAAGATGAAATCCAAAAAGAAACATCACCCATTAGCCCCCGGGTTTATTTTCTCTAGCAAGCACCAAGATGAGTGCATGTCCTTCTTTACCAGAAGCTTTGTAAACTGAGCAGATTGTCACCCACTAAAGCAAGTATACAGCCTGGAGTGTTTCAGAACCCAAGAAACAAAACTCAAGAGACAGCAACTCCTGCGTGACTGAAGCTCCAGCCCTTGTTTAATATTCATTTCTTTCCTCTCTTGAAATAATGATTGTCACTTCCAGTTTTGAAACTTAGAAATGCTTCTGTATAGAAAGCCCTTGTTCCCAAACTGGGATGTGTACATTTCTTGCAGAATCAGAAGCACCCAGAGAATCCCAGGGACCTGCATTTGAAACCAATTATACACATGCACACACAAATTATACGTGGCTACAAAATTGCGTGAAATTGGTTTCATATGGATTCTCGATTCGCCAGTCTTATTCCCACACTGAGATAATAAAGATCTCTTTTAAATACTTGTTTTAAATATTTTTATAAAATTTTTTTGAACTGGAGGCATTTTTCCAAATACATTACTGCAAGATTGTTTGTTGGAGAGGGGATGTTTATGCAGTTGGGTCTGCTCTTAGCACCCCCGCCTCACCCCCAACTCAGTCTTGGAGGCCAGTAGAGGCTTCGGAAAGATGGCTTCTTTCCTCTGGTGAACTTTCGACCTGGCCTGCCCCTCAGCTTCTGCTGGCCTCTTCTCCTGAGCCTCTCTGGCTGGAAGTGAACTTGCTAGAGGCTTAGCCCCAGGAGCACTCACTGGTTCCAAGCTTAGATTGAAGATACATGATCTGCAGTCAGGCCACTTTAATCTGCTACTCTAGGATATGTTTTGCAACATTATGTCTAGAGAAATAAAGCCAACAGTGCACCTACTGGCCTTAAGGACTTGTCACCTGCATTCCCAAAGCACAAATACCTCCATTTTGCACACTCACTAGGACTTCGGGCATAAGGGTTCTGGATCTGCATGATGGTCCCCACAAAATACTATGGATCCCTTCCTGCACCTCCACCCACTTCATCTTTAACCCAGGAGCTAAACCTCTGCCACCCCATGGGCATAGTCATCATACCATTCCCATGGCAAAAGGAAGGGTTGCACTTCCTTGGACCCAGATGTCCCCAAAACTCTCCCCAGGGTGGTGGGCTGTACTTTGCACTTCTTGAACCTGTCTTCTGCCCAAATGCTGCAGCTGACAACAGCACTGACTAGTGATTTGGAAACAAAAAGACAAAGAGCAATGCTTTTTTTTTTTAATACCAAGAATTGAACCCTTTGCCACTGAGCCACATCCCCAGCCCTTTTTATTTTGAGGCAGGGTCTGACAAAGTTGCATAGGGCCTCGTTAAATGTTTGAAACTGGCTTTGAACTTTGAATCCTCCTTTCTCAGTCTGCACTGGGATTACAGGCATGCACCACCATGCCTGACACAGTGCTCATTTTTAAAGAAATAGAGTAACTCTCTGTGCTCAGATGTCTTTCTAGGTAAATGCAGAATATGTGTGTCTTTCAGCATTGTAGAAACATGGGCTTTGCTCTGCATGGAGCAGCTCTCTGGAATAGTGCCACAAAGAATCTACAAAATTGTTCAGCCCAAAACTCCTCATGCACACTGGTCCTCTCTGGAGTAGCAAAGAGCAGAAAACCCCTATGGTGACGTGCGTTTGCCCCACGCCCTGAGGAATCCAAAGTTGAGATAAAGGAGCACCCCTCGATTGAACCTGTTTTATACCCCTTGCAGAGAAACAGCTCCAAGGTGACCTGATTTGCACACTTGGTAAATTTGTGGGCTCCTGGTCCATTTCAACATGGCCTTTTATTTTGCCACTGACCCAGGTGCTGTTATTTCATGACCAGAATTATGGAATTCATTATGAATACACCATTCCTGTTAACTACACTGCTGAAAATCAAAGTGAACCAGCAAAGCCACAGGATGCTTTGTTCATCTGGACCCACAGCGGCTGGGAAGGGTGCAGCGTGCAGTGTGGAGGAGGTGAGGGCCAGGGCAGTGGGCTGGTGGGGTGTGCAGTTGTGCTGAATGAAGAAGTAGTGAATCCAGGGGCCTCTGCAGCCAGCACTCAGAG
Organism: Tamias sibiricus; assembly: GCA_025594165.1. Classification (NCBI taxonomy): domain Eukaryota; kingdom Metazoa; phylum Chordata; class Mammalia; order Rodentia; family Sciuridae; genus Tamias; species Tamias sibiricus. The sequence continues at coordinate 141,267,529 of CM046659.1, forward strand.
CATGGGGAGGTCCTTGCATTTCCATGGGAATTTAACCACATCCCACTAAGATCTCTTGGCAGAACGCTTGAGCAGGGCCTACACTGCTCCTTAGCCTGTGGCATGGACCTAGGAGTAGAGATTAGGCCAGTGCATGGCTGCATGACAGGTGTGACAGGTTAACCCTGTGAATTAAGAGAATAGACATCCAACTCTTGTCTTGTGGTGGAAGGGCACCAGACAACATCTTTCTCTGCCCACTCCCAAATACCCTTTGCTCTTTGCCTCAGTAACCCCACTACAGAACGAAGCCCTACAGGTTGGGTAAAATATTCTGAGCTGGCTGTACCGCTTCCTACCCTACCTCAGCAAATGACTTGCCTCTCAACACCTAAATTTCTTCACCTCTGAAGATGATTGCCCCTCTCATCCACTGTGGAGACTGCAGGATGAGCCAGTGACTGTCCTGCTCTAAGAACTGATTTGAGCAAAAGGCATTTTGTTTATTACTGGGTCCCCTAGAAGGAGCAGTGGGGAAACTCTTCTGAACTCTCAGCCAGCAGCCCCTTGGTACACTGTAGAGAGATGGGACACATGATTGCGGGGGTTCTGATGGGCACAGAGTTAGGACAGAAGGTTGACCAGGACTCTGGGTGGCAGTCATGGCAGGGTAGAACCCAGGTATGGCCTCACCTATCTCCATGCTGAATGACTACTGACTGCTAAGATGCCCTTGGTCAGAAACCCAGTGTGTAGAGGATTGTTTACCATCTAAGTACCTCATCCATTTTTCATAGGTAGGAAATTGAGCCACAGCATTTAGATTAAGCCCATAAGACACTGCCAGCGTCAACTGTGAATTCCTTTCTGTGCATCTTGGCTAACTGCCCTGCTAACTGCTTGTTCTCTGCCTCCTCCTCAAGCAGCCCGTGGCTGTTGGCATATTCCTGGAGGTCCACCATGAGCTCTGTGCTCCTCCTACTCTGCACCCTCCCCAAGAGCCCCCTTCTCCCTCAGGCCTTCAGCAGCTGCTCTTCCAGCCTTCAAATCCAGCAGCCAGCACCTATGCCTTTGACTGCAACCAGACCTTTCCTCCTGCACAGCCCACTGCTGACCAAACACCACCCAGATGGAACAGAAATAGGCTCTGCTAGGCCAGTAGACCTGTTCTGTCACCATCACTCCTGGATTGGTGGCAATTCCTTTATGACACAGATGAATTCCAGTTGCCTCCAGTTGTCAGACCTGGTGCCAAAGCTGAAAGCTGGCCAGAGGAGCTCTGAGCTTTCATATTAATACAAGGCTGCAGTTGTGGGCAGCGGGTACCCACAGTGAAACTCAGGACTCCATAATATTTATCTCATTCCTTCGTGACAGATTTCCCCAGAAGACATCCTGCAGGGAATCCAAAGAGTTGTTTTTGGCTCCCTATTAATCTTTTATTGTCACTCTTCCCAAATAATAAGGATGACAGTAATATAGCAGATGAAGTGTTAATCTCCTGCCACGTTCCATTCTAGCACCTTATTTGTATTAATTCACTCCAACAGCACTGAGGCACCCTAAGGCATAGGGAGGTTAGGCAAACCAGCCCACTGGAGGAACTCAAGACACAGAAGCATGGCAGCCAACTGTTGATATGTATCTACTGTGATACTATTTGTGACAGAGCCAGGACTTGAACCTGCACCGCCTGGCTCCAGAGCTACCCTCCTAACTGCCAATCATTCATCCTCCCTGACAAAGTTGTACCACACAGTGTTTAGGGTGCTTTGGGAATACCCTAAGGAAGCTAATGGGTTTACAAAACTACCCACGAACACATGATGCACAAGTACCAGTTGTCTAAGTGGACAAGTTCAGATCGGCCCTGGAATGCCTGCCAGGGGGATGCAAGTCTGTGTGTCCTTCATACCAGCCACCCTGTTCAGCACATCAAATGATTGGCAGTCTTTTTTTTTTTTTCCTAATATTTATTTATTTGCTTTAGTTGTACACAATGTGTTTTTATTTTTACGTGGTGCTGAGGATCGAACCCAGGCCACACACATGCTAGGCGAGCGCTCTACCACTGAGCCACAACCCCAGCCCGATTGGCAGTCTTTGATGGAAATGAAAGACCCAAATCAGAACTTTGGCTTTGGTTTGTCGAGAGGTTTCCAAGGACACAGCTGATCTGAGGTGTTGCTGCTTTCTGATCTTGTTCTGGACTCTCCTGTCCCACACCGCCCCTGCCACATGTCTTACACACCTCAACCCTTAGATGACAGTTCTCTCTCTCCCTCTGACAACCAACATGATGCCACTTTAAAGGACACACTGATCAATAGTTGCCCCAAACACTCCTCTGTACATGTGAATGAATGGCCATGAATGGCCGCTCCAGGTTGTGTAGCCATGGCCTCTCTCATCCCTCTGGTTTGGTTTCCAGGGGAACGCAGAACCATCGTGTCATGCACACGGATTGTTAACAAGACCACGACTCTGGTGAATGACAGCGACTGCCCTCAAGCCAGCCGCCCTGAGCCCCAGGTCCGAAGGTGCAACACACACCCATGCCAGTCATGGTAAGGAGCTCTGTTCTGTAGCTTAGCCCCAGCACAGTCTGGAGCAGCAGCAGAGCTCATGGAGTGGGGGTTATACCTAATGCCGTATTCCACCATGTACTGTTATTATTGCTGAGTGATTTCTGCTTGTTCAAAATGATCATGTGTTACTTTACAACAGGAGCACGTTCTAAAAAGTACATCATTAGGTTGTTTCCTTATGCAAATATCATGGTGTGTTTCTTCACAAACCTGGGTGACCACACTACATATATGTACAGCCTACTGCTCCTCAGTCACGTGAACCAAGCAACATAAGGGTAAATTGAGTGCTAGAGAAAATGATGCTGTTGAGAGATGCAGTAAACACAAACAATGAGACATTCCATCTTAGAGGAAGCAAATGGTTTTATAAGTAAAAGGAACATCCCAAAACAATAATAATAAGTATGGCATGGTAAATACATAAATGAGTAACATAGGCATTTATTCTCATTATCAAGCTCTATATACTGTATATAATTGCATGTTTGTGCTTTTATATGATTGGGAGCACAGTAGGTTTACTTATGCCAGCATCACCACAAACATCTGAGTCATGCATTTTGCTACAACATCACAGCAGCTACAACATCACTGGGTGATAGGAATTTTTCGGTGCAATTATAATCTTATATGACCAAGATGTTGTACGTGTGGTCTACCATTGACCAAAATGTTACGTAGTGCATACTGTACTAAATTTCTGCCTTCCAAACCAGAACTTTGTTAGAAATGTGCAACCCTAGCTGGAAGAATCTTATAAGAAACCACTGATAACACCTCCAGAGGAAAAAATAGCCATTGCCACACATTTTCAAATGGTAACCATTGACTCCACTTAAATTACTTTGTCTTGGAGGACAAGGAGAAATAAATGTTAAGAGTTTGAGTGGCCAGGAGTGAGTGTGCGCACCAGTTAAGGTCTGCAGTTGACCTGTTCCAGTGAAATTTCTGCCAGGGAGTGTAGATCTTGGTGTGTGTTGTTTCCATCTCAGCCCAGCTTTGATGGCCATGTTACTCACATGCTCTGGAGTGAGTTCCTGGGCTGTCAGAAGATGAACTGTGTGAAATCAATTCTCTCTGTCCTTGCAGTCATTTTACTGGGGTGTGCATGGTACCACGACTCTGTTACGTTGAGTATTGTTACATCTTGGCCTCTCGATCTTCTCTGAGGTGAGGTGAATGTTTTTTGGTTTGTGGTTCTGTGGATCATGTTAAGGTTTGTCTGCCTTTTCTAACTAGACTGGGCTTCTGCTATGGTAGTTTTTTTAGGTTTCTTAAGCTCAACTTGTGTTTCTTAAGCAGGAGTGTCACAAAGCATTTGGCTTGTGCACCAAGCCCCCTTTGCTTTGTCAAACTCTTCAATGTGTTTGAGAGAGAGAGAGAATATGGGAGGGAGAGCAAAGTCAGGCTTGTTACATTGATTTAGTATGCTCTTTGGAAAATTAAGGATGAAAATCCATCCTAATGCTGAAGGCCTTAAGGAAGTGCTCACTGCAAAAAAAAAAAAAAAAAAGTCATATTGGACATCTTGGATATTAGCAGCCATTCCTCAAACCAATCAAACAGTCACAAACATGTGGCACAAAAGAAGAAAGGACTTGCCATTGTACAGGCTCAGCAATCGGAGAAGCCACAATTTGTCCTCTTGAAACCAAGGATGATCTGGCCCTCATGAAATGAGTAGAAAGTAGGACAAGGGGCTTGTCACGAAGGGAGGACAGCATGGGCTCAAGATTGTGATTGAGCAGAGAATGTCTTAGGGATCCATCTTAGAATCAAAATTTCCAATCTGTTCTGTTTTCAAACTATTTTAGCATCTATGTCTTTTAAAAATTATGTGCAAAAAACAAACAAAATGAAACATGAAAGCTGCTGTGATAGACTTGAGAGACACATGACGTGGGGCCCACACTTGGGGCCATTCACTCAAAGTGGACCCACAGCACCTCCATAGAACTCCAAGGGAAAAGGTTTAAAAGCTGAAAAGTGGAAGATTCTGCATCCTTTAAAGATGGAGAAGCTTCTATGGGAACAACTCATACTGAGCTTCTTTTCATTGCCTCATTGATCAGCTACTTGGCATCCAGCCTAGCTCTTGGCACACATTACACCTCCCGCGTACTAGTCATCCATTCAGCGTGGATTGATCTAGCACCTTTCCACTCAGCAGGCACACTCCTTGGCCCCGAGGTGTTTAGGGGTGAGAAAGACAGACCAGGTCTCTGACTTGGTAAGTGGGAGGTTTTCTCCCTGGCCACCGCTCTCCCTGCCCACCCACTTACAGTCCCTTCCTGACTATGAAGTCATGTGAAGTGGACTCAAAAAATGAGTGGCATTTCTATAACCAGAGGAGAAAATAAAATTGATAAAAGACAAGACAGCACCTGGAATTGGCCTTAGAGCCTAGAAAGGAACTGCATGGGTGTCTCCTCTAGGCTGGTTTTGTTTGTCAGTTTGTTTGTTTTCATTTATTCTGAACCATCCAACCCTTTATTGTTACTTAAAGAGGACAAGAGGACACCTGAAGTTGAATCACCATGACTCCTCAAAGAGTATTTGTTTGACTAAAGAAATATGTTTGACAATAGATTTTAGAATTCTTACAAATCCTATACACAGAACCCAGAAAGTTTAACACCAAAAAATTCCAATCAATAAATAGGCAAAGGAACTAAACAGACATTTCTCAAAAGAAAAAATGTGGGACTGGGGTTGTGGCTCAGCAGCAGAGCGCTCACCTAGCATGTGTGCGGCCCAGGTTCAATCCTCAGCACCACATAAGAATAAAAAAAAATGCATTGTGTACAACTAAAGCAAATAAATAAATATTTTTTAAATGTGGTCAACAAACCTATGAAAAAATGCTCAGCATCCCTAGCAATTAGAGAAATGCAAATTAAAACTACAGAGATTTCATCTTCAGTCCAAATGGCAAGAATCAAGAATACGAACAACAATAAATGATGGTGAGGTTGTGGGAAGAAAGGAACACTTGTGCGTTGTTGGTGAGACTGCTGCAAACTAGTACGACCACTCTGGAAAACACCATGGACATTCCTCAGAAAACTAGGAATGGAACCACCATATGACCCAGCTATCCCACTCCTCAGTATATATCCAAAGGAGTTAAAATCAGTGAATTATAGTGACATGGCCACATCAATGTTTATAGCAGCACAATTTACAATAGCTAAGCTATGTAACCAACCTACATACCCATGAAGAGATAAAGACATTGTGGTAGATATACACAATGGAGTATTACTCAGCCATAAAGAAGAATGATGTTATGGCATTTGCTAATAAACGGAAGTATCTGAAGACTATCATGCTAAGTGTAATAATCCAATCCCTAGAAACCAAAAGTTGAATGTTTTCTCTGATATGTGGATGCTAACCCACAATGGGAGGGGGGAGGTGGATAGAAGCTCAGTGGATTAGACAAAGGGGAATGAAGGGAAGGGTGGGGGAATAGGATTAGGAAAGACAGCGGAATTAATCAGGCATAACATTCCTATGTTCACATATGAATATACCACAATGAATCTCACCATCATGTACATCCACAAGACTGGATCCTAATTAGAGTAAGTTATATTCCATGCTTGTATAAATATATCAAAGTAGATTCTATTGTCATGTACAACTGAAAAGAACAAATTAAAAAGAAAAAGAAATTCTTGCAAATCCTAAAGGTTATACACATACACCAGGCACAGTGGTGCACATCCATAATCCCAGGAACTCAGGAGACTGAGGCAGAGACTGAGGCAGGAGGATTGAAAGTTTGAAACCATCTGGGGATATAGCTTAGTTGGCAGAGTGCTTGCCTTACATGCACAAGGCCTTGGGTTCAATCTCCCAGCACCATAAAGAAAAATAAAAAAAGAAAGAAAGAAAGTGTGAAACCAGCCTGAGCAACTTAGTGAAACCATGTCACAAAATAAAATAAAAAGGGCTGGAGATGTAGTTAAGTGGTAGAGCACCCCTGAGTCCAATCTCCAGTACCACCACCACCACCACCAAGAAAAGCTATGCATACACATACTTATTTGTATATGTATACACACACACACACACACACACACACACACACACACACACATACACATACACTAGATACAGCTCTTCAGCCACTGTGTATGTACTCTGTGAATGGATTTGGACAATAACATTTGAATCATTGCAGAGCATGAGCTAGTTGTCATGAGTCTTTCACAGGAACCTGTAATACATGGACTTGGTCTTGTACATGAAGACAGTGGAGAGGTTCTGCTCAGAAAATGAGTGCTAAAAAAGGGGAAGGAGATTTAACACATAAGTAAAACCACCTGTGTTAAGTGGGTGGGGCCTGGAGGTATATAGAGTCTGCAGAAAAAGTGTGTGTTTCAGAGGGAGTGGGTGTGATTGGAGGACACCCCTATAGCCTGGAAGAGCCCAAGAACCCAATGCATGACTTTTCTGATGAAGTCAAAATGCAGCCCACTGTTGAACCTGGCAGAGTGAGAGAGCCTTTTATATTATTGTTACTCTTTGACCTTTAAAACAACGGTGATGTTTGTCTTTATTCCTTGTATTTTCCTTTATTTCTCTTGATCACTCTTTAATTTTCTTCAACCCTCTTTTTCCATTGAGTTCCCCACAGTTTCCTTTGCCTTCCCAACTGCACACCATTAGCACCTCTTTATTCTAATCCTGTGCCTAGCTCTGTGGATACTTCTCCTGAACCCTGCCGTAACCATATGGAATCTGGAATCTGACACGCAGGGCAGATGGCCTCTCTCCAGCATCTTGCACACCAACACAAACACGTCGGCAAACCCAGCCCCTACATTGGCAGGAGAGGCAGAAATCACAGATCAGATCAGCTGTTATGACTGTGGCCGGCAGCCTTCACCTTGCCCACCACAGTCTGCAGGGAAGAGGCCCCCTGTCATAGCCATCCAAAGAGCAAGGCTGTGTGCCAGCCCCTAGAAACCCAGCTCCAGCTAGTCCTAGAGCAAGGAAGCAGGGGCTACAGTGAAGCGAGCTCTCCTTGGAGCTCCGAGCTCATGCTTTACCAGATTTAACATTTTTGCAGTCTTTGAGAGCTTATTAGCCACTTGAGAAGCCATTCCAAGTTATTAGATATTTCCCTACAGTATTTATGATTTGAACTTCTTCCCAGGCAGTACATGCTGTACTGTACATTGAATTAGGGCGATTCAGAAAAGAACATTCAACAAGTTACTGGCAATTGAATTGAATAGTCATCTGCGAGGAAGTGCATTTGGTTTTTAAATCTGTCCTCCTTGCTCAATTATCATAACCCAGCTGGCCTTGTTTTGGGTTAAAATTGAATGGAATACCTCATTTTCTTATTAAAGCATGTTCCATGTGTGCACACGCATGCACATGTATGCAGACAGGAGGTTTGGAGACTGTGACTTACAAATAAATCCTGGATCTTTAGCTACAGATATGATTGAAAAGATGTCATTGTTTAGTCCTTTTCTTACTGTTAAAAACTTAAAGTTTTTACTTCCTGCTTTCTTCTAAAATAAAATGGGTACCTCTAATTCTGAATTACCACTGGTACTATTGGTTCACTACATGCGTTGATGGATGTGTGTAAGTAGTGAGGAGAAACTTAAAAGTCATTAGATCTGGAACCCTTTTCTAACATTATCCAAATCCAAGGATCTCACCTGTGCTTAAATTAAATGGTAAAGTTTTGAAGCCCTTCCTTATTTATCTACATTCAGAAGGAAATCAAGATGGAAGAAGAGAAGCATTTTCTGAGTTCTTCCGACTATCCAAACGTCCCTCCCTTTGGCTATTTCAGAAGACAAGCAAACTCCAGAATCCAGGTCCACAGGTAACTGTGTTATTTCTGTCAGGAAATGCTTTTCACACAGACTCTGCAACTCATCAGAAGAGGTCCTTCTCTCTTCCTGACTTTTCTGAGTAATAAAATGTAAAGACCATCAAGCACTTGATATTTCCATTTCACTTTTTATGTAATAACTACAGGGAAAGAAAAATAAAGAGAAAAGTTGGAATTCAATCTGAGGTATACTTAAAGAACAAAAGCAACCAAGAACAATAATTTGCAAACCCCGCCTTTCATTACTACTAACCCTGGCTTTGCCCACTGAGAAGACCACGCCCTCAGCATGAGCCCCAGTTTAGAAGGTACTAGTTCAAGGATGTGTTTTTTTTTTTTTTTTATTATTATACAAAAAAAAAAAAGCATGTTACTCTACTGAATTTCTTCTTACTCTTTTGTTACAAAGTGATCCATCAGAAATGAAGGGAAAACATTTCTCTAGACTCTGGGGAAAAAAACACAGATAATAGAAGAAATGGCTCTATTAGGAGAGTGACAGCAAAAGGATTCCTAACATGAAAAATTGCTGGAGAAGTTTCAGAAATGAGCTTAGATGTGCTTGTAACTCTCCCCCGGAACAGACTCTTCCCCAAGGGACCTAATGAAGGTTATTCTGCTTTCGGAGTTTTTCTGTTGTTGTTTTGGTTTTGGGTTTTTGATGGAGTTCTGTGCTGGCAAACTCTTACAGAAATGAACAGTCCAAGTTAGGGAAAGATCATTCTTTTCTCCTTAAAAGTACATATTTATATACAAATTTATATACGAATATATTAAAGGATGGGAAAAGAAACCATAGTAAGAAAGCATGAGTGTCATGCTCATAACAAACAAAATAGTTTTTAAAAAAACATGCTATTAGAGATAGATACGTTTGTAAGGATAATAGAATAAAGAAGACATGACAGTTATAAGACATGTACATCTAGACACAAGCCCTAAAATAAATGGAGCAAAAACTGACATAAACGAAGGGAGAAGATAAAATTTTAATAATAGAGACTTCAACATCCCACTTTCAATAATAGATTGTAAAAGATTAACAAGAAAACAGAAGACTTGAACAATGCTATAAATGCTATTAAAAGACATCTATACAACAGCCTACCTACCAACAGGATATACATTCTTCTCAAATTTACATGAAATATTCTTCAGGATAGAACATATGCTGGGCATTTAAACAAACCTAAAAAATCTAATAAAAGCATTTAACTAATACAAAATATATTCTCTGACCACAAGGGAATGAAATTAGAAATCAATAAAAGAAAGACAGTTGGAGAACTCACAAATATATGGAAATTAAACAGCATACTTCCTAAATAACTCATGGGTCAAAGAGAAATTACAAGGGAAACTAAAAGATATTTGAGATGAATGAAAATGAAAGGCACACTATTCCAAAACTTAGGGTATGCTGCTAAAGCAGCCTTTAAGGCAAAATTCATAGCTTCCAACACTTATATTAAAAAAGAAATATTTAAAATTAATAGATACATTAAGACACTGAAAAAAAAAACCCAGAGTGTAAAGCAAGCAGAAGAAAGAAGTAATGAACATTAGAGCAGAAATTAATGATACAGGCAACAGAAAAACAGTAGGAAAAAAAAATCATAAGTTGACCATATGAAGAAATGAACATAATTAACAAAACTTCAGCAGGACTAGTCAAGAAAAAAAAAAAAGAAGAAGACTAAAGTTACTAAAATAAGAAATAAAAGGGGGGGCATTATTATTGACCTTACAGAAATAAAAAGGATGGGGAATAAACACTATGAAAAACTGTAAGGTACAAGAAATTGATATACTTCTAGAAAGATATAAACTATCACAACTGAATAACCCACAGCTTCATGCTTAACCATGAGAGGCTGAATGTTTTCCTTCAACAATTAAGAACAAGACACAACATCTGCTCTTACTACTTACATTCAACTTTGTGTGGGAAGTGCCAGGAGATTTACCCAAGAAAGTGAAATAAAAGGCATCCAGACTGGAGGGGAAGAAAGAAAACCATATGTGTACAAATGACATGGTATTGTATTTGGAAAATCTTAAGGAACCTACTAATGAAATTATTGGAACTAATAAACAAGTTTTGTGAGGTTGTAGGATATGAGATTAGTAAACAAAAATCAGGGCTTGTGGTCTCATTGGAAGCATGCTTGCCTAGCAAGCACAAAACCCTGGGTTCAATCCTCAATACCCAAAACAACAACAACAATAAAAAAATCAATCCATTTCTATATAATGGCAATGAACAAAGTGAAAATGGCAACAGTTTTATTTATCATTGTATCAAAAAGAATAATTCTTAGGAATTAATTAAAGAATTTCAAAACTCCTACTCTGAAAACGACTAGAAGATTTCAGTAAATGGAAAGACATCATTTTCATGAATTGGAAGACTTGTTCAGTAGTAAATTACCCTATGTGCATATATGATTACCCAACCAGTGTAACTCTACATCATGTACAACAAGAGGAATGAAAAGTTATACTCCACCTATGTATGATGTGTCAAAATGCATTCTACTGTCCTATACAAATAGTTAGAACAAATAAAAAAATTTTTTTGAAGATAGCAGTACTAAGATACCCTTTGCCTAAGATCAAGTGAAATGTAATTGAGAGTCCAGAAATAAATCCTCACATTTACTGTCAATTGATTTTCAACAAGGCTGTCAAGAGCTTTCAATAATGCCTTTGTCTTTTCAGCAAATATTGTCTTTCTTTTCAGCAAATTGTTCTGGGACAATTAGATATCCACATGCAAAGGGTGAAGTTGGACAACTGTCTTGACACCATATACAAAAATTTACTCAAAATGCATCAAAGATCTAAACATAAAACTTAGAAGAGAACAGGCAAAATCTTCATGACTTGGATTAGGCAATGGTTTCTTAGATATGATAGCAAAAGTACAAGCAACCAAAGACAAGATAGATATATTGGAACTCATCAAAATCTAAAACTTGTACTTCCAAGGACACCATCAAAGAAAATGAAAAGATAACTGAAGAGAGGGAGAAATTTTTCAAATCATGTATCTGATGAGAGACTTAAATCTGTAATATGTAAAGAACTACTACAAATCATTAATAAAATGACATATAACCCAATTAAAAACTGGGCAAAGAATCCAAATAGGCATTTCTCCAAAGAAGAAATGCAAATGTCCAGCAAGCACATGAATGGATGCCCAGCATCATCAGTCACCAGGGAAATGCTAACCAAAACCATAAGGAGATACAACTTCACAACGATGAGAATGGCCATAATCAAAAAGGCAGATAATAAGTGTTATTAAGAATGTGGAGAAATCAGAAACTTCATACACTAAGGTGAGAATATTAAATAGTACAACCACTTTGAAAACAGCCTGGCAGTTCCTTTTTTTTTTAACCTTAATTTTATTTATTTTTCTGTGGTGCTGAGGATTAAGCCCAGCACCTCACATGTGCCAGGCAAACACGCTACCACTGAGCCACAACCCAGCCTCCTGGCAGTTCCTTTTAAAGTTATGCTTTTGAGTTTACCATTCAATCTAACAATTTTGCTCCTACATAAATCCACGAGCAAGGAATACAAGTCCACATGAGAATTTGTACCTGTATATTCATAGAATCATTTTTTTACTAGCCAAGAGAGCTAGAAACATGTAAATGTTCATCCCCTGAAGAAGAGGCAAATTGCAATATATCTGTACAGTGGAATATTATTTGGTCATAAAATGCTACAACACAGATGAATCTAAAAAATCATGCTAAGTGAAAGAAACCAGTCACTAAAGGTCACCCATAAAATTCCATTTAGATGAAATGTCTAGAATATACAAACCCACAGAGATGGAAAATAGATTGGTGATTGCCTAGGGCTGAGGAGGAGAAAAAGGAGGAGATAGGGAATTTAGGGTTGATAACTAAAGGGTACAAGATTTTTGTGTGTGTGTGTGTGTGTGTGTGTGTGCAACAAAGATAGATATTCCAGATTGTAGTTAAAAAACCATTGAATTGTATACTTCAAATGGCTGAATTGTGACATATGAGTTTTATCTCCACAATACTGCTTAAAAATCTCAAAAAAATGTATATTATTGCAGCCTTTTGAAGCTCCCAGGAGATTGCTGAGTTAATAGGCTGGCAGGCTGACCCAATCTCCAGAGCCCAGGGTACCCCAGAACTCAGGGGGAGTTCAGGACAGTCAGGAACCTGGGCTGGAAGGTGCTCAGTATCCTCTCTCGAGCGGATCATCAGTGGATCTTATTTTAATGGCTGTTCTTACCATACCTAGGCTATCTCATCCTCTCCCACTAGAAGATATGGATCCAAGATGAACATCCCTAATCCAAACATCCAAAATCCAGAATGTTCCAAAATCTGGAAACTTTTGAGTGTTGATGTGACACACCAAGTGGAAAATTCCATACCTGACCTCATGTGACAGATTGCAGTCAAAATACAGGTGCACTAAAAATGTTTTATAAAATTACTTTCAGGTGATGTGTGTGAGTTATATATGAAACACAGTGAATTTCATGTTAAGACTTGGGTCCCATCCCCAAGATATCTCATTATGTGTGTGCTGGAAATATTCCAAAATCTGAAAAATCCAAAATCCAAAACTTTTCTGGTTCCAAGCATATTAGATAAGGAATACTTGACCCATACTAACAATGGTACATAAGGCAATGTCCTTCATTCCAAGTCCATCCACGGTGTCCCTTTCCTCCAGAGGGTTCACAATACTCTTGAAGTAAGGTTGTACATCGTGTCTCCCTTTCTTCCTCAACCACAGACTATAAGTCTTGCAAGACTACCACCAGCCAGCCAGCCAGGGTGCCTTATGTACACACTGATTCTGGGCACAGCAGCACCTCCCACAGTATGGCCTACATCAAATTTAAAGGAAGAAAGGATTCCATGGTCACATCAGGTAGGGAAGTTCTGTCTAGAGTTCCAAGGAATTCAACACCCTGTGATCTTTCACTAATGTACTTTTGCCACTGTGTGCTGTCACTCACTATGAGAGCACAAAATTGTGCTATTTCCTAAGAGAATTCTGATCTTGAAACCTACCCTTCCTGGAGCTTCTGCAGAAAAAGGGTGCTCCCGGAAATAGGCTTGAGGGACCATCATCCTGCAAAGGACATTGCTCAGGGTGACCCCACACTACCACTAAAAAGTAAATCCAATCAGCTTCTTCCTCCCATTGAATAGACAGTTGTATATAATGGGAAATAAGGTGACCATCCATTAAGCTAACTCCTGGCCCCACCTGCTCTGAAGCCATGGCTGTGGCATAGAAATGCAAGGAGGTAACCCAGGCACCAGTCTCTAAAACACTTTGGACCTTGCCTTTGGTGAAGCAAGATGATATATGCTCAGAAACCTGTGCCTCAACACACCTGTAATGCTAGTGACTTTGGAGGCTAAGGCAGGAGGATCTCAAGTGTGAGGCCAGCATGAGCAACTTAGCAAGACCCTGTCTCAAAATAAAAAATAAAAAGGGCTGAGGGTATAGCTTAGTAGTAGAGTTCCCCTGGGTTCAATCCCTAGTACCAAGATGAAAAAAAGAAGAATGGGGGAAAACAAACAAACCTGTGCTTCAAGGATCTTTGATCCCAGGCCAGGGAAATTGATCTCAAATGTACCAAAAAGGAAAAGGCATACAGAAAGAATATGGAGTAACTCCTGAAATTGAGGAGACGCTGAATGCAGATCTGAGAGAAGAGATCTCAGGGCCAGCTGCAACAGACAGGCCCTGCAGGGCTCCGCAGGCATGCTGCCTGTGCTCCTGGGGCCCCTGCATTCAAGGTCCTGGTTCCTACGAGGTCTGATCAGTCTGGCTTGGGTCATGTGCCCTCCTGGGGACCAGCATCTAGGGTTGTGGTGTAGACACCCAAAGGAAAATCAGATGTTCTTGTCAAAAGAAAGAGAGAATACTAAATGGGCAAAAAACAGCAGAAAGGCCCCACATACAGACATAGTTGTGATCACCCCACTAATAAGAAATGAAGACTGCCCAGCTGACCTGTCCAGAATGAGACCTGTCCAGAATGAGAGCAGGCAAGTCTGTTAGCAGGAGAGCTACTGTACTGGAAAATTCCTGTGTATGGTAAGAAAGGCAGCCCGCCCGGAATGTTACTCTTGGATGGGAATTTTCAACCTCAGCAGCTGTATGATTCTCAAAGCATGAGAGTTTTTTTTCCAAACTCTTCATAACTGGGTGTGGTACAACCTGCTAGCAAACCCAGTCTTCTCCGGGGTTATTTTAACCCCCAGATTGCAAAGTCCAGTTCCTACACTGTAACTTGATGAGGTGGGATAGCTGAAAAAGGGGATCCCCTAGATGCATGAGGGAACCCCACTCACTGGTCCTTTGTTCCCCTAGTGAGAATTTAGTTTGTTCCTGTAAATCTCAAGAGAAATTTTTTTCTTTTCAACAGTATATTTGAAAATGGATTTGTTGTAAAAGAAGAGAATCTTAAAACTCTGAAGTTGTGTTCTTGATAAGATGTCAATTATGGAGGTGGCAGAAATCCAAAGTCTGTTGGAGTGAGCCAGGCCATCCCTGCCCATAGCAGTAAGGAGAGAAGGGAGTGACTCTGAGCCTTCTTGTGGGTTAGGTGACCCCACAACCCCTTGGGGAAATCAGTGTATTCACTTCATTTTAAACATGAAGACTTGAACATGCTTAGTCATTAAGTAACTTCCATAAACTTACCCTGGTAACAAAGAGAACTCACACTAAAATTTTCTTACTTTAAATCTCACATACTTTCTCACTTTTAAAACAGTACAACCTGCTTCTATGGCATTACAAGGAGCCCTTTTTGACCAAGGCACCTTTACCAAGAGATTCAAAAGTAGGTCAAGATGAGACAGTAGACAGAGTCAGGGGAAGTTAGGGAAAGCTATGGTGGCTTCGTTCTCTGGAAATTAAGAATGCAGACAGAGGTTAAAAGCAGTGAAATTAAACTATTTGCGTCTTAACTGTCCCCCAGAAGCCCATGTATTGAAGCCTTGGTCCCCAGCCTGTGGCATTGTTGGGCCTAGAGGGAAGAAATCAGGTTACTGGGGGGTGGGGGGCACCCAGGAAGTGGATATGGGGAGCCATACCCATTCCTGTTTTTCTCTTTGCTTCCCAGTTGCTATGAGGTGAGCAGCTTCCTCCACCACAGACTCCTGTCATGATGTGCTGCCTCACCATAGGCCTGGAGGCAACGGGGCCAACCAACCATGCACTAAAATCTTTCCTCCTTATAAATTATCCCATAAGTTCTCATAGTAACAGAAAGCTAAAGCATAAAACCTAGAGCAAGTTCTCAGTATGCTAGAGGTGGTTCATTTTCTGGCTGGTTCTTAGTATAATCTGGACCCATGCTAGAAAAGAAACTCAAACTCAGAGCCTAAGCCATCCAAGACAAGGGTTTCAAATAAGAAGGTGGCTTTCCAGGAGTCTTGGGATGGAGGCGGGATAGGGGCTTTCAGGATTGCTATCATCTAAATTCCATGAGAACTGCACTCTCTGCCCATGATTAGATGACCCTGGGCTCAGAGGGACTGGGAGGGACCCCCATACTGTCACTCAGACTCCAAGTAAGCAGCAAGATACATCACTATCACTACCAAGGACAAGAGAAGTAAGAGATGCTATCTGTGGCCCCAGTCTGAGATATTCTGGGTAAGGAACTTAGCCTGCCTGTTCAGGGGTCAAACCCATAGCCTGTGACACCTCTACCACATCCTCTGTGGCCAAATGAACTCACCTGGGTCAGGTGCCACATATGAGCAGGCCATCTTCATCACTGTTGTGTGACAGGTTTATTCCTCTCTTTGCCGTTCTCCTTCAGTTTGTCTTCCCCACAAGGGCAGGGACGATAGTAATACTCCATCCATTTAGCAGATATTTATCAGTCACTTTTTGTTGAGCCAAATGGTCACGTAGTAAGTGCTGTACCAAAATGGAAACTCCTGGGTGTGCTGCTTTCTCTCCAGTGCCCAGCAATACCAGTGCTTAGGAAATTTCAGCAAGTAATTTGCAGATGAGTGGGTTATTTAATATTGGTGGAAAAAAGTACTTCATTTATCTCAAAATTCCTCATCTTTATGGTTAGTGATATTGTAATGAAAATGAGGTTTCCTTCCAGCAGCTCAAGCATTTATCCATTGCCTAGATGATGCTCTCTTGACAGATGTGTAGAAACCAGAGGCTGGTTTGAGACCATGGTGTGTAAATCTTCTATGTCCACTTGGTGTAGCCTATGGTGGACTATACCCATGGTCCACCTTGACCTTGACCATCCCTGACTCCTTCTGCTAGGCCTTCTTCCACTCTCACAGCATCAGTTTCTGCAGAAATCCCTTAATCCTTCCTTTACCTGGTCATACTTTCCTGTGGCCTTTGTTTTAAATAGATATGTTTTAAACTTGGGAATAGAAACAAGATCACTAAATCCCCATCATGTAGAGGCACCAAGACATGCAATGTGTTAAGCTCAGTGGCTAACCATAGAGGGGCAGCCTCACCTGTGGGTTACTGAGAGCATGGCCTCAAGTCCCCCCTCATTGCTAGCTACACACAAACCCCTGGGCAAACTACCAGATCTCTCCATCTGTAAAACTGCAAAATTAGAACCTCTCTCATAGAAGTCTTGAGAAGATTAGGTGAAGTAATGCCTATAAATTCCTTCATCCCAAGTAAGCACTTGGTGAATGCTAGCCAAAACCATCATCACTGCCCTGCTGCAAAACTATATTAATGATAAACATCAGCCAGCTGTTAGACCCCAGCATTTTATGAGTTATCCATCATTTCTCAAGACACTTCATATACATACATGTGTGTGTGCACACACACACACATTTTTTAATACAGTTATAACTACATAATTTAAATAGCCCATGCTGGTATTTTTCAGGTAATAAAATATTGAGGAAAGTCCTAGCATTTGCTAACATTTCCTTTTTGTCAGAACAAGTTCATATAATTTATATGCATTTCAGGGTAAATTGAAACAGCAGAAAAATCTCGAGTGGTTCATGTCCAACCTCATGAATTTTTCTGAGCACCATACTTGTGAATTTCAGATAATGTTATCAGCAGGATTGGACTAAGTCTAGGGAGGGAAAAGGGATTATGAAACAGTTTCAGCATCATTCAAAGGTTGGGTTACAGGCTCAGTGCATGACACGAGGCTTCACAAATGTGTAGTGCATGGGTGGCTTGTTACAAGCTGGGCTGAAGTGATGGTGGGAAGTGAAAATAATGAGGTTGTGCTTGATGTAGATGGATGTAAATGCTGCACCCTGCCAGCACTTCTCTGCTGACTTGGATTTGGATTTAAATACCACTGAAGGAAGGAGTTTGGTCACATAGAAGTAGATCATTTCCAAGAGAAATTCTTCACAGCATTAAGAGTAGAAATCAGCATGTGGATCAGAATGTGCTCTGTCCACTTGGTGTAGCCTATGGTGGACTATACCCAGAATGTGCTCTGATCCACACTGTGTGCACAGCTCAGTTGTGTTTTCTCCTCCATGACTCTTAATTCACTTCCTGGGGAGAGGATGTTCGCTGGCCAGTGGGAGACAGCTTTGCACTAATTCTTGAGAGAAGGGAAGGAAAATATTTCAGTTGCACCTGCCCAGTGAATAGTCAAGGGGGGAAAAAGGAGATGTGAGAGCTAGCCATCCCAGAGATCTCATCAGAAACAAGACATGGGCCTCAGGTGATTGTTTTCATGGTGTGCACCACAGTTCTACTTCCTCAGAATTCCCTGGAGGGGCTTATTACCTGACAAATTGCTGGGTCCCATGCAGAGGAAAAGAAAGGAAGCAATAAATCAATTTTCTGATCAAATGTATCTTGAGTAAGACCTGAAGATTTGCATTTCTAACCCGTTCTCTCATGGTGCTAATGATGTTGGTCCAGGAACCACACCAAGAAATACTTATGTCATTCACAGTGACAAAAGTTACTAAAAACTTTAACTTAAGAAGTGTGGTAAGAATGACCAGATTTGATGGATTGGGTCCTGAGGCTTGAACCAGAGGGCAGAAGCAAAATCCTTCAGTAGAAAGAGTGTGGGACTCATCTAGGAGGAGAGAGCAGTCATCTCATCTTCTGAGGCTGGAAGGCCCAGAGCCCAGGCCACCAAGGGCTAAAAGCAGTGGACCAGAGACTAACCAAGTTGAGGATACAGGCAGGACCTTGAAGGACCTTGAAGGAGACTCCAGTCCTTGTGTAGCAGAAGCTCTGGTGACTGGAGATGGGGAAGGGCAGATAGGCAGCTGGATGTCCAGTTTATACAGAACAAACTCCCTGCTTGATCTTCTCTGAGAAGGTAGAAGATGCATAAAAGGGCCATTACTCTGACTTTAACTCTTATAAAAACCAGGAAGATTTCTGACAAAAACCTGGGAAGCAATGACTGACCACATTGTTCTGTAGTTTGCCACGGTCAGGAAGGGCAAGGGTATATTTAGATCCCTATGTATTAAGAAAACAAAATGATAAGCATCAGAGTAGAGCCCACTGTAACTTCTGAGCTAAAGAAGGTCAATCAAGATAGCTCAGCATAAAGAAGAAATTTTGGAAGATTCAATTATTTTTTTCCTTTTTATTGGCATATGATAATTATACATAACAGTGGGATTTGTTATAATATATTCATACGTGCACATAATAAAACGGTATAATCTGATCAGTTTCATTCCCCAGTATCTCCCCTTTCCCTCACTTCCCTCTTCCTGATCCCCTTCTTCTATTCTACTGGTCTTCCTTCTATTTTTTTTTTATTTGTTCTAATTATACATGACAGTAGAATGCATTTTGACACATTGTACACAAATGAATCACAATTTCTCATTCCTCTGGCAGTACATGGTGCAGAGTCACACCAGTAGTATAATCATACATATATGTAGGGTAATAATGTCTGTCTCATTCTACCATCTTTCACATCCCCACAGCCCTACCCCTCCCCTCACTCCTCTCTACACAATCCAAAGTTCTTTCATTATTCCCTACTGCAACCCCCACTTCCCCCACACTATGGATCAGTATCTGCCTATCAGAGAAGACATTCTGCCTTTGGTTTTTTTTGGGATTGGCTTTTTTCACTTAGCATGATATTCTCTACTTCCATCCATTTACCTACAAATGCCATGATTTTATTATCTTTTAATGCTGAGTAGTGTTCCATTGTGTATATATACCAAAGTTTCCCTATCCATTCTTCTGTTGATGGGCATCGGGGTTGGTTCCATCCACAATCTAGCTATTGTGAATTGAGCTGCTATAAACATTGATGTGGCTGTGTCACTGTAGTATGCTGGTTTTAAGTCCTTTGGGTATAAGCCAGGGAGTGGGATAGCTGGGTCAAATGGTGGTTCCATTCCAAGTTTTCTGAGGAATCTCCATACTGCTTTCCATAATGATTGCACTAATTTGCAGTCCCAACAGCAATGTATAAGTGTGTCTTTTCCCCCACATTCTCACCAACACTTATTATTGCTTGTAATCTTGATAATTGACATTCTGACTGAAGTGAGATGAAATCTTAGAGTAGTTTTGATTAGCATTTCTCTAATTGCTAGACATGATGAACATTTTTCTATATGTTTGTTGATCAATTGTATTTCTTCTGTGAAGTGTCTATTCAGTTCCTTAGCCCATTTATTGATTTGGTTATTATTAATTCTTTTTTGGTGTTAAGTTTTTGAGTTCTTCATATATCCTGGAGATTTGTGCTGTATCTGAGGTGTGTGTGGTAAAGATTTTTGTCCCATTCTGTAGGCTGTCTTGGAATAGTCAATTCTGACTCCATAATCATGGACAGACCCAACCAATGTAAGACAGGAGACATATGTGGGACCCAGGGCTACCCTGGTGGCTCTGAATGAGCCAGATGTGAAAGGCTAAGAGCATCTGAAAAGAGGGTCACGTGGCCACAACAAGTAACAAACAGTTTGGATTCTTAGCAAGTGGTTCAGACAAAACAGTCAAGAATCCCACAAGCTAAACCTGCTTAAAGGGTTCAATGAAGGCAGGTTTTTGTTGTTCTTGAAGTTGACCTTTGAAGTAAGAAACACTGGGAAGAAGAAGTCCATTAAGGCTAAAACTGACAATGAATCAATTGTTGCTCTAACCTACTGCTACTATTTAATAAGAAGAATGAGGGAAAAATATGGAAAGTAGAATAAAGCAGACAAAGAGCATGGGTTCCCAAGAGAGAGAAGGAGAAGGCTGGGCATGAGCCCCAAGAAGCAGAAGCAGCATATGTTAAGGTTAAAAAGCAAGGACCATGACTGTCAGGTTCTTGTCCTACCTCCACAGCTGCCACTGGGGAACTTGGGCAGACCACGCCCCATCTCTGTAAGGCAGGGGATGGTGATAGTGCCTACCTTATAGGGTTGTCATAAGAGTACTAGAGTTAATTTAAAAAATAAATTGCTTAGGACAGTTTGTGGCATTCTAAAGTTTTCATTTCTATGGTCCCTGTATTCATTGAAATTTTTAAAAAGCATCCAAAACCCCATTCCAGGATGAGATCTAATCCAAGATGTTACAGATGTTACATCCAAGGTTCTCCATGTTTATTCTGAGAATACACAGCAGATGAAGCAAAGAGCCAAAAATGTGAACAGTGGGCTTCAATTTCTGAAAGAAATCAATGGGTGGGTCCCAGAAAGCAGCCTCCTCAGACCATTAACCCTGGCACAACTACAGGATGAATTGGCAATTTAGACAGTTTACATGCATTTTAGGAAAGAAGATTGCTTCAATGCCCCAAATGTGGGAGAACCCAGTAAAACACTTGTGCCAATCTGACAGTGTTATTGGGTGGTTTTGTGGATCAGGTCAGCAGAGCACTTAGTAACGTTCCTGTGGTATCACAGTAGATGAAACAAGAGAAACAGACAGGGTTATGGCCCATCACTACAGAGCTATTAACTGTCCTTACAGAATAACAAACTATGAGAGAAGCAGAGGGGTGGGGCACAGAGAGAAAGAAAAATTGAATTTTATATCTAACTAAACTGTCCTCCAAGTATCAAGGCTTTAAAGAAACAGCTTTAAGTATGCAGGAGCTCAGCCCTTCTTGAGGAATCAGCAAAGTTTCTCAGTAAACAGTAGATGTTAAATATTTTAGGCTCTACAAAGTATGTGGTCCATTGTAACTACTCAAAGCTTTCATTGTATCACAAGAGCAACTATAGATAATGTACAGGGGTTCAGTGGGTTCTCCATATCCACCGGTTCCACATTCATGGATTCAACTAACTTCAGATCAAAAGTATTTTTTTAAATCTAGAAAGTTCCATAAAGAAAAACTTGAATGTGCTATGTACCAAGCACTACACTGATTTCATGCTAATGAACTGATTATATAAAACCCTGCACAGCTCCATACCACTCTGCAGATCTTCAGTTTATCTCACACACTGATTTGTTTGAGCATGATTTGCCTTACATCTCATTCATGTACTATGTAGTTAGGCCCACAATGGCCTAAACATGTATAGAGTTTTATTCTTATCATTTTTTTCCTAAATGATATAACAACTATTTACATTGTATCAGGTATTATAAGTAATTCAGAGATTATATTGAATATATAGGAGGATATGCATAGGTCATAAATACTATACTATTTTATATAAGTGACCTGAATATCCATACACTTTGGTATCCACAGAGGTCCTGGAACCTGTCTGTTGCAGATACCAAGGGTTAGGTATATAAGCAAATCATTAAGACTATGTTCCAATAAAACTTTATTTACAAAATCAGGTGTGATTTGATCCTGAGACTATAGTTTGCCGGGCCTTGTAATTTAGGTCATTCTTCATTCAAGAGATGACTGGGAAGACATTGTTAAAAGAGCTAATGTTGAGCATTTTAATATGTTTAATTGTAGACCTAAAACTAAAAAGCAAAGATGGAGACAGGAATGGAAGAATAGTATATAAATTTATATATTCTGACAAAATGAAAATAATACAACTAAAAATGTAAGGAAAGTAGAATAAAAGAATAAAAAGAAAAGAAGAAATAGCAGAGGAACAGAATAATATTATTGTTCTGTAGACAATGAGTGGGAGTCAATAGATATCATTAAACACTGATAAACAAGGTAGTAAACAATGGGACAAAAGGAAGTTTACAGAGGTATGAGTACTTTCCCACCTCCCAACTCTTTTTTTTATGAGAATAATTAATTTTATTTTATTGAGGTAAGAAAAGAAAGCAAGGTTAGGAAAATTGAGGGATTTACTCCACAAATCACTGCAGAAACAAAGTGAGGAGTAGAAGGCTGTCCTCTCCATTGAGTCCCAGGAGCCTACAATGGGTCTCCCTGGGCTTCCCTCTGAAGGGTTTGTTGTGACTGTCCCTTGGCAGTTATAGAACTGTGATGATCCAACATGAATGACAGGGTAATGAGGCTTCAGAGGGATTTACTAAGCCACCTTCCAACTCTTGTTCACTCTATTTTCCTTACCCATAATGCCTTCACCTGTATTTTCTACCTGTACATATTAGAGCCACAACACAATACTACTGCACACCCACCAGCCCAGTTAAAATGGGGAAAATGATACTGAGTGTTGACAAGGACATGGAGCAATTGAAATGCTCATCCATTGCTAGTGCTTATGTAAGCTGGAAACCTATTTGACTAAATGTACAAGTTCTCATGACCCAGAAATTCTGTTCTTCAAGGGCTCACCCACAAAGCAATGGTGAGACTGTGGTCTAGTCATACGGCAGACTATTGCAGCAGTAAGAATGGACCAGTACTCTACAAAACATTAATGAGTCTCACAAGCACAATGTTCAGTGAAAGAAGCTAGACACAAAAGACAGTAATGCATGCAGAATGATTTTGTTATATGAAGTTCAAAAATGTAAAACAAATCTCTGATGATAGAATTCAGAATTGTTGGGGAATGTTTGTAACCGGGAGTCTGAAGAGGTCTTCTGAGAAGCTGATGATGTTCTTGACCTGAGTTGTAGTTGCATGTCTTGCCTTGCTTTGTGAACATTTGTCAAGCTACACACTTAAAATTTATGTACTTTTTTGCACGAATAACACTTGCACTTATCAAAAATTGGTCTGAGTAAAGCAAAAATAAAAACCTTTCATTGCCAAAAACACCTAGCAAAGAAATAATATCACAGAAATACAGCAAATATAGAAAAATGTAAAAAGTAGCTGTAATAATATCACAACATTGAGACCAAATATTTGGAATGAGCTTAGCTCCCTAATTAATAGAAAGAGATTTTCAAACTGGCTGCCAAAGCAAGATCCAATTCTGTGTTGTATGCAAGAAATGCACCTAAAAGAAACTAGCTCAGAAAGACTAAAAATGAAGAGATGGACCAAGGTATGACAGACAAATGAAAATAATAAATATCTAAAACAATAAATAAAAAAATATGAGAAATTAAATAAACAATATTATTTGTTATAAATAGTAATTTATAACAATAAATGAAAACATTAAAAAGGAGTAGCAATCCTGATTTCAGATAAAATAGACTTCAAGCCAAAAAGTATTAAATGTCACAAAGAAAAAAATGTTCACAATAACGATATAACTGTTATGAATATTTATGCTCTTGATAATAGAACACTTTCATCTTATTCAAGAATCTATGTATTGATCAAAAGGAAATCATCAGTAGGTTCCATATTACCAGGCAATACTATGATCACAAAACAATAAAGCTGAAAATTAATAATGTACATTTTTTAAAAATACAAAACCCCCTGTATGTGGAAATAAAAATATATGGAATATGGCATCCACATTTGGCAGTAACTAAACAAAAATAGGAGACCTGGTAGTTTCCACTGACCTTAGTCTGAGCAATTAAGCTACTCCTTTATTCACTCATTTGACAAATATTTACTCAGTACCTACTATGAGCCAAATCCTGTGTCTGAGAGGGGATCCTCTTCATCTTAAGTTAGACTAAATCCCTTTTAGCACTTCCCTCTGATGAAAAAAAAAGACCAACAGGGAGAGAGAGCAGCTCCAGCACATGGGAAGAATTGGTGCCCTACTGGGATTTATGCCTAGGTGTGAGGAGGTACTGGGAATGTGGTTGTGCTGTATCACACCAGGGCTGTTGGAATGGTGCGGTCACTGGATAGGCCAATAGATAGATGAACACCTGTCACTGGCCATGCAACCCTGAGCAGGTTATTTCTTGGAAGCTCCCACTTCCTCATCTCCTTAGGAATCAAGTAGAGACTAGAGCACATAACATCTGGCACATAGAGGGGTCCAGTTCATGTGGTTCCTATTGTTTATTTACTTGAAGCTGGTCAGGTTACACCCAGACATGGATTTGTTGAGGCCACATTGCTAAGGAAACATGGACCAGCTGGGTTTCGGGGTGGAGATACTGCTACTTCATGAAGAACAGCTGAAGAGCTGTATGCATTGCAGAAGGAAATCTAGAGGGAGACACGGAGTGGCTGTCACAGATCTTCTTGTCCTGGTGCCTTTGCATACTTAAAACACCAACTTTGAAAACAGCCATGCCTCCTCTGATACTTCACCAGGCTGGTGGGGCAGACATAGCTGGTTGTGGTGTAATGAACTCCCTGTCATGCGGAAATGCAAGCAGTTCCTGCTGCTCTTCTGAATGTTCTTGCTTGTCACCTTGGATCCAGGACTTCCAGTTCCACCCCTTGGAAATTACCCCAGATATGGAAAAATTTGGCAACTCCCTAAATGTCCAACAAGCATTAGTTAAATAATTTATGGCTCTGTCCATATAAGAGGGTGTTGTGCAAGCCTTAAAACTTCAACCTTTAGAAAAGAGTTTCAATCACATAGGAACTGCTTCTGTTATCAATAGCAAAATAATATAAAATTATTCGTTTATAGTATGACATCAGCATTAATGAAAATATGTTGGAAAAAGTACTAGGATTGTGTGTGTTCTTTAGTTCTCTTGCTTTATATTTTTATGGACCATCCAGATTTTCTGCTATGTGCATAAATTTTAGTTAGAATTTCTGCTAAGTAAGAAAATAATATGGCCATAGAAGAGATTCCTAAAACAAGTGAAAGCATAGCCCAAGATGATCTGGAGACCAGTACAAAGATCATTTTAGCAAGCTCTGGTCATATTTCAATTTCCTTGGTTACTGTGTCAAATCAATTTTTAAAAAAATGTGCAGGGTCCTTAACAAGCACAAGGCTCTGTGCTAGACACTGCCCTTCAACAGAGTCATGGATAAGGCAAGGATGCAGACAAGGACCCTCACAGCCAAACTTGACCAGGCCTTCATGGACTAAAGGAGGTGGTCTGGTCCCTGAGTGGCTTCAAGTATTACCCCAGGGAATAGGATGTTCTCTACAATACTCCAAATCAAATATTCTTTTGTTTGCCTAACAACTAAAATTACCAACCTGCAACATTTGGCAGAAGGGTGACATCACAAAACTTGGTGTAAATGAGACTTGAAGTAAGGGTCTCTTCTCTCAGCGACTTGAGGAGCATCTTAGCAGAAAATCCAAAAAGCACAATTAGGCAGAAACACCTTCACTGATAATTACGAGATTGCTTTATAAATCAAGGAGAAGAAGCAGTGCTCTAGTGAAATGTCCTTTGACAGGACACTTAACGAAGCAAAATCTCAAAAACATCCTGGGGGATTTAATGCCATAGACTTAATAAAGGCAGAAATATAATGACTCTTTCGTTTCTGTTTGGAGGACTCATGAACATGGTTTCTGTAGCTCATTATCTATTAAAATTATTAGCAAATTATTATTTTCAATTGAAAGTGGTTATGGGATTCATTATTTCCTCTCATGCCAAGACCCTGCAGTTTACTCAGAACATGAATTATCCAGAGCAGTCTAAAGTTTCTAAATAGTTTTGGACCAGGTTCACTGTCTTTGGCTCTGCAAGCTATTCGGGCTGAGTGACTAAAGGTCTCCCTTACATAATTTACTGAGAACTTAATTGAGACTAATTATTGTCTCTCGTTTGCCTGAAGAACATCTGCCCACCAGCTGCTGTGACTGCATTTGGTTGGGATGTTTGAATCTTTCTGTGAAGTGAAATAAAGGGCATGAATATTTTATTGTAGATTTATCCCACTGTAACTTTTTATAGGAAACTGCTGGCTGTTTTATTAGCCAGCAGCATTAATAGGCACTGTCTCTCCAATGTGCAGGAGCTGGGCTTCAGGGTGTGCTCAGAGCAAGCACGCTGCTCCAGTGAAGTCCACTACTGAAGAGGCGGTGGGAGATGCTGCCAAGACCATATATGTGGGGGTAGGGAATGCAGATTTGGGGCTGTTCTGTGATGCACCTGCTGAAAGGAGTCAACCCAGAGGGGATACTGGATGGCAACATGTTCACCATATATGACCAGTTGTTGGCACATCCATGTCAGAAATGAATGAATGGGAGCCGTTCACCCCATTCACAGATGGAAAAACTGACCCTGGGGAAAAATTAGGAACCAAGGTCAAAAAACAGCTAGCCAGTTCACTTGAACTAGAACTGAGCCTCTTGGCTCCTAGGAGTCTACAAGTCATAGCAAGTTTAGGATGTTCTGGGGAGGACCAAAAGAGGAATAATACCATTCAGAACACTAGGAGAGCCTTAGCAGTACCTGAGTGAAAGGGGCACATCTAAACTATGGAAGAGCAGGTGCTTGAGACTGGCCAACTGAGGGAAATGAGAGGGTGTTTCTAGGTTGAGGGAACCATGCCAACACCTCCAAATCAAGGAATATCCAACCGTTTAGGGAGAAAGGAGCACATGTGGCCAACCAGAAGGTCAGGGGCGGGGACAAGGCTGTTTCCCATTACCTCATCATTCCTAATTCTCATTTTCCTTAGTCTAGAATCTTATTTTTGTTTGCTTGTATTTATTTCTGAAAATATCTCCAATCCTAATGGAATGATGAAGAGGCATGGGCTAAATAAATGAATGACTAAATCATCAGACTAGGTCTTAAATGCCAGGCCCAGGTTATGAAAGGTAGTAAGCACTAGGAAGCCATTGAAGGTTTTGGAGTAAGGAAGCAGCATGACCAAAACTGTGGCAGAGGTGCATTCACTTGGAATGGAAAAGAGATCACATGTAGGGAGGCCAGTTGGAAGATTTCCAGTACCCCAGGTAGGGTGGTTGTGGACATGGGGAAGGAAAGCCAGATTTGAGATCCCTGATGGGGGTTGACTTGTGGGACTTAGCAATAGCTTGGACATGGTACAGAGGACAGACCAAGCTGAACCCCAGATCTTAACTCTGCATGTTTGGTCTTTGGGAAAGGAGTGGCCACTGGACTTTGATGATAGGGAAAAGAGGAATGGTTTGTAACATGTATGCTCACCCAGAACCACAGGCATATGGATGCCACCATCTGCTGTCCTTTAGACTGTCAATCACACAGGCCTGGAGCTCCCAGGATAGAAAGTTGGGATCCCCTGCATCCCAGTATCTGTGGGAACCATGGAAAAAGAAAGTACTGCAAAAAATAATTTTTTAAATGAGCCATGGGAGCAAAAAAGTCAAAGAATGAACCCCAGGGAGAGACACACTGTGCTTAGATAATGGGGGAGGAAGAAGAAGAGATGGTGAGTAGAAGACAGAAGGGCAAGTAATCCCAGTGCCCAGGAAATCAAGGGGGAAACAGACAAAATAAGGAAGTGTGCTTGTCAGTGTTAAAGCTGTCGCCTGTGCCAAGGTTTGTGGTGACGTGTTCTGCTCCTCAAGCACCCTTACTTCAGTTTATGCACAGAGGTAGATGCTGCCAAAGGCCAGGAATGGACTGAGAATTTGTATCCCTGGGTGCAAACTATCCACACAGCTCCCACATGAATATCTGTCACCCCTGGGAAATCATTTTTCAAGTTCAGCATCAACATGGCTATTGTTGTTGTTTTATTATTGTTATTATTGGTACTGGGGATTGAACCCAGGGGCAGCAACATCCCCAGTCCTTTTTTTTTTTTTGTGAGACAGGTCTTAGTAAATGTCAGAGGCTGGCCTCCAACTTACAATCCTACTGCCTCAGCCTCCCAAATCACTGGGATTACAGGTGTTAAGCCACCATACCTGGCTCCAACCTGGCTTGACCTTTTTAACCACCAGGGTCACCACAGCCACCACCCAGGGTCACTGCTTCTAATGTAACAGCATATTGAGAGGTACCAGGAATTCAAAATAGACCAACAGGAAGTCACCTTGGGCCTTCCAAGAGAAAGTATGCAGCTTATAGTCCCTGTTCTTCCAGGTGTGGGCCAGGACCCTTGCAGGGCGAGCTCAGCACCTGCCCAAGGCAGCCAGCTCCTGGGCTAGTCATGTTTGAGCCCTGCCTTTTCCCCTCCTAACTCGGCAGCCTGGGGCAGCCCTTCCCTCTGCCAGCCTTCCATAGACATGGAGCTGGCTCACACCAACTCTTGAGAACTCCCCCTAAGAACATTTCCTGAGAGTCTTGTGAAGTTGTGAGCATTCTCAGAGCCAAAGCGGGGCAGTGTCGGGGGTGGAATGCAGAGGAGGTCTGCCTGCTGTTTGCACATTGAATGATTTTGTGGGGCTGGACAGCTGGGCAGGGGCGCCTGCTGGTATTAATCAGGCCTTGGGGTGTTTTCTGCAGCTTGTTTGGTTCAGGACTTTGGTGTTTGTTTGCCACTCATATGGGTGTTCTGGGAAAACCACGTCATGTCATTAATCTGGGGGATTGTTTTTTTCCTAATCTTCTTAGAACAGAATGCTCAGTGCTAACCTGTCAAGCCAACCCAAAGGCCAACATGTCTATGTGTCATAGGAACATGGCAATCAAAGCCAAGGACAAAGCAATGGATTTGGGGAGGTGACAAGTGAATGGTGCCCAGTGCCTTCTTCAGGACATCTACGGTCAGGGTCAGAACATGCCACAGTCACCTTTTCAGGATATTAAAATGTAAAGTTCTAGACTGGAAGCCACAGGGCCAAATGCCACAGCAGACCGAGATTTGCCCACACAGGCATCTTAAAGTTTTAGAAGTCATTTCCAACATTTTAAAATCAGGAGGAAGCTGGATTTTCAGCTTTGCTTTTAAAAATGAAAGATGGACCACACTTGGCCATGGTTGGGTGGAACCTGGCAGCAGCCTCTCATACGGGGCACCGTGTTCTTAGCGGACTGCGGTCTCCGCCCACTCCCTGCAGCCAAGGTCTGTTAGTTCACACGGGGCTGACTATGGCTTCTATAAGGATTTTCCTTATAAAAGTTTTCAGATACATAAGAAAGTACTGAGATTAACTAATGAACACTCATGTCCATCCTCCCACTTTTAACAGAGCTGCATGATGGCCGTATTCACTTTACGTCTTTTAAGTAAAAATATATCACAGATACATGGAGACTTCTCTTTGACCCCTCCTGAATCCTGTCCTCCTTTCCCTGGTTGATGTACATGATTTCCACCCAATTTTTCAATTTCTTCTTCTTCTTCTCTCTCTCTCTCTCTCTCTCTCTCTCTCTCTCTCTCTCTCTCTCTCTCTCTGTATTGTTTGTATTTACTAACAAAAGAGAAGATCCATGGGTGTGTTGTGAAGTGTCTAAGCATTTGTATGTCCATCTGCCTCTGACCCATCCACATTGCCTCCATACATTGGACTGTCCACTGGAATGTCCATTTTCTTTGCTCTGTGTTATTTCACTGTATTTATTCATTCTTTCTGCCATTGAGGAATATTGAGGTGGCTTTCCACTTGAGGTTAATACAGTTATTCAGTGAATATTCTTATGTAGTTTCTTTGGGTACATATACAAGAAATTGTGTCCCTGGTCATGAAATTACTAAATCAATGCCTTAGTTAAGATGTATCACACACTGTGGCCACAACTTTTTATAGTTTGATATAAGAAAACTAGCACAAGTATCTATTTTCCTTCTTTGGTTTCATAGATACAAGATTCATTCTTACCACACATCTTAGCAACCTCAGCATGTGATATTTTTCCTAAGTCGTGAACTTTCACCTTTTCACTTAAAGGAAGCATGTTATGGCCTCTCTTTTACATATCTAAACTGATAGCATCACTACTCTTGTACTTAGGAGCCATCATTAAGGGTTATTTGAACATAAGCGCTGTGATACCTCAATAGGTGACCTGATGACCAAGATGGCTGCCAGGTGACTAACAGACAAGTAGTATATACTGTGCGGATACAGGGACAGAAAATGATTCATGTCCCCAGATGGGAGAAGCAATATGATGCAAGAGTTATTTCATCACACTATTCAGAATGACTTACAATTTAAAACATGTTGATTGTTTATTTCTGGAGTTTTCTGTCTAATGTTTTTGACCATGGGTGACCTTGGAAAGATGAAATCTCAGAAAACAAAACCTCAGATAAGAGGTCTTCTCTTACCGACTGTTCAATTCACCTTGTAAGAACTCCCACTTCTCCACTCATAGCCAAATCAGGTTTAATCACACTTTTTAGTGTTGCCAGTCTGGTGTGTGTGAAAAGGTGCCTCATTGTTGGTTTTTAAAAATTCTGCTCTCTTCTGAGGTTGAGTATTCTCATGTTTAGGAATATTTGTATTTCTTCTACTGTGAGTTAGTCTCCTGCTTTTTTGCCCATTATCTGATTGGGCTATTTGTCTTTTTTTTTTTTTTTTTCTTTTAATGAAGCATCCTGGCTAAGTGGTGATCTCAAGAACTTTCAGGAAAGCATCCTAATAAAATGATCTAAGTGACAAAAGGCTTAAAATGGGCTCTAATGATCAAATGAGTTTATTTTGATGTGATTGACAAGGAAATGTTGTTTCTGTAGCATAACCTTTAAATTACAAAAATTACAACTGATAACATTTTGTCATTGTCATGTAATATCAGACAAAGAAAATCATCTCTAGATTACTTATAAATTCTAACATAAAATAAATGTTGTGTGAATAGTTGTTACATTACATTGTTTAGGAAATAATGACAAGAAAGCAAAATCTGTACATGTTCCATATAGGTGCTTTTTTTTCCCCCTTAAATAAATATTTGGGGTCTCTGAAAAAAAAAGAGAGAGAGAGAAAATCTCCAAGGATTTGTTCTCACTTTGTCAAATGGTATGATAAACTAATTACATATTTGTTTGATATGTTGAGTTGTAGCTTCTCAAATGAGAAGAACTTAACCTTTCTTAGGTTTCCTTTGTGTAAGTAAGTGATATTAATCTAAGTATTTCAGGAATTATAAGAAATTCCTAGAAATTTGTGCCCTTGCTGTCTTTTTCTTAATTGATTTGTTTATTGAGCCTTACAAAGGAAGGAAGTTCTGATACATGCTCTAACACAGAGGAACTTCCTAGACATTATGCCAAGTGAAATAAGCCAGTCACAAAGGAACAAATACTGTGTGCTTCCACTTTTACATGATGCACCTAGGGTAGTTAATTCACAGAGAAAGAAAATAGAGTTGTGATTTCCAGGGGCTGGGGAGAGAGCAACAGGGAGTTTAGTAAAGGGTATGTAGTTTCAGTTTGAGAAAGTGGTAAGTTTTGGAGATTGATGGTAGAAATGGTTATACAATATTGAGTATGTACTTAATGACATTGAACTGCACATGTATAAGTAGTAAATATTGTTATGTCTTTCAACAATTAAAAAAATGTACACAATGATATACCACTGTACATCCACTAAGATTGAAATACTACTATATACCTCCTTCAATCACTATAATAAAGAAGATGATATCAAGTACAGAATGTTATACCACTGTATATCCACTAAGATTGAGATACTATTATATACCCCCTAAGATGACCATAATAAAGAAGATGATATCAAACATTTATGAGAATATAGAAATGGAGAAAAATTGAAAGCATTCCCTCTAAAAACTAGAACAAGAGAAGGATGTCCTCTTTCACCACTTCTATTCAACATCGTCCTTGAAACTCTAGCCAGATCAATTAGACAAAAGAAAGAAATCAAAGGGATATAAATTAGTAAAGAAGAACTCAAACTATCACTATTTGCTGATGACACGATTTTATATCTAGAAGATCCAAAAAATTCCACCAGAAAACTTCTAGAACTAATAAATGAATTCATTAAAGTAGCAGGATATAAAATCAATACCCATAAATCAAATGCATTCCTATACATCAGTGATAAATCCACTGAAAGAGAAATTAGGAAAACTACTCCATTCACAATAGCCTCAAAAAAATAAATAAATAAAATACCTGGGAATCAATCTAACAAAAGAGGTGAAAGACCTCTACAATGAAAACTACAGAACACTAAAGAAAGAAATTGAAGAAAATCTCAGAAGATGGAAAGATCTCCCATGCTCCTGGACAGGCAGAATTAGTATTGTCAAAATGGCCATACTACCAAAAGTGCTATACAGATTTAATGCAATTCCTATCAAAATCCCAAAGACATTCTTCATAGAAATAGAAAAAGCAATCTTGAAATTTATTTGGAAAAATGAGAGACGCAGAATAGCTAAAGCAAGCCTTAGCAAGAAAAGTGAAGCAGAAGGCATCACGATACCTGAACTTAAACTATACTACAGAGCTATAGTAACAAAAATGGTATGGTATTGGCACCAAAATAGACTTGTAAACTAATGGTACAGAATAGAGGACACAGAGACAAACCCACACAAATATGGTTATCTCATACTAGACAAGGGTGCCAAAAACAAGATAGCCTATTCAACAAATGGTGCTGGGAAAACTGGAAATCCATATATAGCAAAATGAAATTAAACCTTTATCTCTCACCCTGCACAAAAATCAACTCAAAGTGGATCAAAAACTTAGGCACTAGAACAGAGATCCTCCGCCTAATAGAAGAAAAAGTAGGCCCAAATCTGTACCATGTCGGCCTAGGATCTGACTTTCTTAACAAGACTCCTAAAGCACAAGAAGTAAAATCAAGAATCAATAAATGGGATGGATTCAAATTAAAAAGCTTCTTTTCATCAAAGGAAACAATAAATAATGTGAGGAGAGAGCCTACATATTGGGAGAAAATCTTTACCACATGCACCTCTAATAAAGCATTAATCTCTAGGATATATAAAGAACTCAAAAAACTGAACACCAAAAATACAAATAACCCAATCAATAAATGGGCTAAAGAACTGAACAGACACTTCACAGAAGAAGAAATACAACTGATCAACAAATATATGAAAAAGTGTTCAACATCTCTAGCAATTAGAGAAATGCAAATCAAAACTACTCTTAAGATTTCATCTCACTCCTGTCAGAATGGCAATCATCAAGAATAATGGCAACAATAAATGTTGGCGAGGATGTGGGGAAAAAGGTACACTCATACATTGCTGGTGGCACTGCAAACTGGTGCAACCACTCTGGAAAGCAGTATGGAGATTCCTCAGAAAACTGGGAATGGAACCTCCTTTTGACCCAGCTATCCCACTCCTTGGTTTATACCCAAAGGACTTAAAATCAGCATACTATAGTGACATAACCACATCGATGTTTATAGCAGCTCAATTCACACTAGCTAGACTATGGAACCAACCTAGGTGTCCTTCGATAGATGAATGGATAAAGAAAATATGGTATATATACTCAATGGAATATTACTCAGCTTTAAGAAGGGTGAAATTATGGCATTTGCCAGTAAATGGTTGGAGATGGAGAATATCATGCTAAGCGAAATAAGCCAATCCCACAAAACTAAAGGCCGAATGTTTTCTCTAATATGTGGATGCTAATTCACAATAAGGGTGGGGCACTAGGGAAAAATAGCATTAGATTAGGTAGAGGGAAGTAAAGGTAAGGGAGGGAGGGGATGTGGGAATGGGAAAGATAGTGAAGATAGTGGAATTAAACAGACATTATTACTGTATGTATATATGTGACTACATGACCAATATGATTCTGCAACATGTACACTTTGAAAAATAAGAAATTATATCCCATCTATGTATGATATATCATAGTATATAAATGCATTCTACTGTCATGTATAACTAATTAAAACAAATAAAAAAATAATTAATAAAAAATATAGAAAATTTAGCCAGGTGCAGTGGTGCACACCTGTAATCCCAGCAATTTGATAAGCCAAAACAGGAGAATTATGCGTTCAAGGCCAGCCTCAGCAACTTGGCAAGCCCCTGAGAAACTTAGTGAGACCCTATCTCAAACTAAAAAATGTAAAAGGGTAAGGGTGTAGCTCAGTGGTAAATGCCTATGGATTCAGTACCCAGTACAGTATATATATGAAGAGAGAGAGAATTTAGAACCTCAGACCCTGCTGGTGTGAATATAAAATGGTGTAGCTTAGAAAATAGTCTGGCATTTCTCAAACTGTTAAATGCAGAATTACATGTAATTCAGTGATTCTACTCCTAAGTATATATCCAAGAAAAATGAAAACATATATCCACAAACTTATACGCAAATGTTCATCATTCATAATATCCAAAATGTAGAAACCACCCAAATTTCTATCGAATGATGAATGAATAGAAAAAAATATGGTAAATCCATATAATAGAATATTATTTTGATCATACAAAGGAATGAAGTACAGAAATATGCTACAACTTGGATAAACTTTAAAACCATTATGCTGATTGAAAGGAGCCAGATATAAAGTACCATATATTATGTGATTCCAATTATATGGTATGTTCAGAATAGGCAAATCTATAGAATCAGAAAGTAGATTAGCGATCACCTAGGGACTGGGAGGGATGGATGGGTCTTGAGGGATGACAGTTAAGGAGTATGGGTTTCTTGTGGGGGTGACAGAAATTAATATTAGATTATTAGATTATGCTAGTGCTTTTGTAACTCTGAGTATATTGACTTTTACTCTTTAAATGAGTGAATCGTATGTGAGGTATATCTTAATGAAACTGCTGAAAAGTGGATCCTCTTTTTACTAATGTGTGGCCTTGAGCAAGCCACATAATCTCACTATGCCTCAGTTTCCTCATCTTTAAATGAATCTGCTTAGGATCATTGTAAGGATAAAATAAGCTGAATTGATCAAGGGTTTAGAACATTCCCAGGCATACAGCAAGCTCTCAAAAAAGGTTAGCTGATAGAATAAATGGAGAAACTGTTTTAGAAACATTTTCCAGCATATTTTAGTAAATTACTGAAATCTGTTTCTCCATCATCCATCTTCTCTCCTTCCCTCCAGCGTGCCTTCCTCTTTCTTGCCCCTACATATACGGGCCTTTACAGGAAAATGTGGACAGAACTCTGATCCTGGAAAATCACTCCTCTCTGTTTTCAGAGTTGAATAGATACACTTAAGCCTAGAAATAACTTTATTTTTTTTAAAATAAGAATTCAAGGCTAAAAGTTGTTTCTTTCAGTAGTCCTCATTGTTAACCATACAA
Source organism: Tamias sibiricus (assembly GCA_025594165.1). Classification (NCBI taxonomy): domain Eukaryota; kingdom Metazoa; phylum Chordata; class Mammalia; order Rodentia; family Sciuridae; genus Tamias; species Tamias sibiricus. The sequence goes on from CM046659.1 coordinate 141,303,355, forward strand.
AAGAGAACTTTATGCACTGCTGGGCCTCTCTGCAAGCAGAAATACCTGCTCCCAGAAAAACTCATATTCACAGACCTGCTTGATGCGCTTCAGATTTTCATTTCCTCTTTTAAAAAACAAATATGTGAATAATATTACTTTTCGGGAAAATGTATATGAGAACTCATAATTCTCAAGTTTTAAGTGGAGAGAGGCAGAGTTAAACCTTCACATGCGGCTGTAAAGGGGCCCTGGTTCCCCTGGGAGAACATCACAGCCCGGCTCGTTAAGTCAGGGTCCCACCTCCTCACCCTGCTCCTTCTTTGCAGACATCTGTTCAATAAAAGCAGCCATGTATCTTCAGAGACTATAAATGGCACATGTTAAAGTTGTGTTCTGACTGTTCTCATCACGGAATTGCTGGCTGCAGTTTGCCAGGAGAGGGAGAGGAGGGACTCAGTCTCGCACAGATGCAAGAGCCTGATGCTGCCCAGCGTCTGCCAGGGTATTGCCTGGGGAGAGCCTGGGAGAAGGGGCTCTTGGCAGGTCAGCCTCTGGCACAGCACACACAGTAAGCAAAGTTGCAGGTCCCCTAGGAAAGGTCTTGTCACCCAAAGCAAAGTGTTTGCTTTCCCTTGGCTGGACAGTCATAGCCCAGTTCACAGCAGCCCTGGGCCAGGGAGAAAGGGAAGGATGTCCCCAGAACCTTCTCTGCACCCAGCATCTCTTGGACTCTTCACTTGCTATATATATTTTATTTAATTTTTATTCTTTTAGTTGTAGGTGGACACAACACCTTTATTTTATTTGTGTGGTGCTGAGGATCGAACCCAGGGTCTCACACATGCGAGACGAGCGCTTTACCGCTGAGCTATAGCCCCAGCCCCCTTGCTATATATTTGTATCCAGACATCACAAATATGCTACTGCTCTAGCTGCTGCTTCAATGCACAAGGAACTCAAAGCTCAAAGGAGGTGAGAAATTACACCAAGTTAAAGGATTCAGTACTCACACAGAGGCCTCAGACTGTGGCTCCTGTTGTTCTTATCTGAACCATGCAAATGTGTAAGAATTGGGGGAGGAAGGACTTAAAATGAATCGTCCATCTCTGTTTGGGTTTAGAATATCCACACAGACTGCCTATTCCAAGAGGCTTTGGGAGCTCACAGCTCCATTTAACAGAACTGATGCTCAGAAGGAGAATAACAGTTAGGCAGTCAGAGCAGTGGGAATTGATCAGCCTGGTGGCACACTGGACCTGTGCTGGCTGCTTGGTGGAGGTCATCTCAGTCAGTCCACCAATAAGCCTGTGAGATAAAAGCTAGAACCAACATTTTACAGAAAAGAAAACAGGCTCAGGTGCTGACACACCCAAGTCACACACTGCTGGCAAACCGGAAGAGGGAGGACCTGAGTCTGTCAGACCCAGTGACCCACTGAGAATTTGAGAATGGCTGACTTTAATACATAGGCCTCTTTCAGAATCAGACATGTTTCACATGATGAGCTTGGTCAGGTGCACCCTGGTGGAAGTGTGATTACAGGAATAAAAAAGAGCCCCAGGATTGGGGTGCAGAGGACCTAGCCACCTAATGACAGACAGACCTTGAGCCAGTCTTACTGTCACTCCAGGTCAGTGCCTGACTATCAAGGGAAGCCATCGGGCCTCATGCTGCCTACCTCTGGAAGTTCCACTGGCATGAGAACAAGCCAGCAGGTGGAAAAGGCCCTGGGGGCACCTGAGGGAAGAGTGACACCATGTGCTTTGGTGTCCCAGGGCTAACCAGCAGGCCTAAGTGTGAGCTGGCTCTTTCATACCCTTGGCAGAGAATCATTGAGAAGGGAGAGCTTGGCTCCATCTAGCTTTCCAAATCAGCCTGCCTGCATCTCCCTGAGATACGAAGGGACAAGGTCACTCTTGAGGCCAGATCCCTTTCAAGGTGCTCTTTCCAACAGGCCCAGGCCTGTCACCAAATCCTGTGGAGGGACAGCAGCAGGGTACTCACCAAGGCTGGACCTTCCTCAAGTGTCCCCCCATTTATTTGGTCCCAGGCCTCCCTTCTGTGCTGGCCACCCCATGTCTCTGATATTCACCCTCAGGAGTCGTTGGCTCTACTGTTTAGCCCTCCATAGCTTATCCATATAATGCCACCTGTGATGAAGGGGTGGTCCTTTTAGATGTCTGCATGAAAGAAACCTGCCAGTGTGTTCTCTAGTGACTACTTCCCCCCTCCTCTGATCTCCGTGCTCCCCTCACCCACAGGTGTCCCTCCATCATGCTTCCCTTCTTATGCCATAGTCATGACCGGAGGCTCCCAAGCCTCTGAGCCACTGCCTGTGGTTCTACACTGCACCCCCAGGCTCCAGGCTGCACCTGCAGACCCTTCCCAACACCTTCACTCAGTTGCCCAGTGTCAACCTAGCTTGATCCATCAAAGAAGCTCCCACCCTTACACCCACAGGCCAGCTCCTTCCCCTGTGTTCTCCCTCTCAGCAAAGGCACCACCAACACCCTCAGGCCCATCAGAGCCTAAGCTTGACTCTTTCCTCATCCTCCTCCCTGGCCCACTTCCCCAAAGCTCTGTCACCTCCATCCTGTAGTAGCCTTCCTTCAATGCCTGTTTCCTCATTTCCCCACCACCTCAGGAAAAGCCACCATCTTGCCTGGAGGCACACAATTAGTGGATGCACCCAAGAACTCTGTTCTTCCCACCCCTATCCATAGGAGCCTCCAAGGACCCAGAATCCCCAAACACAGCAGTTGCTTCCTCACTCTGTCCTGATGTTCTGTAGGCAAGCTCCCTCCACACTGAGCACTGCCTCTTTGTTTGGCCAACTTCACTTTGACCAGTACTCAACACAAGCTCCATTTCCTCCGCAGCACTCATCAGATGGTAAATAAATCATCCACTTGTGTGTTTTCCCCTCTTCTAAGGGCATCACTTAACTGAGGTTTGTGAAGGTGGGGACACTAACTCCGATGCCCAGTGGTCAGGACTCACTGTGAGGTTGACACTATGTGTCTGGGGACCAAATATGCTTAGATTGAGTGAATTAACTCTCCCATTGACTATTCTTTGACTGGCCCTGCAACCTTCTGGGGCTGTTGACTTTTTTTTTTTTATTTAATGCTATGGTATCTTATGTGAGGCCCATTTGAGGCTGAATTTACCAGTCTCTGTAACACATACACAGAGAATCACACATACGCATCTTGCTTCCTTACTTTAATTAATTGAGTGAACATAAGAACATTCCCAGCACAGACATTGGCACCAGTTAGGTGTGAAGCTGGAGCCAGATCCTTCATTTTCACTCATTTCAGGGATGGATAAAGTCCACACAGATCCCACAGATAAATCACTTATTAGCTCAGATTGTGTTGAAGTATAACATCTCACACTCTGTTAAGATTTACTGTTAGTTGAAAAAAGATAGTTAAAAGTTGTTGAAAATAAGCGACTCACAGTATCCTCTTTTTAGTTGTCTATATTTGAGAGGCACTATATATTCAACATAAAAGAACTGTTATAAGAATGTGATCCCTGGGCTGGGACTGTGGCTCAGTGGCAGAGGGTGCATGCTTCACAAGTATGAGGCACTAGGTTCGATCCTCACCACCACATAAAATAAATTAATAAAATAAAGGTATTGTGTCCATCTACAACTAAAAAAAATATTTTAAAAAAATGTGACATCTCAAGAGATCTCCCAAGGCTTTATGTAGTTTAAATCTCAGCCAAATCAAGAGTGAAGAAAGAGTGAATTTTGAATAGAAGCTGTAATTTCTCAGAACCATGAATGTGATGGGTCTGTGGTAGGTAGCCTAATGGTCCCAAAGATGTCCATATCCTAATCCCTAGGACCTGTGAATATGTTAGGTTACATGGCAAAAAGGAATTATGTTTGAAGATGGAATTAATGTTGTATGATGGGTTGAACTGTAACTTCCAAAAGAGAGATGTTAAAGTCTAACCCCCAGGATCTCATAATGCCATCTTATTTTAAAATAATGTCATTACAGATGGAATTCATAAAGAAAAGCTGATGCTAGAGTAGCTAATTCAGTATGACTGGTGTCCTTGTAAGAAGATGTCTATGAAGGACACACACAGGAGTCAACACTATGTGAACCTGAAGAGAGACACCAATGCTTCTGCAAACCAAAAAATGCTAAGGATTGTGGGCCCTTAACAATACCCAAGGCAAGAGATACAGAATAGATTCTCCATCAGAAAGATCCAATCCTGGTGGCACATAAATTTTGGACTTCTGGCCTCTAGAACTCTAAGAGAATGGATTTTTCTTAGTTTAAGCCACCCAGTTTGTGATACCTTTTCTGGCAGCCCTAGCAAATGAATACAGGTGGCCAATCAACTGGCCTCCAAGTAGATTATTCTAGATTATCTAAGGGGATTCAGTGTAATCACAGGGGTCCTTGAAAGCAGAAGAGGCTCAGGGTAGAAGAGAAGGTTGGAGTTAATAAAGAAAGACTCAACCTATCATTATTGGCGGTGAAGATGGAAAAAGGAGACCCAAGCCAAAAAATGAAGGCAATGTGTAAAAGTTAGAAAAGTCAGGAGGAAAGAGATTCCTCCCTGGGGTTTCTAGAAGGCACTAGCATTTGCCCCAACACCTTCATTTATTTTATTTTTCAAATTTTTTATTTGTTGTTTTTAGATGTACATGACAGTACAGTATATTTTGACATATTATACATACATGGAGTATAACATTCTAATTAATATCTCATTCTTTTTGTGTGTGTGTGGTGCTGGAGATTGAACCCAGGGCCTTGTGCATGCAAGGCAAGCACTGTTACCAACTGAGCTATATCCCCAGCCCCAAGATCTCATTCTTGTGGTTGTATATGATGTGGAGTTTCACTGGTTGTGTATGCATATATGAACATACAAAAGTTATGTCCAATTCATTCTACTGTCTTTCCTATTCCCATCTCCCCTCCCTTCCTGTAATTTTCTTTAATCCAATGAACTTCTGTTCTTCCCTCCACCTCCTTATTGTGTGTTAACATCTGCATATCAGAAAGAACATTTGGCCTTTGGTTTTTTGGGATTGATTATTTCATTTAGCATGATGGTCTCCAGTTCCATCTGTTTACCTGCAAATGCCATAAGTCATTCTTCTTTGTGACTAAGTAATATTCCATTGTGTATGTATACCACATTTTTACTATCCATTCATCTGTCAAAGGGCACGTAGGTTGGTTCCATAGTTTAGCTATTGTGAACTGAGCTACTATAAACATTGATGTGGTAGTGTCATTATAGTATGCTGATTCTAAGACCTTTGGGTATATACCGGGAAGTGGGATAACTGGGTCAAATGGTGGTTCCATTCCAAGTTTTCTGAGGAATCTCCATACTGCTTTCCAGAGTGGTTGCATCAATTTTCAGTCCCACCAGCAAAGTATGAGTATACCTTTTTCCCCACATCCTCACCAACATTTATTGTTACTTGTATTCTTGATAATTGCCATTCTGACTAGAGTGAGATCGAATCTCAGGGTAGTTTTAATTTGCATTTCTTTAATTGCTAGAGATGTTGAACATTTTTTCATGTTTTTGTTGACCATTTGTATTTCTTCTTCTGTGAAGTATTGTTCAGTTCCTTAGCCCATTTATTGATTGGGTTTTTGTTGTTGTTGTTGTCATTGTTGTTGTTTGTTTTTTGTTTTTGTTTGTTTTTTTGGTGTTAAGTTTTTTGAGTTCTTTTTATATCCTGGAGATTAATTCTGTATCTGAGGTGCAGATGGCAAAGATTTTCTCCCTTTCTGTAGGCTCTCTCTTCATGTTCTTGATTGTTTCCTTTGTTGTGAAAAAGCTTTTTAGTTTGATATCAACCCATTTATTGATTCTTGATTTTATGAGTCTTGCTGGGGAAGTCAATTCCTAAACCAACATGATGGATAGTCAGGCCTACATCCTTACAGTAGGCTCAGGGTCTCTAGTCTAATGCCTAGGTCCTTGCTCCACTTGGAGTTTAATTTTGTGCAGGATGAGAGATAGGGGTTCAATTTCATTCTACTACATATGAATTTCTAGTTTTCCCAGCACTATTTGTTGAAGAGGCTATCTTTTCTCCAGTGTATGCTTATGGTGCCTTTGTCTAGTAAGAGATAACTGTGTATATGTTGGTTTGTCTTTGTGTCTTCTGTTCTCTTCCACTGGTCTTCATGTCTGTTTTGGTACCAATACCATGCTGGTTTTATTACTATAGCTCTGTAGTATCATTTAATGTCTGGGATTGTGATGCTCCCTCCTTTACTTTTCTCCCTAAGGATTGCTTTGGCTATTCTGGGTCTCTTATTTGTCCAGATGAATTTCATGACTGCTTTTTCTATTTCTATGAAAAAAATATCATTGGAATTTTAATAGAAAATGCATTAAATCTATTCATTACTTTTGGTAGTGTGGTCATTTTGACAATTTTAATTCTGCCTATCCAAGAACATGGGAGATCGTTCCATCTTCTAAGGTCTTCTTCAATTTATTTCTTTAGTGTCCTGTAGTTTTCATTGTAGAGGTCTTTCACCTCTTTTGTTAGATCAATTCCCAATTTTTTTGTTTTGTTTTTTGAGGCTATTGTGAAGGGAATAGTTTTCCTAATTTCTCTTTCAGCTGATTCATCATTGGTGTATAGGAACAAAATTGATTTATGGATGTTAATTTTATACCTGCTTATTTGCTGAATTCATTTATGAGCTCTAGAAGCTTTCTGAACACGTTGATTTTAAACCAGCAAGACCTGAGTCAGACTTCTGATCTCTAGAACTGTAAAATAATAAATAAATTTTGTTTTGAGCCATTAAATTTGTGGCAATTTTTTTAAGCAAGGAAGAAATAGAGAAAACAGGATCTCAAAGGCCACTGAGCTATCCAGAATATCTCATTATAATATTATAACTCAAAATACAGGTTGAACATCCCTACTCCAAAAATCTGAAATCTGAAATGCTGTACAGAATCCAAAACTTTTTGAGAATCAACATAATGTCACAAGTGGAAAATTTTGTACCTGAGCTCATATGATGGGTATAAGTCAAAGCCAGGTGCACTCAAAATATTGTATAAAATTCAAGCTGTGTGAGTGAGGTATATGGGAAATAAATGAATTTTATGTTTTGACTTGGATCCCATGTCTAAGACGTCTTGTGATTTATATGCAAATATTCCAAAATCCAAAACAATTAGGAATCTGAAATACTTCTGGTTCCAGCAGTTTGGATAGGGACACTCACCCTGTTAGGCACAGGAACTGAGACTCTTGGTCAGAAAGAGAGTGTATTCCTTTCTAACTCCTTCAGAGTTATAGGAAAAGACAGCCCAAATTAGAGAAGTGTTAACTGCACCTTCCTAAAGCATTACAGTTTTATGGCTCTTAAGAAGAGCTGCTAAATCAAACTTGTCTAATAAATGTTGTCATGAAAGTTTTTAGGAGACACAGGTGAAAACAATAAGATTTAAGTTGTAATTATAATCACTTTATGAAACTACAGTCCTTTTCTTTAATTACAGGATTTGGAATGAATGAAATCTTATTGTAATGTTCAGTTGAGCGATGTTGTGCAAGGGTTGTAGATGGGGCTCCCATAACCATTCAGGTGAAATGGTTTCTTTTAGCGACCAAAAAAAAGAGAAAAGAAAAAGAAAAAAAAGGTAAGGGCGGGGCAGTTTACAAAATCATTTTCTTCCCATGCTTTTTGGGGATATTTGTCAAGAACAGGAGCAAAAATGTCTAGCTGAAAAATAGCTAAAGTAAACTGCAGAATGTCTTGCAAGTGGCAGTGTGGCTTGTCTATATCTTGGTGTGAAGGGCACCATCAGCAGGAGCACTGTGGGTACCAGTTGCCACACACAGCTAGAGATAGGTCTCTTCTTGTGTTTCACCTTTGGCTGCCTGGGACATGGGAAATACTTCTCTTGTTTGCTTTTCCCCCACTGACAACCCACTTCTAGCCACTCATTGCAGTCACCGGTTTCTTTTTAATTGTGATAAAATGTAAATCACTAAAGTTAACACCTTAACCATTTTTAAGTATACAGCATTGTAGTGTAGACTGTAGGCATATACTATGCAGCCATTACCACTGTCCACCTCCAGAATTTCTTTTATCTCTCCAAACTGTACCCATTAAACAGAAAACCCTCCTCACCCCACCCAGCCCCTGGCAATTGCCATTCTTTATACTTTTTCTCTCTCCAAATTCCTTCAATAGGTGAAATCATGTAGTATTTGTCTTTTTGTCGCATCATATTTGGGTGGAATCGTGTCGTAGTTGGCTTATTTCACTTAGCATGATGTCTTCAAAGTTTGCCCATGTTGTAGCCTGCATCTGCATTTCCTTCCTTCCTTCCATTCCCACTTGGATTCTCTCTCCCCTCAGATGTGACTATTCAAGTCACTGATGGGGCAGAAGGTATAGGAGGTATCCAAGTGAGGGCTGCTAAGCCTCTCCCAGCAATTCCTCAATTACCCTGTGTGTCCCACATGTGACCTTCCTGTGACAGGGAGTCACTGCCCACATTTGCCATAGCACAGGCCCTGGCCATGTGTCCAGCAATGGAAGTACATCCTGTGGCCAATGATGCGCACTCCCAGGACAGATGACATTCCCATGGGTGGGACATAAAGGCTTATCCTAGGAAGCACAGTTCTTTCCGTGTTGAGATGGGAGACTCAGTCACCACTCCGGGAGTTCACCGTCGCCTACCAGGGAGACTGTGGCAGCATCCTCACTAAAGGTCTGGGGCTCATGTGTGCCACATGCAGCTTATGGGTAATATGTCACTTTTGCTCACCACCACACCCCACAGTAGGCACTGTTGTCTCTATCCCTCCCACTTAAGTGGTGGGTCTGATGGGAGGAGCTTCACTTGCTGGAACTGGAGAAGAAGGGCCAGTTGGCACCATCCAGTGCCCACCCAAAGGCCCCTGAAGATGCTCAGCTGTTTCTAAATGGTGCAGTGGCACAGTGTGATGGCATGGCATGATCAGGTTTGGTTTCTGATGGAACCAGGGCTACTTTTATGATGAAGAGGAATGGAATACCTGTCCATACTCACCATCTGTGGTTCCAGGCACTCCATCAAGTGCTGAGTTACCAGGAGCTAGACGTATTTGAGGAAGGAGAAGAGAGTGGGCAAAGCTTAACAGTTCATCCAGGGACCAAGAAGGAGAAAGTCCTTTAGTGTCCCCAAAAGAAATTCCCAAACTGTTCGGTTTTCCAACACCCTGAAGCTGATAGAGGTATAGACCCCAGATCCTTGAAGCACTGGGTAGATAGATGAAGTTTGAGAAGAATGCTTTCAAATGCTGACCTCAACAGCCACCTTCCCTTGAGGCATCCTCAAAGTCCCACTTTGGAGGTTCCACAGTTCCTAAGGCAGTGAGAACTTTGTCCTGGTGGATTCATGCAGAGGGACTGGAGAGTCCTTTGTCAAAAATTGTATCAGTCAGCGAGTACTGCAGTAACAAACATCCCCAACATCACAGTGCCTTAGAATAGTGTCATGTTATCATGGCAGAGGGCAAGAAACAGAATCAGAGCCAAACTTAATGACCACATTCAAAGCAGGAGCTTTGTGGCCAGCACTTGCCCACTCACACCCCATTGAATAAAACTTGTTCCATGACAATGTGTAGGATACATTTAATCCTAATACAGGGAGGGAGTGATCAGCTATGATGGATAACTCAGTCTGCCTTTGGGAGATTGTGTGCAGAAAACTCTTTACTGAGGAGACCATTGAACCAGGTGACCATTCAGGTCACTCCCTCTCCTCCAGTACTATGGATTTATTCACAGAGTTGATTACAAAGCTCCCTGTGTTTCTCTCCCTTCCTCCCACTGCAGGCCTATGACCCTTCTGAAAGGCCCCCCATGGTGTGGGGGGAGGGAGATAGCCTCTCTCCCCTATTATTCACTCCCTGTTTTAGTGAGCTTTTTCACTGCTATAACTGAAGAACCCAACCAGAACAACTGTAAAGGCGGAAAGGTTTATGTGAGGGCTCACAGTTTCAGAGGTGTTAGTCCATAGAAGGCCAGCTCCATTCCTGGGGCTTGAGGTGATACAGAACATTATGGCAGAAGAGTGTGGTGGAGGGAAGGAGCTCACGTGATGATCAGGAAGCAGAGAGAGAGAGAGAGAGAGAGGCTAAACTTGCCAGATACCCCAAAGCCATGCTCCCAATGCCCCCCTCCTCCAGCCACACCCTACCACTTCAGTTACCAGTTAAACCCTATCAGGGGATTAATTCACTGATTGGGTTAAGACTCTCACAACCCAATCATTTCTCCTCTGAACCTTCTTGCACTGTCTGACACAAGAGCTCCCGGGGGATACCTCACATCCAAACTATAAGCACTCCCTGTCTTTTCTCCTCTGGACAGGTGGGTGGCAGGCCCATGGAGCCCCTGCTCAGCCACCTGTGAGAAGGGCATCCAGCATCGGGAGGTGACCTGCGTGTACCAGCTACAGAACGGCACACATGTCACCACACGGCCCCTCTACTGCCCAGGTCCCCGACCAACACCAGTGCAGAACTGCGAAGGCCAGGACTGCCTGTCCATCTGGGAGGCATCAGAGTGGTCACAGGTGAGTGACTGTGCTTATTGCTGGGACTGAAACCACAAGGGCCTCTGGGCCTTGTCCACAGGATGTAGTGTGGTACTTTTCTCTTCGTGGTATTTGTGATACATCTCCATGTATCATGGTCCTTATCTGCTCCAGATGAGCTCGAAGCTGTGTTCTAGCCCATATATTCTTAAATTTCATTTGAGATAACAACCTGGCTTAAAAAAAAAAAATGGATAACATGTTTGTGATGATGCATGTGACATCACAGTGAAAGTACTATTTGTTCCATTTCTTATGAAAATTCCCATCTAAAGATAAATACACACACACACACACACCAACTGACCTTTTAATTCTTCTTTGGGCATGTTTGAGCTCTAGTGTGGTCAAGTTGGGAAGCTGGTTTCAAAGACTTTCCTTTCATGCCACAGCAGTTTTGTAGATTGTGAGAGTCAGATGCTGGGAGGGACAGCTTTTGGTATGCAAGTTGGAGTTACAAATCTCACGCCATAAAACATTTTGGAAAGAGGTCAATTAAGCCGTAAGTTTTAACTTTGAAAGTTGGTCCTGAAAATTCCATTTTATCTTTAGGGATGTCATCTTCCAAAGCTTTGCATTGACTTTGCCTTAATGTTTTTGATTGTTTGGCTATAACACAAACAAAAAATAGCTAAATAAAGGGCAACCTTCCCTCAGGTCTTCCACCAAAAGTGGTCTAGGAAATTCAAAGAGGCTAGATCCAAGACAGTCTTCAGTGTGGAAAATATTTTTAAAGTTCCTTTGATTGCCAAACAGTCGGAATTTATTTTGAATAAAAAAGTATTCAGCCCATTTTTAATGAAAGAGAAGTCTACCATTGGCTTCTCTAAAACTGAGTTTAATCTTCAGACTGATCTTTAAATGTACCCATTTAAAGACCTTTGTCTTTAACCCATACTTTTTAATATTTTAGGAAAAAGAGCTTAATTTTTTTTCTTTATATATACTTAGGTTTATAAAGTTAACATCAAGGAAATTTTTTTTTTTTTTTTTTTTTTTTTTTGGCAGTACTGGGGGTTGTATTCTACCACTGAGCTACATCCCCAACCCTTTTCAAAATTCTGAGATAGGATCTTTAGCTAAATTGCCCAGGCTGGCCTCAAACTTGCAATCCTCCTGTCTCAGCCTCCCGAGCAGCTAGGATTACAGGTTTGAGCCACCATGCCTGGCTGGAAATTTTTCTTTAACATTTGCTGGCAGGATAGAGACAGGCACACAGCCAAATCTCCTTTCCTCAACCCCAGATGAGCCTTAGAGCTTTGACCACCCAGCTCCTAATCTAAGCAAGATTTATGTTTCAATCTGACTGATCAGATTATCATAAATCTTCCACTCAGATTTTATGGGGGAAACAGGCCTCTTTACCAAAGAACCAAGCCTGGCATTATCAGTTATTGGAGCATTGAAGATCACCATATCTGAGTCAGGCATGATGGCACACGCCTGTGAGCCCAGCACTGGGGAGGCTGAGGCAGGAGGATTACGAGTTCAAAGCCAGCCTCAGGCTAGTTCACAGTGTTGTTGGATGGGGGTACATAGGAGGATTAGAGGAATACTAGAATGGTCAAAAGGAAGGGAAAGGAAGGGAGGGAGTAAGGGGGGGAGAGAGGAAAAAAAGAAAAGGTGGTTGAATGAGATGGATATCATTATCCTAAATGCATGATTGAAGACCTGAATGGTACTTATATACTTGTATACAAACAGTTGTATGTAAAAAGATGCTATATATGTGCATAATGAATTGTAATACATACTACTATTATAAATTTAAAAAATGAAATTCAATATTACATATAACTATAATGCACTAATAAAAGCATTTAAAACAAACAAACAAACAAAAAGCCAGCCTCAGCAATGGCGAGGCACTTAGCAACTCAGTGAGACCCTGTCTCTAATAAAATACAAAAAAGGGCTGGGAATGTGGCCCAGTGGTCAAGTGCCCCTGAGTTCAATCCTCAGTACCAAAAAAAAAAAAAAAAAAAAAAATCACCACATCTGGGAAAGGTGAAACAACTGGAGCATAGTTTAAAGGAGTTTCTTTATGATCATCTCTACAACCATGCCCCATCCTAATCCTGCACTAGTGCCTGCACCAATCAATCTCATTCTGGCCCAGCCCCACCTGAGCAAAATGCTACTTTCTTAACATGTGACATCCTTCCTCCACAAGTTCTTCATGAAGCTGGTATTTCTGCCCCTTCACTGTGGGCTGAAACCCCTCCAGCCCTGGTCAGAAGCTGGCTTTCATTTCTTGTGGGAGAGTTTTTATTGACATGATGGCTCTTATTCAACTAGCTTCATTGATCACCCTCACTAATTACTCCATCCCCTAGCTCCTTCCCATCCTTATTAGGAGAATCAGACTTGCAGAAGGATGCAAAAGGTAACGAATAGATTCCTCCTATCCTCAGTTTCTAGGCTCCATCCTCAATGGGAAACAGAAAGAGAGGCTGAGCTTCACACTGCTAGGTCCCTTCAGAGGTGGCATCTGCCCATTGCACTGTCCTTCCCCAAGGCCAAAGTCTTCCAGGGAGTAGGCTGTTAGTCAGACTAAGGGGCCAAAGTCAGGTTTGCTTGAGAAATTGTTTGGACATTCAGTGCTTGAAATTCATGGTAAAGGGGCAAGAAACGCAGAACAGAGTAAGAAACTGTAGGAGCTGAAGTGGCAGGGATGGTGAGTGGCCTATTAGTTGCCAAGAAGCAAGTCATGTAGACACTGGGGCCAGTGGAGCCCATGTGTCAAGCGGTGAGGACAGAGTTGCTGAAATGGTTAGAAAACATTTTCACGCAGAGAAGCAGTGGGTAGCCCTTCACTGAGGGGCCCGGGGCTCCCTGAGGCAGCCCTCCTGGCTCAGGAGGTCTTGTGTGCAAAGCCTGCCATGGACTGGCCCCTCATGCCAGAGGTCCCTTTAAACCAGCGCTTCTCCCCAACACAGATCCCACTGTGTGTGTTCTCCCAGCTCCCCCAGGTGACAGCCCAGCCAGTTCTGAAGCTTGTATATTCTTTCTAAAACAAGCCAGTCTAAATTACTCTCAAAAACCCATGGCAACTTCAGACAGAGTGCTATATTAAATTCATAAGAAAAATCTAGGTAACATTTTAGAATAAATACTAATAACAGAAATGTCAAGAATAATGTTTGCTCTTCATGTACTTTTATTTCAGCAGACACAATGGAACTTTTTAAAAGTTGAGCTTTCCGTGGCTTTAGAAAGTTACTGCGGTAGCCTGCCGTGCTTTTGGCAAATTGAACAAGTATGAAGTTTCTGTAGCAGAATCCAGCTTGTAGCCCACCATCTCCCTGAGTTAGGTGTCTGCATTCAGGGTGGGGACAGAGCTTTTCAGGGAGACTACACACACTGCTGCATGCACAGAAAATGAGAGGGACAGCTCCCTGGCCTGCAGACCATGTCCTCTCTGCTTGCCGACCACCTCCTCTCTGCTTGCCGACCACCTCATCGCACTTGGCAGTTGTGTCTACCCAAGGTGACAAGTCAACTCTGCTGGGACTTCCTTCCACTTTATCCTTGGAGAGTCAAAAGTGCAACTGCCAGCTGGTGCATCACCCCGCCCCACAGTGGAGCACACCAGGAGCAGGCTGCAGGCTCCTCCCAGAGCTGCTTCCCGTCCACACCCTGTTATCTTGTCCTCACGCCTTTCTGCTCTAAGGAATGGTGGCCGTCTTGAGCTGAAGGCTTGCACATCACCCATCACCCTCAGGCCCTCCCCACACTGTCTCTTGCCATGTCTCCCAGGAAGTAAGCAAGCTACCGCCAGGAACACTCCTGTTACCACGTTTGGTGTCCACACTTAAATATCCATTAGAACTGCCAGCAGGGATACCTGCTTTACAAAAAAGCCACCTGTGGCTTTTCTTGTCTGTCTCCTACTTCTCCTTCCTGAGTCAGGGTCTTTGCCATGTGTAGCAGGAGGCAGCTGGCCTTAGACCTTCATGCTGCCAGGGCCTCACCTTGCTCCCGCTGGCTTGTCTCCTGCTCTGCCTGTGAGCCTGCTCACATTTGCCCTCTGAACTCACACACTGCATTGGTCTTTTGGAGCTGATGACTGGCCACTAAATTCCATTCCCCTCATTTGACCTTCTGGGAGCCCCCAGGTTCTTGCCTCTCTCCCATCACCAACCACCCAGCTGGGGTCCCAGCCGTAACTGGTGCATAAGACTGAAGACCCTGTACTTTCTGAGGATAGAAACAGCATCTTCATCTTTATGTCCCCCCTCCAGGTCTGGCACAGAGTAGGGACTTCCTAGGTGTTGATGGACTTGAACTGAATTGGTCTGGATTAAATATCCGCATGGTAGCCGGGTGCGGTGGCGCACGCCTGTAATCCCAGCACTTTGGGAGGCTGAGGCAGGAGGATCACGAGTTCAAAGCCAGCCTCAGCAATGGCGAGGCACTTAGCAACTCTGTGAGACCCTGTCTCTAAATAAAATACAAAAAAGGGCTGGGGATGTGGCCCAGTGGTCGAGTGCCCCTGAGTTCAATCCCTGGTACCAAAAAAAAAAAAAAAAAAAAATATCCGCATGGTATCTTGCAGTGCTCTGCCAACTGTGGTAAAGGGACGCAGAAGCGAACTGTGACGTGCACCAACTCACAAGGGAAATGCGATGCATCCACAAGGCCGAAAGCCGAGGAGGCATGTGAGGACTACTCAGGCTGCTACGAGTGGAAGACGGGGGACTGGTCTAAGGTGAGGATGGTTCTCTGACATTTCCCTCCTGCTACGGCAGTACAGAGGGCTCCAGTCAGGAGGAGCTCAGTTTCATATTGGGCCCGGTTCTACAGGGGTTCCAATCTAACCAGGCAAATTCCCAACACTGCACCTGCCAGGGCCCTGCATGCATCCTGCGGGCTGCTCCTCAGGCTGGATCATCTCTCAGAGCCTGCTGGGAGCACCCCACTGCTTTGAGAGCCTTTGGAAGGAAAACAAATACAGCACAAAGTAGTTGCTCTGTCACTAGCCTGGCCGCCCTTTGCAGCATTCTGGCTGAGCCCCAGCATCCCGCCACGGGCCTGGCCTCACAGCCTTCTGTCACAAGAGGCTTGTACGTGTGTGGGAGGCTGGGTCGAAGCAGACACATAGGGGACACTTGGGCAAATGTCACTTCCATTCATTTCCGGGACCTTTAGGCAACAGCCTACAGGATGCCAGGGCAGATAGGACAGGGGACAAGGAGGGCTCCATGGCGACTGAATGTTTTTCTGAGTAAAGAAAGTCTTTGGTGTTTAACCCTTCCTTCCTTCATTTCCCCGATATCTTTGAATGATTCCCATTTACTGGAGACTGAGGTCAGCATAAGAACCTTCCAGTAGGTTTTCTTTTCACAACAACCATACAATGTCTAAGGTGAGCACAGAGTATATTTATGTTTCCTTGTGGTCTTAGAAACTGAAAAATATGTGCTTGCTTCCCCGGGTCCCTCTTCATTCAGAGGTTGCTGACTGGTGACTTAAGAAGCTGTTGGTGGGTGTTTGGCATGTGTAATATTTCAAACATTTTGGAATTAGATGCTAACATTTAAAAATGGGAAAATTTCACCTGTAAAATTTTGGTATGAAAATCTGGCAACAGGGCCCCTGGTCAGGTCCACTTAGTTCACTATGAAGCAAAACTTCTCAGAATCCGATCCCTTGTAGAAATGCCACCACCTCCCTGTCCAACACAAGTCAGAAACCAAACCCCTCCAAACACTTCAAGTGCAAAAAGACAAAGTCACATATCTTAGATCCCAGTTTACCTGCTGTGCTAAAATGCCACCTCTGGATAACTGAACTTGGAGACCAAAAACACCTCCTTCCCGTTTATTTCCTGATCAAAAGACCTGACCAAAGCAATAGAATCAAGGCCAACAGTCCAACTTCCCCAAAACAAACACAGATGTTACACAGCGACATGGATGTAGATAACGCTCATTATAAAGCTTCCACAACGAATCTTATGCTGGAGGAAAACCTTAACTCCAAGGCTTTCACAAAAGAAACCTGTGCTCTGGGCCATGAGAACCAGAGTCAAGGGACAGAGACATTAGGTCTGGCATAAGCTCTGCTCCACTTGAGGTTCATAACCTCTCTGGCCCTCAGTATCTTTATCTCCAAGATGGAATTCATGAAGCCTGGCTCTGCCTGTTTCTCAGAGGTGTTCAGAAGTTCCAAGGTGCTGGGATAAGTGACTAAGCCCTTTCATAACTAAGCTCATTTCCCTACCTCAAATCTCACCCAGTGTTCACACTGCTTTGGGCACAGTTCCCAGAACTAACCTGTTTTGATCTGACTCCAGTTTGTCTTATTTCCTTTTATAGAATGATGCTGAGAAATGTTCTCTAGCCAAAGCACATCTAGACCCTGCTTGAGAAGGATGGTTGACTCCTATGGGCAAATGAGAAGTGGTCAATTACCAGCCTGGGCCACAAATGCCCATCCAGGGCTGGGGTACTTGGCATTTGTTTCCTCTTTGTGGTATGCCTCTGTACCCCATGCCACCATTCCTTTCCAGCCAGGGTTGTCACTCCCATTGTACAGAAGAGGAAACAGAGGCTCAGAGTGGTTAAACCACTTGCTCACACTCCTCTGACGGAGTCCCCATTCCTGGATCCCAACTCAGTGCTCAAGACACATGTTGAGCCTCAGGGAGCCCTACAGATGGTTGTCGGCCAGCCAAGGCCTGGGCGTCTCCAGCTGAACCCTTCTGGTTTTGAGGACTAGGGAGACACTTGTTTTCTTAGTACTTTGAACATCCTGGTGTAGCAGCAGCCAAGCACCAGAGGGTGAATGGAAATAGCACATGCAAAGCACAGTGCAGTCTGCTGGGAGCTCCTGCACTGCAGGGCTCCCTCCCCTCTTGTGCTCTGGCATTGAGAGCAAGGAGGAGTCCTGGGATGTCAAGACCTCCCCGACATCTTGGCCACTATCTGGGGCTGTCATCCAATGGGCGTGTGCTGAGCGTCCCATCCCAGCCAGCAGCAGGTCTGGCCAGAGCAGCGGCTCAGCTTGGAGTGGTGCTGTGGAACAGCCAGCGCTCAGGGAGGGAAACTTGGTTCTGCTGTGCAGAAGGGAACTGCAAGGCATGCGCAGCTGGAAGTCTGTGTGTGTGGTATGCAGGGAGCAAGCTGGCAGGGGTGGGGGCATGGAAGCCAACCAAGAGACCCCCACCCCACCACCCTCCTTTCTGCTGCCATCACTGGGGCGAGGTGGGGAGTTTCCCTATTGTCTTTCTCTCTGTGTCTTCTCTGGAGAAAAGAGAAGACTTTAGCTCCCTGGGGGGGGGGGGGGGGGCGCATCCTCACTCCCTTTGGCTGTGGAGGCCAGTAGGAGCAGGTTCCATGGGATGCACCTTGCCCTGGCGTTTTCACTCATTCAGACTGTTTCGATCTGCTCTGTGGTTTCTGTGTCATCTCTGCCGTCCGGTTTTGCAGATGATGCCACTGTTGTGCTCGTGGGGTCCTTTGTGTTTTTAAACACTTGCCACAGACCAACCTCCAAACCTTCATTCATACCAGACTTTAAAGGCAGCAAACATGCTCCCTACAAGGAAAGTAGGTAGAAGGCTGGTGCTCGGAGCTATCGCAGTGTCCTTGTATCTGGGGAATGTTTATCCCGTCCTCGTGGCCAGGAGGAAACCAGGTCAAGCAGCCAGTGCAGAAAGTGCTGAGCCAGACAGGAGCTCAGCAGACTGTGCCGTGATGGAGGGAGCTTAGAAGGTGTGTTTTCCAGCCAGGGAAGCTCTGACATCTCCCATCCAAGCACCCTCTTGTCACTCTGGCCCACACACCATGCTGTTGAGAAAGATGAGCTCGTTTGTTTGCAGGGAGGTGATGTACTGGCCAGTCCAGGCTCATGCACGGGAACCATTCTACCTGGGTGAGAGCTTGTGGGAACAGCAGAGCTCCTCAGTGCGCAGAGCCCTGGTGAGGCAGGCCTGGCTCCCAGGGACTAGGTTGCTCCCTCCCTGGAGTCCTGAGCACAGCTAACAGCCAAACCCTAACTAATGGCCCATAGGAGGGTCACACTTCATGTTCCCACCCCTGCTGAGGGCATTACAATTGTTCTGGGTGTTTGGAAACTGACCTGCAGCTGCCTGCCCTCTATGGATGTTAGCACTTTTCAGAAAACAATGCAAATCATTGTTTGCAGCCACTGAATGGGTCTATGTATTCTACCCGGGAGAAAATTTCATTTCTTCCTAGAATAGCGTGACTTCTAATCAAAAGTCGAAATGTCTCAGATCCAAGACCAAAAACATTTGTCACAATTGAATTGATGAGATTTTTTTCCCCATGAGAAATAAACTATTCCAGAGGAATTATAATGGGATGATGTTTTTAAATAAAATCATTGATTCTCTATGTTAAGAGTTTGTGTTCCCTGGTTCTGAAAAGATCAAAATGGGCATTGATCTCTTGGTGTCAGTGGAGGTCCCGGGAAGGGGCTGGTCTGACAAGCCCTCAAAGCCTCATCTGACCCCAGCTTCCTTCTCTCTGTAAAGCAGAGATAATAGTAAATCCCAGAGGCCTTGAGAAAATCAAATAACCCAATATGTGTGTAAGTACCTGTGAACCCTGAGAGGAAGTCAGGGAGGGCTGATCCCCA
Source organism: Tamias sibiricus (assembly GCA_025594165.1). NCBI lineage: Eukaryota > Metazoa > Chordata > Mammalia > Rodentia > Sciuridae > Tamias > Tamias sibiricus. The sequence goes on from CM046659.1 coordinate 141,322,582, forward strand.
ATTAAGCTCACAGAAATGTTGTTACATCCTGTGACGTTTGCGAGTGCTTTAGAATTTACAAAGCACTTTCACCCATACGATCCACTTGACCCTCACAACTGTCTATCCCCATTTTGTAGATGAGGAAACTGAGGCTCAGAGTGGTAATGTGGCTTTTTTCCCCCAGGGCCACACAATTGAAAAATGATGTGCCTTCTGGTTTATAATTCAATTTTCTTTCAATGCACAGTGTCAGAAGGTTATCTTAATTTGAAGCAAGGAACTGAACAATAAGATGGCTTCAGCTCTATCAAAGCCTGGTCTCCACACCACCCATCAAAACCTAGTCCCCAAAGACTTTGTATCAGTCATTTTCCCTTTAGCACAATTGTTATTTCTATAGGAGGAGATCCTGCACGTTGTCTCCCCTTAATCACAAAATTGTCAAGTCCTTACTAACGGAAATTGGTACATGCAAGAGCAAATCAGGACACTAGGGCGCCCTCTTCTGGGATGTGGCAAACCATACCTTGGAGCCAGGCAGCCAGCCCTCTGCACTGGGACAGGGATCAACAAACCCTCTGTTGGATAGTACTCGTGGGAGTGTGAGCAGCTAGTGGGAGAAGGATCCTCAAAATTCAGTGCTTTAGGGGCTGGGATTGTGGCTCAGTGGTAGAGCGCTCGCCTAGCACGTGGGCGACCCGGGTTCGATCCTCAGCACCACGTACAAATAAAATGCATTAAATAAAACGCATTGTGTACAACTAAAGCAAATAAATAAAAAATATTTTTAAAAAAATTCAGTGCTTTATAGACAGGGGCAGGAGGTGGGAGGACAGGTGCCCCTGTGTCGAATACTTCACGTGAGCAAACAGAGCCTGCCACAGGGTTAGGGAAGTCAAAGCCCCAGTCGCTGCTCAGTTAAGAGAAGTGAGCTTGCTTCAGAGTGGTGACGTCCCCAGCAGTTGCCAGGAGATGTGCTGCCATGGCACAAGCTGGGTGCCAGGGATGCACTGCAGAGCCTTAAGGCCAATGCCTTTGTCTCCTCAGTCTCCCCCTCCCCCCGCTCCGTGCCCCCAGTGTCCATCAAACCAGATCAGAGTGGGGCACCAGGTCATCCTGACTCTTCTGCACCACAGCCTAGATTCTCATTACAGCCTGGACCTGGCCATTGTCCCCGAAGAACACTTTTCTTGCACCACACACTATGTCATTGACTTCTGGTGGCCACATGGTAAGGACAGTGCAGGTCCACGTCCTGGCTCTGCCATGCCTCATCTGACCTTGTCTAAGCATCATCCTGTCAGGTGAGTTTAGGGGCACCTCTCAGAGGACTTAATAAGGATGAATGCCATCCACCTGCCACTCCGCAGATGCCAGCCAGTTCTAATTTTTATCTTCATCTCATCACCATTGGGTACAGTTACAGGTCCATGGTCGCTCATCAGAATATCATTTCTTATATGGGTCTGTACAACATTTGTCTTAGACAAACAGTTCCTTCAGTGTCATTCAGGCCCCACAAAAAAATGTTTGCCCCAGCCTTGTGCCCTCCTGGGATGACAGTGTGGCTTGGGTCAGATGTGTTTCAGTGGCATTTCCTAGGTCCCTAAGCCTCCTTCACTGCCAGGGGCTGAGGAGATTGGTGATGGGGAAGCTCAGTGACAGCTGGGAACAGCTCCAGCCCCAGGAGAGGGAATGAGAGCTGCCCTTGCAGTCTCCTCTGTGCCCCCAGCCCCAAGAGCGCTGGGGACTCCCCTGCTTCTGCAGGTCATCAGAGGTCACCTCTGCCTTCTAGCTCCTTAGCTATGAAGCCCCAACCACAATCTGTAGTGCAGCAGGCTGTGAATTCAAAGGAAGAGGGGGGCAGGAGGGATTCCTGAAGTCAAGACTGCATGAAAGGAAGCAAGAGTTAAAAGGAAAGAGCACGTGTGTGTGTGTGTGTGTGTGTGTGTGTGTGTGTGTGTGTGTGGTGTGTAAAAGAAAGTGTTTTCTATCTCAGAGCTAACACAAAGAGCATGGGGATTTTCATTATTGTTGAGACCTGCTCTTTCAGGTTTCAACAGCTTCCCAGGTTTTCATTGCTCATGCCAAGTCTTGGGGGGAAATCTGTCCAAAAAATGCCTTTGAAGAACTCTTGAGGTTTCACCAGCCAAGCGCCTTTCAGATACAAACAGAAAATGGAGTTACTGTCAGGATTCTCTGTCATTCTTTGCTATCCAAAACCTGCCCGGGGCAGCCTGACCCCTCAGAATCAGGGAGACCACAGGGTGGTTTTGTCTGCATTGAAGGTTGGCCATGGTGGCTATTAATGTGAAAACTAGAATATACATAAACCTCGTGCCTGGTAGGTACATGGTGGACATGCAGAAGGTGGGCTGTGTTGCTTTGACTACTGCTATTGTCGTTGTTATAACTATTGTTATTCTGAAGAAGCCAAGCCAGTAATGCTTGAGCTTTGTCTCCCCGTCACATGAATCTGAGAAACAGAAGGTCTTTTCCTCCTTTCTGCAGGAAACTCATCTACCTTTGGGGAATATCCCCTTTCCAACAGTCACTTCATAATTTGCATGAAAAGCATATGAATGAATCCAAATCGAAAACTCCCTCTCCCCTTTGTTGCCATGAAGCTATTACTTTGTGCATCCAAAATTTTCCTTTTGCTATTGCACTCCATCATACCTGTCTTTTGACTCTTTCTCCTGGCCAATGGTGGGCCAGCAGATGGGTGCAGGGCCTCCTGGGTCACCAGTCAGGGTATGTGATGTGCCACTGTAGGTTTGTGCTCCAGAAGGGGCAGGAGGAGGGCTATGCTTACTTCAGGTTGTCTGGCAAGAAGTCTTTCTGGTGAATTTATGGCTGCTGCTATTTCTGTCAGTTAACTGAGTCTCGTGGAGATGCATTAAATGTTGATGGAATGAGCCACTTGAAAAAAGTACCCCTCTGTGAGAGAGTGCTTCAAACAAGATCAGATATGTTTTGTTTTGTTTTTAATAGATCTGTTTACTTAGATTGTAAAAGCTTGAAAAATGGCTTCATGGTGAGGCTTGGGGCAAAATTTGATGCTATCAAGAGACACTACAGTCTCCTCACTGTTTAATTAAAGCTGGGGCCACAGGGGAGGCCATCAGAGACAGAATTCACAGCGTGTGCCTGTCTCATCCTTAACGTGAATAAGCTCGGGTTCCAGGACGGTGCCTTCAAAAGCAGCCCCTTCAGACGTGTCTGAAATCACATTTGTCTGCAGGGCCAGAGCAGTCTCTAATTGTGCTCCTGGAGGTCCAGCTGCCTGATCACCCTGGGAGCCGGGCCACAACTGCCTGCAGAGGGTCCAGTGATCTCAGGGTGCCCAGGAAAGCTATGTAAGAGGCTGGGTGGCTCAGTGTGCTTCTCAGGCTCTGGGGCCTCCCTATCCAGCTCTCTTTACTCTTGACCGTGCAGTGGTGATTGAGGCCCATGCTATCCAGACCCTTGCTAGGCATCCAGTCCACGCTGCCTCTGTGTATGGAAACAGTTCTGAAAGTTTATTATCCTCATGCTTCAAAGACAGAAACAGAGGCTCAGAAAAGTTTAATACTTCGCCTGCGGTCATAGAGCTTAGTGAGTAGTCTGCGGCAGGCCAAGTCTGTCTCCTGCCTCTGCCCAGTACTCTACACCCCTCAGCAAAGCTGCTCAAGAGGGATGTGTCCTATGTAGATTTTAGGCCAGGGGCAGGCGTGGTACCACCTTGACTCAAATGAAACTGCAACAGGCACAGAAGGCTGGCCACTGGCCACTTACACCAAAGGGTTGCTGGCATGTTTCTCCATTTTTATTTACACAGGTAATCCCTACTATAGACTACATGGAAAGAAAACCTTATAGGACTTTAAATTTTTTAGAAATGTTTTTATGGTTTGTCTTCCAGACTTTTAAATGGGTACACACACATCTATATCAAACAACAAAGGGATGGTTTCTGTATGTGGCACTTTGTAACCTGTTTGTCTTCTCACCTAAAACATGGAGTATCCTCTGTGGGGTTGGCTCAGGTGCAGCTCTCAGGTAGATTAAACAAATTCCCCCATGTTCTCAAAAGTTTTTCCATATGAACCAAAGCTGATTTGCTATGCTTAGCCATGGGAACAGCACCCCCTAGTCCCCCTAGGACTCCAGCTAGAATTCGACAAAAGCTAATCCAGATAAGTAAAATCCTTACCAGGGGCAGGGTCTGCAGGACCAACAGCAGCAGGGACACAGTTTCCCCGCCCTGGCCTGGTCTTGCCTCATGGGGGCGCTAGAGAGTAGTGAGAACAAATACTACTCCAGGTTGAAGGATGTTGGAGACAACCTTCTAAGAGCTCATGGGGGAGCTCTTTCTATAGACTGGAAAATTAAATGCTAGTGACCCATGAGAGGAAAGATAATGAGTAAGGAGCTGGGCAGTCAATGACCTGGTGTTTTGATCCCTGGTCTCTCACTGAAGCCCCATCCAGCTCACAATTCATACAGGAAGATAGAAGTCAGTCTGTGATTGAGGCAGCTGGGTCCTGTCCCTCTCTTGCCACTCACTAACTCTGACCTTGGGCACAACACAGGCCCCTACCATACTCAGTGGCCAGTGTCAGCCTCTGAGAGTTATGGAATGTTCCACACTGATCCAAGTCCCACACGGGATCCTGTAGGAAGCCAGAGCATAGGTCTGCACGTGCTGGGATATCATTCTCTTGGCCCCAGAGCAGGTGAACAAAACTCAGAGGGAATGTTTTTCTTCAAGGTCACCCCAGACACCTGAGTTTTACCATGGTCATTGATCACTTCCAGACCTTGTTAATTTTGCACTTGGTTTTAATAGACCCACAGGATGGAGCCCTTGCCCTGATTTTCACATGCATATTAATAACATCTGCAGAAGAAAAGGAAATTCTTTTGGGAACTCAGGCAGTGCTGAGTCCTGTAACACCAGTGACTCAGCCAGACTGATCCCCAGCCAGGAAGGCCTGGGAACCTCCTGGTCAGGAGATACAGGGGAGCAAGATGGATGGAACAAGGTGTGGGGACAACTCCTTAGTCTGTGCAGAATTTCCTCCCCAGGAACCCAATAGCTACTTTCCCTGCCTCAATGCTTCCCTCTCCAGAAAGCAATGGGAAGAATACCTAGCTTTTCCTCCTGGTGTGTATTGCAGATGGCGGTGCCATGGCCAATAGTCCAAGTAAAGATCTGAAAAAGCACCTGTGGATCAGTACATATAGCCTTCTTTTCCAAAAACAGGCTTGGTCCATGCCAGTCACAAAAGAAAGATCCTAGTTATATAATCATCCTGTTTTCCCAGGGAGCAGGGTTTTTTCATAATTGTATGACCAATTTAGATGTCAACATCTTTCATGGTATAGGTGGACTAGTCAAATGCCTACTTCAAATATGTAAACTATTAATGTGGTTATACATTCATATTTAAAGTTACATTAAAACTTCAAATTTACTCTGCATTGGAATCTATGACATTTGCATTCAAAAATACTATTTTCTTTTGCACGTTATGAAATTGAACCTTATGAAATTGCTGCTTTGGGTGGATCAGTTGAATGAGCAGTTATATGTGGTGCCAGCCTAGTATTTGCAGTGTCTGTGTCATCATCTAGGTCCCTTTTCTGAGTCATCTGTGTGTTTGGCTAGAGCACAGAGTCATTGCTGCCTGATTTCAGTGAGAGATGCCACCCTTTTGAATTTCTATGTCCTGCTTTCCCTGGACATTCCTGCACCAGCTGTGGCATGAGTTTGTGCTTCAATTATGTGACTTTGCTCAGTCTTGGTGTGACTCTGCTATGCATTAGAACTTTTTCACTTTTCCATCACTCACTGAGAGAACTCAGACCCTAGATATAACCACTTTCTTTTATAAGTGATCTGTAAATATTTTTACACCATCCTCATTTGTGATCGTGAAGTCCTGTCTTCAGAATAATTTTTTTGCCTCCTCTTTATTTTTTTAACTCCTGTGTTATTTCCATTAGATCCATAATGAGCCCTGACTGAGGTCATTAAGGTGAGTGGCATTTTGCCAAACAGTACCTTGACTACAAAATCATTGAAAGCACTCCTCACCCCTGCCTCTGAACTGTAAGAGGTTTTGTTCTAACATTAAGCAACTTACTAAGAATAATTTTGACTGAAAGCCTTCACCCCTTATATCCAAGCACAGCTGTCACCTACATATAAACTCAGCAATCAAGGCTGCAGCTGGATGTCATTCTGGCTTAATTATACGTATCTATATATAAATATACAACTACTTCACACAAGATGACAGAGCTCTTTGCATTTTTCACAGGGCAGAAGCTCAGGTTAAATCAAGGGCTCACAGTTCCAGCTGTTCATTGCAACCACCTGGAGAACTGTCAAAAACAATGATACCCCTAGACAGTCTGGTTTTATCAGTCTGGGACATCAAGATTTTAAAAGCTCACCATCTAACTCCATGCTGCAGACCCTAGCTTCCCCAGGTGAAGTGACATTGTTCTAGCACCTGCCCCAAGTTCAAGGTCTCCCTTCAAGGTGGGAACCCCTGCTGACTCCCAAGACCATAAATCTGCATTTGTAATGCAGGATGACTTTTCAAGGGCTTGAGCTGAGGGTCCTCTGATGAGTGTATCTGGGAAATGGAGCCAGGCATGAGGCAGAGGCCCCGAGGCTGGCCTTGTCTGGTGGAGACAGCACCTGTGCTAGTTTGAACACTGGGGTGAGAGGGGTAAAGGGGACAGGACAGGGAACTGCTTGTGGTTTTCCTGCCTCTCCTTTGATTTGAAGATCAGTGCCCTTCACAGTAAACATGACGTTGCTTGTCAGACAAGGAAACAGCAGAATTCACCCGGCTCACAGAAGCCCCTTGGAAAGGGAGTAGATGGTACCCACTGGGGCCTCTTGGTCTTCTGCTGAACCTGACTCCTCAAAGCCCACAGGAAGGCCATGGTCAGGCCCCAGGGGAAGACATAGGGAAGGACAGAATCTGGAAGGCACCTGGCATCCTCACCACGTGCAGCATTCCAGGGACAGGCCTGCTCCCGTCTCTGCACCCTGAGATGCCATTATGAACTGCAGCTGGGCAGTGCACCACAGCCTTGGGTGTATTAAAGTTTTGCAGAGCACTCTGAGCCCCGTGAAGCCAAGGGTTGTGTGGGAACTGGGGACTCCAGATGGAGAAGGTGCACACATGGATATGGCTCTCGGCTGTGGAAGAGACCAAATGCAGTAGACAGTTTTAAGAACTCTTGCAAGAGTGAGCAAGGGCCAAGGAGCTCAGGGAGCAGGGTCCAGGCAGGACAGACCTGCCTGGCAGTTTCCTCCCTGGGAAAGACAGTCACGCGCCACTTAACAACAGGGCCAGGTACTCAGAAGTATGTCATTAGGTGAATTCATCTTTGTGAGGATGTAGGAGTGCACTTGCATAAAACTAGACAGCATAGGCCAATCTCCATGTGGCCTCTCAATGTAATTGGGAGACACACTGTTAAACACAAGATGTGTGAGGCTGTTGCTGGCATAGCACGACAAACTTTTACAGTAAATTATTTTTAAAGATTTTTTTAAATATTTTTATTTATTTGCTTTAGTTGTACACAATGCGTTTTTTTTTTTTTTTTTTTTTTTTTTTTATTCAATGCATTTTATTTGTACGTGGTGCTGAGGATCGAACCCGGGTCGCCCACGTGCTAGGCGAGTGCTCTACCGCTGAGCCACAATCCCAGCCCCGTAAATTATTTTTATAAGTAGAGGAGTACACTAACCATAAAAAGTATAGTAAATACATAAGCCAGTAGCATGGTCATTTATTATCAAGTATTATGTTCTGCACACAATTGTGTGTGCTGTACTTTTATGTGAGTGGCAGCACAGCAGGCCATTTTATATTGGCATCACCACAAACATGTGACTAATGTGTTGAGTTATGACATTAGGACGTCTGCAACATTTCTAGGTAATGGGAATTTTTCAGCTATTTGAAATTTTTTTCAGAATTTTTCAAATTGACTCTTATAGGATCACCATCATATATGCAGTCCATGCTTGACTGAAGAGTAGTCATGTGTCACATAACCTGAGACAGCTTAAAGAGGAATGGACTGAGGATAGAACCACAGCAGAGAACTCCCTGGTCCACTCCTCAGGAATTGGGGATGATCTGCTCAGCCATACTGTCCTGGCTGTAGCAACCTCTGCCTCCTCATGCCAGGGTTTCTAATGCTGGAAATGCCAGCAATTGGGGATTTGGTGCCAAAATCAACAGCCTCAAATATTAGTCCATGACTCTGATATACAATTTGCATTTTATTTAAACTTAATGCAGCCCCCCACGCTTGTGGGAAATCCAACTGCAGTCATGATTGAGCAAAGGCCCCATAAGCACAGGCAGCAGAAGTGTGGGGAGACCTGTGGTAATCAGGTCCAGTTCCTTCTGGGGGGTACCTGCCCACTGTCTTAAGAATTTCACACCAGCTCTCTGCTTAGAATAGGTAGCAGATGAAATGCAACCACTATGAGTTAATATTTTGGCAATCATCTTAACTGGGGCTGCTATCACAAAATACCAAAGACAAGGCGGCTTAAACCAAAGACATTTGTCTTACACAGTTCTGGAGTCTGTAAATCCAAAATCATTGTGCCAACAGAGCCAGTGTTTGGTGGGGGCTCTCCTCCTAGTTTGCAGACGGCCATCTTCTCATGTGGAGAGAACGGTCTTGCCTCTTTCTCTTCTCATAAGGCTACTAATCCCATCATGAAAGTCCCACCCTCATGACCTCATGTAACCCTAATCAGCTCCCAAGGTCCTTGCCTCCTAATACCATCGGGGGTTAGGAATTCAACGTATTATTTGGGCAGTGGGGGACACCAGCAAGCTGTCTATATCCTGAAATGGTCTTCTTTTCAGCCACTAGTACCTTGCAAATGTTACAAACACCTGGGAATGACTTGCAGAACCAGGGGTAGTACATTATGGGGTCATTGTCCAGCTCCCACCTCAGGCTGTCCCTCTCTCTGGCAGTGCTCATCCACCTGCGGAAAGGGGCTGCAGTCCCGCGTGGTACAGTGCATGCACAAGGTCACCGGGCGCCATGGCAGTGAGTGTCCCACTCTCTCGAAGCCAGCAGCCTACAGACAGTGCCACCAGGAGGTCTGCAATGACAAGATCAATGTGAACACCATCACCTCCCCTCGCCTTGGTGAGTACTTCTGGTCCTGATTTTCAGGAGGTACTGTGTCCTGTTGGCAGTGAATCGCTGCTGGTGGTGGAGATCTGTAAGCCAGAAAGCCACCTCCTTGGCCAGCCTTTGAGCCCTGGAGAGGCCAGCATTTGTCTGTTCTATAGAATGTAGGAGGATTCAGAGAATTTCATTGTCAAGGGATGTTTGCTAACTACAGTCCCAAACACAATCCTTTGAGCATCCCACTGGCCACCCTGCCAGCACAAGAGAATGTTCCCTAAACATATCAGGATGCCTAGGATGACAGGGCTAAGGGAGGTGCTTTATCCTGGAAATGAAAGACTCAGGAGGCCCTCATGATGTCCATGTGGGGTGCTCCCTGGGTGATGCCCAAGATGCAGAGACACAGTGGAGAGGATACAGGTTTTGTATAAGAAGTTTTGGTCCAAGAACCTGGCCCTCTACCTGTCCATTCACCAAGCTGGTGATGGGATAAGAGGAGGAACATTTGATATTGATGACTCAACAGTTTCTGCTTTTCTGGATAGAAATTCCTGGGAAATATATTCCTGTCCAAATATATTCCCCAACATGGAAACCACACCCAAATGAAGGGGCTTTCTGAGCAGCTCCATTGGAGTTTGGGCAGGGAGGGACTTTGGGATCTCAAAAGTGACTCATGGCTTTTGCCAGCCCAAGCCTGCTTGGTATCCTCCTCTGAGCAGGGCTTTCTCTCCATACTACCCTGAGTGAGATTTGGGTCACTTGTTTTACTCCAACCTCATGTATTTTTGGATCCTTCAAAGTCCACTGCTCCATGTCACCTTGTTTTATAAATGTCGACGGTAATGGTAATGCTGTGCCACAAAATAACAATGAGTGCTACCATGCTCAGGAGCAGAGTGTCCACTGGCCTCTCCCTTGAACAGGCAGCCAGATTACCACGTTCAGCCAAGCAGTTGGGTTGGACATGGGGATGTATCCTTTGTAGCAGAAAGTGGCATCTGCAGTCCCCCTGGCAAGGGCTTCGTTTAATCAGTCTCTCAATGCCCAGTGGGTGCACAAGGGTGAGGGAACCAAATGCTATCAGAGCACGGTCTGTCTCGAATCCCTCTAAGTGTCCTCTTTCCACTGTCACCTTAGCTGCTCTGACATACAAATGCACACGGGACCAGTGGACGGTGTACTGCCGGGTCATCCGAGAAAAGAACCTCTGCCAGGACATGCGGTGGTACCAGCGCTGCTGCCAGACATGTAGAGACTTCTACGCGAACAAGATGCGCCAGCCGCCTTCGCCACCAAGCTCATGACACACAGCTCAGCAGTGGCTCAGCACTCACACTCGAGGTCCGAAGCCTGGCATTTGAATGAGTGGAATGCCCACCCTCCCAAAAGCAAAGCAGCCCCATGGCCAGGACTCCCTGAAGCACACCTCTGCTCCCCCAACAAGGCCACCCCAAAAATTCAGTTGCATAGAACTTGAGAGTGGACTTGACATTGTCATTAGTGCTTTTGTACTTAATATATTATTAACAGCCACTGGATGGCTTTCTACAGTAAGGAAAAACAGTGGGCATGAGTCACATAATTATTAATTCTAAGGTTCAAAGGGGAACACCTTTGGCAGACAATTGTCAAGAGAGAGACACACCATTCAGTGCTTCTGTCCTGGCTTCCTTTTGACACTGAATACCCAATGTCTGATGTACTGTGGGGTTGGGGAGGGATTCTGAAATGATACACCATACTTAGAAGAGGCTTTATTCTGAAAGCCAGCAACATGCTGTTCGGAAGGACAGAAGCAGACAAACCTCTACTGGCTGGTTGGAGCTGATGGGCTTCTGGAGCCCACATTTCTTAATCTACCTTCCAGATAACACAAGGATCGAACGTGGCCTCTCTGCCCATCTCTGAGAACATATTCTCAAAACCCTTGGCCTTGCCTTGGAAGTTTTGTCCCTGAGAGTTTAACTCTGCATAGACCAACAAGGAGGCCAACACACTGCCCATGTGGGGAGGACATTCTGAAGGGAAGGACATTCTGTGTCTGGGGAGGCATCTACTTTTCCAAGCTCTGCTGTCCACCACGTAGGGCAACAGAAGTGCCTTTCTGCAAGGTGCCGTGAAACAGGATACATACCAGTCGAGGCAATAGGTTCTACTTCCTAGCACAGCTTTGTCAGGGCGTGTGGCCCTCCCGCTCCTTGGGGCATCCACTCTAGCCAGCACTTCACAGAGCTTTGCACCTTTAGATGCCACAGCACAGCCCAACGTCCCAGTAGCTTTGCACTGAACCTTGGCGTTGTATCTGAAGTTAAAATTACACTTAAGACCTCTGAGGATACAATTCAGGCCTGGGATCTGCAGCGTCACCCTGACTGCTTCCTTGGGACGGGTTTCTCAAGTTTGGTGTACCATGACCAGTGGATGAACACTGCCCAGCTGGGATGGGCACCATGCCTTCCTATAGGCCAGGCCTCATGGTACCATGAGGTACCATCACCATGCAGAAGGCCTTCTTCACAGTCCCCTCCTTCCTGTAGGCCAGGCCTCATGGTACCATGAGGTACCATCACCATGCAGAAGGCCTTCTTCACAGTCCCCTCACCCTTTTCCACAGAGCTGTTTTGCCATCCAGAGTGGCCTCTTTGAGAGCATACCTTATGGTAGGACCCTGGCTGCCCCAGGCAGCCTGTTGTGCTTACTCACCAACGTGGTGGGCGTCTGTCTCATGGGTACTTATGTTGAGATTTCACCTTGAGAAAGTCCCTTCTCCTCCCTGGATTCAGACAGAGGATCTCACTTGGGCCAGTTTCCATGGGATCGTCTTCAAGTGCTTGATTTATTGGTGCTGTTTTGTTTTTTGATTTTTACTATCCCATAGCAGAGAAGTGGTAGGGATGGCCAGAAATTTATTCAGTTCCACTTGAATCAGTGAAAAGTGTGGAGAAAACTCCCTAGGTGCTTAAAAATGAGGAAATGTCAGGATGGATTAAGTGACCCATCAGCCACCACTCCAGGGCCTGTGCAAAACACTGTGCCTTCCCAGCTCAGGCCTGGCCACCAGCAGACTCCCTTGAGCCCATTTCCACAAAACCCTCAAATGCTGGGGAGCTGCAGGTGGCACTATCTTCCCCTAGTCCAAAATGCACTATTAATTCACCAAAGGCCATTCGCTTTTTGGAGTGAAGAAGCAGAGCAGGGGCAGCCAGCTAAGGAGACCTCAGTGACCTTTCTTGCTCATCTGCAGGGGCCCACCCAAGCAGACTGAGCATGTGCTGGTCCTCACTTTGCCTGGTGCCTCTGAACTGACTCCTAGTCATGCTGAAGACTCTCCTGGCAAAGGCCCCATACCCTCAGAATGAAAATAATCAATTCGGTTGTTATTAAACACCTCACTGATTCCCCGGAGTCAGTGTCTTCCTGAGCCCTTGCAGCTGATGCTGGTGCTGTCACTCTGAAATCCACCAGCCCACCTTTGGTTTAATGGCATCAGCCATGTCACCATCATGACATTCTTGTTCCACTTTGCAGGAGACAGTGAAGCTCTTGAGTACCACAGTGATGTTTCTGTGTTAACAATACCCTGCATTGTCACTCAAGTACTGTACCTTTGTGGTGGCACAGACGTGTTACTAACTAGAGTCTCACGGTCTTACGGTGCTATTCTTATTGGTGCAAAATGAAACCCTCTCAGTTGACCATGGCTTGATATGATCAGAACAGATGAAAAGATCCTCAATGGCAATAATATCATTGCTCTTTTTTTTTTTCATTTCAAAGTAAAATGTATATATTTTCCATTAGTTAACTTACATTACGTACTGTACCCATGGTATTTTTTGTTTTTGTTTTTTGGTGCTGGTTTTGGGGGGAATAAAAAAAGACAAACATTGGCTGTCATTATACATGAAAAATTAATCATTTCATTGGAAGCAAGTTGAACATGTGTAATAAAATGTTTTTCTGTAACAGTTTTATGCTGACTGAGAAGTAAAAGACAAAAGAGGGCTTGGGGGAAGGGGGGCAGTACAGGGGGTGGGGATATGTCCTTTACTGCTATGGTGGTCAGCTGGCCTGCCTGGGACTTGGCTGCAGGGATACTCAGACTGCTGGCCACAGCTGTGGTTGGAGTCAGAGGTCACTGGTAAATGCAAGTCTGGTGGGTGGCTGTGTCTCCCTGAGCAAAGCTTAACAAACCATTCAGTCCTGGGCCTCATCCAGTGTGGTTGAAAAACCCTGGGTGGGGATATGAATGAAGGTCTGGCAACTGCGCTGAGTCTGTGCTTCTGAAGGGGATCAGCCACACTGCTGGCCAGCAGCACATTCTGCGCAGGAGTGAGTGACACCTGCTGTAGGAACCTCCAACAGAGTGCAGGCCCTGGCCATGCTACAGCCCATGCCTGCTCTCTCTGGCTGGGTTCCCAACTCTTAGCCCACCTCCTGCCACCCCATATCTCTGCTGCCAGCCCTATCATGGTTCTGAAGGTCCAAGGTCAGGGGGCCACATTTGGGAATGGTCTTCTTGCTGACAGAGTCCTGAGGTGGTACAGGGCCTCACATGGTGAGAGATACAGAGTGAATCTGTGTCCCTTATCTCACTCCCTCTTCTTCTAAAATCAGTAGGAATCAATAATTGGGGCTCCATCCAGTGACCTTATCAAATCCTAATCAATTCCTAAAGGCCCCATTTCTAAACACATTAGTTAGATTAAGTTTCTCCTCCAGCAGGACCTCCCAGGACTGGGGACACTGCAAAGGCACCACACCCCCACAACTGGGGTAGCAGCAGCCATTTGGAACCCATTTAGGCAAGACACAGAGCATTGATGTCACAGCTGGGGTGGAAGGAGGGATGTTCCATCTCCTCATGGGATCAGGAGAAAGCGCTCCCCCAGCAAGAACTTAGAGACAATCCCTTACTAAAGTTGAAGCAGCACCCAGAAATTTCACCAAATAATTTGTTTGTTAAGCAAACTACCTACAGCACCCGGGTTGCCAGGTATATTAATCCATTTTTATGACTGTAATGAATTACTTGATGCAGGTGACTCTGTAAAGAAAAGAGCTTCATTTTGGCTCACAGTTCTGAAGGTCCAAGATCAAGGGGCCACATTTGGTAAGGGTCTTCTTGCTGGCAGAGTCCTGAGGTGGTACAGGGCCTCACATGGTGAGAGATACAGAGTGAATCTGTCTCTTATCTCACTCTCTCTTCTTCTAAAATCAATAGGAATCAATCATTGGGGCTCCATCCAGTGACCCTATCAAATCCTAATCGCTTCCTACAGGCCCCATCTCTAAACACCATAGTCAGATTAAGTTTCTTCCTTGGTAATGTTGTTAACATATGACTTTGGGGATTGGATTTAATGCATGGGTTCAAGGGTACAAACCACATTCCAACCACAGCACTAGAAAACCTGTATTTTATGTTCATTCTCAAGAACCATCACCCACCTGCCTATGATAACCTGGTAGAATCTTCTGAGCATTCTCATCTCTGGTGGGTTGATTCTGGTATGTATTTGCTTTAAATGTTGGGGGGCCTCAGAATTTCTGGTTGTTAGATGAAATTGCATGCTCCCATCAGCAAATGTTGAGTAGGTTTCAATTAGAGCCCCGGCACCTCCTAGAACTGCCAAGAACACAACCACCTACTGGGGACCCCAATCCCTGCTGGGCATATAAGCCCAGACAGCCACACAACAGGGAATGAGTGAGGACAGTAGAACCTCCAAGAAAGGAAAGGTCAGGATTTCCTTTGGGGGTTTATTGATTGACCTTCTGGACATGACTATGAGGGCTGGGGCTGGAATTGTTTACAGGGGTGGTCTCCCTCTGCAAAAGGTCTCAGCAAGAGCCCTCCTGTTTCTACTTCTGGGCACAAATCTACCTGCATCTGTCCTGCCTCACGGACAATGGGAGGGGCCTCGTACCTTCACATACCCCACAGAGAGCTCTGCTCTCTTGCTGTCATTTGCTCTCTGGCCTCTGGTTTTTGCCCTGGCTCTGCACTGACATGACACTGTTTTTGACAGGTCACCAATGACATCCCAGGATCAGACTGCACAGACATATTAATCTCCTCTTCTGTGGCTCTCAGCAGCCTCCCCATCAGCTTGCATTCTCTTCTGTGGTGCCACATGCCCATGACTTTTCTCATCTTCATCTTCCCTGGTTTCCTTTCCCCACCAGTTCTCTAAGTGATAGAGTACCTGGAGCTGAGCCCTACACATTTTCTCTCTAGACTTTCTCCCTAGGTCATATCATCCATACCCAGGACTTTTAAAACCATGTTCATTCGGGTCTCTCCCAAATGTGCATCTTTGACCCTGACCCTGGAAATTCATTCGTGACCTTTTCACATGCTCGATCAATCCCACCGGAAGCTCTAGGACTGGGATAGCCCTTCAGAGTTGTCCCAAATCTGTAATTTGGGCAAGGGCTCAGTGAGGACAGCTCATCCCTGGAGTAGTTCAAAGGACAAGTAGAGACTGGACTCGACAGAAAGCTCAACCATTCATAGATGAGGCAGCTGATCTCAGCCATGAGATTCTCACCTAGGGCTCTCCCAGGAGCCATTTGCTCTCCTGCAGCATGGTGGTGGGGCTTCGGTGGCAAACGGCCTTAGAGAAAGCAGAGGGACACTCAGGAGAGCAGCATCACTTCATAGGACAACTCAAAGGTTACACAGCATCACTCCCACCATGCTCCAACAGTGAGGCAGCCTCAAAGACCCACAAGTCAAGGTGAAGGGACAGGACCCCCCTCTTGGTGGGGTTGTGGCAAGGTTCTGGAAGAGCAGGTAGGATGGGAAGTATTTTTATGGCCATTTTTGAAAGATTCACACACACACACACACACATCCTATATAAGTCAGAGTTCTCCAGGGGAACAGAACCAATTAGATATACATATATAGAGATATTAAAGAGATTTATTATGGGAATTGGCACAAATGATCATGCAGGCCCATAATCTGCCATCTGCAAGCTGGAAAACTGCTGGCATAATTCATTCCAAGTCTGAAAGCCTGGGAACCAAGCAAGCTGAAGGCCTAAGAACCAGGAGCATCTGAGGACAGGAGAAGATGGATATCCCAACTCTAGAAGAAATTCACCCTCCTCCACCCTTTTGTCCTAGTTAGGTCCTCAATGGATTGGGTGCTACTGCCCGCACTGGTGAGGGCACTCTTCTTCATTCAGTCTACTGACTCAAATGTTAATCCTTTCTGAAAACACTCTCACAGACACACCCAGACGTAATATTTTACCAGTTATCTGGGCATCTTATGGTCCAGGCATGATGACACATAAAATTAATCATTATACCCCAGGAACACACAGAATACACTCACCCTCTCCCATTCCACCTCCAAAGTCTCATCCTATTTCTGTGTCTGGCTGAGGCTTCAGAGCCAGGACTGTGTCATCTAAATCAGATATGCAAGAGCCTCTGCCAGTGTAGTTGCCAGGTTCCATCGTGGGCATTGTCTCTCTAGATCAATGAACTAAAGAGAGATTCCTTTTTCCTCCCACCTAGACACCCAAGAGAAAAATCATAGTATGGGCATAGGCTAGCTGCTACAGACACTCGATTTGAGGAGGAAGGAACATGGAATTACATAATACTCACTGTCCCTAGCAGTTTTAAGTCCAGCCTGACACTGTGGCCAGCTCCATTTAGATTCAGTTCCACCACCAGGTACAATTCTCCTTGGCTTTTTTTTTTTTTTTTTTTTTTTTTTTTGGTGGTACCAGGGATTGAACTCAGGGGCACTTGACCACTGGGCCACAACCCTGGCCCTTTTTGTATTTTATTTAGAGACAAGGTCTCACTGAGTTGCTAAGTGCCTCGCCATTGCTGAGGCTGGCTTTGAACTCGCGATCCTCCTGCCTCAGCCTCCCAAAGAGCTGGGATTACAGGCGTGCGCCACCGCGCCCGGCATATTCTCCTTGGACTACCCCCAAAACCCAAAGAGAATTTGGCTTATTTTTCATTCTTAACAGAAGGGAAAGCAAGATTAAATACGTAAGTGTCCCCCCTCTTGGAGAGGATGTGGTAACATGCCACAGACCACTGGACTCCTAAAAACTTCCCCCACATAATGGGTCTTAAATGCTTTGTAGGGTTTATCCCCCACTCTACAGTGTGTATGTCTCACTACAGCCTGCAATTTACTTGACACTTCTTGCTCATCTGGTCTGTCTTGCATGAGGCCACAGATGCAGGATCACCATGGAGTCTGTGGAGTGTGTTACAGCCCAGGCCATTTTGTGCTATGTCATAACAGAGTGGGAGAGTTAACATTAGCCCTGGGAGGATGTAAGTGGATATTGTTGTGTCTCTTGTGAACATGAACTGCTCTGCTCTCCTATTCTGAAAGGGATGCAACAGAACACATTCCACAGTGGATGGCCTTAGACCTTGTATCTGAACCAAGCCGATTCACTCTAGCAAAGATTCCACATCTAGCTTGTGGTAGTTCACTGTCATAAGACAGAACCCACTAAATTTTCTAAGGACCAGACTGATTAATTTCATGGGAAAGTCTTAGGGACATTGTACACTCTGTATTTTTAAGTTTTTAAGTATGACATTAAAATATGCCATTCTCGCTGGATTGTAATATCACTATTAAGTTACTCTCTTACCTGGGGATGGAGAATCAGTTTCACGGGCTTCTGTTGGACCTTCCCCACTACAACAGTGCTTTACACCACAGTCCAAGGACCAAGTTCATGCATTCTAACTATACATTCAGGGACAGAGGAAATGATCACTGGGTAGCTTCATGGATCCACTATGAATCAAATCTAGACCAGGACCCAATTACCTGAACCCCATCCCCAGTCATTTCAAAAGGAGGACCATTGTGTCATTCTGGGTCCTGGGTATCAATGTCAGAATTGGATCCTGTGTGCAGCAATCCTGTGTATATTACCTTCCACCAAGCAAATGGTATAAAGTTCCTTTGGAGACAGATTGAGGGTGATCATTTCATACCTTCTTCATGATCTACAGATTCTGAACATGAAAACTGGCTCAGAATGGAAACTGAACAAGGTATCATGACTTGTTTTTAGGATATGGTTTCTCTTATGATCATCTATCCTCTTTTTTTAATTTACTTTTTAGTTGTGGTTGGACACAATACCTTTTATTTATTTTTACGTGGTGCTGAGGATCGAACCCAGGGCTGCGCACATGCTAGGTGAGCACTCTATCACTGAGCCACAACCCCAGCCCTATCCTCTTTTATTTTAAGTATAAGTTGTCATATCCTTGTTGGTTGCCCATTTATCTTGCCCTAATAGATGGTTCCATCTCCAAGGCTATCTATTAATCAGGACATTTCCTTCTGGTACTCTGACCTTGCCATTCATTTTAATTATTAGACCATCCTGTTTCTGACTATTGAGAACCACTCTGTGGCCTCTGTTATTTGGTATTCCTATTAACCCTATTGCTATCAGGGAGCAAAGTTCTGTAACAGCCTCTTCCCAGTCAGCCATGACCTACAGAAGATAGCTATGACTGGACTTCTCCACAATGCTGGTGCCCTCTCTCTAGGACTTTCTTATTCCTTCAGGAGATCCATTCCAAAGGCCATCTGGGGAACATAGTCTGGAGTCCATCCTACCAGGTCCATCCTCTGAGCCCTTTGATCCTTTTCCCACCACCCACCACAGAACTTTCCTTCACATGCCTATCACTTTCCTCAAGGAGCCTTCTGTCTCCCAGCATCCTTGCCAGGGTTCAATCCATGGAGAGTGTTCTCACCACCACAGACATGCCTCATCCACCTTCATATTCCATGTCATTGATCTGGTACTCTCAAATGTGGTCCCATAAACACTCTCCTGATATCTTCAGGTAGGTTTTTGCCAGGTTCTGCTGCTCCTTTGGAAACAAGTTCCTCTCCTTCTCCAGCTGGGTTATACTGTGACTTGGTTTGTCCATCTGGTGGTCTGGAGGGGAGGTAGGAGGAGACTAATTCTGAGGGGTTCATATTATCTTGAAAGGCAAAGGCATACACATGGCCTTTAAGCAAAGGAGTAGTGATAGCTTCAATGTGTAAGAGAGAGTGCCACTTCTGCAGAATGGGAAGATTCCAGAAAATGTGGAATTTCCCATTTTTAGGGCATTGAACTAAATATTCCCATTCCAATCTCAGAGTCACACTCTTTCCAAGTCAGGGGACTGATTAGCAGTAGTCCACCTGCTGGGGCTGAGAAGTCAACCTTCCTGCAGCTTCTATTGCCTCAGCTTAGCTTTTTCTGCCCTCTAGCTCTAAGAGATGCCTTTTATGATGCCAAGAAAACTCCCTGATTTTTACACTTCACCCTTGATTGGTAGTTAATTAGCACCAATTAAATTCTCTATTGCATTCCCTAAAATTGGCAATAACCATTTTATTTCATTGCTTTATTATTTGTTTCCCTGCATCTTTCAAATGAGCTATGGTGCCATCAATGAAAGCTTAACCACTGCCTGTACAGGTACCAGGAGCCTTGCTCTTATGCTGGAGTCCTTGCATCCAGCTGGCAGGTCATCGATCCAAAATCCTATTTTAGGGTTTATTTACTAAGATCATTCCTGGCAACAACTACCTTTGTTTGGTTCTCAGCAACCATTCTCCAAGGTGGAGGGTTTGTACACAGGAGGATCACTAAGAGGTGCCCTTGAGGACACTGTGGTGGAGCTGGAGAACAGGATTGGGCATGGAGAAGTCTGGAACGCACATGCAATCACAACATTGGCTCAGCCCATGCCACAGGGAACCGTGGGGCTAGAATGGCCCTTCAGAGCTGTCCCAGATGAAGGCCAGGGGTGAGCCTCTGTATATCATGGGAATGGGTGTAATCTTGAGAGACCACTCCCTAAAGACAATGCTGAAGGCAGTGCCTGGAGACAGACCCACTGGGAAGCCACCACTTCTGACCACTGAGGACTAAGTGCCTCACTCCTGAAGGGGGCTGAGCGTAGCACATCTCAGCATCCCCTACATGCCTCAAACACAGATTTTTTTTTACAAAATTACATTCCAAATTTCCTCCCTTCTTTCCTCCCAGAGGTTTCCTTAAATCAACAAATGGTACCACTAACCAGCTAATATATGACATCAAAAGCTTTAAGTCATCTTGTTTTCTCAGTTTCAGAAAGTCCCCAGTTACAGAAAGTCCCCAGACTAACTCAGCCACAGATAATTTGATTCTGCCTCCAGCTGATTTCTGTAATCAGTTCCCTTCTTCCTATCTTTCTACCACAACTGTGCACTGGGCCACAGACTTCTCACTGCAACCCTGCTGTAGCTTCCTGTCTTAGCCAGTGAGGGCCACTCTAACCACATACTTTATAATTTATAAGAAATGGTAATTCACTGCTCACAGTTCTGGAGACTGAGAAATCTGAGATCATGATGTCTGATGAGGATGCCTCTGCTTCATAGATGCTGTCTTCTAACTTCATCTTCACCCTGTAGGAGGGCAAAATAAACATTTTTAGGCCTCTTTTATTAAAAGTGTACTAGTTCCACTTATGAGGGCCCCACCTTCATAACCTAATTTTCTCCCATATGCCCCACCTCCCAGTACCACTACATAGAGGACTGAGTGTCACTATGTGAATTTTGTGGGGACACAAGCATTTGGATCATAGCATTTCCTGACTCCCTCCCATACATTCTGCACACCTTAGAGAGGATAATATTTGAAAAACATAAATCATAATAAAAACAGAAAATACCATAAAGACATAAATGACATTCTCTTGCTTCAAACCCTCCAAGACTTCCTGGAGCCCGCAGCCTTCTCGGGCCCTGTGTGGTCTTGCCCCTGCCACCCTCCTCATTTCCCTGTCTTTCCCATACATAGTACCAGTCATAGGCTTCTACCCTGTGATCCCTCCACTTTTCTCCCAATATTTGGGCCTTTGCAGGTGTCATTCCCACTGTCTGCAAAGCTCCGACCCACCCTGCAGTTCTTACCATGGCTGATTTCCCTGCATCCTTCATGTCATACCTTGATTATTACTCCTAGGATAGATGTTCCTGTGTACTCCATCCAGTGTGGCTTCTCAAGCGTAGCTGCCATCTCTATCCCTTCTGCTGTGCTTGTCATAAACTAGAATTATTTCAGCTTTTTTTAAATGTGTGCATTGTCTGTTTTCCCATCTGAAAAGAAAGTTCCACAGGGGCAGGCAGCAGTCATGTCTTTTTCCTCTACATATCACTGGTCCCCTGGTGTGCTACACACTAAGTAAACATGCTTGCCCTCTGCTAGTTCCAATTTCTATTGTTTATACTATTTTCAGGTAAATGGAAGATGTTTGTACTGGGTAATAAAACTGCACTCTAAATTTGATGATGGGGGTCCAGCTTATAGCTTGCATGATACAAATATTTGGACAACCAGCTTTAAGTCAATAAAAAAAGATGTTTGCCTTTTTTTTTTTTTTCAAATTCTCCATCTTGTAAAGCCACTCCTTACCATTATAGATAGCTGTTTTCAGGAGGTTGCCACAGGAATCTAGAAGCCATGTTTTCTCTCCTTTTTATTTTATCCACAGGACAGGAGAGTCACGATGTGACTTGGCAGACAGAACAAGTCCATGGCTTGGTGAGGATCTTTGTAAAGCTTGCTGCAATGCCACCATCAGAGTCTTCTAAAATAACAGCTTTAAGCCTATGGCTCATGGTGCTGTCAGGACAAGC
Organism: Tamias sibiricus; assembly: GCA_025594165.1. Taxonomy (NCBI): domain Eukaryota; kingdom Metazoa; phylum Chordata; class Mammalia; order Rodentia; family Sciuridae; genus Tamias; species Tamias sibiricus. Next base: position 141,344,456 of record CM046659.1, read on the forward strand.
CCACGGGCCTGGCTGGGAGCCAGCATGATAGAGTTGCTCACTGTGGGATTCCCTTGAGCAGGGACTATGCTCACTCTCATGTACATTGTGAACTCTTCTGGCATTGAAGCCCTCCTCAGGAAAACAGGCCCTCCCAGAGCCCAAGAAGCTTCACCATTCCAAAGGACAGAATTCAAAAATGACCGAAAAATGAGATTCTCCTGCTGGAATTTCTCAGTAGAACACTGGGATTTCCCTTGGAACAGACTAAATACTCAGGACTGGGGGAATCCATCCCATTGTAGGAAAAAGGTAAAGAACTCAGTGACTCAAGAGTCCTTGCCAGATAGAGCCTGGGGAGCCAAAGCAAAAGGCCTTCCTGGCTGAGCCATCAGGATGTCAGCCCCTACTGGGACTGCCTTGGGATCCACCCAGTTCTTATATACACCAACACTTCCATGTGAGTCACTCAAGCTATGCACACAGATGTGAATGTAGTTTAAACAGGGATCCCAGAAGGGACAGTGTCCCTGAATCAGCTTCCAATAGGCCCTTCTCCCCTCTCCCCAAAATTCTCTTTCATGCTTTTGTTCTTTATATCTCACTTTCTATCTCATTATTTTTCCATATTTATTCTTTTTCTCCTTCCTCCCATTCATCTCTCCTTCCCTCTTCCCCCACATTCCATTTTCTTCCTACCCTCTGCTATTTAAGATGATTATCCATTCCCAACTCTGGCCTCCCTGTAGATGCAGAAACTTCCACCAAGGGCCCACTCATTGGTCTCCAGCGAGTGGGGAAGTGCTCTGGAGGCTGTGTTCCACCACTCCTTTACACTACCAAGTACCCTTTAAAAATTCACTCTCCAACTGCTCACCCAGGATCCTTGCAAACTAGCTGTTCTTTAGAAGGTTTAGAAGTCTCTGAGTGCTCACTTCCAGCTTATTTTTGTGTGCCAATCACACGTCCAACAATCCTTTGGCTAATGATATATATCTAGCAATTGGCTTTCGCGCCACTGAGGTTAGTTTTAACATGCCAGTTGATAGTAATAAAGCAGCAATTCTGGAAGTCCTGTCCAAGGATCGCTATGTATTAACACATCGTTAAAACAGTATATTGCAAAGTCAACATACGATTATAACTGTTGACCTATCAAATACTGACAGATTTTGAAAGCTCAATGGAAGCCAAACATCATTTTATTCAATTGGGATTCAGGGAAAGGAAGAGAATATGGTGGCCATTGCAGTGGGGTTGGTTTAATGTGTTAAGGGTCTTTGTAATATCTTCTTTTACAAAGTAAGCATGTAATATATCCACATATAGAATAAAAATGCAGTATTATAATGTAATATATGTACTTCCATGTACACACACAACACATACATAGGAAGCATGACCAAGTGTTAACATGGGCCGATTGACTATGGCTTATATAATGGCCCTGGAGCAATTTCCACAGGGTCCCTGCAAACTTTGGAGCAACAGCCACATGCTCAGTTAGGATAAATGCTCCAAAAGAAGCTGCAGCACCCACCTGAATATATAAGCTTATGATAAATAAGATTTAGTTATGTCATGACTCATATTAGCCATCCATTTTACAATATAAATCAATGAACTTTATTGAGTGGTATAGTAGATGTAGGGTGGAGAGATGAAGGATGAATAATCCACAGCTCCCTTGCCTGGGAGAGTCATAACAATATGTTATTGTACCCTTCTCCTGGCAAATAAATGGTTCTGCCCAAATGTGGAAAAATATTTAAGACAGTTCAAAACTAATAGGGCTGTTGGCTCTGAATTCAGGATAAACAAACCTCTGCCCAAGGAGAAATCAGATCTGCTGTCTTTCTGATCTGTTGTACTCAGCAAAGCCACACTCTCAAAGTTTGAATGCCTCACTCCTGAGTACACTCAAATGAACTTTCTGCCTCTAACACTGCATAGTGACATTTCCCTTGCCCCACTGAACAGTCCTGCATAGTTTTCTTTCTCAAGACCAAGCTGACTAATCGTGGTGGACAGAGGTTATCTATCTGCACACCGCCAGTTGCATCTGTGAACTGAACTTTTACATTGCTATTATAAGATGTTTAAAGGGATAAATTAAAGAATAACATGCATTTTTAAAGAACAGGAAATCATAAAAATATCAAGTAGATAGGAAAAATACCAACTAGACAACTAAAAATTGGCAAAGTCATTAAAACGCAAAAATCAAAACACTGGATGAATTCTAGTGATAAAGGAATCAGAGGATTCATTAATTAAAAGATAATGGTGAAGAATTTTATTAAATAGGCAGTATAAAGAAACAATGTAATTTTTTAAAAAATGAAAATGCAGAAATAAAAAGCAAAGTCAGTTTGAAAGGTAGAAGGCCTATTCATCTCAATGATGCACCCACTTTTACCTGAGAAATCTGAGCATCAACTTTTGTCTAATAGCTTCTCCAGAGACAATACTTAAAGAGATGACAAGAGTCATATTTAAAGAGATAGTGGCTAAGGATGTCCAAGAACCGAAGACATTCATCTTTAAATCAAAAGGGACTACCAATAGAGTAGTACCCCTTTAAGGGGTATGCTCTAAGACCCTCAGTGGATGCCTGAAGCCAATGATAGCACCATATACTACATATACTGTGTTTTTTCCTACACATACATACCTAGGATAAGGATTAACTTATAAATTGGGCACAGTAAGAGATTGACAATAATAATAAAACATAACTATTATAATACTATACCATATATCTTACCAACCTCAGCATATTATTTTTTTCCTGAGAACTTTCACCTTTTTACTTTAAGGAAGCACTTTATTTTTTTAAACATCGAATTGTATACTTTATTTATTGTTTTTATGTGGTACTGAGAATCGAACCCAGCACCTCACACATGCCAGGCAAGCATTCTACCACTAAGCCACAACCCCAGCCCTAAGGAAGCACTTTAAAGCTTCTGTTTAACACATATAAAACACCAACATCACTACTCTTTCAGTTTGGGGCCATTATTAAGTAAAATAAGAGTTACTTGAACACAAACCCCAAATACCATGACAGTAGATTCAATAACCTAGATTGCTACTAAGTGACCAATGAATGGGTAGCATATATGGCATTGATATGCTGGACAAAGGAATGATTTGCATCCTGGGCAGGATGGAACAGGATAGCACAAGTTATCATCACATTACTCAGAGTGACAGTTAATTAAAACTTATAAATTATTTATAACATTTCCCATTTAATATTTTCAGATCACAAATGACCTCAGATAACAAAACATGGAAAGCAAAACCATTAAGGGGTGGAGGGCGGTTCCGTAGTGAACAACTAGAAATAAATCTTTACATCACACATCACAGTGAAATTTCTAAAATCAAAGATGAAGAAGTCTTAGAAGCTGAGAAAAGACAGATACTCCAGGGAACTGTAGTGTAGCAGCAGACACCAGAGGGAAATGGAGGAAGGTTTTTAAAGTGCTAAGAGCAGCCGCCCCCACTTCTGGTTAGTTTGCCTATTCCTGTCCCCATAGAATCTACCACAGGAAGCTTAGCTTCCTCCTTCTCCCACAATTGACAGGGGTCATTTCTCAAGCCAAACTCCTCCTCAGGCCTATTCATCTCAATGATCCACCCACTTTTACCTGAGAAACCTGAGCATCAGCCCATGGACAGGATAACCCCCCTTCTTGTCATTCTGTCTTTTAAATTCTCTCTAGCCTTTCCTTCTTTCCCAATCCAAGTGGACAGTGTTGGCTAAGGCTCATGGCAGTAGCCTCCTGGCTAGCCTTGCTGCTAGTTGCTACCTCGAAACCAGAATGACTCTTTCAGACTGCTATCTAACAGGGACTACCTGTACTGCTTCCCTGCTCAAAGCACATCCCTGGCTCTCAGAGCCATTAGGACAGAGCCCAACTCACCTTCCATGTAGCATGTTTTCCCTCCATCCCTGTTCCTCTTCTGCATCCTGCTCATATCTGCCTGTGGATCACTGACTCAAATTATGGCTCACCAGCAAATCCTTCCCACTGCCTGCTGTCACAATAAAGTGACATTTTCTTCCCGCTCTTTCTGTCTCCTGACTGACCCTGGTGCTTCTGCACAGAGCCCTCATGCCTGCCCCCTCCTCCCAGACACTGTGAGTAACAAATTATCTTTTCAGTGGCCATCATCTCCTGACCTATTAGTCCTGCTGTACCTCAAATGTTCTATTATTACTCTCTATTTTAAAACAGGGGGTACAGAGGAAAGTGGCCAGTACTCTTAGGAAGATTCAAGACAGGACCCACAGGCTGACACTGTAATCCTTTTGCTGGGATAGTTATATTCCATGGCAGATGGATTATTAGATTGTGTCCAAGTAGGCAGTCAGTGGCCAGCCCCAACTCAGCCACCCACCCTCTGCAGGTCCATGGCTTACACTTCCTCAAGCCAAGGGCCCAGGGTGACCTACCAAAGCATGGGCAGCACCCCTCTCTGACATAGGCACCTAGCATGGTCCACGTGCTAAGCACACTGGGCATCAAGGTACAGAGTGGTCAATTCAACAGGCACTGCCTTGCCTAAGTCAAATTTCCTGGTTCTCCTTTGAGAGTGGAAACGCTAACAAATACCAAAGTGTTCTTATCATCTCATTATCATGCAAGCTTCCTAGGGTCTTTTTTTACCTTCTCTCTCTACATCCTAGACCCCATCTTTCTGCAAGCTAAACACATATTACTTTTTCTTTTAAAACGTATTACCTTGTCAGAACTACAACTGCCCCTCAGAGGCCTGATGGAATGCTAGATTGCTAGATTTGGGTCCTGAAGATGATGTATGGGTGAAACCACCTAAAAATGAGATCCTGTCTGACTGAGTACTGAACTCTCTAAGAGTAATCCAGGACCATCGATCACTCTACAGAGTAAGAACACCCACCTTCAACACCAAGAATGTTGAAACTGGGCTACGTTCTCTGCCCTCACTTCTTGCAGGGCCGGGGAGCAAAGAGCCATTCATCTACATCATGGAGCCCATGAAAACCTCACAGAGAGGAACTTGAAGGAGAAGTATTGGCAGGCAGAGGAGAAAAAAGGCCATTCTAGGCAGAAAGGACAGACTGCATGAGGGAACAGAGGTGGGTGAAGTTTCTGGTACGTGGGCTGCAGCATTGTGAGGATGACAGGGATACAGAGACCAGTCTGTTTCCAGTATTGCCCCCCACGGGGCCTACCACTAGGCCCAGTGCAGACAAAGGGCTCCATAAGGATTTCGAGATGAATGAATAAGTTTGAGAGACAATCATGGAAAGACGTGATTGGGACCTTGAATGCCAAAACAGCATCTTGCCTTCTGTTTGGAGGGGGCTAACTGGGCTCTAGGCAGAAAAGGATAGCTAATTAGACTTTGCTGCTTCTGCAGAGACAATGCCAGGATAGCTGGGGGGGGTGTTTCTCAGCTAAGCTGAATGAGCCGGTTAAGCCATTCTCTTAAAATAAATAGTTTATACTGTTTGCCCCCCAATGACAAAATATGCTTCACGGAGACTGTCTCATTATTCCTTGCAACATACATATGCAAAGCATTAGCCATCAGATTCCCTCATCCAGCTTGTTTAGAGAGGAAAGTCTTTTGCCAAGGTCACACAACACATTAGGGATGAAACTGAAGCAGCAATGACCCTCAGTCCCATGGTCTAACCATGCCACTCTGATATTTTTTTTCCTCTTATTTAGGCCAAGGGCCCAGGGTGACCTACCAAAGCATGGGCAGCACCCTTCTCTGACATAGGCACCTAGCATGGTCCACGTGCTAAGCACACTGGGCATCAAGGTACAGAGTGGTCAATTCAACAGGCACTGCCTTGCCCTCATGAACTTATGGTCTGGAATCCTTATGTTTCAGAGTATTCATGCAATAGAGTTGAGGAGAGACCACGATCATAGTTAGGGATACCTAGATTCCAGACTTGGTTCTAGCTTCCTACCAGCTATGCATTCAACGACGTGAAAACAGAAGTTTGCGTTGACTACAAGATAACACAAACCTGAGAGAGCACGTGACCAGAACTGTCAAACCAACATTGCCAGCCCAAAACCCTTCACCCACTTTATGGATTTAACAGAGTTGGTGCTTGATGATCAGAGAAGGGTTTCTTTGGCGAGAGCTGTTCATGTGGCAACACTAACACCAGGCCTGCCAATGGCCTGGGAAGAAGGGCTGCATGGGGACCTCTCAAAGGACTGAATATATGTGCCCAGAAGTTTGGACAGCACTGTGGACTGGTACCTGGCTCACACCTGACAAATCAAAAAGGTAAGAAAGGCCATATCTTGGTCTGCTTGAGGTGCCATAACAAAAAGCCACAGATAGAGTGGGTTAAATAATAGAAATGTATTTCTCACAGTTCTGGAGGTTGGGAGGCCCAGATCAAGTCCAAGAGGATTTGGTTTATTTGGTTTATTTGAAGAGTCTCTTCCCAGTTTGCAGGTGGCTCTTCTATCTTCAGACAACCTTTCCTCTGAGTATACATGGAAAAAGAGTGAGAACTCTCTGTTGTCACTTTTATAAAGACACTAATTCTTATGATACACCCTGATCATCTCATTTAATCCTAATTACCTCCTTAGGGGCCCTATTTACAAATTCAGTCTCATTAGGAGTTGGGGCTTTGACATATGAATTTAGGGAAGACACCATTCGGTCTGTCCATAGCAGACAGCTGAGCTATTCTGACAGCAGAGCAAAAGAGAGGTCACAGCACAAGAATCATCCTGCACCTCCAAAGTGTATCAGGACAGAGAATGTGAGGAACCACATCTGAGAGTGTGGCCTGGGGCTCTATCCAAGAGGACTGGGGGCTAACGGGACACAATAGGGGCCTACCAGCTATGATAAGCCAGCATCCCAAGAACTGAAGAAGGAGCAACAGGGGAGGTAAGCATTGCTCCCATATTGGCCTTAGAGGTAAAAGATACCAGCAGACAAAGGGATGATGGGCCTGAACCTCCGAACAACCTATGAAAATGCCCCAGGAAAAAAGTCGACCTTAAGTACCTGCAAGAGCTAAAGAATGCTTACATTCTATAACACCACATCAGTGTCCTCATCCCTCAGTATCCATGGGGACTGGTACCAGGAATCCCACAAATACCAAAATCTGAGGCTACTCAAATCCCTTGTGTAAAATGGCATCATGTTAATACAGAACCTACATACATCCTTCCAAATACTTTAAATCATCTGTAGATTACTTATTGTTCTGGGGCAGGTCGCTCAGAAAACACACCAAGTCCCAGTTTTGTCCAAATTGAAGAGTTTTTATTTAGCCGGCCGGTCTGTGACTGCCTGCCTCCCCCCCCCCCCCCCCCCGCAGGACCCATAACTGTCTGTGCAAGGAACAGCCCCGAGCCTGAGCATTTGAGGATATTTAAAGGCAAAAACACATCTTGGTTGATGTAGCTGCAAGCAAACAGGTACAGAAGCTGAATTGGGCAATTAGCGAGACAATGCAATGGGTACATTAGTATTTCCCAAGGTACTTTCCAGGTTGGCATAGCAGCAAGCAAGCAGAAGGGAAGTGGGTCAAAATGACCCTAGTTCATACAAGTTAGAGAATGGTCACTAACATCTAGACAATCAATCTCTGACAAGGTACCTTGCCAAAGAAAAATGGAAACCAAAGAGAACAATTTTACGTTGTAGAAGAATTGCTATTTTGTGTTGCCAAGTATGTTATGCTAGGTGACTATTAATGGGTACAGAGGTGGGGCTTTCCCATGGGAGAAGCATTTCTTACACGATATGGAGTCTCAGGGTGAAATGGAGTCTGTTGGTCACTGCCCATATAGCCTGGCCCATAACACTTACAATAAATGCTATGTAAACAGTTGTAAGACTGCATTGTTGGGGGAACAATGACAAGAGAGAAGTATGCATTTTCTCTACAGATACAATTTCTTTCCAAATATTTTTAATCCATGTAGGAGGGACCCATGAACATGGAGAAACAACTGTACTTGTCAAGTAGTAATTTCCTGGTCCCCTTTCCTCTCTAATTTCCCCAAGTTCCTGAAACAAGAATGCCCAGGTGGGGACAGCTCTAAGAGGATTATCATGCACCCCTTCCCATGAACAGGTTCCCTGCCCAAGCCATAGGAGGAAGAGCAGACTCAACATTAAATCAAATTCAGAGCTGGATTATATGACATGGAACTGGATATTTTTATTATTGATTGGGACCATATTTTGCAACTTCAATTTACTTGAGAAAGTGACTGGAGAACTATTTTTATTATCTAGGAGAAACCAGAAAATTCATGGGGATAAGGTTTTCATCCAGACCAAGGGAAGAATTAGTCCCACTGAGTGGATTTATGGGAGCAGTGAAGAAGCAGCAAGAACATGCTTCATGTGCACCCCCATTGTAAAATTTGTGTGTGTTCAATGCTACAAGTACATGTGGTATATAGGTTTTTTTTTCATCTTAAAAGAGATATAATACAATATACCATAGTTTGCTCTGAAAAACTAAACTACATATGTTAATGTCTATAAAACACTTAGAACAGTGCCTGGTACACAGTAGGTCCAAAGAAATGGTAGTCAATATTATTGTTGTTCATGATAATAATTGTAACTACACCAATAGTATAGCATCTACAAGTGAGACGTTTCTGCAACTCTAAGCTTGCTTTGTATCTTGTCACTTCAAAGTTGACTCTCACGCTCAAGTCAGATTCCAGTTCTATGGGACTCTGTGAAAGTCCTAGACTGCAGGAAAATCTGGCCTCTCTCCTCAGCCTAATACAACTTTTTAATTTTATGTGGAAATCTTAAACCTCTCCTTCTCATTTGGTCACCATTTGGAGCTTTGAAAATACATGATGTGCTGTATATGATCACTCCCCAGACTCACACTGAATACTAATAACTGTTTTCCAAAAAGCTCAGCATCTGGGCAGCTATCTAGCCCCTGGGACCACCAATGGAATTGGACTAATACCAAAGACTGGTTACCACAATACGTCATCCACTCATGAATATCATTAAATGAGTTTGGTTTCAAGAAACTTTAAACCTTCGAGCTTTAGCTCACTTCAGTCTTTTCTCAGCATTCCAGAACATGATTAATGGTGACACCATGACACAAATGTTATACATGGCTCAAAACTTTAATTCAATATTGATCACTCCTTTAACAATGGCCCTGGATAATATTGTGTTAATGGCTGGCCCATTAAAATAAATTAGATAGGAGCAATGGAGGGAAGGGCAAGGGGGCAAGTAGCAAGGAAATATGAAATCCATACTGAGAAATAATCAGCACTAAGAAGTATAAAAGATAGTAAATCAATTTTTGTTTGTTATTCCTTTGTTCTCATATTTAATTTAAAATGCATCTGCATAATAGATTAATTATAAGTCTGTGTTGATAGGCATATAACGTGCAGAGATAATTTGTAACAATAAGAGCATGAAAGAGATACGAAACAATGAGCTGTCTGAAAAAGAAAGCAGGAAAAATATCCCATTTATTGTAGCTACAAGAACATCACATACTTGGAGTAAATTTAACCAAACAGAAGAAATATCTGTACACCAAAAACTAAAATGTGGATGAAATAAATCAAAGACATAAGTGTAAATATATCCCTTGTTAATATTGCTAGAAGGTCCATATTCTCTGAAGTGATCTACAGAGTTAATGCAATCCCTATCAAAATAGCAATGATATTTCTCCCTGAAATAGAAACAATCCCAAAACTCATACAGAATCACAAGACTCTAAAAAACCAAAGCAATCTTGAACAAAATGAACAAAGCCAGAGGCATCACACTACCTAACTTCAAAACATATTACAAAGCTACAGCAATCAAAACAGAATGATACTGGTATTAAAACAGCTAAAAACTGAAAGAGAATATATCAACAAAGATGCCAAGGACCCACACCAGGAGAGTTGGAGTGGCCACACTGTCAGACAAATTGACTTTAATCTAGAAATTGTCAGTAGAGACAAGGAAGAAATGTTACTATGATAAAAGGGGCAATCTGTCAAACATATAATATTGCTATATTTTGGATCTTAAATGTTCCCCAGAGGCCCATGTGTCAAAGGCTTAGTCTCCAGAGTGGTGCTATTGAGAGGCAGCACCTTTAAGAGGTAGAATCTTTAAGAAGCTGGATTTAGTGACAGGTATTTAGGTCACTGAAGGCAAGCCCTTGAATGGGGTAGTGGGACTCTGAACCCCTTCTCATTTGTCCATTAGGTAAGCTCCACCATGTGCTCCTTCTCATTGCTGATGGGGACCCCCCCACTGAAGGCCTAAAAGCAATGGGTTACCTAATCATAGGGCTGGGGTCTTTAAAACTGAGCCAAAAGCAAAGCTTTTCTCTTTATAAGTTGATTATCTCAGGTATTTATTATGGTGACAGAAAGATACCTAACACAAATATAAACCTATAACCTAAAAGAAGAGCCCTAACATACATGAGCCCTAACATGCAAGAGCAGACAGAAGAAAAGAGAAAAATAGAGATTTTAACAATAACAATTAGAGACTTCAATATCTCACTTTCAATAATGGGTAGAACAACTGGGAAGAAAATCAGCCATAAAATAGAAGAGTTGAACAATACTAAAAACCAGCTGAACCTTATAGATTGCTATGGAACACTTCACCCAACAACAGCTGAATACACATTCGTCTCAATTTCATATGGAACATTATCCAGGATGAACTATATGGTAGACTATAAAACAAGCTTCAATAAAGGTAAAAGGATTCCAATTTTATAACATACGTTCTCCAACCATAATGGAATAAAATTAGAAATTAGTAACAGAGAGAAATTTGTGGAATTCACAAATGTATGAAAATTAAACAACACATTCTTAAATAACCAATGAGTCAAAAGAAATTACAAAGGAAACTACAGCATACTTTGAGATAAATGAAATGAAAACACAACATTCCAAAACTTAGTGCAGTTAAATCAGTGTGCAAAAAGAAACTCACAGCTATGAATGACTACCTCAGAAATGAAGATAGCCTAACCTTCAATATTAAGAGACTAGAAATGAAGTACAAACTACACTGAAAGCAAACATAAGGAAGGGAAAAATGAAAGAAAGGGGAAGGAAACAAAAGAGAATAGAAAAACAAAAGAAAAATCAATGAAGTTAAAAATTCTTTGAAAGAAACAATCAAACTATTAGCTATATTCATCAGGAGAAAAAAGACTCAAATTATTAAAATTCAGAATGAAAAAGATGACATTATTACTAAGCTTACCCAAAATAAAAAGCATTACAAGAGAATATTATCAACAATTGAATCCTGAAAAGTCAAATAACCTACATGAAATGGACAAATTTTTGGAAAAGATGAAAACTACCAAAACTGATTAGATAAGAAACAGAAGATCTGAAAATCTATAACAAGAGATTGAGTCAGTAAACAAAACAAAAACCAGCAAAAAAAATTTTTACAATAATAGATGGCTTCATGGGTAAATTCTAGCCCATATTTAATAACTAACACTAATCCTCAAAAATATTTCTAAAAAATAGAAAGGGAAGGAACATGAAGACAAAAGTCCTCAAAAAAAACAAATACCAAACAATCTATTACTATATTAAAAGGATTATATATCACAACCAAGTATGACTTATCCTGTGAATGCAAGGTTAGTTCAATATATAAAAGTAAATGTAATTATATTAGTTTTCTATTGCTGCTATAACCAACTAACAAATTTAAGTGCCTTAAAAACAACACAAGTTGATTAGAATCTTGATAAATATTTTTCTATCATTAAATCACCTTTTCTGATTCTGATGGTCCTATACCTCTTCTAAAAGAACTCTTGTGTTTAGATTGCTTCCACCCAGATAATCCAGGAAAATCTCACTAGCTCAAGAATCTTACCCAAATCATGTCTTTAAATTTCTTTTAGTGATGTAAAATAACATTTTCATAAGTTCTAGAGATTCGGCCTTGGATCCCTTTGATGTATCGTTGTTTAGCATAGCATATAGGAATAGGATAATACATTATTAGATGGCAATAAAAATGACAGAATAAAATATTAAAAAGAAAAAACACATGAACATCTTTAAAAAGATTCTGAAAATGTACTTGATAAAATACTACACGATAAAAACACTCAACAAAGTAGGAATAAAAGGCAACTTTTAGAGTGATATCAGCAAGCTGGCTGAGTAGGAGCCCTTAGAACTCCCCATCCCAGAGAGATATTCAAACAACTAATAACTATATTTGGATGAAAAATAACTAAAAGAACATTGGAGTATATCAAAAGAATAGCAGAAACCCTGTAAAGCAGAGAAACCCAGGATGGCTGTGTTAGTCAGATTTTCATCACTGTGACAATATATTTGAAAAAAAAATCAACTTTTAATGAGGAAAAGGTTTATTTTGTCAAGATTTTTGTTGTTGTCATTTTGCAGATATCATTGGATCCATTTTTTCCACATTTTATTGGTGACTTGTAGTTGTATATAATAGCAGAATTTGTTGTCACATATTTTACATGCATATTTGTCATCAGAATATAAGGGAATGGGATCATATAGTCAAAGTGCCAAAAGTAAAATCTGTCAACAAATGATACTTTTATCTAGCAAAGCTGTCCTTCAGAAATGAAAGAGAAATAAAGTGTTTTCCAGACAAGCAAAAGTTAAGGAAATTTATCACCACTAGGCCTGCCAACAAGAAAGGCTTAAGGGAGTTATAGTAGAAAGAAAAGGATGGTAGTTCCTAACATGAAAGTATAAAAGTCACTGTTAGGCAAATATAGTTAAGAATACTGCAATATTCTGGTGCTCTATAAGTTATATGTATCTCTAGAATGAAGGTTAAGAGTCAAAAAGGTAAAAGCTAATGATAACCACAGTGAGTTGTTTAAAAATACCTAACATAAAAAGATGCAAATTGTGATATCAAATATAGAAATTGTGGGGAGTAGGCTAAAAGTCTAGACTTTTAAAAAAATATTTATTTTTTAGTTGTAGGTGGATACAATACCCTTTATTTTATTTTTATGTGGTGCTGAGGATTGAACCCAGTGCCTCACACATGCTAGGCAATCACCTTACCCCTCCTAACCCTAACCCTAACCCTAACCCTAACCCTGAGCCACATTTTCTAATACAGCTAAAGTTAAGTTGCTACCAGTGTAAACCAGTCTAAATATAAGACTGATGGTAGTCCAGATATACAAATGATAAAGAGAAAGCTTTCAAAACAGCACTACGGAAATCACCAAATCACAAATATAAGTAACAAGGAAGGAAGAAAGGAACAAAGGATCTACAAAACAACCAGAAAACAATTACCAAAATAGCAATAATAAATCTATACCTATCAATTATTATTTTGAATGTAACCAGATTGAATTCTGAAAGCCAAAGACAGAGTAGCTGAACAGATTTTTAAAAAGCAAACAATATCTAACTGTTTGCTTCCTACAAGACACCCACCTAGTTTTACCTTAGGACACAAATAATAGGCTCGGAATGAAGGATGGAAGAGTATACTCCATGCAGCAAGCAGGGTGTCTACAGTTACATTCGATAAATATATTTCAAGTCAAAAATTATCACAAGACACAAAGAAGGTCATTATTTAATAATAAAGTGTTCAGTTAATCAAGGAGACATAATTGCATGTGTGTATATTTATACACACATATATATGCACCCAACCTTGGAGTGCCTAAATGAAGAAAGCAAATATTAAGGACATAAAAAGAAACAGCTATACAATAACAGTAGGGTACTTCAATACCCCACTTCCAACAATGGACAGAACAACCAGGTAGAAAACTGACTAGGAAATATTAGAATTAATGTGCACTTTAGATAAATGGACTTAATAGATCCATACAGAACTTTCTACCATGCAGCAGCAGAGTACACATTCTTCTCTAGTGCACATGAAGCCTCCTTCAGGACAGACCACATGGTAAAACCACAAAACAAGTCTTAACAAATACAAGAAGATCAAAATAATATCAAGTATTTTTTCTGACCATAAAGGTACAAAACTAGAAATCAATAACAGGAGGAATTGGGGGAATTTCATAAATATATAGAAATTAAACAACATGCTCCTGGACAACAAAGGAGTCAAAGAAGAAATCAAAAGGGAATTTAAAAATACCTTGAGACAAATAATAATAGAAACATATCAAAACCTATGGGACACAGCAAAAGCAGTCCTAAGAGAAGTGTATAGCAATAAATGCCTATATTAACAAAGAAGATTGTTTTAGGCAGAGTGATGCATGCCTGCAGTCCAGCTTCTTGGAAGGGTGAGGTAGAATGAACCCAGAAGTTTGAGGCCAGCCTGGGAAACACATGAAGACCTCATTTTGAGAGAGAAAGAAAGAAAGATCCCAATAAAAAACTTAAATTTCCACCCAGGCAATTAGAAAAGAACAATGTCAACCCAAGGTTAGCAGAAGGAGGGAAATAAGGATCTGGACAGATGTAAATGAGAGAATGGACAAATCATATGGAAAAAAATATCACACTAAGATTTGCTTTTTTTAAAAAAGTCAACAAAATTAACACCTAACTAGATGAAGGCAAAAAGGAGATAAGAGTCAAAAATGTCAAATCAGAAATGAAGGTGGAAACATTATCACAGGTTCCTACACAATAAAAAGAATAATAAGAGACTATATTTTAAACAATTCTATGCCAGAAAATTTGATAGCCTCAAGGAAATGGATAAATTTCAAAAGAAGAAGAAGAAGAAGAAGAAGAAGAAGAAGAAGAAGAAGAAGAAGAAGAGGAGGAGGAGGAGGAGGAGGAGGAGGAGGAGGGGAGGAGGAGGAGGAGGAGGAAGAAAAATATAATGTATCCAGGTTGAGTCAGGAAGAATTAGAGAGCCTGGACAAACAGATAGTAACAACAAACAGTTTGAAGTAATAATTAAAAACCTCCCCAAAAGAAAAGCCCAAGACCAGATGGCTTTCCAACTGAATTCCACCAAACTTTGAAAAAATAATTAATACCAATACTTCTTAAAGTCTTCCAAAAGAAATAGAGATGGGTGGAATACTCCCTAACTCATTTTATGAGGCCAGCATCTCCCTGACATCTGAGCCAGACAGAGACACCATGAAAATGAAAACTACAGGATGATATATCTGACAAATACTGATGAAAATTTCTCAATAAAATATTAGCAAATCAGGGCTGGGGTTGTGGCTCAGTGGTAGAGAGCTTGCCCAGCACATGTGAGGCACTGGGTTCAATCCTTGGCACCACCAAAAAATGAATAAATAAAATAAAGTTACTGTGTCCACCTACAACTAAAAAAATTTTTTTAAATACTAGCAAGTCAAATTCAACAGCACATCAAAAATATTACACATTATGATGAAGTGACATTTATCCATGACGTGTGCTATGATTTAGCTATGAGGTGTCCCCCAAAAGCTCATGTGTTAGACAATGCAAGAATGTTCAGAGGTCAAATGATTGGGTTACAAGAACCTCAACCTAATCAATGGATTAATCCACCAATGTGGATTATCTGGGTGGTAATCGTCAGCAGGTAGGGTGTGACCAGAGGAGGTCACTTTGGGATTTATATTTTGTCCTGGGCAAGTGAGCTGTCTGCTTCCTGATTGCCATGTTCTGAGCTTCTTCCCTCCTCCACTCCCTTCCACTATGATGTGCTGCCTCTCACCTTGGGCCCAGAGCTATGCAGTCAGTCATCTATGGACTGAGACCTCTGAAGCCATGAGCTCCAAATAAACTTTTACTTCTCTAGGTTGTTCTTGTTTGGGTTTTTGGTCACAGCAGCAAAAAAGCTGACTAAAAATATATATAAGTCTTCCTTAATATAAACAAGTCAATCAACATGATCACATTAGCAGACTGAAAAACAAAAACCATATGATCGTATCAATAGACCAGAAAAAAGCATTTGATAAAATTCCACTGCCTTTCTTGATGGAAACTCCTAATAGTTTGTGTATAGAGGGAAAGTTCCTCAACATGGTAAAGGTCATTAGTGAAAAATCCATAGCTAATATTATAGTTAATGGGGAGAAATGGAAGCTTTTCCTCTAAAATCTGGTGTAAGGCATGGATGCCCACTCTCACTGCTTCTACTCAATGAAGTACTGGAAGTGCTATCAAGAGCAATTAGACAAAAAGGAGAAATAAAAGTTATCCAAAATCAGATTAGAGAAAGTAAAAATCATGTCAATTTGCAGATGACATGATCCTATACAAAGAAAACTCCAAAGACTCCACCAAAAAAAAAAAAAAAAAAAAAAAAAAAAAAAAAAAAAAAAAAAACCCCAAACCTGTCAGATCTATTAAGTGAATTCAGTGAGGTTGCAGGATATAAATTCAGCTTATGAAAATCTGTGACACTTCTATATGCAAATAATGAACCAACAGAAACAGAAATCAAGATAACAGCCCCATCTATAATAGTATCAAAAATAAGGGGCTGGGTGTTGCCACCTTAGGCAACAATACCACGGGAAAGAAATCGGAGGCAGACTGGGAATGAGTGGTTCCTTTATTGTTCCTTCTTCTTCCTCTCTATCTTCTTCCTCTCTGACTCCCCCAGTCTGGTTAAATACTCTATACCCTTCACAGGTACATTAGTTCTCTTAACAAGCATACACGTGTCACAAGCTCGACTTACAGGTGTGGCACGCAGTGCCCACGAGCACAGAAAGATTCTCAGTCAGTTACATTAAGGTCAGGTGTAAGTTGTAGTAAACAAGTAAACGCCTCCTCCTGGCTCTCAGCCAGCTGCCATCTTAGAGCTACTTCCTCATCAAAGGCTCTTACATTTCCTCCCTTTCGTTTTAAAAGAGGGATAGCTTAAATGGATGGGTGACGGACCCTCACCACATCAGGATCGACTGTGCCTGTCTTTAGGCGTCTGCATGTGCAACCGACATTCTTACCTGTCATGGATAATCAAGGCCGTAAATAGAGTGCCCTTGACTCCTGTCTTAGGTTGATATGTTGGTCACATGAGACTTTCCCGTCTTTGACTACCAGCTGTCCAATTGAGCCAACCAAGCATGAGGAGATGATCTGGTCTCTAAGGCGGCTAGCACATTTCCAATTATAATTTTATCTTTGCACTGACGAGCATGTATTTTACGTAAGTGAGAAAAAGAAATAGTAAACAAAGTCCCAAAATACCTGCCCATTTTTGACCCCAAGATACAATATTTTTAAAGAAGGACATCACATCACTAAAGGAGGGCACAGACACTCTAATTGACTAAAACTATTTGAGCTCTTAAGGTTCTGGTCAGATTATCAAAGTTATGGTTCCAAGTTCCATTAAGTAGCGTACTAAGTTCTCTAGACAAATTAGCTGCCCTACTAAGGTTAAGAAAAGGGATACCCATAAGGTCTTGTCCTGTGTAATGTCCTAAACATCCTATGGTAGAAAAATCTGCCAAAATGTCCACTTGCTCTTGGAGAAGATCAACACATTGATCAAAATGTAGATGCATGCAGAGCAGAGGCCACACTGCTGGTGAGGTTGTTTAATGCTTGAGCAGTAGGGATGCTTGTAGTGATTGTGACCCTGCAGCTGTAGCAGCAGCAGCCATCTCTTTTATGGCTAGACAATGCCACCGGCAAGTCTTCAGGGCCCGCTAAGACTGGCATAGGGATGTACCTAGGAACTCAAGCAAGCAACAATCATTAGAGGAAAGGCAGTGCCATTCCAGCACTGAGTCAAGAAGCAAGTTGTAGGAGTGCAATTCAAACTATCATTAAAAATGGAACTATTAGATCTTAGGTCAGGTGTTTTAGTTCTGAAGTTGATCTCTGCTCACATACATTGCTGCTTGAGCTCCCATGAACATTAGCTGGCAAAATATAGAACAGATTAAAGAAAGGCTGAGAGTATTTAGCTGACAAAATATTACATTTAGAACAGATTAAAGAAAAGCTAAGAGCATTTAACTTTTTGTGGAAAAGTAGAAAAATATTTTGTTAGCCGGAACTTTTGAGCCTCTGCATACACACAGCAACCTTTTATGAACCCTTATATAGAATCACACACATCTGTTTATACCTGTTGAAACTTTAACCTGTTTCACTGATGACAAAGACCAATTTATGAAAACAATCAACACCTGATGGCATATTTAACAGTGAGCAATTTAACTTTGTAAATTAATCAGCTGTTTAACAAATAAAGTTAATTACAAATAAATAATCCCATGTCAAATACCAAAATATTAGGCTGAACAGTATTAGTCATATTCCTTGCTGAAGAGAAGTCCTAGAAATACTTATGAATTAAGTTTGAAGGTACCTTCATTTTTTGTTTACCCGATTTGAATTGAACACTTTTGACTTAAATGAATTAAAAGTATTTGGATCCATTTTTTTTAATTAATTTTCATGAGCGCTCGGTTTTTGTTATTTGTGACGTCACATTTACATGAAATCTGGACAGACGCACAGACATAAAAGCATAAAAAAAAAAAAACACAATTGTGCGCACACTAAAGAGAGATCCTCTCATCCCGGACGGGAGGAATGAGACTTAAGTTGTAAGTTTATTGAAGGAAAAAGCACGCAGCTTAAAAGTTTCTTAGCTGAAAAGGCAAAAATGAGGTCCCCTTGTCGGAAAAGAGACAAACTCGCGCAGGTGCGCGGATTGATAACAAATTACCTCTTTTCCACTATGTAAGGGAATCATTAAGAGGAGGATCCGCAACAACTTCATCTTGGCCCTTTTGACTTGGCACCTGTTTTATCAATCTTGATGGTATCCATACCGGCGAGGACGCATGCTGTGGAAAGACACAAACAGATCCTCGCCCCCAAATTAATACTGGGTCTGGGCCCTGCCATGTGCCTGAAAGAACATCTTTCCAGTAAACCAAAGGTTTATGTTGTTGATGTGGGTTCCAGTGTCTGTCTCCAGCCGAATATCCTTTGGAATCCAAAGTTTAAAAATTTAAAGTAAAAAGGGCTACGGCTAATCTATCTTTAGGAGTCACCCAATCTCATCCTTTTTGTTTTAAAAGCATAAGTTTGAGTGTGTGATTAGCTCGTTCAATTATACCTTGGCCTTGAGGATTATACGGAATACCAGTCTTATGAAGTATGTCAAATTTGGAGCAAAATTGTTTAAAAGATGAAGATGTATATGTGGGGCCATTGTCTGTTTTAAGCATTTTGGGAATGCCCAATGCAGCAAAAGCTTGTAAACAATGAGATGTAACATCTTTAACCTTTTCTCCAGCATGTAAGGTAGCAAAAATCATGCCTGAGCATGTATCTATGGTCACATGAACAAATCGCAATTTTCCAAAACTTGGCTCATGAGTAACATCCATCTGCCATAAATGATTGGGCATTAATCCTCTTGGGTTAACACCATGATGAGGATTGGGCAAATGTGTCACACAAGATTGACAAGCCTTCACAATTGTTCGAGCTTGATCTTTAGTTATTTTGAACCTTTGTTGTAAAGTAGTACTATTAACATGAAATTGAGAATGGAATGAGGTAGCTTGTTGGACTGCTGAAAATATAAAGATTGTTTGAGTAAGGGCATCGGCCTTTTGATTACCTTCATGGAGAGGACCAGGCAAATTAGTATGAGCTTTGATATGTCCAATAAACAAAGGTTCTTTACATTCCCATAGAAGGTTTTGAATTTTTTTTTTTTTTTTTTTTTTTTTTTTGTGTGTGTGTGTGTGTGTGTGATACCAGGGATTGAACTCAGGGGCACTTGTCCACTGGGTCACATCCCCAGCCCTTTTTTGTATTTTATTTAGAGACAGGGTCTCACTGAGTTGCTAAGTGCCTCGCCATTGCTGAGGCTGGCTTTGAACTCGCGATCCTCCTGCCTCAGCCTCCCAAAGTGCTGGGATTACAGGCGTGCGCCACCACACCCGGCTGAAGGTTTTGAATTTGAAAAAACAATTTAAAGGCTGGAGTATGAGGTGCTATTGGACCTGCTAGCTCTAATTTAGGGACGGCATGTACAATATAATGACTGTCTGAGAAAATATTTATGGGCTGCTCTCTAAAACTTTCAAGAGCTATAATAACAGCTTCTAACTCTACTAATTGAGCTGATTTATGGGCAGTAATATGAATCATATTTTCTTTTTGAGTGACTACTGCAGCAGTACCGTTAGAGGACCCATCTGTAAATACATTTAATGCCTTGGGAATAGGTTGATTTTTTGTTACCTGTGGAAATATAATGGGATGATTGATACAAAAAGATAGTATAGGAGATTTAGGAAGATGGTTATCAAAATTTGCAGAAGTAGAGCATCTAACTATAGCCCAATTGCTGAAGGCCGCTTCAGCAAGGATGTCAAGTTCGGCCCAACCGGTGCTAGAGGGGAACGTGAATGGAATGAAATAATCCACACATGAGACAGATTGTAGAAATCCTTCTACTCTTCTGATTTTACTTTTCTCAGCATGATTTTTATACATCCCAACAAACAGCAATTTACATTTCAACTACAGATTTCAATGAAGAATTCCAGTAAAGGAGATCACTTTAAAGATTTCCAGTAAGGGAGGTTATATTAAAGATTTCCAGTAAGGGAGATTATATTAAAGATTTCCAGTAATTAACTATAGAAGGTTACTTTAAAGAATTTCAGGACACTCCAGGGTCAATCAGGGAAAAACAAAATAGTTAAAGGATTTAAGGACATTCCAGGGTCAATCAGGAAAAACAAAATAGTTATCCTAAGTACCTACTATTGATCAATCTTATCTATCCTAGATTTACTGAAGGATAAGGGAGAGTCTTTTACAGACACAAAAAGACCATTAGCTTTTCAATGAGTAATGTTACACCCTGTAGGGAGGGGCTATTTGCAAAAGCTAATCTTAATTATCTTGCTAGTTAGCCAACCTTTGGCTAGATTCCACAGGGCCATAGAACTGGTTTTAATTAATGTATTAGAACCTGGTAGTCATAGAGTAGAAATCAAGAGCAGCAGAAATTCTATATAGTCGCATAAAAGCAGCATCTCATCGGCAAAGAGGAGCCAAGCTCAGACCTCCAGGTTGGAAGGAGCTTGGGCTCAAACTCATTTGCGTAACCAAGGAAGAACCCAGATTCACAGACCTGGAATAGCAGACAGAGACCCGGCTCAATTCCTGGTTTGGAAGAACTTAGGCCCACACGGCCCTGAATTAACAGGTTGGGAGTCAAGCTCAATTCCAGGTTGGGGAGATCTCAGACTCACAGCCCCGAATTAACAGGTTGGAGGTCGAGCTCAAATCCCCGGATGAGAAATACCGCATTACCCAATCTTTATCATTGAAGCATAAATATTCAACCTGTGACAATGAGTAGGGAGTAATAATAGTAGCAGGGTGAATGCCAAATATTTTAATAGAAGACTTAAGTCCTTGGAGAATAAGTTTGGCCACCATGGAGGTGTAAGACTCAATTGTACTTTTAGGAGACACGGGCAAATGTATCCATAATAAAGGCCCCTGTTGCCAAAATACTCCTGTGGGTGTATATTATGAAGAAATACTGATCAATATCAGCGGTTGAGTAAAATCAATTCTATCACAATGGGATCCTTTGATGGCCTTTTCTACCAACTTTAAAGCTTCCCTAGCATCAGGAGTCAATGCTCGTGGTGAAGATGGATCAGGGTTTCCACGAAGGATATCAAATAAGGGTCTTAATTGGCCAGTAATGAGGCCTAGTGTAGGGTGAAGCCAATTAATGTCTCCCAGCAATTTTTGAAAATCATTAAGAATAGCTAGATGCTCCTTATTTATTAAGATTTTTTGAGGCCTAATAAAAGTATCCATAATTTGGAATCCTAGATATAATATTGGCGATCTAGTCTGAACCTTTTCTTCAGCAATGTCTAGTCCATATCGTTTCAAGTTTTCTGATAATCGCTAAATATGGTGAATAAGACTTCTTGATTAGGATGAGCAAGCAGAACATTATCCATATAATGGAGGCACATAAGCTCCGGGTATTTGTTCCTGATAGGCTGAATAACTTTATCTGCATAGATTTGACACATAGTGGGGCTATTAGCCATACCCTGGGGTAAAACTTTCCACTGAAATCTTTGGTCAGGTCCGTCATTATTAATAGAGGGAACTGTAAAAGCAAACCTAGGGGCATCCAGAGGATGTAAAGGAATAAAAAAAAAAAAAAAAAAAGCAATCTTTTATATCAATGGCTATGAGCTGAACATTTTGAGGAATAGCTATATGATTAGGAAGCCCAGGTTGGGTAGGGCCCATAATTTGCATGGTTTTATTGATTTCTCTAAGATCATATAACAATCGCCATTTTCCTGATCACGAATATGGAGGAATTCCAGGGAGAGGTAGAAGGTTCTATATGTCCTGCCTCTAGTTGTTCTTGGACTAGTAAGTGGGCCGCTTATAATTTCTCTCTAGATAGGGGCCACTGAGGGACCCAAACTGGATTATCAAAAAGCCATGGTATTTTCAAAATTGTTTTCTCAGTGGCCCCTAAAAAAAAATCCTATACCTTTTCGATGATGATTTCCTTTAAGCTCAATAGGGTTAGGATCACCTTGTAGATTTTTTCCTAGTCCTTTACCTGGAATAGATCCCTGTTTTTCCATGAGACTCCAGCTTTTACTTGTAACACATACGGGCTTGGTTGTAAGGTGTACTCCCATTTGTTTTAATATATCTCTTCCCCATAAGGTAGCTGGCAAGCTGGACAAAACATAAGGCTGAAATGTTCCTTGATGCCCTTCATCATCCTCCCACTTTAAAACTGTTGCTCTTTGTTCTGGGCTATTGGAATATCCTAGGCCTCTCAAACTAGTTGAAGCCTTCTGTAAAGGCCAATGTTTGGGCCATTGTTGGAAGTTAATAATAGAAGAGTCTGCCCCAGTGTCAATTAACCCTTCCATTTCTATTCCCTGTATTTTAAGTCTGCACATAGGCCTCTGTGAACAATCCTGAACCCAGCAAGCCATAGATCCCAAGCCAGTGGATCCAAATCCCCTATTCTTCCTATTTTGAGGCATACACTTAAATGAGTCATGTAGACTGGGAAGAAGAAGTAGCTGAGCAATTCTATCACCTTGATTAACAGAGCCAATGCCTCGAGGTGAACTGAGCATAATCTTGATTTCTCCTTGATAATCAGACTCTATCACTCCTGGAGTAACTTGAAGTCCAGATAAGCTAGTTGAACTTCGCCCCAGGATAAGTCCCACAGTCCCTAAGGGAAGAGGTCCCCTGACTCCCATGGGAATCAGTTGAACCCCCATCTCAGGTGTTAGCACTATTCGGGCAGTGGAACAGAGATGAAGTCCTGCACTTCCTTTTGTCCCTCTGACAAGGGAGTTAATGGGTAAAAGGGATTGTGTCAAGGAATCATCTGGATAGATTTTTGAGGATACTCCTTCTCTAATGCCCCGTACATTTGTGGGCCCCGAGGCATTGGGCCCTGTGCCCCATTTTTTGAATTGCCAGACAAAATGTTACCATTAATATCAGTTTGGGATCTGTACTCACTAGCCCAATGGTTTCCTTTTTTACACCTGGGGCAGCGGCCTGGGGCACGAGACGAGCTTGGTTTTATTTCTATTGTCTCTTGCCTTCTTTGGGGACATTGTTTTTTAATATAACCTGGTTGACTATACTGATAATAACTTTTAGGTCGAGCCCCTCTTGCAAGATTAAGAGGAAAAGCACCTCTCATGGCTGCTGCAATTACACTACCTGTAATAAATGCATCATTTATGTCCCTGCAAAGTTTTATATAAACAGAAAGGTCCTTTTTAGATTTCCAAGGTCTGATAGCGTCTTGACAATATTTGTTGGCATTTTCATATGCCAGCTGAACAACTAATGGCATGGCTTGATCAACATCTCCAAAAACCCTCCTTGCTGTCTGTAAAAGATGATCAACAAATTCGGCATATGGCTCATTGGGTCCCTGAATTACTTTAGACAAGCTACCCTGTAAGTCACCAGATCCTTGCAATGTTTACCAAGCCTTAACAGCTGCGGCGTATATTTGAGTGCAAACTCCAGGATCGTACTGAATCTGAACCTGTAAAGCAGCATATTGCCCTTCTCCAGTTAACATGTCTACGTTACGATCTGGAAATTCTGCAGCCGCATTTCTACGAGCGGTTTCAACACAGAGCTCTTGGAATTGAGAACTCCAAACTAAGTATTGTCCCCCGCTCAATACTGCCTTACATAAGCCTTTCCAATCTGTAGGAGTTAAATTCAAAGTATTAAGAGATTCTAACATGCTTATGGTGAAAGGAGCTTGGGGCCCATATGTCATTGTTGCTTCTTTAAAGTTTTTCATAGTTTTAAAATCTAAATGTTGATGGTATCTTTGTTGATTTTGATCTTCAAACACTGGCAGATCCCATAGTTCCTGTGAACTTTGACACTCAAGGGCACACAAGTGCCTAGAAAGACCCCTAATAGTCTCTGCAATTGAGTCATCCCATGGGGGAGCAGAAGGCACAAGTGGTTTCTCCACTTGACGGTCCTCCATCTTGGTCTTTTTAGTTCCCTTTTGCTCATTTTATCGAAGACTGTGCTCTCAAGATCACTTTCACTTAATTCCTCCTCACTAATACTACCCTCACTAGCCCTAACTGACTCAATAACACTTTCCTGAACCCTAGGTCTAGTTGAGAGCAGGCATTCCCTAACTGTCTTTAACAAATCTTCAATAACCTTGACAATTCGGTTCCTTGAAATTTGCGAACCCATTTTCCCTCGCCCTTAACCGCTCTGGCTAGAGACTCCTGCGAGGTTCCTCAGTACTTACCTGCCGTGCCGATGAGTGCTCCGTATGGGCCACCACTTGTTGCCGCCTTAGGCAACCATACCGCAGGAAAGAAATCGGAGGCAGACTGGGAATGAGTGGTTCCTTTATTGTTCCTTCTTCTTCCTCTCTATCTTCTTCCTCTCTGACACCCCCAGTCTGGTTAAATACTCTATACCCTTCACAGGTAAATTAGTTCTCTTAACAAGCATACACGTGTCACAAGCTCGACTTACAGGTGCAGCATGCAGTGCCCACGAGCACAGAAAGATTCTCAGTCAATTACATTAAGGTCAGGTATAAGTTGTAGTAAACAAGTAAATGCCTCCTCTTGGTTCTCAGCCAGCCACCATCTTAGAGCTACTTCCTCATCAAAGGCTCTTACAGCTGGGGCTATATGGCTCAGCGGTAGAGTGCTCATCTCCCATGTGTGAGGCCGTGGGTTCAATCCTCAGCACCACATAAGTAAAATAAAGGTATATAAAAAAAAATACTTAAAGAACAAATTTAAGCAAGGAAGTGAATGACCTGTCCACTGAAAACTATAAAACAATAATAAAATAAATTGAGGAGGACACAAATAAATGGAAAGGTATTCATGAATTTTAAGAATATTTTTTCTACTTGTGTGAAGTATGCCATTGGAATTTTAAGAGGGATTGCATCAAATCTACCTATTCCTTTAGGTAGTGTGAACTTTTAAATAATGTTCTTTCCAATACATGAACATGGAATACCTTTCCATTTATTTGGAAGCAACCCAGTTGTCCATCAATAAATACAGAAACTGTGAGGTAGATATAATTATTCAGCTTTAAAAAAAAGGAGATCTTGCCATTTGCCACAATGTAGATGGGCCTGGAAGACATTATTGCAAGTAAAATAAACTAGAAAACATGCCAAGTAAAATAAACTAGAAAAGTACCACCTGGTCACATTTACATGTGGAATCTTAAAAAGTTAAATATACAGAGAATAAAATAGTGGCTATCAGGTCAAGGTGAAGATGGGAAGATGTAAGTCAAAGGACACAAAATAGCAAATATATAAGCTGAATAAGACAAAAGGTCTGAAATACAACATGAAGACTATAATTAATACGTTGGGATTTTTGCTACATAAGTAGATTATAACTACTGTTGCCACAGGGAAGAAAAATAGGTCACTATTGGAGATGATGGATATGTTAACTTGTTCCACTATAGTAGCTGTTTTACTATACATGTCGCTATTTAAAGCATTGGGTCTTTAAATATATAAAATTGCAGGAGCCCTGTTTGGGGAGATGGCTTGAATTGCGGTTGACTATGGGCCACGGAGATTTGGGCATTGTCGCCTTCCGTAGTCTCACGGGACTTGGCCCGGGATCTCGAGTGACTTGGCCGAGATTGCTGATCGAGTCAGCGCCATTTTGGTGGTGTGTGCGGCGCGTGTTAGTCGTTGTTAGAGCCAGAGAGAAAAGTTATCAGAATAAAAAGCTGTTTGTCTCCAGTTTGCCTCTGAACTTCTTCCCGCGGCTTCGTTGCTCCAAGCGGCCATCGCTTCAGGCAGCAACAGGTGGCGGCCCGTACGGGGACTTCGGAGCGGACAGTTAAGAACTGAAAGGTCTCTAAAGATGGGTTCGAATATAACTGAATCCCAAGTGATAGAGGCTATGCAAAGACTCCTTGATATACCTGACTCTGTTCTCAGTGAGGAGGATATAGAAAAAAGTGAAAGTGATCAAAAAAGCATAGCTGGGCCAACTAAGACCAGTAAAAAGAGTATTAGAAGAGTCCCAAAAATGACAAAAATCCAAGCTATTAGAGCTATTCGGGAGTTATTGGAGATAGCTGAAGGATACTTGTGCTTAATGGAACCTGGGCCTCAGGATATTGCTGTCAGTGAAATTAGCAGTGGTGAGGAATCTAGTAAAAGTGATCCTGAGAAAATGAGGAAAAAGAAACTAAAAAAGACCAAGGAAAAGGACCGTCCAGTAGAGGAACCACTTGTGTCCTCTACTCCCGCATGGGTGGAATCCATTACAGAAAATATGAAGGGTATTACTAGGCATTTGTATACCCTAGAAACTGTACAAGGACCTGGGGATCTACAAGGTAGCTTGTCAAAAGTGATTCAAGGACCTAATGAACCATATGCTGATTTTGCTGATCGACTTTTGAGAACTGCAGGTAGTGTGTTTGCAGATATTGATCAAGCTATGCCATTAGATGTTCAATTAGCATATGAAAATGCTAATAAATGGTGCCAAGCAGCCATCAGGCCATGGAGAACTAAAAAGGATCTTTCCGTATATATACAACTATGTAAAGATATAAATGACGCCTTTGTCACAGGAAATGTGATTGCAGCCTCAATGAGAGGTGCTTCCCCTCGAAATTTCACAAAGGCTAAACGTAGACATTATAATCAATCAGGCTATTCTAGGCAAAATCCCAAAAGAGAAATAAGACCAAGCTCATACCGTGCCCCAGGCCGCTGCCCCAGGTGTAAAAAGGGAAATCATTGGGCCAATAAATGCCATTCAAAATTTGACATCCATGGAAATCCTTTGTTCAGGAATTCAAAAAACAGTGCACGGGGCCCAATACCCCCGGGGCCCACAAATGTATGGGGCATTGGAGGAGGAGTATCCTCAAGCATCCACTCAGATGCTTCCCCGACACAATCCCTACTACCCATCCACTCCCTCGCCAGAGGAACAAGAGGAAATGCAGGATTAGACCTCTGTTCCACTGCCCAAATAGTGTTAACACCCGAAATGGGGGCTCAACTGATTCCCACAGGAGTCAGGGGACGTCTTCCCTCAGGGACTGTAGGACTTATTATCGGGCGTAGTCCTAAAAGCTTATTAGGTTTGCAAGTGACCCCAGGTGTAATAAACTCAGACTACAAAGGGGAAATAAAAATAATGCTTAGCTCACCCCAAAGTATAAGTTCTGTTAATCAAGGAGATAGAATTGCTCAGTTGCTTCTCCTTCCCAATTTACATAATTCATTTAAAATGGGTATGCCTCAAGAAGGGAACAATAGAGGATTTTGTTCCACTGACTCAAGACCCATGGCTTGCTGGGTTCAAGACTGTTCAAGGAGGCCTATGTGTAAAATAAAAATCCAAGGAATAGAAATGGAGGGATTAATAGATACTGGAGCTGACTCTTCCATTATTAATTTACGCCAATGGCCCAAGCACTGGCCTCTGCAAAAAGCTTCAACCAGTTTAAGAGGCTTGGGATATAATAACCTCCCAGATAAAAGTGCGGTAATTTTAAAATGGGAGGATGATGAAGGCCATAAAGGAACAGTTCAGCCTTATGTTTTACCTAACCTACCGGTTACTTTATGGGGAAGAGATATTTTGCAACAAATGGGAGTACACCTTGCAACCAAGCCTGCAGGTGTTAAATGTGAAAATCTACAGGGTAATCTTAACCATAAAAGAAATCATTATCAAAAAGTACAGAGTAATCTTAACCCTAAAAGTAATCATTATCATAAAGGAAAAAGATATTTTTTTTCGGGGCCACTGAGAAAATAATTTTGAAAATACCATGGCTTTCTGATAAGCCAGTGTGGGTCCCTCAGTGGCCCCTATCTAAAGAGAAATTACAAGCGGCCCACCTACTAGTTCAGGAACAATTAGAAGCAGGACATATAGAACCTTCCACCTCTCCCTGGAATTCCCCCATATTTGTGATCAAGAAAAAGTCAGGAAAATGGCGATTGTTACATGATCTTAGACAAATCAATAAAACCATGCAAGTTATGGGCCCTACTCAACCTGGACTTCCTAGTCCTGTAGCTATTCCAAAAAATTTCCATCTTATTACTCTTGATATAAAGGATTGCTTCTTTTCTATTCCCCTACATCCTCTGGATGCCCCCAGGTTTGCTTTTTCAGTTCCTTCTATTAACAATAATGGCCCTGATCAGAGATATCAATGGAAGGTTTTACCACAGGGAATGGCTAATAGCCCCACCATATGCCAAATATATGTGGATAAGGCTATCCAACCCATTAAAAATAAATATCCAAACCTCATGTGTCTACATTACATGGATGATATTTTATTGGCCCACCCTAATCAAAAAATCTTATTTAATATAGTCAGTGACATGGTAGAAAATTTTAAAAAAATACGGATTATATATAGCAAAAGAAAAAGTTCAAACCAGATCTCCCATATTATATTTAGGATTTAAAATCATGGATACTTTTGTTAGACCCCCCCAAAATTTTAATAAATAAAGAACATTTGACCACCCTCAATGATTTCCAAAAACTACTGGGAGACATTAATTGGCTTCGCCCTACACTAAACTTCACTACTGGCCAACTAAAACCTTTATTTGACATCCTTCGCGGAGACCCTGATCCATCTTCAGCACGAACATTGACTCCTGATGCTAGGAAAGCTTTAAAGTTAGTAGAAAAAGCCATCGAAGGAGCTCACTGTGATAGATTTGATTTAACTCAACCGCTGATGTTGATTATTATTTCTTCACAATATACACCCACAGGAGTATTTTGGCAACAAGGGCCTTTATTATGGATACATTTGCCCGTCTCTCCTAAAAGTATTATTGAATCTTATACCTCCATGGTGGCTAAACTTATTCTTCAAGGACTTAAGACTTCTACTAAAATATTTGGCATTCACCCTGCTACTATTATTACTCCCTATTCATCATCACAGATTGAATATTTATGCTTCAATGATAATGATTGGGCTATAGCTAAATGCTCTACTTCTGCAAATTTTGATAATCATCTTCCTAAGTCCCCTATATTATCTTTTTGTATTAATCATCCTATTATATTTCCTTCCACAGGTAATAAAAAATCAACCTATTCCTAAGGCATTTAATGTATTTACAGATGGGTCCTCAAATGGTACTGCTACAGTAGTCACTAAAAAAGAAAATATGACTTACATAACTGCACACAAATCAGCTCAACTAGTGGAATTGGAAGCTGTGGTAAGAGCTCTGGAAAATTTTAGGGACCAGCTCATAAACATTTTTTCAGATAGCCACTATATTGTACAAGCCGTCCCAAAATTAGAGTTAGCAGGACCAATAGCACCTCATACTCCAGCCTTTTAATTGTTTTATCAAATACAAAAACTTTTGTGGGCAAGAAAAGAACCTCTATTCGTAGGCCATATTAGAGCACATACTAATTTGCCTGGTCCCCTCCATGAAGGTAATCAAAAGGCTGATGAACTTACAAAAACAATATTTATACTTTCAGTGCTACAACAAGCTACTTTATTTCACTCCCAGTTTCATGTCAACAGTACCACCTTGCAACGTAGGTTTAAAATCACAAAGGAGCAAGCCAGAACAATTGTAAAAGATTGTAAATCTTGTATGACACATTTGCCCAATCCTCATTTTGGTGTTAACCCTAGAGGGTTAATGCCCAATCATTTGTGGCAGATGGATGTTACCCATGAGCCAAGTTTTCGAAAATTGCGATTTATTCATGTTACCATAGATACATGCTCAGGCATGATTTTTGCTTCCTTACATTCTGGAGAAAAAGTTAAAGATGTTACATCTCATTGTTTGCAAGCTTTTGCTGCATTGGGCATCCCCAAAATGCTTAAAACAGATAATGGCCCTACATATACGTCCTCATCTTTCAAACAGTTTTGCGCAAAATTCAATATATCCCATAAAACAGGCATCCCATACAATCCTCAGGGTCAGGGCATTATTGAAAGAGCAAACCGAACCCTGAAAATTATGTTATTAAAACAAAAAGAAGGAAATTGGAAAAGTCCTAAGGACAGATTGGCAGTTGCCCTGTTTACCTTAAATTTTTTAACTTTAGACTCTAATGGTTATTCTGCTGGAGACAGACATTGGAATCCACACCAACAACATAAACCTTTGGTTTACTGGAAGGATGTTCTTTCAGGTACATGGAAGGGTCCAGATCCAGTATTAATTTGGGGAAGACGATCTGTTTGTGTTTTTCCAAAACACGAATCCTCTCCAATATGGATACCATCTAGATTAATAAAACAGGTACCACATCAAAATGATCAAGATGAAGTTATTGAAGAATCAAGATTAATAAAAAAGGTACAAAATCAAGAGGACCAAGATGAAGGTATAGAATGATTCCCTCAAAAGAGTCCTTCAAAATATTTCACAACTTAAGTGTCATTCCTCCCGGCCGGGACGAGGAGATCTCTCTTTAGTGTGCACACAATTGTATTTTTTTTTCTTTTTATACATGTCTTTATGTCTGTACATTTGTCTACATTTCATGTTAATGTGACGTCACAAATATGTTTGTATGTTTGTGCATCTGTCCAGTGTGACGTCACAAATAACAAAGCGCTTATGAAAAAAAAAAATATATATATGGATCCAAATAACTTTAATTCATTTTAGGTTAAGAGTATTCAATTAAGAGTAAATAATTTTATAAATGAAGGTACTTTCAATTTTGATTTATAGGTGTCCCTGGGACTTCTCTTTAGCAAACGATATGACTAGTGCTATATAACCTGATATTTTGGTGTTTTGACATAAGATTGTTTATTTGTTATTAACTTCATTTGTTTAATAGCTCATTAATTTCAATTATCTCAACAGGTAAAAGATTGCTCTGTATACAGAGACTCAAGGGTTCTAGCTAACAAATTATTTCTCCAAAGTGCCTTTACCTTTTCTTTAATCTATCTTTAATGCAGTAATTACCCTCAGTCTTTCTTTGTTTTGTTCTAAATATGATATTTTTCCAACTTATGTTTGTAGAAGCTCAACCAGCGATGTGTGTGAACAAAAATCAACTTTAATTTTCTAATCTAATTATTCTATTTTGTAGTTTGACAACTCGCCTCTTGACTCAGTGCTGCAATAGCACTGCCTTTCCTTTAATAATTGATGCTTGAGTTTCTAGGTAGCGGGCCCTGAAGATTTGCCGGTGGCATTGTCTAGACATAAAAAAGCCGTCTGCTGCTACAGCTGCAGGGATCGCGGCCGCCGCAAGCATCCCTGCTGCTCAAGCATCAAACAACCTCACCAACAGTGTGGCCTCTGCTCTACATGCATGGGGCCTCCTACATCAACGTGTTATAACAAATGGACATTTTGATCTTTCATTGTTTGGGACTTTACGGGACAATGCCTTGCGGGTATTTGTCTAGAGAATTCAGTGTGTTACTTGATGGAACTTAGGGCAGCTGATTTGTTTAAACAATTTGATATGCTATGCAATTTGGCTCATCACCAAAAGGCTTGTCGCCTTAAAGCCGCAACATCTCCTCACAATTGGACGGCTGTTAGTCATCATACACAGTTGATCCTAAAGGGCTCCATTGGATGGCTGGTTAGCCAATGACGGGTAAGATCCCCAGAGGGGGACAACCTAAGACAGGCACAGTCGCACGGGACAGTCTCATGTGGCCGACATATCAACCTAAGACAGGAGTCAAGGGCACAGCCTTGATTATCCGATGATGGGTAAGAATGTTGGTTGCACATAGATGTCCTAGAGCATCCCCTCTTTTAAAACAAAAGGGGGGGAAATGCAGGAGCCCTGTTTGGGGAGATGGCTTGAATTGCGGTTGACTATGGGCCACGGAGATTTGGGCATTGTCGCCTTCCGTAGTCTCACGGGACTTGGCCCGGGATCTCTCTCTCCTTTTTTTTTTTTTTTTTTTTTTGGTACCAGGGATTGAACTCAGAGGCACTCGACCACTGGGCCCCATCCCCAGCCCTTTTTTTGGTTTTTATTAGAGACAGGGTCTCACTGAGTTGCTAAGTGCCTCGCCATTGCTGAGGATGGCTTTGAACTCGCGATCCTCCTGCCTCAGCCTCCCAAAGTGCTGGGATTACAGGCGTGCGCCACCGCGTCCGGCTTGGCCCGGGATCTCGAGTGACTTGGCCGAGATTGCTGATCGGGTCAGCGCCATTTTGGTGGTGTGTGCGGCGCGTGTTAGTCGTTGTTAGAGCCAGAGAGAAAAGTTATCAGAATAAAAAGCTGTTTGTCTCCAGTTTGCCTCTGAACTTCTTCCTGCGGCTTCGTTGCTCCAAGCGGCCATTGCTTCAGGCAGCAACATAAAATAAATTTCAGATTTTAAAAAAGGTAGAAGAGACTTTCTCAAGCTGATGAAGGACATCTATGGAAAACCCACAACTAACATCATGCTTAAATGATAAAAGACCCAGTGCTTTAAGATTAGGAGCCAGATAATGATGTCTATTCTCACCACTTTGACATTTTACTAGAGATTTCTAGCCAGGGTAATTATATAAGGAAATCTAAAAAAAGGCATTCAGTTTGGAAAGGAATAAAGCAACATGATCTCTATTTACAGATGACTTGATCTTTTGTCTAGAAAATCCTAAGGAATCCACCAAAAATTATTAGAGCTAATAAATGAATTCTGTACAGTTGCAAGACACAGGATCAATTTATAATAGTTGTATTTCAATTAACAATGAACAAACTGAAAGTGAAATTAGGAAAATCATTCCATTTATAGCAGGATCAAAATAACAAAATACTTAGGAATAAATATAACCAAAGATGAGGCCAGGGTTGTAAATCAGTGGTAGAGCACTTGCCTAGCATGTGTGAGGCACTGGGTTCGATCCTCAGCACCACATAAAAATAAATAAATAAAGGTATTGTGTCCATCTACAACTAAAAAAAGTTTTTTTTAAAAAAATTCAACCAAAGAAGCATAAGACCTGTACACTAAAACTATAAAATACTGTTTAAAGAAATTAAAGAATACAAAATAGATAAAAAGGCAATGCTTGTTCATAGATGTGGAAGATTTAATATTGTTAAAATGGAAATATTCCCCTAATCAATTTACACATTTGATATAATTCCTAACAAAATCCTAACTGGGGTAGGGGTATACTCAGCGGTAGAGTACTTTCCAAGCATGCATGAGTTTTTGTTCAATCTCAGGTACACACGCACATGCACACTCGCGCGCACGCAAACACACGCACACACCAAACCCTATCTGCCTTTTTAAAATTTTTTGCGGAAATGCAAAAGCTTATTTTAAAATTTGTATGGAGTATAAGTGACCCACAATAGCCAAAACAATTCTGAATTTAAAACAAAAATAATGTTGGAGAACTCACGTCCCAATTTCTACAGGATTACCTCATGCTAAGCAAGACGGTATGGAACTGGCCTAGGGTGCACAGAGAGATGAGTGGAATAAAACAGATTCCAGAAGTGAACTCAAACATTTATGGTCAGTTAACTTTTTACAAGAATGACAAAACAATTGAATGGGCAAAGAATATTCTTTTCAGCAAATTGTGCTGAGGAAACTAGACATGAATTAGATCCCTACTCCACAGAATATATAAAAATTAGCTTGAAATTGAACAAAGACCTAACTGTGAGAACTAAAATAATAAAACTCTCCAAAAATATTTTTTATGGCCTTGGATTAAGAAGTGTTTTTTTAAAAAACATTTTTATTTGTAGATGGACACAATACCTTTGTTTATTTAGTTTTTTTTATGTGGTGCTGAGAATCGAACCCAGTGCCCCACGCATGCTAGGCAAGCACTTCACAACTGAGCCGCAACCCCAGCCCTAAGAAATGGTTTCTTTATGACACCAAAAGCACAAGCAACCAAAGAAAAACTAAATGTATTGGACTTCATCAAAATATAAAACTTTTGCACTTCAAAAGACCCTACCAAGAAAGTCAGAGGGAAAATATTTGCAAAGTATTGCTGCTAAGAATCTAGCATTCATAATATATAAAGAACTCTTACAATTAGGGCTGGAGTTGTGGCTCAGTAGTAGAGCACTCGCCTAGCACATGCATGGCCCTGGGTTTGATCTTCAGCACCACGTAAAAATAAATAAATAAAATGATCGCAAGTTCAAAGCCAGCCTCAGCAATGGCAAGGCACTTAGCAACTCAATGAGACCTTGTCTCTAAATAAAATACAAAATAGGGCTGGAGATGTGGCTCAATGGTCAAGTGTCCCTGAGTTCAATCCCTGGTACCAAAATAAATAAATGAATAAAGAAATAAACAAAAGTATTGTGTCCGACTACAACCAAAATATAAATATTAAAAAAAAAGAACTCTTACAATCAAACAATAAAAAGACAACCCTGTTTTATAAACTGGGTAGATGTTTGAAATAGACATTTCTCCAAAGAAGATACAAACATGAGCACACACAAAAAAAATAAAATAAAATCAAGACATCATTAGTCTCATTAGGGAAATACAAATCAAATCACAATGACGTAACCATCTTACACCCACTAGGAGTTTTTATAAAAATAGGATTTTTTTATAAAAATAAAAGGAGCCGGGCACAGTGGCACACGCCTATAATTCCAGCACTTGGGAGGCTGAGGCAGGAGGATTGCAGCAAGTTCAAAGCCAACCTCAGCAATGGCGAGGCACTTAGTAACTCAGTGAGACCCTCTCTCTAATAAAAATACAAAAAAGAGCTGGTGATGTGGCCCAGTGGTCGAGTGCCCCTGAGTTCAATTCTCTGTACCAAAAAATAAAATAAAATAAAATAAAAGGAAGGAAGCAAAGGGAGGAAAATAACATGAATGAACCTTGGAGCTTTAGACCAAGAATGAAAAAAAGCCAGTCACAGAAGACCATGTATTTTGTGTTTCCATTTATATGAAATATTTAGAATAGACAAATATGTAGACAGAAAGATAAGTAGTTGCCTAATAGTGGGGCTAATAGGAGTGACTACAAATCAGTACAAGATTTCCTTTGGGGGAAAATGAGAAAAGGCTATAAAATTGATTATGGTGATGGTTGTACAACTCTGTGAACATGCTAAGAAAACATTGAACTATACACTTAAAATAGGTAA
Source organism: Tamias sibiricus (assembly GCA_025594165.1). Taxonomy (NCBI): domain Eukaryota; kingdom Metazoa; phylum Chordata; class Mammalia; order Rodentia; family Sciuridae; genus Tamias; species Tamias sibiricus. The sequence continues at coordinate 141,380,129 of CM046659.1, forward strand.
TTAGGATGTCTACAAATTATACCTCAATATAGCTGTTAAGAAGCAAATTGACATACTCATTTTTTAAAAGAACTATAGTTCCTTAAAATAGCCACTTTAGAAAGCAGTGTATTTAGCACATTTGTCAGGATAGAATAGGCTTTGTGCCAGGAATGAATTAAACCCCATGTTTCATGACTTACCTCACATCCAGGTTGGCTGGCTGGCTTTTCTGGGCCATTCTTCTCCAAGTGTGGCTGATAGATAGGCTTGAGCTGACAGGCCACCTCCCCCATGGAAAATTCCACTAGGAGCAACCTGGTTTCAATTTCCCCAGGCAGGAGCCAATCAGCTTAAAGGTCACTCTGTTCCCCGGGCAGGAGCCAATTGGCTTAAAGGTCACCCTGTTTACTGGGAAAAGAGCCAATGGCATTAAAGGTCACTCAGGCACCCCACCACCACCACCCCAGAAATCCCTACTTAAGTCCCTGCCTGCCTGGAGCTCACAACACAACAGCTCATCCCTGCGGAAAGGAAGCAGCGGCTGCAGACTCACCATCTCCAGCCCGATGGCGCTGCTCCAGCCGACAGCTCCAGCCGACAGCTCCAGCCTCCAGCCCATTGGCAGCTGCCCCAGCCAACAGCTCTGGAGACCTTGGCCGGCAGACTAGGCACCAACCCTCCGTCTTCCCTCTCCCTGACTCCTCCCTCCCCGTACTTCTTCTGCCTCTGACCAGCTGTAGAGGCTGGTGAATAAATCTCTTGGCTGCACGGTTGTCTCCGGTGTGATTTTTGCCCTTCAGTAGCTTAAGGATCTAAGCTCTATCTGTGACATTGTCACTTCAAACTTGTGGCCACTGAGGTCAACCATCAAAAGGGAAGAGGGAGGGAGAACAGATAATGGATGGCTAATTGGGGTAGGGGCATGGCTGTGTGCAGTTGTATACCTCTCTTCCTCCCATACCCCATTGGCCAGAATATAGTCACATTGCTCCAGCTTAATTGCAAGTAGTACTGAGAAAGTCTCCAGAGAGCATAGTAAAATTAGTTTAGTAGCCGGGCGCGTTGGCGCATGCCTGTAATCCCAGCACTTTGGGAGGCTGAGGCAGGAGGATCACGAGTTCAAAGCCAGCCTCAGCAATGGTGAGGCACTTAGCAACTCAGTGAGACCCTTTCTCTAAATAAAATACAGAAAAGGGCTGGGGATGTGACCCAGTGTTCGAGTGCCCCTGAGTTCAATCCCCGGTACCACACACACAAAAAATTAATTAATTTAGTGACCATACAGCCCTGTCTCTGCTTCCATCATCCATGGAGGAAAAGGAGTGGGAAGGGGAAAAGGAAAGAAAGAAAAAGAAAAAAGAAATTGGCTACCTCTTAAATTTCTAGTCATCTTTGGCATATACCTTCACATCTGATTGAAATGCCCGAAAGGAACTTGTCCTTCCTAGCCCATAATTCTGTGTTTAGTACACACTAGGTCTACCTCTTGCCTGTTAACATTCCCTATACTCTGTGTATACCCCAGTCACTTTAATGCCCCATTGTACTGCAGATTATCAGTTTCAGATCCATATCTCAGACTCTCAGGCCATAAGCTCTATCAGGGAAGGACCCACTGTATTCATTTCTTTACCCCAAAAAGGTAAAGAGATGCTAGATGGTCAAGCCAAGTTTGGGGACTTGAACACATGCCTTGCATTCTCAACTAGCCCACAAGTATGTCTGGGACAGATAGTGTTAGTCTGGCTTCTGCATAGTGTTCAGCACATCATAGAGATCATTTGATTGATTCTCTTCTGGACCAACTAACAACTAAGCAGATATGACCATTCACCTACACATTCATTCATTCATGATTTGAGGATTATCTATCCTTTAGGCACCATGGTAGGTGCTAGAGATTTTAGCTTAGTATCTTTAAATTGGGAGACGGATGGAAACGCTGAATCTCATTTGGAATGAAGGAGGACATTGGAGCCCTGGGAACAGCTACCACATCTCAGAGTCTGAGATGCATCCTACAGACACTAGATGGTCAACATGAGTTTTGGCTGCAGTTCAGTGGTGCAGGATGCAATAAGTCTCATTCTAGGGGAGGAGTCTGCTCTAGTCCTAGCCAATGACCGGGACTGTTGCATGGGTGGGACAGAGGGAACAATTGTAAATCATAGTTTTGCCCTTGCTGTTGTTATGCATACTTTCTCTCCCTTCTCTGTTGCTGACATTTACTTATTTTGTTTTTCAATTGTTCCTTTTGCTTTAAGGGCCAAGAGTTAACCAGCTGCTCAGTTGACGGCATGCTGTCACAACTGCTTCATGCAGGGTCCTGCTCCTGAAGCACTTCTTCAGTTACTAACCCTTATCCCCACCCCTGCACTTTCACCCTTCTGAGGCCCGTTTACCCATCTGTTTCTCTCGGTGAACTAGAGAAACCTAAAGGGTTGGTTTATGGGCATATATGTTCAGTTTACATAAATGGGAATGGTGATAAAGATTGTGTTCTGCTTCTTAATCTTCTTGCTCAGCAGCAGTTTAAAGGCTGTGGTCCTGCTGCTGGGTGTGGGCCACTCATGTGACCATCTGTCATTTTACTCACCCATTTCCCTGTGATAGATGTTCACCAGGGTTACCTCTAACTCTCCACTGTCCCCAAACAATACTGTGGTAAATCGCCTCTTTCCTGTCTCTTTGTGTGCAAATATTTGGAAAATATGCCCAGGAGCAAAATGTCTAGGACTTGAGATACACAAATACCAGATGTCAGCAGAGTGCAGTTGGCCTCCAAAATAGCTGTGCCCAGCTACATGTTAACCAGCAGCACATGGAGCATCCTGACCTTCACATCCCTGTGGCTAACACAAGGCTCAGAGAGGCCAGTGCAGCTTAGTCTAAAATTAGCAAGGAAAAGCCATTATTTCAAGGACTGTCACCTGAAAGTAGCTGTGTTAATTCATTTTTCATTACTATAATGAGATACTCAAGGCTGGGTGTTTATAAAGAAAAGGGGTTTGTTTACTTCACAATTTGGAAGGCTAAAAATCCAAATAGCATAGCACCAGTTCTAGTGAGGCCCACCTTCACTAAATCACCTTGAGGTAGATGTTAGGTGTCACCACAATGACAGGAGCGTATGAGAGAGAGAGAGGTCACATGGCTGGACAGGAAGGCAGACTAAGAGGGAGAGGCCTAAGGTGAGACCTGCCTTTTACTCTGCCTGCCTCTTAAAGGTCCCACCAGCTGTCAATGCCACCACATTGGGGATCACACTCCTAGCACAAGAACCTTTGGGAGAGACACTCAAACCATATTCAAATCATAACAGCGGCATTTTCCAAGTGAAATCCTGTCTCATCTTTTCCCAGCCAGGGAAATTTTCCTTTTCATTCCCCAGACTTCTCCGTGTACCTGAAGAGGCTTCCCCACTGCAGACTTGGCCTCTGGGGGTGGGTAGGTGGGAAGGGACGATGAGTCAGCTAACCTGAGTCGCAGTGCGCAATTGGGTAAGGGAAGATGGGAACCAGAAGGGAGATGACCACCGCTTGCCCTGCACAAGCCATCCCAGGAAGCTTTCGAATCCTCACCCACCCCCAAGTCTTCCAGCTAATGCTCACAGCAGCCCTGGCTACCAGACAGGGATGTGTAAAAACTCCATTCCAAAAAGCGGTGATTTGCCTTGGGAAGTGGCTAAGACCAGAACCTTCTGCACCTCTTTGACGCTCAGGACCCAGTGGTAAAGGGTGGAGGTGGGTGTCTTGCTCCTCAGACAGGGAGGAGGAGGCTAGGAGGAAGAGACAAAGAGGAAGGAGGAGGAAGACCCATGCAGCTATTTCAGTTCAACAAAGACAATCCTATGGCCTGGCCCCAGGGCAGTTAGAAGCCAGAAACTAAGGCAGAACATGATCAGTCCCCTAGCAGAGGCTCAGTGAAGCATCTCAGTCGGCTGTCTTCCAGACTCAGGGCGGACTCACAGGACCCACAGCAGAGGCCTTGTGTTTAAGTTCATGCTCTTGTCCTATGTGTGTACACAAATATGTAGATATTGCCACATGGTTATTGCTGACCACACCACACCAGCTGGCCCAGGGCCATGTGAATGCTTCTGACCTCCAGCAAAAGAAACTCTCCCAGCTATCATCAGAGGCAGAAGAGGTACTTCATGAGCAGACAACTATTCTAGGATGCTAGGCCTCTGCACACACTTGTTACTGGGGGATGGGGATCATGTTCAGTGCAATTTTTCTGCCACTAACTCTGGAGTCCCCAGGCTGTCTTATCACCACTCACGGTCTCTCCACCCCATCCCACAACCTCACGTGGAGGACTTTGACCTCGCCTGGAGGCCTGTGGCTCCTCTTTCTGCTACTTCTGCTTCAGGGAGAGCTAGAACAGGGATAAGAGGGAAGATGTGACAGCAGGAAGCCCCTGCTAGACCCCAACAAAGACAAGGAATCCTTGGCTTGAGGCAGGCAGCTTTCTCCAACCTTTTTTGAGTCTGCCTGGAAAACTTTCCTTTCTCTAGCTGGATACCCAGATTCTTGAATGTGTCAAGGCCAAGAGCAAATCTCTCTTCCTCTAGGAGGCATTTTTCTCACTTTCATAGCCTAGCATAAATAAGTTTGGAAGAATTTGAAGCAGCAGGCAGATTGCTATAAAATAGATATCTTCAGGTGTTCCTACAGCAGGAAAAACAAGAAATGGCAAGAGAGGGTTTGGGGGAGGGAGGAAGGGTGACAGGCAGAGGAGGAAGAGACAGAACCATTCTTCTTTGAGTCTTTGGCTCTGGAGAGAGGAGAAGATGGATGTGTTGTGTTTGTCCAGGTTTGAAGGCCCTGGAAGGCAGAGGAGACCATGGCCAAAAAGAACAAGACATGAAGCAGGAGGCTTACGCACCAGAATATAGCTTGAGGCCCCCATCTAGGGGGTCAGCAGAGGAGGCAGCTGAATCTCATCAGAGCCTGGGGCTACAGGTTACTATTAGCTATGTAGAGCCTGGGACAGTGAGCTGGACCAGCAGTTGCAACCCAGGGAACAAGAGAAGCTTACCATGGACGGTGAGGTTGGGCCAGCCCTTCTCCGACTGCAACATCCAAACAGCGAGGAAGAGGCATGAGGGAAAGTTGTGAGACCACCTCATCCCCACTCTATCTCAAAATACCAGGATTATCCTGCACTGAGTGGAGGGGAGGAGAGAGACTTCTAAGATGAACTCTCAAGGGACTTTAATTCACAGTTATATGGCAAGCTGGGCAACCTAAAACCATACATACTGCAATATGTCCAGAAATGCTGGATAAAATGGAATACACAGGGCTTTAAATGCATAGTTGGTCTTGTAGGATGTAAAAGGGTCAGAAGATGAAAAGGAAACCAACAATAAGATCTACATGTATAGGAGCTCCTCATACCCCCTCTTCACCTGGGCTGTTCTGAAAGGATGATATTCTCTCAGAATCTAGGATTTTAATACTGTGGGGAACCAGGAGAGAAGGCATTAGACCTTGCAGCCCCCCCCCCCCCCAACACACACACAAAAAAGCCATACAAATCTGGGGCCCTTGAAGGGCTAGATCTACCCTTAGTAAAATGGTCAAACAGAAGAAAATTTATCCACTGGTAATTATGTCAGGGATTTGGGGCTTGGCCTGAGCTCAGAGTGGAAAAAATGAGTCTCCTGAGAAATCTGTCATTGTAGGCCTGTAATCATGAGATCACATTTGGTTGTACATGACATACATGATCCAGAAAACTCCAAGTCAGAACTTGGGTAGGAAAAACAGTCCCAAGCTGGTGATACCCTAGAGCACCAGGCTGAAAAAAAAAAAAAAAAAAAAAAAAAAACCCAAATACTGTAGAGAGACCCACTCTCATGTAAGGCACATAAGATTCCCACAGATGAATTCCCCATGAGACATCTTCTCATTATTGATTAAGAATGGTGTAGCTGTGCGTGGTGGCGCACGCCTGTAATCCCAGCACTTGGGAGGCTAAGACAGGAGGATCACGAATTCAAAGCCAGCCTCCGCAATGGCAAGGCACTTAGCAACTCAGTGAGACCCTGTCTCTAATAAAATACAAAAAAGGGCTGGGGATGTGGCCCAGTGGTCGAGTGCCCCTGAGTTTGATCCCTGGTTCCAAAAAATAAAAAAGAATGGTGTAACTTTCCATTTCCTACCCATCTTCCCTCCCTTGCTTTGAACCCCTTATAACTATCAAATTTGTTAGCAATGGAAAATTTCACTATGTGCTACTTTCTACACCTCCCAATCATTAATGAAGGTGTAAAGCACCTGATGGGAAAAATAGCCAGTTCTACAATAATAGTTGAGAGACTTCAGTATCCCACTTTTGACAATGGATAGATCAGATAGACAAAGGGAAGGAAATGGAGTACTGAGACAACACCACAAGCCAACTAGACCTAAAAGGCTATTCTGCCCAACCAAAGAAGACAAATTCTTCCCAAGTGCTCATAGAACATTTTTCAGTATAGACCCTATATATAGTAGGCCACAAAACAAGTCTCAGATTTTAAAAGATCAATATCATACAAAGTATCATCTTCAACTACAAGAGGGTGAACTTAGACATTAATAAGAAAAGGAAAACTGGAAAATTCAAAAATATGTGCAAATTAAATGTAATTTTAAGCAAATGAGTTAAAGAAGAAATCACAAAGAAAATTATAAAATGCTTAGAGACTGAAAATGAAAACACCCCCCCCCAAAAAAAAAAGCCTTATGGATGCAACAAAAGCAGTGCTCAAAGAGAAATCTATAGATGTAAATATTTATGGGACAAACATTACCTGGATACCAAAACCAGATAAGGACATGAAGAAAAAAAATAAAGTGATAAGCCAATGTCCTTGACGAACATAGATGTAAAAAATCCTCAGCAAAATACTAGCAAATTGATCTAACAACACAAAAAGATTATTCATCATGATCAAGTGGGATTTATTCCAGGGATGTAAGGATGGGTTCAACATTCTCAAATCAATAAATGTAATACACCACATTATACACAAAATGAAGGAGAAAAGCATATGGTCACTTTATCAGAAAAGGATTTTGATAAAATCCAACATCCGTTCATGTTAAAATCTTTGAACAAGATAAGTGTAGAGGAAATATACCTTAACATAACAAACACCTGTGCTCATGGACTGAAAGTTTTGACATTGCTAAAATGTCCACATCACCCAAAACGATCAGATTTGGGTAACAGATTTAATGAAACTCCCATCAAAATACCAATGTCATTCTTCGCAAACCTAGAAACACAATCCTAAAATATGGATGGAACTATGAAAAACCCCAAAGAGCCAGAGCAATCATGAGCTAAAAGAACAAAGCAGGAAGCACTGTAGTACCTGACTTCCATTAAATATCCTACCAAGCTACAGCAATCAAACCAGCATGGTTGGTTTGGCATAAAGACAGACACAGAGACTAATGGAACAGAATAGAAAGCCTAAAAGGTGAACCCACACATCTACAGCCAACTGCTTTTTCAACCAAGGTGCTGAGAACATTCACTGGAGAAAGGACAGTCTTTTCAATAAATAGTGCCGATGTACAATTTTTATGCTTTTATGTATCCGTTGGAAATAAACTTAAATAGATAACAAGAAAAATCTCAAATCAATAGCATAACTTACATCTTAAGGAACTAGAAAAGAGCAAACTAAACCCAAAAGTAGCATGAGGAAGAGTATAGTAAAGATTAGAGTGATGGTAAAATAGACAATAGGAAAATAAACAGAATCGATGAAACCAAGCATTGATTTTTTTTGGGGGGGGGGGGGTACTGGGGATTGGAACCCTGGGGGTGCCTTGCCATTGAGCTACATCCCCAGCCCTTTTTATTTTGAGACAGGGTCTCATTAAGCTGCTCAGGGGCTTACTAAATTACTGAGGCTGGCCTCAAATTTACAATCCTCCTGCCTAACTCTCCTAAATTGCTGGGATTACAGGTGTGTGCCACTGCACCTGGTTAGCATTGATTCTATATAACAATCAAGAAAATTGACAAACCTTTAACTAGACTGACAAAGATGGAGAGAGAGAAGATACAGATGAAGTGTCTTGCTCAGAGCTTGGTGTGACTTTTGGACCCTGTGTTAGTGGGCTGCTCCACCCAGACTGCCATCTGCAAGGAGGCAATTCCCCAACAGAGCAACCCAACCAAAGCTGTGGCTCTCAGAGTTGCTGCTCTTTTCTGTCCAGTTCATCCAGACCTTGCCAACCTCATTCCACCGCCCTCCACACACACCCCACTGCTCCCAGGCAGCTCGGGGAACCCTGGTTTTCAAGCACCTGCTGGTTCACTTTCCCAGGGCCTGCCTGCTCCTGCTCTAACCACCACCCTGGGGCCTGTCACCTCCTCTTACCCACTTATGACACTCAGGCAACAGTGAATATGAGCAGGCCCTGAATCAGAAGGCCCCTTTCCCAGGCAACCCTACAGGGACTTCTGCAAAGGAAGAATGGTTTCCAATTCCCTTTAGGAACTCCACACCCAGCACCACTAACCAGCCTTCTCTCTATCTCTATCTCTCTCTTTCTCTCTCTCCTGCCTTTCACTTCAACTTTAAGGATGCTTAAGAACATTGTGCCTACCTGGATAATCTCCCTATCCCAAACTGATTAGCAACATCAAAATTCTGAGGGGCAGATAGGTCATGCACAGGTCCCAAAGCATTTTATCTGAGACCTCTGGACATAGGCCCAGGGTGGTATATTACTTTCCTAGGGTGGCTATAATAATTTACCCAAAACTTGGTTGTTTAAAACAACACAACTATATGAGCTAACAGTTCTGGAAGTCAGAAGACCAAAGTGGGTCTCTACTGGAGACCCAGGTGCTGGCAGGACTGCATTGCTTTCTGGAAGCTCTGGGCAGCATCTCCTCCTTGGCCTCTCCCAGCTTCTAGAGGCTGTTCTCATTCCTTGGTTTATGGTCCCTTCTTCCATTTTTAAAGTCAGCAAAACTGGGCTGGGACCTCCTCGTGCTGCACTCCATATCTATCTCTATCCCCACCTCCCTACCCCGACTTGTAAGGACACTTGTGATTCCATTTGTCCCACCTGAATCATTCAGGATAATCTTATTCCAACATGATTAGTAACCTTAATTCCATCTGCAACTATAATTCCCCTTTGCCCTGTAAGGCAGCATTTCCACAGGTTCCGGGGAATACATCTTTGGGAGCCATTACTCTGTCTCCCACAGCGGGGGATTTCAGACCCTGTAGGGAGATGTTTGGAGCTAGCACCTTTAACCTCCTTTGCAGCTCCAGCTTCAATCTGGAGCCTTCAAACACGGCCTTCTGGGTTTGCTGCCCTGCAAGGATCTGACCAGCCTGCGCCTTGGGGATGTCCATGTAATCGGAAGCCCTAAGAGTAGTCTTTAACCTCCTCAGGTTAAAGCTGGGACCCCAAGAAGAGAGGAACAAAATCCAGAAAACCTGATGGAGCCTCTTTAGTAAGCTTTTCTTCCCTCGGCCCCAAAGAAGGACTGTGTCAGAACGCTGGGCCTTCTGGGCTGAGTTAGAAGGTGCATCCTGCATTCGAGGAATATGAGCCATGGACAGCGGGAAAAAATCACCACTGGTGTCAAAAACACGCGAGTTTAAAACCAAACTCCGGCACTCACCATTCTGTGATCTAGGGCGAGTAGCGCTTGGCCTGCTGGACTAACGACAACGCCACAGTGCCCCCTGCTGGCCGGGCGCCCTCACTTGCGCACTCCGCCCCGCTGCGCAGCCGCGCTCCAGCCTCCTCAGCATACCTGGGCCGCCAACAAATTATCTGCTGCACACCCTGGACTTGAGGTTTCCAGCCTATCCCAAGGGGAAGAGAGTGTGCCCAACCAAGAAGATGTCAGCTCTGTCCTTCCGGCAGGTGGCCCAGGCAGGACAGTGCCACTGGGGAAGAAAGCTGAATGGGGCTCTTCAACATACTCGTACGGGTGGAGTGGAAGGAGAGTTGGATTTCTATTCCGGTTTTCATCTGGATTACTCCAGAGCCAAACACCACTTTGTGAGTCTCTAAGGGTGCCCTGAATCAGCCCCCATTAAGTGGACATAGACATAGTTTCCAGTAGCAACCCATTCTAAACGCCATCCATTCTGTTATTTGCCACACATTTTAATAAGTGTCTTATGAGCTATTAATTTATCCATCAAACATTTATTGAACTGCTGTTCTGTGTCAGGTCATGTGCTAGTTGTTAGGGATACGGAGATGATGAGTGTGCACTCCCACACACATTCCTATCTCCTTTACTTCATCTGCCTTATTGTTTGATGTAGCACTTGCTATCCAAAATATTGCATATTTTACTTTATTTTATTGTCTGTTACCAAACATGTGCATATGCAACCCTCCACACAATTTTTCTGTTTTGTTCACTGTTGTATCTCTAGCACTTAGAAAATTGCCTCACACATAGAACTCAACACTAATAGATTCAAGGAGCTCACACTTCAGTAATCTAATTTATTCTTCAAAGCTCCCTAAAACTAGTGGCTTATACGCCCCATTTTACAAAAGAAAAAACTAAGGATGGGAAACTTTAGTGGCTTAACATGGAGTGATTCAACTCTTAGTGGCTAAGTTGGGAGGCAAACCCAGATCTACTGACTGCTCTCAGTGCTCCCCACAAAATGCTAACTACTGAATATAACAGGGAAGTAAGAGAAATTTCTATCATCTTTTAAATTTGTTTTAAATTTTACTTTATTAATCATAAGTAATAAGTTAACAGTGCAATTCATGTGGCAAAAAGGCAGACTACATATGCTCAAAAATCCCTCCCAGATCATTATGTACAAAAATGTTAAAGAATTTTAGATACATTTAAACAGATATGTGTGCACACACATTTAAAACTCTACTGAGATAGCCATAAAATAAGGAAAATAATCAGAAGGCAAAAATCACGTTAAAATCAAAATTCTATAGGAATGAGCTGACTGTTGACCTGAAGATATTTTCTAATTCTTTTTTTTTTTTTTTTTTTTTTGGTTCCGGGGATTGAACTCAGGGGCACTCGACCACTGGGCCACATCCCCAGCCCTTTTTTGTATTTTTATTAGAGACAGGGTCTCACTGAGTTACTGAGTGCCTCGCCATTGCTGAGGCTGGCTTTGAACTCGCGATCCTCCTGCCTCAGCCTCCCAAAGTGCTGGGATTACAGGCGTGCGCCACCGCGCCCGGCTATTTTCTAATTCTTAATAGCCTAGAGCCACAGATTCACTGAGCTCTCCTGGGCACAAAAGATAAAGAATTAAGAAGAGGGTTTGCTTTTGAGGATTTAAAATCAGCATACTACAGTGATGCAACCACATCAATGTTTATAGCAGCTCAATTCACAATAGCTAAGCTATGGAACCAACTAAGTTGCCCTTTAACAGATGAAAGGATGAAGAAAATGTGGTATATATACACAATGGAGTATTACTCAGCCATAAAGAAGAATGACTTTATGATAATTGCGAGCAAATGAATGGATCTGGAGACTGTCAGGCTAAGTGAAATAAGCTAATCCCCAAAAGCCAAAGGTCAAATATTTTTTCTGATATGTAGAAGCTAACCCTCAATAAGGTAGAGAGTAGAAGAACAGAACTTCAGTAGATTAGACAATGGGTAATGAAGGGAAGAGAGGGGGGATAGAAAAAGGAAAGACAATGCAATGAATCTGTTATAATTTTCCCATGTACATATCTGAATACAGTGAAGCCCACCATTATGTATGTCCATAAAAATGGGATCCTAACTAGAATGAGATATATTCCATTCTTGTATAATTATATCAAAATAGATTCTGCTGTCATGTATAACTAAAAATAACCAACAAATTTAAAAAGAATGGAGTCTGCTTTGGGGAAGAGTTCTGATCAGAGGCCTCTGGACAAACCTAGGGATCCAAAACAAAGGTTAACACCTTCAGTGGATAAACACAGAAGGAAAGTAAAACTTTTCCCTTAAGGAATCTGTAGAGCTGGGGATGTAACTCAGTGGTATTGCAATCACCTAGCATGTGTGAGCCCCTGGATTTGATCCCAGGAAGGATAAAGAAATCCCTAGCCTCACACTTATATTCAATGGGAAGGGGGCCAGAATCCAGCCCCTTCCCCCAATAAAATTGCAGAACTTCCCCCTGCAAGTAGAAATGTTGGTTTGAAGTCGGTAGTGCTTCCTGGTACCTAGCAAAAGCAAATATAGATTCTCTTTGAAAGGTTTAAGGCAAGGCCTTAAAGATTTCTTAGATAGTTATAAGGAACATGACTTCATAATCATATGAAGAAATAAACAGCCTTAAGATAGGTTCTGGACCAGATGATCTCTCCTCCTGAGAGTAGGAAATTTTGATATCACTGGAAAGTAAACAAGCCAGTGAGAAAGTATGGGGGAGAAAGGAAATCTCAGAGAAGTTAGTCCAGAATTTGAAGCCATTCTCACCATATGATACTAAGAGGAAAATGACCCTCAAAAGAATTGAAGCCCACATTCAAAATCATGTCAACCCCTGATTACATTAAAATGACTGGAGAAAGCTAGTGCCTCTAAGTCTAGCTGCCCATGGGAAACGCACTCTTCTTAAATTGTAGATATAATAATCTAGAACTTCAGTTGCTTAAGTTTTTTGATATACAATGTCCAGCATTAGATCAAGAATAGCCAGGAATAGCAAATGATAACTTATTGGTAAAACTCAGGAGGCCTGATAAATAGTAGAAATAGACCTAGGAGCATCCAAGGATTTGAAGTTAACAGAAACAAACCTCATCATGGCTATGGCTAATTGGTTCAGGAAATACAACAAGATTTCAAAACAGAATGATAAAGTATAAAGAAGTTCAAACTAGAAATTCTGCTACTTATAAAAATAATTAAAACTTTGAACTCAACAGATGGGCTTAACATTTGAAGTCACTGAAGAAAAAAAAATAGTGAACTTGGAAGAATATCAAAGAAAATATATACACTAAGGCATAGGAAGACAAAAGTTTGAAAATAGAAAAAGGAATGTAAGTGGTATCTAGGTTATGGGGAAAATAGTTGGCATATTTGTAATTAGGAGTCACAGAAGGGAAGGAGAAAAGAGAGATGGGCAGAAGTACTACAGAAAAAAATGAATTTTCAAAAATTGATAAGATATCAAACCACAGATTTGAGCAGCACTATAATCCCCATGAAGAATAAAAATAAGCACATCACACTATACATTGCTGATGGGACTGCAAATTGATGTAACCACTCTGTAAAGCAGTGTGGAGATTCCTCAGAAAACTTGGAATGGAACCACCATTTGACCCAGTTATCCCACTCCTTGGAATATACCCAAAGGACTTAAAATCATCATACTATAGTGACACTGCCACATCAGTGTTTATAACAACTCAATTCACAATAGCTAAGCTATAGAACCAACCTAGTTTCCCTTCAACAGATGAATAGATGAAGAAAATGTGGTATATATACACAATGGTGCATTACTCAACCTTAAAGAAAAATGAAATTATGGCATTTGCTGGTATATGGATAGAATTGGAGACTATCATGCTAAGTGAAATAAGCCAATCCCAAAAAACCAAGGGCCGAATGTTCTTTCTGATACGTGGATGCTAACTCACACTAGGTGGGAGGAAGGAGGAGTAGAGGCTTACCCGACTGAACAGGGCAGAGTGGGGGAAAGGGAGGGAGAATGGAAATAGGAAAAACAGTAGAATGAATCAGACACAACTTTTCTACGTCCATGTATGAATACACAGCCAGTGTAACTCCATATCATGTACAACCACAAAAATGGGACGTTATACTCCATGTATATATTTCAAAATGCATTGTACTGTCATGTATAACTAAAAAAAATGTACTTAATGATAAACATAACTCTCATATTTAAAAAATAAAACTGAAACAAATAAGCATCTTATGTAGGCACATCACAGTGAGCTGATGAAAAACAAAAATTTCAAGAAAAAATCTTCAAAGCATTTAGAGTGATAATGGCTGATTCACAGTGGGGTTGGGTCAGGGAACATAGGAGGATTAGAGGAACACTAGAAAGGTTTATGGGGATGGAGGGGAGGAGAGGGAGCAAAGGGGTATGAAGGGGAAAAAAAAAGAAGATGGTAGAATAAGATGGATATCATTATCCTAAATGCATGATTGAAGACATGAATAGTATGAATATACTTTGTATACAAACAGTGTTATGTAAAAAGGTGCTCTATATGTGTATTATGAATTGTAATGCATGCTACTGTTATATATACAACAACATGCTGGGCATGGTGGCACACGCCTATAATCCCAGCACTTGGGAGGCTGAGGCAGGAGGATCACGAGTTCAAAGCCAGCCTCAGCAATGGCGAGGCACTTAGCAACTCGGTGAGACCCTGTCTCTAATAAAATACAAAAAAGGGCTGGGGATGTGGCCCAGTGGTCGAGTGCCCCTGAGTTCAATCCCTGGTACCAAAAAAGAAAAAAAATAGATATATACAACAACTTCAAATTTAAAAAAAAAAAAAAAAGAGTGATAATGGGAGCTGGGATTGTGGCTCAGTGGTAGAGTGCTTGCCTAGCATGTGTGAGCCACTGGGTTTGATCCTCAGCACCACATAAAAAATAAATAAATAAAATAAATGTCCATCTACATTGAAAAAAAATATAAAAAAGAGTGATAATGGACTTTAAAATAGAAATAATGGAAGCCAGAAAACAAAGGAATGGCATCTTGAAATAGCTGCCAAGCTAGAATTTTAGAGAAAATATCCTCCCAAAAATTAAGAACTAAAGATACTTAAAGATAAACAGTACTGAGAAAACTTATTACCAGTGAAGAGGATATTCTAATTAAAAAATCTACCCACAAAGAAAACCACAAACAATTTGTGCAGTTTTGCCAATAAATTCTTCCAAACACTTAAGAAATAGCACTAATCCTACACAAAAATCTTTCCAAGTATAGGAAAAGAGGGAATGAGTTCTGCAGCTCATTAAAGAAGAAAATTACATGCCTATTAACTGTTAAAGAAAAACTTCAAGATATAAATTAAATGTTCTATTCACAGATTAAAATCCTATTTGGGCTGGGGTGTGGCTCAGCGGCAGAGCGCTCGCCTCACACATGCGCAGCCTGGGTTCGATCCTCAGCACCACTGTAAACATAAATGCATTGCATTGTGTACAACTAAAGTAAATAAATAAATATTTTTTTAAATCCTATTTTTTAACTTTATTTATTTTTTTATTCTAATTTGTTAAAATCCTATTTTCATATATATGTTGGGGATTGAACCCAGGGTGTTGTATATGCTAAGCACACACTCTACCACTGAGCTATACCCCAAGCCCAGAATACTCAATACAAGAAGACATCAATTCTCAAATGAATCTAAGCAATTTGCTTCTAAAAATCAGATAGATAATAACACACAATAACTTGGGTGGATCTCACAGGAAATGTGCTGAATAGAAAAAATAAATTTGATTCCACATATAATGATATGATTCCATACATAACTTTTTTTTTTTTTTTTTTTTGGCCGTGGTGCAGGATCTTGAACCAGGATCTTGTATTGCTAAGCAAGTGTTGTACCACTGAGTTACATCCCACCCCCAGCCCAATATTCTTGAAATAATGAAATTACAGAGATGGAAAATGGACTAATGGCTACCTAGGGGTCACTGTTAGGAGGTTTGGGCAATGGCTCATGGAATAAGGAAGCAAATAAGGAAAATGTAAAACTGTCAATGATAACCTAATTGCATTCATAAAAGAAAATGAACCAAAATAATATAGGCCTGGTGTCTTGTATAATGTTAGCTACTAGGGAGCCTGAGGCAGGGGGATCACAATTTCCAGGTCAGCCTGGGCAACATAGCCAGACCCTGTCTCAAAATAAAAATAGGGCCAGGGATGTAGCTCAGTGGGTAGAGTGCTTCCCTAAGACCTAGTAAGGTCCTGGGTTTAATCCCCAGCAACACAAAAAGATAACAAAAACAGGTAAAACATTAAAGTTACTGAAAGAATTCATCAAGATCACTGGTTACAAGGTCACTACAAAAAACTATATTTTCTTCTCCCAAAACTATTCAGCCTGAATTTAAACATAAGGAAACAAGCCAAATCTAGATTATGGAGCAGTTCACAAAACATCTGCCTAGACTCTTCAGAAATGTCAATGTCACAAAAGGAGGGAGAGAGGGAGAGGAAGGGTGGTTCTAAATTAAAGGAGACTAAAGAGACATGACAAGGGAATGCAGTGTGGATCCTAGATGGGATTCCAGGTATTTGAGATATCATTCACATAGCATAAAACTGTTTCAAAGGAGAAAATCCAGTGGTTTTGAATATATTCACTAAGTTGTGTAACCATCACCACGATCTAATTCCAGAACAGTTTCATCACCTTCCCCCACAAAATCCTCTCACTGTAAGAAGTCATTTCCCTTTCACACTCCTTCCAGACTCTCCCGACCACTAATCTACTGGATGCCTCTATGGGTAAGTCCATTCTGAACACTTATATAAATGGAATCATCCACCACTTTTGTCTTTTGAATCATTTTGCTTCATTTCTTTTTCAATGACATTTCATTAATGTTTTTGAGATTCATTCCTATTTTAGCATATCAGTACTTCATATGTTTATGGCTAAATAATATTCTATTCTGTGGATTTATGACATTCTGCGTACACATTAATCAGTTGATGGACATCTGAGTTGTTGCTGTTTTGACTTATAGATAATGCTGCTGTGAAGATTCACGTACACATTCTCATGTGAACATGTGTTTTCAATTCCCTTGGATAGATACCTAAGAGTGGAATTGCCATGACATATGGAAACTATATGTCTAACTTTTTGAGGAGCTGCCAAACTGTTTTTCACATCTGCTGTACCATTTCACATTCCTACCAACAACGTCTGAGAGTTCCAATTTCTCCACATCCTTGTCAACACTTGTTATTTTTGGTATTTTTTATTATAGCCATCCTAGTGGATGTGAAATAGTATCTCATTGTGGTTTTGATTTGCATTTCCCTAGTGACAAGTGATACTGAACATTTTTTTATATAAAATTTCTAGGTCCTCTTTGGAGGAATGTCTACTCAAATCCTTTTTCTATTTTTAATTGAGTTATTTATTCTTTTATTATTGAGCTGTGTAAATTTTCTACAAGTTATGGATGCTAGACACTTATCAGATATGGCTTAAAAACATTTTCATCTAGTGTGTGTGGGAGTTATCTTTTTACTTTCTTGATAGTGTTACTTATTAATGCATAAAATTTTTAATTTTGATGAAGTCTAATTTTTTTTTTGATTGCTTGTGCTTTTAGTGTCATATTCTTTACCTAATCCAAGGGCATCAATTAACTCCCTTTATGCTCCCTGCGGTCCCTACAGACTGAGGGCCCACTTTCTTGCCTCAGCCACATTGCTTGAAGAGGGTAGTACAAAAAAAAATAATAATTAGGTTATAAATTACAAAAAAAAATAATAATTAGGTTATAAATTAGAGCAAAGTCAAAGCCATGCTAAGAGAATTCTGGGAAGGAAATTGGGCAGTGGGGATGCTGGCTTAGTGGAGTGGGGTGTCCAGGGCCAGGCTGGCCAAAGACACAGGACATGATGAATGGCTCCAGCAGCAGAGAAATGACTTGCTGCTGTGATTAGGGGCCTACCAATGTCTTGGTGTTATCATGCAGACTCTTATGCAGTTAGTTGTCCTGGGTGGAGTTCCAAGAGCTTTGAGGCCCCAGGGATGCTGGTCCAAGAGACAACCCTTAAAGCCAACCCCCTATTCCAGATGCTTACCATTGAACTCTCTTCTTTATTACACCCACAAAACCTCTCCTGTACCTCTTCCCTACCAAGTGCTTGCTGCTTCCCCCACCTCCCTCACCCATGGAAACAACATGAGCAAATTACAGAATCCAAGACAAGGAGGACTCATTGCATATCAAGCACCGTGATACCCTATTTAATCCCCTCAATGGCTCTCTGTTTCACAAGTGGGGAAACTGAGGCCTGGGGAAGTTGGTGATTGGCTGGAGAACACACAGTTGGGAAGTGGCAAAGCTGGCGCTCAAGCTCGGGCAGCTCTGCCTACAGAGCCCACTCCCAGCCCCTCAACTTCAGAAATCTGGCTTCAGATATCTTCTAGGAACTTCAAAAAGTCATGAGAGGAGAGGCCCTCCTCTGCTGAGATGGAGGGAGCCAAGGCTCAGTGTGCCCCCTGCTGGGCAAAGTCACACCCTGTTGTTCGGAAATTTTGAAATTGAAGGGCAGAGCTGGTCTTTTGCAGATGCTCCAGGCAGGCATGTGTTGTATGGTGTGTCTGGCCTTCTCCTAGTAGGTATCCCCAATAATGGCTTCCTTGTGAGCCACTGAAAATGTAACAGCAGCAGTGGCAATGTCATTGTGTTTTATACCACCTTATTTTAGATTAGCTCTACTTTGCAAATTGCTGCTATAAAGTTATTGTCTCTCCCTTTGCCCACATTATGTGTGGAGCACATAGCAGAGTAAAATACTTGCTTCACTGATGGGAAGAAAAAATAAAAAGGAAGAGGAAAGGGCGAGGATGCCACTATCCCTTTCAGGGTCAGGCACCAGATGACCGGAAGACTTTCCACTAGGCCCACCTCTTAAAGTGGGGCCTCCCCATAACACCATCCAAGAAAACAGGCCTGCAACACACGGGCCTTTGGGACACATTCAAGTTCTAAACTACAGCAGTGGTGAAAGAGCCCAGGCTATGTCCCACATAAGCTGAGGCCACACAATTGGGGTTCTTCATCTCCCACCAAATCCAGCCTAGGTGATGCTTTGGTGAACAGAATGAAAAGCTATCCAATTCTTAACCAATGTTGGCATGAGAGAAAATCCCAAATCCCAGATTTTCTTTTTTTTTTTTTTTTAATATTTATTTATTTGTTTTAGTTGCACACAATGCCTTTATTTTTACATGGTGCTGAGGATCGAACCCTGGCATGAGAGAAAATCCCAAATCCCAGATTTTCTTTTTTTTTTTTTTTAATATTTATTTATTTGTTTTAGTTGCACACAATGCCTTTATTTTTACATGGTGCTGAGGATCGAACCCTGGCCGCGCACATGCTAGGTGAGTGCTCTTACCGCTGAGCCACGACCCCAGCCCCCAGATTTTCATTTGTGCTGGGCAGCTTTCTTTTGCTGTGACAAAGTACCCAAGGAAAGCAATTTAAAAGGAGGAAAGCTTTATTTTGGGTCATAGTTTTAGAGGTTTTCAGTTGCTTTTCCCCATTGCTTTGGGCCTGTAGCAAGGCAAAATATCACAGGGGAAGAATGTGACAGGGCAGAGCTACTTAGCTCATGGTGGCCAGGGGGCTCTGTAATAAAGCCCCTCCCCAAATCCATTAAGTTATTAATCCATCAGTGGATTAAACCATTCATGAGGTCAGAGCCCTGGTCATCCAAACAACTCCTCAAGGCCCACCTCTGAATGCTATTGCACTGGGAACCAAGCCTTTAACGTGAACTTTTGAAGGACATTTCAGATCCTAAACCATAACACCATAAAGCAAGGAAAGCCATCTGATCTTCTGACATGCTCCTGTACCACCCTGTCTCAACAAGCCATGTGCCCATCATTTTTAAGTTCTTTTTTAGTTTAGTTTTCAACAGGGAATGCATGCATGTACTTCAAAGATGACATGAAAAGCAATACATTGAGCAATCTTCCAGTTCTGCCTTCTCTGATCCTACTTCAACTTTCTCAACTCCAGTAGTTAGCCCCTGCATCAGGCAGTAATCTCCAGAGAGACAGTTTTATAGGATTGGCTCATGTGTTTGGGAGGGCTGACAAGTCCAAGCTGTGCAGGGCAGACTGGCAGACTGCATCCCAGGGTAAAGTGGATGCTGCAGCTCAAGTCCAGGCTGTCTGAAGTCAGAATTTTCTCTTCCTCAGCAGTGGCAGGGGAAGGAGCCTAATCTTTGCTGTAAGGCCTTCAGCTGATCGGATGAGGCCAACCATGCTGTGGAGTATGATCTGCTTTACTCAAAGTCCACTGATTTAAATGCCGGTCTTATCTGAGAATTACCTTCACAGCCACATTGAGACTGGGTTTGACCAAATACTTTGAGAATGTGGCCTAGTCAAATTGGCACATAAAATTAACCATCACAATAATTTATTGATTTTTGACATGACCCTTCTTTATTTCTTTATGAAAATACAAATGCATATTTGATCCTCTCCCTCTTCTTATACAAGTTGTAGCACACTCTATAGTTCTGCACCATGTATTTTCACTTAAAAATAATACACGTGTGACCTTTTACCTGCTTGTTGGTTTTCTTTCTTTCTTTCTTTCTTTTAATGGCTGTGTGGCAAGGATGTGCCCATCCTCTTTTAAGGGACACTAAATACTATGGCCTTGTTTTTGCCAGTGTTCATGTTTACTTGTGGGATGAACTTCTGGGTTTATCTTACAAACAGGGATCTTGTGGTTTCAATTCCGAAAGATGCTCAGTAATTGTGACATTTGTTAAACCTCCTAGCTGAAAAGTACAATATTTTTCAAGATTTCATCCTTTATCAAGGAGGAGGGAACCTAGGGAGGGTTTCCAACATACCAGACATGCCTGTTATTTGGAAAAGCAGGGCCTAGAAATTTTCTCAGGATAATTCATTTGGCACAGAGGACCTTGAGGTAAAGAGATGGCACTTTTTAACAGCTAGAGCAGTTACATGCTGAGCTTCTCTGCACAAAAAAATGAATGAGCCCTCAAGAGGCCAAGGTTTGTTTTGGGAAAGCAGAAAGAAGCAGGAGGTCAACCAGATCAGTGGGAAGGGTAACTGCAGCCACGAGGCCTTGACAGCGTCTCCCCTGGGCAGATATCAGAGTATTTCCTGGGCCCTTCAGCACAGAAACAAGTTCTTGGTGCCTGTGGGCCTTCTGGAGCCAAGAACAATGTGATATTAAGTGTGTAGTAGTCCCCTGTTGTCTGTGGTTTATTTTCTGCAGATTCAATTACCCACAGCCAACAGTGGTACAAAAATATCAAATGGAAAATTCTAGAAACAAACCAAAAAGTTTTAAGTTATGTACCATTAAATTTAGTGTCATTAAATTATGTACCATTAAATTTAGTGCCATCTTTCCTGGGATGCATATCATCCCTTTGTCCAGAATATCCACATTGTGTTTCCACTGTATGTAAGGTAACATCATGTACATGATGTTAATATGTACATGATGTAATATGATACACTAATGACTTATTGAATTATGATCGTGACTAATATTACTTAATGACAATAATGAATACAAGCCACTGGATTAGGGGCCCACCCTATTCCAATATGACCTCATCTTAACTAATTACATATTCAACAGCCTTATTTCCAAGTAGGACCCCATTCTGAGGTCCACGGGTCAAGACTTCAAGGTACAATATGTTGCAGGACACAACTCACCTCATCAGAGTGAGTAAAGGGCCTGGAGAGCCAGCTCTTCTACCAAGAAAGCCCAGATCCAGGACAGATAGATTTTTTATTCTTTCTCCAAACCCCGCCCCCCCCCACCGCCCCTCACATAAATTCTATGACCCTAAGCAGAGTTAAAGAAGGTAAACCAATAACAGGTGGCTTTTCTCAGGGAAGTTCTCAGCTCTGGAAACACATTAGAATGTTTACAAAGCATCTTGTAGCATGGTTGCCATGTATTGCACAACAAGTGCCCAGATCCACCAACACAGTTGATTTCTTCTCAAAGCCTCCAGTCTGTGAAGCCAAAGACATCTCCTGTCATGGAAGGACTGGGCTCGGTCAAGCCACTGAGCCTGTTTCTTCATCTACAAACTGGGGAGAGTACTGCCTACCTCACAAGCAAAATGTAGTGTCCCACGCAGCCCCAGCACCTGCGTCTACTGTAACAGTGGTCCACTTTATGCTTTGAATATAGCCCCTGCTGCTCTGGCACACCAACTTATTTTTAAAATGGACATGTTTCTTTCTCTTCCTCTCTCCCTGCTCCTCCCTAATCTCTCTCCCTCCCGAATCTCAGGAGAAACAGGATTACTTTTCTTCTTGTTCCTAGGTTATCTGTCCCTCAGTACACACCTACCCCAGGAACCAAGTAATCCAGACTTTGGGGGGTGGCACCAGAAGATCTCAGAAATGACTATCTCCCAAATTAACAAGTAGGGCTGGGGTTGTGGCTCAGCGGTAGAACGCACGCATAGCACATGCTCAGCCTGGGTTTGGTCCACAGTACCACATAAAAGTGAATAAATAAAACAAAGGTATTATGTCCAAATTAACAAGTGAATTACAACTCCAACAGAGAACACATGGAATGTGGCCTTTGAATCACCTCTTTAAAAACCTCTTGTTCCTATTGATGGGTAGAATCACAGGCTCTGGGACAGGAGTCCCCTATGTTTCTCTTTTGCTAGCAAAGCAGTAAACCTTCTTTTTCTTAAAACCACGTCCTTATTATTGGATAGGCACTGGGGACAAGGACCGCGCTTTTGGCAACATTACCATGCCCTGCTTGCTTTCTTGTATGCAGCTGCCATTTAGAGTCCCTCTGCTCAGACCACCTGGTTATAAAGGGTACACAGTCTCCACAGCCATCACATCAGGCAAGCGATTATCAGTTGGTCACCACAGGGAACAGGCAGGTCCCCCCTCCTTGGCCAAGAGCCTCTTTAACTAGTGTTAGGATGGCCTTAGGCCTTAGCCTAAGCAGCTCCATTTTAAAACTTCACTTTGAGCCTGCCGTCCCCACCAGGCCTGCTTACAGAGCAACTCCAATATGGTCATCATGCATAGCCTGATAAAGTAAATCACTCCTTTCAACCCTGGCTTAAGCCCAGAGGGAAGTCTCTGTCACATTACCATTGCCCTGATAAGTCCCTGCCAAAAGGCAAAAGGTGAGAAAATCAGGGTGGGGACCACCAGACCAGATGCCTTAACCTCAGGACGAATGATGTCACTGAGAAACCTGAAGCAACTGATAGGGGTTGAAAGGGCAGTCAGAAGCCCCAAAATTAAGTATAAATGATGGAGCCAAATGGACAGACATTCAGGCAGCCGACACTGACACCCGCTCACTGGAGAACCTGATGAGGCCCTGGACTGACATCCCAACTCTGCTCATCGGTTGCCTGATCCTCTGCATTTTCCTTACCGCTCTCAAACTCTACAACCACATCCAGACTCTGGTGAGAAAAGGGCTTCTCCTTATAACCATCTCCCCAAACAGCTATCAGCGCCACACCAGGAGAAGCTGCTTTCATTCCTGATCTGATCACCACCATCTGAGTGAATGGACATCTGCTGGTCTTGAGACCTAAGACTTAAGACTTTAAATCTAGCACTTAACCTTAGCATGCAGAGGGAATGTCTGTTATGAGTCTGTCATGATTAAGTGTGTTTGCACAGTGTTTAGAATTAACTTAGAATTGTTTGCTGTGGAATGACTATGTCTATTGCAGTGCCTAACATTAAGGATTGTAATTTTCTTGATTAAGAACCTATAGAGTAAAATTGTATTGAGTGATTTGAGTGAATAAAGCATTGAAAGGGGCAGAAGCCCGTGGGAAGTCTTTATTTCTCCCTTGACTGCATCAGTCGCACCTTTGCCCATCGCAACAACTAGGTATCCTGGGCTTACCTCCAGCATGCAACTCCCCGCTGTTCAGAAACCCCCTGAGGACCCACCCTCAGCAGTCATCTCTGGCATCTATTATTCCTTTGCCAAAGCAATTAGGCAAAAGAAAGAAATTAAAGGGTTAGTGGGATACAAATAGGAAAAGAAGAGCTCAAATTACCCCTATTTCCCCACAATATGATTTTATATTTAGAAGACCCAAAATTCCACCAGATAGCTTCTAGAACTCATAAATGAATTCAGCCAAGTAGCAGGATATAAAATTAATACCCATAAATCAATAATGTTCCTATACACCAATGATGAATCAGCTGAAAGAGAAATTAGGAAAACTATCCCTTTCACAAAAATAAAAATAAAACTCTTTTTGATTTTCAAAAGAATAAAATAAATACTTGGGAATCAATCTAACAAAAGAGGTGAAAGACCTGTACAATGAAAACTACAGAACACTAAAGAAAGAAATTGAAGAAGACCTTAGAAGATGGAAAGATCTCCATCTCCATCTTCTCCATCTTCAATTAATATTTTCAAAATGGCCATACTGGGGCTGGCATTGTGGCTCAGTGGTAGAGCACTTACATAGCATGTGTGAGGCACTGGGTTTGATTCTCAGCACCGCATATAAATAAATGAATAAAGTAAAGAGATCCATCAACAACTAAAACAAATAAATATATATTTTAAATGGCTATACTACCAAAAGCACTATTCAGATTTAATGCAATTCCTATTAAAATTCTAATGATGTTCTTCATAGAAATAGAAAAAGCAGTCATGAAATTCATTTGGAAAAACAAGAAGCCCAAAAGAGCCAAAGCAATCCTTGAGAAAAGTGAAGCAGGAGACATCAAAATACCAGACCTTAAATTTATACTACAGAGCCATAAAAACAAAAAACGAAAAGGTATTGGCATAAAAACAGACATGAAGACCAATGGAACAGAATAGAAGACTCAGAGACAACCTCACATAAATACAGTTATCTCATACTAAACAAAGGCATCATAAACATACATTGGAGAAAAGATAGCCTCTTCAACAAATGGTGCTAGGAAAACTGGAAATCTATATGTAGCAGAATGAAATTAAACCCCTATTTCTCACCCTGCACAAAATTCAACTCCAAGCTGGGCATGGTGGCGCATGCCTGTAATCCCAGCACTTTGGGAGGCTGAGGCAGGAGGATTGCGAGTTCAAAGCCAGCCTCAGCAATGGCGAGGCACTTAGCAACTCAGTGAGACCCTGTCTCTAATAAAATACAAAAAAGGTCTGGGGATGTGACCCAGTGGTTGAGTGCCCCTGAGTTCAATCCCCAGTACCACAAAAAAAGAAAAAAAAAAAAAATCCAACTCCAAGTGGAACAAGGACTTAGGCATTCGACTAGAGAACCTGAGACTACCACAAGCCTCAACTTTCCATCATGTCAGCTTAGGAACTGACTTCCTTAATATGACTCCTAAAGTGCAAGAAGTAAAATCAAGAGTAAATTAAATGGGATGGAATCAAGCCAAAAACCGGCCTCGCGACTGCTGGGCGCAAGCCCTGTGTCCCCCCTGGGCAGGGGTGGGCAGCGGAGGCGTCTGTGGAAGGCGGAGAAGGCAGAGGGAGCCCTGGCCGCCCTGCAACTTCCTCCAGATGGATGTGAGCAACCCGCAGACCATGGGGTCCGCCAGGTCCCCTTTATCACCTCCGAAATCAGGATCAAGACAAATCTTCCTATTTTCAAGCTGAAGGAATCTACCGGTTAGAAGAAGATACAGTGACTTGGAATGGCTGCGAAGTGAATTAGAGAGAGAGCAAGGTTGTAGTTCCCCCACTCCCTGGGAAAGCATTTTTGCATCGACTACCTTTTAGAGGAGACAATGGAATATTTGATGACAGTTTTATAGAGGAAAGGAAGCAAGGGCTGGAGCAGTTTGTAAACAAGGTCGCTGGTCATCCTCTGGCACAGAATGAACGTTGTCTTCACATGTTTTTACAGGATGAAATCATAGATAAAAACTATACTCCATCTAAAATAAGACATGCCTGAAATTTGGCGAGGAGAGGCAAAAACGGGACCATTAATGATTCGTGTGCACCAGTGTGAAGAAGTTCTCAATAACTTTTAGCATGCTGCACAGAAACTGGTATAACACGCCTTCAGTATACTAACAGTCATATGCTCTGTTTTGTTTTGGCAGTTGACAAGAAGTTAATTTGCTTTAGTGAAAATCCCCCATTCCAGCCTTTCTATATAAATAGCTTTTCTTGCTGTTTTAATGTGGTGCACACTATAGCCTCACAAACCTTCCCTTATAATCTGCAATGTCCTAACTAAAGTTACTGACTTGGTCTTATTCGCAAAGATTTTGTGTCATGTTTGCTTCTTGAATGGGATTAATGACAATATTTCTCTTCTCCCCCTTTAAAGTGTAATGTCACTTGATCTAATTTATGTGTAGGAGCACTACACCATTTGTTTCCAGTGCCGCACACGTAAGATACAGACTTGTGTGCAGAATGTATCTTCCTTCCAGTCTGTAGTACCCTTCACATGGAAGATTAATGAGGGAAATCTTTATATTCTGTATAAAAACAAAATCAAATTTATATACTGAAATTATTTGTCTAAAATTTGTTTTCAAATAAAAATTAAAATGCATTTCTGATATGCAAAAAAAAAAAAAGCTAAAAAGCTTCTTCACAACAAAGGAAACAATTAAGAATGTGAAGAGAGAGCTTACAGAATGGGAGAAATCTTTGCCCCCCACCCCATACCTTAGATAGAGCATCAATCTCTAGGATCTACAAAGAATTTAAAAAACACCAAAAATCAAATAACCCAATCAATAAATGGGCAAAGGAACTGAATAGGCACTTCACAGAAGAAGAAATACACAGTCAACAAATATATTTAAAAATGTTCAACTTCTCTAGCAATTAAAGAAATGCAACTTAAAACTACACTGAGATTCCATCTCACTCCAGACAGAAGGGCGATTATCAAGAATACAAGTAACAAATAAATATTGGTGAGGATGTGGGGAAAAAGGTTCACTCATACATTGTCGGTGGGACTGCAAGTTGATTCAACCACTCTAGAAAACAGTATGGAGATTCCTCAGAAAACTTGGGATGAAGCCACCATTTGATCAAGTCATCTCACTCCTCAGCATATACCCAAAGGAATTAAAATCACCATACTACAGTAACTTGGCCAGCTCAATGTTTATAGCAGCTCAATTCACAATAGCTAAGCTATGGAATCAACCTAGGTGCCCTTCAACAGATGAATGGAAAAAGAAAATGTGGCACATATATACAATGGAATATTAGCCATAAAGAAGAATGAAATGATGGCATTTGCTGGTAGTCGGATGGAAAGGGATACTATCATGCTAAGTGAAATAATCCCAAAAAACCAAGGGCCAAATATTCTCTCGGATATGCACCTGCTGACACACAATAAGGAGGGGATGAAAGAATAGAAGTTTGTTGGACTAGACAAAGGGTAATGAAGGGAAGGCAGGGGGGTGGGACTAGGAAAAACAGTAGAATGAATCAGATGTAACTTTCCTATGTTCATATATGAATACATGACCAGTGTAACTGCACAAAACATACAACCACAAGAATGAGACATTATACTCCATGTATGTATATGTCAAAATATACTCTGCTGTTATGTATATTTAAAAAGAATAATTAGAGATTTAAATGTAAAAAATAAATACAATTCATATCTTAGAATATGGGAGATTATATCCATATGAAAACTTCTCTGCCAAAATAGGCAATTCAGAAGCTAGTAAAAAAGAACAAGCACTACTGATTATATGAAAATTTAAGATTTTTTTTTTTTTTTTTTTTTTGGTACTGGGGATTGAACTCAGAGGTACTCCACCACTGGGCCACATCCCCAGCCCTTTTTTGTGTTTTATTAGAGACAGGGTCTCCCTGAGTTGATAAGTGCCTCGCCTTTGCTGAGGCTGGCTTTGAACTTGCGATCCTCCTGCCTCAGCCTCCCAAGTGCTGGGATTACAGGCAGGCACTACTGTGCCCGGCAAAATTTAAGATTTCTGAATGGCAAAAGGGATCATAAACAAATTTGACATACATATAACTTTGGAAAAAGATGTACCATGCTAATGAGAAACAAAGTTAAAGGGTACATATTTCTAGATCGAACCACATGATGTAGCCATTTTTGTTGGTCTCAACAGCAAGATAACAATTTCATATGGTTCAACCTAAACAGCATTGATGCCAAAATAGAGCAAATAGACAAATGGAAATATTTCACAAAAGGCAGGCAATTCAGCAGAGATTTCTAGCTGCTTACTCTAATTACTCCATCTCCCATACCTTCATTCTTCTCAGTAATAGAATCTTTCTTCTACTTTAACTTTCTTTCAACTTTAACTCACTAAAAGACTAAGTTTCCCAGACTCCCTTACAGCTAAGTATAGCCATGTAACCAATTTCTGACCAACACATGTACGTAGAAATATGGCATGTTATGTCCAAGAAATGTTCTTAAAAGGAAAGGGAGTATGCTCTCCTTTGTGCCTGCTTCTCAGAATGAGGATGTGATGCCTGGCACTCTAGCAGCCACCTTGGAACATGGGGCTGAGTAAAACATCTATTCCTTAGGGAGAATGAAATGGCACACTAGAAGACATCTAAGTCTCTGGCAAATTTGCAAAGCTTCAAGAACAATTTTGCACTGTATACCTCCAAGGATTCCTTTACAGAAGACAGAAATAAATTTCTATCTAATTTAAGCTTTTGTTATTTTTGGTTTTCCTGCTACATACCACTGTAACCAGTCTAATTAACACAGTAATTCACAGAGGAGCAAATCCAAATGACAAATATGAAAAAATACTCCAACTTGTTAATAGTTAGAAAAAATGCAAATTAAACAACATATCACTTTATACCCACCAAACTGACTAAAAATAAGAAGTGTTAATATATATTATGGGCAAAGATCCAGGGAAAGGGGCTCTCTAATACACTGTTGCTGAAATATGAATTGTTATCTTATTTTTGGAAAGCGACCTGACAACAGAGATCAACATTAAAAACATATGTACTATTTAGTTTGGCAATCCCCTTTGTGTGAAATCTAGCTCAGTATGGAAAGAATTCTCATGTATGTAGGCTATGCTTGCATGGATATTAACTGCAGCAATGTTGATATTGGTAAAATAAGGACAAAAAGTAAATGCTACTGACAGGGAAATGGTTGTATGAATTAAGTAAGGTTCATTGATACCTTGAATAATATTGTCTCTGGTTCGACTCCCCTGGAAATGGACTCTGAGATGGAGAACAGGAGGGTTATTGGGAAATGCTCCTACTAGTCCCCCTTGTCATAGAGGCCTCTGCCAACCAATGGGGAACTGGGGCTCCAGCCAGAGCGCACTTGTCAGGCCTTGGCCCACCCACATTCACCAGTTGTTGGCTTGGATGCCACCAGGATGAAGCAGCTGACAGCAATCCCCAGAGAGAGATGCAGCTCTGAGCCAGCAGTTACAACAGTCCTGGCCACTGGGGGGATCTGAGCAAGACACCTGAGCAGTCACTGCTGTCCACCCCTTGTGCCACTTGAGTCCACTTCATCCACGGGTTCAGTTCACTTCACCTGGGAACAGCTCCTTCAAGATTCTGGTTGGTCTCTTCCTGGGGAAGCACACAGGAGAGGACAGTGGGATGAACCATAGTCCCACAGCAGGCACAAACTCCCCATGGGTGCCTAGCATCTCCCTCCTCTAGAGCCCTTCCTGATTCCTCCTCAGCCTCTACCAGCTCCTCTGCTGAGCAGCTCCCAAAAGGGTCTTAGCCCTGGTCCCCAGGCCCTCCTCAGGCCAGCATGCTGCACCTGTCCATTTACTAACAAAATTGGGCAGGAAAGTACCACCTGGGGCCAAATGTGCTTTCCCTGCCTTTTATGAAATAGCAGCCCTAGCCCCCTCCTCATGACTCAGGTCACCCACACTTCCCCAACTGGCTTATGTTGAAACTCAGCCCTAGTTTATTTGTTGGCTGGCCCAAGGAGGAGAAGACAGAGCCTCAGGAAGATGAGGGAGGAACATCCTGAATCTCAAGGCAGAAGCCTCTCCAATCCTCTGCAAGCTGGGAGGAATGCTAGCCTTTTGCAGACCCAGAGGCTCAGTGGAATCTGAAATTTCAAGACTTCCAAGTGCATCTGCCCAGATCTCTCCACCCCAACACGGGGTCCCTGAGTTTGGGGTAGGCAGTTCAGTAGAGCTGTGTATTCAGCTCTGTTTCCCTTATAACTAAGTCTAGACCCTGGTACTCAGTGTTGCCCTGCTCCACTGCAAAAGATGAGATTTTTTCTGTGCTGCCAAGGAAACTCTGGCTTCCCCATGTGGCCTGGCGTTGGTGCTGGTTCATCCTCTGCCTGTGATTCTTTGCTCAACACTGTTGTTTGCTCTCAGCCACAGCCATTCCATTCCACAATCCTTGCAATTACTACTTT
Organism: Tamias sibiricus; assembly: GCA_025594165.1. Lineage (NCBI taxonomy): Eukaryota > Metazoa > Chordata > Mammalia > Rodentia > Sciuridae > Tamias > Tamias sibiricus. The sequence continues at coordinate 141,410,288 of CM046659.1, forward strand.
CTCTGATTTCTCCCCAAGTCCTAAAAGATTTTACCCATCACTGAATTTTTTTTAATGCTTCATGGTATTTTATTCCCTCTATTTTTTTTCCACATTTTTTATTGGTGCATTATCGTTGTACATATTGACGGGATTGTTTGTTACATATCCATACATGCACACGATGTAACAATTATAATTTGACCAATATCACTCCCCAGTACTTCCCCCTCCCTACCTGCCTCCCCCCTCTCGGTCCCTTTCCTCTACTGATCTCCCTTTGATTGTCAGGAGATCCATTCTACCTTTGTTTTCCTTTTTTCTCTCTAGCTTCCACATATGAGAGATAACATACAACCCTTAGTCTTTTGAGCTTGACCTATTTCACTTAACATGATGGTCTCTAGTTCAAATTTCATTTTTCTTTATGATTGAATAAAACTCCATTATGTATATAGACCACATTTTCTTTATCCATTTGTCCATTGATGGACACCTAGGCTGGTTCCATAGTTTGGCTATTGTGAATTGTGCTGCTATAAACATGGGTATGCATGTATCACTGTAGTAAGTTCACTTTAATTCTTCAGGGTAAATACCGAGGAGCCGTATAGCTGGGTCACATGCTGACCACTGAATTTCGTTCCACCTGGTATGGACTGAATCTGGATCCTCTTGAAATGCTTATGCTGTGCCTTGATTACCAACCTGGTGGCAGCAGGAGGTGGGGCCTTGGGGAGGTGATGAGGTCACCTGGGTGGGCCCTCATAAATGGAATTAACATCTTTATAAGAAGGAACATGTGAGAGCTGCTCTCTACCAAGTGAGGACACCGTGAGAAGGTGGCCATCTGGAAGCCCTCATTAGGAAGCTGGCCCCACTGAACACTGGATCATCCAGCACCTTGATCTTGGACTTCCAGTCTCCAAAACGATGAGAAATAAGTGTCCATTGTGAAAGCCACCAGGGCTGGGCTCAGACCCATGGGAGTTACCCTGGCACCTCACTGACATCCAAGGACACTGGTGCTTCACCTACCTCCTGCCGGAGGTGGGCTTTTCATTGCTGGGCCGCAGGGGATCCAATCCAAAATCCCATTTTAGAGTCAGTTTCCTGGGAGATCCCTGGTATCACGGTCACAGGTCAGGTTCTCAGAGACGGACTTGGGTAGGGACTCTTGTGCTAGATGTTTATTGGAGACTGCTCATGGTGTGGGAGGTGGGACTGGGCATGGAAGGCCTCATCCTGCAGGGAGGATCAGAGCTAGAAAGGCCCTCGGCGGGGTGTCCCCAGCTGAGACAAGGGAGACTCATGTCTTGGTACCCCTGCACTGAGCAGTCATTCAAAGCACACTGCCCCTGGGCAGGATGGGCAGCTCCCAGGGCTGAGGGGAAGCACCCGGGAAGGACTGGGATGACAAGCCTCTGCTCTGACAGGAGGGACCCGTGTGGCATCTTAGCATTTGCCACAATTTGGCAGCTATAAAATGAATGGGGCAGCAGCATTTCTGTATAGGATTGTTGAATGAAGAAAGCAAAACAGGAAAAAAATTCCTTCCAGTGTGTGTGTCCCTTTATACATTTCCAACCTCCAGTGGCTTCTGTCTCACTCACTGCAGCAGCTCCTGTCCCTTCCGTCCACCCTCCAGACTGGGCCCTTTCTCCCTCTGTGGGGATGTAATGCCCAGAGCACGGACCCCAGAGACCACCAAGGAATCTGGAGTGCATGCAAAAACAAAGAGCCTTTATTTGGGCTTAAGCTCGGACTCTCAGACCTCACCAACACAATGGATCTGTACTGAGAGCCCCGAACTCAGGAGAGGTGAGTCTTTTATTGGGGTTGAAGCAAGGAGAGGGAGGGTGTTCACCTGATTGGCCAGGGGAGCCCATGTGTGACTAAGGAGGTTTTCGTTGGTGGAGGCTATCCTAAGAACAATGGAATGTGCTGACTATTCATTGCAGGGCCCTGCTTTTGCCTTATCTTATTGTGCTGGGGCTGGCATATCATACCCTGGCTTATTCTTGCCTGGTGACAGGAGACTTGCAACAGTTTGAGGCAGCTGATGACAAAATGAAGTCACAGCAGTTTGGCTTCTGTTATCTTTAAGCCAAGCATTTAACAGAAGCAAAAAGAAGCAGTTAAAATGAAAAGAGGTGTGGGGCTAAAAAGGGGGGTTCCACAGGCACACTCTTCCACAGACATCTATGTGCCTCACTTTGCCAGCTCCTGCAGTGCTTTGTCCAAATGCCACCTCCTCAGGAAGGGTTTCCTGGACCTCTGTGGAAACAGTGGTCTTCCTCCCTTTTCCTTCCTTCCTTTCTTTCTTTCTTTTTTTAAAAGTTAAAGTTATTTATTTAAGCCATCTCCTGCCACAAAGGGATGGAAGATCAGTGTAACGGTCATCAACTGATACAAGTAAGGTGAGTTTAAGGTCCCTTATACTTTTCTTCATGCAGAGTAATGGTTCAAACCAGTGCTGTGGTCCGGGTGCCTGAGTAAGGGTCCAGATTCTCTACTCATCTTCATAGCCAGTTGGAAGTGGATTCACATGAGGGTTACGGAATAGGGTATGGTTACCATCTCCCCAGGGAAAGGGCTTGGTTTTGATGCGGAGATGGGGATATGAGATGAACTCGGGTCTCTCGCGCTCTCTGTGGTGCGACTTGAGGAAAACCTTCAGCATGCTCACTCCCACCCCGGGAGTACCAAGAAGTAAGTGAGGGCGCTCCACGTGCAAGCTGAGCCCTCCTCACTGTGTGCACGCCATTCCACATGGGTCGCCCCACCTGTGGGCGGGACCGACCCAGGAGCCTAGAAAGCCGGCAGCAGACACAGCCGCAGCCACCCTCTTGACCTGGACCACCAGAGAGCCTGAAGCGGAAGTTCCCTTTTCCTTTCATTTCCCTCCCTGGCATCTGTGACCCTTGGCGTAATGTATTTACAAGCTTTTCATTCTGGTGTCACCTGAACAAATCCTTCACGTCCCTGTTCTAAATATAAATCGCCCCTCACACACAAAAAATGTGCCATTCTCTCCCCTAGTTGTTTTTCTGAATCACTTATTACCACCTGAACTGCAATATGTTTTGCCCGTTTTAATTTTAGCCCTGTCCCTCCAACAGCAGAATATGAGTTGCCTGAGGGCATGATTTTGTGTCTCTTTGAAGGCTGCTGCATCCAGAGCCTAAATAAGCCATTTAGAATAAAAACTTAAAAACTTTTTTTTTAAATGAAAAATGAAGCTACTCAGTGGCATACGCTCAGTGACTTGGGAAGCTGAGGCAGAAGAATTGAAAGTTCAAGTCCAGCCTTAGCAATTTAGCAAGACCATGTCTCAAAAAATAAAAAGGACTGGAGATGTAGCTAATGGGTAAAGACCCCTGAGTTCAAATCCCAGTACCACTAAAAATGTTAAAAAATAAGAAATAAAGCAAGGATGGATTATTTTGCAGATACAAATTTTCTTCAAAGATTCACATTAGAGCCAGGTGTGATGGTTCACATCTGTAATCCAGTGGCTCAGGAGGCTGAGGCAGGACGATCACAAGTCTGAGGCCAGACTCAGCCAATTATCGAGGCCCTAAGCAGCTTAGTAAGGCCCTGTCTCAAAATAAAAAATAAAAAGGGCTGGGGATGTGGCTCAGTGGTGAAGCATACCTGGGTTGAGGAAAAAAAAAAAAAAAAAAAGATGAAGAAAAGATTCACACTAGAAAAGGAAAGAGAAAATCCACATTATGGATTACTGGGCTTTGGGCTTTATATACTTTGCTTTGTGTAATTCTGGCAACCAGTCTATGAAGTAACATTTGATATAGGAGGGAAACAGAAAACCAAGGCTTGGAGAGGCTGAGAACTTTGCAGAGGCCACACAGGAAGTGTGTAGGTAGGAGCTAGGCTAGAATGGTAGAATGCTCAGAAGAAGCCTGTGAAGAAGAATACTTCTGAAACGATAAATAGGATTATTCCATATCGTAATCCTTTTTGAACAATTGTTGTATGGTGACCTTGAAATGTTCCTTCACGGACTACGTCTCGTCATCATTGATATATAGTTAGGATATTTGTTAATATGCCTAATGTAAGAAGAGTGCTGGAATTAAAGTGAAATCATAACTAGGCTGGATGTAAGAAGTAAGGCTGATAAGGCTCCTGTTAGTGGTCAGGTGCTAGGGTTAACCATATGATAAGCATGGGTTTGGTGGGTCATTAGGTATTGTCATGTAGATATTGGCTGAGAACTTTGCAGAGGCCACACAGGAAGTGGCAGCAGCCAGGATCCCCAGCCTGTCTGATCCTAAATCTTGTCCCAATGCATCACTTTCCCTCCTGCTTCCCTCATCAAAAAAAATGAGAAGAAATCTTATGTAGCCAGTCTCCCCCAGTTATCAGGAAGATCAAATATGAAAACTTTGTTCTTTTTGATTCTGAGGATTGAACCCAGGGGCACTTAACCACTGAGCGACATCCCCAGACCCCCTTTAAGGGATAGGCATAGGTTTGTTTAGGAAGGTAGATACACATTCAAGGGAGAATGTGGACCATCTCAGGAATGAGAAGCAGCTCCAACTTGAGCTGGGGCATCCAATATTTATAGAAGGCCCAGGGTTTTTTTTTTTTTTTTTTTTTTTTTTTTTGTGACAGGGTCTTGCCAAGTTGCTAAGGCTGGCTTTGAACTCACAATTCTCCTGCCTTAGCTTCCTGAGCCACTGGGATTATAGGCATGTGCCACTACACCCAGCTCAAATACAAAATGTTTTAAAGAAAAGAACCATACAAATGAAAGTATTGTCCCCTGTCCCAGGCAGTCACAGTCATGCACTATAACAGTATCTCTGGGTAGGTCTATGTTCATTAACTTTGAATGTGCACATGCACTACTGGGTAAGAGAAGTTTAAGAGTTCTGTCTTAGCATCGTGTATGGTGTGAAAATCAAAATGGAGTCACTTGTGTGAAGCCCTAACCTAAAAAACAATAGTACTGGGAAGTTCCGTATATCTCACACATGCTTTCCCGATGCAAGAACTAGCGCAAGAAACTCTGTCACAGCTGCCACCTTGAACAATAGCCATTGTAACCTTATGCAAACAATACTTTCTCATAGATACCTGTCCAGCAACTGTCTGTTCAAACCTGTTGCCACCCTTGTTATTGATCCCTCAAGCCAAGAATCATTGTTTCAAAATAACTTTGGTGATCTTCCTCATCTTGCCTTTAAAAACTTCCCCCTTGCTTCAATCTCCTCGAATACACAAATAGTTCACGATACCACACACGTTTTGCCATTGCTGTGCTACTGGTGAATAAAGCAGTTATCCTTGGAGAATCACTCCATTTTTAGGTTGACAGTATCAGAAACCTAAATCAAGCGCCCCTCACTGGGGCAGACTTTCCTGGCAGAAACCCACCCTCTCAGCTTCATTCATTCTTGATGATGTCACTTGCATGCCTGACATTCCCTTCCATATCCCTCCTTATCCACCCACTGGCACAATGACAGATCAGCACCCCTTCCCAACCCATTCATACTCTAATTTTATATTCAACACTAGTTTTTTTTGTTTGTTCTGGAGTCATAATTGATTGCCAAAACTTTTGTTTAGTTTTCTATGTTTTTATCAGTAACTTAATTCTAGACTCTCAGTCAGTTGCTCTTAGTGCATTCAGACACATCTGCCTTGATTCACTCTGGACTGGCTGCCTCCCTCTACCTCATGCATGCCCTTCAACGCCAGCTTTTCTCCAACAATGCACTCTGTCTCCTGGATGCTTTTCATTGCTTTTATTTCCCCTTTTTTGGGAGGAGCACATCCTTCAGTACCATCTGTCATGGTTTGGTTCTTACGTGTTTCCCAAAGGCCCTCATGTTAAAGGCTTGGTCCCTAGCCTGGGTGCTTTTGGGAGATGGTGGAATCTTTAGAAGGTAGGTTGAGTGGAAGAAAGTTAGGCCACTGTAGACATTTACTCAAAGGGGATTGAGAGACCTCAGCCCCTGCCTCTCTTTCTTTCTGTTTCCTGGCCACCAGGAGGTGAGCTGCTTTGCTCCACCATGCATTCCCAACCATGATGTTCTGCCTTCCCATAGGCCCAAAGCAACAGAGGCACACAAGCATGTACTAAAACCTCTGAAACCATGAGCCATAAATAAATCATTTTCTCCTTATAAATTTATTATCTCAGGTATTTTGTTACTGTGGCAGAAAACTAACACAAATCCTAAGAAAAGTTATATGGAAGGTAAATTCTGGAGGATTCTGCATATCCAAAAATGCCTTTAGTTCATTCATAGTCTCTCTTTGTTGACAGTATTTTTCAGGATCTAAAATTCCTAGATTGTAAACATTTTCTCTCCTGAATTTGGCATTGTTCCAAAATTGCCTTCTTGTTTCCACGAAATCAGGAGAAAGCTGAAGCCATTTTTATTCCCAATTCTTTTAGTGTAACTGAGATTTCTCATTGCTCCCCTGAAGCTTGTAAGATAGTCTCTATCATCAGTATTTGAAAATTTCTTCATAATGCACATGCATGCAGATCCATTTTGCCCTTCCAAAATCAGTACTCGTTTCATAGTTGTGGGGATTTTCTTGAAACATTTTTTTTTTCCCTATGTTATCTTCCCCATTTTACCTGTCTTCTCTTCATGAAACTCCCATGATTTTATGTTAGGCTTCCTGGATTGCCCCCTAATTTCTTATATTATCTCTATCTTTCATCTGATTTTTGCTTCACTTTCTGTAAGACTTTATCAACTTTCTATTTTGTATTCTAAAGCTGTTCAGTGTTTTTAATTTTTAACATTTTTAATTTTCAAGAGTTTTTTTTAGCTATCCCTTTTTAATAGCATCCTGTTCTTCTTTCACAGATTTGTGTTCTCTCTCCCCTTCTCATACTCTGTATAATCTGTTTCCCTCAAATTGCTTTTTGTCCATGTGTTTGGGTCACTTTCATTCATTTTAGAGGCTTACTTCAAATGTGTGCTAACTGATGAGTACCTGTTTATGCTTAAGGATAAAAAACAAAAAAGCCCACTTGGATGACTCAAGTACACAGTGCTTCATTGTCAGGAAGGTTTCTCAATCTTGGCACCATGACGTTTTGAGCTGGATAACATGTCCGGGTCAGATATCTTGTGTAATGTAAGATGTTTAGCAACATCCATAGATACAAGTGTGCACACATGCACACACACCAGTCTGTGCCTCCAGACACGCCCAAATATCATCTGGGGTACATAAGTCACCCCAGTTAAGAATCACTGCTTGGGGCTAGGGAAGCACCCAGTAGAGCTCTTGTCTAGCCTGTGTGAGGCCCTGGGTTCCCAGCACTACAGAGGAACAGAGAGGAACAGGGAGGAACTGGAAAACACCCGGGTATAGTGTGACATGACTGAGATAATAATTAGGAAAAACTACTGCTATTGAGTGATATGGCTGGGCCAATCCTTAGGAAATATCACTAATTCACATCTTTCCTTTGGAATGTCTCCTTATCCCCTTTTCAGAATAGATTCTCTTTATAGCCGGGCATGGTGGCGCACTTGGGAGGCTGAGGCAGGAGGATCACAAGTTCCAAACCAGCCTCAGCAATGGCGAGGCACTTAGCAACTCAGTGAGACCCTGTCTTTAAATAAAATACAAAAAAAGTCTGGGGATGTGGCCCAGTGGTCAAGTGTGCCCCTGAGTTCAATCCCTGGTACTAAAAAAAAAAAAAAAAAAAGAAGATTCTCTTTTTTAAACCACTGTAGATTAGACCCTGCTCTCCCTGGTTTCATCGTGTCAGCAATCTGAGGTGTCAGGCCTCCCCCCAACAGAATCTGGATCGTTCTCAGGACACGCATTAGGGTAGAATCTGTTCTGCCTTGTGTTTTGGTCCTAGAGTGATGATGGCAGCAAAGAAGAAAGCCAGACACAAACTCCTTGAACATCCTGGCTGACAACAGCCAGAACACAAGCATACTACCTGAGCAGGGGCACTTGTACTCAAGTTTGTTCAAGAAATTAGGAACCTATTCACCTATTGCTCATTTAAAATGTTTATAGACTAAAAATATTGGGAATTTCTCATTTGTAAGCACTGGAAATTTAAAAAAAAATGAAGAGGGTTGGTTTTTCCCTCCCCTGAATTCCAAAGGGTACCCCAGCTTTCTAACCCCATAATTGGATGACCACACTGTGGGCCATTCATACACAAAGCAAATAAAAGCTGTGGCTACTTGGCATATCTAAATGAAGCCCAGAAGACATGAATCAGGGTTCTGAATGTTTCCTTAAGAGGACTCCATACAGATATCACTCATCAGTGTCCTTCCACATTCTACCCAGAGAAGACTGGAATCCCATGGGATGGTAGCTCTGGAGTCTCTACCACTCACTTCCTTCAGTCCCACTTATCAATAATTCACCTGGTCCAAGGACCAGTATGGGAATCATCTTCTTCCTCCTTCATTATTAATCACTACATGAAGTTCTACTCAAAAATGCATCTGGGGAAAAAATGATCATTAAAGGTGAATTATATGGCCTGTGAACTAATCTCAATAAAGCTGTATACAAAAGTAAATGTGAATGGAGTGATTTACAAATCACATATATTCACACAGATTGAAGAGATAATTCCCAATTTCAGAGAAAATATAAACCCAGGATCTTCAAGCCATGTCTAGACAATCTGAAAGGTCCCTGTGCCAGTTCCTGGCACATTCTTTCAGGAATATCTGGGTAAGATACCTTGTCACCAGCACCCGTGGAGGGTCTGAGCTTTACATCGCCTGGCAACTTCACTGTTTGTCACCACACCTAAGAATTGCTGGTGAAACCAGTCAGGTACTGCTAAAATTAATTGCCACACAACAGTGGCAAGGATCATAAAATCTGAAGGAGATAGACCATCACAACAGGGGGCTTCCAGGCAAAACAGTGTGTGTGTGTGTGTGTGTGTGTGTGTGCGCGCGCGCGCGCAAGAGAGAGAGAGAGAGAGAACACACAGGGGCATGCCCTCTGTCACATCTGCCATCCTGGCTGGCAGGGGTAAATCTAGGGGAGGTAGAAGGGGTGCCTTTGGTTGTTTGGGGGCCTTTTCATGCTGCTTTCAGGGGATTACCTGCATTCATGGGATGGATGTGTGCTGAATTCTGATCCTGCCAGCAACACAGAGTCTTGAACAGTGTACTAGCTTTTGAGGGCTTCCATAATAATTAAACCACCCCACTGGAGGCATTTTAAACACAGAAATTTACTGTCTCACAGTTCTGGAGGCTGGAAATCTAAGATCAGGTGTCAGTAGGTTTGGTTTCTCCTGAGGCCATTCTCCTTGGCAGGTTTTTTTTTTTTTTTTTTTTTTGGTTTTTTTTTTTTTTTTTTTTGTTACCAGGGATTGAACCCAGGGGCACTTAACCACTGAGTCACATCCCCAGCTATGTTTTGTATTTTATTTAGAGACAGGGTCTCACTAAGTTGCTTAGGGCCTTACTAAGTTGCTGAGGCTGGCTTTGAACTCATGATCCCCCTGCCTCAGGCTCCCAAGCTACTGGGATTACAGTCATGGACCACTGCACCTGGTTTTCCTTTGTTTGTTGAAGGCCATTTTCTCTCAGACCTCACATGGACTTTCCTCTGTATCTCTTTCTCCTCATTTTTTTCTTTTTGTAAAGATACCAGTAATATTAGATTAGTACCCACCCAAAAGGTTTCATTTTTACTTAATCACCTCTTTAAAGATCTTAAAATATATGCCTATATATCTCCAAACATAGTCACATTCTGAGGTTGGGACTTCTACCTAAGAACCTGTGTGGAGGGTACAGTTCAGCTTAGAATAGGCAGGCTGTTCAAGTCTCTAAAAGTGGTAACTTCCAAGGGTACTGGGACAGATGGAGGTAGTATTGGCCCCAGGCCTGTGTGCCCTGAGTCATCTGGGCCACTCCCTCACTTTGCTTTGTTCTGCAGTGGGGCTGACGCTGGGCTGTGCTTCCCAGGCTCTGTCTGGGTCTGCTGGCTTCCTGCTGGATCCTGCCAATGGGAGGTGCTGGAATTCCAGTTTGCAGAGCACAAGGGGGGTGGGGGTGGCGGGTCTGAGTGTGTCCCCTCCCTTCCTGTGTCACAGAGTAGCTTCCATAGCATTTGAGTCTCCTCCAAGTTTCCAACTCCCATTGAACAGATGGCTGGGCTCCCCATGACTCTCCCCTTCCTTCTGTCCCCACTAGCAGTTGCTAATCTCTGGATTGTCCCAGTGCCCCCTGTTTGACTTCTCTACAACCTGGGACTCCAATCCCTGCATTCAGGTCCCTCCATTGTGAACACTCCCAGTGATTTCTGGGCTGAACCCTAACTGCTATTAAGATTCACTCCTCTAAAGGATGTGAGCTGGAGGCTATGCTAAAGGCTTAGAGATGTAACAGATCCTCAGTCAATGGAGAGTCTCTGCTCTCACGTGAGGAGTGACCATTTGCTCTTATGTCATCCACTGGCCAAATACATATTCAAAACAATTAAGTCAACCTTGTGTTGAGCCCCATCTGAGTTCTAAACACGGGATAACCAGCTGTTTTCCATCTGTATTGAGCTTGTGGGTATGGGACACATCCATTTGATGTCTGTTTTAGGGCAAAAACAGTCCAGCTGAGAACCTTAGACCCGTTCATGTGTGCAGTCAAAGCTTCCATATCCATGGGGGGAGGATGCCCAGTGAAAGCACCTCACCTGTAGTTTTACAGGCTTGAACCCTGGCCTCTCAACTTCTAAACCCAGAACTTCCACCAAAGGGTCCCTCCAGACAGCAGCCCTGGTGGCCCCATAGGGCCCCCTGAGGGACCTTCCCTGCAAGATGCTTGGGTAAGGAGCCTGGGCTCCTCCGTCACTCCCTGCACGGCCTTGGCCTCTCAACTCCCTCCCTCTCCAGACCAGACCCTGTGTGGCTTCACACACAGCATCCAACTGCTGCTCCAGTCCTCAAGCAGAGTGATCCATTCACACTCTGTCCTCTGAAATACCACTGCATGCAGCTTCCACCTGATCTCCAGCTGACTTTAGAGACTCCCCACCTGCCCACCAGCCCAGCTGCTCCCTGCCCCTACCACTGGGAGGATGTGGGCAGGGAGGGTCTAAGCACTGAATTGTAGTCCAAGAACCCAGGCTGGAGTACGCAGGAAGGGAGAGGCAGACATGCCAAAGGAGTCCCTTTGGCACCATCCTGACATGACATGACATCCCCTTACCAGCTGTCCTGGTCCCAGTCCCTGCCAATCTGTCAACCTCCTGGCCAGGTATGGGTCAGGATATCTGCACATTAACCAAAACCCTTTAGAAAACAAGAAGGCCTACAAAGAAGCCTCTGAGCAGCAGGATTTTAGGCACCTGTAGCAGCACCGTCCTGCAGAAACATAACATGAACCAAGGATGGAAGTTTATATTTTCTAGGACACATTAAAAATGTTAAGAAAGAGGTAAAATTAATTTTAATATTTTCTTACCCTAATATTCTAAAATATTACTAATCTAGCATATACCTATACTCAAATTACAAATGAGGTATTTCATATTCTTTTGGACCAAGTCTTCAGAATCCAGTAGGTAATTTGTACTTAGAGACTGTCTTAATTTCAGCAACCATATTCCCAGGGCTCCATGACCCTGTGTGTAGTTGCCTCGTTGGCCCATCAAGCTCCTGGGAGGGGTGGCTGTCCCCACAGCCTTCACATCCCACCATGTGGTCAACATCCCACCTCACTCACAGAACTTGACTAGCTAGCACATGGAGAGCTTTTTAGGAAATTCTGCTGTTAACTTCTCCCCTGTTCCACCTTTTTAAAGATTGTGGTAAAACACACATAAAACTTCCCATCAATCATTTTAAAGCATATGTTTCTGTGGCATTCAATGCATTCACATTGTTATGCGACCATTACCACATCCATCTCCAGAACTTTCTCATCTTCCTAAACTGACACCCTATGCCCATTGAACAATAACTCCTCTTCTTTTACACCCCCTTCCACACCAGCTCCTGATAACTACCTACATCAGTGTGTTTGTACTGCTCTAACAGAATACCCGAGACTAGGTACCTTGTAAAGAACACATTGGCTTTCTCACAGCTGGAAGCAGGATCAGGCGTGTGGCAAGGAGGGCTGGTTTCTCTGTTTTCCAAGAATGGTGCCTGTTGCTGCCTTCTCCAGGAGGGACCAAATGCTGTGTCCTCAAGCAGCGGGCAGTGAAAGAATAAGCAACCTGAATGCTGCACGAGGCCTCTTTTATAAGGGCTTTCACGTGGTGTAAGGTCGTTTCACATGGTAACAGCCCTCGTGGTCTAATCACTTCTCTATGGCTCCATTTTTAATATTATCACATTAGCAACACCTGAATTCTAGAAGGGCCACATCCACCACCGTTCATTCTTTTTTCTGTCTCTAGGAAATTGACTGCTCTAAGAACCTCAGGTATGTAGTGTTATATAGATTTTGAAGCTCTGTGATGTTTTTTTTTTTCCACTTAGCATAGTGTCCTCCAGGCCCATCTATGTTGTAGCATGTGTCAGAATTTCCTTCCTTTTTAATCTAATGTTTCATTGTAGGCATATACCACACTATCTCTTTACCTCCCGATGGACACATGGGCTGCCTATTTATACCTTCTGGCTATTGTGCATAATGCTGTTATGAAGATTAGAGTACAAGGATCTACCTGAGACTCTATCCTCCATTCTTTTGAGCATATACTCAGAAGTGGGTTGCTAGATCATATGCTAAGTCTATATTTAAGTTTTTGAGGAACTCCACCCCCTTTTAAACAGACTTATTAAGGTCTAATTACATACAGTCAAATTCATTGTGTTTGAATGTGCCATGTGATGTATTTTGGCACCTGAAATTTAATTAGATCATTTCCATCACTCCAGAAAGATTAAGCCCTCACCCCCGACCCCCTATCAACCTCTGACACTCACTGACTTTATCTAATTTTTGTGTCTAGGGTTGTGTAAATTCTAGAATGTCTTATTAAAAAAAATCACAGCTTATGTATCACTTGATACCTAGCTTCCTCAACTTAGCAACATGTTGTTGTGATTCATTCACAGTGCTGCATGTGTCAGTAATTCCTTTATTCCTTAGTAACTCATTGTATGAAGGTGACACACTTTATTTCTCTGTTCACCAGTTGGTTTGGTCAATTATGAACATCTATACACATTTCCATGCTGGTAGGTCTTTGTGGGAACTGTGTATTCATTTCTCTTGGGTAAGTACCCAGGAATGAGATTCTTAGTATGTTTGCCTTTATAAGAAAGCCCTTATAACTCTTCAATATTCAATGGAGCTTTAAAGTTTTTAGGTTTGAAAACTTGAAAATTTGAAACTTCCCTAGATTCCCTGATTTTTTTTTTTTTTTTTTTTTGTATAACTGGATGGATATTTCCTGCCCCATCCAGGAAACTGGGGAAGAGATAGGAACTGTGAAGGTGTTGAGTTAGGCCCTCCAAACATGGGCATACTTCCCGAGAAAGCCAGAGCTGAGTTTAAAGTTTGGCACTAAAGAAAGCCAATGTCATGAGTGAGCTAGACCCAACATATATGTGTCTTTCCACAATGTCAGAATTTATTGAATAACAGTAAATTCATGAGTTATACCACTTTCAGCAGCTGAAAGTCACCGAAAACTCATGAGTCACCTGATGGTCCTAAGTTGGGAAATCACAAGTTCTTCTATTCCAATCTAAACTATTAACATGTAACACTCAAGCCAAACATCATACACACACACACACACACACACACACACACACACATCTATATGACAGAAAGGCTAAGAAAGGGCTATGGCAGCCACAGGAGCTCAGGAGGCTGAAATGAAAGCAAAGATAGTGAGGATATGAATGCAAAGAGTCAGTGTATGTGGTCAGATAAGATGAGGAATCAGCCTAAGAAAATTTTTGTGGGCACAGAGGTGTCAAAGTGTAGAACTTATTCTAGGACAGGGTCCAGAGGGATGGCAGTTTCACAGTGTCAGCTTCATATATCAGCTTGAAATGGGCTGTGCATGGTTGTCACATGTAAGAGAAACCACAGCAAGCTGAAGCTCTAAGACAGAGAATCAGAGATTAGTCACTGTGGCAATTTTCCTGGGCAAGGATTATGATGAGTGACCAGGTAACAGGGTCAGTTTGCCAACGTGTCCAGTCCTGGAGTACTTCTCCTTTTTATGGGTCTCCTTTTTATGGGATTTCTTCATTTGGTGGTCTGGTATGTTCCCTGAGCTCATGGGCCTGGTTTTTCTATATGGAATTGAAAGACCTATGAATCCATGCACTTCTGATTAATTTGGTAAGTTCACAGTGTTAGGGAGTAGCTAGCAATGATCAGTGAAATGCACGGCAAGGTCACAAGTGTTCTTTAAATTACGTTAGGGTCCTCTTTAAACTACTTTCAAGTGGCCGGGCACGGTGGCGCACGCCTGTAATCCCAGCACTTTGGGAGGCTGAGACAGGAGAATCGCGAGTTCAAAGCCAGCCTCAGCAATGACGAGGCACTTAGCAACTCAGTGAGACCCTGTCTCTAATAAAATACAAAAAAGGGCTGGGGATGTGGCCCAGTGGTCGAGTGCCCCTGAGTTCAATCTCCGGTACCACACACACACACACACAAAAACTACTTTCAAGTGGACAAGAAAGCAAAGGGTGGTAGTTGATTTGTAGAAAATAAACAGAAACAAAGGAGCTAGTGGGAAAATATGTCAAAAAAAAAAAAAAAAAAGAATTAATGGGACTAACTCTTGACAGGGTCCATTGATGTTGATGTGAAGCTAGGAATTATGCTACAGGTGTTTCCACTTGTCTGGGAAGGAAGATTCCTTTAGTAGCACAGGTGCACTACAGTAACTTCTGTCCAGTGCTCACATTAACATGGGATTGACTTGTAGATGAAATCCCCTAAATAGGATGTCCACCATGACAGTTCCAGAGAGAAACAACCAAGGTCAAAAACTTCACTGCCTGACATGAAGGAGGAGTTGAACACCTGATTGGCAAAGAGTACAGAAGGTGGTCTCCAGTTCTCCTGGTAAATATCAAACAATAATAAATTTGGAGACAGCATTGTCTCCTTTGTCATTCTCTGCTGGAGATGGCCCACTCTCTCTCTTGAGGGTACTCTCTGCTTAAGCCTCACTTTGCTTTTACTTTACTTTCACCTATGACAAAGTTCTCTTGCATGGCTTTTTGTGCCTGACGTTAAATTTTCTTTCATTGGAACACAAGAACTGAGGTTTGGAGTTTCAGCTCCCTGCTTTCCTGTAACAACAGGTGGTCATTTTTGTTCATAGGATCAATTATTGGTTTGAGCCTTATGGTGGTGGTAGGCAGATAGTGGTTGTTCAGTTGCACAAATAAGATATAGAGTCATTATACTCAAAGTTGAGTAACTCATGGCAAACTACTGCTTTGTAAAATGGAGTAACTCAGGGTTAGGCACAATCTAAAAACTAACTACTCTATCATCATGGAGTAACCTAGAGCAGGGCACAGTCTGCTGTCTACACAAAGAGACTGGAAGGCAAAGGGTGAGGGGGATTTTGGGACTGGGGTTTTACTCAGAAGAACTAAGTAGAGCTGTTAAAATGCATCTATAAAAGCTTTATATATCACAGCACAAAGGGATGGTAGGTGTGACTTGGGAAATCAATAAAGGAAACTGAGTTCCCCACCCAGGTGGAGAAGACAGAACAGCTTCAGGCTCTGACCAGGAAGGGAAGGGGGTGGGAGGAAGTCAACCTTGAACAGCCCAGGAAGGTTCCCTCAAGGAAGCACAAGATGTGGGATAGGGTTCTGGGTTTCCCAAGTGGACTCTCCTGTGGGTCTGGAGGGCTATGACCCTAGCTGACTTCTGCCTTTGACAGCTTGCCCTGTTCAATAGGCTTCTGTTTTCTGGCACCTCCTCACACTCCAGCCTTGGAAATGATTGTGTCTTGCATTAATAAGGCTGCAGATAAATGGGGTAACTCAGCTGATCACAACAGAAGGTTTGGAAAGGGTTTGGGAGTAGACACATCTGTTTGTGGAGGTTTAGTCCCAACTTTCTTAGGGCACAGCACTGGGGCTATCCTTGGTGTATGTGACCCCAACACACTTCACTGGACAAGCCAAATCACTTGCATACTTCTCATTGGTCCATCCAGGCCTGAGGAAATATGTCTCAAGCCAGCCCAGCCAATGGCCTGGGAGAAAACGAGGGTGTTTCTGAGGGACCTGTTGACCTAAGTTAGTAGGGTTCTTGCATTGGGCTGGGGCAGTAGGGAAATCAAAAGGAGCCCTACTCAGATACTTTCATAAGTCTAGGGGGCAAGTAGTCACTGGTATCTGGGCTTGTCTCCTATCTCTTGTACTCCATTAGATATGGCACCTTTGGTGAGTAACTTACTTAATCTCTCTGTCAAAGTAAATAACTCAGGATTTTTTTTCAGCAGCTACTGTCAAAGACCTTAACAACAGCTTAAACATGGCAAGCATTTATCTTTTACACACCTTCCATTTTTTTGCTCTGCTATCCTTAGCACATGAACTCCATCACCAATATGATCTCATTAAGGCTGCAGGTGGTCTAGCCATCACATCTTCATTCTGGACAAGAGGGAAGGTTAAAAAGGAAGGCACATTTTAAAGAGCTTTTCCAGATGTCCCCATTTCAAGAGTTTTCTCAGAAATCCCATTCAACATTCTCTTTTTCCATCTCTTTGTCTGGAACAAGACCTGTGCTCCTGGAAAACAGGCAAGGTTAAGAAATTCCCCCATTCTTAGTGTGCTAGAAACAGGCCTACTGCAAAGAAACACCCGTCTCAGTAAGATTTGGAAAAGAGTCACAAATGAACTCCCACTTTGTTTACCTAAGACCAGAAAAGAGCCCTTCAAATTCCTTTTCATTCTTTTAGTCTTTGGTTATATTTGTTACATGTATTTCTCCCTGGTTTTGCTTTTTATTTTTTATGTTGGTTTCCTTTTTTGAGTAGTAGTTTCCAACATTTGGGGCTTAGCATGTGAGAGTTCTTTCATCACTATTAAGCTTAAGTCCTCCACCAGGAACAGCTGGTAATAATGGTGATGATGATTATTATTTTGGTCTGTTTCACATTCCTGGACTTTTCTTCTTTATTCTCAGGATCGAGGCGAGGCAAAACCCTCCTTTGTCCTGGCTCTAAAAGCTCAAGATTGCAGATATGGCTGCGGAAGAAAGACCCCTTGCCCACCTGAGCCAAAGGCGGTCTTTTCCATGGGAGATCGCCAGAGGTGATATCCACTCTAGTGGGGATTAGCCCCAGGCTACAGATCACTACACGCAGGCGGGTCAAAGCCCCTTCCTACCAGTGAGACAGCTGAGGCTCAGCAGAAAGCTGTTACCATTGCGAGGGAGGAGTTAAAAGTGTTTTACAATCGTTGGGCGCAGCTGTGTCGGGCGGGAGGTAGACTGAAGGTCAAGTCAGAAGCTGGAGTCCCGCCCCCGACCCAGGCACTACCCCTAAGCCCGCCCCAGACCGGGTCTCGCGCCGACTTCTCGGCTCCGAACGCCTGCCAGTGACCGCCCACCACTGGTTTCATTGGCTGTTCCTCCTGCCCCGCCCCCGGAAGACTTTATTCTCGCACCCAATCGACGAGCGCGGCGGCGGCGGCGGCGGCGGCGGCGGCGGCGGCGGCGGAGGAGGAGGAGGAGGGTCGCGGAGCGCTGGGAGCTGAGGTACCGGTTCCTGGAGGAGGGGGCCGTTGTCTTGAATGCAGTCCTCACGGGCTTGTGGGGGCGCGGTGGCCTGGCCTGACTCGTGGGCTCGGGGACGGGCTGCCACCCCATGGTTTCCTGGGGGGAAGCTCTGGCAGGTGGAGGAGCGGAGACTGTGACTGTAGAGAGCTGGTCCCAGGTTGCGGGAGTTAGAGGTTGGAGGTTGTGCTTTTGTAGAACGTTGGGGTCCCGCCCTTATAAGCCAGGGTTAGGGTGCTCCTGTTTTTGTGTGTGTTGTTGTTGTTGTTTTTTTGGGTCCTCTCCTGTCACAGAAGGGGCTCTAAGGAACACTGAGCCCTGAGAGCCTCGGGAGCCCTCTTGTAGCCCCTGTGCTTGGACGAGAAGGCCCGGACCTCGAGCAACCTCCCTTCTCCTCTGGTGGTCGCGGCCTCAAGGAGTTGGGGCGGTGCCTACCGGAGGGCCTCGACCCGGTGGGGGTAACACTGGGCCCCGGGCAATCCGTGAATGGGCCACATCCGTGTGACTTCTTAGGGCCTTGTGCCAGTGCTTGTGGAGGCCGTAGTTCTCCGTGTTTAAGATGTAATTTCTGGAATTTCATCAGAACCCTTTGAAGAAGGAAAAGGGGGTATTATGGCTTTGGTCCTTGGCTCAAGGTGGAAATACAGACAGACAAGGGGAAGTAATGAATACAAAGTGACCTGTGGGTAATGGGAGGAATTTCTCAGTTTGACAGGCCTTTCCCGTAACTTAGCTACATACTAGATAAGTCAACCAAGTATCAAGATAAGAGCACGTTAGTTGTATTGATTATAGTAAAGATACCTTGGAATGTGTTAAGTAAAATTTTTTATACCAAGATTCTGAATTTAAGATTCTTAGTGCAAGGAAATAGAACAGCCTTACCTGTAATTGCAAGGATCCCAATCACTTTACCACAGTGAGACCCAAAATAGAAGTTTTGTATGTATGTGGGTTTCTTTTTTTTGGGGGGGGGGGGGGGAGGACATAGTTATCAGGAATAAGGGCAAAAGTGTGGGGAATCTTTTGTTTTCTGCACAAAAAGTATGCAATTAGGGGGAAAAATGTTTTTATTCTGCCTATGTCCTTCCATCTCAGCCAGCATAAGGACATTCTTGTTTTGTGCTGATGGTATTTGTTCAGTATTTGTAATAATCAAGGAAATGGATAATTACTAATGAGACGCTTCTCTTTAATGAAACCAAGGAAAAATGAATATACTTTATATGGGATTAACCCTGGGATTTGGTTTTCAGTTAAAATGAGGCAAAAGGGAGTGTTAACCAAGACCTTACAAGGCCCCAGCTGTTGTGTGTACAACTCCAAGCAGCCACGTTTATGTGTTCAAGAATGGCAGTGGGGATTCTGGGGACTCCTCTGAGGAAGAGTCTCAACGTGTGGTTCTACGGCCACGGGGCAAGGAATGCCAGAAGAACAGTGTTCACCACCCTCACAAGCCCAGAGCAGGTGACATGGTGCTGCTCCAACGGGAGCTGGCTCAGGAAGACAACCTCAACAAGCTGGCTCTTCAGTATGGCTGCAAAGTAAGATACCCCCCAGGTGCTCTGTCTCCTTGTGTTTAGAGGAACATAGAGTAACTTACTTGTTACCCTTCCTGACCCCTAATAAGTGGCCAGAGGCTTATTATAGCAGCCAAGGACTCCCAGTTTAGCTAAAGTTGGAAGGTAGGTAGAAGTATCTTTAGTTCTGCACCCTGGGCTCAGAGCGAGGTTAGTCAGGAACCTCAGACCATGGTGCATTTGCCTCTCAGAGTGCTTTGACTCTGCCCTGTCTCTGCATATTAAAATTCTGAGACTTTATTTTTTCTTTTGAGCAATCTTATTTAAGACCTTAGGGGGCTGGAGATGCCAGGCAAAAGTTATTCAAGATTTCTTTAGCATGCTTGCTTTTCTTACTACTTTGATTTTTTTTTTTTCTGGACAGTAGTTTATTTGACTGGTAAAGTTTTCCCTTCTCTATTTTAGAACTGCATGGTCTAGCCTCTATGCTTTGTATCTGTATAACCTTGTTTTTCTCTTTAATTATGTTTTTAGCATTCAGAGTGATTAACAATGGCAAAGTAAGTAGGAAAGTATTTATAGAATTGTGGCATTTTCTCCTAGGTTGAAACTGTTCATTTCATTTTGCTACCATTCTACTACAGATTTCTGTGGCCTTCTCTAAGGCTATATAAGCTATTTAGTAAAGAACAAAACAAAAATTTCCCTCTTAAAATATCTGTCATTTATAACATGGTTCACATGATTGAAAAGATTGTGTGTGGTGTTTGGATCTTTCCCAAAGAACTACAGGCTGGTCTCCAGGGACGCATAGCATATTTTAATTGTACTGACATTTGTTTGACTCTTATCTTCTGTAGGCATAATGTGTGTTTATAGAACATGGACTGAAAAATGAATCCTACCCTACAAACACCTAGATAGATGGAGTATGCTTGTTGGAATGGGAATGTCTAATAAATCCATAAATAATATATAATGCCTCCAGTAACTAATCAGTTTTCCTATTTGAAGTAAATAAATTTGCTGTTAGTTTAATAGAAAACAAAGATTAAAAAAAAGTCTCAAGTATTTCCTACATTCATTAGTTTCAGAATAAAAAAATTTCCCCCATCTCATTTAATGAAATGCCAAAAGCAGTTGCTAAAAAATTTCAGTTACTGACACGATTGATTTGAATGAGGTTCTGCCTAAAGGTCTGGGGACTATATTTACATTCTAGTTTAAGTGGACTTTTGAGTTAAAACTTGAGTCCATTTCAAATGCTTTTGGAAATTTTTCAAACATTAGCTTGTGGGGGAATTTACTTTTTAACTTACATTTCCCCCTTCTTAAATCTTAAGGTTTAATTACAAGAGGAGTTTATTATGAACTTTGTGTTGCTTAATAAAACTCTCAGCCATAGTCCTTATGTCTAAAGTTTGAAATAGAAAATCTCAGTCCATAACTTCAAACTTGATCAATTTCCTGTATGTTTCAAATGATAAGTATTGTGATCTCTTCAAAATGTATTTGAAAAATAAGTTTAGATGCCCTGTAATTTCATTATTTGAAAAATAAGTTCATATACCCTGTAATACTCCTGTGAAAGTCCTTGAGGGCACATCTGTTAAAAGCCATGTGTCCTTATTGCTGGCAGAGGCTTTGGTTTGCTAATTTTTGGCAGTTACTTAATTGGCTTCTGCTGTGAGCGGGAATTCTGGCAGATGGTGGCACTGTTGCCTCAAAAGTTAAAGGAAATACAAAGAGCTACAGTGTTCATTTTAGTGTCATGATTGTGTTTCACCTAAAAGCATTTTGTTTAATCACACTTGAAACAGTTTCCAAATTGGTTTTAAAATTGTTTAGACTTGTGAATCTATAGGCATATTTGATTACTAAGCTATTCATGAAGGCTGAGTAAAAACCAGAAAACAAACAAAACAACCCAAGTTACCTAAACTAATTCAGCATGCAGTGTAGTTTTCCAGCCTTCCTCAGCTTAATTGGGGTGGAGTTGGCTCATCACCCCAAAAGGTCAAGGGTTGGGTATTAGTTTTAAGGACGTTCATAGATTTTATGATGTGTGTCTTCATGGCATCTCCAGGTTGCAGATATCAAGAAAGTCAACAACTTCATCAGAGAACAAGATTTATATGCTTTGAAATCTATTAAGATTCCAGTGAAAAACCATGGGATCCTAACAGAGAACCACAAAGAACTGAAACCTCTTCCAGAACCATCCACAGAGACCACAGTGACCTTTGTGGAATTGCCAGATGTAGACAGAGCTACCACAGGCACCGATGCCCAGGCCAGCCAACTGATGGATTTCTTTAAGGGAATTGATCAGAATATTGAGCATGCAGCACAGTCAGAGATCTTCCTAAGTGGGAGCTACTGCGTAGAGACCTCTGATCAGCCACTGCTCCCAGCTCCTCCGAAGACACTGACAGATGGAGCGGACTGTGGGATTCAGTGGTGGAATGCTGTTTTCATCATGCTTCTAATTGGGATTGTGTTGCCAGTGTTTTATTTGGTCTATTTTAAAATACAGGCTACTGAGGACATCCCTAATAACCTGAACACAACTGCTGTTCACAATGGCTCGATGGCATTGAGTGTGGTTCCAGGTTAAGTCCCAGATTTGCAAATTCCAAAGGCAGCCATCACCTCTTCAGCCAGCCAGTCCAGTCAGAACACTCAGGCAAGAAAGTAAGCTGTTGTTTATGGATAATCAGCCCAGCTTTAACAGTTGGACTTGATGTATCAGCTGTCACTGGCCTTGTCCTAGAGGTGCTACATTTTGGTTCCTGGGATATATGGATACATTTCAGAAGTCACCACAGTATTCTTTATTGCACTGATCCTGAGCAATGGCCTCATCTAACCTATGGCTGCAGGATCCCAAACACCACCAGCCTTGGCCTCCGTATCCAGAGAGGTGTGTAAGAGAGACATTTACATGTGACTGATGGCTATTTCTTGAAGACATATAGTGGACTGGCTGTGTGTGCCTTCACAGTAGTTCTGCATGGGTCCCTATGTTGGATATGCTCAGAGTGGCAGGAATGGCCTGGCCAAGGGACCCATACTGTGGGTGCCCTACAATTGGTTTGGGTTGCCTGACTATTGTAGTGTCCCTACCTTCTATGAAGGGGGAGTAGAACTGGCACTAAGTTTGTTCCATGTTTCCCTGGCAAAGGTGCTATGGAATAGTATCTGCATGTCATCCTGTGTTAGAGAGTGATAATGAACAATTATAACAAGCTCTGCTTTGTGTTTGCCTCATCAGTTAGCAATGCCACTTGTAGAATTGAAAAAATTCCAAGTCCAAAATGCCATGCTGTTGGGTAAACAGCTGTTCTGTTCTTCATACTTCTAGAACTGTTTGGTCTGACAGACAGGCATGTCTTAAGCCAAACACATGGAAGCCATTGCCCAGTTTCACAGTGATGAGCATCCCCCTGGTGATGGCTCCCCGGGGTCTCCAGTTAGCATTCTTGGAAGGAGCTCTTGCTGGCTTGCATGTGGCAAGAAGGCAGCATGCTAGTCACCAAAGTTATAGCACATGTACCTCTGAGGCTGAGCATTCACCATGCTAGCACTGCTAAGCCTCTGTGCACACCTGAAATACGGTATTCTTCTTGCTGCTTCCCTGACTCCATTCTTAGTAATATTAGATCCGCAGCATGAGAAGGCAGCTGTCTTCTTTTCTTTGGGTGATGTCCCTAGAATAACCTTCTGTGTACCATGTAGCTCATAATGTTAAAAGACCAGACACATAATGGCAGGGCTGGAGGTATGTGCTAATAAGGTTTTCTTTGCTGTAACAGAATATGAGATACATATCTTCTAAGGAGGAATAGTTTGTTTTGACTTATGGTTTTAGAGGCTTTAGTCTGGTTAATCTGTTTCTTGGTAGAGAAAACTTCACCTCATGACAGCTGGGAAACAGAGAGGAAGGTGAGGGTCCCAATACCCCTTCAAGGGCACACCCCAAGTGAGTTAACTTCCCCTAGTAGGCCTTACCTGGTAAAGAGTCCACCACCTCCCAAACCAGCTTGGTCCACCAGTGTTAAGCCAAGGACCAAGCCTTTTAACCTCTGGTCCTTTAGGGGGTCTATGAAAAACCACAGTAAGGTTGTTCTGGCTGTGAAAGTTCATAAAGAGGAGGCCTGATACCTGAGGGAGGAAGAGGCCTCAAGGTTGCCCATAAAGGCAGCAGGGATAGGTGGTGAGAAACTGCTGCTGCCTGGGAGTCAGTCGGCTATGTCACAGTAGGGAGGGGGCTGAGGTGGCTGGTGGCTTAGTCCCTGAGAGGTCTATGGAGAGGGAGGAAAACACTGCACCAACTCTGAGCTTCAGGGCTAGTCATGGCTTTTGACACCTTAGGTCTAGAGATAAGTTTAGGAGATCTCATGTGTAAGAGGAGGGGAAGGTGGCAGAAGAGAACTCACTATATAGGTTTCCAATTTCTTTCCTCTCAGTTTGTGTGAAAAAACAATTTGCCCAGGGTTCAGTTAGCAAATTTAAAGTAACTTCAAAATTAAATATTTTCTTAAGAGACAAAAATAATCTTCAGGACAAAATTAACTTGTGAGACTTGATATAGAAAACTTGTGATCATATAAATGTTTTGATGAAAGATTTCTTTAATATTTGTCACCATTAACTTTACCAGGAGGGGCTCAAAGTCCCATGGGAAAATCACTCTTGCCAGGTGAAGAATGAATATCTGTGTCTTTTACTTTTCTCAAATGGAATAAAATAATTTATTCTGTAAAGGAAAAATGATTCCCCCCTTTTTAAAATTTGGGGATTGCTAATTTAGAATTGATCAAGACAGTGTTTGGAAGGTCCAGGGTGAGGTCTGTGCCTGGACTCAGCAGCTGCTGCTGTGTCCTTGGTTACACCAATAGGTGTAGGACACTCTGGATGGTTGACCTGTGTGAGAAGCTTTAGTGCTATTTTCTACAGTGTCTTTGGGGAGTTAATATTTTTAAGAAATAATTTATGTTTTTGTTTGAACAACAGTGCTGAATGTTGAAGCCTAAGGAATATCCCTTATCAGGCAAACTGCTCCACGTTTCTTCTGGAGAGACATATCGGCTTTGTTGTGCAAGGTCTTCTAGACTGTAGTTGGGGAGGCAGAAAGGGAGGAGGTATATTGAAGGTCATGGAATTGAGAGAAGAGCCACTTGGGACTGGCAGGGGCTGACACTGAGCTGTGCTGTAGCAAAGGCCCAAAGAATCATGAAAATTTGTCTTTGGGAAAGACTGGGCTATAGCCCTGGAAGCAAAAGCATCATCTATAACCTGTGGTGTGCACTGGTTGCTGTCTAATGCTTTATAAGTTTTACACACGACCTCATCTTGTCCTCGCAACCTCCCCATAAGGCAGGAACTTATACCCATGTTACAAATGGAAAAATCAAGCTAAATCACAGTTGGTAAGTGGGGCTGCTAAGAGCCTAGTCCAGACTGACAGGGTTGGAAGCTTGTTCTCTTAATCCCCATGCTCTGGGCATTGCTGCACTGCCACCTCCTGATTTTCTTCTGTGGGCCTCAGGGAAGGTGCTGATGGTCTGAGCCATGCTTAGAACATGGGGACCACTCTGGCCTCTCTGGCTGCACTGGGCTGGTTGTAGCTTCCCAAAGCAGGGATTCAGGAGAAAGTGGCAGAGAGAATAATTAAGACAATTTCTCCTTGTCCACCTGGGACACTGTGTAGTGACAAAAGTCTGACCCATTTATTGGCTGAATTCCAAGAACTATAGAATCAGCATTTGTATATCAAGTTTCTTGATGGTTTAAAATCTACTGAATTTAGACCCTGAGCCAGAGGGCCAAGTTTCTCACTTGACTGTATAAAATAAACTTCATTTGTGTTAGCAGTGAAACCTCCCTTAGCCACTTTCCTCCCAGTTCTTTTATTTTTTAAATATTTTTTTTTTTAGTTGTAGTTGGACACACTATCTTTATGTGGTGCTGAGGATCTAACCCAGGGCCTCGCACATGCTAGGCTAGAGCTCTACTGCTGAGTTACAACCCCAGCCCCTCCTTCCAGTTCTTAATGCTCTGGGACAGGGTTCCTCCAAGCTTATGTCCAGAGAGGAGGGCCAGCTGGCTTCACCTGGCTGATCAGGGACACATGGGTAGAGTGTGGACAGTATCTGTTTTTGCTAGTTCTGTCAGAGCTATCTGGGTACAGTGGAGCTGCTGAGGAGAGGTGAGGCCAGTCTCCTTGTCTCCTACAACCAATCAGGTCCCATTTTTCCCCAGAAAAAACAGTGTGCTGGTGATGAACAGCTTCAACCTATGACCCATGCCCCTTCGTATCCTGGTTCAAAACTGTAGGGGGCTTAAAAAAGAGACTGCCGCAACAGTGTTAGTGGTAGTGCTAGCAGTGGAGTCCTCATCATAACTCGGAGACTTTCCCAGATCTTCAGAAAGCATTTGGTTATTTTAAATCACCATTTCACTGCCTTGAATAAGAAACATGTGCTCTTCTCATCTATCTTTCCTTCTATCTCACTACCCATCCATCCCTCTATCCATCTATATACATTTATACACAAACCTTCCAGAATTCATTCATTCACTAACTTCCAGAATACCAATTATGCCAAGAGGTGATGTAGTATCAAGACATGGCTTTTAACCTCCAGATGCTTATAATCTAATGAGAAAGATAGGACCTATGGAAGAGTGGTGAGATGATAAAAAAAACTCTGGGCCCACGAGAGGGGAAATGGGTATGATGATCAATGGTAGAAAAAGCAAGAAAGGTTTTCTAGAGAGGCTGACATTTTCTAATTTGACACCCTAGGGACTTAAAGTGATATGGCAGTGGATGACTGTTTTCAAAAAATGTTCCTCAGTGTCAGCAAAGGCATAGAGGAAAGAAACATGGGGGACATGCAGATAGGAACCACGAATAGCCTGGTGTTGAAGAAAATGTAAATAGAATTGTGGGGAAATGCAATAGGAATAGTTTGGGGCCAGGTTCTGGGAAACTGTGAATTCTGTGATGAAGTGATTTTGGCATTATTTGATGAATGGGACACTACTGGAAATCTGAGCAGTAGAGTTGATGAGCATTTTAACAGTAATCTCAGTTTTGGAGAGGTTTGGAGGAAGGGAGACCTCAAGAAATGATTGTTTCAATGGGATTTTAGAGGTGACTGAAATTCAAAGTGACCCTCAAAAGGATCAATGTGATTCTAAGTAACTATGCCCCAGAACAAAGCACAAAAATATTATAAGGAAAAAAACAAAACCTAGCACTCCAAACCATAAAATTCACCATGTCTAGCATCCAACCAAAAGTTACCAGGCTTGCTGAAAAACAAGAAATGACAATTGGGTGGGGGAAGAATCACAAAATAGATTTAGTGACATGAATAACAGAATTAGCAGATAAGGATATTCAAACAGCAATTACATATAAACCCTGTATGTTTGAGAATATATGAACACAATTGATGGAAGAAATGAAGTTAATCCAAATAAAGTTCTAGAGATTGAAAATACCTATAATGAAAGATGCATTTGATGGGATTAGTGGTAGATTAGACATTGGAGGGAAAAAGAAACAGCAATGGAAACTACCCAAAATTAAACAGACTGAATAAGGAAATAAATTAAACCTCAATGAGCTTTGAGGCATCAAGTGGCCCAATATATGTATAATTGGAGAGGAATACTTGGGAAATTAAATAATGATTGGGATTTTTTTCCAGTTAAATGTAACTATATAAGCCCACAGATCCAAGAAACTTAACCCCAAACAGAAGAATTAGGAAGGAATAAAAGGGAGCATGATAAGTAAATCTTTGAATGGAGAGGTGTCACCTCTTCATGTCATCACTATCACCTCTATAAAATCCCATGGGTACAAATGGAGACGATTGCCTCTTAAAGTCTCCCCTCCTACAAGTAAGCCTCTTCCAAAGTGTAAGATTACTGTTCTTAAGTCCAGGGCTCACCCACTATACCACTCACACTTTCCACAATTCCCACTGCCCATCAAAAAATAATGCCAAATCACTTCCTCACAGAATTCAGTGTTGTCCAGAACCTGGTCCCAAGCTATTAAGGTAGCATTTTCCCATAATTACATTTATGCTGAGTGGTACTCAGCCAAATAGTTGGAAAGGAAGGACAGCCCATTGGTTGGTAATCCAGAAAGGGGTGGTTATTCTTGTTCCTTATTGCCACTTTGAGATCACTGCTTCTTCCTCCTCCTAAGTCCTCCCACTCTTATGGAACATGCTTCCTTGCTGCATCATCAACAGACCTCTGGTCACCCCCTCTTCCAATGAAGTTCTCAGACCTTCTCATTCTTGATATCTCTATAGGTTGGTGATTCCCCATCTTTTCATCTTATAGCACATATTGAAATAATATGTAAAGCATCCTGAAGCAAACTAGAGGGGATGTGATAATCCTTGGGTGAGCCCTAGTGTTGTAGACAGATGCAGGGTAATAGTTGCAAGGTTCATTGTTTAGCTCTGTTTTAGAAATGGGTGATAGAACGGTGTGTAGATCGAGGAGAGAGGGAGGAATTGTTGCTGTCAGAAGACAGTTGCTTAAGTGAAGA
Source organism: Tamias sibiricus (assembly GCA_025594165.1). Taxonomy (NCBI): domain Eukaryota; kingdom Metazoa; phylum Chordata; class Mammalia; order Rodentia; family Sciuridae; genus Tamias; species Tamias sibiricus. The sequence continues at coordinate 141,438,100 of CM046659.1, forward strand.
CCTTGAGAAGAAGAGACACGATGGGCTCCAGTATACAAAATAAAATGGAAGACTTGGCTTTAGATAAGGGCACAGCTATAGTGCCAGATTGCTGGAAGGCCGAGCATGCAGGCACATGCTCACATTTCATGGTGAAAAAATTAGAGCTCGGGGCTGGGATTGTGGCTCAGCGGTAGAGCACTTGCCTAGCATGTGCACGGCCCAGGTTCGATCCTCAGCACCACATACAAATAAACACATTGTGTACAACTAAAGCAAATAAATATTTAAAAAAAAATTAGAGCTCATTAGATAGAAATTTTTCTCAGTATGAGAGAAAGAAATCAGTTGGGAATAAAAAGCAATAGTCATGGAGTTTTTAATGGAGAGGACATAGAGTACATCCTTAATTGAGACAGCTAACATAATAAGGAGTTTTAGTTGCATTTCTGGGCAGTGTTGAGAGCCATTTCAAATTTGTGATCATAGTGGAATAAAAATAAAGTTTGGCATTAGACCCAAGTGTATGCGGAGACAGTCTAAGATACAGGTAGTATTCTCAAAATCAGTGGGATAAATGTGAACTTCTAAGTAAACAGTATGAGGACATCTAGACAATCATTGGTAAATAAAAAAATCAAACTAGATCTATATATAAGGATAAAATCCCAAATGGATTAGAGATCTAATCATACTAGTTGAAACCATATAAGTACAGGGAAATACAGGTGAAGTCCTAATTTTGGTGTATAGAAAGGATTTGTAAATATAACTCAAAATCCATAGGCAATAAAAGATTTTAAAAATAAGACTACAAATAAATGTTGGTGAGGATGTGGGGGAAAAGGTACACTCATACATTGCTGGTGGGACTGCAAATTGGTGCAACCACTCTGGAAAGCAGTATGGAGATTCTTCAGAAAACTTTGAATGGAACCATCATTTGACCCATTTATCCCACTCCTTGGTATATACCCAAAGGTCCTAATCAGCATACTGTAGTGACACTGCCACATCAATGTTTATAGCAGTTCAGTTCACAATAGCTAAACTATGGAACCAACCTAGGTGCCCTTCAACAGATGAATGGAAGAAGAAACTTTGGTATATATACACAATGGAATATTACTCAGCCATAGAGAGATGAAATTATGGCATTTGCCAGTAAATGGATGGAACTGGAGACTACCATGCTAAGTGAAATAAGCCAATCCCAAAAAACCAAAAGCTGAATGTTTCCTCTGATATGAGGATGCCAACTCACCATAAGTGGCGGGGGAGGGGGGGATGTAGGGGAGGGAAGAATAAAGTACTTTGGATTAGACAAAGGGGAATGAAGGGAAGGGAGGGGAGATGGGAATAGGAAAGATAGAGTGAACCAGACATAACTTTCCTATATTCATATATGAATACTTGACCAATTCCACATCATGTACAACCAGAAGAATGGGAAGTTGTACCCCATGTTATGTATGTCAAAATACATTCTACTGTCATGTATAACTAAAAAGAAAACACACAAAGGAGGAGTGAATAAAAGCCAAGAAATACAACAGTTTTAACTATTTGTAAATTTATGCCACTATTAAATACTGATATTTTCTATGATTGTGGTGTTTATTCAATACCTATTACTTGTGTTACTTTTTCATGTGGAAACAAAAAGCACATTAATTTTCATTGATTAAAAATACCCAAGTTTCACAGTATCAAAAAAATATGACTACATAAAAACAGAATTTTGCAAGACAAAATACACCCCCCCCCCCCCCCAATCAAAAGGTAACTGGCAAACTGGGAGGAAATAAAAGGACTAATATCCTTGATATTAAAAGAACTAAAAAAAAATGAGAAATAAAGACCAAATAGAGAAGTGGTAAAAAGACATGAGGAGACAATTCACACATATGGAAGATATTTAAATGGCCCCTGAACATGTGAAAATAAATTCAAAAATTAGAGAAAGGCAATTAAAACATTGAGATACAATTTATCAGGCTTGTAAAAATAAAAAATGTAACAACACATTCTTTTGGTGAGGTTGTAGGAAAACAGGCATTCTCACATATTGCTGGAGAAAATGCAAATGTACAACTCCTCCAGAGGCTAATTTGGCAATACCATACAAAACCACATGTGCACTCACTCAGCCATCCCAATTAGGAATCTACCCTGAAGATAAATCTCTAACAGTACAAAAATACATAGGCACAAGGCGCTATTCACTGATGATAGCAGAATACTGGAAATAACTTAAGTGCCTGTTCATGGTTTAGTAAACCACAGTATGTCTGCATCAGAGTACTATGCAGCTATCAGAATGGCAAAGATTTCTATAAACTGAATGCTCTGCAGAGTCATTTCCAGATATGGTGTCAAGTGAAAACAGCAAAGCTGATGATTTGTGCAAAGACAAACAGGATTATACCAGAAACTATAGAGATTATCAATGCGGGGTTGGTGGGAGAAATGGATGAAAATGGAAGGGAACGGGTAAGGAGAAGAGTGACATTTCTTCGGGAAGATCTGCACAGCTCTCTTAGAAATGTAATGTTTCAGAAATCATTCACACCCCCAAATAACTGAAACCAACTATGATAACGAGAGGGTACCCAAAATAAAATAAAAACACCAACAGATGAGCTTACCCATATTACAAATAAATAACCACCACATAAAGGGAATTGGGAACTGAAAGTAACTACGGAAAACATTCTCTTGCCTGGATAATGTAAGGCTAAAAGTAAACAAAACACCGACATGTTCTGTAGTTAATAAATGTGTGTTCCTTACACAGGTATGGGTTGGCAATTCTGAAAGTACTTTATGTGTAGACCAGAACTCAACAAATAAATAGATTGTCATTAACCAGAGCTGGGTTTCTTGCCATTAAAAGAAATACATTACAAACAAGGAAAGGCAAGGGTACACTAACTTTGTAGTGAACAGGAATCTGAAGAGACTTGTGAAATACTGATGTGTCTCTATGTGAGCGAGCATACCACATTCATTTCCAGGCTGTGTTTGCAGAGAGGGCCTAAAAGCAGCAACACCCTAGTAACAATGGGCATATTTAGAGCCCAGATCTTGGTTTCTAAATACTGTTCTCTAATAAAAGGAACCAGGAGTCCTTGAAGAAGTGGTTGTCCCAGCAATGGGAGAGGGAAAATACAAGATGAATGTAGAACATCTTATGGTGACAAAGGGGTAGGGGGCAGGGGTGTCCAAAGAATACGGGAGTTACCTGATGGAGCCATGAATGGCCAAAGCTAAAACAATCTGAGGAACAAAAAAAATGATAGTACAAGATTATAACTCATAGAATAAATATCCACGAGCCCATATGATATAATCAAATAAACAGGGAGAAAGGATTGCTGTTCCTTAAAATAATCCCAATTAATAAATGTAGAAGAAAACAGGAAACTACCATATCAATGACAGTTGCAGACAAGATGCTAAGTGGGTGAAAATATGAGGAGAAACTTGCATAGTCTCAAAGTATCTCTGAGGTGTTTAGTAATAACAAAGGGAAAGACAGTGACTTTACAGTGGAGAAACCTGGTAGAAAGCACCTACCCACATAATGAAGGTCAACATTGCCTATAATAAGACATATCAATATTATTCTATTATTTCTGTGGTATTCTTGCCCAAATGCACACCCTTATTCTGATCATGAGAAGACATCAGACAAGTTCACAACTAAGTGGTACAGTGATACTCCGGGCTCTTTGCCACTGCACAAGGTGGACAGGGGCAGGCTATTGCCCTCCAGCTGGTGCAGGGCTGCAAATGAACATAACTTTCTTGGATGGTGCTACTTAGGCACAGAATCAGCTTGAAAACAAGATACAGTGTAAAGCATGGCCCCCATGGGAGCTGACTAGAAGCTCACAGTGAATTGACTTTAAGTAGCTGCAGCTGTGATTAGAGTATTTTTAGTCATAGGACTCAACCAGCTTTCAAACCCTGAAAAAGGCCAGCAAATAAAACTGTGCAAAAATTTAGCTTTTAACTTAATTCAACACCAACACTCAGCTACAAGGAGCCAGCTGAGAAGGCAAATGAGAAAGACGTTTTCTACTGCAAATTTAGATAATTTTTTCCATTTTCTAGCTGAATCATAACCAAGAAAGATGACCACTGATGAATACCTAATAGCATAATGGAATATTCAGCTATCACTTTTAAACCCCCCACTCCAACCTTTAAAGATAAATGGGGTCTGAGATAGAAAGTACTAATAATATCCATTCCCTCAACACACTTGGGAGCTGGAATGGATTTCATTGGTTTGTGTCAATGAATAGCCACATCGGATCAGCCAAGCTGTGGCAAAAGAGGGACCAGCTGGCTGGCTGTTTCCTAAGCCTCTAGGCTGCCTAGACAATGATCATGTGAAACTGGTGGGTCCTGGGACAGTTTGCCTGACCATGTCTCAACATAAGGCAAGGGGACCTGCAGGTGAAAAAAGCCCTTATGAAAGTAAGGAAAATGAAAGAGCTTTTGGGGAAGGGGATGCCTGGTGGCAAAGCCAGCGCCTTATTGTTCCCCCAGGCAAACATGACAGAGTCTAGATGTACAGTAAGAGCCAGTCCATCTTTACTGGAGTGAGTGCAGGAGACAAATAGTTTACAACAACCTCTATCAATGTCTTAACCATTTGATAAAAAGTTCACTATAATATTTATTGTATAATGAAGAAAAACAACACATTCAGGGAAAATTGAGATTAACTTATTTTTCTTAAAAGGTTCATCTCAAGGATGGCAACAAAGTCCAGCTTGTGCCGCCAAACGGTTTTACATGATCAAACCGTGTACAGCTTCTTGTGTGAACTGTTGACTACAAACATTTACCAAATACATAAATCTCTTTTAAAAAAGCCATTTTAAATATAGCAAAGCAGTGTCTTCTTGCACAGCAAAGTGAAGAGTTTCTACAGAGAAATAAAAGTTTTACATTTGTAAAATCTTTTTCACATTCTAATCATCTAGCTTTTTATGATCCAATGCCAGGAGTTTTCAGGTTCCTTATTTACTATGTATTTCTTGTGCGCATGATGGTTAATACAGAAATTATGTTAATGCATTATTAATTGTCCTTATAGTTAAAATGGCAAAATATGTATTGTTCTTTTAGAACAAACCCCTGATTTAGTCTATAACACAATGGACATAATTAGGGCTCAAAAGATGGAGTTTTGATTGGGACCATCTGTGTAAATACAATGGTGACTTTCACTCTCAGTGCAGTACCAGAGTACTGAAGGAAGTACAGCTGTTAGGAACTTCCTTTAACCAGTGCAATTTAAGCTTTTTTTGTTTTTGTTTTTTTAGTAATAAAATATGTCTTCTGAAGGGATAAAATCTTCCTGTGACAGTGTCTTATATAAAACACGTGAGTCTAAAAGGGTAAGAAAAGTTGGTTTCAAAACAACACCATTAGTGTCTTCCCCACTCTAGCTGTTTTCTGCCAAGAGATGTGGATGTGATGTGTTCACACATGGGTGTCTGGGTGAGGCATGTCTGTTAAGTCCATATGCTCCAAATCACACTGGGCGTATGGGAAAAATGTTAACAGTCAAATATTCAGTTCCTGAAAACAGAATACATTGTTACTTGGTCAATGTAATTTAAATACAAACTCCGAGCCTTGTGTAATATTATTTTAGAAAACAGTAGTTGTACTGATTATAAACCTGCATAGAAAGAAAGACTATTGAGATACAGTCAGAAAAGCCATCTCATAAGGCACACAAGAAAATAGACAGTAAATGTGAATGTGTTAACTCCTATTCCAATATACAGCAGAAGTTCATGAACATGCATAAATAATAACAAAAGGATCACTTAACACTTTCAAAGCTATAAATGGTTTACAAAGTGGTAAGGATTATCTTGGAAATTCAGTGTTGGGAGACTGTCTTGTTTCCATCAGGTATAACCTTATGAAGAAATGTGCCTATATGTAGTTCAGTAAAGTACACTTTAAAAAGAAAAACTAATCCTTTCTGAATAAGAGCCAAATGCCTATACTGAAATGAAAAGAGGAGACAGCACATCATCCTCCCTTTTTTGGCTTCTACCAAAACTTACTACCCAAACTGCCGTTAAAGTAGAATCTCCCTCCATTCCTCTGCCTGTGAATGAAATGCCACAGGCTTATCCTGCACCTAATACCTATGTGTCAGTTAAGAAATCTGGCTGATGATTTGTCACAAATAGCTGATGAGGGAAATGTCAAAAGGAACTTAATTGGGGGGAAAACAAAATATAAGTAAAAATTGTAGGTAGCTGCTCAATATTAAAATATAAAATAGCAGCGATTTTTAAACCCTTCTATTGAGTTTCTCAGGACAAGGAGTATCTAAAAATTTATGATAAAAGATATACAGGACTTTGAATTTTGTTCATGGCACAAGCCCAGTAAACGGATGAACTTGCTATCACAAATGAGTTGTCTTCTTGTAAGAATAAGGCCTTGTTGAAAATTCAAGCTGAGAGTGGCACTAATTTCAATCAGGACAGCAAGAGTCATGCCAAGGATCTGCACCATAAGAGTACTGCTCCCCCACACCAGAGTGTCATTTCAATGCACAGAACAGTTGATAATGATAGTATATTTTGTAACCAGCTGCATCATTCTATTTTTAGAGGGTCAAGGAAAAAAGATCCCTTTCCTCACAAATATTTTTCTCTAATCATTTACCACTTATAAAACCTCTGTGCTCATCTACTATTTTGCCATTTTCTCTAATATTAATTAAATTAGGTCATCTTTTTCTACTGTACTTTTTTCCTCACAAAAGGCAAGTTTTAAATAATGCCTTATAAAATCTGTTACAACACATTTTATATTTATGCAGGATGAACTTAACACCAATTTTTTGCCACTTTGCTATTTATATACACATATAAAATATATAATGATGCTCACCCCATACAGCACAAAGATTACAATGTAACATCACACATTCACCACCAGTGAGGGGAGAAACCCCTTTATACAATCCTCTGAAAAAACTGGGCTAATAATTAAAATCCAAAGTACAGTATATTTAACAAAATAGTAAATATTAAACAGTGAATACTCTACTTAATAAGGACTTCGCCTTTCCCCCCCAATTGGCGGCAATCCACAAAAATATACTTTTTAATCTGGTGACCATACAATACATAGGTACTTACATCAAATGTGATAATATATTTAAGATGCTATATACACAAAGAGTTTGGCTCAACTTTTAATTTACATATAGATAATAAGTGTTCATGGCTTTTTTTTTCCAAGGTTCTGCTTGCAAGATATTTTTGTTTTTTTCCCCTCTTAAAGTAAATCTAAAAAGTTAAAACAAGATAAAGCTATTTTCTAAAAACAAACAAACAAAAAAGAACAAAAAAGAAAGTTACAACATACAGCTTTGGCTTATATAAATAATTCATAGCAGAATGTGTTCAAAAGTAGTGAATATAATTTTATATATAGTCATCAATTCATAAGGGTGTTTTCTTTCATATAAAATATACATGAGCTAAAATCAGTTTATTTTTTTAAGATATGAATGTAAAAAGAAACTTCTGATGTATTCCAATTATAACTTAATATATTAATTTTATTTTGTTAATGTTCTATATTTCTAGGCTAGTATTTTCTGAATATCTCATGCGTATTTCCTACCCTCTCTTTTTTATTAGCTAAAGATCACTTCTTTGACCCGATACGTTTTTGCGCGTGCAAAACAGTTATGTGTGGGGCTTTTTTGTTTTTTTTGTTTGTTTTCTAATATCAACAGCCCTTTCCCATGCACCCCTTTGCAACAGAGACCCATGCCAGGTTGGGTAATTAATATAAATGACATTTTATGTACAGTATTGCTTTCTTGGTTCCTGCTTTTCTACTGCTCTGTTCTACAAAGCATTTTTTTCTGAAGTAACTATAGTCACCGCACAGTTAAATAAAACAAGTAGGGGGCCCTCTAGGTTTCTGCAAGCTAGTGTGGGAGAATTATATATGGGTACACATTTCTTTGCAAAAACTGGTTATCTTACGAAACAAGTAGTCCAAGGAAGTGCCAGACTGGTCTGTGCCTACAGGGTGCTTTGTCTGCCATGGGACACACATCTGCAGACCTACAAGAGTTTGCAGGTTAAGTGCCTGATTCTGTGTATGCAAACACACACCCACACATACACACACTCACACCCACATACATATATATGCAAAGGAATATATATGTATGTATGTACATATAAAATATATTTAACTCATGTCCTTATTTACCAATTTAGATATGTAGGGCAGTTCACTGCAGTAACACAAAGTACAAGCATGAGCCTGGAAGGCTTAGGTCACCCAAGCATCCATTCTCATGCGCTTTACAGAAGGGCTTTCTCTGTCCTCAGTGTTTGGGGGTCGGCCAAGCACAATTGGAGAATGGAAGTCACCCCGTGGATCCTCCCGGTCACTGCCATCATAGGAGCTGCTTGAGCTGCTCAGACTGTCCACAGGGGAGCGTCCCATTTCCTGCCGGGGCTGGGGCTGTGGGGGTTGAGGCGGCTGCTGCTGTGGTGGCTGCTGCTGCTGGAAGCCTGATGGGGTCATTCGGTCCCGGGGAGGTGAAATCGGTTCAGATTTAATGTTGATGTTTTGGTTGGTATTAATGGATAAATTTGAACCCTGAGTTAACTGCCCTCCAGCACTGAGGGGAAAAAAAGAGAGAGGTGAGATGGTTTGTGAGTGTATCTGCATAACTCACAAAATGATACTGCAGACAATGCTTGAATGAAATGAACCTAAGGTCTGAAATCCTGTCAGAATTCACCAAGGCTGGTTTTGGTTATCTCCTTTAGTACACAGCACAAAAAGAAATCACATCTCTCCAGGAAGAAAGAAATAGTACATTGGGTTCTTAACATTTCTTACTTCTACTATCCACCGCTGTGGTATTCTTGCAGCTGAAGTTTGCAAAACAATTTCAGTGTCTAATGTTGTGTGTAGTCCAAAAAGATAGAGGAACATGGCACACTAAATTCTGTCCAATGCCTCATCTTCCTTGCTATCTTCTCTACTCTGGCCCTGTGATAGGCACAATAGCTCATCTATTCCACAACTCTGAGATGTAAATCATATCATTTTTGTTTTCCAGAAAAGAAAATAGTCTTAGAAAGGCTGATGAACTCAGACTGGTACAGGAGGATGTGTATAGACTTTTCCTCACATCTGTGTTTTTTTTTCTATTTGCTTTCCTAGGCATTTTTTGTTTGTTTATTTTGTTTTTGTTTTTTTGAGATGGCGTCTTCCTATGTTGCCCAGGCTGACCCTAAACCCCTGGGCTCAAGTAATCTTCCTGCTTCAGCTTCCTGTGTAGCTAGGACTACAGGTGTGTACAGGGCTTTGTTGATTTTTTAAATTTTTTTTTTGTAGTTGTAGATGGACAGCATGCCTTTATTTTATTTGCTTATTTATTTATGTTTTTATGTGTTGTTGAGGATTGAACCGCTTACCGCATGCCAGGTAAGCGTTCCACTGCTGAGCTATAGCCCCAGCCCTTCAGGTCTATTTTTAATGTTTTAGTTTAGGATTAGGTCTGAGGGCAGTTATGAAGGGAAAAAAAATTCCCCGAGATACTTTGCTGCTCCTTTTCCCATGATTTAATTCTCAAGAAGATTACTGATAACAATATGTATGTGGATTTCTTTCAGATTTCAGGAGGAATGGGTTTCCTGGGCTCAGGTCCTTTGGGCACTTTCTGAAAGGAGGTTAGTAGGCTAGGGTATATTCCCTATTGCTCTGAACAGGTGTGAGGTAGCCAGCAGGGTCTGCTGTTCTCTACCTGCTTAATGGATGTACTGTCATCCTAACTCTACAAAGTCCTGTTCCTTCTCCCTACTACTCAAGGATTCACATCTCTTCTGGGCATGAGACTAAACCTTCTTCACTTATATCCTCACACTCAGTTCATAAGGAATGGAATTCCCTCTGTGAATAAGGTAGGGTATGTACACTGGGAGATCACTCACACATAAATCTTATGGAGTCTGATGCATATATGCGCTACCCAACCCTGTTTTTCTTTCCCCAAGATTCAGGAAAAAAGCAAAAGACACAACTCATCTTCCCCTTCTCTAGACAGTCATCAAAGCAAAAAGAGGAAATGGAGGTAGCTGAGCTCAAATGCCTTCAAGCTGCCTTCCTTAAGCAGTGGAATCAGAGGCAGATGTTGGGAAGCAGGATGGGAGTAGGCAGCTTATTCATCAATCAGCACATGGAAAGGGGTACATATTGTGGCATCTGTGCCTTGAAATCCCTTTGGGTACCAGCTGAGTGTACCTCAGTGTGTCTGAAAAGAAAAGCTTTGCTCCCTGAATCCCTTCAAGGAATGCCCGTCCTTTGCTTCATATCCAAGCTATTATCTAGAGCATGTTAAGAAAATATTTTCTCCCAACATCTCTGTCCATCTAAAAAAAAAAAAAAAAGAACCACTATGAGAATCCACAGAGTAAAAGACTTTAACTGACACCAAAAGAGTGTGTGCAGGCCAGGCATAAAAGTTCAGGGAAGATTTCCAGTACTCACACAAGAGAGCTGAGGGCTGCTTGTCCTAGATGGTGCTGCTGCCAGGCTGACACCTGCCCCAGAGATAGCATTCCCGGGGAGTTGAAGCCTTGCAGGGCTGACAGGTCTGCGCTGGTCAGTGAGTAATCTACAAAGGAAGAAAAGATTGCTATGCTGGACCTATTCCTATATAATTGTTATTTTAAATAAATATACCTGCCACTACCCTTTGGAACAAAGATAAACACTGAGCTCTCCCATACTAAATCTGGATCATCAAGTCTTGATGAAGGGCAAAGAACAGGAAAGACACAGAATCTCTGTTCATGGGTGTCAAGCTTAGTGACACAGACATTAAATGCATCATCATATAATTAGTGCATTTGCTTAAAGTACCAGGAATGTCACAGTTCCCTCACTGCATGCAAAATCATCTCAAGTTCATGGAAGGGGGGAAAAAACCTTTCCTTATTACAAGAGTATAATATAGCTCATTTTATATGAATGCTTCCATCATAATTACTGTGATCAAAACTTAAGATATTAGTTATTACATGTAGAGTTATTTCTGTCCATTGTAAACACGTGCTTTTTCCATTTAGTCCTACAGA